>JALMGA010000006.1:84747947-85962947 GCA_023333525.1 Aspidoscelis tigris stejnegeri | reverse complement strand
TATGTGTATATTTGATTTTAAATGTTGTTACCTGCCCTGAGACCCTTGGGTATAGGGCGGGAGAAAAATACAAGTTATGAATAAATAAAATAATGCGTGTGGCCCTCTCCCTTCGGGCGTCCCAACGGCTCCGTATTCTCTCCACCGGGACGATTCCTGAGACGCTTTCCCGACATCTCCCTCTCGATCCGCAGCCGCCCAGAGCTCATGAGAACCGCTGATCAGCCTTTTCCCTGTCCTTCTGCTCACTTTCAGCGGATGCGCATGTTGCCAATTCTTCCGTGCGCCTTCGATGAGGCAGTGGATGCCCAACCCTCCTACCCGCCGTTCCCACGCTTTGGGTCGAATTGGCGCTCGTTTCCCGTCTTTCCGTGTTGCTGTGATGGCTGATGGCAACCTCCAAGGGGTCTCGCCAGCAGCGCCCCTCGCACCATCTGTTCCCGTTTCTCTCCTTCGCCATAGGCTTCCACAAGGAGAAGGGGGCCACTGGCGGAGACGGGCGAGGGAGCCACCCACTCACGCTGAGTAACCACTGGCAAACTGGATTCTGCGGGAGAGAAACAGTAAATAACAGATTATCCACCCAAGTTGCTATGGACTTAGCGGAGCATTTTAGCTGATTTTACTTCTCTCTTTGCTTCTCTCTTTACGAGGCTTTTTGCAAACTGTGGTCCATGAAAAACAAACCACATGAGAGCATTGAAGGAGCCCTGCCGGATCAGCCACAGCCCATCCAGTCCAGCATCCCATCCCACCCCACACAGTGGCCCGCCAATTGCTCATGGGGTGGTTTTTCCACTAGCACTAAGGACCCATTAAGGACCCATCAAGGACCCATTTGGCTCAGTGCAGGAAGACCCCATTCCACTACAGACCCCATTAGAGCTACATTTGTTTCCACTATAGGGAAATCAGGATCATATGGGTCTTTCAGGACCTATAATCTGGATTTCCTGTAGACCCCATTAAAGGCCTCCATGATCTATCCTTCAGGATAACTAAACATCGCCGCAAAGAGGTCTGCAATGGGGTCTTCAGCCATCAAATCCAGATTATACAGAGCCTGTTTCCACCACTATGGGGTGTAGGGGAGGCTCGGGGGGGGCACCCATGGTGGGGGTGCCCCAAAACTAAAAACTTCAAAGCCTGTGCCCATTCTCCAAAGCCCCTCCAAAGTTGCCTTCGAAGATTAGCACAGGCTCCGAAGAGGACCCCATGCGAGAGCGATGCCTTTGTCAAAGTCTCCAGAGAACCTTTGAACTTTGTGGCAGATTGTTCTGGAGATTCTCCGGAGCTGCTCCAGAGGACCTTCGAAGAATCTCCGGAGCGTCTACAGAGATTGCACAACTCTGTCCCCCAAAACACCTGGGGTGACAGGCAGGCCCCATGTGGGTAGATCCAGATTGACCACAAGGGTGCTCCGGCGTTTCCACTGCGAGCAAGCTAGCACCCATTGCTATTGGGTGCTAGACCATTGGGTACTTTCCTTAATCCGGATCTACCCATTCCTTAGTTTCGGATCATCTTAGATCCAGATCCTGCAACACGCCAGGAAAGGGATCTCGGGGTTTTGGTGGACAGTTCAATGAAGGTGTCAACCCAGTGTGCGGCAGCAGCAAAAAAAGCAAATTCAATGCTGGGAATAATTAGGAAGGGAATAGAAAATAAGTCAGCAAGTGTCATTTTGCCCCTTTATAAATCTATAGTGAGGCCACATTTGGAATACTGTGTACAATTCTGGTCACCACACCTCAAAAAGGATATTGTGGAACTAGAGAAGGTGCAGAGAAGGGCAACCAGAATGATTAAGGGTCTGGAACACCTCCCTTACGAAACCAGGCTGCAACGTCTAGGCCTCTTCAGTCTGGAGAGACGGCGTTTGAGAGGGGACCTGATTGAAGTATATAAAATTATGCACGGCATAGAAATGGGCACAACACTAGAACCAGGGGGCACTCTATGAAGCTGATGGGTAGGAGCGTAAGGTCTGACAGGGGGAAGTATTTCTTCACACAGAGGGTCATCGGCCTATGGAATGTGCTGCCAGAAGAGGTGGGGACAGCTACCAGTCTGGATGGCTTTAAGGTAGGGTTAGACAAATTTATGGATGACAGATGTATCAACGGCTACTAGAACGAATGCCTAGGTGCATCTTTCAGGCTGAGGGGGGGGGGGGAGGAAATGGGGCGCTTCTAGGGCCATCTGCTGGGACTCGAGAGCAGGAGAAGGTTTGTCCTTGTCTCTGCTTGAGATGCCCATGAGCATTTGGTGGGCCACTGTGTGCGACAGGATGCTGGACTAGATGGGCTGTGGCCTGATCCAGCAAGGCTTCTCTTATGTTCTTATGTTCTTATGTTCAGATTAAGGGAGGTCAGTGGGAAAATACCCATTGACATCTCAAGCAGAAAACGAGAGCAAATCTTTCATCTTGACTCCCTGAGCATGGACTCTGGAGACATCCTGCCTGTGTCTCCCACCCAGACATCCCTTCTAAGTAGCCACTGATACACCTATTCTCCATGAATTTGTCTATAAGGACATAAGAGGAGCCCTGCTAGATCAGCCACAGTCCATCTAATCCAGCATCCCAGATTACTTTTTCACACTTCCCTTCCCATCTGCTGGATGGGAAAAGAGCGCAATTAATCACTCTCACTTGGAGTGGTAGTCAACTTCGACCGTTCCCCACGATCAAGTACTTACCTTATTTGAGCCCAGGGACCATCTGAGCTGCGGCGCACTCGGCAACTGAACATGCACCAGTGCCGTCGCCTTGCCATCGCTGACACTTTGTGCCCGCGCAGCGCGCTTGCGCAACCCCTCAGGCAACCCCGGAGCGCCAGGGAAGGTGCGGATGGTTGCACCACTGGGAGCTTGAGGTAAGTTCCGGTAAACGTTGGTTAAGGTGTGGAGTATGATTTTGCGCTCCACCCCTAATCAACAATGAGTGAACTTCTGGGGAAGCAGGGCACGCCTGGAGGCTGTAGCAGCTTTGAACACGTGCGGATGCTCTTCACCAGAGGTTCACTAATCGTGCACTAGAGGCCACAGTGCAAACAGGTTTCCTATCTCACACAACAGTCCATCAATTGCTTCTGGACATCTCAAGCAGAAAACGAAGAAAAAACCTTCCCCAGTTCTTGACTCCCTGCAAATGGTCTTTAGAGGCCTCCAGCTTGTTTCTCCAAGATACTTCTAGGTATCCATTCTGGTAGTTATTGGTACACCTGTCCTTCACAAATTGTCTGTGAGAACCCACGGTGTGCGCAAATGCTTTTTTGACGTTCTGTTCAAACTGAATACCCGAAAATCCGATTCGATTTCATAGAATCATAGAATCATAGAATGGTAGAGTTGGAGGGGACCTCCTGGGTCATCGAGTCCAACCCCCTGCTCAAGGCAGGATCTCCTAAACCATCTCAGACAGATGGCCGTCCAGTCTCTGCTTGAAGACCTCCATCGAAGGGGAACCAACCACCTCCCGTGGCAGCCTGTTCCACTGGTTGATCACTCTTACTGTTAGAAATTTTTTCCTAACATCTAAACATTCAAATTTACAAGACTCGATTCATATTGACCAAATTTGAATCTATTCGTTTGAATTTTTTATTTGAATCTGCACATACAAATGTCGACAACGTTTGCAGGCACGCTGTAGATATCTTGTACACAACCTATTTTCATGCCCTGCACATCCGTACAGAGGCGGGAAAGATGCAGATCTTAAAGTATGCATTGTGTTACATACCCATAAACATCCAAATGTCTGGATAATTTGAACGAATAGATCCGAAGTTCGAAATGTGATTTCGGGTCAGATCCATCAGCTGCCTGCCAGCCAGAATCTCACAGAATGTGTGATGTGGCAGCCAGGCGCGATAACCCAAAGGCAGGACTCCTGGTCTATGAGATGGTGTCATGCGCTGTCCTGCCAGCCCTCCTTCCTCAGAGGAAGAGGATGCGCCTCCGCCATTGCAGCACCCAGAATTGACCGGCACGGACGTCGTGGGCCAGCAACCAGCTTTGGAGGAACTTTCAGACTCCTCCAGAGATGAAAGCTCAGAGGAGAAATAGCACGCCCTTGTCTGCTGCTCCTGTGTCCTGCCCTGACCTCGGATTGTGACTTGACTCTGCGTAAGCCTGAACCCTTGTTGAACCAAGAAGCGTGTGTGTGTCTACCTGCTCGCCTTGCTGGCCCAAGACACAACAGACGGCAGTGTGGGCCAGTACGCTCCTGGTACAGGGGGACCATCTGCATTTCTGGCCACTGGGGACTGTCCCCACCAGCCAGAAATGTGTATGGACCTCCTGTACCCAGAATGTACCGGTATTAGTGCATTACAACCTAATCGCCTTAGTGCAAAAAGGCCTCAGTTGTGCACAGTATGGAAATCTGTGTTATACACCGTTTGGGAGTTTCCCATATAAACAATTTGGTGCCGAAGGATTTGGGTCAGTGGGCAACCCAGGGGCATCCTTGGAGATTCATTTTTCCAAGGATGGAGGCACTCTTCTTCTTAAATTCTCTTTCTGCTCCCACCAGATTGTCACTTCATTTTGTGCAACGGGTGGGACCTGGTAGGGGTGCAGGCAGGGTCCACAGTGAAGACATCTCCCTCACCTTTCTGTCACCATCTCTGGTTGCAAAGAGTTGCTTCCCGTCTCTCCGCCTTGCCACATTCTGGGCATCTGAGACTCCGCGACGCCTACAAATATTCTTGTGCTTGATGAAAACAGAGCACATCCAAAAGCCACACTTGGCAAAACGGCGTCAACAAGCAGATGTCAGTCAGGGAGTTGTTCCAAGGGGAGATGTTTCTATGGAACCGGCAGGCCGTGTGTTCAATCTGGCTCTTCTCTGCTCCTGGAACTCTGTGGCCAGAGAAGGATGGATAACTCTCGCCCAGAGGCGTAAAGGGTTGATCTTTCCAGCTTCCTATGAAATGCGACGGCCTGGTGGACTCAACCATCAGTCTGAGACTGGGCTTGGCTACATGCAATGGATCTTCAGAGACCTATTCGCACGAGGGCTGCCGGAACAGATGCAGGATGCCCTGGAATGGAGCATTCTGGGTGTAGAGCATTTAATTGTGCTCTACATCCAGCCCAGGGCACTCATGGCCGTCCCTGGCCATTCCACAGCAGTTAGGGAGAGCATTCATGCGCTCCCTCCCTGACAGATGCAGGCCCTGCCCAGGCCTGTCTGGATTGGGTCCTGGTGGACCCAGGGGTGGACAGGCCTGTCCTGTCCCTTCCCTGGGTTCCTGTGGGTTCTAGGGGACCGGATCAGGTCTCCTAGGGCCTGCAGGAACCTCCCAGGCACCCACACACCTGGTCCCAGGCCTACGTGGGGGGGCGTGCGTGAGAGAGGTACTTACCTCATCCTCACTGGGTCCCGAAATGATGAGCTGGGTGGGCCTGTGTGTGCCCGCCGCTCTGATTGGCTAGCTACAGCTTAATGGGTCCTTAATGGGTACTCTAGCGCTAAGTGGAAAAACACCCAACTACTCCAACCACAGATGATAGGTTGAAGCATTCAGACCTTTGGTGATGAACGTTGATGTTTAAAAATAAGGAGGAGGAGGAGGAAACAGCCCCTTCCCATTAGAGTATATCTCAAAAGCAAATAAATACACCTTATAGGAGGGAGGGACCATTGGTGTTGTTTCTGTTGTTGCTTTAAAGAGGTAAATCGAATCTTCAGAAGTCTGAAATTAATTTTATTATAAATATGATGTTGAAGAACTCTTAACAATTTGGAAAACCAGAAGGAGAAGAAGAGTTGGCTTTTCTACTCCGCTTTTCTCACCCATTTAAGGGGACTCAAAGCGGCTGACAAACCTTCTGTTCTCCCCTGCACAACAGACACCCTGTGAGGTCGTTGGGGATGTGAGAGCTCAGAAGAGAGCTGTGACTAGCCCAAGGCCACCCAGCTGTGGACGAGTGTGGAATCAAACCCGGTATTCCCAGACAAGAGTCCAGCTCCCTAACCACTAGACCAAACTAGCTCACGAACACCTTTCTATCTGTAAATCTGCTTTCGTGTGCATTTGAAATTATATGGGAAATATGCGCATGGGCTGAATGAGCAATCATACATCCTTTCGCATTGGCATTGCGAATTCAGGGCTGACCCGGCCGTCGCTTCTGCTGGAGGTCCGTATCCAGAGACCCAGGTGGAACGCTGCTCCGTATTATGATACCGCCTAAAGTAGATAAGAATGAAGCAACGGTGTGGGATGCATCTTAATATAAGAAACGCAGCCTACTTAAACTCAATCTCCATAGCAGCGACAATATCACTGGGGTTTATGAGAGACTGGAGAAGGCAGGGAATGATTCATGCAGCAGGTAGGCTTCCAGAAATATTTGGGGAAAAATAATCTGCATGGGGTTAGGGGTTAGGTCAGGGCCCGTGAGAGGGCCTTTTTTGTGGTGGCTCCTCCCAGGCTATGGAATAGCCTGCCACTGGAGATACACCAAGGTCGCAATCCCACTGGGCAGTTTAATCCAGATTTAAACCAGTTTAAAAAAAAAAATCAGCAGCGAGGTCTGGTTTTTTGTGTTCCCACTGATTTATAATGCCGACTCGCAGGGGAGAAAGGTAGAGATTGAAGGATTTGGATTGAGCTGAAAGCTTCTTTGCCTTTCCTAAAAATAATGTGAAGCTGGGAGAAGAACCACAAGAAAGGAAACAGGATCCGTCCATTTCCAGCTTCAGGTGCGCATTAAACCCGTTTCTCTTCAAACAACAATTTAAAATTGAAGAGGAGACATACGCTTCCAAACATCCCCGGCCTTCACATTATGGGTAATGAACCACATAGGTCTGCCTGCTAGATTTCTACTTGCAGGGGCACTTCACAAATGAAGGGGAGACATAAGCCGCAAGACACCACCTGCCTTCAAGTTCTGAGGAATGACCGCATAGCTGCTAGATTTCTACTTCTCTAAAAATGAAGGGGAGACATAAGCGTCAAGACACCACCTGCCTTCACGTTCTGAGGAATGAACCACATAGCTGCTAGATTTCTACTTCTCTAAAAATGAAGGGGAGACATAAGCGTCAAGACACCACCTGTCTTCACATTCTGAGGAATGAACCACATAGCTGCTAGATTTCTACTTGCAAAGTCGCTTTAAAAATAAAGGGGAGACATAAGCCTCAAGGCGCCCCTTGCCTTCACATTCTGAGGAATGACCACATAGCTGCTAGATTTCTACTTGCAAAGTCACTTTAAAAATGAAGGGGCGACATAAGCCTCAAGGCACCCCCTGCCTTCACGTTCTGGGGAATGAACCACATAACTGCTAGATTTCTACTTCTTTAAAAAGGGGCGACATAAGCCTCAAGGCACCCCCGGTCTTCACATTCCAAGGAATGAACCACATAGCTGCTAGGTTTCTCCTTGCAGAGAAGCTTTAACAAATCCTGCAGCTCGCGTTCTGCAGGGAGGGAAGAGTTAAAAGGG
Organism: Aspidoscelis tigris stejnegeri; assembly: GCA_023333525.1. NCBI lineage: Eukaryota > Metazoa > Chordata > Lepidosauria > Squamata > Teiidae > Aspidoscelis > Aspidoscelis tigris. The sequence continues at coordinate 85,955,475 of JALMGA010000006.1, read as the reverse complement.
CAGGCGATCCACCCTCCTTTGGGATCCTCTTCTCGGATAGGCTGAGGCTGGGGCGAGGGGGCGTGGCCCGGGCTTGGCTGCCGTTTGCCGCAAGAAAAAGGGCAAGACGCGTGTCTGCTGCGCGAGAGAGGCGCGCGTGTGTGGACGAGGGGCGAGTCTAAGCCTGCGCCAAGCCGCGGGGCGCTGCTGCTGCTGCCGCCTGCTTTGGGGAAGAGGGGGGGCTTTTGCATTCGATTGCAATGCCGCGCATCGCCCCCCCAGGTCTTCGCCATCGACCCCCAAAAGGAGGATTAAAAAGCATCTAGCCCTGGAGACCTGATGCCGCTGCCCCCAGAGCTGCGTCTGCGCCCATTGCTGCAAAGAGTAAGGACTGTGGGATGGCGGGGGGGGGGGGGCTGGAGGGATTTTTGGGGGGGATGGGATGGGGAGAGGGACGATGGATAGGATAAATCTGCAGGGGGGGCTGCATGGTGGAAGCATGCTCAGGTGCATTGCCTTGCACATTTGCACGGGGGTGGGGGCGATGCATGCATGCAGGCGCGGGGTGGTGGTGGCGGCTGGGCGTTTGCTCTGTATAGCGGGTGGGCAACATGATTGCACTGGGGGGGGGGATGATCCGGGAGGGAGGGTCGGAGAAACCTCCCTGCCTTTTGATTTCCTTTGCATTCGCATTCACTTCGTTTGCATGTGCATCCTTTTCTGGCTTCACTCCGGTTTGGGCGCCGGGGAGCGAGATAGCATGACAAGCCTCTCCCCGCTTTTGCAACGGAGGAGACGGGACCTGGTCCCCACCTGCGTTGGGGTACAGTTCACACACACATACACACCTTACCCCCCCGTCCCCCCGGCTCGGACTCGGGCGGAGGTGTGGTTGTGGTTGTGGTTGTGGTTGTGGTGTGGCGATCTGACGATCCGAATGATGGGAGGAGGTGCGCGGACGCGTGTGCGGCAGTGCGTACGTGTGCATGTGTGAACCCGCACAACACCCGTGCAGCAGGTAACGATCCACGCCGGTTGGACAGCGGTGTGATGCTTGTGTGTGTGTGTGTGTGTGTGTTTGGGATGATGTCATCAATAGGGTGTCATCCAGGGCTCCAGGTGAGGGTGCTGGCATTTGGGGGGGGGTGCTGCCAATGATGCCCATTTTAATTTTGTTTATATGTTTATTTATTTATTTCTGCATGTATTTACCTATTGGTTTGCTTGTCAAGAAGAGATCAGCCTAGGCTAAGCAGAAATGCCCAAACACGGAGTCAGTGTGTGTGTGTTGTGTGTGTGTTGTGTGTGTGTGGGGGGGGCGAATAGAGAGAAAGAAATCTGTAAATAATGTTCTTGGTGATGGAGGGAGGGGTTGCATTTTATTTTTATTTCTGATTTTGATCAAATTCCCTGCATCTACGAGCCCAGGCGGAATATTCAAGCCCTGGTGCATGGTGACATTTTGCTCATTCTGAGCTCATGGGCCTTTTTCTCTCCACCCCCTCGACCCCCCCCCCAGCCCCCCATGATGGAACTGGAAGGCATGGCTATCACGGTGTGTTATCTTTACCTCCACGTACGCGCACATGAAGCTCCTTTGCTGTGTCAGCTGCGTGCATACACACACAAATACACACACCGTTCACTTAGAATGCTGCCTGGTTTTCTTCTTCGTTTAAAATTAATAATAATTAATAATAACAATAATAATAATAATTCTGGGTTTGCTCTAGTGGCTCCTTGGCAAACCGATCCTCGCTTCCAATTCTTGGAAGTTCCTGGCTGAGCATCTCTTTGGCGGCACTGGGACCCGGCCGGCTCAGCTTTGGGCAAGTCACGCCACCTTTCTCCCCCCCCCCATCTCCGGGCACCGCTGCCAAGGAACCCTGGTATAGAAGCTTGCCAACGGCACGGCTCCCAGATCTTTGCGACTCTGCCCGCCGGTGCCCTCTTCTCCGTGGCGCGTGAGGGCTGCTAAGCCAGCCGCCTTCCCGCCGGGCAGAGTGGCACCGCCTTGCGCCCGCCTGGGGCTTTTGAGTGGCAGGGATCTGGCCAGGGAATCCTGGCTTGCACAGGTTGGGGCAAGCCGGGAAGGTAGAGGAGATGTGGCAGTCGGCTTGGCTAGCAGGGGTTGTTTGCGGCTTGCGGGTCCTCCTTGGGGTTGGCCCAATGGATAATTGGGTCATGGTGGATGGAAGCTATCACCTTCGCCTAAAGCGTGGCTTCTCTCCCGAGCTGTTTTTGCAGGGTCTCCTCTCTCTCTCTCTCTTCATTCTTTCTTCCTGCCTTCTTTTCCATTCTTTCTTCCTGTGCCGCCTCCCCAGGAGAAAGCAAAGATCTGACGACTGCAGTACAGGCTGGAGACGCTGCCTTGCAACGCTTTCTTGCACGCTGCCTCGCGGCTGCCGGTGATGGTGATGGTGGTGTGTTCGCTCACCATCCCTTTCTCCCCCCCCCCCTCTGCTGCCCCTTCCTATTGGGCACTTGTGGGTTTTTTGCACGCTGCCTCGGCCGTGTGCATGATGTCAGCACGCCAGCTGGGACAGCCACGCATGCACGCACATCGGTGTCCCGCCGTCCCCGGCAGCAAAATCTTTGCACTAGTCTGGACGGAATCTGCAAGCTCCGGGTTTCCGACAGCCGCTTCTGGCCTACTGGCGGCACCGGGGAACGGGAAGGATCCTTCTGGGTAACCCATCCCTGGCGGTTCCCATCCAGTCCCCGTAGATGTGGGAGCCTCTTTCAGGCGGCCCCACCGGGAAGCTGGCAAAACCAGCCTTCCATCTGGAGAAGTCTCTGAGCGCGTGCAAAGTGCTTTCCTCGCCTTGCCACTGTATATGCTTTCATGAAGCAGGGTTTGTGGGATCCGGGCGAAGGATCTTTCTGGGTAACCGATCCCTGGCGGTTCCCATCCAGTCCCTGTAGGTGTGGGAGCCTCTTTCAGGCAGCCCCGCCGGGAAGCTGGCAAAACCAGCCTTCCATCTGGAGAAGTCTCTGAGCGCGTGCAAAGTGCTTTCCTCGCCTTGCTACTGTATATGCTTTTATGAAGCAGGGTTTGGGGGATCCGGGCGCAGGCTTGACTTATGCGCCTCTGTGCTGCTCAGGATTGCTTTCCTTCTTCGTACAGGTGAAAGAAGAAACGTGTCAGCAGGACCTGGGTGCAGAGGGGTTGCCTTTCGCTGCTCTTTGGCTGAAGGATCCTTTCTGCATTTTGCAAAAGAGCTGGAGGCCTGTTGAGTGTGATGTTCAGCTGGAATACCCAGGGGAATCCACACTGCGTGGGTGGGGGGCCCATAAAGGTCAGCCGCTCTTCAACTCCTGACATGTTTTCGGTTTGCAAACAGAGATAATAGTTTAGCCTTACAGGCCAAAGCAAAATAGACAGTTTGGGATGGAAGCCAACAATTAAATGCATTTAGATCAGTCTTTATAACTAGCCAGCAGTGGCAAAAAATTCAGTGGAAACAAAATAAAAATCACTAAATAGGGGGCACATTGGGCACTTGGAGGCCCTGAAATACAAATATCAGAAAAACAGAACAACAGTGTCTGCCTTTGGGCATCACCTATTTACGCCATATCCCTCCCTCCATCCCTCCATCCCTCCATCCCTCCATCCCTCCATCCATCTATCTATCTATCCATCTATCTATCTATCTATCTATCTATCTATCTATCTATCTATCTATCTATCTATCTATCTATCTATCTATCTATCCATCTATCCCTCCCTCCCTCCATCCATCTATCCATCTATCCATCCATCCATCCATCCATCCATCCCATCCCATCCCATCCCATCCCATCCCATCCACATTTTTATCCAGACCTGTACCCAGGGGTCTCCTTCTCTGGACTCTTTATCTGGGAATACCGGGTTTGATTCCGCACTCCTCCACAAAGGCAGCTGGTTGCCCTTGGGCTAATCACAGCTGTCTTTCTGAGATTTCACAGCCCCACCCACCTCACAGGATGTCTGCTGGGGGAGAGAACAGAAGGTTTGTCAGCCGCTTTGAGTCACCTTAAGGGCCAGAAAAGCAAGGTATATACGCCAGCTCTTCTTCACGCCAGACTCCATGCTCTTCCTGCAGTAATCTGGATGGAGCTGCAGTTACGGGATAATAGGATATTGCACTACAGCTGCGTCCAATGGAGATATCACACACGACAATCAGTGGACTGTTGTGGCCTCTCATTATCAACTCGGTACTTCGCACTTACCTTAATGCTGATCTAACCACAGAGCAGGAAGGGCAGCTCAGATCTGATTGGCTGCCTCAGCCCACATGATGTCACGCTCCGACTCAGCTCTTGCAGCTCCTGTGGGGAAGCTTTGGAGCTTCCTTTCAAGTCGGGATGTCTGGTTGTCACTGCGCAGTAAGAATACAGCAGATTTACATAGACCTGTGGGCTGCCTCAAAACTTACTGCATAGGGAAGACCGGTCATCCAGACTGGAAGGCAGCTCTGTAGGTTCCTCTATCAGAGCTGAGAGAGTTGAGGCGGCACACGCCGTCACGCAGGTGGAGGCAGCCAATCAAATTTCGAGCTGCCCTTCCTGGTTAGGCAGCATCTCGTCGCCATTTCTCACCATCCTATCCTGCTTCCGTTAATAATTTGAGCTTAGCGCATACTGCGCAGCGAGAGTCATTCATACTGCACAAGGAAAAATGTGCAGTCCCGATTGTATAATACGGCACCGCGATGATCGTGTGTGGCAGCTCGATCAGGACCGTGCGTTGCATGCGCAGTATTAAATGTGGATGCAGCCATGATAACTGCAGTTTGGGTCTGTAGTACCAAGAGCACCGTGATGGTGTCTGGCAAGTTGAGTAGAATTATGAAATAATTACAGGGGTTTTTTACCCTTTCTGGGGAGAGGCAGTTTCTTGGTAGTCACAAAGGACTCAGCTCAGTATCCATACATCCATCATAGAAAAGCAGAAGCAGCTTTTGTGGGGAGAAGAACAGAAGGTTTGTCAGCCGCTTTGAGTCCCCTTAAATGGGTGGGAAAAGCCTGGTAGAAAAGCCAACTCTTCTTTGTCTTCTTCTGTTGTTCTCCCCACCAGAGACACCTTTTGAGGTGGGTGAGTATGTGAGAGCTGAGAAATAGAACTGTGACTAGCCCAAGGTCACCTAGAAGGCTTTGTGGAGGAGTGCGGAATCAAACCCGGTGACTACAAGATATGACATCACAAAACCAACTCTTGACCACCTACCATTTTTTAATCTGTCTTTATTATGATTTTATTGTGACTCACTGTGAGACCTTTGGTTATGGAACGGGACAGAAATATAAATAATAAATAAATAGTGTAGTGATGGCAACACTACATTAAATATTATGTTATATACTGTTGTAGCTGCCTCCATTTTGAGATCCAGGTTGCCAGTTTGACTACCTAGATTGGGTTGCACCACATTGCATGTGGACACAGTGTGCTAGCAGGGGAGATAGGTCTCATGGTTCGAGTGTTCGACTCTTATCTGGTAGTCTCCTGGTGCGATTCCGCACTCCTCCACTAAGCCAGCTGGTGGACCTTGGGCTAGTCTCAGATCTCCCACTGGCACACTTATCTCACAAGGTGTCTACTGTGGGGAGAAGAACAGAAGGTTTACCAGCTGCTCTTGAGTACCCTTCAGGGTGAGAAAAGCAAGGTATCGAAGCCAGCTCCTCTTCTACTATCTCTCCATCATCTGGATCGGATTTTCCCTGATCAGGATTATGCCCTGTAGAGCATGGATAGAGTATACTGTCAGTAGGCAGGGCCTCATGGATCCACACCAATGGGGCCCACAGGTATCCTTAGACTTTGAAGTTCATGGACAGGAGAGTTAGGACCAACAAAGGGAGGGTATTTTTTTCAGGCCAAGGGTCTTCAGGCAAGGTGAGCCAGTTTGGTCCAGGGGTTAAGGAGCCGGACTCTTATCTGAGAACACCGGATTCAATTCTGCCCTCCTCCATGAAGCCAGCTGGGTGACCTTGGGCTGGTCACGGCTCTCGCAGCCCCACCTACCTCACAGGGTGTTCTGTTGTGAGGAGAAGAATAGAAAAGCCTTGTCAGCCACTTTGAGTCCCCTTAAATGGGTGAGAAAAGCGGGCTAGGAAAGCTAACTCTTCTCCTTCTCCTTCTCCTCCTTCCTTCTCCTTCTTCTTCCTTCCTCTTCCTCCTCCTCCTCCTCCTTCTGTCTATGGAATTTGCTGCCGGAATAGATGGTGACAGCAACCAGCCTGCATAGCTTTGTAGCTTTAAGAAAGGATTGGATACATTCATGGAGATCAGGGGTATCAGTGGCTGCTAGAATGGATGCCCAGGTACTGGCTTCAGGTTGGAGGACAGGCAGGATGACTCTCGAAGCTGTTTGCAGGGATTCGAGAGCAGGAGAAGGTTTGCCTTGTCTCTGCTTGAGATTCCCGTGGGCAGTTGGTGGGCCACTGTGTGAGACAGGATGCTGGACTAGATGGGCTGTGGCCTGATCCAGCAGGGCTCCTCTGAGGTTCTTATGGACATGATGGGCTGTGGCCTGATCCAGCAGGGCTCCTCTGAGGTTCTTATGGACCAGATGGGCTCTGGTCTGGTCCAGCAGGGCTCCTCTGAGGTTCTTATGGACCAGATGGGCTGTGGCCTGATCCAGCAGGGCTCCTCTTAGGTTCTCATGGACTAGATGGGCTGTGGCCTGATCCAGCAGGGCTCCTCTTAGGTTATTATGGACAAAATGGGCTGTGGCGTGATCCAGCAGGGCTCCTCTGAGGTTCTTATGGACTGGATGAGCTGTGGCCTGATCCAGCAGGGATTCCCTTAGGTTCTCATGGACTAGATGGGCTGTGGCCTGATCCAGCAGGGCTCCTCTTAGGTTCTTATGGACTGGATGAGCTGTGGCCTGATCCAGCAGGGCTCCTCTGAGGTTCTTATGGACATGATGGGCTCTGGTCTGGTCCAACAGGGCTCCTCTGAGTTTCTTATGGACCAGATGGGCTGTGGCCTGATCCAGCAGGGCTCCTCTTAGGTTCTCATGGACTAGATGGGCTGTGGCCTGATCCAGCAGGGCTCCTCTTAGGTTCTTAAGGACTAGATGGGCTGTGGCCTGATCCAGCAGGGCTCCTCTTAGGTTCTTATGGACTAGATGGGCTGCGGCCTGATCCAGCAGGGCTCCTCTTAGGTTCTTATGGACTAGATGGGCTGCGGCCTGATCCAGCAGGGCTCCTCTTAGGTTCTTAAGGACTAGATGGGCTGTTGCCTGATCCAGCAGGGCTCCTCTTAGGTTCTCATGGACTAGATGGGCTGTGGCCTGATCCAGCAGGGCTCCTCTTAGGTTTTTAGAAGACAAGTCCCAATTTCCAGGCTCAAGAATGCTGCATCGGCTGAGGATGATGGGAGATGTGCTCCCAGACTTCTTGAATATACCAAGATTGGGAAGGCCAGTATATCACGTCGAATGCTGGAGAATCTGCAACATGGTTTGCCAAATATATTTCAGTTTTTTGGCCCCTGGTGGCTTGGGTAGCAGTCGCCTTCCTCTAGATAAACAGACTGAAAGGAGGAGCCTGACAATTTTGTTGTGAAGAATGCTATTCACTTAAATAATTCATGTGGAAATGCTGAATTTAGCATATCTTAGCTGTTTACTGTACTTTTCCCTGAAAAGAAAGCCAAGAAGCTTGTGTGTGATTTCAATGTGATACCGGAGAATTTACCCGGCTCCAAGGCACCATTTCACAAAGCGGATCCTCTGTTACGGTTCCTTTCCTGGTCTTTGGAATCTATGAAGAAAGTCTGGCTGAACCCATAAGCCTTTTATTATACCCTTGTGTCTGGGGACCTGTTTGTACTTACCTATCCAGAGGGGCTGCAGTCGCTCTAGGGGAAGTCTGTGTGGCCGCCGTATCACCTCCATTGATAATCTGGCATAATGGAGTCGCCATGGCGCATGACAGATGTTGCTGCAGCCATTATCGTGGTGATCTGGAAGGTCCGGGCCAGACCATCCACACTGTAAGTGCTGGTGATCTGGTTTGGGACAACACCAGCGTTTGCAGTGTGAATGCACATCTCTGCTCTCACTTTTAACTGCAGTGGAATGATATAGTTATACTTCTCCATGCAGACAGGTGCATACAGGCTCTAAGGCCTGAGGCTGTACTTCCCCAGCAAGGTGGCTTCTTCTAGAGGTGCATGAAGGAGGTGCCAGGTGCAACTGTGAACTCTCAAACGCTCTGTCACCAATCACAGCGAGACAGCATGATACAGGTGCCCAACAGCCAGAGCCTCAGGAATTTTCAGTAGGGCGTTTGTATGAGCGGGTTGCCTGGAATCTTATTTTAGGGCCCTTTCCACACTTACTTCCCTTGGGGTGCGTTCCCAAACAGATTATAATGAGCTTTGAGACTATTTCAAGTGCTCACCGTTCCCAAAGTTTTTAAAGAATCTGCAGTTTCTGAGGGTTAAAGGTCCCAAAATGTGGATTATCTATATTCAGATCAAAAGAGGTCTGGCTGCTGGATTTAGAAATATTCCACTTTATTTAGCAAATGGGTCTTGGGGGGGGGAGGGAGCCATGCTTTAGGGGCGTTCTCCTCAGTTTTCCCTGACCCAATGAGAAGGTGTGATCTCCTCTGCCATAGTCCCCTCTTCCCCAGGGTCTTCATTATGGCCTAAGGAAATCTACCGCCGGCTGAAAGAGGAGGGGAAGGAAGTGAAAAATGAAAGGAGTTGGTAGTAGTTAAAACACACACAACAATGTAACAAGCTCAGACCAACATAGCAGGGACTGGAGTTAATGAAAGTGCCTGATTTCAATTTGAGGGACTCACTGGCAGCAATCAGTTTTTAGCAGCTTCCGTCGTGGGGTTAGAAAATGTGTTGGTCTTGTGTAAAAGCCTGCCTGTTCCTTCCCTCCTTCCTTGATCGTCTCTGCCATCAACCCCTTCACTCCCTGCCATTTCACGCTGCTCTGATCTACCGATCTAGCGCAAAGCACCATTATAAGAAGGGAAAGCGATCTTTAATCTTCTACTGCCTTGTTAACATGAGAAAGAAGCGGTGCTACGGTGGAGGGAGAAGCGGTGAACACAAACTGCTGCCAAAGGACTCCATGATCTGATGCAGGTTTATATAGAGGGTGGGGTTTGAATGAAGTCAGGGTATGACAGCGTCCAATTGCTGACTGCATGGGGAGGGAGTCCTTCCGAGGGGAGGAGAGAGGGGAGGGGGTTTCTCCCCTGCTGGGCACCGAAGAGTGGAGAATGCGTCTGCATTATGGGATGCCATTTTGGCCAAACTAGCCTCACCCATTCTTTGTTCGGTGCAGAGAAATTATGACAGGAGTGGGCGTCCAGATCATAGGCCTTTATTCTGGAACTTATTCCAGAATAACGTTGAGTGAGGAAAGGACCTTTTTTTCCTAAACATTTGCTAGCTTTCCTTTGATCTCTGCCTCACTACCTGTTCTTCTTGCAGTCCAGGGTATTGTTAGCAAATATTCCCCACTGTCGATGTCCACAAATGCAATTTTTGGCATTCGATTCAATTTGGATATCTGAAAATTCTAATCGATTCGAATGTTTAAAATACAAATGCATTCACATTTGATTAGGATGCGTTCCTGTCTGTTCACACCAGTATTTGATTCGTATTTGAAGATACGAATGTCGGCAACGTTGGTATGAGTCTGTACAGATTCGTACGCATCCCGTTTCTATCCCGTATTCATCCCGTTTTCATTCCGTATGTATCCGTCCAAATGCGTTCGGATACAAATAAGATGCCTATGGATATGCCTGTAATGCCCACACATACAAATGTCTGAATAATTTATATGAATGACTCGAAAGATCCAAAATGGGTTTGAATGTTTAAAAACAAATGTATAGACGTTCAGTTCGAATTCGAAGGTCTGGATTTGAACAAATTGGATTGAATTTCTAATCTTTTGAAATTCACATATCTGTTCCCCAGACCCATGTTTCAGAGGCTTTTTTTCATTCTCCCATGCAATCAGTGTCCAGTTTTAGCAGTTACCCATTCCAACAGGGAGCTATTCTGAAACAGCCATACAAGAAGAAGAGTTGGCTTTTCTACCCTGCTTTTCTCACCCATTTAAGGGGACTCAAAGCGGCTGACAAACCTTCTGTTCTTCCCGCCACAACAGACACCCTGTGAGGTGGGTGGGGCTGTGAGAGCTCAGAAAGCTGTGACTAGCCCAAGGTCACCCAGCTGGCTTCATGGAGGAAGAAAAAGAGTTGGCTTTTCTACCCTGCTTTTCTCACCCGTTTAAGGGGACTCAAAGCGGCTGACAAACCTTCTGTTCTTCCCTCCACAACAGACACCCTGTGAGGTGGGTGGGGCTTTGAGAGCTCAGAAGGGAGCTGTGACTAGCTCAAGGTCACCCAGATGGCTTAAAGGAGGAGGGTGGAATCAAACATGGTATTCCCAGATAAGAGTCCAGCTCCTTACCCACTAGACCAAACTGGTTCACAACAAACCTTGATTATGATCTACATTATACTAGCAAAGGCAGTTTGGACCAATTTCTTGCTTTGATATTTTTGGGGCTGAAAAAAATATTAAATTGGGTGAGATTCTTCCTTTCTCTTTTCCTTCTCTCATTGACTATTTTCTATGTTCTTTTTCTTTCCTTTATTACATGTATATACTGCTTTTTCTTGTGTAGCATTATTTCGGGATATTTATTTATTTATTATTTATATTCCCACCCACCCGATATTCAAAGGTCTCAGGGCGGGTAACAGCACTTAAAATCCAGTATATTAAAACAGTAAACAGTCTGTATTTAAAATGATGGTGTCTCCAAATACCTTAGAAGAGGGCAGCCCAAGATATTCCTCCTTTTAAAAACAAGACCTGGTTCTTTGGATTAAGAGCTATTGATTTGGACTTCAGAAGAGCATATGGGTTTGTAAAACGTGTGTTTGGAAGCACTATGGTTGTTCCTGATGGCTGTCAAGGATGGTTATGATTACAACAAAATAGTAATACGTTATAATGTGCAAATTTCTAATGCTAGAGCAAGACAGCTGTGTATATATTGAGTGCAGACAGAACCAGGAGTTTGAGATTTCTTGGAATTTCGGAATGCTCTTTAGGGGCTGTACTGTGTCAAGTGCATTATAGACGTTTATGGTGGCAGTCGCTAGACTTAAAGCAGTGAGCCAGTTTGGTCGATTCTAGTGGTTAGGGAGCCGGACTCTTACCTGGGAATACCGGGTTCGATTCTGCCCTCCCCCATGAAGAGTCACAGCTCTTTTCTGAGCTCTCACAGCCCCACCTACCTCACAGGGTATTCTGTTGTGGGGAGAAGAACAGAAGGTTTGTCAGCCACTTTGAGTCCCCTTAAGGGAGAAGAACAGAAGGTTTTTCATACGCTTTGAGTACCCTTAAATGGGTGAGAAAAGCAGGATAGAAAAGCCAAATCTTCTTCTTCTTAATGGCTGGGAACAGTTTTTACTCTTGAAGGAAAGCGAGAGTATTTGCACTTCTTTGAATGTTCACAACCGGGTAGGGATTCAGAGCATGGGCATACGTCTTCTCTGAACTGGCGGCTCTTTTGGCAATGTTGTTGCTTCTTTCTAGGTAGGGTTCCTAGAATAGATGCCCAGGTACCACCTCCAGGTTGGAGAGACAGGCAGGATGTTTCTAAAAGACTTTTGCAGGGAGTCAAGAGGAGGTGAAGGTTTTGCTTTTACCTTTGGTTTGAGATGCCCAGAAGCAACTGGTGGGCCACTGTGTGAGGCAGGATCTGGACTAGATGGGCTGTGGCCTGATCCAGCGGGGCTCCTCTTGTATTCTTATATTCCTGTCTGGGTCCTGCTGAAGTCTGCACTAGGGGTTTTTTTCCACTGACCTCCCTTAATCCAGATCCGAGATGATCTGGATCTAAAGAATGGGCCCTTCAACTAATCTGGATCTAGTAGATCCAGATTAAGGGAGGTACCCGATGCATCTCCACAGGTGGTACAGCATCTAGTAGCAATGGGTGCTAGCCTGCCTGCAGTGGAAATGCTGGAGCATCCGTGTGGCAACTCCGGATTGACCCACGTGGGGCCTGCCTGTCACCCCTGGTTTTTGGGGGGACAGGGGGTACAATCTCTGTAGATGCTCTGGAGATTCTTCGAAGATTCTCTGGAGCCTTTGACAAAGGTCCATAGGATTGGCGTTGCTCTTGTGTGGGGTCGTCTTCGGAACCTGTGCTATTCTTCTGGCTTCGGAGTTTGTGCATAGGCTTCAGAGCTTTGGGTTTCAGGGAGTCCCCCTTAGACCTCATTGCGCGATCACAGTGGAAACGTGCTCCATTATAATCTGGATTTGATGCCTGCAGACTCCCTTGTAGACCCCTTTAATGGGGTCTACAGGAAATCCAGATTATAGGTCATGAAGGACCCATTCAATCCAGATTTCCCTAGAACTGGTGGAAACAGATGAGGCTCCAATGGGGTCTCCAGTGGAAATGGGGTCTTCCTGCTCTGGGGTCTTCCTGGGTCCTTAATGGGTCCCTAATGGGTACTTAATGGGTACTTAGTGCTAGTGGGGGGGGGGAACCCTAGTGTGGAGACAGCATATTCCCTATTCTGGGATAGAAGCCAGAATAAGGCCCAGTGCAAAAAACCTTAGAAGTTTGCAAGACTCATGCTTTGGTTCCATGAAATAAATTTGTGATTTTTATTTCTTCTCCATTCTGACTCTCAGCTGAGTTTCAATTTCCTGATTTCAGAATGAGACTGTAATCTTTCATAGATTCTGTTCGGCAGCAGCCCAGAAGGCCGTGCCGGTCAGCTGGAACTATTTTGCAGGATGCTCAGTTCCTCATCTTTTCCCAGGTGGTGCATTAGATCGCAGCCATGGAGGAGGACTGTCGGACAGGATCCCGTACTTCGGCCTCCGTTTTTCTTTTCTTTCATTCTCCTTCATCGGATCTTGCCGGCTGTGAATCGGCAGATCTTAAAGGAGCTTTCAGGGAGGAATTTTAGCAGCAGATTAAAAGATTATTAAGAAGCCAGGCTGGATTTGGTGTCATACTTCCAGTTGAGGCTATTTAGAGTACGGGTTTTTTGGTCATTGTGTTCTGCCCAGGCTGACCTCAGCGTGGGTTTGACAATGAACACTACAGTGAGAGTCTAAAACGGGCAAGGCCTGTGGCAAGATAATGCAAGGTTTGCTGCTGCCAGATTTATAACAAGAAAAACGGAGAGGAATACGGAGAAGGTGGCAAGCGCTGGAATAGTTTACTTCCCTGACTTAGGACTTGGCAGGCAGAATGTAAAAGGTAACAGTTCCCACTGTACCAAGGATGCTATGCTGAGCCAGGCTCGTCTGCCGGATGCATAATTCTGTATGGAATTGCATTTTCTAACTGTCCAACATCTTCTGACAATTCTGACTCTTATCCGGTAGCGTCCTGGTTTGGTTCTGCACTCCTCAATGAAGTCAGCTGGGTGACCTCAATCCGTCCGTCCATCCATCCATCCATCCATCCATCCATCCATCCATCCATCCATCCATCCATCCATCCATCCATCCATTGCTATCCATCCACCTGTCACTATCATCCACCTATTGCTGTCCATCCACCTATCGCTATCCATCCGTCCATCCATCCATCCATCCATCCATCCACCTATCACTATCCATCCATCCCTCCGCCTATCACTATCATCCACCTATTGCTGTCCCACCTATCGCTATCCATCCATCCACCTATCGCTATCCATCCATCCACCTATCGCTATCCATCCATCCATCCATCCATCCACCTATCTCTATCCATCCATCCATCCATCTATCCACCTATTGTTATCCATCCACCCATCCACCTATCCACCTATCGCTATCCATCCACCTATCACTATCATCCACCTATCGCTATCCGTCCATCCATCCATCCATATCTAATCTGAGGATGCTGTCCTTCAACCTGAGGCATATTCCGTCCCCGAGTGATATTCCATCCCTGGCTATGCACTTCCCTGGGAGTGATTACCTTTTGCGCTCAGCGCTTGGGCGCCAAATATCTAAAGGAACGCCTTCTCCCATATCCACCTGCCCATGCCTTAGGATCTGCAGGGGAGGCCCTCCTGGTTGTCCCACCACCCTCAGCAGCACCACGAGTGAGCGTGGCTGTGCAACTATGGCTTCACAGTTGCGCGCGGTGCCCAGATCACCATGGCAATGCCTGAGTCTGCACTGGGTGTTGTCTTGGCAATCCATTCAGCACTAGGGATATGCACAAATATTTTTAACATTCATTATTCGCCCAAATTTGGACAATCATACACAAATCAAATGTTACGACATCCATGCATTAATATTCATCCGAATGTGAATGTTTTGGAACATTCCTACAAGACATTAGTTAAACTGGGGATACGTATCGGATCTGTATTGATATGTATGCATTTGTATAGGATATTTGCATGAGTTCGTACAAAAACATTTGAAGGGAATCTATTCAGATGAATTCAAATTTTCTAACATTCGATTTGTTACAAATGGAATGCCAAAAACCCCATTCGGGCACATGCTTGGTCAGCACCAGGCCGGCTATTCACACTTCAAGCGCTGCAGGCCAGGGTTAGTGCTTGTACTGCAAACGGCCGCCACCCTGCTGGATCCAGGCCAGGCCCGCAAACACAAAACGGGCCCTTTTGCTCCCTGAGGGCTGGAGCTATTTATTCTTCCCCTTAAACTGTGGGCCTTTTGGCACCGGAATGTAGACTGCCGGATGTCGTGGGCGCCAGCGCCAACCTTTCGTTCTCAGGATTCCACGCTAGCGCTCCAGCATTGGAGACGTTACCTGGTTAGGCAGTGAAATGTCTGCAAATGGAGGATTGGGCTCGGAGAAGTCGGCCGCTCCTGAGCTACAAACATTTACCAACCTCTTGGAATTATGGATCGATCTTCTGCCCGGATGGGATGCTGATTGTTTTCACCTTTTCTCCTGGTGGCGTAAACGCAATCTGTCTTACAGTGTCAGTGCACAGCTGAAATGTAGGGATCTCCGTGAATGGGTGGTGGTGGTGGTTTCGATCCGTAACAAATCGAATGTAAGAAAGGGTGTTTTCCCACTGTCAGAAAGTACCCATTTTTGCACCCATTAAGGACCCATTTGGGTGTGAGCCGGATGATCCCATTTCCACCACGGCACCCATTTGGGACCCGATTGTTTAGACTGCCGCTGGGGAAATCCAGATCAAATGGGTACTTTCTGGCCTTTAATGTGGATTTTCTGTAGACAATGGGGTCCTCAGGCAGAAAATCTGGATTAAAGGGAGCCTGTTTCCACACTTGTGTGGCAGTGGGGTCTAGAGGAGGCTAGGGGGAGGGGGCACCCATGGGGGGGGAGCCCCAAAACCTAAGCTTCGAAGTCATTTTGAAGTCACTCCGAAGTCACTTTGAAGTACACTCCGAAGATCAGCACAGACTTCAATGGAGCTGTTTTGCACAGACTTCGAAGTGACTTCAAATTGACTTCGGAGATTGCACCCCCTATCCCCCCAAACACCATGGCAGGGAGGCTCGCACCCATTCTATTGGGTGCTAGACCACCCATGGAAACATATTAATCTGGATCTACTAGATACGGATTAAGGAATGTACCCATTCCTTAGATCCAGATTAAAGGAGCGTGGTGGAAAAACACCCAAAATTCATAATCATCCGAATAGATTCCCTTTGAATGTGGTAGGATTCTATTTGATACAAATGCAATTTGTACAAATTCATAGGAATATCCAATACTAATCCGATACGTATCCTGTAACATATCCACTCTGAAAGTGTCAAATCTGTCCTGAATCCACTTTGAATCCGCTCTCAAACCATGTCGAATGCACTCTGGATCCATTGTGGATGTGACTGGCGCAGCCGCTTTCCCACCTCCTCGTTTCACGGATGTTCTGAAGCATTTTTATTCGTACGAATGTCAATGTACGGATGTCGTAACACTCAATTCGTACATGAATGTCTGAATAATGAATCCGAATAATAAATATTGTGAATATTCGTGCCCTTCCCTATTGAAAAGCTTACTGTACGTAGCCGCATGATTTTTCTCCAGGGTGGATAAAAATAAATGATTCTTTTAAAAAAATTAAAAAATGGATTTTTAACATTTAAATCAGATTTTTTTTTAAAAAAATGCTTTTTGAGGACAGTATTTAAGTTTCTCATGTGTAGGCTGGGCTGACAGTCTAAGTTTCTTAATATATATATATATATATTAAAAACAATATATATATATTGTTTAGCCAAATTAGTTAACAAACATGGATGTTTGTTTAAGCAAATAACATACGCTGTAACGTTATTGTTTCAGTTAAATAAATTTATTTAAATTGTTATTATTAAGGTAATGATTATTTTTCTCCTTCCAAAGTACAACAGAAAAGTTGTGTCCAAATATGAATGATTAATCTATTAAACCGGGGATAAAATAACTAATATGAAAAGTTGTTATTCTGAAAATCTTCATCTACTTGCATATTAAAGTAGCAAGGATTAGTTTCTCTAGAAACGATGATTTAAATCAAGCCTTACTGACTAGTGATTTCAATCGCGATTTCAATCACGATTTAAATCGGTTTGGTTTAAATCACATCCCCCCCTGTTTTTCTCTGCTTGTTTTTCCCTCCTCCCTCCCTTCTCCGCGCTGCTGAAGGATTGCCTTGGGAGAGCCAGGCGTTTTCGGAGGGAGCTGAGGTTAAAGGGAGCTGACATCCCGGCGTCTCTCCAGCGCAGGCTCTCGGGTGACCTTTGCCTGGCCGGACGGTCTGCGCGGATGGAGGAGCGCGCCCGCCCCCTCCATTCGCAGGAAGGCCTTTCATGGAGGAGGAGGAGGAGGAGGAGGAGGAGGAGGAAAGAGCCAGTGGAGTAAAAGACGCTGGGCACACTGCCAGCTTGCCTGCCCACAGCTAGGGGACCTTCACCGTGTGTGATTTGATTTCAGTTACGCTTGGTTGAGGATGCCGAGCGAAGGCCTCTGCCCGTCTCTGTCGTTGCAAGCTGGACGTAAAGAAGAGGAGCCCTGCTGGATCAGGCCACAGCCCACCCTGTCTCGCGCTGTGGCCCTCCAGTTGCTTCTGGGCATCCTAAGCAGCAGGCTGGAGGCGAAACCTTCCCCTTCCCCTCCTCTCCAGGCCCTGCATCCGGCCTGTCCCTCCAACCTGGAGGAAGTAAAAGAAGAAGAGTTGGCTTTTCTACCCCGCTTTTCTCACCCATTTAAGGGGACTCAAAGCGGCTGGCAAAGCTTTTCTGTTCTTCTCCCCACAACAGAACACCCTGTGATGTAAGTAGGTGGGGTTGTGAGAGCTCAGAAGAGAACAGTGACTAGCCCAAGGTCACCCAGCTGGCTTCATGGGGGAGGACGGAATCGGTAGCTAGGCCTCTGCTCTAGTAGCCATTGATAGACCTGTCCCCCATGATCTACGGTGTGGGGTTTAGGTAAGGCAGATAGGACTGTGGTGCACAGGGATGGTTTGGGCTGAAAGGAGAGGCAGAAAGGGCCTGTTGCACCAATAAAATGGGGGGCCCTAGTACTCCAATGCCAGGAGTTTTAGTTCCTGGATGCTGGACCCTTTGCATTAGGCTCCAGAGTTCATGCAAGCTTTGGAGTAATAATGGGGCTATCCCAGGACTGGCTGGCTGCACTTCTAGGCCAGTGGGACCACTCCAGCGTGGAACAGTCCCACCTTAAGAGTACAGAAATGGGCAGTAATATCCATTGCAGCCTTCCAGGGGCCTCCTAGAAATTTAGGTAAGCCCCGTTGACAGGTATGGAGCTTTTCTCAGTGCATTCCTCTTGACTCTACCTTGGTCAGATCTCATCTAGAATCCTGTGTCCAGTTCTGGGCACCTCAGTTTTCAAAAGACAAACTAGAGCAAGTCCAAAGGAGGGCTACCAGAATGGTTAGTGGCCTGGAAAACATGTCCTATGAGGGAAGGCTGAAGGATCTAGGAATGTTTAGCCTCCAGAAGAGAAGACTGAGAGGAGACAGGATTGCGGTCTTCAAGTATCTGAAGGGCCGTCACAGTGCAGAGGGATTGTCCCTATTCATAACATAGGAACCTAAGAGGAGCCCTGCTGGATCAGGCCACAGCCCATCTAGTCCAGCATCCTGTCGCACACAGTGGCCCACCAATTGCCCATGGGCATCTCAAGCAGAGACAAGGGCAAACCTTCTCTTGCTCTCGAATCCCAGCAAATGGCCTTAAAAGCATCCTGCTTGTCCCCCCAGCCTGGAAGATGTACTTAGGCATCCATTGTAGTAGCCATTGATAGATCTGTAATCCATAAATTTGTCTAACCCTTCCTTAAAGCCATCTAGGCTGATTGCTGTTGTCACCTCTTCTGGCTGCCAATTCCATAGACTGAAGACCCTCTGGGTGAAGAAATACTTCCCGTTGTCTGCTCTGACTCTCCTACCCATCGGCTTGCGCAAGATGGGAGGACTAGAAACAACGGGATAAAACCTCAAGGGAGTCAATACAGTTTAGATATTCGGAAAAAATTCCTGAGAGTGTGGGTGATCAGTCAGTGGAACAGATTGCCACAGGAGGTGGTGGGCTCTCCTTCACTGGAGGTCTGGATCTACATCTGTCTGGGATGGTTTAGGAAACCCTGCATTGAGCAGGGGGTTGGTCTGGATGACCCCAGAGGTCCCTTCCAACTCTATGATTCTATGATTCATCTTCATGGTTGTAACGTTAAGGCTGTGAGTGGGATCGCCCCCTTGCTCTCTTCACCTCTCCTAATACTAACCCCCCTGATGCAAATAACCCATTTTTTTAAACAGAAGAATTTGCAGGCTAACAGTGGGGTTTATGGCTGCGTAGAGCCCCCTGCTTCCATGTTGTCCAACTCTGCCTTCTGTTTTCCTGGAGCAGATTTGGAGGGGGCGAAGACACGCACGTTCAAAATAACTGCTCACAGCCAAGCTACTCATTCCGCTTTATTTTCCCTTTTTCTCTGGATTAATGGGCACTTAATATCTACAAGAAGGAATTGTTGAGAAGGCCACAACTGCCTGTGGCGTAGATTCTCTCTTTGGGACCCCACTTTGACCAGGAAACACTTACTCTGGGCACTGTTAGGAATTGGGGAGCAGAGACTCGTGTTGTACTTGAACATAAGAACCTAAGAGGAGCCTTTCTGCTGGATCAGGCGGCAACCCATCTAGTCCAGCATCCTGTCTCACAGAGTGGCCACCAATTGCCCACGGGCATCTCAAGCAGCAGGCAAAGGAAAAATCTTTACCTGCTCTCAGTTTGGTCTCGTGGTTAGGGAGCCGAAGTCTTATCTTGGAATACCAGATTTGATTCCACATTCCTCCATGTAGTCAGCTGGGTGACATTGGGCTAGTCACAGTTCTCTTTCTGAGCTCTCACAGCCCCATCTACCTCACAGGGTATTTTCTTGTGGGGAGAAGAACAGAAGGTTTGTCAGCCGCTTTGAGTCCCCTTAAATGGCTGAGAAAAGCGGGGTAGAAAAGCCAACTCCTCCTACTACTACTACTCCCTCTTCAGTTCCCTGCAAATGGTCCTGCAAGGCATCCTGTCTGTCTCCCCAGCCTAGAGACACACCTAGGCATCATTCTAGTAGCCAAATTCTACATGAATTTGTCCATCCAGTCCATAAGAACCCCAGAGGAGCCCTGCTGGATAAGGCCACAGCCCATCCTGTCTTTAAGAACCTCAGAGGAGCCCTGCTGGATAAGGCCACAGCCCATCTAGTCCATAAGAACCTATGAGGGGCCCTGCTAGGTCATGCCACAACCCGTCCAGTCCATAAGAACCTCAGAGGAGCCCTGCTGCATCAGGCCACAGCCCATCTAGTCCATAAGAACCTAGGAGGAGCCCTGATGGATCAGGTCACAGGCCGTCTAGTCCATAAGAACCTCAGAGGAGCCCTGCTGGATCAGGCCACAGCCCATCTAGTCCATAAGAACCTCAGAGGAGCCCTGTTGGATCAGGCCACAGCCCATCTAGTCCATAAGAACCTCAGAGGAGCCCTGCTGCATCAGGCCACAGCCCATCCAGTCCAGCATCCTGTCTCATACAGTGTCCCACCAGTTGCTTCTGGGCATCTCAAGCAGAAGCATCTCACACGCTTGCCTGTCCCTCCAACCCGGAGGTAGTACCTGGGCATCCATTCTAGTAGGCATTGTACATTTTCTGTTTCATCCCATTGAAAAAAAAAAAAACCCACAATCCCTAAAGCCCAGAACGTGAATCAGGGAGGGAGCAATTCAGGGCACTGCTTTTAGCACCCGTTTATTTAGGGATGATGAAATGCTGAGCTCGAAAGCTTTTGTGCGAGAGCGCTGAATCTGGATTTAAGTGAGAAATAGCTCCCAGTGGAGTCACGTTGCTGGCATGAGAAGTTAATGCTTTCCAAAATCCTTTTTGCTTTTGCTTTGTGGGTTCTTCTCCTCTCCGCCCTGCACCCTTGACCATTCAGATAGGAAGAAAGATAAGCGGTTGGTGCCGGCAGGAATGTTAGAGTGGACAACTTTTGTGAGAACAGCGACAGAGGGAAAGTGTTGACTTCCTTTCCTGTGGGATTCTGGTCCTCCCACTGTGTTGCTTTTTTTAAAGGGTGAAAATAGATATCTTAAATCAAGGTATTTCAGGATTGGGCCGAATAAAAATGTAATTAAATAGATAAATATAAATTTTAAAAACCCATTTATTTAGGTTTCCCAGATTTTGCACTTCAGCAGTTCAGCTCTTCCTGTTTCTTAGGTCCTTTTTGGGTCCTTGACAATGTTAATCTTAGGGCTGATCACACGAGGGCCTCTGAAGCGCTCATTGTGGCCAGAGTGTGGAGCACGAAATCATGTCCCATACCTGTCCCCGGATGGCCCAGAGCTGTCAGGCAGGGAGGGCATTCGCACTCTCCCTGCCAGACAGCTCTGGGCCCCACTGTCGTGGGGCCCCATGGGGCCACCGGCTGGCAGGCCCTTTTGGGGACGGAGCAAGACCAGGCCGGCCCCGTCCTGGGGTCCTGCAGGCTGCCGCCTCCTGATTGCGCCGACTGGACTCCGCAAGGACCCCCTGGACCCCCACCTCCACCCAGGGGCCCGTGCCGACCCCCAGGGGTCCGTGTGCGCCTTACCTGCTCAGCGCCCAGGACAGCCGAACCAGGCGTTGTGTGCAGGTGCGCGCCACAATTGGTCATGGATCGAACTTAAGTTTGAACCCAGGTGCCGAGCAGGTAAGTCACGTGCACGCATCTGGGGGGGGTGGCACGGGTCCCTGGGTGGATGTGAGTGCCCAGGGGGTCCCTGCGAGCTTCAGACAATACTGCCCAACGGAGCCAGTCCTAGGAGGGCCGTCCCGCACGCAAACCAGCCTTTTCATGTCCAGCCAGGTGTGAGTGGGGAAATCCGTCCTTGGGTGTTCCAGGCTAACTGCACTACAGCCAGACGGTTGTAATGCGAAAAGGCCTCTTGTTTCTGGGCGTGATCTTGTCACTTTCTCCAATAGGAGTTTTCTGTCCCTTCCCAGTCTCTGGACAAACGTGAGTTTTGAAGGATACCTGCTCTTTGGTTGGTTTCTCGATTTAGGAGGAGCACAGTTTGTGAAATTCCATTCATTGTGTGGAGGAACATATTACTCCCAGTCCTCAATGGGGGATGGAGAACTGAAAGCTCTTCAGATATTATGGCATCCATCCTTCAGCAAAGATGGTAAGCGTGACCCTAACGGAAGCCCTGCTGGATTTAGCCACAACACCATCTACATCAGCATCCTGTCTCACGTAGTGGCCCACCAATTGCTTCTGGACATCTCAAGCAGAAGACAATGGGAAAACATTGTGTCTGCTCTTGAGTCCCTGCAGATGACCTTTAGAGGCATCCTGTCGGTCTCTCTAACCTGGAGGTATTATCTAGTAGCAGTTGAAACACCTGTCCCCCATGGATTTGTCCAAGCCTATAAGAACATAAGAGGAGTGATGCTGGATCAGGCCGTTGGCCGTCTCATCCAGCAGCCCATCTCACATGGTGGCCCACCAAATGCTTCTGGGCATCTCAAGCAGAAGATGAAGGCTTCTTTTACTTATATCATGGAGTTCAGGTGTATCAGTGGCTGCTAGCATGGATACCTAAGTACTGCTTCCAAGTTGGAGAGACAGGCTAGGTGCCTCAAAAGGCCATTTGCTGGGATTCAAGAGCAGGTGAAGGTTTTGCCTTCGTCTTCTGCTTGAGATGGCCAGAAGCAGTTGGTGGGCCACGGTGTGAGTCAGGATGCTGGACTAGGTGGCCTGTGGCCTGATCCAGTAGGGCTCCTCTTAGGTTCTTACCCAGAATGGATACCTAAGTACCACCTCCAGGTTGGGGTGACAGTCAAGATGCCTCTGAAGGCCAGCTGTAGCGATCTGAGAGCAGGTGAAGGTTTTGCCTTTGTCTTCTGCTTGACGATTCCCAAAACAGGGTCCAGCTGGTCTCCTCGTGTGTTCTTATGTTCTCTTTTGTGCAACACCATCTCTACCTTGGCATGTCTCATTCTCGCTGGCTGCAGTTTTGCTACGATTGTGAGTCAGGGTCCAAGAAAGTAGGGAAAGGTGTTCCAGTGCGGTTCCCATCTTCTGCAATATTGCCTTCATTGAGAGACCCAGCAGTGACTCAGGTCTGGGTGTCTTCTTGCCTCAGAAGGTCTCTCTGAACGATCTCTGCTCACATTGCGCTGTTACACATTTCTGGTTCGTCACTCAGCGGAGCGGCTGTCGGCATTTTGCAGGCTGTACTGGCTGCACCTCCTACTCGCTCCTGAAATGGCAGCTAGCTGGAGGTTAAAAGTCTCTTGCAAAGTGCTTCTGGAGCAAAGCAAATATGAGCTCAGTGTCTACCAGGCAGCTGCAATGAAAAATTATGTACACAGCAGCTTGGAAGAGGCAGGGTTTCCTTGAGAGGCTGTTCATGTCAGCTGTCTGCATTTTGTAATTTATTCTTTCCATCCAAGAAATGCATCTTGTTGAGATGTCTCTTTTAAGGAGAGTTAGGTAGAGGTGAAAATCTTCATTACTTGTGTATATTTTACTACTACTACTACTACTACTACTACTACTACTACTACTACTACTACTACTACTACTACTACTACTACTACTACTACTACTACTGTCCAATGCACAGGGCAGGAACAGTGAGCACAGGACATGAAACCCCAACTCCCAATGATGCGAGCACTAATCTTCCCAAATAGCCTAGGACTGTCCCCATGCGCGGGCTCTGCTCCCTAAACAATGTGTGCTCAGCCACCAAACCGCGGCGAGAACAGTTTCTTCCAGGATCAAATTTGTTACAGATTTTGGTGATTTGGTCCACAGAAATCAAACCAAATCAGTTTTTCATGGGGATGGCCCTCCCTAAATCCGATTTCAATTCCTGCATGGGGACGCAGCTGGGATATATTCAGAAGAGTATAGATTCTGAATCAGGTAGTTATCTCACTGTCTCTTGCTTTGGCCAGGCTTCGGTTCTGGGTACCTCAGTTTTAAAAAAGACATTGACAAACTGGAGCAAGCTCCAAGTTGGTCAGAGCACTGGAAACCAAGTCCTATAAGGAACTATTAATAGACCTAAGTATGTTCATCCTGCAGAAGGGTGAGGATGTCGTAGTTGTCTTCCGTGAGGACGGCCGCCATAGTTGTCTTCAGATACCAAAAGGGTTGGACCTGTTCTCTCTTGTTCCAGGAAGAGAGACTGGAATCAATGGAATGAACCATCAAGGGGGGGAGAATTTGGGAGCAAATTTCAGATCCTAGTAGCTGGCGGGCAGTGCCATAGATTTTGACATGGAGCAGTACGCTCTTCTCCACTCTATGCCTTAAGGGTGTCTATTGTGGGAAGAAGAACAGAAGGTTTGTCAGCCGCTTTGAGTCCCATTAAATGGTTGAGAAAAGGGGGGAGGTAGAAAGGCCAACTCTTCTTCTTCTTCGCACATTGCTGCTTCCTCGCTTGTGTAATTCAGTGAAGTGAGTATTTTGACTGTGCATTTTGCCGCCTCACAAGTGGTTATTCTGGGAGGAGAGGGGGAGAAATTACTACTTTTGCCCCCAAGGAGAAATTTAGAGATAATGAGGTCTCTGTCACATGCAGGGATCCTTATAATAAGATCTGCTGCTTTTTGTTGTTTTTTGGTTTTTCCTCTGGAGATGCCAGCTGCGGCGCCATGAGCATTACAGGAAGGTTATGCAATCAGCTGCAGAAGTGAAAAATTTCCATCCTGGCTCCCACCTTACCTGCGTTGTCATCTTAAAATCCTGCTGCTGGTGTCTTTTTTTTTCAGGATCAATCCTGAGACAAGCAAAGTTTGGCTTCTTTGGGGGGGGGGGGCGTCACAGATGGTTTCACTCTGAAAAAACGTGTTTCAGAAGACTCGAATGCAATTTCAGGATTCAATTTGAATCGAATACCTGAATACTGAATTCAATTTGAATAATTAAAATTCAAATTAATCCAAATTCGGTTTGAATTAAGCAAATTTGGATCTATTTGCACTTACAAATGTCGACACCATTTGTACGTGCTCATACACATTGTTACACATCTGTAGACATCTGTATGCATCCCATAATAGTTATCCCGTATGCAACCCGTTTTCGTCCCATACGGATCTGTACAAATGCGTACGGATGCGGGAAAGTTGCGTACATGCAAGTACGCATCATGTACAAACCCGTACACATGTGAATGTCCGCATCATTTGAACAAATAGGTCCAAAATTAAAAATTCATTCAAATTTTTGTGTTAAAACATGTCTGCTGCTAGACTGGCAAGGGGGAGTCATTTTGCAGGCACACAAAGTTGTGTTGTTGAATTGGATCCCACTAAGGCTCTGAGTCCAGGAACTTTAGTTCCTAACCATCAGAGAGCCCAGAAGCCGGTACCCAAGACGGCGCAATCTTCAGAGCCAATCTGGGAACTCTCCTAGAAGAGTTTCCCTAGGTTGTGGTCACACCTAAGGTTTAATCCGGCTTCAGTCCACCTTCAGAGTGTGAGAACACATCAGCAAAGGGACCAGTAATTTTCTTTCCGTGTTATCTATCCCAAATACGGATTTTCTGAGTTATTCTACACTGAAAGAAAGCTGCTTGTCACTTTGCTGATGTCTTCTCTCACTCTGAAAGTGGAATGAAGCTGGATTAAACCCTGTGTGACCACAGCCCAAGTAAAGATGGCTTGTTCCAGGGCAGGAGAAGCGGTCCAGCAGCTACTGGGGCAGACCAACAAGTGGAGAATTTTTAAAAAAGGCTCTTCCTTTAAACAGTTCCCTCCCGCTTTCTGGAGATTTTTCTGGAATAGTTACGTTTATCTGAGGTTATGTTTATCTCCTGCCAGTTTGGTCTAGTGGTTAGGGAGCCAGACTCTTATCTGGGAATACCAGGTTTGGTTCCACCCTCCCCCATGAAGCCAGCTGGGTGACCTTGGGCTAGTCACAGCTCTCCTCTGAGCTCTCACAGCCCCACCTACCTCAAAGGGTGTCTGTTGTGGGGAGAAGAATAGAAAAGCTGTCAGCCGCTTTGAGTCCCCTTAAATGGGTGAGAAAAGCGGGGTAGAAAAACCAACTCTTCTACTCTTCTACTTTCACATTACCATCCGTGATTTCCTTTGCCTTATTTGGTTCCCCTCTCAGTCAGGTCAAGGAGTCATAAGGCCGCCATGTCTCCCGGCTTCCTCTTCATTGCATCAGCAAACTTTTTGCATGCAAAATTCATGGATGCTGCATTATGTATTTGGGGGTCTGTCTGTTGTGCTTGGCTGAAAAAAATATTCTCATCTGGATTTACTGCTTTCCTTCTCAGGAGGACTTTAAGGGTGGACGGATGAAGAATGACCAAGGGCAGCAGTGCGGGTTTGGTTTGGGGTTAGTTTCAGTCTAGTGGTCTAGTGGTTAGGGAGCTGGACTCTTATCTGGGAATCCTGGGTTCGAATCCGCCCTCCCCCATGAAGCCAGCCGGGTGACCTTGGGCGAGTCACAGCTCTCTTCTGAGCTCTCATAGCCCCACCCACCTCACAGGGTGTTCTGTTGTGGGGAGAAGAACAGAAGGTTTGTCAGCCGCTTTGAGTCCCCTTAAATGGGTGAGAAAGCAGGGTAGAAAAGCCGCCTCTTCTTCTTCTTTTAGTTTGGCATCAGTGAGCAACAGTTGTGTGCATGAGCGCCAATTTTTGACATTTGATTAGTAACAAATTGAATATTTGAAAATCCGAATTCATAGGAAGAAAGAAAAACGAATATCTGGACAAATACATCTGTATCTATTCATTTGAACATTCGGAACGTATCCAACGATACATACAGATTGTGTATGCATCCTGTTTCCATCCCTTATGGATACGCATCAGATGTGTTTGGAAATGTACATGATGCATACATTTCCCTGCACATACAAATGCCTGAGTTATTCAAATACCAAAATATAAATGTCTGAATGTTTGATTCATATACAAATGTACGAATTTGTACAAGTAATGAATATTTTGAATATTTGTGCACATGCCTTGTGAGTGATGTTGGAGAGACAATGGCTGTGTCCAGACAAGGCGGGAAATGCGCAATGCCACGCAGAGCAATATTCAGATTTCAGAGACATGTGTATTGATCCTCCATTGTAGCTGTGCGTTATATGCATGATAGTTCAGGTTTAAAAAGTAGTGATTTGAAGCAGTTTTGCTGAAGAGCATCATGTTATCCCATGTTTTTTTAATGTTGTTTGGGGAAATGGGCGAGAACTGAAAATTCTCCTCTGTGAGGAGAACTGTCTGGAAATTGTGTCTTAAATTTTGGTTGTTTATCCAAGCAGTCATACAGTGCTCCAGCACAGATGGGTGGGGAGAAAATGGCAGCAACACCATAGTGTAAAATGAAATCAGGGATGTGTGCAATATTTTTCTTTCCTATTCGATTTGTATTGAATCAATTTGTATTGAATCGGATGCAAGAAAATTCATGTTCATTTGAATAGATCCCCTTTGAATGTAGTAGAACGCAAGAGGAGCCCTGCTGGATCAGGCCACGGCCCATCCAGTCCATAAGAACCTCAGAGGATCCCTGCTGGATCATGCCACGGCCCATCCAGTCCATTAGAACCTCAGAGGATCCCTGCTGGATCATGCCATGGCCCATCCAGTCCATAAGAACCTAAGAGGAGCCCTGCTGGATCGGCCCACAGCCCATCTAGTCCATAAGAACCTCAGAGGAGCCCTGCTGGATCAGGCCACAGCCCATCTAGCCCATAAAAACCTCAGAGGAGCCCTGCTGGATCAGGCCACAGCCCATCTAGTCCATAAAAACCTCAGAGGAGCCCTGCTGGATCGGCCCACAGCCCATCTAGTCCATAAGAACCTCAGAGGATCCTTGCTGGATCAGGCCACAGCCCATCTGGTCCAGCATCCTGTCGCACACAGTGGCCCACCAAATGCTCATGGGCATCTCAAGCAGAGACAAGGACAAACCTCCTCCTGCTCTCCAGTCCCAGCAAATGGCCTTAGAAGCATCGTGCTTGTTCCCCCACAGGAGTGGACAAGTGGGTTGCGTGCATATTGTCAGGAAGCGGAGGGGATCATTTAAACACGTTAGCATTAAGCCGAAATTAAATTGAATTGAGTTTATTTGTACGGCAGCAGACCATAAGAAGGTAAGAGAAACCCTGCTGGATCAGGCCCCCCAGCCTGAAGAAGAAAGTTTGTCAATTAGGGAATGATTTGCTTCTTAAACCTGAGGGG
This sequence comes from Aspidoscelis tigris stejnegeri, assembly GCA_023333525.1. Taxonomy (NCBI): domain Eukaryota; kingdom Metazoa; phylum Chordata; class Lepidosauria; order Squamata; family Teiidae; genus Aspidoscelis; species Aspidoscelis tigris. The sequence goes on along the minus strand of JALMGA010000006.1, from coordinate 85,927,757 downwards.
GCTTAGAGAGGGAAATGAGTTTCTATTCAGGGTTTTGCACTTAATGCATCTACGGTTCTCTTCATATGTCTTGTGTCTCATGCAAATGTCATTTTAAGTGAATCCCAGGTTTTTGTAAGAATATAAGAATCACCTTACTGGATGGGTCCGGTGGTATATTTAACCGTGGCGATTCAGTTGCATCAGGGAACCAGGGAACAGAACGATCACACCAGCATTTGCCATAATCAAAGCCTTCTATCAGCTAGTCCTTAAAGGGACACTGCCTCTTATACCTGGGATAAATTTGGATCTTCTTACCTTTAAGGATACCTTGTGCAAAATGTGAGCAAATGGCAAGTGTATGCTTTTTGCACAGATCCTGCTCAGGCCCCCGGTGGGCTTGTATAGATTTTGTGCTTTTCTGATGCTTGAAAACCTTCCTGTGTACTAACCAGTTAATATAAATATAAGGTGCAAAAAGGCTTGTGTGATCGATGTTTTTCCATAGCACATCTTAAGTGTGAACGAGTCCTGAATTATATGCGTATCACAAGTTGCTTGCACAAAATGCACCTGTTGTTCACGTTTTGTCGGGGTTTTTAAAAAAATATTTTTAGTAGTTCTTTGCATACAATACTTACCTTTATGCGTGTTGATCCAAATCCAGTTACTGACTCCTATAATTTCTCATCTAAAACTCCTTCTTGTTACCTCCTCCTGTGCAATTTCTCAGGTGCAGATTGTTCGCTTTGTGCAATTCACACTTCCTTCTTTCCCGTTTCGCCACACACTTACCCTTCTACCTTGCTGTTTGCTGTTTTAATAACCACAAGTGTTGTGTATTCACAGCTGCAGAACTGTTGGGACTTGGGGTCTTCACAGCTTATATTGGGTGCTTTTCCACTGTCAAAAAGTACCCATTTTGCACCCATTTAGGACCCATTTGGGTGTGAGCCGGATGATCCCATTTCCACCACGGCACCCATTTGGGACCCGATTGTTTCCACTGCTGTGGGGGAAATCCGGATCTAATGGGTACATTTTGGCCTTTAATCCGGATTTTCTGTACAATGGGGTCTTCTGCCAGAAAATCCGGATTAAAGGGAGCCTGTTTCCACTGGAAACAGGCAGTGGGGTCCAAAGGAGGCTAGGGTGAGGGGATGTACCCATTGGGGCCCCCCTAAACCTATGCTCCGAAGTCACTTCGAAGCCATTTTGAAGTCATTTCAAAGTCATTTTGAAGTCTGTGCAAAATAGCTCTGGAGTGCCTTTGAAGTCTGTACTGATCTTTGAAGTGAACTTCGGAATGACTTCGAAGTGACTCCGAAGTGACTCCAAAGTCATTTCGAAGTTCGCTCCGAAGATCAGCACAGACTTCAAAGGCACTCCGGAGCTATTTTGCACAGATTTCGAAATGACTTCAAAATGACTTGGAAGTCAATTCAAAGTCAATTCGAAGTGGCTTCGAAGACTGCCCCCCCCCGCCCCCCAAAACACCTGGGGTAACGGACCGACCCCTTGGGGGTTGATCTAGATTCCCCAGATGGGTGCAAAGCTGTTTCCACAGCAGGGTTGTTAGCACCCATTGCTAATGGGTGCTATACCTCCCGTGGAAACACATTGGGTGCTTCCCTTAATCCAGATCTACTAGATCCAGATTAAGGAATGTACCCATTCCTTAGATCCGGATCTTCTTAGATCCAGATCTAAGGGCTGCAGTGGAAAAACACCCATTAATTGCAGGTAGAGATGAGCACGGATTTTTGCGTGTGCATTCACTTCGGATCAAAGTGGAAGCGAAGGAAATTTGCATTTGTGCAAATAGAGCCACTTTTGAGTTTGTGGTAGGATTCAAATCTGCTGCAAATGTTCTTCAAATGCTGTTTGACTCTGATTTGAATTCCCGTTCCCAATCCGTCCTCTGGATTCCCTCCGAATCTTTTGAATCGACTCTAAATGCTTCGAATCCGCTCTGACTCCACTTTGAGTCTGTTTTGAATCTTCTCTGAATCCGCTGCAGATGTAGCTGGGTAGTTGCTTTGCTGCCATCCGAATTTTGACATTCAAATTGGAGTCAAAAGTCCATAAATTTGAATTTAAACACAGATTTCAATTTTTGAATCTATTTGTTTGAATTATTCGGACATTATTATGTGTACGGGTTCGCGTACTTGTGCGTACACATTTCTCCCGCATCTGTACCCATTTGTACAGATCCGTATGGGGGATAAAAATGGGTTGCATACGGGATAACTACGGGATAACGACGTGTACAGATGCGTACGGGGTGCGTAACGATGCGTATGGGCACATACGAAGGTTGTTGACATTCGTAAGCGCAAGTTTGAATTGTAAAGTTGAACGAATAGATTCGAATTTGCTTAACTTTGAATTTGGGTAAATTCGGATTCTAAAGATTCGAATCAAACTGAATTTTTGGATCTTCGAAACGAATCCCGAAAATTGCGTTTGTGCACACGTCTAGCCGACATCCGATTCAAATGCAAATGTACAAATTTGTACGAATTTTGATCCTAATTTTTTTGTATTTTTTAAATTTGAATTTATTTATTTTAATTTGAATTTACAAATTTTGATAAGGACAAATATTCATGCACCTCCCTAATTGCAGGTTGGCATTTCATTACAGCTTTTCTCCGGGTTAGTGAAGATGGAATCTGCCGGGTTCCGCTTCTCTCATTATTTTGGAGTTTTGCATTAACAGGATTTTATTGGCAGAAAGCAAGAATTTCCAAACCGCCAAGCCAGGAGAGCGACAGCTTGGCGTGAAATTGAGAGGGATCGGGCCAGTTTTCAAACCTGCTTTTCGGGCACTTTGAAAAGCCACACCGCTCTGAACTAGGATGATCCAGATAATTCAGTTCTGAATCCATGTGCTTGCCTTGTCCACATGGCTGAGCCTGTTTGCACCGTTGAACAGTAAACGGGAACTCATGCTATGATTTGTTGACCTTGCTTGATTCTCCCAGGTGTTTTGGAGCACGCTTTGGCATGCTGCTGAAATTGTTCCCCATTAGTCCCAAACGTGGAAGCATACTTCTGCACGGAGTAATTCTTTGCACAGGATTAGGGCCTGCTGGTCAGTCCAGGGGTCACCTTTAAACATGACCATGAATGTGTCCAGAAGAAGAAGAGTTGGCTTTTCTACCCCACTTTTCTCACCCATATCAGGGAGCTCAAAGCGGCTGACAAAGCTTCTGTTCTTCTCCCCACACCAGATACCCTGTGAGGTAGGTGGGGCTGTGAGAGCTCAGAGGAGAGCTGTGACTAGCCCAAGGTCACCCAGTTGGCTTCATGGGGGAGGGCGGAATCGAACCTGGTATTCCCACGTAAGAGTCTGACTCCCTAACCACTAGACCAAACTAGTCCAATCCAGTGGGGCATTTCTTGTGCGTCAGCCTTGCATTTGGACATTGGGTGCCATTAGATTAGTCCTTTTGTTGGTATATGTCCTTAAAAGAACTACAGTACTTTCTGCCTTTTAAAAGTGGTTTTTTACCTAGGCAGTGATTTTTCAGGTAGGTGAACGTCCTGCATCTCAGATAGGTTTCTCAGTAAAGGCAACATCTCTTAAGGACCCCGGTTATTTTCTAAAACAATCAGTGTTCTGATTAGCACTGTAACATTTTTTTAAATTATTATTATTATTATTATTATTATTATTATTATTATTATTATTATTATTATTATTATTATAGTTTATTTCTATAGCGCTGTACATGTACTCAGCGCTGTACAAGGAAATTATCACAACAATAAGACATATAAAACCTGCCCATGGCATGCAATCTACAAATAAAACAAAAAAATAATAAACTAATTAAAAACAAAGGGAAATAACATCAGCATCGACATCAGTACATATTAAAAGCAAATCACGCAAAATCTGGAATTCTGTAAAAAGCTATAGGGAAACAATGGTTGAACGATTAAAAGAATAAGTGCAACAATTAAAAGAATAATTAATACTGCTAATTTTAAAACAGAAAGGAAAACGTTTTTGGTCACTCACTGCCATTTTAGCAATGTGTTTTGTTTCCTAATTAATCCCTTCCAAGACTATACTTATGATCCAAAACAGATGTTACACGCTTTGTGTTGTGACATTTTGTGGATAATAATGGGTATTCCTGGTTAATATGTGTGCTTAGCGCTAAATAAATAGTGGATTTGTTTAGCTTCCTCTCCTGCTGTTGCCCCAACCAATGCTGCCAGCGGTAAAGGATAATGAGGTCTATTTATTGATTTAAAACATTTCTATACCACTTTCTATAATAAGATTCTCAACGAAGTTTTAAAAAAAGAAAAGTGAATGTTAAAACACAATAGTAAAAGCAGCTTGAAATATACAAATTAGGGGTGTGCATGAATGTTTTTTTTGCATTCAGATTCGAATGTTTAAAATCCAAATGCAACAAAAACCAATGTGACTCTAATGGGTGCTAAGTAGCCCTTAAACCGGTTTCCCGGAAGACTACATTGAAGGTAGTCTTAATGGGTACTTAATGGGTACTTCCACAGTTAAGGCACATCCACTTTGGCCAGGGCCGCGCACCTGCGCAGAGAGCCTCCTGAAGCCGGGCACAGCCCTGGCCAATCGGGAGGCGCGCCGGACGCAGGCGCAAAGCAAAATGGGACCCCACAACCAGAATCGGCCTGGCTGCGTTAAGGTAAGGAGGGGAACGCTCGCACTCTCCCCAGGGTGGGGTAGGGGAAGCTCCCCCTGGCTCCAGAAGCCGTGATCCGGGGGAGCCCCGAGGGGGAGCCCCGAGATCCAGACGAGCCAATCATGGCGGGCGGGGGGAGCGCCTCTGGAGATCCAGATTGAGGTGGGTGCTGTGCTTCAAAGCTGTTTGCAGGGATCTGAGAACAAGAGAAGGTTTTGCCCTTGTCTTCTGCTTGTGATGCCCAGAAGCAATTGGTAGGTGAGATGTAGTGCTGAACTGGGTGGCCTGTGGCCTGATCCATTAGGGCTCCTCTTAATCAGTGGAGGACAGGTGTGTCAATGGCTGCTAGAATGGATGCCGAAGTACCACCTCTAGGTTGGAGAGACAGGCAGGAGGCCCCTTAAACCCATATTCAGGGGATCCAGGACAGGTGAAGGTTTTAACTTGGTCTTCTGCTTCCGATGCCCAGACAGGATGCTGGATTGCATGGCCGGCGGCCTCATCCAGCAGGGCTCCTCTTATGTTCTTAAAAAGGTGTCAGTAAAGTTGATTGCGCTATTTGCATAACACAGTAACACATTTTAAATGCCCTTGGAATAAATGCTGCTGAAGGGAAGAACAACAAAAAGAGTTGACTTTTCTATCTGCTTTTCTCGCCCATTTAAGGGGACTCAAAGCAGCTGACAAACCTTCTGCTCTTCTGCCCACAACAGGCACCCTGTGAGGTAGGTGGGGCTGTGAGAGCTCAGAAGGAGAACTGTGACTAGCCCAAGGTCACCCAGCTGGCTTCATGGAGGAGTGCGTAATCAAACTCGGCATTCCCAGATAAAAGTCCGGCTCCATAACCACTAGACCAATCTGTCTCCTTAGCTGCTAGACTCAAACTGGAGGGCTAAAAAGGCCTTAAAACCACCATTAAATAAATAGCAAACCAGAAAGGTGTGTTAAATCTACATGCATGTTTGTGGAATGTTATCTCATTCCAATCAGGGACACTAGAATTTGGTTATCTTGCTGGAATTCAGCACTGGACTAAGTCTTAGGTCTTATGCCTTAAATTCAGCATTTCTAGCAGGCAAGGCTTTTGGAATATCTTCTTATCACTGCCCACACTGAGTTCTAAGACAAATAACTCACATTAGAAATACTGTGCTTAAAAACTTTTAGGAAGCATTGCCAGCTGGCTGCCCTTTAGTGCAATCCTGTCTCTGCCCACCCCAGCCTTGCCTCTTCTCCACCCTCTCCAGGGAAAGTACAAGATGTTGTTTTGGCCTGAGAAAAAGACCAAAGGAAGATCTCCCCCATGGCTGCTGTAGCCTGATCTCTCACTCCGTAAAATGATTAAACTATCCAAAAGATTTGTCAGTAAAAGGTGACCCCGTACCATGCAGAAGAAACCAACATGGGATCCTTCCAAAATCAAGGAAGAGTAGCTTTCCATATCTTTCTGGACACCTTTCCCAGGTTTCCAAGTGGTGCCCAGATACAGTATGAATCTGAATTGACAACAGAATATTATCTTCTCTTGCACTTAAGAATTGCACAGTGGTTAAAAGTGCTGGATTAGAACTCCGAAGGCACTCAGTTCAAGTCCCCGCTGCCCCATGGAAGCTCATTAGGTTGGCTTCCACGCTTACTGCCCCAACCTGGTCCTCTTTCCACGTTCAGAAGAAGAAGAGTTGGCATTTCTACCCCAATTTTCTCACCCATTTAAGGGGACTCAGAGCGGCTGACAAACCTTCTTCTCCCCACAACAGAACACCCTGTGAGGTGGGTGGGGCTGTGGGAGCTCAGAAGAGAGCTGTGACTAGCCCAAGGTCACCCAGCTGGCTTCATGGAGGAGTGCAGAATCAAACCTGGTATTCCCAGATAAGAGTCTGGCTCCATAACCACTAAACCCAACTGGCTTACTGGCTCCAAAGTTTGCCAGCTTCCAGATTCACCAATAGTTCCTACTTTCGGTACCCAGAGGGGGACATATTTTGGCAGTACACTTTGGTGCGCCTCTGAAATGGATCCCCCTGCTAAACCAGAACAGGGAGGCATGCGTCCTTCTGCACAACCTCCTATTCTGTTTTGCCCACCCCTGGACCACTGGGAGAGCTACCATATTGGAAGGCTAGATGGGGCGACACTGTCCAGTGCGGATGGAGCAGCCTAAGATGGAGGCAAGGCCTCCCTTTTCACCCCTAGAGTGCAGGAGAGATGAAGGCGAGGCCTTGTACTCCACTGGGATATTAAAACAGCCCCGCTGCCTTTTGTGTTTTCTTCAGAAATGCAGTGGCGAAGAAGAACTTTTCTCCCCCATTTAAGGGAACTCAAAGTGGCTGACACATCTTCTGTTCTTCTCCCCATGACAGACACCCTGTGAGGTGGGTAGGGCTGTGAGAGCTCAGAAGAGAGCTGTGACTTGCCCAAGGTCACCCAGCTGGCTTCGTGGAGGAGTGTGGAATCAAACCCAGTATTCCCAGATAATAGTCCAGCTCCCTAACCACTAGACCAAACTGCCTCTAGAGAAGGAGCCCCCCCAGAGATGTGCATGAAGGGGGGGGGGGTTGCATTCAATTTGTATCAAACCAAACAAGAAAATTTGTACTCGTTCAAATAGTTCCCCTTCAAATGTGGTAGGATTCTGTTCGATAAAAATGTATTTGTACGAATATCCGACATGAACACATACGTATCTGATGCGTATTCCATAGCATATCTGCTCTGAAAGTGTCAAATCCACCCTGAATCCGCTCTCAAACCATGTCAAATTCACTTTGGATCCGTTGTAGACGTGACTGGTGCGGACACTTTCCTGGCCTCCCCGTTTCACAAATGTCCCGAAGCTTTGTACGAATGTTCCGAAAAATCCATATTTGTACAAATGTCAGTGTACGAATGTCAGTTTATTTGTATCCTAATGTCCAAATTGGCACGGATTCGTATGAATATTGAATTTACGAATATTTGTACTTCTCCCTAATCCAGACAGTAGATCCTGAGTGAAGGCCTAAAGGGGTTGGGATGGACCACAGATGGTCTCCTGGGCATCCTCTAAGTCCCCCCCAGAGCTGTATTGACCCTCAGAAAGGCCAAGGGGGAAAATTTTGATGCTGGGCATCTCAGAATTTCCATAATTTCCTGTCTAGACGCTTTTAGGCGTCTCTTGAGACAGAAGGATGCCGGTAGATTAAGGGTGGGCATGCAATTTGGGCAGGAGCAACCCAAATTGGGTGGAACAAACACTTCTCTTTTCCAGCAGACTGGAGCTAGAGCAATGTTTCCCAAAGTGTGGCACGCATACCCCCAGGGGTACGGGAAGAGGTTGGTGGGGGTACACGTTGCACCGGAGTTTGGTGGGGATCACGTGGGAATATCCACTGCACCGTGCTTAGCTGCGCCCACAGAACAAGGAAAGAAATAGGCGCGTGTCGCAGTTTTTACACGGGAACTGGGGCCATCGTACATCGTATCGCAACTCATTATGGTGGGAACTTCTGGGCATCCTTCGCGCAGCTTGGGTTCGGCCATTTTTAAACTGCAGGAACGTTAACAGTTGACGTTGAGCCGCGGAGTTGTTTAAACGCCTGAGAATTGGAGTGTTATCTAACGGTCTTCTGAGGCGTGACGCGGCGTGAATACACTGCACTTCGTTACGGAGACAACTTACTTCTTTAATAGTTAGTTCCGGGCGCCTGTTATCATGCTTTAGTAAGTTCCACTGATTTTGATTATTTTTATAAAATACAATTTTTATCCCTAATGTTTTTTATGAGGGGTACTCAGCATTACGAAAATTATAGAAGGGGTACACATATGTCAAAAGTTTGGGAAGCACTGAGCTAGAGGATAGACGGAAGGGGCACTTGGCCGAAATGAAGGCACATGCGGTGTTGAGTTTGTCTTGTGTTGAGTCTGCCGTTCAGAGCCACCAGGTGTGTGATGTATGTGTCTGAAATGTGGGCTTTGAAAGGTTATTTTTTGCTCCTACCTGTCTGCAGACGCCTGCATTTTGACGCCGCCTGCCGCCTGCAGTATTAAATTATTCACCGGCTTCTGATCCATATTTTGCATGTGTTGCACACCTATTTTGGTGTTGCGCTCTTTCCCTCGCCCTCGGGGAGGATTGGGTGGTTCATAAGGGGAGACCAGAGTCTTGCTTTGGAAGTGCAAACTTCAGATATTCATGTTGGATATTCATGCAAAGACTTTTGTATCGAATGGAATTTTACCACGTTCGAAAAGGTCTGTTCATGCAAATATACATTTTCTAAGATCCGCTTTGTTACGAATCAGATGCCAACCCCCCCCCATTCCTGCACACCCCTAAAATTAATATCAAGGTTGGCCCAATACTTTGTCCAAGTTTTTTTAATTTTGGCCCGGTGTGTATTTGAGTTTTGACACCCTTGTCCTAGAAAGAAAGACAAAAGGCCATTTTAAACTAGGTTTTAGGAATTGCCTTGATTCAGAAGGGGAGAGGAAGAGAACATGGAAACGTCAGTATAGCACCAACTTAGTTAAACTTCGTGCAAAGCTAGGAAAGAGTTAATGCGATCTGTTATCCAGCACTTCCTGGTATGAACCAATCGGGGGAACAAAAGTTCAGCCTGCAGCAACAGGTGATGGATCTGTTTACTACAGGTAGTACCAGTTGCGATTTTGCCCCAGAAATCCCTACAGGTTACCAGAAGACGGAGCCAGATGAAACCGGACAGGGCAGAATGTGAGAAGTTGGAGCTCTCCTGGAGCGTCCAGGTAAATGGGTCCAAAGACCCTGCTGTCTTTAAAAATGCTCCTATGCAAACTTTTGCTTTTTCCCTTCCCTTCCCATCCACCTTCGCTTTGCTGAGTAATGTGCAAACTCCCTTTTCTCTTCGGCAGTGCAAAGAGCGTCCTAGCTTGCAGGGGCAGCAAGAGAGAGATTTATTGTACTGCATAGCAAATCCATGTGAGTTGAGGTTCAGCGAGGATCTGTGTTTGCAGGTCGATTGGAAGAAGAAGAAGAAGAGATGGCTTTTCTACCATTTCTACCCCATTTAAGGGGACTCAAAAGTGGCTGACAAACCATCTGTTCTTCTCCCCACGACAGAAGACCCTGTGAGGTAGGTGGGGCTGTGAACGCTCAGAAGAGAGCTGTGACTCTCCCAAGGTCACCCAGCTGGGTTCGTGTAGGAGGGCGGTATCCAACCCAGTATTCCCAGATAAGAACCTGGCTTCCTAACCACTAGACCATACTGGGTTTTCCCATGTTTCTCACTGTTGTCTTTGCCTTTCTCTTAGTAGATTGCTATAGGCAGCAATTTCGTTTCTTAAACTCCATCAACAGTAGATGGAGAAAAATTCAAGAGGGGGGCAGAGACCTATTATTGCTGGCTTTCCACTAACACCCCCCCCCCCCCGGGTAAAGTTTTGAAAGTATAATTCAAAGTATAATTGTAAAGTTCGCTGCCCTCCCTGCTTTATATAGGTGTGTGCATATGTATTCTCAAGCGCACACTAGATCTTCAAATGTTTTAGAATTATTTATTTATTTTATTTATTGTTTATATTTCTATCCCACCCTTTACCTGCAGGTCTCAGGGTGGGTAACAACCTTTAAAACAACAAATTAAAACCAATAAGAAACATAAAAACATTTGATAGATTCAGCATATTAAAATACTAAAATAATACTATTTGCAGGGCGAGGGGGAACCTATAATCACATCAGCTAAAGACCAGGGCAAAGAGGTACATCTTCACTGCCTTCCTGAATATAAACAGAGAAGGGGCATGACACACCTCAAGGGGGAGACTATTCCATAACCTGGGGGCCATTACCGAAAAGGCCCTTTCCTGGGTGCCCACCTGTTTCACTACTGAGGGCGGTGGGACAACCAGGAGGGCCTCACCTCCAGATCTTAAGGCATGGGCAGGTCAGTATGGGAGAAGGCATTCCTTTAGATATTTGGCACCCAAGTCATTTAGGGCCTTGTAAGTCAGAGTTATGTGCGGATACCCACTTTTTCTAACATATAAAAAGTCTGGAACCTTAGATTTTCCTTCTCCATTGTGCACTGGGCTTCCTTGATTTCCAAGTATAATTCCATGTGCTGTTTTTTTCCAGTTATTATGGAAATGATTGTAGGTTGTGGAATCCATCAGGTTGGTGAGGTGGCGGATGGGAATTAATTAGATTTCTCCGCAGTCTCTTCTTAGCTCTAATTCTGTTGCTCTGCTCAGTTTCTGCATCCAGCTGAATTATTAAAGACTTAGGAGACCTCACATATTAGACTGGGGTCTTTTGAAAATCTGGTTTTGTTTTTGTCCTTTCCCTCCTATCCATAAGGATATGATTTTGTGCTTCTCCTTGCAAGTTTTTACGACAGCTGCTTTTGACGCACCTTTGGAAAGTAATTTTTGCGTCCAACGACTTTGGGATCCGTCCCACAGATCTGAATGGCACCTATTGGTTCAAGTGGAAATTGTGCAAGCCGGTAGACCAAGTATAAACTGGACTCGCTTTTAAATCCCTGCTGTGAAAAATCTGTGACTTGTGAAGGCAGCAAAAGTTTAAATATTCTTGAATAGGCTGTGAATGGGTTGCATTGTATAAAAGAAAACTGGAAACGTAATTTAGTCTCAAATAGAAAGACTATCAATAGACAAGGTAGAAATATTGTCTAAAAGGGCAACTATACCTATAATTTGCTGTGCCCTGAGGTAGCTATGATTGGTGGAGATTAAATATTTTTAAAAAACTTTATTACCCATATATTCCGGCGTATAAGACGACTGGGCGTATAAGATGACCCCAACTTTTCCAGTTAAAATGTAGAGTTTAGGATATAATCACTGTATAAGAAGACGACACCCGGCGTATAAGATGACCGCCGACTTTGGAGAAGATTTTCCTGGGTTAAAAAGTAGTCTTATATGCCAGAATATACTGTAAATGCAAAAAAGGAAATACTAACAAATCACAAAATGGAAAGAAAAACACACATCTGTCCCTTCACCCTCAGTGCATATCAAAAAGCACCTCTTCTTCCTTTAATTTAACTGGACCAAAGAAATAATCTTGTTATTTTGTCTCTCAGGGTCTGTCCAGACTGAGGGATACTGCGCATTCTGATGTGCAGTCAGTGTGTGGGCATCACACCTGACGCCCAATACTTGGAAGCAGCGGTTTATTATGCCACCACTACTGTGAATTTACCTGCTGTGGAATGATCAACACTCACTCCGCAGTATCAGGTAAATTTGAAGTTTCCTGACGTCCTGATAGGCTGCAGCTTAGCTCCCATTGGCTGCCCCATCCCACGTGACACGGGCCACAAAAGTCTCGCAGCTCCTGCGGAGGATGGTGCGGAGTGGCATTTAGCCAAGTAAACTGCAGGTTTATTAACGGCTGCGATTTTTTATCCGCTAGTGTGGAAGGGACCCCAAACATCCCAGAGTTTGGATCTTTTTTTAAAAAAATCTTCCATATATTTTTTTTTTTTACCCATCAGCCTCCCTTTTGCCTTATTATAGTACTTCATAGATTTTACTCGTTCCTTTGAAAGCAGCATCGGTGATTGGAGGACAGACCCTCTTTTTATTAGAGGCTTTCAGGCTATGGTTGCATTCAGATGTCAGTTATTTATTCTGCTATATTTGGATATTCTGGAATATAGCATGGATATTCCAGAATATCCATGGTTTATTCCAGAATATCCTAATATAATGGCTAAGTAGCCAATATCTGGATGCAGCCTCTTTCTCTCGTTGTGGTCACACTTAAGGTTTAATCCAGCTTCAGTCCACTTTCAGTGCAAGAGAACACATCAGCAAAGTAACCAGTAATTTTCTTTCCACGTTATGTATCCCAAAAGTGAATTTTCTGAGTTATTTAACACTGAAAGAAGACAGCTTGTAACTTTGGTGTTGTGTTCTCTCACTCTGAAAGTGGACTGAAGCTGGATTAAACCTTAAGTGTGACCATAGTCTGTCTCTCTCTGCCCACTCATGCAGGTATGGGACTGATTTTGGCTGCTTGGAAGAAGGATGGTGTCAACAGATCGTGGATGCTGCATTTGGCAGAGGAAGGCTGATCAAAGTGGACAGGATACGAGTCCACTAAAGAAGGAATTAAAAAAAAAAGAATTGAGGGACAAAGAAAATGACCAATCGCCAAACAAAAGAAGGAGGGGCTAAAATGATAGGCAGATGGGAACCAGCTTCTAGGAGTGAGTAAGGATAGATGGAGTGCATTTGAGCCTGCTAAAATCCACTATGTGAATTCATGATATTTAGGATATCACAGGCAGGATGTAAACCAGACAACTGTGATGTCGTTGGGCCTTAAGATCCTCAAGAAATTCAGCTGCCTTTCAGTTTGTGTTCAAATTTTGAACACAAAATGGACTAGAACCAAAGTGAAAAAGAAGAGGAGGAAGAGGAGTTGGCTTTTCTCACCCATGTAACGGGACTCGAAGCTGCTGGCAAACCTTCAGTTCTTCTCCCCACGACAGACACCCTGTGAAGTAGGTGTAGCTGTGAGAAAGAGAGCTGTGACTAGCCCAAGGGCACCCAGTTGGGAGGCTTCCAGATAACAGCCTGACCCTCCAGCTACAAGACCAAACTAGCTTAGTTTTGATTGTCTTATTCCAAAATCGCTCCCAAAGGACCAGGTGTCCTTAGTTATTTTTGCGTTCTGAATGGCAGCAGAAGATCGAAAGGAAGGGCCTGTTGTTGAGTCCTCCAAGGTTTTCTCCTTTTCAGAATCATCTCTGGGATAAATATAGCTTGTTATTTGAGGAGAACAGTTGATCTCATTTTTAAAAACTGGGGTTTGGTAGGGCTTTGCCAATGAATCTGATGTTCTAGGCACTTAAATGAGCGATAACCACAGGCGAAAAGACGCAGAAATCCTTCTGATGGCTACAGTACTTCTCTGGCTCTAAAATAACATAGAATAATTGCTTGCCTTTGCCTGTTTTGTCTTTAAGAGAGAGGGAGTCAACATGTGCTAATCCCCGTAGGAAAGGTGAAACAAAACGGTAAACAATGACATCAGGAGCAGTGACAGGCTGGATATACAAAACATCATGAAAAATATTCCACCAGCCGTCATTATGCATCTTGGGCAAGAGGGTTGAGAGGAAGAAAAGAAGCCTTTGGGTCCTTTGTAGATTTTAGTATTGTGCCCTCTTCTAATGGAGAGATGGATACAACATTGATTTCCTGCACATAACAACAGCCAGCTGTTACAGCTAGGCCGCGTCCCCATGCAAGCCGTTTGGCTCTGATTGGGCTTGTATTTGCCTGGGTGCCGGGCTGAGATCGAGTGTTGCCCGTCTCCATGCCATTCCTGGGAACGTGGGCTGGGTGTGGATACAGCCGTCCCCATGCAAACCACGCCAAACCCCGGCACGGGGAGCAGCGCCGTCTCCTCTTCGCCCCCTCTCTCATTGGAAGCCAGACTGATGTCACCTTGCCCCTGTGCCGCCCACTGCAAATGCTGCATCCCCCCCTCTTAGCGGCACAGAGAAGCCAGGACTGAACGGCAAAAATAATAGTTAAAAAAGCCCAGCTGTTTGAGCAAAGCCACTATGAGGTTTGGTGACTGTTGAGTTTTGTGCACCTGCGCTCCACCTGGGAGCCGTGCGAACGCCCAGCAAGTGGAAGGGAGAAAAATCAAGCCATTATCCTGCCTGCCTTGGCGATCAGGAAAGGGGGATGGAATCTTTGCCGTGGAAAAGGGAGAAAAATCAAGCTATTATTCTGCCTGCCTTGGCGATCGGGAAAGGGGGGGTGGAATACTTGTATAAAAGAGTCTCTAGGGGCAGCGAAGGCCATTCGACCCCTCATCATTTCGCCTTTAACACCATTTACTCCCAAAAAATCTCAGTGGTTGAGATCTCCTGTGCACAGGGTAAGAATGGCGAGCAGAGGACATGAAACCCAACCTCCCAATGATGCGAGCACCAATTTCCTCCCCAAATAGCCTGGGACTGTCCCCATGCGCAGGTTCGGCTTGGAAAGCAATGTGTGCCGAGACACCAAACCGTGACGAGAACAGTTTTTTCCAGTTCCAAATTTGGTCCTGGTTTGGGCGATTTGGTCGGTGAAATCAGACCAAATCTTAAAATGCATGGGGATGCCCCTTCCCGAACCCAATTTCGATTCTGACCAAAATGTGCATGGGGATGCACCCCTAGTTCCATCTGTGTCCTATGAAAGAAAGATCATCATGCCTATGTTGGCATCCCACATATTGGTTTCTTCTGATGCAGTCCAAGGGCTTAGTCACAGGGTGGGCCTACAGATCAGGTTGCGGAACTGCTTTAAGCCTGGAGACAATAGCTAGTCATCCATTCTAAATAAGAACATAATACCAGAGCCCTGCTGGATGAGGGCACAACCCATCCAGTCCAGTATCCCATGTCTCGCACAGTGGCTCACCAATTGCTTATGGGCATCTCAAACTTGGAGACAGTACCTGGGCATCCATTGTAGTAGACATGGATACACCTGTCCTCCATGAATTTTTCTCGCCCTTCTCTCAAAGCCATTTGGGTTGCTCATTCAGGTACTAAATTCCATAGATAATGACCCTCGTGGTGAAAAAATACTTGTCCTTCTTGATCTCTACCACCCATCAGCTTCACAAAGTGTCCCTTGGTTTTTGTGGTGTGCAACAGTGAAAATATTTTTTTCCTATGCCACCTTTTCCACACAATGCATGATTTTAAGTCCATCGGTCACGTCACCTTTTAAATGCTGTCTTTCAGGGCTGAAGAGCCTGATTTCTCCCTCCCTCCCTCTCTCTCTCACACACACTCACACACACTCTCACACACACTCTGATACACACTCTCATACACTTTCTCTCACACAGACTCTCACACACACTCTTTCTCTCATACGCTCTCACACTCTGACACACTCATACACTTACTCTCTCACACTCACTCAGTCTCACACTCTCATACACTCACTTTCACACACACCTCTCTCTGACACACAAATTCTTTCTCATACACTCTCTTTCTCTCTCACACACACTCTGACACACACTCATACACTTACACACACTCTCATACACTCACTCTCACAAACTCTTTCTCTCTCACAAACACTTTCTCTCATACGCTCTCACACTCTGACACATACACTTACTCTCACACACACTCTCACACACTTTCTCACACACACACTCATACGCTCACTCTCTCACACACACACTCTCATATGCTCACTCTGTCTCTCACACACGCTGACACACACTCATACACTTACACACACTCTCATACACTCACTCTCACACACTCTTTCTCACACACACTCTCATACACTCTCTCTCACACACACACTTTCTCTCATACTATTACTCTCTCACACACTCTTGTACACTGTATCTCTCACACACAAACACACACACACTCTGTTGTACACACACAAAGAGAGTGTGAAGTCTATGGGGAAAACGAGGACAAATCAAGAGCTGATCCAAAGAGTGAGCAAAGCAAGCAGGGGGTGGGTGTGATGTCTCTCTATTGTGGGGACGAAAGGACAATTCCTCATGGCAGCGCATTGCTATTCGACTGAATTAGCTTTCAGGCGAACTCCTCTTCAGCTGAAAGCAAATTGCTATTCAACTGAATTCACTTTCTCTAGGGATCCTGGTTTTTTCTCACCGTCTGCCTTCCTTTTACATCTTACATCTATTAGGCTCCCCTTAGAACAAGGAACATGGAGCAGCCGCCACCAGCCACTCTGTGCTCTAAGAGAGGTTTTTCTCATGAGCCAAGGTGGCCGCTCACACACCGACAGAAAAACACCAGTTATTTTGCCTATGAAAATAGGAAGGTATTCAGAACCTGCTTTTTCTTGTTCTTCAGTCCGTCAGAGAAGCCGTTCAGTGCTGAACGTGTTAAGGTGGAGGGCAGGATTTAAATGCTTGGAATGAATGGACAAATAAAAGGCACCAAGGTAGCTGGATCACACATTCTTATGTTCCATGTGTGAAAAGGGACTCAGAGCAGCTGAGAAACCTTCTTCTCCCCACAACAGAACACTGTGTGAGGTGGGTGGGGCTGTGTGAGCTCAGAAAAGAGCTGTGACTCACCCAAGGTCACCCAACTGCCTTCACGGAGGAAGAAGAGTTGGTTTTTATGTCCCTCTTTTCTGACCCATTTAAGAGGACTCAAAGCCGCTGGCAAACCTTCTGTTCTCCTTCCCACCACAGTCACCCTGTGAGGTAGGAGGGGCTGTGAGAGCTCAGAAGAGAGCTGTGACTCGCCCCAAGGTCACCCAGCTGGCTTCGTAGATGAGTGCAAAATCAAACCCAGTATTCCCAGATAAGAGTCCGGCTTCCTCACCACTAGACCAGACTGGCTTTAGGGGTAAAATTGGCAGTGAGAGAAAAGTCAAAGGGATTCTGGACTTGCTTCACCTTTGAAAAGTTGAAAGTTTTGCCTTTGTCTTCTGCTTGAGATGCCCATGGGCAATTGGTGGGCAGCTGTATGGGACAGGATGCTGGACTAGATGGGCTGTGGCCTGGTCCAGCAGGGCTCCTCTTAGGTTCTCTTGGATTAGGTGGGCTGTGGCCTGATCCAGCAGGGCTCCTCTTAGGTCCTTATGGACTAGATGGGCTGTGGCCTGATCCACCAGGGCTCCTCTGAGGTTCTTATGGACTAGATGGGCTGTGGCCTGATCCAGCAGGGCTCTTCTTAGTTTTTTATGGACTAGATGGGCTGTGGCCTGATCCAGCAGGGCTCCTCTTAGGTCCTTATGGACTAGATGGGCTGTGGCCTGATCCACCAGGGCTCCTCTGAGGTTCTTATGGACTAGATGGGCTGTGGCCTGATCCAGCAGGGCTCCTCTTAGGTTCTTATGGACTAGATGGGCTGTGGCCTGATCCAGCAGGGCTTCTCTTAGGTTCTCATGGACTAGATGGGCTGTGGCCTGATCCAGCAGGGCTCCTCTTAGGTCCTTATGGACTAGATGGGCTGTGGCCTGATCCAGCAGGGCTCCTCTGAGGTTGTTACGGACTCAACGGGCTGTGACCTGATCCAGCAGGGCTCCTCTTAGGTTCTTATGGACTAGATGGGCTGTGGCCTGATCCAGCAGGGCTCCTCTTAGGTTCTTATGGACTAGATGGACTGTGGCCTGATCCAGCAGGGCTCCTCTGAGGTTCTTATGAGCTAGATGGGCTGTGGCCTGATCCAGCAGGGCTCCTCTGAGGTTGTTACGGACTCAACGGGCTGTGATCTGATCCAGCAGGGCTCCTCTTAGGTTCTTATGGACTAGATAGCTGTGGCCTGATCCAGCAGGGCTCCTCTGAGGTTGTTATGGACCAGATGGGCTGTGGCCTGATCCAGCAGGGCTCCTCTGAGGTTGTTATGGACTCAACGGGATGTGATCTGATCCAGCAGGGCTCCTCTTAGGTTTTTATGGACTAGATGGGCTGTGGCCTGATCCAGCAGGAAGGCTCCTCTTAGGTTCTTATAATGCTCTTTCATGACTTGGGTTGAAAAGCTGTCTGAATGTTTACCTCTCTGCTTTCCATGCTGGGCCAGTGAGGACTGGTCCTGTCCATTGGCCGACTTGTGGTTTTAGCGTCACAGAAGAATGTGGTTTCTCTAGTGTTTGAGTGCTCCATTTGTCTTTTCACTGCTCCCTCAGCGTCCTCGGCCTTTTCATCGCATTGTTCTTTTGTCTCATGTCCACTTACGTAAGTGGACAATGAGGCCTCCGTAATGTGATGTTGTTTTCCAGCGCTGAAAGCCTACAATCATCTTATTAATGGGGCGACAGAGGGAGAAAGAGGCCTTGTGTCCCATGCCCTCCTGCCTTTCAGGAGACATAGGGAGGCCGTCTGTGCCACATGCCACTTATGGAGCTTTTCGAAAATAGATCCGATATTTTCTCGCTAGAAAATGCCATGGAGATAGGCTCAAGAGCTGAAGGTGCCAGCAGGAATTTCTCCGCATTATTTCTCCAGGCCGCGTTTTTATTTTATTTATTTTATTATTTATATTTCTATCCTGCCCTATATCCGGAGGTCTCAGGGCGGGTAACAACCTTTAAAATCCAACACATCAAAAAACAATATATGTTAAACCAATAAAAACCACAACAACGTTTAAAATCCAACGGGTTAAAAACAGAACCATGTCAACTAAAACAATAACATTTGGGCCGCATCCCCGTTACAAGCTTAATTCGGTTTCAATATGGTTTCAATCTTAGCAGACCCCACGTCAGTTTGGCTTAACACGCTTTCCGCGTGTTAAATCACCCCAAAGCGTTGTAAATGTTAACCCTCATTTCAACAGGGCTCACTCCGGTTCATGCACTTGATACGTGTTACATTTTTTACTGTGGGGACCCTACCGTTTTAAGGGATGAGAATCCGTGGTTAGGGTTTCCCTCTCCCAATAGCTCATTTCCAAAGACAGTGATTTCAGTGTAAAAATCCAACCTTCACAGCAGCTGCTACACTGTAGCAATCTAGCCACTTTGCACCTGATAACAATGTTGCAGTTCTGCGCAATTCTAGCTCTTTGGAGTTCTGACCTTTAAAGGGGAAAGGAAAACAGCTGCAGGTTCTGGGAGATGTGTGAATGTTTAAAGCAAGGGGGCTTGAGTTGCCGCTGCTGCTGTGTGCCCTGGGCAATGGGGAGAGGAGGGGAAAGAATCGCTGACTGCCCGCTGCTGGTTTTCCTCCATCCAGGCAAGCGGCAGCCACCCAGCCAGGCTCGGTGAAGGGGTCCGTTATGGGTGGCACGTTCACGCCAGGAGGAAGAGGGCAGGGCAGCGCCGAAAAGCGGCTTTTAAAAAGTAGCCACTTGAGTCACGTATGCCACGTATGATCCTCAGAATCCGGATCGAACACGATTAAGTTTAAAGTAATGGGAACAGGCAAATTCGCATTTGCACCTGGTTCTATTATTTCGGTTTAGGGAAACCGAATTAAGCTTATAATGGGGATGCGGCCTTGCAGTGGGGGAAACATAACGAGCATTTAGCCAAAGACCTGGGCAAAGAGATGTGTCTTCACCTCCTTCCTGAACATAGACAGGGAAGGAGCCCGGGACACTTCAAGGGGGAGACTATTCCATAGCCTGGGGGCCATCACTGAGAAGGCCCTCTCCCGGGTGGCCACTCGTCTCACTGCTGAAGGTGGTGGGACAACCAGGAGGGCCTCCTCTACAGATATTAAGACATGGGCAGGTCAGTATGGGAGAAGTTGCTCCTTTTGATATTTGGGGCCCAAGTCATTTAGAGCCTTTTAAGTCAGTTAACACACGGGGAGGGAAAAAACAAAAAGGGAGAAGGCAGAAGGCTTTGTGTTTGTGTGAGGAAAGATGCCATTTACCTGTAGGTTCTGATCTGTTGGCAAGGCCAGAGTTGGGTTGGAAGTGTCTGAGTTCAGCTGTTGCTGTAGCTTCATTCAGACAGCGCTGATTTGTTCCACATTATTTAGAGAATCTGGAACAAAGCATGGATAATCCAGAATAAAACATGTCTGGATGGTAGGGATGGCCATGAATATTTGTAACATTTGTAATTCATATGAATTTCGACATTCATAAACAAATCTAATGTTACGGCATTCGTATATTAACAATCACACAAATACGAATGTTTCGAAACAATCATACAGATAGTTTGTGCATTCGTTAAACTGGGGATACGTATTGGATACATATCAATACGTATACATTCATATAGGATCTATTCAAACAAATGCAAATTTTTAAACATTCAGTTTGGTACGAATCAAATGCCAAAAACAACAACAATTTGTGCACATCCATGCTGGATGGGCTTTACTCTAGACAATCCAAATAATGTGGAATAAGTAGCTGCTGTCTGGATGAAACATATGCTATCAAAGCTCAGTGGCATTAGGTCTTCAATCTAGTGGTTCTCAAACTGGTCCTCCAAATGGTCCCAGCGTTACATATCAGCCCCACCGCTGATCTAAAGACTGCCTTGGATTTCATCATTGCTGGGCCTGGGACGGGTGTGGAATGCTGGGAGTTGTAGTTAAGGAACATCTGGACCCTTTCTGCACTATGCGGAGTATCCCGGACCACCTTGCGAAGATTATTTAGTGTGGGCCATGCTGGAGCAGGGTTGTCTGCATTTGGATGGCCCATCATGGCTCAGCTATAGCTGCCAGCTTTGAAGCTGGTGCAGACCCTTTAAAGGCCAAAGTCTTTCATTCCCAGCCTTTGCTATTTCCAGAACATTTTCAGCAGTGCACCACTTCCAGCACCATTTCCAGTGGTACTTTGTGGAGTGCAACTGAAAAGGTTTCCCCGATAGTCAGTAGGCTGTCTAGTGTGGAGTATGGATGCTGGCCTGGTTGTGGCTTTCCTTAAAGAAGTCCATAGCAGGATCAGGATATGACACCATTTTGGCACCCTATCCTGGTCCAGCGTTTCATCCAATGCAAACATGCCCCCCAATATGTGAGGTCACCCTAGGAGTTACCTTGGGCCCAAGACATCAAGGGTCCAGAGACCTCTCTTCCACATGCTGGTGCAGTTTCCAAGAAAGCTGGCGTGCCTGATCCACACCGGACGCAACGTAACCCAGGTGTTGGCCAGAATGATTGCCTAAACAGAGGTGCCAGTGGACCTTGATTTAATAAGTCTGCCAGTGGTCTAGTGGATGCTGGATTGCCCCCAAGAAGAGAAGAAGGGTGCATGCCCCCTGTGGCTACTTCAGTACACCACCGAAAGAGTCCTCCTAGGTCTCTGAAAGAACCCGAAATCTGCTTACAGATTTCACATGATCTTTGGAGCTAGCAAAGGCACTGTCCCGAAACAACCTTCCGAGTGCAGAAGGCTTGTTCCGGGACAGAGGGGCTGCTCCTACCACCAGAACTGCTCCCAAGTCCATAAGGTAAGCGTAGAAATGGGCTTTATTTGGACCTTGGGGAGAAATGGTTCCTCCAGGAGTTTGGGAACTGAAAGAAGGCATCTGAGACCTTCCCCCTTTTTCCATGCACAGTCAAAGATCCGGATCTTCAAGATCCAGATCTTTGAGATGGGGTCCTCCTGGAGATCCAGATTGAAGATGCCTGAAGACCCATTGTGGACACCTTTAATCAAGGTCCACACAAAATCCAGATTTAAGGGTCTGAAGGACCTATTAAATCCAGATTTCTTCTGCCCTCGTGGAGACAGGACCTTGCAGATGGGGCCTTCAATGGGGTCCAGGTGAGGACAGGACCTTCCCAATTGGTACCAAGTAGGTACTAATCAGGTTCCTAATGGGGTCTTAAAGGGTTCTAAGCCCTAGTGGAAAAAGGTCTCTGGCTGCATCCCCTCCTGGGGCTTTCTCTGCTTCTTGAAAATGGCTGCATCCTCCAAATGTTGACATTCCTTTCTGTACCCCTTGAAACCCATTGTACTTGTCATCATTAATAAATGAATTAAGTAGGCATTTGCCCATTTTTTAATTTCAGTTTTGCTGTTGATAGCTGCAACTTTGTCCCTATAGTTCAACTGAGTTTTTTGTGCCAAGGTTGGAACGGTGCCCCAAGATCTCTCTGGGGGCCGCTTGCTAGGACAACGTTAATGATTAACCTACCAGATTCCAAGTGCTCTTATTTCAGGTTCTTATCTGAATGGAATTTAGTTTTCAAAGAACAGGTTTAGCCAAGGGGTGGGTCAGGTGGTGATTTGGGGGCGAGGGCTGTCAACAAAATTGAAGCCCCCTGCACAATATTCATCTTAAAAGAGACATCAGGAAAAAAAAAAATGAACTTCAGAGCTCTTCAAAGTACGAACCAAAAATTCACTTTATTGACTGAATTGACCACAGCTACACCTAAGATTTAATGCAGCATTGGAGTGAGAACATATCAAGCAGTTTTCCTGCCGCTGTATCTAATCCGGAAAATTCATTTTGGGGCTAGAGAAGGTGGAAAGAAAATGCCTCTCCCTCTGAAGATGGGATCGAAAGTGTATTAAAGCTAAAGCTGCGTCCAGACAGGGTCTAAAACCTGGGATTGTCCTGGAATATAGATATATTGGAATATCTGTATTGGAATATAGGAGGGAAATCCCAGAATATAATTTTGCGGAAAAGCGACTTGCCAACATTTCTTATTTGCTTATTTGTCAGGATTCTTCATGTTGGAAATATTCGCTGGACAAGCTTGGCGGTGATGCCTGGCTAAAAATACCTCCTGCGTGGGCATCAGATGGGCACTTAGGCAGTTCTGGACTCTTTCATCATCAGGTGCACTTGCTGTCACTAGTCCAAGCAGATGGTGGTTCTTATAGCAAGATGCTGGGACCCTCAAGGTGGCATGGGAGATCCCACACTACCTTTGTTCTGGACTTTGGGCTCAATACATCCGCAGCATCTTGATTCCAGTCTCACCAGAATACCAGCCTTTTAACAATATCTGGAGGCACCACCAGCTGGGTGACCTTGGGCTAGTCACAGCTCTCTTCTGAGCTCTCACAGCCCCACCTACCTCACAGGGTGTTCTGTTGTGGGGAGAAGAACAGAAGGTTTGTCAGCTGCTTTGAGTCCCCTTAAATGGGGTAGAAAAGCGGGGTAGAAAAGACAGCTCTTCTTCTTCTAAACTTGTCTCACCCTTCCTTAAAGCCACCTAGGCTGGTAGCTGTCACCACCTCTTCCGGCAGCAAATTCCACAGACTGATGACCCTCTGGGTGAAGAAATCTTTCCCCTTGTCTGATCCGACTCTCCTACCCATCAGCTTCAAAGATGCCCCCTGGTTCTAGTGTCAGTGCGTACAGATGCATATGAGATTCGTATAACTGGATCCATATCTAGTATTTGAACACATAGATACGAATACATTCACATCAGTTTGAATGCCCAGACATTTGGTTTTCTTTATTCATACGAATTCAGATTTTTGAATATTCAGTTCCTTATGGATCGAATATCAAAAATTGCATTTGTGCACGCCCCTGCTTCTCATACAAACAACCGCATGCCTGAGCACAAAGCTCGAGAATCAACATAGAGTCGTCCTGTTTCCCTGTACCTTCAGCCTCTTAAATTCGTGTAGACCTTTTTGGGTGAGGATTTGCAAAGGAAGCATCCTTTTACTGTAATCCAACCCAAACAAAGGAATTCTTTTCAGGCTTATTTAAGCACAGGGGAGAGTTTTTAAAAAAGGGAATTAGGTAAACAAATAGCTTGGGATCAGCTCCCCGGAAGTTGAATATTATGTCAGCAGCTGTTGATGGAAAAGTTCTCTTTCTTTTCTCTTCCCTTTTGTAGCTGCATGAAATCTCTTAATACTTGTTTTCTGCTGAGGAATCTAAATGCCTGTGGAAAGGCGAGGGAGGAGCTGGTTAAATATTGACTGTTGGCTTAGTTAAGTTTTGTAGGCTAAATCCTGTCTGTGTCTAGCCAAACATAACAAACGCATACCAGCGTGGCTAAATAATAATGATGGGGAAGTTTATTTCTCTCTTCTTCTCTGTTGCATAAGTGGAAATGTTACTTGAAACTCCTGCGTTCAGACTAGAGATTGTGCATAACTTTTTTTTACATTCTATTCAAATTGAATCGAATAACCATAGTAAAATAGCAAAGTTTGCTGATGATACTAAAATATTTAGGGTAGTAAAATCCAAAAGAGATTGCCAAGAGCTCCAGAGGGATCTCTTAGCATTGGGTGAGTGGGCAACCAAGTGGCAAATGTGCTTTAATCTTAACAAGTGCAAAGTAATGCACATTGGGTCCAAGAATCCAAATTACGTCTATAAACTGATGGGGTCTGAGCTTTCTGCAACACACCAGGAAAGGGATCTCGGGGTTTTGGTGGACAGTTCAGTGAAGGTGTCAACCCAGTGCACGGCAGCAGCGAAAAAAGCTAATTCAATGCTGGGAATAATTAGGAAGGGAATAGAAAATAAGACAGCAAGTGTCATTTTGCCCCTTTATAAATCTATGGTGAGGCCACATTTGGAATATTGTGTACAGTTCTGGTCACCACACCTCAAAAAGGATATTGTGGAACTAGAGAAGGTGCAGAGAAGGGCAACCAGAATGATTAAGGATCTGGAACAAAATCCCTTAAAGAAACCAGGCTGCAACGTCTAGGCCTCTTCAGTCTGGAGAGACGGCATTTAAGAGGGGACCTGATTGCAGTATATAAGATTATGCACGGTATAGAAAAGGTGGATAGAGAAAATTTCTTTTCTCTATTGCACAACACTAGAACCAGGGGGCACTCTATGAAGCTGATGGGTAGGAGAATAAGGTCTGACAGGGGGAAGTATTTCTTCACCCAGAGGGTCATCGGCTTATGGAATGTGCTGCCGGAAGAGGTGGTGACAGCTACCAGTCTAGGTGGCTTTAAGGTAGGGTTAGACAAATTTATGGACGACAGATGTATCAATGGCTACTAGAACGAATGCCTAGGTGCATCTTTCAGGCTGAGGGGGGGGGAGGAACTGGGGCGCTTCTAAGGCCATTTGCTGGGACTCGAGAGCAGGAGAAGGTTTGTCCTTGTCTCTGCTTGAGATGCCCATGAGCATTTGGTGGGCCACTGTGTGTGACAGGATGCTGGACTAGATGGGCTGTGGCCTGATCCAGCAGGGCTTCTCTTATGTTCTTATGTTCAAAAAACCGATTCGATTCAAATCTTTTAAATTCGAATTTAATGAGATTCAGTTCGAATTTTGTATCTATTCTTTTGAGCTTTTCATTCGAATCTGCACATAACGAATGTCGACAACATTTGTGTGTGCATGTACGCATCTTCCACACATCTGTATGCAGCCGTACACATCCGTATGGATTCCATGGTTATGCCCCGTATGGATCCTTACAAATGCATACGGATGCGGGAAAGACGTGGATCTTCAAGTATGCATCATGTACGAGCACATGCGCATATGAATGTCCGGATAATCCAAACGAATAGATCCAAAATTCAAAATTTGATTTGAATGTTTACATTCAAATTTTGGGACATTCGAGTTCGAATGTCGAAATCCGGCACATTCAATCAGATTTCAAATGCCTGCGAATATTCATGCACATTCCTAGTCTGGACACCTTAATACTGTGCAGCGGAAGGCGCAGTCATGGTGGGGGCGTCACACACCACGACTGATAGATCATCATGGTGCGCATTATCCCATTGCTACTGTGAATTTACTGTAGTGCACGATGAAGAAGAAGAAGAAGTAGTGTTGGCTTTTCTATCCCGCTTTACTCACCCATTTAAGGGGACTCAAAGCGGCTGACAAAGCTTCTGTTCTTCTCCCCCCAACAGACGGCATGTGGGATAGGTGGGGCCGTGATAGCTCAGAGTTGTGACTAGGCCAAGGTCACCCATCTGGCTTCATGAGGGAGGGCGGAATCGAACCCGGTATTCCCAGATAAGAGTCCGGCTCCCTAACCACTAGACCACACTGGCTCAATGAAGATGATGAAGAACACTTGCTGGGCAGTATTAACTAAATTCAAATATTCCTGCCAGTCCAGGTGGGGAGGTGAGAAAAGATGATGAGAGCAGGAAGGGCAGCTGCAATACAATTGGCTGCCTCATACCATGTGACCGTGCACCCTGACTCAGCTCTTGCAGCTTACAATGAGTCTTGGTGGCTGGCAGGCAGCCTCTTTCATTTACAGATCTGCCTTGTAGCCAGAATGTGGGAGGTTCTGAACAGGGTCAAATCCAAGTATTATTTGGGTGACCATAATAAATGCACTGCGCATGTGTGTGTGTGTTTGTGGGCGGTGGAATAATAGCCAGCTTTCTTCTAACCTTGAGAAAACTTTTCACATTGTTTATTTATTTACACTATATTTATATCTCACCCTGTAGCACATGGTCTTAGGGCTGGTTACAGTGAAAAGAAGAATAGTTGGCTTTTATATCCTGCTTTTCTCACCCAGTTGAGGGGACTCAAAGCGGCTGGCAAAACTTCTGTTTTCCTCCCCACAACAGACACCCTGTGGGGCTGTGAGAGCACAGAAAGAGAGCTGTGACTGGCCCAAGGTCATCCAGCTGACTTCATGGAGGAGAACCGAATCAAACCTGCTATTTCCAGATAAGGGTCCAACTCCCTAACCACTAGACCAAATTGGCTTTTCTACCCCGCTTTTCTCACCTTTAAAGGGACTCAAAGCAGCTGACAAAGTAAGCCAGTTTGGTCTAGTGGTTAGGGAGTTGGACTCTTATCTGGGAATACCGGGTTCGATTCCGCCTTCCCCCATAGAGCCAGCTGGGTGACCTTGGGCTAGTCAGCTCTCTTCTGAGCTCTCACAGCCCCACCTACCTCACAGGGTGTTCTGTTGTGGGGAGAAGAACAGATAGTTTGTCAGCTGCTTTGAGTCCCCTTAAATGGGTGAGAAAAGTGGGGTAGAAAAGCCAACTCTTCTTCTCCTCCTCTTCCTCCTCCTCCTCCTCTCCCACAACAGACACCCAGTGAGGTAGGTGAGGCTGGGGCTGTGAGAGCTCAGAAGAGTGCTGTGACTAGCCCAAGGTTACCCAACTGGCTCTGTGGAGGCGAGCGGAATCGAACCCGGTGATTCCCAGATAAGAGTCCGGCTCTCTAAGCGTTAAGACCAAACTGTGGACTCTGTTCTGCTGGTTTGTCGTTCTTGACTCCCGATTTTGCCATCCCTTTCCCTCAGACCCTGACGAGTCAACGAGGCAGCGCGCACCGCAGCCGGCAGGATCCAATTAGCGCTCTGGGGGAGAGCGTGGATTTGAATTAAGGAACTCCTGGGTTCTAGCCTGGCGCGCTCCGCCGCCGTGCCACCAGAATGAGCAAACGTTGAGGTGCAATGCTGCATGTTCAGCCCAAGGTTTACCAGGGTGCATGCTACGTTGCATCCTTTGTGGCGTCTTGTAATTTCTGTAAACGCTGGGAAGGGTCCATATTGTGACTGTGTCATGGGTTTTCTTGCCTCTGATTTGTTTATGGGCCTGCTGGGAGGAGCAGGGAAAGTGACCGCGCACCAAAGTCCCAGAGCTGAATGACTTTTTTGGGAAAAAAAATACATTTATGTGTGTGTGTGTATAAAAGCTTCCCAATGAAAGGTGTTGTTTTAACCTGTTTATCTTCTTCCATTCCATTTTTAGCACATATAACCAGGCAGTTGAAAGAACGGGGACCGTTTCGGAGCCTAGAAGGCGCCGCAGCTGGCGATCTATACCTGAACCGGCTCATTGAAGGAAATAAGACTTCTCCCCTCACTTGCCAGAAGGGATGCAAAATTCCCTCTAACCCAGGGAAGCGCCGGACGCTGATGCATTGCCTCTCTCCTCCACCTTCCGTTTGCCCCTTCTAGGACTTCCGGCTCCTTAATCGAGACGCCCCAGCCCCGCCGAGTTGGTGGGACTAGTAGACATGCTGGTGTGAGCAACCTCTGCAGCACCTTCTGACAGCAAGGTGAGAAGCCCATTGTTTTGCTGGGGTTTCTTGACGTATAAATGCGCGGCCGCAAGCTACAGGACGGTGGATCAGATGACCAGGGACATTCAAGGGTAGCCAAGTGAATTTAATCTGCGGTACGTTGGTGGAAAGGATAAGCCAGTTTCTCTTTCAAACCGGCCGCTCCCATGATACGACAGTAAGAACCTAAGGGGAGCCCTGCTGGATTGGGCCACGGCCCGTCTAGTCCAGCATTCCATCTCACGCCGGCCCACCGATTGCTTCTGGGCCTCTCAGGCGGAAGACGAGGGTAAAGCCTGCACCTGCTCTTGAATTTCCTGAAAATGGCCTTTAGAGGCAACTTGGAGGCGTCCATTCTAGCACCTGTTGATATACCTGTCCTCCATGAATTTGACTAACCCTATAAGAACATAGGAGCCCTGCTGGATCAGGCTACAGCCTGTCTGGTCCAGCATCCTGTCTCACACGGGGGCCTACCAATTGCTCATGGGCTTCTCAGGCAGAAGACAAGGGCAAAACCATCACCTGCAAATGGGCTTTAGAGGCATCCTGTCTGTCTCCCCAGCTTTTAGGATACATCTAGGCATCCATTCTTACAGCCACTGATACACCTCTCATCGGTGAATCTGTCGAACCCCTTCTTGTGAACCAGTTTGGTATAGTGGTTAAGGAGTGGACTCTTATCTGGGAATCCTGGGTTCGATTCTGCCCTCCCCCATGAAGCCAGCTGGGTGACCTTGGACTAGTCACAGCTCTCTTCTGAGCTCTCACAGCCCCACCCAACTCACAGGGTGCCTGTTATGGGAAGAAGAACAGAAGGTTTGCCAGACCCTTTGAGTCCCCTTAAAAGGGTGGGAAAAGCAGGGTAGAAAAGCCAACTTTTCTTCTTCTTAAAGCTATCCAGACTGGTTGCTGTTACCGCCTAGGGGTTGACACAAATATTCATAACATTAATTATTTGTACAAATTTGTACACAAATCGAATTTTGCAATATTCGTATGCTAACATTTGTACGAATACCAATGTTTCTGGATATCTGTATGATTGGGGATTGAAAAAAGAGTGCCAGTCGCATCCACAATGGATTCAGATTGCATTCAGCATGGATCGACAGCGGATTAAAAGTGGATACAGGTCAGATTTGAGATTTTCAGAATGCGGATGTATTATGTATACATATAGGATTCATATTTGTTCATATTGGATACGTATTCTTTTGTATCAGATATGTACTCGTTCGTATCTGGTACGTATCAGATATTCGTATGAATAGATTTGTATCGATAAGAGTTTTTCCACATTCGAATGTGATCAATTCGTTACGAACCGAATATCAAAAATGCGTTCGTGCACACCGCTATTACTGCCTCTACTGGCAGGAAGTTGCATAGACTGATGACCCTTGAGGTGAGAAAGTACTTCCCTTTGTCTGGTCTGACTCTCCTACCCATCACCACAGCCAAATATTGTACACCTGAATAACACACATTCCCCCAAAAAGAGCCTCTCTAAATTCCTATCTTTCACAATATGATACTTATTAATCCTCCACCCGCTTGTGAACTGTATCTGTGAGAGTGGGTTATCCTGGGGGCCACCCACACAAACACATGTTGCTACCTGAGCAGGTCATGCGTTGTTGTGCTGAGGAAAACCACATGATCCTACAGGCCAGGAGTTGCTCACCTAGGGCCTGTGATCACCCGTGAGCCATGGCTGCCCGACGTTGCCCTGATTTCTACACAGTGGCAGTTAATAGCCAATTTGGTCTAGTGGTGAGGGAGGAAGACTTTTATATGGGAATACCAAGTTTGATTCCGCCCTCCCCCATGAAGCCAGCTGGGTGACCTTGAGCTAGTTACAGCTCTCGTCTGAGCTCTCACAGCCCCACCTACCTCACAGGGTGTTCTGTTGTGGGGAGGAGAACAGAAGGTTTGTCAGCCGCTTTGAGTCCCCTTAAGTGGGTGAGAAAAGTGGGGTAAAAAAGCCAACTCTTCTTCGTCTTCTTCCTCCATGAAGCCAGCTGGGTGACCACGGGCTAGTCACAGCTCTCTTCTGAGCCCTCACAGGGTGTTCTGTTGTGGCGAGGAGAACAGAAGGTTTGTCAGCCACTTGGAGTCCCCGTAAAAGGGATGCTAGACTAGATGGGCTGTGGCCTGATCCAGCAGGGTTCCTTGTTATGTTCTTTACCTCACCTGAGTCCTATAGGTAAAGGGCAGGGTGTAATTTGGCCAGTTTGGCCTGGTGGTTAGGGAGCCGGACTCTTATCTAGGAATGCCAGGTTTGGTTCCGCTTTCCTCCATGAAGCCATCTGGGTGACCTTGGGCTAGTCACAGCTCTCTTCTGAGCTCTCACAGCCCCACCTATCTCACAGGGTGTTCTCTTGTGGGGAGAAGAATAGAAAGCTCTGTCAGCCGCTTTGAGTCCCCTTAAGGGTGAGAAAAGCAGGGTAGAAAAGCCAACTCTTCTTCTTCAATTGTAAATAAATATAGGAAGAGCACTTTCTCCACAGCTTCTGGTTCAGCAATGGTGGTTCTCAAGTTCTTCTTTCTGTCTGCTATCTAACAGTGGGGCGACCACTTCTTTTGTCTTCTAGTGCCATTGACGTGTGCCTCAACTCCCAGATCTTGCCATGGCCAAACTAGAGACCCTTTCTGTCCTTAGTGACTCCAGCTATCACAACAAGGAAGCATTCCATTCTTTCGACCCCCGGATCTCCGAGCTTGCCTCCCAAGGCACTATGGGAAGTGCTGGCAGTGGTGTTGCCAACGAACAGGAGTTTGCCATGAAAAGCGTGGGCACTAGGACTCAGAACAGCGGGCGGCAGGTTGATGGGTCTCGGAATAACTATTCTACCCGAGAGATCTCCAACCGCTATTCTGGAGAGGAGAAGGTCTACAAGTCTGAGAAGATCTCCAGCTCCGTATACATCAACGGAGATCTCCGGAAGAGTGAAAAAATGAAAGGAGATCTTTGTGGGAACGTTGCTGCCAACAATGAGAAGAACATGCCACCTCCTCCCCAGTACAGGGAACCCGGCAACCCACCGAAGATACTGCCAGTCTCTGGCAAACTTGACCAGGTGAGCTCCTGTTATGGGTCCTCAAATAGCGGGAAACTCCGTGTCAGGTCGAAGAGGCATCACGGAGGTGCAAGCCAATGTGTCAGGAGGTGAATTGTCATGGGGGAGTCAAGGAGGGGCCACCTTGAATTGAAAAGGTGGCCATGCTGAGGGGACAAGTTAGATCTAATGAGGAAAATGGCCTCCCAAAGTAACAGACTAGAGACCAGCAAGTACATGAAGGGCTGATGGGACAAGGTTGGCATGAGGATCTGGCTGGCCCTAGGACACTGCACCGGATTAACAGATGCCATTGGTGGATTTGCTCCTTCATGTTTCCATGTATTTATCAAGCTCTAGGATCATAGGCTCCATCCAGACAAGGAGGGATATAGCACCATTACGAGACTGCTGTGGGTGCGGTTATCTCGCATTGCCGCCAATTTGCTACCGAGCCCAATCCAAGGTGTTAACTTTTAACCAATAGGGCCCTAAAGGAACATCTTCTTCCATAGCGACCTGCCCATGGCTTAAGATCTGGAGGGGATGCCCCTCCTGGTTGTCCCTCCACCCTCAGTAGTAAAAGGGGTGGGTATCTGGGAGAGGGCCTTCTCAGTGATGGCCCCCAAGTTATGGCATCATCTCCCTCTTAAGGTGTGTCAGGCACGCTCACTTTACATGTTTAGGAGGAGGGCAGTGAAGATGCATCTCTTTGTCCTGGCCTTTGGCTTTTTCTCCCCACTTTTCAGACGCTTCTGTTGTTTTAATACATTTATATTTGGTTTAAAATGTTATACTGGAACATATGAACAAGTGGGGAGGGGGTGGGAAAGGACAGGTGAGGGGGTGGGAGGGGGTGAGAAAGAACAGGTGGGAGGATTCATTCCAGGCACGGATATTCTATAGAATATTTGTGCCTGGATCTGAATACCCCCACACCCGAAAATGTGGGGAAATGGCTCTGTGCACACCCCTAATCAGAATAAACTTCCTGACAGTGAGGCTGACCAGTCAGTAGAACAGGTTGCCATGGGAGGCGGTGGGTTCTCCTTCACTGGAGGTCTTCGAGCAGAGGCTGGTCCTACATCTGTCTGGGATGGTTTAGTGAATCCTGCATTGAGCAGGGGGTTGGACTAGCAGTGGTTCTCAACCTGTGGGTCGCGACCCCATTTGGGGTCGCGCACCCATTTCGGCGGGGTCGCCAAAGGCTCCGCAGGCCCCCCCGTGTCTCCCCCGCCGCGCCACCGCTGCGCCGCCACTGCTTTAAGGAGAGATCGGCGGCGGCAGGTGGCGATGGTGGTGAAGGGCGCCGGACTGGTGCTTCGCCGCCAGCGCCCTTCGCCCACTAAAATCCGGCGTTGCGGGAGGACTTCCAGGTTGGGGGGGAGCGAAAATGATGCCAGTGGCCCTGGCCCCGCCCCGGCTCCGCCCTGCTCTGCCCCAGCTCCGCCCCACCCCGCCCCTGGCCCCGCCCCTGGGGTCGCGGAGGCTTGGGGAATCTCATTTTGGGGTCGTGGCTCTCAAAAGGTTGAGAGCCACTGGACTAGATGACCCTGGAGGTCCCTTCCAACTCTGTGATTCTATGATTCTTTATTTACAGGGAATATAAATTGACCACAAAATAGAAGATCATAATATAATCTAAAATCATAAGGTTCTCTTAATATTGGCTACTATAGCATCTTAAGTCAGCCAGACATTGGAGTTAAAATTTCTTCTGCACAGGATCACAGTGTTAGCCAAAGATGTTACAAGTTACTCCATCAGAAGACCATTTCTTAGAGAGATCCCCCAAGCCCTTTTAATGCCTTTACCATATTTTCTCAAGCTAACTACTTGCCTATTAGCTATTGGGCTAGGTTCAGGGTTCTATATTTTGCATACAAAGCCCTTAATAACTTGGGATCAGCTTACTTAGCAGACTGTCTCTCCCAGCAAACTTTCCTTCCCACTTTTCAGACACTGTTACTGTTTTAATATATACTGTCACTGTTTTAATATATGCTTGTTTTTAAATGTTGTTATCTGTCCTGAGATGTTCTGGTATAGGGCGGGATAGAAATACAAATAATAATAAATGAAATAAACAAAAGGCCAGAGAATGCACTTTCTAAGTGACTTTTCTGACCATTAATGTGGGTTAGACGCTACCGTGTGGATGCCACCACTTCCGAACCGCTTTTTAAAAATTGCATACGGAAGCAGCAGAAAAGAAGACACGGATTCAGCAGTAGAACTATTCAGCATTGGAATTCATCTCTGTGAATGTGCTCTGACCATTCATATATGTGGAATCTCCTGTATGGAATTCAGATAAGTGTTCCGCAATAGGATGAACCTGATACCTTCGACACAGCTTGCACGTGAATAATGCACAATCAGAAAACTGTTACACAGAGTTCGTGTGGATGCCAAGTTCATGTGGATGCAATTAACTTTTTTATTCTGTTGCAGAAGGTTGCAATAGGGCAGTGATGGCCAACCTATGACACGTGTGTCACAGGTGACCCGCCAAGCCCTTTTGGGTGACACACACGGTCACCCTGGCACCTGGGCGTGTAGTGCTTGCTTGTTCTTGAAGTGTACGAAATGCAAACTTTCAATTGAAGATTTAGCAAACAAAATTCAGCAACAAAAGTCACTAATGTAAAGAATTATTTGTTTTTGCTTTTAATACAATAGATATATTATTATTATTATAGTTTATTTCTAAAGCGCTGTACGATATTATATTAATCTTAGACAGGTCCCGGCCCTCAGGCTTACAATCTAAAGAGACAAGAAACAAAAGGAAAATGGTGTGGGAGGGAACAGGGAACAGCAAAAAGCAAGCGTTTGAGGTCTTCAGTTCCAATTCTTCTGTTAATTTCTTATTGCTGGAATTTTCCTATTCTCTTTACTGTGAATTTTCTCTTCATTGATGACAAACCGGATGATGGTAGAGATGGTCAGCCAGCATCTACTCAGCCCCACCTTGCTCGGCCTCAGGACCAGACCTTTACTCAACTGGTGGATCATCTGTCATAGTCTCTTTGCCATCTTGTGATGGGAGCAGTTGGAGGAAGGAGGGGCACTGCTGGGAGCAAGATGGCAGAGCAGCCCAGCCTGCTGCCTCTTCTCCACTCCTCTCAGGCAAGATGGTTCCTAGCCTATAACTTTTTTTACTAGAGCTACAAATATCACAAAATTAT
Source organism: Aspidoscelis tigris stejnegeri (assembly GCA_023333525.1). NCBI lineage: Eukaryota > Metazoa > Chordata > Lepidosauria > Squamata > Teiidae > Aspidoscelis > Aspidoscelis tigris. The sequence continues at coordinate 85,893,452 of JALMGA010000006.1, read as the reverse complement.
GGATATTTCTAGATGTGACACAGCACCCAAGTTAAGCTAGGTTTTCTTGCAAATTTTGACACACTGAGCTCAAAAGGTTCGCCATCACTGCAATAGGGTGTGTGTCCAGGCTTACAGATACTGTGTGTTCCGATGCGGAGCCAGGGCATGGATTGTCACACCTGACGCCCAATACTGCGTAGCGGTGGCGCATTATGCTGCCGCTACTTCAAATTTACCTACTGCGGAACGATGAGAACTCGCTCCGCAGTGTCAGGTAAATTCAAATGCCCCCACCAGTCTGGGCAGGACGGTGAGAACAGCTGCAGGCTCAGCTCCCATTGGCTGCCCCATCCCACATGATGCCCACCTCGGAATTATCGCAGCTTTCTCTGAGAAAGCTGTGGGGAGGCTGCTACAGTCTGGATGGCACATTGTGGATTCACAGCAGGTAAGCTGTGCTTATTTCTCTAACAGAGGATTTTCTTCTGCTCATCTAGATACTACCAGGGTCTGTTCTCAAGAGAAACAGCAGGGTTGAGCGAATAACCCTCCATGTTCAGTTTGTGGGTTGCCAAGACCTGAGTGTTCTTTAGCCCAACAAGCTACAGGATTTTTCTGTGCTTTATAAAACTGTAAATTGACCCTCTTTTAAGTGGGGGTGTGCAGAGGGTGTTTGGCTCTGTGCTATCCATGCACAATCAGGAGGATTTGGTGCAAAACCAAGAACTTAGAAAAGCAGGCAGTAGGGCTGGGCACGAATGCAATTTTCAGCATTCAGTTTGAATCCAAAGTTCTTTAGATTGTAAGCCTGAAGACAGGGAGCGGTCTAAGATTAATATAATATTGTAACCCGTCCTGAGATCTCCGGGTATAGGGCGGGATAGAAATACAAATAAATAAATAAAATAATAATAAATATCCAAATTATATGAACAGAGAAGAAATGAATGTATTAAAATTTGAACTGATTTGGATATTGTGGAACTAGAGAAGGTGCAGAGAAGGGCAACCAGAATGATGAAGGGTCTGGAACAAAATCCCTTACGAAACCAGGCTGCAACATCTAGGCCTCTTCAGTCTGGAGAGACGGTGTTTAAGAGGGAACCTGATTGAAGTATATAAAATTGTGCATGGTATAGAAAAGGTGGATGGAGAAAATTTCTTTTCTCTATCACACAATATTAGAACCAGGGGGCATTTATGAAGCTGATGGGTAGGAGAGTCAGATCCTACAAAGTGAAGTATTTCTTCACCCTGAGGGTCATCGGCTTATGGAATTTGCTGCCGGAAGAGGTGGTGACAGCTACCAGTCTAGATGGCTTTAAGGTAGGGTTAGACAAATTTATGGATGACAGATGTATCAATGGCTACTAGAACGAATGCCTAGGTGCATCCTTCAGGCTGGGGGGGGGGAGGAACTGGGGCGCTTCTAAGGCCATCTGCTGGGACTCGAGAGCAGGCAAAGGTTTGTCCTTGTCTCTGCTTGAGATGCCCATGAGCATTTGTTGGGCCACTGTGTGCGACAGGATGTTGGACTAGATAGGCTGTGGCCTGATCCAGCAGGGCTTCTCTTATGTTCTTATGAATACATTCATATCTGCTTGTACAAATATTCAATATGAATTTGATGATACGAATGTCAACAATTAAAAATGAATGTCTGGGCATTATATTCGAATGTGAATGTCCGATTTAAGCCAAATTCGATTTAATAACAAATATTTTGGATGTTCTTACATATCTCTAGCAGGCAGAGTTTAGTGCTTACAGAAATAGCACGCAAGGAGGCATTACAAGATGGAGCTAAAAATGCACGGGAAAGGTGTGCAAAGGACTGATGTTGACTAGTGCTCACACTTGCGAGCGCTAGTCAGCGGCAGCCCAGCCCCATGTGATCGATCACACATCTGATTGACTCCTGGGCACCGCCATCTTGAGCGCAGCGCCATGTTCGACTGCACACAAGCGCAGGGGGTCATCTGTGGTCTCAGCGCCCTGGTGCACTTGATAATGTCTTCTGGCCAAAAGTCTCTTGATAATTCTTTTCCAGAAAGCTCTGAACTGAGATTGTATTCTCTGGCTGAAAAAAACATAGTGCTTTATAAGGGGCTGGCAAGAAAAAGTTCAGAAAACGTCATTTTTTAGACCACAGCTCCCATAATCCTTTGCTACACTGGCCTTTGGCCCATATAGCAATTGACTGGGGACCTTAGAACATATGAAGATAAGAGGAGCCCTGCTAGATCAGGGCATAGCCCATCTAGTCCAGCATCCTGTCTCACATAGTGGCCATCCACCTTTTCTCCATCTACCTGTTCCACACCAAGTATGAGTTTATATACTTTGGTCAGGTTCCTGTCTTTCAAAGCTGAGGAGGCCCAGACATTGCAACCTGATTTTGTTTTGATTCATTGTTTTGGATCATTCTGGTTGCCCTTTTCTGCACCTTTTCCAGTTCCACACTGGCCTTTCTGCCATGTGGTGACCAGAATTGTACACAGTTAGAATTTGAAGCCAAGGCAGAGAGCGTTTCCAAACTCTGCTACAAAACCCGAATCTTTCAGCTTCCAGCCACCCTCAGCATTTGGTAGCAAGCAGTCATCATAAATGGTCATCATCAGTTTAGTTTAGTGGTTAGGAAGCTGGACTGTTATCTGGGAATACCAGGTTTGATTCCACACTCCTCCATGAAACCAGCTGGGTGACCTTGGGCTAGTCACAGCTCTCTGCTGAGCTCTCACAGCCCCACCTACCTCACAAGGTGTCTCTTGCTGGGAGAAGAACAGAAGGTTTGTCAGACGCTTTGAGTCCCCTTAAATAGGTGAGAAAAGCGGGGTAGAAAACCCAATGCTGCTGCTTCTATGATAGTTAAATGGACCCACTATCCATGTACTAGATGTTGGGACAAACAAACAGAATATGTTGATGGTCCCAAGAGGCTGAAATAAGTCTTATGAAAGCTCTCAGCAATGGCTCAGTAGCCCAGGGGTACTAAATGGGTTTTCAGTGACAGATCCCATAAAGCTATGAAATTAGCCATGGTTGCAGGGACTGCTGGGAGATGTAGTTCAGCCACATCCTTTGGATGCCGTTGTATACTTCAGCATTCAGCGCCACGCTCATCCTAGGCCGACAACCCTTTGGTTACACCCAGCGAGATGGTTTCCGTGACTGACCTCTTTCCCTTTTCTTTTTGCAGAGCAATGAGCCCTTAGTTAGACCTTCAGCCTTTAAGCCGGTAGTCCCTAAAAACTTCCATTCCATGCAGAATCTGTGCCCACCGCAGAACAACGGAATCACGGAGAACCGCAAGACCTTGAACCACACCAACAGCAATAGTCCTTGCACTGTCAAAGTTGGCTTGGAGAAGCCCAGCCTTAACAGGACTACCAACCAAGCGGGTGGCCTCTCCGACTCGGGCCGAAACTCTTTGACAAGTCTGCCTACCTATGGCACAGGCTATAGCCAGCACGTTGGGCCCATGAGCGCTTCAACTAGCCACATTAACCGCATTGGGACGACCTATGTGGACAAGAATATTGTGGGCTACAACGGGATATCTACCTCAGATAGTGGACGGTCTTCCAGCAAGAGCACTTCTTCATTCAACAGGCTCAACCATCTCAACGAAACGATGCCTTTCCACTCTCCTTCAACAGATGACATCATCCAGGACTTGGAGGACAGGCTGTGGGAGAAGGAGCAAGAGGTCCTCCAGATGAGGAGGAACCTGGACAAGAGCGAGGCAGCCATTTACCAGGTCTTTGAGGAGAAGCAAAAGATCTGGGAGCGTGAGATGGAAGATCTTCGGCAAAATTACGCCAACAAACTGCAGCAAGTCTCCAAGAAAGCCCAACGGGCCCAGCAGGCGTTGCAGCTCCAGATCTTCAAGCTCCAGCAAGAGAAGAAGAAACTCCAGGATGATATGGGGCATCTCCTACAGCAGCGGGAAGAGTTGGAAAAGAAATTTGTGGCCTTCAAGAAAGAGCAGGCTGAATTTCTTCCCAAAATTGAGGAGACCAAGTGGGAGGTAAGTGCCAAGTGCAGAATCCACCCGGGGCCAAATTGGTGCCATGGGAGTCCTTGAAGGGTATAGTAGTATAGTATAGTATCCTAGTATAGTTTATGTAAGTCAACTGCGCATTGATGTGTCGCCCTTGAAACCCCACTGGTAGAACTGTCTTTTTGAACACTGCAAGCTTAGTAGAAGATCTGCAAGTCGCTGGTGAAGAAAGACAAAAGAGAAAGCAAGTTTTATCCAGACTATGTTTTATCTGACTGTCTTCATTGTTAAGTCTCATACAGGGAGGAAGTGTATCGGATAACGTACGCTTTTCTATAATGCCATCTTCTTTTGAATAAGGCCCTTTGGACTAGCCTGGATCAGTATGATGAATCATTCCTTTGTACAGCGAGCATTATTTAGGAGTTTGCTAGGTTTTGGAAATAAGCAAAACAAATAAAATCAACAGACTCTGTGTGCCTTTTAAAAGCATCATGTGCACCTGAACAAACATGCCTGACCTCAGAAGACACCTCCCTTTGGGGAATATTGAGAGAAAACATTAAGAATACTTCCCTTCCTGTTTGTTGGACCAGTAAATTCCCTCCAATACAGCCTTAATCTCTTATGAAGATAAGTCTCCACCAAACCCTTCTTAGGTTTTCTCTCTTTCCTTTTTTTAATGTGCCATGGACACGTTGGCGATCCCTAGAGCATCCTAGCTAAACATGGCCTGTTCTGGATGTTTTGGACTCCCAACTCCTTGTAGCCTTAGTTTTGCGTGATTGGCAGCTGGGAATGATGGGAAATGCAGCCCAAAACATCAAGAGGGCACTTACTCCCTCATACGGAAGGCATCGAAGGTTGCTTAGGCTTGTGGGCCCACCGCCAAGGTGGGCCAAATGCAGGCAGTGTTCACATGCTGTGAGTGCAGATGTGCTACCTCTAGCTACGGGAAAGAGGCTAGAGTGCTATCTGTTGAGAAACCTAGATGAGGGAGGGGTGTGATCAGACAGAGCTTTTTAAAATCGTCCTTATTAGAAAGTGTGTCCTCTCTGCAGACGCACAAAAAACGGGCACACCTCATAGTTCCATGCGGTGCTGTGTCTCAAAATCTGGCAATGCCTTCCTGACAACAAGTGTTTGCAATTGATTGGTTACTCGCTTGCCTGGCTTTCTGCAATCCTGATTGGTTGCTGGCTGGCTGCATTTATTTCCATGCTGTGATAGACTACATTTTTCTCTTCTGTGCTTATGGAGCTCTCTGTACCTGCAATTGAAAGAAAGAGTTGCTCTTGGTGTTATTTTACCCTGTATAACGGAAAGGCGCCCATTCCCAGACTTGGAAATCAGGGTAAGGCAATTTTAAAGATTTTATGTCTCCCCTTATAGCCTCAAATTTGCCCAGAGGGCATCTCATTAAGGATGTCTGATTACACCCTTGGATTCCTCTATGGAGCAAGCAGCTAGATATTATGGCCAGTTCATAATATTGTGAGCCAGTTTGGTCTAGTGGTTAGGGAACTGGACTTTTATCTGGGAATACCAGGTTTGACTCTGCACTCCCCCATGAAGCCAGCTGGGTGACCTTGGGCTAGTCACAGCTCCCTTCTGAGCTCTCACAACCCCACCCACTTCACAGGGTGTCGGTTGTGGGGAGAACAGAAAGCCTTGTCAGCCGCTTTGAGTCCCCTTAAACAGATGACGAAAGCAGGGTAGAAAAGCCCATTTTTCTTCCCCCACAAAGCCAGCTGTGTGACCTTGGGCTAGTCACAGCTCTCTTCTGAGCTCCCACAGCCCCACCTACCTCACAGGAGGCGCGTTCCCATAAAGGTTTAAATCCGAATTGAATTCAAATTCGGTATCCAACGTTCCCATTTAATTATTTATAAATCGGAATAGAATCTGAATTCAGTATTCAGCATTCCCATTTAACTTTTTATTACTTGATTTTATGTGGACTTCCCTGCGAAAATCTGCAGAAAAAATGTCCTGAGAAAAACTGTTCTCTGTTCCCTTTTGTACCCAAGTCTGCTCCCACCCACCCACCCACTGCCAAATGGGAACACTCCCAGACTATTCTGGGTGGAGATCTAGCCTTCAGGCCAATGCCTGCCAGATGTGGGTGGGATTTCACAGCTGGGAGGTTCTCCCCCTTCCCTTGCCATGCCCGCAATGCTAGAGCCCCGATCAAGAAAAGGCAAAGGTTGGGTTTTCCCCGGAAAAGGGTGGGGGGAGAGGGTGCCTCACGACTGCTAACAATCAGAGAGGTGCAAACTTGCTGTCTTCCTAGTAACATGGATGGAGGTAATGTTACCAGGAACCTCGGATCTGAAAGGGAGGAAGCGAAAGGGAGAGTGTGATTGCTTTATGATCGCCCTGTGTGTCTGTTCTTTCGCTCAGCTGATTGATCAGGCCGGGCTTATTTACACGGTTTGCACTAGGGGGGCTGAGATTAAAAGGTCCTGAGCCAGTTTGGTGTAATGGTTAAGGAGCTGGACTCTTATCTTGGAATACCGGGTTCGATTCCTCCCTCCACCATGAATCCAGCTGGGTGACCTTGGGCTAGTCATAGCTCTCTTCTGAGCTCTCACAGCCCCACCTACCTCACAGGGTGTCTGTTGTGGGGAGAAGAATAGAAAAGCTTTGTCAGCCGCTTTGAGTCCCCTTAAATGGGTGAGGAAAGTGGGGTAGAAAAGCCAACTCTTCTTCTCTGTGAGTGAGAACAGAAGTTTTCTGGTTCAGCCTGGTTCATTGTCAGACAAATGTCGTGCACACTAGGTACAAAGACAGTATCCCAAATTATCATTTCCTCGCATGTCATCTGGACGGCATCTGGAAGGGACCTTAGAGACAATAATGCCTAATCCTCACATTCTCGTTCCACTTCTAATCTACCTTTTCTAGCCTAGAATGTCCTGGGAGGGGACTCTGACGTATGGACGAACACCCATCCACTCCCAAAGAGTCTCAAAAACATATTGGGAGCCACCAGAAAGATCCTGTTAAAAAAAAATGTGTTTGCTTTGGAAAGCCAATGCAGCTTTTTGACCTTCAAAAAACGGTACTCTTCTTGTCTGATGGCCATCTTTCTCTTCCAGGTGTGCCAGAAGGCAGGTGAGATCTCTTTGCTGAAGCAACAGCTAAAGGATTCTCAGGCCGACGTCTCCCAGAAGCTCAACGAGATTGTGGGGCTGCGGACCCAGCTGAAGGAGGGCAAGAGCTTCCTCCGGGAGAAGGAGGAGCAGATCCTGACCCTGAAGGACTCCTATAGCACCAAAAGTGTCAGCCTGGAGATCTGTGAGAGTGAACTCCAGCGGAAGATGGGTGAGGTGCAGATGCTGAGGGAGAAGCTCAGCCAGTGTGAGCTGGAGGTGTCCAACCTCAAGCAGACTTTGACCAACCTCGGGGGGCATCACGGTCACCTCAGTGCGGAACTCACCGAGAAGCTCGGAAGGGACGCCTTGGCCTGTGAGAGCGACGAGGCCAAGATGAAGAGGCAGAATGAGGAGAACCTCAACGCGCTGAAGGAGGAGGTGGAGCGGCTCCAGGCCGAGCTGAAGGCCGAGCGCCAGCAGCGGGAGCAGCAGGTGGTGGACTTTGAGGAGGAGCGCCGGACCTGGCAGGAGGAAAAAGAGAAAGTGATCAAGTACCAGAAGCAGCTGCAGCTGAACTATGTGGAGATGTACCAGAAGAACCAGATCTTGGAGCATAAGGTGAATGAAATGACCAGCAAGGTGACCACGCCGCCGCACTCCGACGAGAAGAAGACGTGGACTCCGTCTCGGCTGGAAAGGATAGAGTCCACGGAGATCTAAAGATGAAAACCAAGGCATTTAGAATACTTTGTTCCTGACTACTGTGCATGTCCTTCAGCCAGTGACCTTCCTAAAGAAAACGTAACCAGCAGTGTATGTCCACTTGCACTGGGCCCTTCCCACACTCTTTGGTGCTCCACTGGTTTATGAAACAAAATAGCCTCACCTGTTCCTTTGGTGTTCTAGGGGTGATCTGAAATCAGGGGTAACAAGCGTTTGTGTGTGTGTGTGTATTTTGCTGGCTCAACTCAAGGCACTAGAGATCTTTCTGTCTGCCATTCATGACGTTCTCCTGTTGGAAGAAGCCAAAAGCCAGAAGCGTTATAACTCAGATCATGGGTGACGCGTATTGTATCCCTAGAGGGTGTTGGTTGGGACCAATGATAATCATAGACGAAAACATCTGGAAGGGGCATCAGGTTAGGCAAAAACAAAACAAAAAAATGGCCTCGGCTATACGTACTTCACAGAATTATTTTCATGGTTCCATTTCCCAGGGAGCCTCAGGCAGCTCCTGCTCTGGGCTTCACAGTGAAAACCATGCCATGTGCACAGCCCATGGGGAACACCGCGTGCCAGACCCATCCCCCCTAAAGCTGTTCCTCTCAGGGAACAGACTGTCCACATGGGACCATGTTTTGGGGCAGCCTATAGTGCATTAAAGTGGATTTCCCCAGTGTTCCCAGTGGTGGACCAGTCCAGCCAGCACACACAGCCCAGTTTCATTTTTCTGGGCTCCTGGGGGTGGGCTGGATCTGGAAACAGCCCCCAGCTTAGCAGCTACCATTCTCGGCTTCTGAGGTTGGGCCGATCCAGATGTCCCGGATCCTGCCCGTGGGAGCCACGTTAGCCCTGGCTCAGTGTGTGCAGAATTCATCTTGGATCCTATCCTTCTGAAAGCGAGATGTCTAAAAGAGAACTGAAGCATCTTTAAGAAACTACAGTTCCCAGGGTTCCTTGAGAACCTTCCTCCCCTTGCTGTATGGCAAAAGCCAACTTCAGGTGTTCAAATCTTGGCTTCACTCTACTCATTTGGAAGCCGGAAGGACTGTTGTTTACTCCAACAGAACCTTTCTCCCAAACACTCCATTCAGGTATATAGGTGCACATTTAGCAGGGACTGGATTGGCCCAGGATGTCACAACTTTTACACCTGTAGGCTCAGATATTCCAGAGAGCACAGCACAAATGAGAACATTACAGCCTGGCATGAACTGGGACCCACATGCCCTAAAAATAGACACGGTTACATAAACAGCCAACTTCCAGATGGGAGGATCTTGAATTTAGGTGGAATGGTTTATTCGGCATTCAGGCAGAGTGGGCAGCCCTGATCTGTTAATCCCATCTGTTCTGAAAATGTTCACATTATTCTGAGGTTACGCTCTGTTTCAGTTCATTTTAGGAAGCCACGAGCAGGTGTGAGTTAACCAGATAGCACTGCAAGGGAAGGCTGAAAGCAGACAGATCAGACACAAAATAAGGGTGTATACATGCACCTTCTGTCCAGTTGGCATAGCAAAACCCTGCAAGCTATCTGAGAGATCATTACAACACTTTGGTTTGCTCAGCAGCAAACGGAGAGGAATTCTGTGCTCATCTACCCTTCTGGAAGGTGGCACAAGAGAGGGATTGCCACTAGAAATGAAAGATTTAAAGAGATGGAGAGGGTTCATGTTCCTTGGGGATCCCTTGCAGATTTTGTTTCTGTAAAGAGAGCATGCAGACATGCACAGAAGCTGAGTATCAGTGTATTTTCAGCTGTGTTTCATATAAAGCGGATCCAAATGTATTTTCAGATGCCTCAGTGGCACCATTCATAGTCATGGTCACATTGGGACCATATCCATTGGAATGCTGGGAGACGATAAGATCTTTGTACCTTCTGGAACCAGACTGGTTGAAAAGAATAAATACACTGGGTGTGACATCCTCCTGAAAGGCAATAATTTATTGAGCACCCCACAACGCGGTAAAACAAAGATTTCAGATGTTCTTACTGGTCTAAATGGGACCTGAATTACCTCCAATCCGAATATTAAACTGGGTTGTTCAGCAAGGTCTTGCTGGCAAGTTGAAACAGTGAAATAATTTTAAAACGGATACCAAAACTCTTTGTTCACACCTAAGTTTTAATCCAGTTTCAGTCCACTTTGAGAGCGAGCAAACATATCAGAAAGCTCCACTTTATCTAACCAAAAGGTGGATTTCTGAGTTAAGAGAATGGTGAAAGAAAACAATGTGGGCATTTTCCCGATGTCTTGTTCCTCTCTGAAAGCGGATTGAATCCGAGGTTGTGTCCAGACTTGCAAATACGGTGCATTCAGATGTGCAGTCAGAGTGTGGGGGTCACACCTGACGCCCGATAATTCATAGCACCAGCGCATTATGCCATCACTCCTTCAAATTTACTGCGGAACAATTGGCACGCGCTCCGCAGTATCAGGTAAATTCAACGTTTCCCGCCAGTCCGGAGAACAGCGAATGAGAGCTGACCCTGCAGCTCAGCTCCCATTGGCTACCCCATGTGATGTGCCTCACCACACACGCCACAGGCGTCTCGCAGCTTTCTGTGAGAAAGCTACGGGGATGTTGCTGGAATGTGGGCGGCGCATCGTGGCTTCGCAGCAGGTAAGCTGCATTTTTTTCTGTAACAGCGGATTTTATTCCGCTAATCAATGCAACCTGAGGCGTTCCTGCACTTGACTTCCTGCTCACTGGATGGGAAAGGTGCAGACCAAACTAACGTGTCCTAGCATTCACACTAGGGAACACCTCCGCGCCCGGACACTTACCTTTGTCCAGTCACAAATCCAGTTCACATTGTGCTGCCATTTTGGTTGTGTTGCCCTGTGCAACTGCATGATGCTCTGCACGCACACAGTTGCAGGAGGGGTCATTGGAGGTACCAGTGCGCTTGAGTGGTACCTCAGATGACCCCTTGCACTGGAAAAGGTGTGAATGTTCACCACCTGGACGGGAAAGGTAAGTTTTGGGTGGAGTTTGGTAAGGGTTAGTTTGCTTGTGGTGTACAAGTTTTATGGGCAGCCCACCATAGAGATTTCCTGTAATAGCAATGTAACGGGATGATGTTTCATTAATGCGGGACTATATCAAGAATGTCGTAATTATGTGTGACATTCCCAGTATAGCGCTGGAGAAATCATGGGTTTCAGACTGCTTCTGGAGGCACCATGAAAGTGTGCAGGAAGGCTGCTGTGCCCATCAGGCAGTTGTAAACTGACCACAGTCATTCAGGACTGCTGCTATATATAATCTAAATACCCCATGTTCTCTCCCCCTGAAGGCAGACCAAAAGTGAATGAAAACATAGGTATAACTGGGCCCTAATTCCCACATTATTCTGCCCAATGCACATCCATGGTGCCCTAGATGATCCCTACAGTGTCTTGTTTAGCTCTTTTAAGTTTGTATGTTTCTTCATTGGAAGCAACTGAGATGTCTGGTCCATGGAATCCCTTTGGGTAACCACCCGGCAGCGTAAAGCTACAACCAGGCTGAAAGTCCCACAGAGAACTATCTTATGCAGCTTTTTAGGAGAAATGGCCCCAGGAAGGTCCACTGTTAAAAGCTGGAAGGAAATCATATACATCTAAGGACAGGTATGGCCACCACCATCTTGCCTAGAAAGAAATGCTGTCTTATAATGGATCAGATCATTGGTCCATTGAATTCAGTGTTGTGCTTGCTGATGGGCAGGAGGTGATAAAGCTTAACAGAGCACTCTCTCTTGGAGACATGACGCCATTATTGCACTATGGGCCTATTCACACTGGCCGGTAGTCAACAATTTGTGAACTTCTGGTGAAGAGCATCCGCACTCGGAGTAGGCCGTCGCAGCCTCCAAGCGTGTGCTGCCTCACCAGAAGTTCACTAAATTGTGCTCAGAGCACCAGCATCACCATGGCGTTGGCACTGATGGACGTGCAGTCACAGGGCAACACAGCCAAAATGGCAGCGCACAGAGAACGACGGGCCCCATGACCGAATCAAGTAAGTATTCAATCACAGGGGACGGCCAAAGTTAACTAGAGCCCCAAGTGCAGGCACTAGTCAACATTGGTCAATCATGCGCCTTTCCCATCCAGCGGACAGGAAGGGCAGTGCAAAAATGCCCCATAATGTTCCTCTCTTGTGGTGAATGAGCTCCTACTGTGTGGGATCCTGCTAAACTGGCCACAGTGTCATGCGTGCCTTTATAGATCCCCAGTCCCATAGAGTAGCTTCCATGGGCCATGCAGTGACAAAATTACTGAGTGGTTGGATTGATCCATTTGGGGTTTTGTAATCTTTCACCTATTTGAGTCTTACTGCCTCAATTTAGTCATCTTTTGTAGGAGTTACAATAGGAAAGGAATGAATGCTACTAAAATCAGTTTTTAAAATCATTGAAGTGAAATCGGAACTCCCTATTAGTTCCCCGAAAGAAAAGAACCAACTGGGTCTACTGTTTGCTGTTGTTCAGCTTGTATTTTGGGGATGGCTTTTGCAGTCATCATAGCAAGCATTGGAAAAGAGCAGAGATGTTCCGGTAAGGAAAAAATGTCCTAATTTCTTGAAGGGAGAATCTGACTTCCTTGTGGCAGAAGCATTTTGGTTGCCAGCCGGCCAAGAACACCTGAGCATTGTTCAAGAGCGCAGTGAGTCTAGCAATCTGCTGCGCGTGGGAACACGCAGGGGCTCTGAGGCTAGGAATTTTCATTCCTAGCCATTGGAGGTCAGCCCCAAAGCTTGTATAATGCAGGTGCTAGATTACAGCAGGCACTGTCCCAGACCACACCCTGCCCGGGGTCTGAACCAGAGGACCTTGCTGTCCAGATCAGGCCAAGTAAGTGCAGAAAGGCCCTTTGTTTTGCCTGCCCTAAATTGACTGGTGATTCAGACTTTACATGGGGGGGGGGGGGTAACAGCCCCTGAGTCCGAGAGACCCAATTGCTCTGTAGACTTTATTCCACAAGTGACTGGTTTTCTTGTTCCTTGTTTGTTTTCAACAGTGATTACTGTGAATGTGCTCAAGAGTTTACCAAGGTAAATCACGAACAACTGCAAAAATGTTGTGCTGGTGCATTGCTAGGTGATAAAAGACATCCGATTTCTTCGTGATCTGAGTTCTGGCTTGCAGGATAGGAGACACAATCATTAACCCTAGCCTCTACCATAAAAAGACAACTCAGGGCAATTTTGCAGTGGCTGGTATTCAGAACCAGCAAGTGTATGCGCTAGGAGATTCCTTCTGGTTCCACAGACAGTGGTGAGGTCAAAGGGAGGATCCATCCCCAAGGGGCGGTCCAAGCCATGGAGTCTAGCAGGTATGGGGCCCTCTTAGACCACCATATCAGCATGTGTGAAGGAGGCTTCTAGGATGCTTGCTGGCCCAATATGCTGGCCAGTGCAGAATCAACCACAGAGTGGTCATTTCTCTTGCACGGATATTCCCAAATGGCAGCCTGCTTGCCGAGTGGACATCCGAAGACATTTTGGTGCCTGATAAGCTACAAATTATACATTGAGAAAGTAAAAGTACACACACACACACACACACACACACATGCAGTGTCATCAATTTGAAAACCAAAACGCTCCTTAATGGTGCCCAGAAGCTATACCCTGAGATGGTTCCCATTGTGGGCCATTGCGGACAAAGAGTACTGTGGCCGGTATCAGACTCCTAGAGAGTAGCTTCCCAGGGTTCTGGATGTGAACGTGCGTACCTGAGAGAGGAAACGAAATCATTTTATATGCTGCTAACGTTATACAGAGACAAGTGTACTTGGATGTAAATAACCGTTCTGTATATGTATATATATATGACAATTAAAGTAAAACGTACGGAAGGAAAGAGAAGGTGGCTGTTAGTATTTGGGCTGAGCAATTGACTGCAGGCATTTCCTGCCCAGGGTTGCAATGGCAAGACCTTGGAAGGTTCTGAAAAGTGGTGCCCCACCAGGGATTTCCTGTGTTTTGGGGGGTCACTGTGTCCTTTCCAGGGGTCACAACACGATGATCTTGTTTTGGTGTACATTTTGTCTTGTCTGTTGGTTCAGTCTTGTTGGAGGACCTGAGGTTTTAAGCTGTTTTGAGGTGTCAGATGTATTGTTGCTCTCGATGTGTCTGGAACAATGTTCTCTCGAGTGAGGCCAGGGGGATCCTTGATCCTACTTCAGATTCAGAGGTACCCATGTAAGGGATAAAATAACTAGCAAGAAATGACTGCTTCCTGCTGGGGCATTGCTGTCTTTGAAGTAGCGATGAAAATGGCCTGGGGGGAACCACCCACTCCTGTTACTGATACAGCACTTTATAATCTTTGCTTCCAAGTCCTGGTTCATGGCGGCCAAAGGCGTGGTGTGGTCGGATCCTAGCAGACGCTTTTGGAACTACATGTTTTAGGATGCCACTCTGGCATGGGCTGTGGCACCATCGGTGGCATTCTGAGGTTTCTGGGATATAAGGTTTTATGTGCACTGAATCACTGTTGATCTGTGTGGTCCGAATTTACTGTGAAGGCAGCCATTGGGCTTCATTGGGTTCTGTAGAAGGAGCCAGCGCATTTTGAGTGGTTTCTTGACATCCATAAGGACTAGCTGCTTGCTTTTCTCTTTAAGCAAACGCTGAGATTCTCAGGGAGGCAAAGGCTGTGTTGGATTTGATCAGGCAAAGGTGTGTAGCTACACCCGTGGGAAGTTGGACTAAGATCACAGGCCTCCTCCAGACTGGAGACACCCAGCACTCTCTGACTTGGAGGGGAAGCAAAATAGCCCTGGCGTGGATGATAGATGAATTAGTTCAGGGAATAGTTAGCAGAAATTTCTTGGATTAAGCAGCAGGGGGAAATGGCTGAATCCCAGTGCTGCAGATATAAAACTGTTCAAAAATTCCACTGTGATTTGGATGAGGCAGAAGAAAACACTTTAACCGACTTCTGCTCACACGTATTATCTGTTTTCCTGAGAAATTGCCTTGTAAATGTTGCTCAGAGGAAGGATTTCTACGAAATTGACATTTCCCGTCATTTCAGGACGATCTAAGGCTAGAGTAGGACCTGCCATAGTCTTTACCAGCATGTGGGTGATAAATCCCTATTCTGGGATATGATCCAGAGTAAGGCCCAGTGCAGAAAGGGTCTGGGACTGGACCCTGGGTTTCATCTCTCTGAAACTAGGTTCATGCTGAAGTTCTAATCCAGCTTCAGTCCACTTTTGGGGAGAGAGAACACACCAGCAAAGTACCTCACCATTTTTCTTCCACATTATCTAATCCAAAGATGGGTTTTCTGGGTTAGATAAACCCAAAAGAGAACAGCCTCAACCTCTGCTGATGAATTCTCTCACTGTGAAGGTGGGCTGAAACCAGACTAAAATTTAGGTGTGAGCGTAGCCTGAATTGTGCGTTGACCTTAGTGGATCAAAGCATGGTATGGAGCGATCAGCTGAAGGCTTCTGATCAAAGCATCAGTCATATTTCTTGGCCATACTTTGGCAATGTCAGGAGAGCATCATTTACCGCTCGGGGGCCCTTCTGTTCCCCGGGCGTCAGATTAGGGGCTGTCTGTTAGGATCTGAAAATGATAGAAGCCATCTGCAACGGCTGTGCTGGCAACTAGGAACACCTTTTAGCAAGCCAGTATTTTTTAAAAAATAAAATCACAATTTCAGCATTCCCACCCAAGGAATTTGCAAAGTCACTGGAGTGATTTCTCCAGAGCTTCCAGTTTAATACCTGCAGCAGATAAAACAACACAGACCTGGGTGAAAACCACCCAAGGATATATTTTCGGAGTCTCCCTGGCCAGCTAGATTGTCCTTTTTTTAAACTGACGTGCACATGTGCTGTCTGCCGGGGTTTAATTCTTGTTCTAAAGAAGCAGTGCTTGCTGTAATTTCATTCCAAGAGGCACTGAAAGTATGTTGTCAGCAAGGGGAAGATCTTGCTTGCAGTGTTTCTGAGGCTAAAAGGCACTGAAGGTCGGTAGTCCGGGGGCCTATTCACACTACAGCTGGTAGTTCATAATTGGGGGACTTCTGGGGAAGGGCATCTGCACATGAAAGAGGCTGCTATGGCCTCCAAGCACCCCCTCCCTGCCCAGAAGTTTCCTAATCATGCATTACCTGTGGAGCACAAAATCATGTTCCGCACCTTTACCAGCATTAACTAGAAGCTTACCTGGTGTGCCCAGCCAGCGGCCATGCTCACTCTTCTCATGTTCCAGGTTCATCTGTGGCGCCACCTCAGATGACCGTAGATGCGACTGTGCATGCGCAGAACGTGAGCGTTGTCATGGCAATGGCTGCTGAAGTACGTGCAGTCATAGAGGGCGCTGCCACCAAAATGGTGGCACCCAGAAGAGGACTGGCCCCGGGATTGGTCACAGGTGAATGACTGACTGTGTTGGTCAGAGGCTATTGTTACAAGTACGAGCACTAGTGCAAGTACGAGCACTAGTTGACGTTGGGTGATCACGCTCCTTTCCCGTCCAGCGGATGGGAAGGGAGGTGCAATAAGGCCCCAGATCAGAGCAGGACTTTCTGGTCCAGAATGAGCAACGCGTTCCAAGTTGGGACAGGCTGCTCCTGGCATGGAACAAGACTGTTTACACTGGTGTGGCCTCTTCTTTGCTAGCCCCCATGTCAGCTCCATAGTTCATGCCTCGGTCAGAGCTGGTGCAGGAGGCCTCCAAATGTTCGCAGCCTTCAGGGCTCCCAGGACCCCCGCTTTGGTAGGGTGCCTTGTGCCACTAAATTGGGTCCCCTGCAGTACACCACAATCAGGGCCCCTGTGATCTGCAGAGCTCCATGGCCCTCAGGTGTGCCATCAGACCTCAAAAAAGAGGTCTACTGGTAGACCGGACCAGGACACCATTTGGGGTGAACTGGTCTGGCCTACGCTTGGTAAACTGTGTGGATGGAGCTTAGAAGGATGCAGGTAGGGGTTCCCTTCAGCTGCACAGGTGCAGAAGGAAGACCTGTAGATTGGACCAGGATCCAATGCAGAAACCACAAGAGATCTCTTCCTGGCCAACCTTGAAGAATTCTGAGGCCTGAAATTCCTCTGCGCGGAAAATTAGATGCAAATGTATTCATATTGGTTTGAATGTCCAGACATTGTTTTTTCTTTATTCGTACAAATTTGGATATCTGAATATTCAATTTGAATGTCGAAAGTTGCAATCGTGACAGCAAAATTACAAACCTGGTTTTCAACAAAATCCGTCTTGATCGCTAATGTGGATTATATCTAACCTGGGGAGAATTAGCACTCCCCTGTGGCTCAAGTGTATTATATAGAGTTCCCAACAACTGCCGAGGGGAATATTCTTCTTGCTTCCAGCTGGGCCAACCCAAAACATTTTGGCATCTGAAGCAGAAAATTGAGATGGCACCCCCTGAGGAAAACAACGTAGCTCAATTAAAAGCTATCTTTAAATAATTGGTAATTTCTAGTCCCTTAATGGCCCCCGTCTTGAGGCACCGTCTTGGTTGCATTTCACATTTTTGGAGTTCTTCATAGGGATAGGCACAAATATTGGTAACATTCATTATTCGTACGAATTCGGACAATCGTTCACTAATTGAATGTTAGAATATTCATATACTAACCTTCCTATGAATATGAATGTTTCCAGACATTCGTACAAATAGTTTGGACATTTGTTAGATTGGGGGTGTGAAAAAACCGAGTGCCAGTCACATCCACAATGGATCCAGATTGCATTCGACATGGATCGACAGTGGATTAAAAGTGGATTCAGATTCGATGTTTTCAGTGTGGATGTGTTATGGATACATATCGGATACATATTTGTTCGTATCAGATATGGATTCATTCGTAGTGGATACATATCAGATACGTATTCATTCATAGTGGATACGTATTGGATAGACACATATTTGTTCCTATTAGATATGTATTCATTCATACTGGATACATATCAGATACGTATTTGTTCGTATCAGATATGCATTCATTCAAACTTGATATGTACCGGATACATATTTGTTCATATTAGATACATATTCATTCGTACTGGATACACATTAGTTTGTATGAGATAAAGGGTGTTTTCCCACCGCAGCCCTTAGATCCAGATCTAAGAAGATCCAGATCTAAGAAGATCCGGATCTAAGGAATGGGTACATTCCTTAATCTGGATCTAGTAGATCCAGATTAAGGGAAGCACCCAATGTGTTTCCATAGGAGATGTAGTACCCATTAGCAATGGGTGCTAACCCCCCTGCCGTGGAAACACCTTTGCACCCATGTGGGGAATCCGGATTGACCCACAAGGGGTCTGCCTGTCACCCCAGGTGTTTTGGGGAACAGGGGGTGCAATCTTCGAAATCCCTCTGAAGTTGCCTTCGAAGGTTAGCAAAGGCTCCGAAGTCCCTCCAAAGGCAACTTCGGAGATTAGCAAAGGCTCCGAAGACAAACCCCTTGCGAGAGCCTGCATATGAATTAGCTCTTTGTGAGCAGGGATGAGTCAGCCTCCTTAAATATGTACCTCTTTCCATGTCTGAAGGTAACAGTCCGCTTTGATCTCCCTTTGTTATCGGAGGTTTGTCTTTGGAGTCTGTGCTAATCTTTGAAGTTGCCTTTGGAGGGACTTCGAAGCCTTTGCTAATCTCCGAAGGCAACTTCGATGTAACTTCGAAATGATTTTGAAGCCTAGGTTTTGGGGCTCTCCCCCAAGGGTGCCCCCTCCCCCTGGCCTCCTCTAGTCCCCATTGCCACACAAGCGTGGAAACAGGCTCCCTTTAATCCGGATTTTCTGCTTGAAGACCCCATTGTAGACCCCATTAATGGGGTCTACAGAAAGTCCGGATTAAAGGGCAGAAAGTACCCATTTGATCCGGATTTCCCCAGCGGCGGTGGAAACAAATGTGTCCCAAATGTGTGCTGTGGTGGAAATGGGGTCATCCGGCTCACACCCTAATGGGTGCAAAAATGGGTACTTTCTGCTAGTGGAAAAACATCCATGCATTCATTTCTACTGGATACATATCAGTTACATATTTGTTTGTATCAGATACGTATTCATTTGTACTGCATACGTATCGGATACATATTCATTTGTATCCAGTATGTATCAAATGTTTGTATGAATACGTAGAAATAGATTCTTATTGAACAGAATTTTACCACATTGAAATGTGATCTATTCGTAAGAATGTGGATTTTCAAACATTTGATTCATTACGAATGGTATGTCAAAAATGCATTTGTGGACGCCTCTAGTTCCTAGCTCAACCTGAAGCCCAAAATTTGCTTGCCTGTTGCACAGTGGGGGGGGGGGGGGCGGTATTCAAATTCATATATTATAAGCCAGAAACACAGTTTATCTTGATCGTAGTTCTATATAAAACACAGGAGCAGAACAAGGCATGAAGCGACTGCTTCAGAAAAACACAAGGGAAACTGTGCCATTTGCAATTGGTGGGAAAGCCCAGGGAGTTTTTAGATTTCACCAGCAATAATTACACTGTCAGTGGCTCGTTTTTAAATTTACTGACAGCTCCGTCTTCTAGAACAAACAAATACTAAACTGGCCCTGGGTCAGCAGCACTCTGAAATCAAAACTGCCTTGATGTTTCTTTCGTTTTATTATTATTATTATTATTATTTTAAACAAGCCTCAGTCTCTTTACTCGTCTGCTCTTACTGTGAATTCAAGCCAAAAGTGTACTGAATCAAAACTATTAATCGTTTGGCAAACATTGACTGTTGACAGTTCTTGAAACTGTGTTTGAGATTTACAAAAAAAAGGGGATGGACTTTAAAATGGAGGAAGAGAGGGAACATCAGAACTCAAACTTGAAAACAAATCTCTTTTTAAAGCGTACAGACTGGCCAAATATTGAGCTAAGAAGCAAATGTTCCGGAGTAAAACCCCTCCACAATAATTGCTTCTTGACTTGAGAGCACAGAGCGGCCGTTGTCTGCGTGTAATATAGTGATGCGCACATCTGGATATTTCGATGGCGCTACATGCTCAGAAGTGTGCAGTTGCCACCACTGTGCAAATGCAAGTCTTTTCTGGGCCTTGCGCATGCACTAAATGGCTTCTTTGTCAATTGGATGAGTTACAGTGAGCTGGTTTAATCTTGTGGTTACAGTGCTGGATTCTTATCTTGCAGTCACCGGGTTTGGTTCCGCACTCCTCCACAAAGGCAGCTGGGTGGCCTTGGGCTAGTCACAGCTCTCTTTCTGAGCTCTCACAGCCCCACCTACCTCACAGGGTGTCTGTTGTGGGGAGAAGAACAGAAGGTTTGTCAGCAGCTTTGAGTCCCCTTTAAAAAAAAAGGGAGAGAGAAATGGGGTAGAAAAGCCAACTCTTCTTCTTATAGTACTACTTAGGGAAAAATCACAGTAAGAGTTGGGTTTTCTCGAAATAGGTTATAGTGGGATTTCACAAGGATGTAGCAGGGCAATACAAGGTTGCCACACAGACATGTGGCAATCTTATTATTGACCTGACACAATAGCACCAGAACTCCCATTTCTGGAGAGGGCCTAACTTCTGGGAACATCTACCCAGCTTACACTTTCAAACTCCGATCTATTTCTCTCTGGTGGTTATGTGGGATGTCAATGCCAAAGCTGTAGAACCTTCCCCTATTATTTATGGAAATAAAATGGTTCCCCCAGCAGAACAGCTGGGAAGAGGGAGAGTCGCTCCTAGACCACATCCTCCAGAGGCCCATGTTGCAGCTCAGTGTAACATCACAACACAACACAACACAACACAGCAGCACAAACAAGCCAGTCAAAGTGATTTTAAAACAAATGATCCTTTTTTTGTACCGGTCAAACCAACACATTTTTAAAACTGTTGTTTAATTAAACCAATGGCGACCTTTTCCCAGCCTCCAACTTTCTTGTACATCTTCGTCTTGGGTTATTCAGTCGAGAACAGCTTTTGCCTTTGGAGTTTTTTAAAGAGTGTAAATATATCTATCTATATATCTATATGGAGATATGTGTATATACGTGTCTGTACATATGCATATATATATATCTATAAAAAATACATTATACATGTATCTTATCTGTCTATATCTCCATCAAACTGTGAAAGGTTTTTATCTGAACAAAAATTAAAAATGGAGAAAGACTCCCACCCCACCCCTTTAAAAAAAACAACGCTGTTACGGTCTTTTTATTGAGGGTAACAGGTAAAGATGGTTTTATTTTTTTCAGGACGAACAAAGAAGCAACAATACAATGGGTCTGTATGTGTTTAATGGTTCATGGCGAGAGAGTGAAATGGAACTTTGCTTACGTTCTGCCAAGGTTTAGCTACGGGCAAAATGGCTCATTCTGAGACCAAGTACAATCATAAGAGATTTATTATTGCACACAAATAAAGGGTGTATCAAGCTCGAAAATCAGCCAAGTATTCGTGAGCCAGTTTGGTCTTGTGGTTAGATTGCTAGAATCCTATCTTGTAGTTACTGGGTTTGATTCCGCACTCCTCCATGAAGCCAGCTGGGAGACCATGGGCTAGTCACAGCTCTCAACTGAGCTCTCACAGTCCCACCCACCTCACAGCCTATCTGTTGTGGGGAGAAGAACAGAAAGCTTTGTCATCTGCTTTGCGTCCCCTTAAATGGGTGAGAAAAGCAGGGTAGAAAAGTCAATTCTTCTTCTTCCTCCATGAAGCCAGCTGGGTGACCTTGGACCAGTCACAGCTCTTTTAAGCTCTCACAGCCCCACCCACCTCACAGAGTGTTCTGTTGTGGGGAGAAGAACAGAAGGTTTGTCAGCCGCTTTGTGTCCCCTTAAATGGGTGAGAGAAGCAGGATAGAAAAGCCAACTCCTCCTCCTCTTCTTCCTCCATGGGGTGAGCTATGTGACCTTGGGCTAGTCACAGCTCTTCTAAGCTCTCACAGCCCCACCCACCTCACAGGGTGTTCTGTTGTGGGGAGAAGAACAGGTTTGTCAGCCACTTTGAGTCTTGTTAAAAGGGAGAAAAGCAGGGTAGAAAAGCCAACTATTATTATCACTACTACTACTACTACTACTACTACTACTACTACTACTACTACTACTTCCCTCTGCAGCATGGCTGAAGCTCAGTGGCTGACATCTGCTTGTCCCACTGAAGGTCCTCAGTGCAAACTCAGACATCTCCTTAAAAGGAGATAATGAGAAACAACTTCCATGCTGTTGCCAGGAAAGCTGCATGACTATGTCCAGGGCTGTGATCACGCCTAAGGTTTAATCTGCCTTTAGTCCACCTTCAGAGCGAGAGAATACATGAGCAACAGTAATTTTCTTTCCGCATTATTGATCCCAGAGATGAATTTTCTGAGTCAATTAACAGTGAAAGAAAGCAGCTTGTCACTTTGCTGAAGTATTCTCTCACTCTGGAAGTGGAATGAAGCTGGATTAAACCTTATGTGTGACCACAGCCCAGGTAGTTACCAGGAATAACAGTAGGCGTTTTGATGTCCAGGCCAGCCTCAAACCAAATATTATACCGCCTGAGAAGTTTCTTTGCAACCTTCTCCAGTCCTGGAAATTCTAAATCCCATGTTTGTTTTGTTTGGCATTAGTAAACCATTTCATCATTTTGCATTTCATGACTGCAAGAGGCAGTGACAATAAACAGACAGGCTGGCTTTGAAAGAACACTGGATGAATTAATGGAGGCCACAGTTATTAGCAGCTAAAGCCAAAGATGGCTATATGCCACCTCCAAGTTCTGAAAATAGCATTTTCCTAAAGATTAGCCTCTAACCATGACTAAGGAGAACGCTAATACACAGATTCCTTTCCTGTAGGCTTCTTGTTGGCGTCTGAACAACATGAACCTTTGGGCTGATCTAGCAAATCACATGAGGAATTTATCTCCTTCTGCCTTGTTAAGCAGACAAGGGCCCCATCCAAACATGACTAATATAACACCATTATAGTGCTGCTATGACTGGGTTGCCACATATATCTGTGGCAACTCCACCAAAGCCCTTCTATATCCCCCCTAAAATGTGATAATGCTGGGAATTCCAGCACTGGTTGCAGGTGAGACGGTGTGGTCTAGTGGTTAGGGAGCAGGATTCTTATCTGGGAATACCGAATTTGATTCCGCACTCCCCTACAAAGCCAGCTGGGTAACCTTGGGCTTGCCCTGTTTTTAATCTGCTTTAATTATGCTTTTATGCACTGTGATCATTATGACCATTATTATAATAAGTCATTTTAAGAACATCTCAGGCACACTTCTGGGTCTGATGCTGTCTTGACCGCAGGCTGTGCAAGAGTTAATGTTTCCAGAATGGTGATACCTTGGTGACGCCCATTTAGTGCATGCCAGAATCTATGTTTGGTGGCAGTCAACTTGAGTGGCCAAAGCCAGGATCCTCCTCCTCCTCCTCCGTTAAACAGCTAGCCAGCTTTCTTTGAGAAACACAGCTCAAAGGAAGCTCGGGCCAGCTTTCATAGTCACCAGTGACAGCCATCACTACATACATACACCTATCTGGCAAAAGCTGAGACTAGTGCTAATCCATATTTACATGGGAGTTGTGCTACATAGACCGTCTCCAGACAGTGGTCAGATATCCTCCCAGCAAAAGGTAAAATGTGTAGAACAGCAAGGGATAATGTGGGATATTGATCCTCTACAATTATCCTATGCTAGTTTGACGGCGCATTTTATTGACGCATGCATTCAGGTATTCAGCAGGTATTGAACAGCCAGATGTGTGTACTGGCACCACTAGATATGAGTGGACAGATGTCTGTTTCAGCTTCCATGCATGTGTTGTGGACATTCCAATGATGGTGGGCTCGGTCCATAAGCAAATTAAAATGTGGGGTCATTATATTTGAGGCAACCCCAACACGGCGGCACCGTAATGGTGCTATATTCCCCTGTGTGGATGGAGCTGTTGACTTTGGGTTGTGTCATGCCTCGTGCCCTCTCTGACTCCTTGGATGATGAGGTCCATGTCAGCCAAGACGGGGGACCCTCAGCTCAGGGCTCGCCTTAGAAACTGATTCTGTCCCCACAGATGCGGATGGCTCAGACACTTATGTTGAGCCACACCCCGAGCCAAGAGAGAATGCCTACAGTGCTCAAAACACTTCCATGCCAAACAGCTGCACCAGAGGGTGACAGCTGGTCTTAGCCCTTCATAAGGAAGTCACACCCAGTAGCTTCTGTTGCAAACAAAGGATTTTCCTGGCAACCCCCAGCTCACATTAACCTCTGGACTCCTGACTCTTGACAGACTGACAACAAATATCTGGTAACCTGGCCCCTGGCTTAGCTGCCCACTCCGGACACAACAGGTTGACTTTTTACTGGTCTTAGGTTACTATGGGGCGATGCAGCTTGCACAGCTGGCCCTTTTTCTTTCTCATCGTTCTGACCCTTTGGTGAAACCGGTGTTAATGAGAAAACCTATGCGGAATAAACTCTCATCACAATCGTTGCAAGAACTTGTCACCTTCCAATTAAAGCCTCTGCTGAACATCTGATTTAATTAAGGATGTGCCTGGTCATTTTTCATGGTGTTTAGTCACGGTCATATCAGTGGTGCAGCCGTAACTGAGGCAGCTAGCTTGTTTGATAATTAAGCCACAGTTCAGGCACTTTAATTCTTGCTGAAGCAGAAGAATGGGCCCATCAGGGGCATTTTAAGCAAATTATTCAAGAAGATCCATGATAGAACTATTCCGGATATATCTCGGCGCATGTAAAATGTCACAAAATTGGTAAAAATATATTTGGTACTCCCGCTGTTTGTTTACTGACAAATGTTCACTGCAGAGATAGAAACACCAAGTATTGTTTTGACTGTATCCACAGTATAGCAACATCCCTATCTTTTCTACCCTGCAACTTTATAAGAGAACTGGAGAAAACCTCAATTTTAGAAATGCTTCAAATGAACGTTTGCATGTCCCAATTGTTGGCAGAAACGTCTTTAAAGTAGTTCTAGGCCAGGTTCCCAGTGGGCAATTTAATCTGGATTTTAAGGAGGTTTGTTTTGTTTAAATCAGCAGTGAAGTCTTTTTGTGTGTGTGTGCATTCCCATTGTTAGCTTGTAA
Organism: Aspidoscelis tigris stejnegeri; assembly: GCA_023333525.1. NCBI lineage: Eukaryota > Metazoa > Chordata > Lepidosauria > Squamata > Teiidae > Aspidoscelis > Aspidoscelis tigris. The sequence continues at coordinate 85,868,576 of JALMGA010000006.1, read as the reverse complement.
TGCAGACTCACAGGGGAGAAACCCCCTCCCGTCTCCCCTCCCCTCAGCAGAACCCCCCCCCCCAATGCAGTCAGCAATTGGGCACTGTCATATCCTGACTTCATTGGGGCGGGCAATTCAAACCCCACCTTCTGTATAAACTTTCCCCTCTAGTGTTAATATGTGCCCTGCATCTGAGTTATCAATGGGTGTTTTTCCACTGTCACTAAAAGTACCCATTAAGTACCCATTAATGGGTACTTAATGCGTACTTCTAGTGACAGTGAAAAAACACCCAATATGTACATGGTAACCATAGATACACAACACCAAGAATACAAGGGCAACAGACAATAAACCCAGCATCATCAATAAACCATAGATATGTGAACATCAGACAAATACCAATCAATAATCGCATTTGCAAGCAATTGGGCAGCAAGCCAGCAGCCAAGCAAGCCAGCAGCATAGATATGAAACAGTCATCAGGCAAGGTATTGTGATCACAATATATGATGATTTATTGAAGGATTTCAATACTGAGTTAAGCTAGGTTTTTTTGCCAGTTTTGACACACTGAGCTCCAAAGGCTTGCCATCACTGCCCCAGACTGATGGCCAAGGTGGAAGGGGCCCTGTGCTCTTAAAAGTAACACAGGCTTCCCTCTTATAATGCAGTTTCACACATTTTGCTTTTACACGGGTGGCATCATTCGACTAACTTCCCTCCTACAACGCTTCTCCTTCCCAGGCCTGACGAGAGAGGCCAAGCCAAAGGCCTCGCGGGGGAGAATGGCCATAGCAACAGGAGAACTTCCTCCGCCCATAGCAACAGCGGCGGCAGCGCACTCTCGCGACCACGGCCTCCGCGCACCTTGCGTAGCGCATGCGCAAAGCCGAGCCCGACTACCCCTTTTCCTGCCCCCGTGCGCGCGCACGCGCTCTCCTCCCCGTGGGTCTTCGCGGCGGTGGCGCCTGCGCAGTGAGAATGTCTGTTTCCCTCACCGACCGACTCCCGCCGCCGCTTCCTTGTCCTAGAGAGAAGCTTGCTTGACCCTGCCCGCTTTCCGTAAGTTCGCCCGGAACTGCGTCATCAAGGTGGGCGGCACTACATGACCGGAATCTTCTCTGTGGAAAAAGAGAGAGAGAAAGAGCCTTGCCGACGACGGAAAGCCGAGCGGAGGAGAGATCTAAGGGCGGCGTCGGCTCAGCGACCGATACGGGGCGGCTTCCCATCCTGGTGAGTGAAGGAGGGGGGCCTGGAGGAGACATTAGACAGAGAGGCAACGTTGCGAAGGCTGCTGCTGAGGGGGGGGGGGGCGTCTAACTACCTCCACCCCCACATTTACGGGGGGTGGGGGCGAGGCAGATACGGAAAGGGGCGGTGGCGCGCTGCGTGTTACGTCACTGTCACGCCCCCTTTTGCCACGCCCTATCCCCTTGCTCGCGCGGGCCTCCCTAGCAATGTCATTCGCTGAGGAGTGACGCAGGACGGCAGCTCCTCATGGCCTTGCCACGCCCACGGCTCGATTGCGTCATCAGTGCCAAGTGGGCGGGGCCCTGCCCTCTTCCTTGCCCATCTCAGGACTGGGCGGCGGGAGGGGGGGAGCTCTGTGTGAAGTGAAGCCGGGTTGGGTCTGGTTCTTTGGAGGACCGCCTGCTGCTGCCATATCGACCGGCCCCTGCCTTAAGATCTGGAGGGGGCCCCCTCTTGGTTGTCCCACCACCTTCAGTAGCAAAAGGGGGGGCACCCAGGAGAGGGCCTTCTCAGTGGTGGCCCCTAGGCTATGGAATAGTCTCCTCCTTGAGGTGTGTCTGTCACCCTCACTGCACACATTTATTTATTTAAGGAATTTATACCCTGCCTTTCACCAAATGGTCCCTATGAAATAATAAAAACATAATTAAAAAGGTGACTGAGAAGAAGAGTTGGCTTTTCTGCCCTGCTTTTCTCACCCATTTAAGGGGACTCAAAGCGGCTGACAAAGCTTCTGTTCTCCCCACAATAGACACCCTGTGAGGTAGGTGGGGCTGTGAGAGCTCAGAAGAAAGCTGTGACTAGCCCAAGGTAACCCAGATGGCTTTGTGGAGGAAGAAGAAGCGCTGGCTTTTCTACCCTGCCTTTTCTCGCCCATTTAAGGCGACTCAAAGTGGCTGAGAAAGCTTTCTGTTCTTCTCCCCACATCAGACACTCTGTGAGGTAGGTGGGGCTATGAGAGCTCAGAAGAGAGCTGTGACTAGCCCAAGGTCACCCAGCTGGCTTCATGGGGGAGGGTGGAATCGAACTTGTTATTCCCAGATAAGAGTCCGTCTCCCTAACCACTAGACCAAACTGGCTCACTGGGGTACCCATCCCACCACCAATCCACATGGAAGGCTGCGGAGGGATGCTTTCCTGGCCTTTAAGGTGTGTTAGAGGCATTAGTGTGTGGATGCTACCAAATCAAAGTAGCTTTGGAGCCACTTTTTATTTTATTGCATTGTTACTCTGGATTCAGCCAATATCCCCAAAGAGAGCAGTTGCAAAACACTTTCTGCATGCTTAGCAAGAAAAAGGTACAACCGTGACATGGCAGCACCTTTCACTTTGCATCTGGTAAAAGTGAAGAATGTTCTGTGTGAGGGGAGATGCGCTAGGATAGGGAACTGCCTTTTGAAGCATGTATTTATTTATTCGCAGCTTCCATTTATACTCAACCCTATGGCTTAAGGTTTTAGGGTGGATCAGAACAATGTATCTCTTGTTATCTCATCATACCTGACAGCAGGTAAAAACAGCAGCAGAACATCATAGTTAATGCTGCACTGATGTGTTCTGCTGTGGAAAGTAATGCATCCTTTTGAAATAAATGCCAGTGTACTGCAGAGCTGTCTGGGTTAGGATAGCATAAAAACCTGCATTCCTGTGCCACACTAGCCCTCAAGGTCCCATCCTTTTGTTTCACATTATGCACTGATATCTTGATTTTTTAAGTAGCACCCCTATGTGACCCCCCTTAAAGATGATGGAGCACAGATTCTATCAAGTCAAGGCTACGGGGATCTCTTTCCTTGTGTCTTTTTGTATCTTTCAGCCATCTTGGTCTCTGCATCGATATCCTCTAACTAAACAGCAGCATTCTCTGTGAGACCTTCTAAGGGTCTGACATTTTAGGAAATCCACAGACAGAATCTTCTGAACCTGATAGATTGAAAAACTAGAGGATTACCCTCCCCAGTGAGATTTAAATATGTATCTCCCATGACATAATTGTAAAACAAAAATGAATAATTATGGAAGATTAAGGAAGGTTCCATTTATACTTTAGATCAGCTGGTTATAAATTAGAGGCACTTTGTCACAGATTGTCCTCTTGCTGGAACTGTATTTATTTATTTGTATTTCTATCCCATCCTATACCCAAGCTTCACATGGAATATCTTCAGCAAAAAGGACCTAACTAGAGAAACTGGATTCAGGTGTAGAAGGATTTTTCTCCTTCAGAATGAATAGGTTAGAGTGGCCATCCGAACACGTGTTCATTACCATTTTGCAATAGCTGCTGGCAGCAAACACACTGGAAATGGCATTTATTTGTTTTAAATGTTTATCTACCACTTCCCATTAAAATGCAGTCCTGAAGCAGTGTACAAAAAAATCAAAAAAGCTAAAATCATTTAAAAAAACATAAGGATGGGGAAAAGAAACCAACCAACCTTTGCGCTGGAAAGGCCTGGCTAAAAATTTAGCTCTTCAACTGGCACCTAAAGACCAGGAGTGGAGGCACCTTATGAATATCAGAGGGCAAACTGTTCCAGAGGGTGGGTGCCACCCCAGAGGAGGCCCTGAGCTAACATTTTATTGTTACATAATGGCCAGAAGCAAATAAACTTGCATTACAGGCTCACATAGAAGGGGAGGCTTTTGTCATGCAAGGCTATAGTGGTTGGGGTGCCTTCTTTCATCATCCTGGCCTGCCTGCCCTATGTTATTCTGCCATTGTAGTATTGTACCATATGGGTTTAAGGGTGCGTGAAGCTCACTTTGATTTTGGTTTTGGAGATGGTCCTTTATGGACCTTGTGACAGTTAAGTTACTGCAGCTCCTGAATTTCCTTCTTTGCCTTGATATTTGAAGAAGGTGTGAATGATCTTGGCCAAGAGCAAGCGTGTTGCTTTGGAGCAACTACACTCAGAACAGATGACTTTCAGCAGCTGTACACAGGCCGGACCAAGCCAAGGCTTTTTGTTTATTTTGCTGTTTGAAATTATGCAGGATTAACCCTGAGGCTGCTGGGACATTTTTTGGACCTTCTCCCCACCCAAGTTTGTAACCCTGATCCTAACCTTTTGCTTTTAAGAAAGGGGCCCATCTTATTTTATTTATTTATTATTTGTATTTCTATCCCACGCTATACCCAAGGGTCTCAGGGCGGGCAACAACATTTAAAATCAGACATTTATTAAAACAACAACAGTGTCTGTAAAGTGGGAAGAGACAGTATATTCCCATTTAACCAAAGTACAAGGCAAAGAGGGGCATCTTCACCACCTTCCTAAACATGTACAGTGAAGGAGCCTGTCGAATCTCAAGGGGGAGACTATTACATAGCCTAGGGCAGTGATGGCCAACCTATGACATGCATGTCACAGGTGACACGCCAAGCCCTTTTGGGTGACACCCATGGTCACCCTGGCACCTGGGCGTGTAGTGCTTGCTTGTTCTTGAAGTGTACGAAATACCAACTTTCAGTTGAAGATTTAGCAAACAAAATTCAGCAACAAAAGTCACTAAAGAATTATTTGTTTTCACTTTTAATAAAATACATATATCAAACATATAACTTTTTTTTACTAGAGCTCCAAATATCACAAAATTATGGATATTTCCAGATGTGGCACAGCACCCGAGTTAAGCTAGGTTTTCTTGCGAATTTTGACACACCGAGCTCAGAAGGTTCACCATCACTGGCCTAGGGGCCATCACTGAGAAGGCCCTCTCCCAGGTACCCACCCTTTTTACTGCTGAAGATGGTGGGACAACTAAGAGGGCCTGCCCTCCAGATCTTAAGGCACAGGCAGGTTGAAGGATTCACTAGTTCTTTGGAGAAAAATTACAATAGGGAGGCAAGGGGACATCAATGCCATCCTCTCATGTGGGTATATGATGAGTTGCTGGGTCCTCTGCTCCTCCAACCCATATTTTTTTTCTTTTTATACTGTGAAATGGCAGCTCTGTCAATGCCGTTTCACATATACTTATACTTCCTCCGCCTTTTTCATAATCAGTGCATTCACCAGAGTGTCAAACCCAGCACCTTTGGGAGCATCACCTACCCTCCTTCACCCTGACTGCAGCATGTGCTTTGCCTGTGGGATGGCAAACAGGCTGTAGCAAAGTGGCTCGTGTGAACAGTCCACGTCGAGCCTCCTGCTCCATTTATCCTTTGTAGCAATTTACTCACAGAAACTGGTAGTTGATCACAAAATATAGGCAGATGTCTTTTACATTGTGTCCAGAGTGTGCTTTTGGCCTTCCTGTATGATTCGCCCTGTCTTTCATCTAGGCTAGATTGACTTGCCATCTAGATTCCTTTTGTCTTCACTGCTTTCACATCAGTCCTGAATTGTCAGTTCTAACCCTTCCATCCCCTGTCCAATACTTGTAGCAGTGCGCAAGAATAATCCTGTAACTTCAGGAGGGCTTAGGATACTATGCGGAGTGACATATATTTTGCCCAGTGCATGAATAATCGGAAATTAAAATAATTTTTGTTCAACACCAGAGGGCAGCAAATGCCGTCTTTCTTTTGATTCTTTTAAGGTGGCCGTCTGATTTATTTTTCTTTTTCCCTTGCTAAAAGAGCTGTGTATATCTTGACTATGAAATTAAAGAATCTTTTTTCTTGGCATCCTTCTTCAGTTTCCAGCTGTAGTCTTGGATAGTCATGTTCTATAAAACAAAATCCATAAAAAAAATTCAGATTAAAAGAAAAATTAAATAAAAGGTTTACTCTGTCTTAAGTTTCCAATATATTTGTGACTACTTATCATAGAATGATGGAGTTGGAAGGGATCTCCAGGGTCATCCAGTCTAACCTCCTGCAAAGTGAAGAAGAGCTGGTTTTTCTACCCCGCTTTTCTCACCCATTTAAGGGCACTCAAAGCAGCTGACAAAGCTTTCTATTCTTCTCCCCATAACAGAACATCCTGTGAGGTGGGTGGGGCTGTGAGAGCTCAGAATAGAGCTGTGACTTGCCCAAGGTCCAGCATTTCTACTGCGGGCAGGCTTTGTGAAGGAGTATTCCCAGATAAGAGTCTGGCTCCTTAACCATTAGACCAAAATGAAGGATTCTCTAAACCAGTGATTCTCAACCTGGGGGTCGGGACCCATTTGGGGGTCGAACTACCCTTTCAGGGGGGTCGTGACAAGTCTCCTGCTGCCCTTCCCTCCCACCTCCCAGCTGCTCTGCCCCCATGCTTGGGGGTCTCCACAACATGAGGAACTCCATTAAAGGGTCGTGGCATTAGGAAGGCTGAGAACCGCTGCTCTAAACGTAATCCCAGACAGATGTCTGTCCAGCCTTTGCTTAAAGACCTCCAGTGAAGGAGGACTCATTACCCCCCATGGCAACCTGTTCCACTGACAGATGGCCCTCACTGCCAGGAAGTTTTCCCTAATATCTAATCTGTATTGACTCCCTTGTAGTTTCATCCTGTTGTTTCTAGTCTTCCCATCTTGTTCAAGTGAAGGTGAACAGCCCATCTAGCCACAGCCCATCTAGTCCAGCATCCTGTCGCACACAGTGGCCCACCAAATGCTCATGGGCATCTCAAGCAGAGACAAGGACAAACCTTCTCCTGCTCTCGAGTCCCAGCAGATGGCCTTAGAAGCGCCCCAGTTCCTCCCCCCCTCAGCCTGAAGGATGCACCTAGGCATTCGTTCTAGTATCCACTGATACATCTGTCATCCATAAATTTGTCTACCCCTACCTTAAAGCCATCTAGACTGGTAGCTGTCACCACCTCTTCCGGCAGCACATTCCATAAGCCGATGACCCTCTTGGTGAAGAAATACTTCCCCCTGTCAGACCTTATTCTCCTACCCATCAGCTTCATAGATGCCCCCTGGTTCTAGTGTTGTGTGACAGAGAAAAGAAATTTCCTCTACCCACCTTTTCTATACCATGCATGATTTTATATACTTCAATCAGGTCCCCTCTCAAATGCCGTCTCTCCAGGCTGAAGAGGCCTAGACGTTGCAGCCTGGTTTCGTAAGGGATTTTGTTCCAGCCCCTTAATCATTCTGGTTGCCCTTCTCTGCACCTTCTCTAGTTCCACAATATCCTTTTTGAGATGTGGTGACCAGAATTGTAAAAATCTTGCAACTTGTCCTGATGGTCAGTCCTTTTCATGGTCAGTTTCAAAAGCTTCCTTTTTTGGAAGTTATGGTGGCTCATTGAATAATAATGTTGGAAGGAGGGAATATTTATTTGGGGTTTAATTTATCTGTTGCTATCTTGTTTATTTTCTTATACTTCTGTCCTTAATTCTTTTGTGGAAATCAAGGCAGTATACACGCGGGTTCCAAGTAATATTTCCATCTAGATCAGCGGTTCTCAACCTGTGGGTCACAACCCCTTTGGGGGTCGAACTACCCTTTTAGAGGGTTCGCAACAAGTCTCCCGCCTTCCCGCCCCATCCTCACCCAAGCTGCCCTGCCCCCATGGTTGGGGGTCTCCACAACATGAGGAACTGCATCTAAAGGAGCGCCTTCTCCCGTATCGACCTGCCCGTGTTTTAAGATCTGGAGGGGAGGCCCTTCTGGTGATCCCTCCGCCTTCATTAGTTAGGCGGGTGGGCACCCGGGAGAGGGCCTTCTCGGTGGTGGCCCCCAGGCTGTGGAATGGTCTCCCCCTCGAGGTGCGTCAGGCCCCTTCTTGGTTCCTATTCAGAAAGGCGGTGAAAACATTCCTGTTCACACAGGCCTTTGGTTAAATGTTCCTCACACTTCCCCTCACTGAAAATCACTGATGTTTTTAACTTTTCTTGTATTTTTAAAACTGTATTTTTAAATTTGTTTTATTTTGATACTGTTTTTATACATTTGTTTTTAAATGCTGTGAGCCGCCCAGAGACCCTCGGGTATGGGGCGGCATATAAATGTAAATATAAATAAATAAATAAATGGGGTCGTGGCATTAGGAAGGTTAAGAACCGCTGATCTAGATGCTGATTAGACCCAGGTAGATGTTTCAATAAGGAGGCAACATTGATTTACCTTATGGCCATGCACAGGGATCATGTTATGCCACCTCCCCCCCCCCCATTTTTATTTTATTTTATTTTATTTTTATTTTTTTGGTACGTGGGTCTCAAAATGATAGTTTGCACTGCTATTTAAAGGTAAAATTCTTCTGGCTGCACTGACATGTCACGTCTCCACTCACCTATTCCTTCTCCCCTTTCACGTCTCATTGGCTATAGCCGTGTTTTGGCATTATGTCCGAATTAGGGCCAGGCAGGATTGCCTGAGATGTACGAAGTCTCTGTGATTTTTACCTCTAACTGTGAGCTGTGAGAGGGAAAGAGCATGAATTTGTAGCATGGTTTGTGAACTAGATGAAAGACATCACATGGAACCACTGTGCTGAAGACAGTGAGGAAAGCATTCTGTGTCTGCTTCTTCTGTAATCAGTACAACTGAAATCTATCCTCTTGGAACTTCCAGTTTGTTTAAAAGCTAGGTGTTTCCACACTTATCAGTGATCCAGGATAGAAAGGGGTCTAGAGGCCTCCCTTCCACGCTCTGGTTCAATGAAAGAGAGACCACACTCTTGCTGGTAACCACCATCAGCGCTGGACAAGAGGGTAGACTGGACTGGGAGACCCAGAATGGATGCCTGGCCTGGTTAATATTAGTAGATCTTTTTAAAGGGTTTACCATTGATCTAGTGGTTTTATTGGGGGACCCTAGGGGCTCTTAGAACTTTCACAAAGCTGGTTCTAAAGCTCAGGTGCTTTGGGGTTAATATAGTGTCTGTCCAGGACAGTCTTGTTCCAGGACTTGTGGACTGCTCTAAGCCTACTGGAGCGGTCCAGTCAGGTAAGTACGGAAACAGCCCTAGATAATGTCGGATCTGGTGCGATGTTTTTTCCCTGAATCCAAAGCCATCTTCATGGATTGAAACAGAATCAACACTGCACAACACCCCCATTGCTCTTGAAACATCCACGCGTATGCACAGGCATACAAGAACATCTTGATTGTTCTGCTTTTGCACCTTCTGTTGACCGTCTTCCTGAATAATCTGTAAGGCTTGAAATACACGTCTTTTAAGCATCCAATTGAACCAGTAAAATTAACTTAAGCCTGCTGTTATTCTGAGGGGCAGACAAGCTTCCTGGCATTGTGGAAGAATGACAAAGGGAAGTGAGCAGGCTGTTCCTACATAACAGTTATTTTGCAAGAAGCTCAATCCTACAAAGAAACGCCAGGCAGAAATAGGAGCCTGGTATTTTGCCTCCTACCATCCGGCAAGGGTGGTAAGAAGCAATTCTGGAATCTAAGAAGATTCTGGAATTTCCTCTCAACCTGTGCAGGTACCCTAACAGTGTCTGAAAGTAGGCAAGAGAAGCTGTTTCTATAAAGCAGAGATAGCCATGAATTGGAAGTCAGCTCAGAGTCTAAGTAAGGAAAAATGGTTATCTGGGCTTTGGAATATGTTGATCAATGATTTTATTTCTCAGCAAATGGACAGTATGTCTTATGAAAACTCTAAAGATTGGTTCACTAAACGCTGGTCCCCACTCTTAAAAGCAGCAAAATGTCACGCAGATCTTCGAATAGCTGAAACATTCCCCCCAATTTTCTTGAATTCCCGTTTGAAAATCTCATTTCCCCACTTGGTATTTATCTCATTGTTAATGTTATTGAAATTGTCTTATTGTACTCCTTACCTTCTGCAGTTCATTGCTTGTTGTTCCTATTCTTTTGTTTGAATTGTTCAAGTTGTTACGTGAAGTTAAAACTGTATTTGTATTTATAATAAATAATTTTTTTTAAAAAAAGATGCACCTCTTTTCCCTGGCCTTTGGCTAAATGGGAATATACTTTCTCTTCCCACTTTACAGACACTGTTACTGTTTTAATATATACTGCTGTTTTAAAAAAAGAGAGAGAAGCTGTTTCTAGATGAATACATGTCTGAATCTACATAAACATGCAATATGGTTTCTATAAAAACGTTGACTTGTGTTTCTGGTGATAATGACAGTAATCATGTACCTACAGTCTAGTTGTAAGGCATCTGATACAGCTGTGTGCAGTCTAACACGGTTGCGTGCAGCGATGAAAATGGCTGTTTTCTGCTGAGCTAGTTGACATACTGGTGAGCGTCTAAAATATGACCGTTTGAAGGGGCTTGGTATGTGTTTTCTTTCAGACCATCTCTAGTTTTAGTGTTAATGATTTAGTTCTTTTAAAAAAGAAATTGAAAGAATTCATCCTGACAGATGGAAGCTACTCATTCTTCACTCATTCTGCCCTTTTTTCAGTACCCGGAACCAGTTCACCCCTGGTAGTTGTGACCATGGCTACAAGGATAATGTGCCGAAGATTTTCAGGGCGGCCCTGCAGGGCAGCTGTGCTTCCCACTATGACCAAGGCTGGCGATCAGAAGGCAGAAGATGTCGAAAGCCCCGGAATAACAGAGAAGAATTGTAAACCCACTGTCATAGTCAAGGTGTGGAAGCCCCCAGAACGTGGGCTATCTTCTAACCCATCAGCCTACTCAGAAACCAAGTCCATGAGTCAAAGGGATATCTCAAGAGTTTTGGAGAATGGGTCACTTTACAGGAGCAACACAAGGGCTAGGGTCAAAGAAATTCAGAACACGTACAGTATTTCCTGCTCACGGAAGCTATCAAGCACAAGGAACACCCTGCCGGATATCGGAATCTTGAAGGGTTTTCCTACTTATTCTAGCCAGATTCAGCCAACTCAACAGGGCCCCACAAAAGAAGATGGTCCTGCTTCTGATGCAGGCACCTATGACAGAAAGGAAGATGCGAGGGCGTTCCAGAAGGAGAGGCCTGATTACAAAGGTCTTTGTTATGACCGACATGAACTTCCGGGGCTCACCTCAACTGAAGAGGGCAGACGCATCCTGCAGGAAGTCACTGCGTTGAAAAGTAGCTTGAAGCCTGGAACAATTGCAGAGTACATGTTCAAGCTGAGTTGTTTGCCTGGGGAACAACATGGAATCATCAAATCCAGCCCTATGTTTGTTACACTGTGCTACCGTGGCGTTGAAAGCATCAGAGAGTTTGAGATCAGTGAGCTCATTAAGATTTTAAAAGCATTTGTGCAGCTATCGATCCCATACAACCACACCATGCTGAACGTGTACGAAGCAGAGTGCTGTCGCCGAGTGTGGGACATGAACCTTGATCAGTTGCTCTTGGTCGCTGATCTGTGGCACTGCTTGAACTATGGTGCCCATAGATATGTAGAGATCATGATGAGCTGCATTGGTGTGCATTGGAAAGATCTGTCTTTGCCCCAGTTAGTTCAGTTGGTCTATATTATAGGTGGAAACCGTAGAGCCCCTGAAGAGTTAATGAAAAAACTAGATGTGTTGGTTTTAAAATATTTGGACAGGTTTAGCTTAGAGGAAATTGGTTCCATTTGCTTAGGTTTCTTCAAGTCAAAGCATGGTATTTCAGTAGAGACGATGAAAAGAATTGCGGATAAAATCTCCACCCATATAGCAAACGTGAGTAGTTTCACCTTAGTGAATGTTCTCAAAATGCTACGTTTTACCCATGTTGACCACCCCGAGTTTCTCAAACAACTTGGCAACGTTGCCCCTTCTCAGTTACCTTCTATGAACATTCAGGCTGTCATGCACCTGACGTTAGCTTGTGCGGCGTTGCGCTACCTTGATGAAAGGCTTCTGAACGCCGTTGCCGCTTCCGTGCCTTCGAGGGCAGCTTACTGCCGCAGCAAAGACCTTGCCAAATTGCTGTGGTCGTTTGGGAGTCTGAACTATGAGCCGCACAACGCGGAGGAATTTTTTGCGAGTCTCGAGAAAGAGATACGCGCAAAGATGCATGAATTTCAGAGGTACCCACAGCATCTTCTCACCTCTTTATTAGCTTTGGCATTTGTAAAGCGGTTCCCAGTTGACCTGATCGATTATGTTCTGGGTCCCGAGTTTAAAAGGTTATCCAAACTGTGTGAATTTGAACTCCATAAGGACTTGTTTACTCTTGATGGAACAGTAGAGATTGAATGTCCCGGATACAAAGGCAATCGTCTTGCTCCGGAGTTTAGACAGGAGGCAACCAACATACTGTGGAGCTTTGCCCAGAAGGAGTTATGTGTGAAGCCAGAAGTCAGTGAAGCTCTGGCGCTTCTGGAAGACATACTGGGTGGGCCCCAGTATGTCAAAAATCACATGATCTTGCCCCATACCAGATCGGTTGATTTGGAGATTCATTTGGACTGTGACCAGAAACCACTGCCGTTCAATTCTGAAGCAGAAAGAAAAGTGGAATTAAAAGGGCATGAAGTATCTCTTACAGATAACTTAATGAATCAGCTTCTAAAGAGAAGCATCGACAGTGAAAGTAAGGTTGATATGGGTGGTCAGGGAACACCTGCCCCACAGGAGCAACCTCCATCTGCTCAGCATCGTCTTCCGTTTTCTGGTGGCGTTCCTCTAACTGATGCCATCTTGAATGCCTTGACTCAATCCAAGAGCTCCAGTGAAGGCGCCGTCCCCCGGCCAGAAGAGCGGCAAAAAGGAGGCATGAAAATAGCCATCCAAGTGTCTAACAGGAACCACTACTGTTATGGCTTAAAACATCTCCTGGGGCTTCACGTGTTGAAAAGGAGGCAACTCTCCCAGATCGGATATGTGGTGGTAGAACTTCCGTTCTGGGAGTGGTTTCCATTGCTCAGATGTAGCCGCTCAGAAAAAGTGAGCTATTTGCGCCATAAAGTGTTTAATTTTTCTTTACCAGGGCAAAAGAAATGTATGTAAAATAAAAACAAAAACAATTACCGGAACAAAATTATGTAAAATCAGTGAAAGGGGGAGAGAAAACAAAAGCTAACTAGTATGGTGGTGCCATTTAGCCGTAGCAAAGTTGCTTGAGGACAACAAAGCTAAGCCTCAATTGAGATATGGTTGACTTTTTCTAAGCTAGTTAACTGCTCTTTTCAGATCCTGTTCTTCAGGATGAATAGAAAGGAATAATGCAGATATCTGGAATGATACCTTGGTATGGCTGTAAATAAATGCTTCTTCTAAAAAAAATTCCATTTGTTTTTTCTTTTCCTGAAAGGGAAAGATTGAGGGCCAGGGCTCATCAGTTCATGACATCAGTACTTGATATAGGCTGTCTCCAGACTAGCAAAAAAAATCTGCAATTAAATGTAAAAGTGCAGTATACTCACTGTGCAGCAACAACCGGGCATTCTGATTAGAAAGGCAGCTCTGTAGCTTCCCCTGTTGGAGCTGTGAGAGTTGAGTTGGTACACGCTGTCACACGGGTTAAGGCAGCCAGTCAGATTTTGAGCTGCCTTTCCTGCTTTGCAGGCATCTCGTCTGCTTTTCTCGCCCTCCTGCCTGCGTTGGCTTGAAGCTTAGGATGTTCTTTATATTGCTCATTGACTGTCATTGAACCAGCATTAAGGTAAGTGCGCAGTCCTGATCATATAATGCGATGCCACGACGATTTTATCGTGTGTGACGGCTCACTCGGGACTGCGCATTCCAGAGTGCAGTATAAACATGTATGGATGCAGCCTTGGATCCTAAATGGCTAAAGCCTGATTACATGAGGCCAACAGAATTCAAGATTTCAGTGTTCCAGATCCTCCTGGTAGTTGGAGAACCATGAGAGTGGTTGAATGAAGCTGGCTATTTGGATCTGTTCTCTTCTGGTTTCAAGGCTGGGTTCCGTGTGGAGACTACCTTGGATGATCTGCCAAAGGACCTATTGTAAGAGAAATGGAGAGGTTAATGGCTCCTCTTCACCTCACAGTAGCTTGTGGAGTTACAGCCTAGCGTCTTGCTTGGTATTAAAATACTCGCATCTTGCACCATGGGTTAGGAACTGAAGGCACAGTGCATCAGTGGCTCCATTCCAACTTGCAGGACTATTTCCAAAAAAGTCAATTTGAGGATTTTTGTACAGCCAGGTGGCAGTTATAAGAGTTCCAGAGATCTCAGTTTGTTTCCCTTGCTAATGAATATATGAAGCCACTAGGAATGATTATCCTGAGTTTTGAAGTGGGATAGACAGTTGAATGGCGATATCAAGGCTGCAGGTGGTATCAAACTGGATAAGGACCAGAAGGCCGAATCCTAGCAACACAGAAACTCTAGCTGGATATGTTTGAAGTTCAGGAACTGCCTTAATGCCTCTAAATGTCATGTGAAGGGAACTAAAGGTTTTGCCTTTGTCTTCTGCTTGAGATGCCCAGAAGCAGTTGGGACAGGATGCTGGACTAGATGGGCTGTGGCCTGATCCAGCAGGGCTCCTCTTAGGTTCTTAAGGACTAAATGGGCTGTGGCCTGATCCAGCAGGGTTCTTCTTAGGTTCTTATGGACTAGATGGGCTGTGGCCAGATCCAACCAGGCTCCTCTTAGGTTCTTAAGGACTAGATGGGCTGTGGCCTGATCCAGCAGGGCTCCTCTTACGTTCTTATGTTTGCAGAACTATGTTGGTAGTTCTTGTTTGGTTCATTATGGAGTTTGTATCTTCTGAGCAAATCTTGCACGACGCACAGGCACACATACGCACCCACTCAAAACATTCTGTTATCAACAACATCCTGTTCACAAAGCTGCAAGCCTATTTTTCAAGTGGATGCATGCAAGCTAGGACCTGTTCCCCATGCATAGAGCTCAGCAAGTGCCACCTTGCTGTCTAGATTAAGTTATAGTTTGTTTACAGTCCTGTTTCCCAAAGTACCATTTTTAAAACTTTCAGTTCTCAGCAAACAAAAATGAAGTTGAGTGGCATTCAGTTTTCTGTATTAATGCTACTTCCACCCCAATCTCTGGATAATCTCTTTACTGCCACCTCCAGACAGTGCCTTGATATCCCACTAGCAAGCAATAGTGCAGAATCTTGTCCCTCCAGGATTATCGCTTGCCAGCCTTTGCACATCTTAGTGTCACACGCATCCAGGTATTCAGCGGGCATAAAATATCTAGAAGAAGAAGAGTTGGCTTTTCTACCCTGCTTTTCTCACCCATTTAAGGGCACTCAAAGCGGCTGACAAAGCTTCTATTCTTCTCCCCACAACAGACACCCTGTGAGGTAGGTGAGGCTGTGAGAGCTGAGAAAAGAGCTGTGGCTAGCCCAAGGTCACCCAGCTGGCTTTGTGGGGGAGGGTGGAATCGAACCCGGTATGCCCAGATAAGAGTCCGACTCCCTAACCTCTAGACCAAACTGGCTCACCATTAGACCAAATGCATGTTGCTATCTCTGTGCATGCGCGGTCATCTCTTTCAGCCTCCACACAGCAGATGTAGCAACAGTGATGGCTCTGTCTGGAAGGTGAGGAGACACATTTTTGCTGGTAAATCTGGCATCAGAACTAGGGTTTTCTGTGCTTTTTAGATGGGATATAGTAGGGATATGAACAAGTATTCGTAGGCATTCGAAATCTGATCGAATGTGCTGAATTTCAACATTTGAGCTCAAATTGACTGTCCCAAAATTCAAATCAAATTTTGGATCTGTTTGTTCAAATTTAATGCCTGTGTTGTTTTTAATCTGCTTTCTGTTTTTATTGTGTTCTTGTGATTAATCTGTTTGTTACCCGCCCAGAGACCTTAGGGTATGGGGCGGGATAGAAATGCAAACAAATAAATAAAAATAATAAATAAATTATCTGGTCATTCGTATGTGTGCAGGTTCACACATGATGTGTACTTGAAGATCTGCATCTTTCCTGCATCCGTACACATTTGTACGGATCTGTACGGGATGAAAGCGAGTTGCATACAGGATAACTAAGGGATGCATGCGGAAAATTTGTATTCATTTAAATAGTTCCCCCTTCAAATGTGGTAGGATTCGTATTCGATACGAATGTTCAATCCCATACAAATCCCGCACGAATGCATATGAATCCCATACAAATATCATGTGAATCCCATACGAATGCATACAACTAGCATACAAATCCCGTATGAAGCTTCATACGAATGTATCAAAACATTCAATTCGACTTCAAATGACGATCTTCGAATGTCGAATTCGAATGCCCGAATTTGTACAATTTTGTATGAATTTTGTATGTTTCGAATATTTTTGCACATTCCTAGATCCTAGCAGACCTGTTCCCCAAGGATGATTATAAGTGGTTCCCTTCTGTAACCCGGCCAGAAACCAAGCTGGGATGATTACAAGAAGTTTTAAATAACAAGCCCCGTCTCCACACAGATTTTTTTTTCAATTTCGTTGTCAAAAAATGGTAAATCAAATACAGAATTTCAGATTTGTTGAACTGAATATTTGTTGAGTTTAATAGCCATGTTGTCTGTCCCAACAGGTTTCATTTACTTACCTCAATACTGTTTTTATGCATTTTTAGTGTACTGTAATCTGTGAGAATTACAGGGCAAAAAACTGTGAGACCCATACACCTTTCACTGTAATTTGTACAATCTGAGAGACACCAGGCGTGTTTGCACTTGGGCCTGCAGATGCAATTAGCATTTGCTGTCTGGGCCAGGCGGTTCCGTCTGGAACCATCCCATCCCGTCCAAGGGCTGGCCTAATTGCAGCCAGAAATCGTGCTCCACACCCGGCCCAAGACATCCCTAGACGTCCCAGAGCTGTTCGGCAGGGAGACCATTTGCACTGTCCCTACCGGACAGCTCTGGAGCCCCACCCTGGGGTGCGCCATTAGGTCTTATCAGCAGTCCCTTTTGGAGGTGGGGCAAGACCGGGCTCGGGCTGTTCTGGGGTCCTCCAGGTTGCCGTTGCCCCAATCAGGCCGCGGGGGCCTCCTGGGTGCCCACCCCCACCCAGGAGTGCACTCTGCCCCCCAGCTCCTGCCCCAGCCCTACCTCTTTGGGTGCCTGGTTTGAAATGGGTAGGCCCCTGTGGCAGGGCTTGTTTGGACTGAACCTGGCATTCTGTGCAGGTGCACGCCACGGCATAATCACAGGCCAAATGGCAGCAGCCTGGGGCGGGGCATCTGAGCCCTGTGGCAGCCTTTTTGGGCTGGTACACACAGAGACGGAATGACCATTCACACCTTGGCCGGTAAGGGAACGTGTCCCTTACCAACCAAAGCGAATGGTGGTTCCGGCTGTACTGCGAAAAGGCCTACCAGAATGCTTTGTGGTTTCGAGAGGAGGAGAAGGTTCGTCCTTGTCTCTGCTTGAGATGCCCATGAGCAATTAGTGGGCTGCTGTGTGGGACAGAATGCTGGACTAGATGGGCTGTGGCCTGATCCAGCAGGGCTCCTCTTAGGTTCTTATGGACTAGATGGACTGTGGCCTGATCCAGCAGGGCTCCTCTGAGGTTCTTATGGACTAGATGGGCTGTGGCCTGATCCAGCAGGGCTCCTCTTAGGTTCTTATGGAATAGATGGGCTGTGGCCTGATCCAGCAGGGCTCCTCTGAGGTTCTTATGGACTAGATGGGCTGCGGCCTGATCCAGCAGGGCTCCTCTGAGGTTCTTATAGACTAGATGGACTGTGGCCTGATCCAGCAGGGCTCCTCTGAGGTTCTTATGGACTAGATGGGCTATGGCCTGATCCAGCAGGGCTCCTCTGAGGTTCTTATGGACTAGATGGACTGTGGCCTGATCCAGCAGGGCTCCTCTGAGGTTCTTATGGACTAGATGGGCTGCGGCCTGATCCAGCAGGGCTCCTCTGAGGTTGTTATGGACTAGATGGGCTGCGGCCTGATCCAGCAGGGCTCCTCTGAGGTTCTTATGGACTAGAGGGGCCGGGGCCTGATCCAACAGGGCTCCTCTTAGGTTCTTATGGACTAGATGGGCTGCGGCCTGATCCAGCAGGGCTCCTCTTAGGCTCTTATGGACTAGATGGGCTTTGGCCTGATTCAACAGGGCTCCTCTGAGGTTCTTATGAGCTAGATGGGCTGCGGCCTGATCCAGCAGGGCTCCTCTGAGGTTCTTATGGACTAGATGGACTGTGGCCTGATCCAGCAGGGCTCCGCTTAGGTTCTTATGGACTAGATGGACTGTGGCCTGATCCAGCAGGGCTCCTCTGAGGTTCTTATGGATTAGATGGGCTATGGCCTTATCCAGCAAGGCTCCTCTGAGGTTCTTATGGACTAGATGGACTGTGGCCTGATCCAGCAGGGCTCCTCTGAGGTTCTTATGGACTAGATGGGCTGCGGCCTGATCCAGCAGGGCTCCTCTGAGGTTCTTATGGACTAGATGGGCTGTGGCCTGATCCAGCAGGGCTCCTCTGAGGTTCTTATGAGCTAGATGGGCTGCGGCCTGATCCAGCAGGGCTCCTCTGAGGTTCTTATGGACTAGATGGGCTGTGGCCTGATCCAGCAGGGCTCCTCTGAGGTTATTATGAACTAGATGGACTGTGGCCTGATCCAGCAGGGCTCCTCTGAGGTTCTTATGGACTAGATGGGCTATGGCCTTATCCAGCAAGGCTCCTCTGAGGTTCTTATGGACTAGATGGACTGTGGCCTGATCCAGCAGGGCTCCTCTGAGGTTCTTATGGACTAGATGGGCTGCGGCCTGATCCAGCAGGGCCCCTCTGAGGTTCTTATGGACAAGATGGACTGTGGCCTGATCCAGCAGGGCTCCTCTGAGGTTCTTATGGACTAGATGGACTGTGGCCTGATCCAGCAGGGCTCCTCTGAGGTTCTTATGGACTAGATGGACTGTGGCCTGATCCAGCAGGGCTCCTCTGAGGTTCTTATGAACTAGATGGGCTATGGCCTGATCCAGCAGGGCTCCTCTGAGGTTCTTATGGACTAGATGGACTGTGGCCCGATCCAGCAGGGCTCCTCGTCAGTTCTTATGGACTAGATGGGCTGTGGCCTGATCCAGCAGGACTCCTCTTAGGATCTTATGGATGAGATGGGCTATGGTCTGATCCAGCAGGGCTCCTCTGAGGTTCTTATGGACTAGATGGGCCGTGGCCTGATCCAGCAGGGCTCCTCTTAGGTACTTATGGACTGGATGGGCTGCAGCCTGATCCAGGAGGGTTCCTCTGAGGTTCTTATGGCCTAGATGGGCTGTGGCCTGATCCAGCAGGGTTCCTCTTAGGTTCTTATGGACTGGATGGGCTGTGGCCTGATCCAGCAGGGCTCCTCTTAGGTTCTTATGGGCTAGATGGGCTGTGGCCTGATCCAGCAGGGCTCCTCTTGGGTTCTTATGGACTAGATGGGCCGTGGCCTGATCCAGCAGGGCTCCTCTTAGGTACTTATGGACTGGATGGGCTGCAGCCTGATCCAGGAGGGTTCCTCTGAGGTTCTTATGGCCTAGATGGGCTGTGGCCTGATCCAGCAGGGCTCCTCTTAGGTTCTTATGGACTGGATGGGCTGTGGCCTGATCCAGCAGGGCTCCTCTGAGGTTCTTATGGACTAGATGGGCTGCTGCCCGATCCAGCAGGGCTCCCCTTAGGTTCCTAACTTCACTCATATCTCTTTCTTGCCAAGGAACAGCAAGAAAGAAGACTAGGCTTTGAAGGTGTCCCCTCTACAAAACATCTGCTTATACGGCATCCCTTCCACCACAAAATTTATTTGTTTGTTTGTTTTTATATATTTCTATATCTGTAAGTCTCGGGACGTGTCACAATAAAATAATAATAAAAACAGTAAAAAAAACAACCCATGACTAAAAACAATGACCATGCCTGCATGGGACAGGGATGCTCCCTCAGCCAAACTCCAGGGCTGGCATCTTCACCGGTCGTCGGAATGCATGTAGTTAGGGTGTTTGATGCACCTCAAAGGGAAGAACTTGCCATAACCTGGGGGCTGCAACTGAGTATGCCCTCCCACATGCTCCCTCTCCATAACTACTGAACATGGTGGGACCTCCAAGAGGGCCTCATGGGAAGATCTTAGGACATGGACAAGTCTATACAGGAGGAGGAGCAAGAAGAGTTGGCTTTTCTACCCCACTTTTATCAACCATTGAACAAGACTCAAAGCATCTGACAAAGCTTCTGTTCTTCTCCCCAGAGAAGAGCTGAGAAGGGGCTCTGGTGGGGCAGTGAGAGCTGAGAAGACAGCTGTGACTAGCCCAAGGTCACCCAGCTGGCTTCGTGGAGGAGTGCGGAATCAAACCCGGTATTCCCAGATAAGAGTCTGGCTCCCTAACCGCTCGACCAAACTGGCATTCCTTTAGATATTTGGGGCCAAAGTCATTTTAGGGCCTTAAAAATCAGCCACAGCAGTTCTTTTAGGGCAGCATGACCAGTTAGCAGTTTAGCTGCTCTGCATTCTGCACTAGTTGTAGCTTCCAAACATCTTCCAGGGCAGCACCACGTGGAATGCCTTACAGTAGTAGTCCAGTCTGAAATAGTTGTTGCAGCTTTTGGAGAGAGCTCTGGAAAGGCAATGGCCTTCTCCTGTTGGTTTGCAATAAGAGAACATGAGGGTCTGCTGGAACTCCAAGATCATGTCTTTACAGAAAAGGGCCCTTGGCAACTGATTTTTATGAAGCACCATTGCATTCTCCATCCTTTCCTCAAGAGAGGCCACATTCTTTCTGGGCAGAAGACTTTAGGAAAGGCTGTTGGGAGCCCTTCTGTAGTGAGTCAGTTTGGTCTGGTGGTGAGGGAGACAGACTCTTACCTTGGAATACCTGGTTTGATTCCGCCCTCCTCCATGAAGCCAGCTGGGTGACCTTGGGCTAGTCTCAGCTCTCATAGCCCCACCCGCCACACAGGGTGTCTGTTGTGGAGAGAAGAATAGAAAGCTTTGTCAGCTTTGAGTCCCCTTAAATGGCTAAGAAAAGTGGAGTAGAAAAGCCAACTCTTCTTCTTCCTCCATGAAGCCAGCTGGGTGACCTTGGGCTAGTCACAGCTCTCTTCTGAGCTCTCACAGGGTGTCTGGGGTGGGGAGAACAACTCCTCCTTCTTCTTCTTCTCCTCCTCCCCCCCCCCCCCCGGTAGCGTCTGCATGAAGACTGGAAGAGGTCGTGCAGAACTGCTGTCTCCACAACACAGACTAGGCATAAAGGCACTTGTGAAGCACGGAGAATCCACAAGATTTAGGAGTGCAGACACTTCTGTTATTTCAGCTCTGTGAGCTCTTGGGAAATTCAGCATGGCATGCTGTAGGGCTTTTCTTTTTTAAAAGCATAAAATTAACAAGTACTTTTTTCTTTTGTTTCAGGGCAAAGATTTGGGAGCTGATCTCCTCCTCAAGCCAGGAAAATGGTGATAAATGTCTGCCTTCCACAGTTCAAGCCCAGAATTCACTGCAACAAGGTATATTGCCTTGGGTTTCAAAAAGACAGAGGGCCCTGCGGTAAACAGTGGTTCTCTGCGGAAATAAATCAACAACAGTGTTCAGTCTGTGGCAGCTTCCTCAGAAATACAGGCAGGATCCTCAAGGTGATGTGAGGTTGAAGGGGAAGCACACTAGCTGCACATTTATGCAGTCTGTGTCAGGCTAGCAAAGAGAGACCACGAGACTCTTTCTTTAAAAAGATGAACAGTGATTTATTTCAGCTCAGCGTTAGGACATTTCTTGTTGGGAGCAACTTGGAACAGAAAGCCCAGCATATTTATATGTTTCATAGCTGGACAGGGTTTGGCCTTCAACCAATGAGCAATAACTATTTTTCAAAACCCAGTTTAAACTTGGAGCCAAAATGTATCACTTGACCCCAGCAGGGAGGGGGGGGGGGAGTCAACTGTCACTTCCAAAACAACAGGCAGCTACTAAATACATATATACAGAATCACATAGGTGGCAGAGATCTTACATTCAAATATTATGGCAGGCAGCTAGCCCTGCCTGAGAGTCTGAGAGGTCTCCAAGAGCGCATGCAATCCTGCTCCCTTAGCACAGAATCAAGGAGGCAGAACTAGATGCCCTGTGAAAAACTTAATTATTAACGTAATAAAACATTCCCACGAGGCAAAGTCATTTTAATCAATGATTCGTAGAAGTGTAGAGTTGGGACCTCTAGGGTCATCGCGTCCACCCCCACCCCCCCGCTCAGTTTTCCATCATTTCTCCTAGCATTCACTGTGCATATTCATGCCACTGGATTACTACTATTGTACTAAGAATATTTGGTGTACACTACCAGTGTCCCATGAAGGATAAGGAAAAATTATCACTCATCTTGCCTATTGGAATATATGACCGTGAAAGCTGGATGCTAAGAAGAAGAGAAAAGAACTTGGGGCTCCACAAAGACAATTCTTATATTTCAACGATGATTGCAGTATGAATTGGAGGGGCAAAAGTCAACTTCCAGTTCTCTTGGATTTTTCCTCCAAAAAAACTGCTCTATGCAAATGTTTGCTCTCTCCGGATGAATGCAGTAAATAAGTGAAGTGCGCTGAAACTCAGTTTCAACAGCTTCATGTGCAATGAACAAGTGCATGTCATAAAAGGACATAAAATAGGACCTTTAAGCATTCAGAGCTGATTGAAGCACCAAGAAAGACACGGGCCTGCTGAGACCTGGGGGAGGGCAAAGAACACTGCCCTTTCCCTGCCATACCGCAGATCTAGAACAGGTTGCCACGGAAGGTAGCAGGTTCTCCTTCACTGGAGGTCTTCAAGCAGAGGCTGGACCTACATCTGTCTGGGATGATTTAGGAAATCCTGCATTCTGCAGGGGGTTGGACTGGATGGCCCTAGAGGTCCCTTCCAACCCCATGATTCTGTAACTAGGAAAGATGAACATACCAGCAAACCAAATGAAATTTCCTACTTGGTTTGTCTAAGCCCTGGATTGGCATGTCCATTTTTGTTCAAAGTCTGCTCTGAAGGTTTGACTGGGGACCTCCCTCCCTCCCTTCCTCCCTCCTTCCTTCCTGTTGTCAGTGGGCCCCATCCTGCTGAGCTTAGCCAACAGGTTCTTGCCAATTAGGAGCCAGAGAGGTGACCTCATAATGGAAACCAGAGAGGTGACCTCATAATGAAAGCCTAGAAGCTAAGGTAGCAGACCAGTGGCCTTTTTACCTTCCAGCTGGTCAGTGGCTTCCTCGCAGACGGTTATTCTAGTCCTGAAGGTAAAACCCTGTAGTGGTATAGCAGGTGTCAGGCGTCAGGCAAGTCTTCAAAGCAAATAGGAGTTTCTGGGAAGCGATAGTGCAGGAGAGAACACTGGACTGATTAGTTTTTATTTTTTAAAAAATAAAGATCTCCAAGCAGATCCTGCATTGTAGGAGTCCTCTAAGGAGTCCTTCTTTCTGCAGACCCAGTGAGGGAAGGAGGGGGAAACCATTCATCTTGGGAAGGCATAGGTGGAAAGCAGTGTGGTCATTAGGGGCTTAAAAGATTTGATTACGGGCATTCATGTGAATGTTAAGATCTGCGCATGATGAGGCAGGAGCATCTCCTTGACATCCGAGAACCGCTTTAAAGCCATTCCCTAAAAAATCACAATGTAGACATTGATTGTGTATTGAGTCACAAACACTGAGGGAATCGCTTTCATGATTCACAGGGGCTGAGGCCATACTAAAGTTTCCCCTTTTGAGTTTCTTAATATTCGCCAACCACTACTGCTGAGGAATTATTTAATCAGTATTTTTTTTCTGAGAAATTTGTGGAAAATCCTGCTTGCACAAATTAGGGTAACTTTCTTCCCAATTTTATTTTCTTCCCCATGAAATGCAACGCTGTTTGTAAGAAGGAATTCATTCATTCATTCATTCACTCTTGAATTTTGATTCCGGGCGCACTTCTGTTTGGGGGGGGGGGGTGAATCTGAAAAATGTGCCCCACCCTGAGCCTTCGAGGTTGGGGAAGTTTAGTTTTTCTCATTATTTTCTACAGTTGGACCTCCATATCCACTAATCCGGTAACCACTGTTTCATTTAACCATGGTTACCGGATCAGCCCACCCCCTGCGGGTGCCATAAAACACCCAGAACTGGAAGACCTATTTTGGCCTCCATAGAGCATTGGAATAGGCGTGTGCGGCTACCAAAGCCCATCCCAAAATGTAAGGGGGCGCATGGGAGGCGAGCAGGAAGTGTCTGGTGGCATCACAAGCCTATTCCAGTGCTTTCCAGAGGCCAAAATAGGTCTTCCGGAAGCCAGAAAAGCACTTTCTTTCCTGGGGTTGCACGACCCCAGAACTGGAAGGATTGTTTGCGATTATTCACAGTTTCAAGTAACCACGGGAGGAGCCGAAACCTATCCCCCGCGGATACGGGGGTCCCACTATATTTAAAAATGACCAAATGCAGTATAAAAACAGCTAACAAATGTTACGCAAATGGCTTATTTTTTCTCTGCCTTAAGAGAAGTAAACAGAAACTACTGTGTGTGAAGTCTGCGTTGGCTGTTATTGAGAGCACATTTTATAATTACTTGCTGTTCAACAAGCGATGAGCTATATGCACTTACCTTGTCAATCCCCGAGGTAAATTCAGTTTGTGATCAAATTGGTCTGATTTTTGCTTTAGGTTTATTTGTGTTACAATAGACAGGACAGCAGTAAATAAATGCACAGATCCACAGGGGTAACATACTAGTTCCTACCGCGATTATGGGAAACTGTGAATGTTTGAAACACTGGGAAATTGTGCCAGATTTCCCATGATTCACAGGAAGTCACAAGAAACTGTGCATGATTTTGTGCTATTTCTAACTATCCCAGGACTCTAGGAGGCCTAATGGTACTGGTGAGGGTGGTGAGGGTGGTCTAGTAGACTGCAAATAAGTGAAACCAGGATTACCAGGCCGGCAAATGCGTGAGCCCAACCATATAATAATGCACATTCCACTGATTATAAAATTGTAAAAGTATAATTCATAGTCATCCCTGATTAACTGTTTCAAACTTATGCCTGTATGCTAGGGATGTGCATTCGTTATTCATAAAAATTCGGACATTCATAACAAATTGAATGTTACGATATTTGTACAAATATGAATGTTTCATGTACATATCTCATGTATATGCATGAGATATGTACCGTATATTCCTGCGTATAAGACCCTGAAAAATCTTCTGAAAAGTTGAGGGTCGCCTTATACACCGGAAATACCCTCACCCGGGTCCTGCTCGCCGCAGCTGCCAGCACAAAACTGGGGTGTGCAGCCTAAACTGAGCCTCGAACCTGGGGAGAGACGGCAGCCTTACCTGCTAATCCCAAGAATGTGGCTTGTAGCTTTCGTTCTGGTGCTGACCCGAGGGAAAAACCTTGCTCCGATAAATGGTCAGCAAAAGATCTGCGTCTGCCGCTCCAGCCCGATTCGTCTATGACCCGGTAGGGGAGGGGGTGTTCCACTGAGCGAAATACGAAGAATCCTGCTCTCCTTTTCTCAACCCCTCCCTTACCGGGTCATAGACGAATCTTTTGCTGGCCATTTATCGGAGCCAGGTTTTTCCCTCGCCTCAGCACCAGGAGCAAAGCTACAAGCCACATTCTTGGGATTAGCAGGTAAGGCTGCCGTCTCTCCCCAAGTCCGAGGCTCCGTTTAGGCTGCGCACCCCAGTTTTGCAAAATCTCCATTTTAAGTAGAAAAATTGTGGGTTGCCTTATACACCGGAATATACGTTATATGAACAGATAAGTATCCAGTATGAACGGATACGTATCCAGTACAAATGGATATGTATCCAATACGAATGGGTACGTATCCCATGCAAATGGGTACGTATCCAATACGAATGGGTACGTATCCCATACAAATGGGTACGTATCCAATACAAATGGATACCTATTCAATATGAACAGATGTATATCCGATACAAATGGATACATATGCATTTGTATCAGATATTTGTACAAATTTGTACGAATACATTTGTATCAAATAGAATCCTACCACATTCAAAGGGGATCTATTCGAGTGAATATGAATTTTCTAACATTTGATTGGTTACAAATCAAATGCCCAAAAACACATTCATGCTCATCCCTACTGTATGCGCTTGAACATATTGAAATCTGTAAGAATTTAACCACTTCAATTTGGGTGAGTTTGTTCTTAATTTTCTTCTTTCAGTTTCTGTCCTCCCACAAATACTGAAGGAAAGAGTGTAAGACTCCTTTTTTTTCCTCATTGTTTATTTTCATTGCAGATATCTGCAGATGGATATGAAGTAGAAAATCTAATATCTGAAGATCTTGCCAAGAGAAATCGTGGGTTCCGCTGTGAATATTTCGTCATGCGTCCTATCCACGTGACTCTTTCTTTCCCCTTCAATGTAGAGATTTGCCAGATAAACATTGATATCTCCTCAGGTGGCCATCAGAACATCACCGGTCTAGAAATTTACACGTCTACCTCACCTAGTAAATCATATTGGAACACCTCAGAGTCCTCCTTGTCAAATTTGGGTAGTCAGCCAGCACTGGACAAAGAGGTTTTCACGCTGGTAGGCAAAGCTGTTCTGAAGAATCAAAGCAAAGTGACCTTCAACCACCGAGGCTTCAAGCCAAGACCTCCGTTCCATCATCCGTTGGACAACCCCTGTTCTTTCTCTGCCTCTACATCTCTTGACTTGTGGAATAGAGGCCCGGCCTCTCTGAGCAGTGTGTCGCACTTGAAAATCTGCATTACTCATGTGTCAGGGGGAGGACTACCTTACATTAAGAAAGTGGAGGTTTGGGGCCAACCGGCTAAGTCTTGTTCTCACGAGGTAGTCGATGACGTATTCCGGATCGCGCAGAACTTTGGCGGACAGGCCACCAATGTCCCGTCGCCAATGGAGAGTGACCTCGTGCCCTTTGGGAATCCGGATGGCCAAGACCAAAAGTTGATAGACGCCATTCAAGAGATCCCTGAGGAGTTCTTGGACCCAATCACCCTGGAGGTAATGACGCTTCCTGTGCTGCTTCCCTCTGGAAAAGTGATTGATCAAGCCACCCTGGAAAAGTGCAACCGGAGCGAGGCCTCCTGGGGACGTGTGCCGAGTGACCCCTTCACCGGGGTGGCCTTCAGCCAGCACTCACAGCCCCTTCCCCATCCCTCTCTCAAGGCAAGAATAGACCATTTCCTTCTCCAGCACAGTATTCCGGGCACTAACCTACTTGGCAGGTCTCAGCTCTTGGGGACAGCCGTAGCTTCTTCTATAACCACGTCTTCTCTCAAAAGGAAAATAGACCTTGTAGAACAGAAACCAGGAGGTCAACGCAACGTGGAGCCTTTCCCTTTTTCTACCACAGACTGCGTAGTCACGCCTCCCTCCGGGTCCCGGGCTAAAAAAATGAAAATGGAGTGTGACTCAAACCCCTCCCAAATGGACTACTCAACAGGTATTCCAGCTCCCCTTAACTTGGAGGGGGAGGCCAAGCCAATGGCTCAAACCCAATTGTTGGTTTGTTCAAATTGCGCGAGCCTCCAGTCATTTTAAGAGGCCCACTGTGTGTAACACGCCAAGCAGCGAAGCAAGGGTATTGCTTGCCGCTGAGTATATACATCTGTCCTTCTTCTCAGTCCTATTCGCAGGCCTGGGAAGATACCTGGATTGGGAAGGGCTACTCAATACACGTAGGATGTCCACCTGGTCAGCATCTTGTGCACTCAGAGACGGCCTGCTTGAGTATCGGCGTATTGAAGTTTGATGTGCTTCAAGCACAGTCATGTGGCCTTCACCTGTGGGTCTCACTCTTCCTGTTCCTGTTTCATTCTGCTCTCTTTACTAGGGGTGTGCACGGAGGCGATTTTCAGGATTCGATCTGAATCCAGTATCCGAATATTCAAATCGATTTGAATGCATTCACATTGGATTGGATCTGAATACATTTGAATCTATTCTTGTGAATTTTTGATCCACATTTGCACATTTGTAGGTATCTGTACCCATCCGTACGCATCCCGTTTTCGTCCTGTACGTATCTGTACAAATGTGTATGGATACAAATAAGATGCGTATAGATACCTATGTAGTGCGTACATATCCGTACACATACAGATGTCCAAATAATATGTAACGGAATACGTTTGAATGTTTCAATTTGAATTTATAGACGTTCAGTTCAAATCCGAATGCCCAAATACCAAAGTGGTTCACAGGATAAACCTAAAAATAAGGTTAAAAACATTTAAGGCCATGACAACTGATCATTAAGAAAACTGTATGAAAAACTGTGGCTGGCGGAACGGATAGGCTTTTTATCAGGTGTCTAAATGCGGAATATTCTGGAAGCAGGCCACACTATGGGTGTTTTTCCACTGTCAGAAAGTACCCATTTTTGCACCCATTAAGGACCCATTTAGGTGTAAACCGGATGATTCCATTTCCACCGCGGCACCCATCTGGGACCCGATTGTTTCCACTGCCGCTGGGGAAATCCGGATCAAATGGGAACTTTCTGGCCTTTAGTCCGGATTTTCTGTAGACCCCATTAATGGGGTCTACAATGGGGTCTTCAGGAAGAAAATCTGGATTAAAGGGAGCCTGTTTCCACGCTTTTGTGGCAATGGGGTCTAGAGGAGGCTAGGGGGAGGGGGCACTCATGGGGGAAGCCCCAAAACCTAAGCTTCGAAGCCATTTCAAAGTCGCTTTGAAGTCTGTGCAAAATAGCTCCTTTGAAGTCTGTGCTGATCTTCAGAGTGAACTTCGAAGTGACTCCGAAGTGACTCCAAAGTCTTTTCGAACTTCACTCCGAAGATCAGCACAAACTTCAAAGGAACTATTTTGCACAGACTTCGAAGTGACTTCGAAATGGCTTCGAAGCCACTTCGGAGATTGCACCCCCTGTCCCCCAAAACACCTGGGGTGACTAGCAGACCCCTTGTGGGTAGATCCAGATTTCCAAATGGGTGCTCCCATGTTTCCACGGCAGAGAGGCTAGCACCCATTGCTATTGGGTGCTAGACCACCCATGGAAACACATTGGGTACTCCCCTTAATCCAGATCTACTAGATCCGGATTAAGGAATGTACCCATTCCTTAGATCTGGATTAAAGGAGCGCAGTGGAAAAACACCTATGCTACCCCCTGTCCACATGTTTTTGAGTGGTAAGTTAGAATTGCCTGTGATTTACAGGATGGATAGTGGTGTCCAGGTGTATTGTGATCTGTAGGCCTGGTAAAGGCTATCTCTGGTACCTTGCCTTTCTGGAACTTTATTTACTAGTTATTTATATTTCTATCCCATCCTATACCCGAAGGTCTCAGTGTGGGTAACAACATTTAAAATCTAAAATAATAAAATAATAAGAGCGTATGTTAAAACAACAGTGTCTGCAAGTGGGGAGGGAAAGTGTCTCCCCATTTAACTGAAGGCCAGGGCAAAGAGGTGCATCTTTACAGCCTTCCTAAATATATACAGTGAAGGAGCCTGACACACCTCAAGGGGGAGACTATTCCATAGCCTAGGGGCCATCACTGAGAAGGCCCTCTCCCAGGCGCCCACCCTTTTCACCGCTTAGGGTGGTGGGACCACCAGGAGGGCCTCCCTCCAGATCTGAAGGCATGGGCAGGTCAATATGGAAAGAGGTGTTCCCTTAGGTATTTGGGGCCCTAGCCATTTAGGGCATTATAAGTCAAAGTTGACACCTTGAATTGGGCTCGGTAGTGAATCGGCAGCCAGTAAGCGACATGATGTGCGTCCGGCTAGCTGTCCCGGTCAGCAAACTATTTTTATCCCACTCTATACTCAAAGGTTACAACAGTACAAATAGATTTCAAAGAACTCACTAATGAGGAGTTGTTTCCTCAGTCAAAGGCCAGGGAAAATAGATTCATCTTCACTGATCTTCTGAACATATGAAGTGCAGATATGTGACACAGCCCAGAGGGGAGACTATTCCATAGTCTGGGGGCTACCACTGAAAAGCCACTTTCCCTACTACTCAGACCTTTAGCTGCTGATAGATGATAGCACCAGGGGGGAGGCTTCATCTTCTGATTTTAAAGACATGGGCGGGTCAGTATGGGAGAAGGTTTTCCTTTAGATATTTGGGGCCTAAGCCATTTAGGTCCTTATAAGTCAAAGGGGTTTTTTTTTCCACTAGCCCTAAGTACCCATTAGGAACCCATTAAGGACCCATTAGGCTCAGAGCATGAAGACCCCATTTCCACTGCAGACCCCATTAGAGCCTCATTTGTTTCCACCAGTTCTAGGGAAATCTGGGTTGAGTGGGTCCTTCAGGACCTATAATCCGGATTTCCTGTAGACCCCATTAAAGGGGTCTACAGTGGGGTCTTCAGGCATCAAATCCAGATTATACGGAGTGCATTTCCACCACAATCGGGCAATGGGGTCTGGGGGGCGGTGAAACCCAAAGCTCTGAAGCCTGTGCACAATCTCCGAAGCCGGCTCCAAAGAATAGCATGGGCTTCGAAGAGGACCCCATGTGAGAGCAATGCCGTTCCTATGGACTTCTGTCAAAGGCTCCGGAGGATCTTTGGAGTTTATGGCAAAAATCCAGAGAATCTTCAAAGAATCTCTGGAGCGACTACGGAGGTTGCACCCCCTGCCCCCCCCAAAACCTGGGGTGACAGGTGGGTCCCACATGGGTAGATCTGAATTCGCCACATGGGTGCTCCAGCATTCCACTGTGGGGAAGCTAGCACCCATTGCTATTGGGTGCTGCACCGCCTGTGGAGACGTATCGGGTACCTCCCTTAATCCGTATCTACTAGATCCAGATTAGTTGAAGGACCCATTCCTTAAATCTGGATCGTGTTAGATCCAGATTAAGGGAGGCAAGTGGAAAACCCCCAAAATTAACACCTTGAATTGGGTTTGGTAACAAATTAGCAGCCAGCTAAGCTCTTTTAAGACCAGCACCATCTGCATTCTGCGCCAACTACAGCTTCTGAACTGTCTTCAAGGGCAGCCCCACAGAGAGCTCATTACAGTAGTCTGATCTGGAAGTCACCAGTGCGTGAATTGCTGTGGCTGGATCCGTCTCTGTCCAGGAAGGTCCATAGCTGGCAAACCTGGCTGAGGCTGGAAACAGACCACTGGGAAGGAAGGGACCATTAGCCTTCTGTTCTGGGATCTGTTTTTGGGTTGTCCCCAGAGCCAAATAAAGTGCAAGCCAGAGAGACAGTATCGTTTTTAGCACACTATGAAGCTGATGGGCTGGAGAATTAGGACCAACCAGGGGAAGCATTTTTTCACCCAGAGGGCCATCCGTCTATGGAATTTGCTGCTAGAAGAGGTGGCAACAGCAAGCAGCTTAAATGGTCTTAAGAAAGGGTTGGACATATTCATGGAGGACAGGTATAAGAACATAAGAGAGGCCCTGCTGGATCAGGCCACAGCCCATCTAGTCCAGCATCCTGTCGCACAAAGTGGCCCAGCAAATACTCATGGGCATCTCAAGCAGAGACAAGGACAAACCTTCTCCTGCTCTGGAATCCCAGCAGATGGCCTTAGAAGCACCCCAGTTCCTTCCCCCCCTCAGCCTGAAGGATGCACCTAGGCATTTGTTCTAGTAGCCATTGATACATCTGTCGTCCATAAATTTGTCTAACTACCTTGAAGCCATCTAGACTGGTAGCTGTCACCACCTCTTCCGGCAGCACATTCCATAACGCGATGACCCTCTGGGCGAAGAAATACTTCCCCCTATCAGACCTGACTCTCCTACCCATCAACTTCATAGATGCCCCCTGGTTCTAGTGTTGTGCAACAGAGAAAAGAAATGTTCTCTCTCCACCTTTTCTATACCGTGCATAATTTTAAATACTTCAATCAGGTCCCCTCTCAAACGCCGTCTCTCCAGACTGAAGAGGCCTAGACGTTGCAGCCTGGTTTCGTAAGGGATTTTGTTCCAGCCCCTTAATCATTCTGTTTGCCCTTTTCTGCACCTTTTCCAGTTCCACAATATCCTTTTTGAGGTGTGGTGACCAGAATTGTACACAATATTCCAAATGTGGCCTCACCATAGATTTATAAAGAGGTATATCACTGGCAACTAGAATGTAGGGATGTGGACAGTGTTTTTTTTAATTTGATTCATATTGAATACAAGAAAATTCGTATTTGAATAGATCCCCTTTGAATGTGGTAGGATTTGAATTTAATACGAATGTTCAATCCCATACGAATGCATATAAATCCCACACAGATCCCATACAAAGCTTCATATGAATGTATTGAACCATTTGATTCAATTTCGAATGTCAGTCTTCGAATGTGCCAGCATTCAATTTGAGTTCAAATGTCCGAATTGGGACAAATTTTGAATGTTACAAGTATTCATGCACATCCCTACTAGAAAGGATGCCCTGGGTCATTGTTTTAATATATGTCTGATTTTAAATATTGTTACCCGCCCTGACACCTTTGGGTATAGGGTGGGATAGAAAACAAAACAAACAAATAAATAAATCCTCCAGGCTGGGGGGAGGGGCAAACAGGACGCCTCTAACACCATTTGCTGGGATTCGAGAGCAGGTGAAGGTTTTGCCTTGATCTTCTGCTTGAGATATGTCCATGGGCAACTGATGGGCCACTGAGTGAGACCAAATGACCTGATCCAACAGGGCTCATCTTATGTTCTGATTTTTTAAATACAATATTGGCACACCTGTTCTAGAGGACCTAGGTGCCTCAAGATTTGTTCCTTCATCACTCTGTCAAACCAGATTGTCTGTTCCTCGATTTTTGCCCATTTGTTTGCAGATCCGGTTTCTCATGAGCAGAGGCTCTCAGAAAGCTTGGACATCGCCTTGAACTCAGCACTCAGCTCTATGCCACTGTTCACCACTAGCCTGGCAAAAGGGCAGCAACACCCGCACGTCGACAGCAACTCTAGCAGCCCATGGAACGCGAGCGGCAGATCTGGTAAAGAAAGTGTGATTGAGAAGCCATTGATCTGAGCTGACGACGGGAACCCATAACCCAGGCTGAAAGGGGCTACCTGTCTCCTTATGGGATTCATAGGACCATTCTGCACTGTGCCACAGGTCTGCTAGGTCTTCAAAGGTTGAAGCGTCATCCAGATCAAGGGGCCTTTGGCCTGGGGCATTGGTAGACTTCAATATCAGGGTCTGCTGGTCAACCAGCAGAGGTGTGCAGAAGGCACAGCTCTGTCTTCTTGAGTACCAGAGGACTGATTTCAGCAGCGGACCAAAGCAGGAAACCAAAATGAGTTCCCTGGTGGAACATTCCTAGCCCTTTAGCCCCATTGGAAGTTGGCCTCAAAGCTCAGTGCAGGAACTGGTCTGGGCAAGTGCTGTTGTGCAAATGATGCTTTTCCAGACCACACCTGGCTCTGGTACAAAGCAACAGGCCAAGCTGGTCCAGACCCACTGATTCAGATCACAGCCTTTCAAAAACCGGGCATAGGTGTTGCCCAACGGGTTGCCAGTCTCTCACTTCTGGGGTGACAGGTGCAGATAGTCCTCCTCTTAGAGGTGGAAACAGGGCTGCGAGGCACTTTCTGCCACTGCAGCTGGAGATGTGGAGGCAGGAGTCACTATTTCAGGCTGGTAAGTGGAGATGTGGCCCAAGTGACCCTCAGATATCATCATGGAAGGTCTGTGAAGCTTCAGGCTGGTAAGTGGAGATGTCGGACCCTCAGATATCAGAGGTGGGCGTCATCATGGAAGGTCTGTGAAGCTTCAGGCTGGTAAGGAGACGTGGCCCAAGTGACCCTCAGATATCAGAGGTGGGTGTCATCATGGAAGGTCTTTGAAGCTTCAGGCTGGTAAGTGGAGACGTTGGACCCTCAGATATCAGAGGTGGGCGTCATCATGGAAGGTCTGTGAAGCTTCTCAGCTCCATGTTTGGTTCATTCACCCTAAACCCCATGTGCTTTCAAAGGGTGGTCAGGGTTCCTCTTTGGTGGATCTTGCCATTCTGTACGTGGGATGAGTAACTTGAGCTGCCTTTGCTCCAGGCACTCAGCTGATGCTTCTCCTTTGTTTTTCTGCAGAGCACAGTAGAAGCGGCAACGCCCAGGGGTGCTCCTCCTGCTCTCGGACCTTCTCCGTGTACTTCAAAACTGATCCCGTGTACCAGCTTCCTTGTGGACACCTGGTCTGCCGCCCTTGCCTAGCTGAGAAGCAGAAGTCCTTATCGATACTGTGTGTGAGCTGCAAACGCCTGGTGGCGACCCAGGACATCATCAGGGTCCATTTCTGACCCATGCAGCCTCGTGAGGTTCCCACTGGAGTAGATGATCAGAAATACAGTATTTGCACGGCGGCGGATCAGAGCGCAGGACACGCTTCCTTTGGGGTCAAGTCAGGGGTGGAATCATAGAAAGATTGCAAGAAGGAGCTCTGTGAGATTCTCAAGAGGATTTCAGACCCTTAGACAGATAGGTAGGGCTATAGGATTTTGTGTTGTGCCAGAGCTAAAATATAATAAAGCCATATAATAAAGCCATATGCTTCTCTATTCTTTTTAAAGGCTCGTTTGTATACAAAAGTGATATCCGTGCAACTGTGCTCCGTTTTTATTTTGTTACCACCTTTCAGGCATGCCAAGCATAGATGCCTTCTTGTTCAGGGAGGCAGGCAGCGAACGGGGAGTTTGCGGTTCCTGTGGTCTTCTTGGCTACAGCAAAGAAAGAAAGGGGAGTTCTTGCTGGAATAGCATCTGCCTGCTTCCTGGCCTCCATCCTGGCAGTTCCCGTTGAGCTATAAACAACAGGAGTGGCGTGTAGGCTTTCATAGCCAGCTACAATGGTTAGGCAAATTTATGGATGGCAGATGTCTCAATAGCTACTAGAATGGATGCCTAAGTACATCTTTCAGGCTGGGGGGACAAGCAGGATGCCTCTAGGGCCATTTGCTGGGATTCTAGAGCAGGAATAGGTTTGCCCTTGTCTCTGCTTGAGGTGCCCATGGGCAACTGGTGGGCCACTGTGTGCGACAGGATGCTGGACTAGATGGGCTGCTGCCTGATCCAGCAGGGCTCCTCTTAGGCTCTTATGGACTAGATGGGCTGTGGCCTGATCCAGCAGGGCTCCTCTGAGGTTCTTATGGATTAGATGGGCTGCGCCCTGATCCAGCAGGGCTCCTCTTAGGTTCCTGTGGACTAGATGGGCTGTGGCCTGATCCAGCAGGGCTCCTCTTAGGCTCTTATGGACTAGATGGGCTGCTGCCTGATCCAGCAGGGCTCCTCTTTGGTTCTTATGGACTAGATGGGCTGTGGTCTGATCCAGCAGGGCTTCCCTTAGGTTCTTATGGACTAGATGGGCTGTGGCCTGATCCAGCAGAGCTCCTCTGAGGTTCTTATGTACAATCTCATGTGTAGCAGTTTTTGAGCTGTTATACTGTGTTCCAGATTTCTTCTGAGAACCTAAGCTTTTGGATAATGCTGCGATACTCATCTTCAGAGGGTTTGCAGAGGGCCACAAGTGACTGGTGTCTTCTTAGGTCTTGTTTCCCTTTTTATAGATGTCTGCTGTTTGTTTGGCTGTTTTTCTTGTGTGAGTTATTAACACATCTAAGGAAACAGCTTTAACAGAAGACCAATGCCTCATTAACAACTCAGAAAAAAGAACTGCCAAACAAACAGGGCTAGTGCCATTCTGGTCTGGGACCATCCTAAGGCTCATCCTAGTTTAGCAGCAGGCCCATTTAAAGCGGCCCACAGCTGTTCCTATGCTGTCTGTTCTGCTCCAGGCATCAGGGTTTCGACATAACAAAGCTCCATCCTCAAATCTTGGAGTTTTCCATTGTTCCTTGTGCAGGATTTGAAGATCATCTAAAACCTGGATATGGAACAAGTTCAGCCCTGCCCATAGGGTTTGGACCCAGAGTTGGAGAGATGGGAAATGGGCCAATTGCAGACAGTAGTACATTTCACCTGGGCCAAAACAGGGAAGGTGCATCCACCTTGCTGCCAGTGTTGGCCTGGAATGACAGTGCCCCATCCCTTGCAATA
Source organism: Aspidoscelis tigris stejnegeri (assembly GCA_023333525.1). Lineage (NCBI taxonomy): Eukaryota > Metazoa > Chordata > Lepidosauria > Squamata > Teiidae > Aspidoscelis > Aspidoscelis tigris. Next base: position 85,832,632 of record JALMGA010000006.1, on the reverse strand, counting down.
TGGACTGCATCCTTCTTGGCTTTGACTGATACAGGCTAAAGTTAAACCTCTCCAAGGGAGGTAAGTGTAGGAACAGCCTCTAGTTCTCTTTTGGATTACAGAGAGGAAGCCAATTTTGGAGTCCAATAGGAATGTGCACAAAATTTTTTCTACATTCGATTCGTATTAAATCAAATGCAAGAAAATTCATAATTCGTTCAAATAGATCCCCTTTGAATGTAGTAGGATTCAAATTCAATACACATGTTCAGTCCCATATGAATCCATTATGAATGCATGTGAATCCCATACGGATCCCATACGAAGCTTTGAATTTCAATGCCGATCTTCAAATGTGCCAACATTTGATTTGAATAAATCTCCAAATTCGGCCAAATTTGTACCAATTTCAAATGTTTTCTGAATATTCACACACATCCCTTCTGTCCCATTCTTTCCATTAAGGAGGCAAATTTTTTAAAAAGAAAGAAACTGCCCCAAAGCTGTTGACCCTCAGATTTTTAAGTGTAGCATTTCTCTGCTGTTGTGTGTGTCAGACAGATGGATAAATATTTATTTGTCTGTGAAAAGGTACATTCTAAACCATCATTCTGGGCACCTGCTCTTGCAAAATACAGATTTATTGTGGAAGAAGCAGCGCTTAAGATATAGCTATTAATAATAATAAAAAGATTAAAATCAAACTGTCTTAAAAGTTCTTTTTAAAAGTGATTAGGGATGGGATTATATGTACTTCTAGAGGGAGGGTATTATTTCAGTTCAAGCCCTGTGCCAAAAACCTCTGTCTCCAATACCTATGAATTTCCTTAATAGACAAAGAAGAAGAAGAAGAGTTGGCTTTTCCATCCAGCACCCATTTAAGGGGACTCAAAGTGGCTGGCAAACCTCCTGTTCTTCTCCCCACAACACACACCCTGTGAGGTGGGTGGGGCTGTGAGAGCTCAGAAGAGAGCTGTGACTAGCCCAAGGCCACCCAGCTGGCTTCATGGGGGAGGGCAGAATTGAACCCTGTATTCCCAGATAAGAGTCCGGCTCCCTAACCACTACACCAAACTGGCTCACAAAGGTATTTTTGGTTATATCTGCATACATTAAACAAACAAACCCAGGGGCAGGGTCTTAGATGTGGTAGCACCACAAGAACTTGAAAACATTTAAAGCAGGGGTGCTCAAGTGAAGTTCTCAAGATGTTCCAGAACTATAACATCCAGCATTCCATGCTAGTCTCACCCAGATTGGAATAATCTTGGAATATGCATGGTCAGGGATTGGATGCAGTCCCAGCATTCAAATCTTGACTTCACAGGGGTGGGAAAGTCAAACTCCACCCTCCGTATTTCCATGCACCTGCATCAGAACATGGAGTCCCTTAGTAGTGTTACTCATCATTCAATGTTTGTTCCTTCTCACCACTCAAGCTTTTATCCAATTTCAATTCCACATCTAACACAGTAAAGCTTCTTGAAAGCCAGATCTCTTTGCCTTTGTAATTGCAGTTTTGCGCAAATGTGCAATTTCAAAGCAGTGTGCAATGGTAAGTCGTGTGTGCGTGCGCGCATCCCTGGGTAGGCACATGCCCGGGGGTTGTGGTGCACGGAGGGGTTCCTGCAGGTTCTAGGAGACCTGATCACATCACCTAGAGCCCACGGGAACCGGGGAAGTGATGCAACAGACCTGCCCAACCCTGGGTCGAACCTGACCCAGTGGTGGGAGGGGTGTCCCGCCCCTGCGCTGGCCTTTTCAGGTTAGGCCACATGGGGACGGGTTCCTCATTCGCACCTCGGGAGGTATGAACGGGGAATGTGTCCCCACATTGCCTAGGAGTGCGAAAAGGCCTTTGCTGTGATTAATTTGTAAGGTATTTTGCGAATAAAATCATTCATCTCCGCGCTGACTCAAGTGAGGTACGACCTGGTGAGGGGTGTCCAGTGAGCTCTCCCGTCTGATTTTGTGGGATCACTTTGAATCTTTGAGGCCTGAGGATGCCAACGAGATACTCATGGCTGCCTAGACTACAATGTGCAGTCTGGATCCTTGCTCGTCTTGGTTTATTGCATCTAGCTGGGAAGCAAAGACTGGGTGGATCCAGGGAATGGTGAATGTTTCTTTGCATGAAGGTGTGGTCCTGGCTATGAAATAGGCAGTGGTTCGACCACTCCTGAAAAAGCTAAATGCACACACAGAGAGATTCTTTTTTGCCTCTCATTCCCATATTAACGATCATCCAGCAATGCAGAGCTCTGGTATTATGTGTGGAACATCTCCTGATATGGGTATTTTCTGATCCAAGGATCGATGTGTAGAACTCCCTGCTTCAGTCATTTCTTAACTGTATGCACAAGAACACTCTCTAAGATAGCAGAAGTGTGCTTTAGGAAAACCTTGTGGTTGCAGGGGATCCCACTGGTTGGCTCATCTTTTGTCAAGATGTGTATTAGTACCACTCAGACACGAAAGATTTACCAAACAAAGAAGAAAGAGGAACATTACATGGTACTGTTAATTGCCCTATAAGGGCAATGTCAGCCTATTAGTTAGGAAGAAAATGTAGGTACCTTTCTGAACAGAGACAATGGTATCCCACCACCCTACACATTAATATAACAGTAGTTAACACTCCAGTTTCTTGAGGTCTCCCTTGAACTGTTCATCACATCTCCCTTCTGGTTCCCAGCCAGCATCAGTCTACATTACAACACTCTGACAAGTTTGCACCTCTATTCACCCATAAAAGCCTTAACCATCATTATACTTGTTACCTCATCACCACATCCATAGTTTTCCATTTCTACTGCTATCCATACACACAGCTTGCCTATATAGGTCTGTACTTAGGCATTTTTTCCCGATCACTTTGCATCAAAGCAAAAGGGCCAGAAATGTGCTAGGCTTCCAATTCTCTTCGAACCCCTGTTGCCACCAGTTGCGTCTCCAGATCCCATCGAATCCGGTCCAAATCCAATTTGAATCCAGTTGGAATCTGCTCTGAAGGCAACTGGGCAGCCACACTGAACGTCACAAAACTTTGAATGAAGCTTTTGCTTTGCATGCAGAGGTCAGTATGATATGAATGTTGAAAAATTCTTATGCGTTATATGTATCTGTACGCATTCTGTACACATCCTGTTTTATCCCGTTTCCGTCCCGTACTATCAGCGCAAATGCGTATAGATACGTATGTTTCAGAACATTTGAAATTCGTTAGAATGTTTAAATTTTTATGTCCACATTCCATCAAATTCAATCGAATTTTGAATATTTGGAACATTTGTGCATATCCTTAATCCAGACTAACACACTACGTCTTTGAATGGTACCTTTGTGAACGCAAGAATGTTTAATGTTTGATCACTTAAATCAGGATACAAAAGCAGAAGAAAATAAATATCAACAAAAATATAAAATAATAGATGATTATGATTTTAAGGATGCCTAGCTGCTACTTTTATCCATGTGGACCTGTTCCACTTAATAAAAGTTTGGGAAAAACGGAGACATTAGAAACCATTATTCGGTAGCAACACCGTTAATTGTATTTTTGACATTTGAACCAGAGTAAATTTGAATGTCAAAAAATCCAATTCGATTAGGATATTTAAGATCCAAATCTGATTTGAATCTGTAACATTTGAATCCGCGATTCGTATTTAAAGATACAAATGCCGACGACATTCGTATCTGTTATACGTATCTGTACGAATTCCGTAAAAATCTCTATGCATCCTGTATTATCCCGTATACATCCCACTTTAATCCCGTATTTTAGGCGCAAGATACGTGTAATTTTCACGCAGATTCATATACAACAGATACGAATTCACACATTTGAATAATTCAAAAATCCATATCGGATTTTCAAAAATCCAATTCGAGCTCAAATGTCAACATTCGACAGATTCGAAGCGGATATTCGACTTTCCGAATATCTGTGCACATCTGTAGTTTGCGGCTGTTGAAATAGCAACCAGCAAGAATGATCAATCCTTCCTGATAGCCTTTGGTCATAGTTTAGATTATGTGTAATAATCACTTCTCACTTCTCACTGCTAGCTGCTGGGCTGATACATTGGCTGATTTCATTAAGTGATTCCAAGCTGGGTATCTTCAAACTTTCCCTAACATGGAAAACATTTTCATTAACCTTCCTTGACTTTAAAGAGCATAATTGCATTTTAATCTTTAATTTCTCCATTAACATTCTAGACCGAGTGTCATTTGAGGAAGGATAATTCCCTGTAATGCAGTTTTAAGATACTGTAATCTGAAGTCTGGACTGGTCTTTTAATTCTGTCTAGAAATCACTTTTGGTGGGGATAGATAGGCAAATTCATGGATGACAGGGGTACCAATGACTACTAGAATGGGTCCCCGGGTACATCAGCCAGGCTGGGGAGACCAGCAAGATGCCCCCAAAGGCCATTTGCTGGAATTCAAGAGTAGGTGAAGGTTTTGCCCTCATCTTCTGCTTGAGATGCTCATAAGCAATTGGTGGGCCACCGAGTGGGATGGGATGGTGGACTAGATGGGCTGTGGCCTGATCCAGCTGGGGTCCTCTTTTGCTGTTATGTTCTGATTTCCCATCTTTCATCATCACCATCACCATCATAATATCTCACTTTGTGTCCATTAATATTATTGAAGAAGAGCTGGCTTTTCTACCTCACTTTTCCTCACCCATTTAAGGGGACTCAAAGCAGCTGACAAAGCTTCTATTCTTTTCTCCACAACAACACACCCTACGAGGTACGTGAGCTGTGAGAGCTCAGAAGAAGGCTGTGACTGGCCCAAGGTCACCCTGCTGACTTCAAGGGCAGGGAGGGAATTGAACCCGGTATTCCCAGATAAGAGTCCGGCTCCCTAACCACTAGACCAAATTTTGAAGTATCTGGAAGGGCTGAAGGGACTGCGGAATATTCTATGTTCACACCTCCATCTTGATATTGTTAAAGCTGTTTACCAATCTCATCAAAGTCACAAGTATTTGGCTGTTAAATGGTGTTTAGAATACCGTACAAGGATAATGTTTTCTAGATAGTAAAGTCCGTGAAATAAACACTAGACTCCCTATATGTGAGAGCCTCTGAAAATCAGCGGAACAAATTTGTGAGAAGGATAGTCGCCAAACGCCAGGATACAACATGTCCCATGAACGAGAAACGGTCTTGGTTTTGTTTCTGAGGGTGCATCCCCATGGGCGGCTATTACTTCGGGGTGGTTTCAGGGCAGTTCACATTAAGAAGTACCCATGGTAATCAAGGACAGTATGGGTTCAAGTCGAACCCACCTGTCCCCGTGAAAACTGTGGTAAACGCCTGCAATGGGGAACCGTGGATTTCTCCATCCGCTCCCCCGTGGGTGTAAGCATGCCCCCCTTGCCTCATTGCGCAATCCAGAAGGCACGCCTGGGTAAGGGCTGGCTTTGGCAAACAAGCACCTTACAGCTTCCCTACTGCACTCAGCTGATCAGCTGTCAGACGGGTAAAGGGGCTGTCAAGCGCACGATTGAAGCCGCGGCTGTGTTTTAATTATTTTACCGGAGCTCCGCTTGTGTGCTTGACAGCCCCTTTACCCGTCTGACAGCTGATCAGCTGAGTGCAGTTGGGAAGCTGTCAGGTGCTCGTTTGCTAAAGCAAGCCCTTACCCAGGTGTGCCTTCCCGGTCGCACAATGAGGCAAGGGGGACAGTTGCAATCGTAGCGCGCATGGCGGGGACAGCAAAACCCTGCCCGCTAATTCTGCGATCGGCAATCTACTTAACCTGGGAGTGTAGCCATGCCCCCAGGATAACCCGTTCTTGCCTGCTAATTTGGGGAGAGCAAAGTTATAAAGGGTTTTTCCCCCCTCTTTGGGTTTTTGGCTTTTGTCCCTCCTGTAGCCCGACTTAGAACTTTGCATGGTAGGAGAGTCGGATCCAACAAGGGGAAGGATTTCTTCATCCAGAGGGTCATCGGTTTGTAGAATTTGCTGCCGGAAGAGGTGGTAACAGCTACCAGTCTAGATGGCTTTAAGGAAGGGTTAGACAAATTTAGGGATGACAGATGTATCAGTGGCTACTAGAATGGATGCCTAGGTCCATCTTTCAGGTTAGGGAGAGAAGCGGGGCACTTCTAAGGCCATTTGCTGGGATTCGAGAACAGGCAAAGGTTTGTCCTTGTCTCTGCTTGAGATGCCCATGGGCAACTGGTGGGCCACTGTGTGTGACAGGACGCTGGACTAGATGGGCTGTGGCCTGATCCAGCAGGGCTTCTCTTATGTTCTTATGTTCTTATTCTTTTTATTCTTTTTTTTTTCTTTTTGCAATTTTTAACATTTATTTTCACAAAGCATTTTACACACATTTCAGTATAAATCTTCACCACATCCCATTATTACAATGCTTTAGTATTATCTGTGTGACTTCCTCTGTTCTTCAGACTCTTATAGTCTTTTAATACTTTGCTTCCTTTGTATGCCTTTTATTCTATTCCCTGGAAAATCAGCCAAAATCTTCCGTCGTGACCTCCAACTCCTGAAGATATTCGATAAAAACGTACGTTCTCATTCTGATCATGGGGACAGAAGGCAATTTGCTTGACCAATTTGTAGAATCATTTTACAGCGGATCCCAAACTCTGTTTTCCCTTCTTTTTCTTCCCTTCTTTCTTGTTTTACTGCTGATTCCACTTAATACAGAATGTTATCTTACGATAGCTTGCAACAGACCTCCTTAGTGGTGGCCCCTTCCCTTTGGATTGCTTCCCCTCTGCTGGTGGTAAGGGACCTACACTGATAGGCACCTCCTATTCCAGACCTATCATTTTACACAGGCAATCTGTGTATGAAAGTGTGTTTCTCCTCTGGCCTGCTCAGTTCTTAATCTCCTCTAATTCCTGTTTTCCTGTTCGAAGAAAACACAGTGCTTGGTGTGTGTTTCCCTGGAATAGCATAAAATCCTACGATCCTTGCTGAATTAAATGGTCCTCTGCCCTTGTGCATGGCCAGGACTGAAGTGGAAACGGCCACTACGCATGTGTGGGGACTGTAGCAAATGCATTTATGAGTATTTCATGCCATTGAAATACCCAGATGTACACTTGATGCCAGTGCAGAAGAAGAGGAGGAGGAGGTGAATTTTACACCCTGCTTTTCTCACCATTTAAGGGGACTCAAGGCTGCTGACAAACTTTCCATTCTTCTCCCCACAACAGACACCCTGTGAGGTAGATGGGGCTGTGAGAACTATGAGAGCTGTAACTAGTCCAAGGACACCCAGCTGGCTTCGTGGAGGAGAGCGGAATCGAACCCGGAGACAACCAGATAAGAATTGGACACCCGAACTACAAGACCAAACTGACGCTTTCCCTGTGCTGTTGCCCACCTGTTGCCCCGATCTAAATGCTAATCACATGACAGCCATTTAGCTGTTTCAATGAGTTTCTTTCTTTCTCTCTCTCTCTCCCTCTCCCTCCCTCTTTCTTTCTTTCTTTCTTTCCTTTCCTCCCTCCCTCCTTCCCTCTTTCTTTCTCTCCCTCCCTCTTTCTTTCTTTTTCTCTCTCCCTCCCTCTTTCTCTCTTCCTCCCTCCTTCTTTCTTTCCTTCCTTCCTTCCTTCCCTCCCTCCCTCTTTCTTCTCTTTCTCTCCCTCCCTCCCTCTTCCTTTCTTTCTTCCTCTCTCTTTCCCTCCCCCTCTTTCTTTCCTTCTTTCTCTCTCCCTCTTTCTTTCTTTCTTTCTTTCCTTCCCTCCCTCTTTCTTTCTTTCTCTCCCTCTTTCTTTCTTTTTCTCTCTCTCTCCCTCCCTCCCTCTTCCTTTCTTTCTTCCTCTCTCTTTCCCTCCCCCTCTTTCTTTCCTTCTTTCTCTCTCTCTCCCTCTTTCTTTCTTTCTTTCCTTCCCTCCCTCTTTCTTTCTTTCTCTCCCTTTCTTTCTTTTTCTCTCTCTCCCTCCCTCCCTCTTTCTTCTCTTTCTCTCTCCTTCCCTCTTCCTTTCTTCCTCTCTCTTTCCCTCTCTCCCTCTTTCTTTCTCTCTCTTTCTCCCTCCCCCCTCTTTCTCTCTCTCTCCCCCTCTTTCTTTCTTTCTTTCTTTCTTTCTTTCTTTCAGGAGAAGAGATCTTTCCACTCTGTATTGTAAATTGCCTTCAGCAGCCTAATTCAGCAAGGGTTTTGGGTGTCATGTCCATTAATTTCCCCCTTTCTTTGTAAATGATTCTGACAGAAGCGTTTCAGGCAGGGTGAGAGGTGGCTCATATAGTTCTTATTGTTGACCCTGTCATGAGTCTAAGTGAGGCCAATTGTTTTAAATTCCTTCCATCCCTATATAATATAATTTTTCACTTTTTATTTTCCTGCCACTGAACAAGCGCCTGGTTCCATTTAAAATGTCTCTAATGACCCAAATCACTGACAGCTTCTGCCGGCTCGGATGATTAGTCTCATGGCAGCTGTTAATACATATGTCACAGCACTCCATACATGCTCAGAGGTATGCAGGTATGGGTGCCTTAGCACATTTTAACTGTTTCACCCGCTAATCTCTCTCGCACATGCTCCAAATCTGCTAAAGAGGGGAAATTTTACTGGTACACAGAGACCAGAGTTTTAATCCAGCTTCAGTCTGCTTTCAGAGCAGAAGAACACACCAGCAAAGTGAACAGTCATCTTCTTTCCACATTTTTTCACCCAAAGAGGAATTTCCGAAGACCAGAAAATGCTGAAAGAAATCAGCTCGCCACTTTGCTGGTGTGTCCTCTGACTCTGAAAGTGGACTGAAGTTGGATTAAAACTTAGGTGAACACAAAGTAACTTGATAGTAGGGAAGGGTACGTAAATTCGTAGGCATTCAAAACTCAATCGAATGTCCCGAATTTCAACATTCAAACTCAAATAGAATATCCTGAATTTCAAATTTTGGGACAATTCTTTCGAATTATCCAGATATTCATATGTGTATAGGTTCGTACACAATGCGTACCTGAAGATCAGCATCTTTCCCGCATCCGTATGCATTTGTATGGATCTGTATGGGACGAAAACGGGTTGCATATGGGATAACTACGGGATGCATACGGATGTGGGGAAGATGCATACAGGAACATAAAGGACCCCTTCACAGAGCCTAGTTGGGTGGCTGCCGCTTGCCTGGATGGAGGAAAAACAGCAGCGGGCAGCCAGCGATTCTTTCCCCTCCTCTCCCCATTGCCCAGGGCACACAGCAGCAGCGGCAACTCAAGCCCCCTTGCTTTAAACATTCACACATCTCCCAGAACCTGCCCCTGCTTTCCTTTCCCTTTCTAAAGGTCAGAACTCCAAAGGGCTAGAATTGCACAAAATTGCAACATTGTTATTAGGTGTGAAGTGGGTGGATTGCTACAGTGTAGCAGCTGCTGTAAACGGTGGATTTTTACACTGAAATCACTATCTTTGGAAGCAAGCTATTGGGGGAGGGAAACCCGAAACATGGATTCTCATCCCTTAAGACGGTACGGTCCCCACAGTAAAAAATGTAACACATATCAAGCGCACGATCCGGACTGAGACCTGTTGAAATGAGGGTTAACATTTACAATGCTTTGGGGCGATTTAACACGTGGAAAGTGTGTTAAGCCACTTGGGGTCTGCGAGGATTGAAACCGTATTGAAACCGAATTAAGCTTGTAATGGGGATGCAGCCATAGAAAACTTACCTTCCCCACTGAAGGCCAGATCCGGGGCCCTTCAAGGCAGCCACTTCCACAGACTGGCGCGTGAGACCCATTCTTAATGGGGTCTTGCCGCCGAAAGATCTGGCCTCTGGGAAGACCTGGAAAATCAGGTCTTCAATCCGTCCCCTTGCCTCAATCCGTTCAGAAGCAGGACCCTTCCGCACATGGAGAAGCAAGGGCCAGACGTGCTGGCAGCCACCATCTTGGGAAGGGTGGAAGAGGTGACAACAGAAACCAGCCTAGATGGCTTTAAGGAAGGGTTAGACAAATTTATGGACGACAGAGGGATCAATGGCTAGTAGAATGGATGCCTAAGTACCTCTTTCAGACCATGGGGAAAAGCAGGATGCCTCCAAGGCCATTTGCTGGGACTGGAGAGCAGGAGAAGATTTGCCCTTGTCTCTGCTTGAGATGCCCATGGGCAATTGGTGGGCCACTGTGTGAGCTGTGGATTGATCCGGCAGCCTTGTCTTATGTTCTTAGGTTAACTCAGAGGCCCACTCCAGATGTTCGCACAGTGTGCTCCCCCAACCTCCCTTGAGAGGATTAGCTCTTTCTCCTTAACCGTCGCGCCCAGCGGTCGCGGATGTGCCGTTCTCTTGTTTTCTTTCCAAATTCTCTTCCCCATTGTTGCCTCCTGTCGCCTGCCTCTAATTAGACAACCCAGGCGACATTGAATCACCGCTTCTAAAATGTGACTCCGGTTCCCCCCGGGCTGCGGGGCTGCCTCCAAGGGGAGGGCTTGTTGACGTGTTTGGTGGCTTTCAAGATTCCTCTTTGCATGTTAATTTCACGTTCCTGGGGTCATTCCCCGCTGGTGTCAAGCCTCAAACGCTTCTCCCTTTGGGATCCGCCCCACAGAGTTGTTGGAACATCCAAAGAGAAGTTGGCCGAGACAAGATGGGAGGCTTGGAAGGAGGCCTGGAGGCAGAATTTCAATAATGCAACCTGGGGAGAAGAGATTTGGGGAGGGGACCCGGCTCATCTTCAAAACAATTGGAGCGCTCAATTGTTTGTTTGTTTGTTCATTCCTACCACTTTCTCTCCATCTTTGCTCCAAAGGGGGGCGAGGCAGAGGCCATTTTTGCCCTGTCCTTACTGTCCTGGTCCAGCAGGTCACAAGCAGAAGAATTATTTGAAGAAATTCTCTGGAGAATTGTGCATCCATGCTCCTTAGGCAGGGAAGATGTGGGATTCTTAACCCAAACTTTAGCGAAAGGCTAGAGGAGGCCTCCTTTTTTTGCGTGGCAGAAAGCCACTGTGAAAGTCACCGATAGTCACACAGATGGAAACTGGTGCGGAGGACATTTTTTGGCTAGATGAATTACGGCTGTGCGTCCATCTCGGTGTTGAGTCAGTTTGCGGTACCATCTGTGTCCTGGCACACCGACATCCTCTCTTGTATTCGGCTTGGAGGAAAGCGTGGGCAGGGGCCACGAGGATGCTTATTTGGAATTTCCAAGTGTGGTGCTGAGGCCTCCATCCCTTCTCAGACCTGGGATAAGTTCTGAATCTTTGATGAGGTTAGATCAAACCCACTCATGGCTTCCTTCCGGTTAAAAAGGTCGCCTTCGGAAGAGCTTCCTGGATTGTGGGTTTTGGTCCTGAGACGTTTAGGACGCAGGGATCTTAGACTGGGGTTCTGGGTCCTTGACCCCAAAGAACCAGAGCAGAAGAGCCATCTGAGAAATTTATGGCAATAGGAAGCAATAGTGTGTAGGAATGACTGTCAAGAGCAAAAACCATCATTCATCACAGGCCAACGTCTCTAGGATGTTCCCATTTAGTTTATTAAGACAAAGCGTGGACTCAGCAAGGATGGGCTCATTAGCTTTGGGCAACCATCCTGGAAGAAGGACAACCCCAATTTCAAACCTGGGCAGATGGAGCTCGTTTAGCCCTGTAAGGCCATCCGTCTAAGGCTGTGTTTCTACTGTTACTTTTGGATCTTAGTGCAGTTTTTGTTGAGCATATGCCAAGGTTGAGCGCTTGACCAGTTTTGCGCAACTCCGCTCTACCGGGAAAGGGAGAAAATCGAGCCATTTATGATTGCCTTGCTGATTGGGAAACGGGGGTTGAAAAAGTTTGGAGTTGGAACAAAAATCAAGCCATTATCCTGCCTGTCTTGGCAATTGAGCTATTTCCACTCCCCAAAACTGACAGCTGCTGCGATCTCCAATGCACGCCTCACCTCCCAATGATGTGAGCACCAATTTCCTCCCAAAATACCCTGCGATTGTCCCCATGCTCAGTCTCAGCTCTCTAACCTGTGCGTGCTGGGACCCCAAACCATGCTCAGACTTGTTTTTATGGGTACCAAATTTGGTCCTGGTTTGGCACAGTTTGGGGGGATTTGGTCTGTGGAAACTGGACCAAATCCAAAACACATGGGGACACAGTTTCCAAGCTCACGTTCGGTACTGGACCAAAGGTGCATGGGGACACGCCATATGTGTTTACTAATTTTATCCTTATTTGTTTGTTCGTTTGTTTGTTTATATTTCTATCCCACCCTATACCCATAGGCCTAAGGGCGGGTAACAAGCTTTAAAACAACAGATTACAAGCAATATATATTAAAAACAATATTGATAAAAAATTCTTTTAAAAGCCAACATATTTAAAAGCATAAATATTAAAATACTAATATCTACGGTGGGGGGAAATGGTCACATTAGCTAAGGGCCAGGGCAAAGAGGTGCGTCTTCACTGCCTTCCGGAATGTATACAGAGAAGCAACGTGACGCACCTTGGGGAGGAGACTATTCCATAACCTGGGGCCATTACCGAAAAGGCCCTTTCCCAGGTGCTCACCTGTTTCCATCAATTTACCTGGGACTGATGTTAAGCTGGCTGGTCTGCAGTTTTCTGGGTCACCTCTGGTTCCTTTTATAAGATTGGTGTTACATTTGCTACACTCCAGTTTTCAGGCACGGTGCCTGATCTTAGGGAAAGATTATATATCAGCAGTTTCATGTTTGAGTTCTTTAAGAACTATTGGATGAATACCATCTGGTCCTGGTAATTTGTTAGCATTGAGTTTATTAAGTCATGTGAGAACATCCTCTCTTCTGAGCTCTCATAGCCCCACCTACCTCACAGGGTGTCTGATGTGGGGAGAAGAACAGAAGGTTTGTCAGCCGCTTTGAGTCCCCTTAAATGGGTGAGAAAAGTGGTTTAGAAAAGCCAACTTTTCTTCTTCCTCCATGAAGCTAGCTCTCACAGCCCTACCTACTACACAGGGTGTCTGATGTGGGGAGAAGAACAGAAGGTTTGTCAGCTGCTTTTGAGCCTCCATAAATGGGTGAGAAAATTGGGATAGAAAAGCCAACTCTTCTTCTTCCATGGAGCTAGCTGGGTGGCCTTGGGCTAGTCACAGCTCTCTTTCTGAGTTCTCACAGTCCTAAGGTGCGAAGGTGTCTGATGTGGGGAGAAGAACAGAAGGTTTGTCAGCTGCTTTTGAGCCTCCTTGAATGGGTGAGAAAATTGGGGTAGAAAAGCCAACTCTTCTTCTTCTTCCATGGAGCTATCTGGGTGGCCTTGGGCTAGTCACTGCTGTCCTTCTGAGCTCTCGCAGCATGTCAGATGTGGGGAGAAGAACAGAAGGTTTGTCAGCTGCTTTTGAGCCCCCTTAAATGGGTGGGAAAAGTGAGGCAGAAAAGCCAACTCTTCTTCTTCTTCTTCCTATCACCACAGAAAACCTTTCCTACTCAAGATTATTATGATGCATGTATTAAAAATAGTCCTGTGACAACCAATAATTTCTAAGACGGGCTTTGGGGACATGAGTTTGTCTGTGCACCGAATTGACTCAATTATGGAACCGGATTCTCGCTTGGGGCATTAGGTGTGTGTGTTTTGAGGGGGGGGGAATAAACATCCTGAGCACGCTGCATGCATTACGTCAATGTGAAGAGGTGTTGTGGAGGTATAAATAGGTGCAACTGTCCAGAAGAGAGTCGGATGCAAAGGACAGGAGGCAAGAGACCCGAGCAGCCTCATGTGTGAGAATTTCAAGCCCAGCAGGATGCCTCAGGTGTGGCTTCCAGTTTATTTCCTCTGCCTCCTCACCTTGTCTTCGGCTTGCTATATTCAGAATTGCCCTCGTGGAGGAAAGCGCTCCATCCCAGATGCAGCCATCAGACAGGTATGGGGACCCCGGCTTCAGAGATGCCTGCGTTGTCTGTGTGGGAGGGAGGGGTTCCTCCTTCAAGCCCCTTTCCTTAAAGGAAGCCTGATTGATCAGAGAAAGAGAACTGATTGATCAGAGAAGGAGAATGGATCGATTGATCAGTGAAGACCCTTCCTTTCCCATCTCCTGGTGGAAGTGGGTGAGAAATCTGCAAAAGATGTCTGAGTCCATATATTGTGCTATTCGGCTTTCCTTCTTTAAGCTGCGTTCGCGCCAAAGTTTTAATTCGGTTTGAGTCCACTTTCAGAGTGAGTTCATGCAACGGCAAAGGGACAAGTGGTTTGCTTTCGGCGTTATCCGGCTCGGAAAATCTACCTTTGGGCTAGGTGAAGTGGATAGAAAACGGGAGGCCACCGTGCTGATGTGCGCCGTCTCACTATGGAAGTGGACTGAAACTGGATTGATGCTCAGGTGTGGACGCAAAGGGGGAACGCGCAGCCTAGAGACCTGTGAAAGTCAGGACTTGAGGAATTACAGGTGAAGGGAGGAAAGTCCATACACAGAATGGACAGGACTAAAAAGATGTGAGGGGTGCGAAAGGTAGACTGAAGCAGCATTAAAGTGAAGGTGTAACCACCGTCAGTGAGCCATAATGGAGCCCTACGTACCTTAGTGGCTCCAGCAAAAATGATCTGTGAGCCCTCTGAGTATTGTGGTTAGAGTGCTGTACTCTTATTGGGAAGTCCCCCAGTTTGATTCTGCACTCCTCCACAAAGGCAAATGGGTGGCCATAGGCTAGTCACAGCTCTCTATCTACCTCACAGTGGGCTTGTGGGGAGAAGAACAGAAGGTTTGTCAGCTGCTTTAAGTCCCCTTAAATAGGTCAGAAAAGCAGGTTAGTAAAGCCAACTCTTCTTCTTCTTCTTCTTCTTGTGGTTAGAGTGTCAGATTCTTATCTTGTAGCCTCCCAGTTCGGTTCCACACTCCTCCATGAAGCCCGCTGGGTGACCTTGGCTAGTCACAGCTGTCTTCTGAGCTCTCACAGCCCTACCTGCTTCACAGGGTGTCTGTTGTGGGGAGAAGAACAGAAGGTTTGTCAGCAGCTTTGAGTCCCCTTAAGGATGAGAAAAGTGGGGTACATAAGCCCCCTTCTGGTACCTTTCTAGATGCATGGTAACCCAGCCTGTGGATGAAAAGGCAATTGCTCTCCCCTTCCAAGTGCTGTTGGTTGTATTAATGAGTCACATGTTAATTGTGTATCCGTTAGAGATATTAAGCTTCAGAGTGGCACGGGAGTGAAAATAAACAAATACCAGAACATTGGTAAACTATTGTTTATATGGGGTTTATTTTTAAATGGTGTGCCAGCAGTCCTTTCAATAAAAATGGGTGGGTGAAGAATCTTCCCTTTTTCTTTTAAACCTTCAAACTGTTCCAAACAGCCTTTTTTTTCTATTATTTTACTGCTGTTTCTGTGTTTACATGGCATCAGAAATTGCCAATTGTTAAATACAAAGTTGGGTTTTGCAACGCCAGATGGCAGCGGCTACCAACTCATACCTGGTATAGAAAAGCTGTTGCATAGGGGATTACTACAGGATAAATACTTTTCTCTATCACACACTAGAACCAGGGGGCATCTATGAAGCTGATGGGTAGGAGAGTTGGATCACACAAGGGGAATGATTTCTCCACCCAGAGGGTCATCGGCTTATGGAATGTGCTGCCAGAGGAGGTGGTGACAGCAACCAGCCTAGATGGCTTAAAGGAAGGGTTAGACAAATGTATGGATGATAGATTTATTTATTTATTTATTTATTATTTCCATTTCTATCCCACCCCATACCCGAAGGTCTCTGGGCAGGGTGACAACGAATCAACCAACATTTTAAAAACATATTAAAAAACAAGATACAATTAAAAACATATTAAAAACAAGATACAGCCCTGCATTCAATGGTGTATTAATAATAACTGTAATTAATAATAACTGTAACCGAGGGAAGAATGAATCAACCTTAGCCAAAGGCTAAGGCAAAAAGATATGCCTTTATAGCCTTCCTAAATGATAACAAGGAAGGGGCATGGCGCACCCTGGAGGGGAGACCATTCCACAATCTAGGGGCCACCACTAAAAATGCTCTCTCCCGGGTACCCACCAACCTCACCGCCAAAGGTGGAGGAACAACTAGGAGGGCATCTTCTTCGGATCTTAAGGCACAGGCAGGACAGTATGGGGGAAGGTGTTCCTTTAGAGGTACTAGAATGAACGCTTAAGTGCATCTTTCAGGCTGTGGGGGGAAGCAGGATGCTTCTAAGGCCATTTGCTGGGATTGAAGAGCAGGAGAAGGTTTGCCTCTGTCTCTGCTTGAGATGCCCATGGGCAATTGGTGGGCCACTGTGTGAGACAGGATGCTGGACTAGATGCCCTGTGGCCTGATCCAGCAGGGCTCCTCTGAGGTTCTTATCAGGGAGATCGGGGTGGGTGTAGGAAGATCATTGTGACAGCACTGGCAACAGGGAAAGGAAATCAAGGCAAGGAGCGTGGAGGAGGAGAAGAAGAAGAGTTGGCTTTTCTACCCCACTTTCCTCACCCATTTAAGGGGACTCAAAGCAGCTGAAAAAGCTTCTGTTCTTCTTCCCACAACAGAACACCCTGTGAGGTAGGTGGGGCTCTGAGAGCTGAGAAAGAGAGCTGTGACTAGCCCAAGGTCACCCAGCTGGCTTTGTGGAGGAAGAAGAAGAGCTGGTTTTTCTACCCTGCTTTTCTCACCCATTTAAGGGGGCTCAAAGCGGCTGACAAACCTTCTGTTCTTCTCCCCACAACAGAACCTGTGAGGTTGGTGGGGCTGTGAGAGCTCAAAAGAGAGCAGTGGCTGGCCCAAGGTCACCCAGCTGGCTTTATGGGGGAATGCAGAATTGAACCCGTTATCACCAGATAAGAGTCCGGCTCCCTAACCACTAGACCAAACTGTCTCAATGGGACAGAGGAGGGACCGTCACGGGAAGGGGGAGGGGAGGGGGAAGGTGAAGACTCAGACTTGAGGATTGCATGGGTATCATTTTCTGGGCAGCCAGGAAGCCTCCTGGAAGGAAATTAAAGTGTTAATGCTTTCTTGACCTGAATGAAGGAAAACCCAAATAGAGGGAGGAAAATCCAGGGGGGAAAAAAACTGTTTGGCATTTAACCAAACAGGCTGGAATTTGGGCTGAGGAAGGATTAAAATAAAGGTGTAACCGTGGCCTTTGTGTAGGTGGACTTGCTTCCCGCCAGGTAAGGGCAGGAAGGGTTGCAGCTTTCATCATTTAAGACGGAGCCATCCGCACGTGACCCTCCACATGCTGAAGAAGAAGAACTGCCCCCTGATTGACGGGAGCATCCTTGAACTGAGTGCAACCCCCTGTATCCTCTTGCCCACACCTGTGCTATTTTTCTTTCTTGCCAACAGGTGAGGCTTGTTATGGCCACCACCTGCGGAAATCCTGGGACTGGCTGTAGCTCAGTAGTAGAGCAAAGTGCCTGGGAAGCAGGGGGTCGCCGGTTCAATCCCCAGCCCCTCCCCAGAAGTAAGCCATGGCAAACCACTTCTGTTTCCCTGCCAATAAAGCTGCGTAGAGACTTTGATAAACTCACAAGTGACAATGTGCTGCTAGAACTGGATGCCCAGGTGCTGACTCCAAGCTGGGGAGGCAGGCAGGATGAAGGTTCTATTCTTGTCTTTTGCTTCAGATGCTCGGAAGCAACTGGTGGGCCACTGTGTGGGAGACGGGATGCCGGGCTAGACGGGCTGTGGCCTGACCCAGTGGGACTTCTCTTCTGCTCTTGTATTCTGATTCCTCAGCCAAATGTAATGGTTTCTGAAAAGATTCTTTCTCCCTTGAAGTGCATGCCCTGTGGCCCTGGGAACAAAGGAACCTGTTTCGGGCCCAGCATCTGCTGCGGAGTAGAGATAGGCTGCTTCTTTGGCACCCCCGAGACGCTGCATTGCTTGGAGGAGAACTACCTACCTTCCCCCTGTGGGACTGCCGGGAAAGCCTGCGGTACCGATGGAAGATGCGCGGCCAACGGGATTTGCTGCAGTGGTGGTAATTTAGGGAATATGTAGATTAGCAAGGAGAAAGCGGAGAGTTGGGTGCTACTACCTAGACGGGGCTGTGGCCAGCGCTACATTTGCACGTTTACGTGATGTGCATTAATGGCATCTGTTTAATGCCAGATGTGCACATGGCCACTGCCACACGTGTCTGCTTGGCTGTTTCTGCCTCTATGCATGCGCACCAGGGAGCAGGGAAAGGAAATCAAGCCAAGGGGGCAAGGGAGAAGAAGAAGAATTGGCTTTTCTACCGCACTTTTCTCACCCATTTAAGGGGACTCAAAGCGGCTGACAAACCTTCTGTTCTTCTCCCCACAACAGAACGCCCTGTCGCATCTCCATCCAGAAGTTAGGTGGTTTCCCTAAAATGTGCAATTGCTGGAAAGCGTGCCCAGCGCTGGATTTCCCAGCAATAGTAACTTCCACTATTTAAGGGGAGGGGAAAAGTGGGGCTGTGCTGGGGTTGCCCCACCATTGTAGCATTGTAATGGCGCTATGTTTCCCTTGCCTGAATGGGTTTATTGCATGTCTGGACACAGCCCTGACTGGACTCTTGCATCATACAGTGGAACGGGGGAGCTTGATAGCTAGAACAGCCCCCTCGGACTCTGACCCTGTGGTCACATCTTCACTTTAATCCATCTTGGGTGCATTCCCATTCAAGATATGAAGACCTTTGAGACCATTCTGAGCTATCCCCATTCCCAAAGTTTTAAAAGAATCCACAGTTTGAGAGGGTTAAAGGTCCCGAAACCCGGATTATCTATATTCGGATCGAAAGAGCTCTCACTGCTGGATTTAGAAATAATCCTCACTATTTAGCAAATGGGAATACAAGTGTATTTTGTGGGGAGGGAAGCATGCTTTAGGGGAGTTCTCCTCAGTTTCCCCTGACCAATGAGAAAGTGTCATTTCCCATGCCCTAGCTCCCAGTTTGGTATAGTGGTTAGGGAGCCGGACTCTTATCTGGGAATACCGGGTTCAATTCCGTCCTCCCCCATGAAGCCAGCTGGGTGACCTTGGGCTAGTCACAGCTCTCTTCTGAGCTCTCACAGCCCCACCTACCTCATAGTGTGTTCTGTTGTGGGAAGAAGAACAGAAGCTTTGTCAGCCACTTTGAGTCCCCTTAAATGGGTGATAAAAGTGGGGTAGAAAAGCCAACTCTTCTTCTTCTTCTTCTTCTTCTTCCCTCTTACCGGTCCTTTCCACCATTACATGCTAAGGAGATCATCCTGGCAGAAAGGGGAGGGGAAGGAGGTGAAAAATGAACACAGCTGGCAGTACTTTGTAACTAGACAACAGCCTAACAATGCCACAAGGGAACACACCACATAGCCAGAGTGAGTCAAGTGTCTGATTTTACAAAGAGGGATTTTCTGGCTGCAATTGTGAAAGACTTTGGAGGCTTCCTGGGTCGGCTCCTGTGTAAAAGCCTGCCTGGGACAGCCAACCTGCTCGCCATGAAGGGATATTCAGTAGCAACTGCAGAGGTTCAGTGACCGAGTACCTGCTTCAGGGAACGAAGGCTGCTCTTCCATATTTCTGTATTTTAAAAAGGTTTCTTTCCCCCTCATGTCCACACACAGCATACCTCACCTCCAACCCAACTGCAGACAATTGAACCCTGTGGGGCACCTTCTTCTACAGACTAGGGGTGCCTCCAGACATGGGTAAAAACCCGTGATTCTCTGGGGACAATCTTACCTGGTGTGCACAGGTGGTGACCATCTGCACTTTTTCTGGTGTGAGCGGTCATCTGAGGTACTGAGCAAGTGCCCTGGTACCTCATATGACCCCTGACGTGCCTGCACATGCGCAGAGTGACATGGTTGCCATAACGATGGTGTATGCACAGTTGCGCAGGGTGCCACAACCAAAATGGCCATGCCAAGTGGAGAATCAAATGCGCAACTGAACCCAGGTGAGGGTACAGGTGCATGGGACCTAGGCTGATGTGTGCTAGCATTCCCTAATGCAAACGGTAGCATACATTAGTCTCTAATGGGAAAACATGTGCAGAAATGCCCCAGAACTCAGAATTGCCAGATCTCTGGCCTAGCAATGTGAGATTCCCCAAGAAAAGGCTGGAAAAATCCCAACTCTCCAGCGACATTAGCCTATTTTAATCTCCTATCCAATTAACCATTCCAATTTTCTCCATTCCATTCTGAAGAGAGCTGCACCATTGATGCTTCATGCGGAGAGGAGGACAGCGATAGCCCGAATCTGCTGGACAGCTCAACAGGAGACCTTTTCCGTAAACTGATGCACATGGCTGCCGTGAACAGGCCGTAAAAAAACACCCAAGCGGTTTTTCGAGCCCAGAAGGGAAGCGGTCAGATGCGCTGCCCATGTGGCGTTGCAGTGTTCTCTCTTTCAAAAAGAAATGATACAGAGGGAGTCCTGATTTCTATAAAGGAGCAACTGGCGGAGAAGACAATGTAAACACGCAGCAAATAATAAAAGTCTTTTATGGCATTGCCTGGCTAATTTCGCTCCATGAGCTTTATGCTCAGCAGCAGACTGTAATTTCAAGGGGCTGAGGGGACTAGGGATGGGCACAGTTATTCAAAATATTTGAAATTCGATCGAATTTGGATATTCAAATTCAAATCGAATGTCTGTACATTTGAAATTAACACTCAAATGAATTTTTGAGACATTTGAACCATTCGCACGAATTATTCAGACATTCATGTGTGTATGGATACGAACGCATTACACGCGTATCTGTACGCATCTTAATCGTATCTGTAGGAAAACGGGATGCACACAGTATGAAAACAGGATGTGTACAGATGCGTACGGACACAGAACGTTGTCGACCTTCGTATCTCCAAATACAAATCGAAAATTTGTACAGATAGATTCTAATGTATTCAAATTGAATTGAATTTGAATACATTCGAATTTTAAACATGCAAATCCATTTGAATCTTTGGATAATCTATTTGAATTGAATCTCGAAAATTGCAATGTGCATAACCCCTAGAAGGGACATCATAGTTAAATCTGGGTCCTTGTTACTGTGTTTCGTGGTTGGACCACAAGGTCCTGGGCTCGGGCAGTCTTGGTCCACTGGGCCCATGGTCCCACCTTCACTTTCAACCTTCTTTGGTCCATCTTCTGATCACAACACTCACAGCTTTTCATTTCAATCCGGTTTGTTGGTACCCTCCATTTGGACTTTCCTGAATGGCAAGTCCACCAGTCCAGATGGACTGGAGAAGGTTTAAAGGGAAGGTGTGACCACCGCCTGGGTTGGTTGTGTTCAAATGCACAAACCCTCTTCCAGATCTTTCAAGTCCCTGATGACAGCAGCTTGGATAATAATAAGTCTCTCCTGGTCCCTATCCTGGTCTAAATAGCATTTCCTCCCTTAATCTTCTCCTACTTTGAACTGGTTTTCATCTTATTTTTACTACTAGTTTTAAACTGGGTTGAGATTTTGGGCCTTTCCACACCTTGGTTTGGTGCATGTGTGGAGTGAGAAAATTTCTTTTCTGTATCACACAACACTAGAACCAGGGGGCATCTATGAAGCTGATGGGCAGGAGAGTTGGATCAGACAAGGGGAAGCATTTCTTCACCCAGAGACCGATGGAATTTGCTGCCAGAAGAGGTGGTAACAGCAGCCAGCCTAGATGGCTTTAAGGAAGGGTTAGACAAATTTATGGATGACAGATGTATCAATGGCTACTAGAATGGATGCCTAAGTACACCTTTCAGGCTGTGGGGACAAGCAGGATGCCTCTAAGGCCATTTCCTGGGCTTGGAGAGCAGTAGAAGGTTTACCCTTGCCTGCGCTTGAGAGGCCATGGGTGATTGGTGGGCCACTGTGTGAGACAAGATGCTGGACTAGATGGTCTGTGGCCTGATCCAGTTGGTCTCCTCTAATGTTCTTAAGTATTCCACTTCAGTGAAATGTAAGATCATGACTGGTGCTTGCAACACTTTCCCAGAATCCTCTGCAGACCCCTGAGATACAGGGTTAGTGAACCACTGGGGTCAGCCCTCAAATGACTCTTTACTTCCTCTGGAAAAAAGACGCTACTATTGGAGCATCTCCATTTGCGTCATGCAAGACTAGTGAAGGCATCTCTGACGGCACACTAGACCTCCCTGCTCCTTCTCCCACTCTGACCCCCATTCACCTCAGGCAAGTGTTGGGTGCTCCAGAGAGGGGCCGGCGGATGCCACCCAATGAGGAAACACACCACCACAGAACCCCGGCAGAAGCATCTTTTATGGTATTCAGAGGTGTATCCTAACACAGCTACTGAAAAAAGCAGTAAGTGAGGGGAAAGAATTTAACAAACGGCTGGTCAACCTGCACCCTCCCAATGGTCAGTTGGGAGTACTTGGTCAACCTGCACCTGGCCAATGGTCAGTTGGGAGTAGCTGGTGGCAACCTGCACCTGGCCAATGGTCAGTTGGGAGTAGCTGGTGGCAACCTGCACCTGGCCAATGGTCAGTTGGGAGTACTTGGTCAACCTGCACCTGGCCAATGGTCAGTTGGGAGTACTTGGTGGCAACCTGCACCTGGCCAATGGTCAGTTGGGAGTACTTGGTGGCAACCTGCACCTGGCCAATGGTCAGTGGGGAGTACTTGGTGGCAACCTGCACCTGGTCAATGGTCAGTGGGGAGTACTTGGTCAACCTGCACCTGGCCAATGGTCAGTTGGGAGTAGCTGGTGGCAACCTGCACCTGGCCAATGGTCAGTTGGGAGTAGCTGGTGGCAACCTGCACCTGGCCAATGGTCAGTGGGGAGTACTTGGTGGCAACCTGCACCTGGCCAATGGTCAGTTGGGAGTACTTGGTGGCAACCTGCACCTGGCCAATGGTCAGTTGGGAGTAGCTGGTGGCAACCTGTTTCTTTTTTCCCTTCTCATAAAAGTAAATAGAACTGTTCACATCTGGGGAAAGGCTATTATTATGTTCCTCATTTTTCCAAAGGCAAAATTATGCTGTCTTACTAAAGTTCTGTCAGCCCTTCCAAAGAATATGGGATATAAGTGAAAAACAAGCTTTAAATGACTCACATGCAAAAAAAAAAGGCACCAGGAAATAACTCCTTTCAGAAAGTGATAATTTGGATTGAGGAAACAGAGTGAGGCGCATAGCATGTTTCTCAGGGACCCTCTGGAATCTAAAATGGTGGGAAACAAGTTTCAGTTCAGGCTGTGGTCACACCTAAGGTTTAATCCAGCTTCAGTCCAACTTCAGAGTGAGAGAACACATCAGCAAAATGACCAGTCATTTTCTCCCCACATTATCTATTCCAAAGGAGAATTTTCAGAGGTATTTAACACCGAAAGAAAACAGCTCGTCACTGGGCACATGTATTCCCTCACTCTGAAAGTGGACTGAAGCCGGATTAAACCTTAAATGCGACCGCAGGAAAGTGACCAGTAATTTTCTTTCCATATTTTCTATCCCAAAGGTGAACTTTCTGAATTATGTAACACTGAAAGAAAACAGCTTGTTGCTTTGCTGATGTGTTTCTCTCACTCTGAAAGGGGACGGAAGCTGGATTAAACGTTCAGTGTGACCAGAGCCCTAGGCGATAATGTGGGGTATTGCCACTCTATCACTGTGGCTTCCGAGTCAGACAGCGCTGGCCATGGTTCTAGTATTGCACAATTTAGTGATACACGTATGTAGTGATTTGGCTGGTGACAACAGGGGAACTGAAGCTTAGCTAAAGGTAAACCCCTCAGATATTAGAAGTATTTGTAAATAAAGTTAAGTGCTGTGGTAAGCTGTTATTGGAATGCAGAAGCAATGGTGTAAGTAAATGGTCTATTGGCTAAGGAGCCGGACTCTTATCTGGGAATACCGGGTTTGATTCCACCCTCCTTCACGAAGCCAGCTGGGTGACCTTGGGCTAGTCACAGCTCTCTTCTGAGCTCTCACAGTCCCACCTACCTCACAGGGTGTCCTGTTGTGGGGAGAAGAACAGAAGGTTTGTCAGCAGCTTTGAGTCCCCTTAAATTGGTGGGAAAAGCAGGGTAGAAAAGCCAACTCTTCTCCTCCTTCTCCTTGAAGTCGGCTGGTTGGCCTTGGGCTAGTCACAGCTCTCTTCTGAGCTCTCACGGCCCCACCCACCTCTCCTGTTGTGGGGAGAAGAACAGAAGGTTTGTCAGCCACTTTGTGTCCCCTTAAATAGGTGAGAAAACGGTCGAAAAGCCAACTCTTCTTCTTCTTCTAAATATGAGAATAATAGACAAGGCAGACCAAGCAATGACTAAGTAATGTTGAGTGACGTCAGAGCTACACTTTGACGTTCCTCTGTGGATGGAAAAGGTTGACGTTCCCCAGGCGTGTACTAAGCTTTTGCACTAACACGTGCTAGAACATGCCAACTCACACACACACACATGCACACATGGACACACACACACACACGGACACTTACCTTGGCGTGGACATGTGTCCTGGCTCTGCCATCTTTGCTCTGGATGCTATCACCAGCGCGCATGCGCAGGTGCCATCACTGGGACAATGACGATGCACCCGCCCATGTGTGCTGGGGCCGGCACATCACGTGATGCACCTGCGTGCTTCTGTGGCGCGTCACGTGCTCCTTCTTGCACCACAGAGGTGCAAATCGGCCCTGTCGGAGCCTGGAAAGGCCAGGATCAGTGCGCGTGTGGAGCAGTTAGTTGTGCTCGACACGTAGTTAACCAGCAGTGTGCTCCTGTATCGAAGGAGGCATTTCTGAGTCGGAAAACAGTTCCTTGATGTACAGATACTCTATCTGGGAGCACCCTGTGGGTCAATGAATAGACCAAGCCGAGAAAGGCCCTTGCTTTCTGGGGCTTATTCGCACTACAGCCCATGATTCTGGGGAAGAGCATCCTCACATTGAGGGGGCTGTTACAGCCTCCAGCCCCCCCCCCCCCCGCCTTCCCAAAAGCTCCCTAATCATGCACTAGGTGTGAAGCATGAAATCATTCTCCACAGCTTTACTAACCTTAACTAGTTACTTATCTGCTGTGTCTAGCAGGAAGCATGCACACCTTTTCCGGTACTCTGGGGTTGTCGGAGGTGCCGTCCAAGTGCACCGGCCCATGGGATAACCATAGGCATGATTGCATGTGTGCAGAACGTCAGCATCGTCACTGCGATGGTGCTAACGCATGCGCAGTTGCAGAGGGCGCCTCAAACAAAATGGGGTGCCCTGAAGAGGACAGGCCCTGGGATGGGTCACAGGTGAGTGACCAGTCGTGCGGGGCTTAGCTGCAGTCGCCTAGTGCTCATAATTGTGAGTGCTAGTCGATGTTGCGCGATTGCGCTCCTTTCCCGTCCAGCGCATGGGAAGGGAAGTGTGAAAACGACCTGGATTATAAACAAGTTAAGAAGAATCTGGAAAATAGAACTGGTAGTCAAGGCAAATATTAAAGGCTTGGAGTAGCGAAGTTATCTTGGGCTGGTATAAGAAGCTGCTTTGTAAGAGATTTACACTTGCTGGCATAACTTCCTTTTCTGTGCACAAGTAGACAGGTGATTCTTGAGTGTGCACCCAACAAATAGTTGTGAATTGTTACTGAGATTTAAGCAGTGTTTCTGCTTCCACAGTGCACATGCTGTCTCCAGATTTGGAGCCTCTCTGTTGATTCAAGTGGAGTATTTTTTTCATGTATGGAAGGAGAAAAAGTAGTAGAAGAAGAGCTGGCTTTCTAAACCACTTTTCTCACCCACTTCAGGGGATTCAAAGTGGCTGACAAACCTTCTGTTCTTCTCCCCACAACAGAACACCCTGTGAGGTAGGTGGGGCTGTGAGAGCTCAGAAGAGAGCTGTGACCAGCCCAAGGTCACCCAGCTGGCTTCATGGTGTATCTATGCCAAGAGTTCCAAGTCTTCTGAAGGGAACTTTAAAAGTAGGCAAATGGTATTTATATTTCACTAAAATCTCTGAGTGTAGTTGAAGAAGCCATTAATGTTTGAACCCACTACTAGTAGCCACTGATACATCTGTCATCCATAAATTTGTTTAATTCTTCCATAAAGCCATCTAGGCTGGTTGCTGTCAGCAGCTCTTCTGGCAGCAAATTCCATAGACTGATGACTTTCTGGGTGAAAAGTACTTGTCTGATCTGACTGTCCTAACCATCTGCTTCGAGGACTGCCTGGTAATGCTTTTTGTGATGAGCGTGTGGGTAACAATGAAAGCTCAGTGCATAATTTTTTGGAACCTGCTCACCTTTATCTGTGGATCAATGGAAAAAAGTTTAACATGAAAGTCGTGTCTAAACAGAAGAGCCCAATCTATGCTGAAAGTTAGATTCTCTCTTCCTTTTTTTAAAAAAATAAATAAATTGGACTTCACCTTCTTTTACGGTCAATTTTTACACGGACTAATTTAGCATGTTCTTCTGGTCAGAACAACCTTGCTGAAAGGCAGCTGTTAACTTGGGGAAAAGATCACTTTCCAAGGAACATTAAGACAATTTATTGAAAATGCTGTTGCATTAGGAGGCAAGAATCGTGCAAGACCTTTTATTCCTTACAGAGGCAAGGATACCAATCAGTGAATCGATTAATGAATCACATCACCACCACCATAGATTGATTCTGCTTACATCTGCAACCAATATGCATATCTATAACTTCCGTAAATAAAAATTAAAGTGAAACTAAAACCCATAAAAGGGTTCAAACATTAATGGCTTCTTCAACTACACTCAGAGATTTTAATGAAATATAAATACCGTTTGCCCACTATTAAAGTTCCCTTCAGAAGACTTGGAACTCTTGACATAGATGCACCGATGGGAAGTTTTGACTCGGTAGAGATTTTTATCTTGTCTTCCCACCCAATGCAAATTTCAGCCGTTTTACGAGTCCCTAATTCTACACAAGGACATGGTGACCTTGGAGTGGCTGCTGACCAAGAATATTTGGTTACACTTGTGAATATGGCAGCTGTCTCTTTTATCCTGAGAAACAGACCATAATCATAGAATCATCGATGGCTGTCCATCTTCTTCCTGAAAATCTTCAGAGATGGAGAACCTACAACCTCCAAAAATAGCCTATTCCACTGTTCTACAATCTTACCTAGGAAGCTGCAACGAGTTTCTGCCCATGATTTCTAGTTTGGGTACCTGTGATTCTGCAGAAAAAGCAGTAAACCCATTCACACTTGGGCCCGTAGGTGACAGCAGGGTAACATCTGGGCAGGCACATTTGCAGATGTTTCCAACAAAATGCCTCCTGCCTTACCAGATGTTACCCTACCGTCTACTTGTGGTGGTGCATACAGGTGTGCACGAACGCAATTTTTGGGATTCGATTCAAACTGAATCTCCGAATATTCAGATTGATTTGAATGTCTAAAATCTGAATGTATTCACATTCAATTCTAATCAAGTACATTCGAATCTATTCGCACGAATTTTCAATTCGTATTTGAAGATACGAATGTCGACAACATTTGAATGTGTCCATATGCATCCCATTTTTATCCCGTACGCATCCCGTTCTTATCCCGTACGCATCCCGTTTTTGTCCCGTATGTATCCGTACAAATGTATACAGATACATATGTAATGCATACGTATCCATACACATACGCATGTCCAAATAATGTGTCCAAATGATTTGAAAGGTTCAAAAATTCATTTGAATATTAAATTCAAATTTAGAAGCATTCAATTTGAATTTGAATGCCCACGTTTGATCAAATTTTGAATGTTTTGAATATTTGTACACACCGCTAGCCAAAATCGTTCACCAGATGCATCCTGAGTCTAACTAGAGGCTTACCTGTCGCATCCAGCGCTGCGACCATTCACCCCATCTCCGGTCCTAGCACCTCAGATGACCCCAAACGCACTGCGTGACCACAGAGCATCACCATCACTGTGGCGATGGTGCACAGGCAGTTGCGCCGGGCTCCGAAAACAAGATGGCGGCACCTAGTCATGCGCCCCTAGACACAGGTAATTCTCTGGGCACGTGGGGCTTTGTGTGGCGTGTACCAGCGTTCCCAGTGTTAGGAAAATTCCAAACTACTATGAAAACAAATTGTCGCCCTATCAGCAATTGCTACTCATATTAGTTTCTTAATAAGCAGATGGGTCAGAGAGAAAAGATTCATTTTAGTTTTTGTATGCTGCGGCATAGGAAATCCACTTTCCAGAACCCCACCAAGATGAACTTCGGACCTCCCATATTCCAGGACACAATTTATACCTAAACCCTGGCCGGTAATTACAATATTCCCGGTAACGCCTTGAAAGTACAGAAAAAACATACATATCAGATTTCTCTGACATGCGCAATACAGACAAGTCCAAATGGCTGACTGGTTCCTGAAGTAACTGGTCTGAACCAGGTTCATCTGTTCATCTGAATCTCTCTGTCGAAAGACAAAACCATAAGCCAGCAAGGAAGAGAGTGTGCTTACCCATGTATGCTTGTGGTCAAAGATGCAAGACGGCGCAGCCGATTGAGAAACACTCTTTTATTTATATTCAAGAGGAGGAAGGTTGCAGGCAGAGCTGGAGGTGGGGCTTCTAACTGACGTTCAGGTGGCCTTTCCTAACCTAGCCTGAGCTATGTGATTAGCCTTCTGCACGCTGCATTAGTTACTTCAAGCCATTTAGCATAGTCCTGATTTGTCCGGGATTGGATATCTAATACGTGCGGAAGGGTATTGACTGTGCATAGGCTTCCAGATAACCAGGGGGTTATTCGCCCTTGGCTTAATTCTGGAATCTGTCCGGGTGGCGGGGGGTGGCGGGGAGGGGGTCTGCACTAAGGCTGTGTTCTCACTTGACTTTTTAAAATCTGGATTGGACTATTTTAATCCAGATTCAGGACCAAGTGCCCATTCTGGGTATCCCCATTTGCTTAAGGATAACACGGGCTGAATTTGAATACTGCAGTTCCCACTCAAACTGGAAAAATCCCCAGCACAGAGAAACAGGACCTTTTAATCTCTGCCCCTTGTCCAAGCCCCATGAGCCTGCCCTGCTCAGAATCAGGTGAGTGAAAGAACAGAAAAAGGGCAATCCCAAAGCAATTGCTCTCCCTTTCAGTCCCCCCTCTCGGCGATTCCTGCTACAAATGTATCTCTCATAAACAGAGGCTGATGGTTTTAAAAAGTTTTCCCTGCCTCTGTGATTGCTAAATGTATCTCTCATAATTGCAGTGTGTTCAAAGATGCAAGCCTTTTTTTGATCTCCAGCTAGCATTGCAGATATGGCAAGGGGAGGGGGCAGACCTTCCCAGATGTGAAATCCCACCTATCCGTGGCATATGGGGCGGGGCAGTCCAGATAGTTGGGTACCTTTCCCAATGGGGGAGGGCGGAAGCAAGCTAGGCACCAATATGGGACTGATGACTTTTTTTCTGTGGATATTAGCAGGACAGTCCTAATCAGGTCTGGGAATAAAAAATTAAATGGAATCAGACAGTCCTGAAAATGGACCGGATCCGCATTTAATCTTGTATGAGAACGCACCCTAAGCTTTCCATCTGTTGGATGGGCAAAATGCATGACAGACTAATGAAGCTCCTGGCACAGTTGTGCATGCACCAGTGCCAATGTGGTGGCGTTTGGAGTCATCGGAGGTGCCAGTGTGCTTGCGTGGCACTTCAAATGACCCTGCACACCAGAAATGGTGTGAATGCTCAGTACTGGATGCTTCACTTAAGTTTCTAATAAAGGTTAGTTTGCCTGTGGTTTGCAATAGGTGAACATCTGGGCAGGCGGGGGTTTTCTAGGCTGTTAACACTTCCTGCAAGTGCAGGTGCAGCTGCCCAGATGTTCACCAATTGCAAACGACAGGGCCGAATGTGAATTGTCCTCTGGAATAGGGGCCTGCTGCCCACATCCTAGTGTAGGCAATAGCAGGGCACAACTGAGGCATGCCAGAGTCTGCAATAGCATGAGGACAGCATACTCCTATACTGAACAGGCCCCGGGTCATTGAGCACTGAAAAAAATACACTGAATTGTACTTAAGAACTATTATAATACTTAGATGTAACATACAGGTTTATTTCTGGAACCTGTAGTAAATGGGTCATGTAATTCTATCAGGACAAAAAATTCAGGAGTACTCCAAACTTCACTTTTTAGCATACTTAGGAGTTTCTGTGTGACATACACTATTAGGAAAATTGCTGCTCTATCAGCTTTCTTCCATCCATGTAGATCTGAGTAAACGAACAAGCTAGAGACAAAAGATTTCTTTTTATCTATATTGCAATACAGGAAATTTGCTTCCCAGACATCCCATCAGGACAAGTTCAAACTCTCCCACATCACAGGCTGACCTTTTATCTCTATCCCGGCTGGAAGTTTACAGTCTTCCCAATAATGCCTCTTCACGCCCTCCAAAGTTAATTTGCATCTAATTTATTAACAATAAGGTGGAGAAGTACACATGAAATTTCTCTTTTGGCATGTGCAGTAAAGGGAAAATAAGAACAGTTCAAGCAAAGTTCACGCCGCCTGTCACAGACCCATCACTCCTTTGAAGCTGCAAAATCTGCAGACATTTTTATCAGCCTTTGCAAACACACTGGGCCTCCCTAATGATGTGCATGAATATTCATAACGTTCATTATTTGTACAAATTCACATGAATTCGGACATTCGTACACAAATCAAATGTTACAACATTCATACATTAACATTCGTATGAAGCAAATATTTTCAAACATTCGTACATATCGGATATGTATTGATATGCATTTGTATAGGATAAATATCCAATACGTATTGGACATGTATGCATTTCTATAGCATCCATATCCAGGATGCGCATGTGATCACAGCAGATATTCGTACGAATTTGTATGAATACATTCATATCAAATAGAATCCTACCTCATTCGAAGGGGATCTATTTCAACGAATACGAATTTTCCAACGTTCGATTAGTTGCAAATCGGAATGCCGAAAAACCCATTTGTTCGCATCCCTAGCAATAGGACCCTACACTGAGCCTCCCATCTGGCTCCCACAGTCTTTGTGCCTAAAATAGTTTCCACGCTTACCTGGATGGACTGGGTCAGCAGGACTGGACCAGCCTGAAGAGGTTTGGGTAGCAGGATTGGGCCCGCTGTACTTGAACAAGCCATTTTGGTTGCGGTGCCTGACTGGGCATGCATTGGCGCCGGCGCCATGATGACGCTGACACTCTGAGCACACGCAGTTGCGTCTATGGTTGTCCAAGGTACCTGCGCACTTGCATGGCACGTTAGACGGTCCCAGAGCACCCGGAAAGGTGCGGATGCATGCCGCTGGACACACCGGGTAAGTCCCTGGGTAAGGTTGGTAAAGGTGTGGAGCACAATTTCCTGCTCCACACCTAATGCATGATTAGGGAACTTCTGGGAAGGCGGGGGGGGGGGGGGCGCTTGGAGGCTGTAACAGCCACCTCAAGGTGTGGATGGTTTTCCCTAGAAGTTCCCTAATCATGCACTACGAGACATAAACCATGGAAAAAAGAAATTGCCGTGGCTGGGCAGCAGATGAGACTGCAAAGGATGCCATAAGTTACCTGTGTGACATTTGTACCACCCCAGCTGGCGATGACATAAGTACATAAGAACATAAGAACATAAGAGGAGCCTGCTGGATCAGGCCACAGCCCCATCTAGTCCAGCATCCCGTCTCACACAGTGACCCACCAATTGCCCATTGCCATGGGCAGAAACAAGGGCAAACCTTCTCCTGCCCTTGAATCCCAGCAAATGGCCTTAGAGGCATCCTGCTTGCCTCCACAGCCTGAAAGATGTACCTAGGCATCCATTCTAGTAGCCATTGATACATCTGTTGTCCATAACTTTCTCTAACCCTTCTTTAAATCCATCTAGGCTGGTTGCTGTCACCACCTCTTCTGGGCAGCATATTCCATATACCAATGCCCCTCTGGATGAAGAAATACCTGTCAAGAGGTCAACACACAACAGAGAGCAGAATGTTCTTTGTTGCTCCACCGTCTCCTTGTCTCTCATCGTTTTGAATTGAAAGTCACTCCCTCCATCCTTGCTTGAATCCAGAGCAGGGCAGGAAGCCTTGCTTTTGATCTGCACATTGGATTCTGCGTGTGGCCTGTTTAAGCGTCCACGAAGCAGCCCTGGGGCAAAGGTCACTCTCAAGACGGCGGTTCCAAGCCAGTTGCCAATTAGATTGGCTGCATACGTGGCCAGATAGATTACCAAGTCAGCACTTTTGATACTGACAAGAGTTTCCAGGTCATGTCTGCTCTTGGGCCGTTAATGGAGAGGTTTATCGGTTCTAAAAAGGTCAGGCAGAAGGAACAGGGCCGGCTGCCCGCACTTCTTCCTGGCTTTGCTAACAGTAGGTATTTCTTACTTATCCCTGTGGTAATGGCACGAGATGTCTTGGCTAGGGATGGGCAAGAATATTCGAAACATGCAAAATTCTATCCAATTCCTTCGAATTTGGACATTCGAATTCAAATCAAACGTCTACACATGCATTTCCTAACATTCAAACAAATTTGAACGTTTCAAATCATTTGCAGAAACTATTCAGACATCCGTCTGTGTATGCGTCCATACGCATTATGTCCGTATCCGTACGCATCTTATTTCTACGGATACATACGGGACCAAAATGGGATGCATACAGGATAAAAATGGAATGTGTATGGACGCATACAGATGCGTAAGGGCTGTCAACGTTCGTATCATCAAATACGAATCAAATATTTGATACGAATGGATTCAAGTGCATAATTCATTTTTTCTCTATTTGTACATTCAGAAATTCAAATCAAATTGAATCGAATGTCAAAAACGGCATTCATGCACACGCCTAATCCTGGCTAGAAACGTGCGTGGGTGTTGTTGTTGTTTTGAATTCGATTCAAAACAATCGAATGGTTGAAAATTCGTAATCATACCAATGGATCACATTTGAATCTTGTAAAATTCTATTCGATACAAATCTATTTGTTTGTATTTGTACGAATGTTCGATACGTATCTGACACAAACAGATATGTATCTGATACGAACTGATACGTATCTGATGTGAATAGATCATATCTTATACGAACAGATAGATATCTGATATGAGTAGATCATATCTGATATGAACAGATACGTATCTGATACAAACTGATACGTCTCTGATATGAATAGATACATATCTGATACGAACAGATAGATATCTGATATGAATAGATCATATCTGATATGAACAGATATGTATCTGATACAAACTGATACATATCTGATATGAGCAGACAGATATCTGATTTGAATAGATAGGTATCTGATACAAACTGATACGTATCTGATATGAGTGGATAGATATCTGATTTGGATAGGTACCTGATAAAAACAGACAGGTATCTGATACAAACTGATACGTATCTGATATGAATAGATCTGATTTGGATAGGTATCTGATAAAAACAGATACGTATCTGATACAAACTGATACGTATCTGATGTGAATAGATAGGTACCTGATATAGAGGGATACATATTTGATACGAACAGATACATATCTGATACGAATAGATAGGTATCTGATATGAGCAGACAGATATTTGATTTGAATAGATAGGCATTTGATACAAATAGATACGTATCTGATATGAATAGATAGGTATCTGTTAGGAACTGATACGTATCTGATATGGATAGGTATCTGAGGCTGTGAGAGCTCAGAAGAGAGCTGTGGCTAGCCCAAGGTCACCTAGCTGGCTTCATAGGAGAGGGTAGAATCGAACCCAGTATTCCCAGATAAGAGTCCAACTCCCTAACCACTATGCCATTTTGCCTTTCCAGGGCTTTGATTTCTCCCTGAATTATACTGGGCCGAACTTCAACGACCACCAGCAATCTTTTTGGCATAACCCCCTACCAGTTTCTTCCTGCCTGGGGTTAATGGAAGATTAAAAGCAAATTACATGGCTGTACATAGGCCAGGTTCCCACTGGGCAATTTAACCTGGATTTAAAACAGGCTTTTTTAAAATCAGCAACAAGATCTGTTTTTTTGTGTCCCCATTATTAGCCTATAATGCAGAGTCACAGGGGAGAAACCCCTCCCTCCATCATACCCTGACTTCATTGGGGCGGCCAATTCAAACCACACCCCTAGTTTACCTGATAACAACGGGGAAATAGTTTGCCATTGCCTTCTGCCTAAGCTACGCTGCAAGAGTGTGATCACCTGGTGGTGCCTTGTCCGACTACTCGCCAAGCCCACCTCTGCTTAATTCTTCGCGATTAGCCACGGCCACTCAGGTGCTTTGAGCAGTTAGATCCTGGGGGTCTCATGGAAACGGTGATCTAAAACTGCTGGCAGGCACCGGTTGGGTTTAAGCCGATTCTAAGAAGTTCCCTGCTTTTTCCTTTAAGTGTTCATGGTTTTTCCACCCCGCAACCTGGGATGGCATCAATTTTTAGTTCAATTAAGGAGGCTTCGTGGCCTTTGAGACTTCTTCTAACCAAACATGGATGGGTGGGTGGGAATTAAGAGGGAGTAAATTACAGATATTTCCCTGACCTCACATCGGTGGCCTTGTTTCATTAAGCTTGACTTTTGGCGTGGAAAGCGTGCCTTGCATTTTTTATGAGCCATGAGCAAACGGGGGAGCAGGTGGGTGGCTTTAGGGTCACCAGCACTATATATACTTGGGTCCACCAAGGCTAGGATGACCTTTCCATTCGTGGCTCCAGAGAAGCAGCATCCTGTGGCGTCCAGACGGAGAGATGTCTTACGGCACCTTCGCTTTCTGCTTGCTGTGGCTCCTGGCCCTGTCTTCCGCCTGCTACATCCAGAATTGCCCCATTGGAGGAAAGCGCTCCATCCTGGACATGGACGTCAGAAAGGTCGGCTGTTGGACGTGTCTGTGTGTGGGGGGGGGTTTAAATTTGGTATTTATGGCAGCAGCAGAGCCTGTTTTAGATTTTGATTAGCCCTTCTAGTTTGGTCTACTGGTTAGGGAGCTGGACTCTTATCTGGGAATACCGGGTTTGATTCCACCCTGTGGTGCCCGCGAGGACCCCTCACTCTAAATTTAAGTTATTTTGGCAAAATTGCAAAGTGTGGTGAGATTGGGATGTCTATACGTTTAGAAGTGTTGTCAACGTGTGTTTTTTAGAAATGGTAAGAAGCTTAAGGGAGGGGCTATTCCAGCTCTCTAGGAGAGAGGGTGGAATAGAATCCTGGAGGGGTGTCAACCAATCAGGGTGAAGCTAGCCAGCCAGGCTGGTATTTAAGGGAGCCTGAGGAAATTTTTAGTGTTCTCTGCCTGGGGGTTAATGGACCAGAGAGGATGTTAACAAAGGAGGGAACCGGACCTTTAGCTTAGGGAAGCAGGAAGAAGGGTCCTGAGTCTAATAACACTTGATTTTCATGGTTAAAAAGCTATATGAAGCTGGGCTAACACACGTTATATGAATTGATGACTTTATGAAATGAACTTTGGGAGTCCTTGGGCTGAGTGAGAAAGCAGGGGACTATACAGTTTGATTAACTGAAGTGTCTTAAGTGTAACACAAAGAAGAAACAGCGTGCAACTTGAATTGTAAACAATAAACTTGTTTTCTTGTTATTTTAAAGAAGATTCATCTGAGTTACTGTTTTCAAAGTGAGCCAAGTTAGGCCGGAGTTCTAAACAGTATCTTTAACCCACTGCTAGTGAAGCTGAGGAGCTCAGACAGTGAGTCTGGCTGTTTTGCTACGTTAATATTAAGACTTAAAAGTAAAGGGAAGTTCTGACATTATATCCTTGTTTAGGATATAAATACACGCTACCCAAACAAAATAACTTAAACTGAAATATTATAACAACACTCTATGTTATAATTGGTGGCAGACATTACATCTGGTGGCAGACGTTACACACCCTCCTCCGCAAAGCCAGCTGGGTGACCTTGGGCTAGTCACAGCTCTCTTCTGAGCTCTCACAGCCCCACCTGCCTCACAGGGTGTCTGTTGTGGGGAGAAGAACAGAAGATTTGTCAGCCGCTTTGAGTCCCCTTAAGGGTGAGAAAAGCAGGGTATAAGGGCCAACTACCCCTCCTGCTCTTTCTTCCTCCTCTTCTTATCTGGAGGTCTCCTGGTTCAATTCCACACTCCTCCGCAAAGCCAGCTGGGTGACCTTGGGTTAGTCACAGGTCTCTTTCTGAGCTCTCACAGCCCCACCTGCCTCACAGGCTATCTGTTGTGCGGTGAAGAATAGATGGTTTGTCAGCTGTTTTGAGTCCCCTTCAATGGGTGAGAAATGCGGGGTAGAAAAGCCAACTCTCCTCCTCCTTCTTGGCTTCCTGAAGCCACCAGAGGGGCCACCACAATAGAGACCATTCATGATCTTATGAACTCTGGAGACAGATCAGTGCCAGTTAGGATAATGACAGAACTCCGGTGCGACTCTGGTTAGATCTGCCAGAGGAATTATGGCCCATGAGAGTCACGAAGCTTGCAATCACACTAGTTCATCTCCTATGTTACTGTATTGAGTCTCTGTAGAAGTAGAGTTGCACGCTTTTGTGATTTCATCCCGGCAATTACATCTCCCTGCTTCGTGTCCCAGTGCATACCCTGTGGGCCTAGGAACAGAGGTCACTGCTTCGGCCCCAACATCTGTTGTGGAGAGGAACTGGGCTGCTACTTTGGTACGGCGGAAACTCTCAGGTGTCAAGAAGAGAACTTCCTCCCTACTCCTTGCGAGTCTGGAAAGAAACCATGCGGGAACAACGGAGGAACCTGTGCAGCGTCCGGCATCTGCTGCAGCAACGGTGAGGGCAGCTCAGTCTGCGGCCATGACACCCACTTCCCAGTTTGGTCTAGTGGTTAGGGAGCCGGACTCTTATCTGCGAATACCGGGTTTGATTCCTGTTCCCTCCACAAAGTCAGTTGGGTGACCTTGGGCTAGTCACAGCCCTCTTCTGGGCTCTCACAGCCCCACCTACCTCACAGGGTGTCTATTGTGGGGTGTCTTATGTTCTTATGTTCTTAACTCTGTAGTCACTCTGAGTCCACATTTGCTCAGGGTGCCTTTATCTTTTATGTTTAGTTTGCTAGCTGTAGTTCCCATACTACACACATTTTCCTTAGTCGGTACTCCACATCTTACCACGAATGTGACTGTGTTATGTGCTTGTAGAGAATTAGCTATAGGAAACAGAAGTTGCTACTATGGCTGCTAAGGTTACTTAACTGTGAAGGTAAAAAGCAGCCTTCACTCTTTACCCAAGAGAAGGGATTCTCTTCCCCATAAGAACCTAAGAGGAGCCCTGCTGGATCAGGCCACAGCCCATCTAGTCCAGCATCCTTCCCACACAGTGGCCCACCAATTGCCCATGGGCATCTCAAGCAGAGACAAGGGAAAACTTTCTTCTGCTCTTGAATCCCAGGAAATGGCCTTAGAGGCATCCTGCTTGTCCACCCCAGCCTGAAAGATGTACTTAGGCATCCATTCTACTAGTCATTGATACACCTGTCATCCATAAATTTCTCTAGACCTTCCTTAAAGCCATCTAGGCTGGTTGCTGTCACCACCTCTTCTGCCAGCAAATTCCATAGACCAGTGGTTCTCAACATGGGGGTCGGGACCCCTTTGGGAGTCAAACTACCCTTTCAGAGGGGTCGCGACGAGTCTCCCACCACCCTTCCATCCCACCTCCCAGCTGCTCTGCTCCCGTGGTTGGGGGTCTCCACAACATGAGGAACTCCATTAAGGGGTCATGGCATTAGGAAGGTTGAGAACCACTGCCATAGACCGATGGCCCTCCCTCTTTGCTTGCGTTACAATCCCAGCTAATAAATGAATGATGGCCACAAAAGGAGCAGACATGAATGCTGCCTTTTAACAAACATTTCTTGGGAAAGGAGCACAAAATGGGGACTGAATTCAAGCTACCTGAACCTCTTGTTCCCATCACAAAGCTTACCAGAGTAAATCTCATGAGATTTGAATGCAAGGCACTCCTGCCTCCAGCAGGGGGCGGAATACCTCAGGTTCAATGTGGGCGAAACTTGTGCAATAAGTTATAACTGTTTGCGGTGTTTTCACTATTGCATTAGAAACGTGATTGCGGCGATTGTCTGCATGGCTGACCCTCAGCTGCTTTCATGTCTTGTTTTTCTTAACTCTTTCAGAGGGCTGTATGATAGACGCTGTGTGTGACCAAGAATGAGAAGAAGGAACAAAAGAGAAATATGAATCCACTGTTAAATTATGAATTTGTAAACAACGCCACGCTAACGGGGCATATTTTTCCATACCAGCGATTATATGTTGGATGAAAATGGTCAAAAAGCTTGTGCAAAATAAAACTTGTACAACAAGAAGTCAACGCAGCTTGTGTTTTATTAGCTTTTGTATCGCTTTATTACCTACCATGGGTTAATAAAATCATCAAAGCAAAGAAGATTTTATATGTATTTGCTTATATTTTGGCTAAAAGGTCTGCTAAGTTATAATGGAAACGCTGCAAGGGAATTGAAACTTTCCATAAAACAGCAATTAACCTTCTCTTGCCCTCCCAACGCTTAGGTAGATAAAAAGAAAGAATGTTTCATTAGTTTTCAATGGCTGAAATGCAACGCATATCTAATCCTGATGGGCAGCCGCCGCTGTTTCTGCAGGCTTTTAAAAGTCACTTCCAGCACCGCTGGTTTCACCCAATATGTTAGCAGGTAGACCTGAGGCCTATTTGCACTTTCACCTCTAGTGAAGAATAGTGAATTTCTAGTTAAAAGCATCTGCCTCACCAGAAGTTCACTAATTGTTGATTTGGCATGGAGCACAAAATCTTGCTCCACACCTTTACCAACATAGACCAAAAGAAGAAGAAGAGTTGGCTTTGCTACCTCGCTTTTCTCACCCATTTAAGGGGACTCAAAGCAGCTGACAAACCTTCTGTTCTTCTCCCCACAACACAGGTGGGTGGGGCTGTGAGAGCTCAGAAGAGAGCTGTGACTAGCCCAAGGTCACCCAGCTGGCTTCATGGGGGAGGGTGGAATCAAACCAGGTATTCCCAGATAAGGGTTTCGTAAGGGAGGTGTTCCCACCCTTTAATCGTTCTGGTTGCCCACTGCTGCACCTTTCCCATTTCCACAAGATCCTTTTTGAGGTGCTATGAATTGAGGCTTGTCCACACTACGGCCTCCGGGCATGCAATTAGTGCAGCTCTGGTGAAGATATAAAACACTTAAAAATATAAGTTTGTAAAGGAATGCCAGAAAATAAACCAATGAAAACAAATGTAAAAATACCCCACTGCAAGATATATATGGAATAATAAAAAGGCAAATTTATAAAGGAATCTTATAAAATCCAAAAAGTAACACTACTTTTCAATTTCACAGTCACACTAGCGAGCTGTTTTACTTTTTAAAAAAAATTATTTCTAATTTGAATGTATATAGGCCACTGAAGAAGACCTAGTTGTCAGGGCAAAACGCGTCTGGCCTTTTTGTTTTTGCATTTTATAAGATTCCTTTATAAATTTGCCTTTTTATTATTACTTATATATCTTTCAGTGAGGTATTTTTACCCTTTGAGTAACTACATTTGTTTTCATTGGTTTATATTTCTGGAATTCCTTTATAAACTTATATTTTTAAGGATTTTATATCTTTAGTGGGGTAGATTTTACCCTTTTAGTTGCTATACTAATTTGAGACAAAACCCTTCCTGTTTGGTTTTTGGTTTCACCCTTTGGGTTTTTGTATTAAGGATTTGTGTTGGATTGTTGTTTGGCTGAATGCAATGCTTTTGACGTAAAATAAAAAACTATTTATATAGTTTATAATAAATAAACTATATATTTATAGCTTTTTAAAGACTGTTCCATACCCTGGGGGCCACCACTGAGAAGGCCCTCTCCTGGGTGCGCAGCAGTGTTGCCAACCAAGAGGATCAGCGCCAGGTACGCTAAAAGCACACAGGTTGCGCAATAAAGATTTAATAAAGTGAAAAAAAAGCTCTTTTATATCCGCATAAATGAGCTCAGACTTGTATCATTATTCC
Source organism: Aspidoscelis tigris stejnegeri (assembly GCA_023333525.1). Classification (NCBI taxonomy): domain Eukaryota; kingdom Metazoa; phylum Chordata; class Lepidosauria; order Squamata; family Teiidae; genus Aspidoscelis; species Aspidoscelis tigris. Next base: position 85,792,747 of record JALMGA010000006.1, on the reverse strand, counting down.
CTCAGCTGCCTGCAAAACTACTACTCCCAGCATTCCCCTGCCCACTTCCGGCGTTGTCACGTTACCCGAATGGCCCGGTACAGAAATTACAGGACGGCGTTGAGGTCTCCCTCAAAAACTCAACATCCCACCGTGCCTTGCTCCTACTTCCGGTAGAGATGTCTTCTTTTCCCGTCCTTCCTTAACTCCACTTCCGGTGCTTATCCCGCCTTACCATTCTCGGTGAATAGACGGAAGACTACCTTTCCCGTGGTACCCCATAACCACTTCCGCCCCCGCGGTTGCCTCGCAGCCGCCGGAGCAGGATGCTGCGAGGCCTTCTGTCGGCCCAGGCGGCCCTGCTAGGCCGAGCCCGCCCGAGCCTGGCCCTTCCGCCCCTGGTACCCTCGCGGGGTCGGAAGTCCCGGCACGACCCTCCGGCGAAGTCCAAGGCCGACAGGATCAAGACGCCGCCGCCGGTGGACCCGGCCGAGCTGCTGGTGGTGCTGCGCCGCTACGAGCAGCACCGCGGCGTCCTGGGCGCCCTCAGGTGAGCCTGGCGCTGCCCCGCCCCCTCTCGTGCTCGTCGGCCAATCCGGCGCCCGCGCGGGGCTGTCACTCAAGCCGGCCGGCCAATCGATATGGGGGCCGCTCCCACGGAGGCGGGGCTGGCGGGCGGGCTGGGTCTTGGAAGGGAAGGTGTTAAAGATTCGTGGGCTCGGGACTAGTTCATCTAGTCTCTGCAGGGCCGGCAGGCAGAAGTCGAACCGGTGGAGCTCAGGGGTGGGGGGACGTCTGTGGAGGAAGACTCTAATTCCCGTGCCTTAATCTCTGGAGGGGAGGCCCTCCTGGTTGTCCCACCCCTTTCAGCAGGAAGGGGGGTGGGCACCCTAGACAGGGCCTTCTCATTGGTGACCCCTGGGCTGTGGAATAGTCTCACCCTTGAGGTCCGTCAGGCTCCTTCACTGTATGATTAGGAAGGCGTTGAAGAAGCCGCTCTTTGGCCTGGCCTTTGACTAAATGGGTTATACCGTCTCTTCCCACTTCACAGACACTGTTACTGTTTTAATATATACTTTTGTTGTTTTAATATAGGTCTGATTTTAAATGTCGTTACCCCCCAGGAGACCTCCGGGTGTAGGGTGGGATAAGTATAAATACAATAAATGTCATGTCTCTTCCAAGCTTAATGCTGAGAAATCCAGATTTTTTAAAAAATTCCAATGTATTTCTATTTATTGACGGATGCATATCCTGCCCTTTACCAGAAGGCCTCAGGACGGGTCAGAAGGACATTAAAAAGACAAAATGTATAGATTGTTCCTAAAGCGTGTGTAAAATGTGATCCTCCTTCCGAAGATTTGAGGATCTTGCCTCTTCTCATTTTATCCTCACAACGTTCCTGCGAGGTAGGGCAGGCTGACTGGCCCCAGGTTAGCTTGCAACGTTCCTTGCGGTGTGGAGACTTGAGGCCTTTTCACACGAGGGGTTCCAGAACGCGTGGAGGACACATGGGGACGGAGCATTTGCTCCTGTGGGCCAGCGGAACCGCCTCAGCCCTTCCCAGAGTGCCCTCCACGCATTCCGGTTTCAGATCACAAAGGAGGGCTGTGAAACCGTCCCGGCGTGTTCCCAGACGTACCGGAGGGAAAGTGTTCGCACGCTTTCCCCTCCATGACAGCTGGGCCCCTCTACCGGGCTGCTCCCATTGGCTTCTATGCAGCCAGGGGTGGGCAGCCCAGGCACCTCCTTTCCCTCGGTTCCTGCTCACTCTAAGAGCCCGGATCAGCCTTCTAGGGCCAGTGGGACCCACACCCTACAGCCCCTAACCCACCCCGGGGGCATGCATGCGCGATCACTGCTTACCTGCTCACCGCCATGCAGCAACTGAGGCAATCGGGCCGGCAGCTTTTCGTGGCTGTGCGCTGCGTATTCCCTAATTGGTCAGGGACCCGCGCCTGCGCAGATGGCCAGCTGAAGCCGTCCTTTGCTCCTATTTTGGGAAGGAAAGTTCCTTCCTGTCCTTGCTTCACAGAAACATGGCAACGATATAGCAGTTCTCTGCAGGGAAAGGCCCCTAAGGAAGGGTTGTTTTGCTCTTTTAACATTCTGTGCCCTGCTGTCCCTCAGAGCGGAGTTCAAAGAGGAGGTTCTTCAGCAACAGTACAGCATGGCCTATGGAGAGGAAAGCCAGCAGAAGAAGAAAGCTGAAGAGGAAGAACACCGGCAGCTGATGGCGTGGAATGATGCTGAGAATAGGCGTCTACAAGAACGGAGGTAAAGACGGGGTCCCACGCCTGAATTGTAAATGCGTCTGTGATTTTGGTGGTAATATATTTGAGGGTTCCATGCTGGGCAAACTTTCTCAATATGAACATTTGTAAGACAAGAAGAAGAAGAGGAAGAGTCAGCTTTTCTACCCTGCTTTTCTCACTCATTTAAGGGGACTCAAAGTGGCTGACAAAGCCTTCTATTCTCCCTACAACAGAACACCCTGTGAGGTGGGTGGGGCTCGTGAGAGCTCAGAGGACAGCTGTGACTAGCCCAAGGTCACCCAGCTGGCTTCATGGGGGAGGGCAGACTCAAACCCGGTATTCCCAGATAAGAATCCAGCTCCCCACCCCCCACCCCCAGCACACATCTGGAAAAACACATTGCCTGGGGCAGGTCTGGTGAAAATTCACAGGCGTCGTGTTGGTGACATAATCCAAAAGCCTGTTCGGTTCTGCAGTTGTGGACACTTGAGACACTCAGGTTTGTCTGATGAATAGCAAAGGACTCCTGTTTTGCCTCTCTGTTCCCAGCTTTGCAGTTTTGTTTCATTCCGCCATCTGGCCATCCCAGGCTGTAAAAACTGTTTATCTTTGCCAGCTGTTGCCTTTAATAAGTTAGCTCGAACGTCTAACCTTTTCAGGTAGGGATGTACACAAATATTTGTAACATTCCTTATTCGTGTAAATTTGGACATTCGTACACAAATAGAATGTTACGTCATTAGTACATTAACATTTGTACAGATACAAATATTTTGGAGCATTCATACGAATAATTCGTAGATTTGCTAAAGTGGGCATATGTATCGATACATATGTGTTTGTATAGGATCCATATCCAGGAGACGTATGTAGGATACGTATGGATTTGTATTGAATAGAATCCTAGCACATTCAAAGAGGAACTATTCAAATGAGATGCCCAGAAGCAGTTGGTGGGTCACTATGTGAGACAGGATGCCAGACTAGGTGGGCTGTGGCCTGATCCATCAGGGCTTCTCTCACATTCTTATGAAACCTGGTTCACCACAGAGAACATCAGAGAAGCCCTGCTGGATCAGGCCACAGCCCATCTAGTCCAGTGTCCCGTCACACACAGTGGCCCACCAATTGCCCATGGGTATCTCAAGCAGAGACAAGGACAAATCTCCTGCTCTTGAATCCCAGCAAATGGCCTTAGAAGCATCCTGCTTGTTCCCCCAGCCTGAAAGATGCACCTAGGCATTCGTTCTAGTAGCCATTGATACATCTGTCATCCATAAATTTGTCTAACCCTACCTTAAAGCCATCTAGGCTGGTAGCTGTCACCACCCCTTCCAGCAGCAAATTCCATAAGCCGATGACCCTCTGGGTGAAGAAATACTTCCCCCTGTCAGACCTTATTCTCCTACCCATCAGCTTCATAGATGCCCCCTGGTTCTAGGGTTGTGTGATAGAGAAAAGAAATTTTCTCTATCCACCTTTTCTATACCATATATAATTTTATATACTTCAATCAGGTCCCCCATTAAACACCGTCTCTCCAGACTGAAGAGGCCTAGACGTTGCAGCCTGATGTCATAAGGGGGGTGTTCCAGACCCTTAATCATTCTGGTTGCCCTTTTCTGCAACCAGAGGGGAGACTATTGTGTAGTCTGGGGCTACCACTGAGAAGGCCATTTTGTAAGGCAAAGTCTGCTGTAGCTCATTGTTTATCTCCTTGCGGTCTGTAACCAAGGATGTATTTTAGTCAGACTACGTGTCCTCAGTGTGGTTTCTGGAGTCGGGACCTGATATTGATCAGGCAAAGAGATTATTTGGACTGTATCTAACTATTTTTTTCCCCTTGCCAAGAATAGCAAGCACCCTGTTTCTTCTGTGTTCCTCTCTCAGGATAGAGCGGCTCCGGAAGGAAGAACTAGAGGAGAAAGAACGGAAATTGCAAAGCACCCAGGAACGGGCTAAGTTTATGGATGAATTTGTTAAGGAAAGGGAGAAAGAGGTGCTCCAGTTACAGGTATGGAAGCCTACATACCCTGCTGTTGACAGGGGGGGGGGGCTGTGTTTTTAAAGAGGTAGCAACAACAACAAAAGGAAAGCAAAATTTCTAAGCAAAGCAGCCAATAAATTGAATGTTTTTGCCCCTTTATTGCTACGAGGGATGAGTATTCCAGATGATTCGTGTAAATCCACATGACCCAGGGCAGACGACGTATATCGGGGCAGTTCTAATTGCTCTCCTCCAGATATTCCTGTACCACGAGTCCCAGCATGCAGTGGGAGTGGCATGCAATGTTTTACTGGGGTGGGGAGGCGGGTGATGGCCACTAGCCTGGATAGCTTTAAGAAGGGGTTAGATAAGTTCATGGAGGACAGATGTACCAGTGGCTACTAGAATGGATGCCTAAGTAAAGCCTCCAGGTTGCAGAGACAGGCAGGAGGCGTCTAAAAGCTGTTTCCAAGAATTTGAGGGCAGGTGAATGTTTTGCCTTTGTCTTGTGCTTGGGATGCCCAGAAGCAGTTGGTAGGCCACTCAGTGAGACAGGATGCTGGACTAGATGGGCCGTCGCTGGATCCAGCAGGGTCCCTTTTATGTTCTTATGGAGTTGGATAAATTCATGGGGGTGGGGTGGGGGTCAGTTGTATCAATAGCTACCAGAATGGATGCCTAAGTACCACACTTAAAGGTTGAAGATAAAGGCAGGATGCCTCTAAGGCCATTTCATGGGATTCGAGAGCAGGAGAAGGTTTACCTTATCTCTTCTTGGATTCCCATGGGCAATTGATGGGCCACTGTGTGCGACAGGATGCTGGACTAGACGAGCTACAGACTGATTCAGCAGGCCTCCTCTGAGGTTCTTAAGTTCAGGTGTAGGGCAGGCTTTGAACAGAAATGCCGAGCTGCTCAGAGATGGTATTTGAGAGCAGGAGAAGGTTTTCCCTTGTTTCTGCTTGAGAAGAACATAAGAGGAGCCCTGCTGGATCAGGCCACAGCCCCTCTAGTTCAGCATCCTGTCTCCCACAATGGCCCACCAACTGCCCGTAGGCATCACAAGCAGAGACAAGGGAAAACCTTCTCCTGCTCTCGAATCCCGGCAAATGACCTTAAAAATATCCCGCGGCCTGAAAGATGTACTTAGAAGAAGAAGAAGAAGAGTTAGCTTTTCTACCCCGCTTTTCTCACCCATTTAAGGGGACTCAAAGCGGCTGACAAACCTTCTGTTCTTCTCCCCACAACAGTGAGGTGGGTGGGGCTGTGCAAGCTCAGAAGAGAGCTGTGACTAGCCCAAGGTCACCCAGCTGGCTTCATGGTTGAGGGCGGAATTGACCCGTGTATTCCCAGATAAGAGTCCGGCTCCCTAACCACTAGACCAAACTGGCTCACATCCATTCTGGTAGCCACTGATACATCTGTCATCCATAAATTTGTCCAACGCTTCCTTTAAACCATCTAGGCTGATTGCCATAAACCAATTACTCTCTGAGTGAAGATGCCCATGGGTAGTTGGTGGGCCACTGTGTGAGACAGAATACTGGACTAGATGGGCTGAGGCCTGATCCAGCAGGGCTCCTCTTATGCTCTCATGTTCCTGTTAGGATTGGAGCTGTAGTTTGGGAACGTCTGGAAGGGTTGTAATGTGAGCAGCATAGATTTCACTGAGATTTCACCAAGGGAAATCTGAGCACGCTAGAGTGTTTACTCATTGCAGTGGTCGCAATCATCTTTCTTTCTCCTTCATCCCCATAGGAAGAAGCAAAGAACTTCATCACGCCTGAAAACCTGGACGAAAAGATTGAGGAATGTCTGAACAACCCACAGAACTACAATTTTGCTATTGATAAGGAAGGAAGGGTGGCTAAACGTAGCGTCCTGCCTTAGAGACCTTTAGAAAAGAGGGACTTGGGTTTTAGGGTGTTCTTTTTCATTTAGCCGGCAATAAATATTGCAACTGAACACATACCGCATCCCTAAGCTGCCCTTCAGAAGTTCTGTTCTTCCAGAACTTTGCTGCTCTCCTTACAAAGGTGTCATGTTTGGAGGAATAAAGGAATGGGTTTTACATAGCTCAGTGGCATGTAATTTCTTGAGCCCTGCGTGCCTTGAGGTTTATGCTCCTTCCCAGAGAATTGCAGAGAATTCAGCTGATCAGTCCACGGATTTTGGGTGAACCGAGTGCAGCCTCTTTGCTTTATTTCAACTCCAAATGCGGCATTTTGAAAGAATGGTTTCCGATGATTTGGAGAGAGAGAGCACTATGGGGCATCATCTAGCCCTGCATTTCCCACCTGTGACATCAAAACCCACTTGGTTTTTCATCTCGGAGCTGACATAGTTTGACAAACGTTCGCTATTTGCTGCCAATTGCTGCTCTGTTTGCCTTTGGGAGAGATTTTTCAGGCTGTCTTTAAAAACACTGTAAATACAGACAGCCATTCTATAGGGCTTAGCTTCTACCTCTGGGCATCTCAGTCCAGACACATCCTTCATCCGTGAGGTTATCATTTTTGCATGAATATTGCCTTTTTCCTGATGTGCCTTTAATCAAAAGTTCAAATGCCTTCTTAGCATTTAGTCAGTGCCCAGCAGGAATCTAGGGAATGTGTGAACGCAAGAAGCCAAACCAACCCTGAGGAGAAAGCAGATGCAGAAACCCTAGAGAGATGCATGGATGAAAGCTGCATGTTCAGACTGAAGTTGAACTAAACACCCATTTGTTTGGGTCAAATTTGTAGACAAGCAATTTTTTCTTTACGGGAAAAGAAGTTCCCTTCGCTGGCATCGCTGGACAACTCTCAGGTTGGGTTTGGAAAATCAAAATGGGGCCCTACATAAGAACCTAAGAGGATCCCTGCTGGATCTGGCCACGGCCCATCTAGTCCTGCATCCTGTCCCACACAGTGGCCCACCAGTGGCCCACGGGCATCTCAAGCGGAAGACGATGGCAGTTTGGGTCAGGAGGATGTTCGCACTTACCATCACGTTCCCCGGAATGTCCTGGAATCCACACTCGTGAATGCTAGTGGCAAGGCATCCCTCTCCCCACACGTCCACAGACTTCTCTTAGGGCCACAGGTAGGGTCTGTGGCACCAGAGTGCGTGGCACCAGTGTGCGTGCGCCAGCGCTGTTGCTGGAACAGTGGTAAGGAGCTGCGCACACACATTCGTGTTTTGGGTCATCTGACATACCAGCACATCACATGAGCTGCCCAGTACCATTGAATAATAATAATAATAATACTTGGCTTTTCTACCTCACTTTTCTCACCTATTTAAGGGGACTCAAAGCTGCTGACAAACCTTCTGTTCTTCTCCCCACAACAGACACCCTGTGAGGTAGGTGGGGCTGTGAGAGCTCAGAATAGAGCTGGGACTCACCCAAGGTCACCCAGCTGGCTTCATGGAGGAGGGCGGAATCAAACCCAGTATTCCCAGATAAGAGTCTGGCTCCCTAACTAGCTTTTTGCCATGTGTCAAACAGTGGCCCTCCCTTAAGAAATGACTGCAGATTCAAGCTTACAAGTAGGAAATTTATTTCCCCGCCCCTTTAGAGCAGGTGAAACCTGGCCTACCTTGCAGGGTTGCTGTTGATAACAATGGAAAGAAAGGGATTAATGTTTGGCAGATTGAGCCTGGATAAACACCATGAACGACTAAAAAAAACCCTCAAAATCTGAATGTTATAGCTTTAAACTCACAGGTGCGCTATGTTTAAGCACACGTCCATTTCAGAAATGCATGCAGATGGGTGTATGTAGCAAAATAGCTTATTTTATTCGGTCAGCTGCAGCTTCGGAGGTCCACAAAGGGAGTTTCGCCCCCAGTCTTCGGTTTGTGCACCACCAACGTTGCTTGTAGCGGATCTGGTGGAATGCTCACATGCTGGGGATTGGACTGCACTGGGCTATGGGGTCCACATCTATCACTGGGAAGCGCACATTCCGTCGGGGGGAGCTGGACCGCCTATTCCAGTATAAAACGTGTGGACGGGGCATCATTTTTTCTTCTGCAGTTGTCTTGCTATCATGTCGGCCTGTTAGAAGGAGATCATAAACCTGCCGTCAGCCTACTCCAGGGTCTCCCAAAATGCCTTGAAAATCTCCCCCCCCCCCCCTCAAAATAGCTCCAGCTTCTGCATTAAAAGACCCTTGCTGGCTAAGTTTAAGCCGCGTGGCAGAGCCAGGAGATCACTAGGATTGCCTGGTTGCTGCACCTTCGAGGTTGAGACAGTGGTCTCAAAGTGACTGCGCTTTAGCACCACACGGGGGAAACGGGGGACGTAAGGAGAGTCGTGGACCCGAGTGGACGTTGTCCCAGAAAGGCTGCCTCTGGCTGACGGTCCAGGCAGGGAAGGAGAATCCGTGGAACAGGTCTTCCTTCGGCCCATTGTTCAGTCTATCCCCAATATAAACAAGAAGAGATGGTTTTTCTATCCCATTTTTCCCACCCATTTAAGGGGACTCAAAGCGGCTGACAAACCTTCTGTTCTTCTCCCCACAAAAGACACCCAGTGAGGCAGGTGGGGCTGTGAGGGCTCAGAAGAGAGCTGTGACTAGCCCAAGGTCACCCAGCTGGCTTTGTGGACAAGTGCGGACTCAAACCCAGTAGGATAACCCAGATAAGAGCCCGGCTCCCTCACCACTAGACCAAACTGGCTCACAGAAACTGATTAGCGGGAAGTTTTGTGATTTCCTGACAATGAGAAAAGACAATAGAAGGAGGAGGAGGAGAAGAAGAGCTGGCTTTTCTACCCCACTTTTCTCACCCATTTAAGGGGACTCAAAGCTGCTGACAAACCTTCTGTTCTTCTCCCCACAAAAGACACCCAGTGAGGCAGGTGAGGCTGGGGCTGTGAGAGTTCAGAAAATGAGCTGTGACTAGCCCAAGGTCACCCAGCTGACTTCATGGAGGAGGACATAATCAAACCTGGCATTCCCAGATAAGAGTCTGGCTCCCTAACCACTAGACCAAACTGGCAATAGACCATGTCTGTGATTTAGATATAAGTTTGTGATCTTACCATGTGATCTTTACAGACTTTTCCTGTTTTCTGTCTTGTGTTTAGCTATTCTGTTAATGTATAACCATGTGAATTCTGCTATTGATTAGAAGAAGAAGAAGAGTTGGCTTTTCTACCCCGCTTTTCTCACCCAGTTAAGGGGACTCAAAGCGGCTGACAAACCTTCTGTTCTTTTCCCCACAACAGAACATCCTGTGAGGTGGGTGAGGCTGTGAGAGCTCAGAAGAGAGCTGTGACTAGCCCAAGGACACCCGGCTGGCTTCATGGGGGAGGGCAGAATCGAACCTGGTATTCCCAGATAAGAGTCCGGCTCCCTAACCACTAGAGCTCCTGATCTCAGTCCTGCTGGACTACTGCTTCTCCGTAGTCCCGGCTGCTCCCTGAGAGTGAAGCCTCAAGGCCCCTTGAAATGCCTGGCCGGTTCTGTGTTCCTCCTGCTCCCTCCCCTAAAGCTTTGCTGCTCCATGCTTACCAGTAGGTTTTTCACAATCTTGTCTCTCGGGACCTTCAGAGGAGTGCAGTCTTGCCCATCGCACAGCGTGATGTCTTCAGGAACCTGGATCCAGAGGGAGAGGAGCAAAGGGGGCTTAGATGACTCCTCGGAGCCAGGCGGAAGAGCAAAGCGGGCATCGACCTACCTCAGGGCTCTGTGGCACATCAATTTCCCTCTTCCCTCCTGGGTACCAGCCATGGGACCAGTGCTGGGCTTCAGAGAGGTGTGTGTGGACAGCCAGCATCATGCAGAGGAGAAGCAGAAAGGACCTCTGATGGAGCATGGTCTTGCTTGGCACGTTGACGCCTCCTTGAAAGGGAGGGAGGGGTTGTCAGGATGCCCAAGAATGAGTTTCAGGATTGTGCCACTGTAATCTTCATTAATACTCAAATGTCAAATAGATTATTGTTTTCCTTGGCCAGAGAACATAGGCTGCTTCTCTGCTAGCAAAGGAGACCCCATTGAGAACCTATTAGGCACCCGATTTGTACCGATCTGTAATGCCCTGTTAGTGCACAAGACCGGTTTAGGACCCCATCTGTTCACACTAGGGCTATTTTTGCACTTACCTCTGTTAATCTGGATTTAGAAGATCTAGATCTTTGAGGCACGGTCCTCGTTGGAATCCAGCCCTCGCAACGAAGACCCCATTAGGAACCCAATAGATCTGCGATTGGTATGGATTGCACAACAGCCCCTATCCCTGCCTGACAGCTGCTCAGCTGACTACAGAGCACCTGTCAGGCAATTGTTTGGGCTAAAGGAAGCCCTTGCCTGGGCGATTGCACACTCAGGCAAGGGGCGGGGAGAGAAACAGAAGAGGAAGCCCACGGAGGAAGAAATCGAGAGAAATGTCCTAAAATCCAATTCAAATCCGTACATTTGAATGTTAGATTCATATTTAAAGATACAAATGTCGACAACATTTGTATCTGTTATACGTATCTGTATGCATTCTGTCAAATCCATATGCATCCCGTAGTATCCCATATGCATCCTGTTTTAATCCCGTATTTTAAGCGCAAGATTATAATTTTTTGCGCAGATTCATATATGACAGATACAAATCCACACGTTCTAATTGTTCAAAAATCCGCTATGGGTTTTTGAAAATCCAATCCGAGTTCGAATGCCCAAATTCGGATTTTTGAAAATCCAATTGTCAACATTTGTCGGATTCGAATCGAATTTTTGAATATTCAGACACATTGCAGCATATCTGTGCTTACGGCAGATGCTTCTCGTTCCTTGGAGCATGTTGTGTGTGTCCAAATCCCAGTCTCCATGGACCTTCCTCTCAAATATTCCATTGGCCGCCACTGGCAGGTAGATGCCACACCATGGCTGATAATCCCTGACCGAAGATATATTTTCCCATTTCAGTTCCATAGCACTTACTGGTTGTGGTTGCTGAGCACCACTGAGTCGGACGACTGGCGCCTGTGGTTTCCTTGGCAGAGATACAGTAGCTGTTTCCCATTGCTTGCTTCTGGGGAGAGGCAAGGGATCAAACCAGTGACCCTCTGTTTTCCAGGTAGTTTGCTCTACTACTAAGCTGCAACCACCTCCAGACTCCATCGGCCCCTCTATGCAGTTTTCTTGGCAGTAATACAGAAGTGGTTTGCCATTGCCTACTTTCAGGGGGAGAAGGGGATTGAACTGGCAACCCTATGCTTTCCGAGCATAGGCTCTGCCGCTGAGCTTCAGCCATTCTCAGGGTATTTTTCCACTGTCACTAGAAGAACCCATTAAGTACCCATTAATGGGTACAAAAATGTCATTACGTACCCATTAATGGGTACTTAATGGGTACAGTGGAAAAACATCCTCAGTCTCCATGGGGATCTTTATGCAGTTTTCTTGGCAACAATACAGAAATGGCTTGCCATTGCCTACTTTCAGGGGGTGGCAGAGATTGGACAGGTAACCCTAGCCTTTCAGGCCATTTCCTCTGCCGCTGAGCTTCAGCCGTTCTCAGATTCCACGGGGATCTTTACGCAGCTTTCTTGGCAACAATACAGAAGTGGTTTGCCATTGTCTACTTTCAGGGAGATGGCTTCCTCTTCCTCAGTTCTAACCTTATTGGGCAATCAAGTGACTTTCCCCCCTGTCAATACCGGTGGCACGAAACTAGGAATAACCACAGTCAGTTGTCCCCAGAGCCAGAGGGCAGAGCTCCACCTTGATGAGAGAAACATGCACTGAACATCACGCCACTGCTGAAAACAGGAAGGGAGCCTCTCCAAATGGAAACCCACCGTGGGGATGACCACTTTAAGCTCCAGAAAGGCATAGCAAGACATCATTGCAGGCACAGTGATCACCTGCAGCTAAGAGAGCGGCCGATGGCTCCCACCTTACCACCGAAGAGGGTCTAATATTTCCTGGCCAAGTTTTTTGCGGCCAAAAGTGTCCCCAGTTTTGCCATCATAAACACAAACTGTTTCAGACCTTGTTCACCGTTGTCCTAATATGGAAAAAGTAGCATATTAAAGGACAGTTATAGACACACAAAACATTTTGTTCCATTGAAGGAAAATAAACAACACAGAGAATTTCCCCTGACCGACAGGCTGCGTCTGTCTACAGCAATGCGATCTTACCAAAGGTGCCAGCAAGGAAAGCCACATGGCAAATGCTCCTACTCACCCCGGCTGGATGTCCTGCTGTCCGAGTTCCCGCTGACCCGACAGTCACTTCTTCCAGGTATTTATACCACTTCTTGCCGGCGCTCCTGCAGACAATTGGCTGCCCGGCGGCTGATCCTGCATGCTGACGTTGGTGGCATCATTCTCTACGGTGGCAGCTGAATCTCCCCCTGGACAGGATGGCAGAAAGCTCTTGCCCAGCTCTTTCTGACTGGCAGGGCCCTTTTCAGATTCCTCGGGGAACTCTGGGGAAATCTTTCTTTCTTTCCACCCTTCCTTCATTCTTTTCTTTCTTCATTCCCTCTCTCCCTTCCTCTTCTTTCTTCTTTCTTTCTTCCCTTCCTTCGATCCTTCCTTCTTTCAAACCTTGTCTTTATTCATTCATTCATTCTTTCCTCCTTTCTTTCCTTTTTCCCACCCTTTCACCCTTCCCTCTTTCCAGCCTTCCAGACTTTTCTTTTTCCCCTCCCTCCCTTTCTTTTTCTTTCTTTCCACCCTTCCTTCCCTCATCCCCTCCCTCTTCTTTTTGTTCCTTTCTTTGTTTCCTTCCACCATTCCTTCCTTCTTCCTTCCACCCTTCCACCCTTCCCTCTTCCATCCTTCTTCCTTCCCTCCTTCTTTCTCCCTCCCTCCCTCTCTTTCTCTTTCTCTTTCTGTTTTCCCTCCCTCTCTTTTCTTTCTTTCTTTCTCCCTCCCTCCCCCCATCTCCCCCCCTCTCTCTCCCTCCCTCCCTCCGTCCATCTGTCTGTCTCTTCCTTCCTTCCCTCCCTCCCTCCCCCCTTCCTTCCTTCTCTCTCCCTCCCTCCCTCTCTTTCTCTTTCCCTCCCTCTCTCCCTCTCTTTTCTTTCTTTCTCCCTCCCTTTCTCTCCCCATCTCCCTCTCCCCCTCCCTCCCTCCCTCCGTCCAACCATCTCTTCCTTCCTTCCTTTTCTTTAATAAACAAAATTACAGCAGTTGTTTCTATCAATTTACACAGTAAAGCACCTACCGATAACTTAACCTTGCTAATATAAAGTACAAACATTTTTTACATGGAGCAGATAGATGTAAAGTCTGTTTTAAGGGACCCACCAAAGTGGAGGTCGGGGGGGGGATTTTAAGGGGGTCACTCAGAGGAAAGATCCACTTGCATGTGGAAAGCTCTGAGAAAACCAAATTACGCCTTAAGAGCAGTTAAGCACTATTATATCACTGATCAAACGACGGTGGATTTACTGATGGATAGAAAAGTGGAATTCACGAGGCAGAAGGATAAATATATCAGGACGGAGGAATGGAAGAGCATCTAAGGGTAGTTTACTGAGGGTGTCAAGATGATCTCCCTTTGGGGTTCAGAAAGTTATTCACGATCAGCTTCCAGGCTGGGACAGGAGGGAATGAGCAGATCAGGCAGGTTGCTTCCAAAAGGCATTTCCAGGAAGTCGAAAGCAGGTGAAGGTCTTCCCTTTGCCTCCTTCTTGAGATGCCCATAAGCAAACGGTGGGCCAAGGTGGGAGAGAAGATACTGGCCTAGATGGGCTGTGGCCTGATCCAGGGAGGTCCCTCCTGTGTGCTAATGTTTCTAAAAAGTGGCCCAGAACCGCCACTTTGCCGGTCCCACCATGCGCAGCTCATGAAGAACTACAAGAAGATAGATTTTGGTTGAACACCAGGAGACGTAGCGGTTGACGCCCATTGTGGCTGGTGGGATGAAGGTCCAGGGAGGCTTCTAACACCGTTAAGAACAGGTTTAACAGGCCGGAATAGGTCGTGCTAATGGCAGGGGGACACTGTGGAACGGCAGCGCTCTGCGTGCCCACATGAACATGGGCCCATGGAGCCCTGTGGATTATGGGCACATTATAATGCCCGTCCTGAATTTAAAGATGCAGAAAGGAAAATGCTATTGATTGGGTTGAGGCATCACCAGATTTGCCCTTTGAACCTCAGAGGTTCTGCGGCTCCATCCAGGTGGGGTGAATATAATGCAACCCAACCGTTGCCCTGCTTTTTCGCCCCCCAAAAGCGTTTTATGGAACAATCTCCCTCCTAAGGTGAGTCAGCCAACTTCACTTCATGTGTTCAGGAGAGCTGTGAAGACACAACTCTTTGCTCCCCACATCTATCTATCTATCTATCTATCTATCTATCTATCTATCTATCTATCTATCTATCTATCTATCTATCTATCTATCTATCTATCTATCTATCTATCTATCTATCTATCTATCTCATCCTATTCATCCATATCTACCTGTCTGTCTACCTGTCTGTCTACCTGTCTACCTGCCTGCCTGCCTGCCTGCCTGCCTACCTACCTACCTACCTACCTACCTATCCATCCAGGCAGGCAGGCAGGCAGGCAAGCAAGCAGGCAGACTTATACCCAAAGGTCTCTGGACAGTTAACAACATTTAAAATCAAACATTATTAAAATAAGAACAGTGTGCATTAAAACAACAGCATCTGCAAGTGGGAAAGTAAAGTATCCCCTTTTAACTGAAGGCAGGGCCTTCCTAAACGTGTACATTGAAGGTGATAGATGCACCTCCAAGGGGGAGACTATTCTATAGCTTAGGGGCCACCACTGAGAAGGCCCTCTCCCGGGTGCCCACCCCTTTTGCTGCTGAGGGTGGTGGGACAACCAGGAGGGCCTCCCCCCCAGATCTTAAAGCATTCAGGCACGGTGAGGGTTTTGATGTGTTCATTTTACATGTTCATTGGTTTTTACTACTGTAACTAGCCCTGAGGCTTTGGGTAGAGGTTGGGATAAATATTCAAAAATTAAACAAACAAATAAATACTGGGAAACTCTTTAGCCCACATTTGGACAGAGTGGCAATTCGTTGCGCCATCCATCATGCATGCGTGGAGGCTGAAACAGCTGAGGAGTATGATGGCAGCCAAATTTCCAGGATTGTATGTCACAAAAACGCAGTCTGGGCAGGAAGAAATAATAGCAGGGGAAATACCCCACATGGTTGCATCCTGCCACCGTATCTGGCTCCCATCTGGAGGTAGCTTGTGTTACAGTGAAGGCAGGAGAAAGGTGGAACTCAGCAGGAGAAATGGTGTCCTTGTGTCCTGCCTTTGGGCTTCCGGATGCAACCGGCTGGGTATTGTGATATAAGTACCTAAGAGGAGCCCTGCTGGATCAGGCCACAGCCCGTCTAGTCCAGCATCCTGTCTCACCCAGTGGCCCACCCATTATTTCTGCGCATCTCAAGCAGAAGACAAAGGCAAAACCATCCGCTGTTCTTTAATCCCATCAAATGGCCTTTAGGGGCATCTTGCCTGTCTCCCCACCCTGGAGAATGTACCTGGGCATCCATTCTAGTAGCCATTGACACACCTGTCATCCATGGATTTCTCTAAGCCTTCCTTAAAGCCATCCAGACTGGTAGCTGTCACCACTTCTTCCTGCAGCACATTCCATAGACTGATGACCCTCTGGGTGAAGAAATTCTTCCCCTTGTCAGATCTGACTCTCCTGCCCATCAGCTTCATAGATGCCCCCTGGTTCTAGTGTTGTGCGATAGAGAAAAGAAATGTTCTCTATCCACCTTTTCTATACCATGCATAATTTTATATCCTTCAACCAGGTCCCCTTTCAAGGATGAAGAGGGCTGGATATTGCAGCCTGATTTCGAAAGGGAGGTGTTCCAACCCCTTGTTCATTCTGGCTGCCCTTTTCTGCACCTTTTCCAGTTCCACAACATCCTTTTTGAGGCATGGTGACCAGAACTGAACACAATATTCATGATGACATGGGGCCTGAGCCACTGGTGCAGTCCGGCAGGGTTTTCCTTAATCCTGCTTAAATCCTGCTCCATTTTCCGCTCCACCTCACTGTTTCACTGGTACCTTATATGCAATGCACCGGATGGACGCGTGTGGCTGATGTTTAGACCACACATGTGAGCAGCTGCAGGCCTGTAATGTGTGACACATTTCTGTGATGGCAGTGCCACACAGCATAAAGGGTCTGCTGCTATGGAAGTCCTGTGAGCCAGGATTAAGCCCCCAGGGGTCGCTCACCTGTCCAAGAAAGTGAGATTCACCCACTTTTGAGTGTTTTTTTTTTTTTTGCATTTGAATTCAAGCCAAATCGAATGTCAAAACATTCCATTTTGATTCGAATGTTTAAAATCCAAACGCAACAAAAAACATTTTGAATCTATCCGTTTGAATGTTAGATACGAATTTGATGATATGAATGTTTAAAGATACAAATGTCAACATTTGAATGTATTCTACATATCTGTATGCATTTTGTATGCATCCCATTTTGTCCTGTATGCATCCTGTATGTATCCCGTTTTCATTCCATATTATAAGCGCACATGTGTACAGATACGTATCATAAACCAAAACTGAACAGGGGGGTTCTGCCAAAGAAATGAGAACAACCCAATAGGGTAAAATAAATGAAGACAATGTCTACCCCAAACACCTATGTGAATAAGAAATACAAAATTGTCAGACAGAAAAGTAAATATGATTTCTAAAAGGGTAGCAATACCCCACTAGGTTTTAATGAAAAATATTAAAATAATAGAAAGTACCTCAATAATGTAATGAAATATAAAAAATATTAAAAAGGCCAAAGAAAATTACAGGGAAAGATTAGGGTTAGGAAGATTAAGTTTTAGAATTGTTCTGAATTTCTTTGTTTGCCCTTCCTAACCCAAATCTTTCCCTGTATTTTTCTGCCCTCTCATTCTTGAGTCTTTGCAGAATCCTTCCCCTCACCTGTACAGCTGTATATAAGTAAGGAAACAGGTAACAGACCACAGTTAGTTTGATACTTTCACAGAGTCACAGTTGTGAGCTGTGTTTATTTTAACAGTTTTATTGATTATAGGCCACTGAGGAAGACTCTTGGCCTATTGGGTTGCTCTCATTTCTTTGGCAGACCCGACCCCCCCCCCCCCGTTCAGTTTTGGTTTTGCGCTTTGGGTTTGTTTGTTTTAGCGACTTTCGTACATTGTTCAGATACGTATGATATTCATAATGATTTGAACGAATATTTCGGAACATTCAAAATTAGTTTGAATGCCTAAATTCGAATGTGAAGACATGAATTCAATGGGATTTTTGAGCGTTCAGAATAGTGATCCACGGCCCTAACCAGCAGGGCTTTTAATAAATAGATTTATAACTTGTAAGACGTTCAGCTGCTGAGCTCCTGAAGTTATTTATCCGTGTTCCGTGGGAGGCAAGGAGATCTTTGACCAAGAGAATCATTATAAATGCGCAACAGTGCCATTAATTAACAGCTGGAAGGTGGACTGAGATTGCAAGATGAAAGATGAGCTGGAGGCAGAAGTGATTTGCGGCCCTTGGGTGTGCAAAATCATGCAAACGTCTCCGCTTTGAGGATGCAGCGACAGACCTGGAGCTAGAAACATCTTCCGGCTACATCACTCGCTTCTTGCGTGATCAAAGTAGAGAAGAAAGGTTTTCCTCCGGCACTGAAAACATGGGAAATCTTTTCCAAAACAACAATGCCGCCCAAAAACCCTTGCAAAATCAAAGTTTAAATTAGATTGCAACTAATTTCCCTTGCCTCGTGTCTCTTGCACCTCTGGGCCGTCTGCACACACAACTTTAATTGAATGGTGCTGTTCAGAAAATAGAGGGGGGAAATGCGGACGCAGCTAGCAGAATGCTAAAAACAAATTGAATTAGAACATGTTGTTTCGCCCTGTGTCGTTGTAACAATCTCATACATTAGGCGCTTGACAAGTATTAAGCAAAC
Organism: Aspidoscelis tigris stejnegeri; assembly: GCA_023333525.1. Taxonomy (NCBI): domain Eukaryota; kingdom Metazoa; phylum Chordata; class Lepidosauria; order Squamata; family Teiidae; genus Aspidoscelis; species Aspidoscelis tigris. The sequence continues at coordinate 85,774,616 of JALMGA010000006.1, read as the reverse complement.
AGCAGCCAGACAGACATCTCGGGCTGTGATATTTCTTTTGCTCCTGCGACTTGCAAAGTTATCATTCAGCAGGTCAAAGTTCCTGTAACTTATAATTGGGTTGTGTGAAGGAATGGGTCGCTTTGCTTTGCTTCGCTTCGTTAAAGCTGTGGTGGAGATTCACACGTCACACCGCACTAGGAAGCCGTGGATGTGCACAGATATTCGAAGGTATTTGGAATTTCATCCAATTCGGCCAAATTGGAATCAAATCTCCATAAATTCAAATTTAAAGGTTCAAATGAATTTTGCATTTCGCATCTATTCATTGGAATCATCCAAGCATTTGTTTGTGTACAGGTTCCTACATGCGACGTATCTGCAGAGGAAGAGGAGCTGGGATTCCCCACCCTTGGCCACGTCATCGCGGGATTGAACCCAATCGGGAGAGAGGGGTGGGCACCCTGGGTGGCAAAGAGAAGGGAAGAAAAGATTTGCTTTCCCCAATGTGCTTTTGAAGCGTTTTCTGTGGGGACAGCAGAACTGGGGTTGACGGCGATTGAAAATCAAAGTGGGATCGGCCAGAATGGGTGTTTGCAACCAATTCACGTTACCGTATTTTCCGGCGTATAAGACGACTGGGCGTATAAGACGACCCCCAACTTTCCAGTTAAAATATACAGTTTGGGATATACTTGCCATATAAGAAGATGACACCCGGTGTATAAGACGACCCCCAACTTTTGAGAAGATTTTCCTGGGTTAAAAAGTAGTCTTATACGCCAGAAAATACAGTAGTTACATTTAAAAAAACGTAAGTGGGAATGTGCCCTAAGGGTCCTAATCCCTGCTGAACTAAGCCTAGAAATCCCGGTATTTGTGCTGCTCTCTTATCTCCCGAGCACAACTCGGTTTATCCCAGTAACGCTTTGCTGAGAAATGAGGAAATCAGTGTGAAAAACTTCCTGCTCTTGTTCCGTACCGTTGGCAACGGAGGTGAAGCTATGATGTCCAAACCATAATCCACGTGGCGGCTTTCCAGAGTCCATTGTTAACTGGGGCGATGGTGACATTTGACTCAGCAGTCTTGGCTGGACCCTCATGGAAACATTGCAAAGGCGGCTTCGCAGGGCGAAGAAAATGTCATCGTGTTTTCGGTCATGCAGCGTATTTGGGGCTGTAGCCTCTAATCATGACAACTTCGAAAGCTAGACGCTCAGTGAGCAGATCTGTTACTCAAGCCCGCCTGCCAAGCTGAGATGGAAACGTCTCAATTGCCACATCATGGCCTTTCAAAAACGAGACGCATGACCCTCGCCATTTTGTTGTGAATTGCTAAATTCTACATAGATTAAAGGGAGAATGACTCCAGGGAAGGTCAACGTACCCCCTGCGGATGCTGGACTACAGTACCTTGAAATGGATCCTTCATGGCATGTTCTCGCATCTCTTGTGGTCTGGTATACTCCCACCCCCAGTATGCTACTGGTCGTTCAGACCAGGGGCGGTTTCACACTTCACTGGACGGCAAAGGAGCGCAATTAACCAACGTTGACTAGCATTCACACTTGGAGTGCTGGTCAACTTTGACCATGTCCCCCCACCCTCGTGATTGAAGGCTTACCTGATTCAGTTGTGGGGCCAGTACGTCGCCATTTTGGCTGTGGGGCCCTCCATGACTGACTGTGCAATGGTGCCATCGCCATGACACTGATGCTCTGTGCATGCGCGGTCATGTCCATGGTCATCTGGCACCTCAGATGGCCCTGGAGCACTGGAAGTGGTGCAGATGGTTGCAGCACTGGGAGCTTCAGGTAAGTTCTGGTAAACATTGGTTAAGGTGTGGAGCATGATTTTGTAGCAGCCTCCTCAAAGTGCAGAAGTTCTTCACCAGAAGTTCACTAATCATGTCCCTGGGCCACCATTTTGGGCCACCAGGTCCAGGTTAAGCTCCATCCTGTGTAGATGGAGCATAATGGGATGGATAGGGAAATGGGCCTCTGCTCTGCTCTAAGGTGTAGACAAAAGAGACTTAGATGTTGACCATGGTTTGGTCCACCACTCAATGTGATTGTCCTGCAAATGCACTACAGGTCATATGCTGGAGAAGGAAAACTCATGGAACCAGACAGAACTGAGCGGGCTAGACGAGACATAGGTCCTTACTGAATGGTAGAAAAGCAGCATTTATTGGCTGGTGCTACTTGCACAGTTGTGCTGCCATTTGTGACTTTGGCTAATCAGAGAACAAGTATCCCAGGATCCTCCAGGGGTCACCCACCACATTCATTGAAGATCAGATCAGTTAAGTAGCAGCGACTGGCTTGCAGGACTGGATCAGAATCCATCAGTTGAAGCCCTTTTTGGACAAAGATAAACTTGTCCAGTTTATCTGTGCTCTGGTAACCTCCAAATGGGACTCCTGTAATATGCTCTACATGGGGCTGCCCTTGAAGACGGCTGCAACTGGTGACAGGAACAGCTGGGCGGATGTACATCACAACAGTCTTAAAAGAGCTGCACTGGCTGCCAAGTTGCTACCAAGCCCAATTCAAGGTGTTAACTTTGACTTGTAAGGCCCTAAATGACTTGGGCCCCAAATATCTGAAGGAACGTCTACTCCCATATCGACCTGCCCGTGCCTTTAGATCTGGAGGGGAGGCCCTCCTGGTTGTACCACCACCCTCAGAAGGCAAAAGAGGTGGGCACCCGGGACAGGACCTTCTCAGTGATGGCCCCTAGGCCATGGAATAGTCTCCCCCTTGAGGTGCGTCTATCATCTTCATTGTACACATTTTAGGAAGGCAGTGAAGACGCACCTCTTTGCCCTGACCTTTGGTTAAATGGGGAGACGCTTTCTCTTCCGACTTGCAAATGCTATTGTTTTAATAATGTTTGCTTTTAGATGTTACCTACCCAGAGACCGTCAGGTATAGGGCAGGATAAAAATGTAAGTAAGTAAACATTTTGAGTTTTATGTGGAATGCAAGCTAACCAGATTCTGTGCTACCTATTTTGGTCACTTAGGGGAGGGGAAGGCAAATGGTCATGTTCTGGGGTGGTCATTTCTTGCTTTGTGGCCAGAAAAGGCACATTTTACCAGGAACAGAAAGAACTACTTTGAGGCACCTCTTTTGACTAAGGGTGTTTTTCCACCGCAGCCCTTAGATCCGTATCTAAGGAATGGGTACATTCCTTAATCCGGATCTAGTAGATCCAGATTAAGGGAAGCACCCAATGTGTTTCCACAGGAGATGTAGCACCCATTGGCAATGGGTGCTAACTCCCCTGCCGTGGAAACACCTTTGCACCCATGTAGGGAATCCAGATTGACCCACAAGGGGTCTGCCTGTCACCCCAGGTGCTTTGGGGAACAGGGGGTGCAATCCCCAAAGTCCCTCCAGAGATTAGCAAAGGCTCAGAAGACAAACCCCTTGCAAGAGCCTGCATATGAATTACCTCTTTGTGAGCAGGGATGAGTCAGCCTCGTTAAATATGTACCTCTTTCTATGCCTGAAGGTAACAGTCCGCTTTGATCTCCCTTTGTTGTAGAAGTTGCCTTCAGAGGGACTTCGGAGCCTTTGCTAATCTCCAAAGGCAACTTCGATGTAACTTCGAAATGGCTTTGAAAGGGTGCCCCCTCCCCCTAGCCTCCTCTAGACCCCATTGCCAAACTAACGTGGAAACAGGCTCCCTTTAATCCGGATTTTCTGGCTGAAGACCCCATTTTAGACCCATGGGATCTACAGAAAATGGGGATTAAAGGCTGAGATGTACCCATATGATTCGGATTTCCCCAGCGGCGGTAGAAACAAATGTGTCCCAAATGGGTGCCATGGTGGAAATGGCGTCATCCAGCTCACACCCAAATGGTTCCTTAATGGGTGCAAAAATGGGTACTTTCTGCCAGTGGAAAAACACTCTTAAGTCGACACCCAACCACTTTATATGAAGAGGCACCAAGACTCTTGATTCAAATGGCTGAAGTTCTGTAGAAGTTTCCTATCCATGGCCAGAGTTTTGGATGCTTTTTAGCCCTCCCAGGGGGCACTTCTACCCAGAGATTGGTTCTGGCGGCACTGAAGGTATGTAAATGCAACTCATGTAGATGCAGCCCACATATTTGAAACAGAATCACTCCTCAGGGGAAGACTTAATCCCATTTCTCTACTCCCATCTAGTATGCTCTTTATTATACTTCTAAGGCCATTTTCTGGGATTGGAGAGCAGGAGATTTGCCCTTGTCTCTGCCTGAGGTGCCCATGGGCAACTGGTGGGCCACTGTGTGGGACCGGATGCTGGACTAGATGGGCTGGGGCCTGATCCAGCAGGGCTCCTCTGAGGTTCTTATGGGCTAGATGGGCTGTGGCCTGATCCAGCAGGGCTCCTCTGAGGTTCTTATGGGCTAGATGGGCTGTGGCCTGATCCAGCAGGGCTCCTCTGAGGTTCTTATGGGCTAGATGGGCTGTGGCCTGATCCAGCAGGGCTCCTCTTAGGTTCTTATGGACTAGATGGGCTGGGGCCTGATCCAGCAGGGCTCCTCTTCGGTTCTTATTAGACCAACCAATGTGCAAGAAATAACAAGGCCATCCATCTTTTTTTTTAAAAAAACATTTACTTGGTCAACAAAAAAAAATAAATACAAGATATTAAGACATTCAGAATGAAGGCAGCATGGAGCTATAGAAACAAAGGGGAGAAACAAGTTTGTTTTGGGGCTGCCTTAGCAGTTGTGTGTCATTCAAGAGGCAGGTCTGCAGGGAGATGGAACTGGGCAGCAAGTGATTTTGGCACGTGAGGCTTTGCCTCTAAAGCTAAGACACCAACTGTGCTCACTTGTAGCTGCAACACAACTGCTCAGGCAGGAAAAAAAATAAGTTTATGATACTGTTATGTAGCATACATACATCACATTCTGCTGATCTGCATAATTAAATTTACAGGCTGGTTTTCATAGTGGATAGGTGGTAACCTGCCACAAAGTTAATACGAGGCTCCTGCTGGCCGTATACTTCACATCACCAGACAGAGAACTGGCTCTTGGTGCTGAGACCACGCACTTCCATGGTTGCTTTTGAGGCCTCTGGCATTATATTAAGCCACCTCAGTGATCCACCTAATGCCCAGCCCTCTATATGACTGGTATGAGATCTTCAGTTTGGAGCAGTTCCTCTGTCAACCTCTTTATCACCATGTTTGCCTCGCTGTTAGGAAAACCATCCAGAGGAAGTCTTTTGAAGCAAAAGGGCATGTTTTGGGCACAGCTAAATCACCTGGGGCTGGTACAGTATACAACGCTAGGCTCATAATCCTGGCTATACCGTAGGTTTTTATACGAACTGGAATACACAAGAGCTATTCAATTTGACAATAGGAGAACTCATCTGCAGGTACCATCAACTGAACTTGTATCCTCTGGAACTGTGTGGATTGAAGGAAGTAGGTGCCATCTTCCTTCAGTTTGGTCATGGCGGAAGTTGGGTCTCCTGCTAAAAAAGGAGGGTTACCAGAAGGTAAAGGCTGCTAACTGATGGTCCTAAGGGTGTAGTAGTCTTAACTAAGGCACTGGCCACCATTTGGAGATGGACAACCCTGTTTAGGGCAAAAGCGGTCTCCTGCCTAGATACAGAGAAGTCATTCTGGGCTCTGTTTCTGGAGGTCGGTCTTCTCTTCAGAAAGAGCACAGCTTGGCAAGGGTGGAAGGAGAAAGCTTGGCTCAGAAGAAAGCGGACATCAACACTGCGGACAATAGACTCCCCCCCCTTTTTTTTTCTGGAGAATACTTTGTCCATTTCACTTGTAAGCTAAGCAAACTTAAGAACAGGCAGAAACCATAGCTCTGAGGCAAGCAGACAGTTCTAGCCACACCAAGCAGGATGCAACGATACTGCTTCACCCACATGCGGAAGGTGTGGAGCCGATCATGTGTCTGAAGAAGCGGGTGCAAAAACCGAGATACGGAAGCTTTTCAACGGCGTTCACGGCGAGAGGCCTTACTGCCACCAAGTCATACGGCTGTGTTTTCTCTCCTTCAAATAATCTCACCTCAAAATACAAAATGTCCTTCCAGAGCTTGGGAGTCTGGGAGAGAAGTTCAAAGTTTCTTCTTTCAGCTTCTGCTACTGGAACAGGTTAAGGACCTACTAGGTCCAGGAAAGTTTATTTGGAGGCCACCACGAGAGACCTGGACACGTAGCCCAGCATTATTCAGTGCTGGCCATCAAGTTCTTCTCAGTGGTAGAAAGTCAAACAGCTTCTAGAACATTATCTGTACCATTTTAGCAGTATAAGGATCTTACAGTCTGACGACTCCAAAAACTATGTTTTTATGTGCATTTGAGGAGTGATGTCATTTACATGCTGAAGTGAGCCTGCGATATGTCCATCCCCAGACAGTAACTCTTAAAATAACTTTCACTGCTTTGAATTACGTATGGCGGATATAGGTAGAAGCATTCACGGTCAAGTCCATGGCACTTAATGAGCACTGCCTAAAGCCAGAGACGGACTCTCTATAACAACTGTGCATCTTACAAAATTGGGAAGAACATGGCAAGTAAACACGTGAAGTGCTCAAGATGATATTGGATCCAGCTTGTCAATTATATCCGGTTAGCTAATAAAAACAGAACAGAAAAAAACCAAACCTAAGGTAGATAAGCTCTCCTCAAGATTCCTGGACAGGAAAGGACGCCTAAATGATGAAATGAGAATTCAGGCTAAAGAGGATTACAAATTTCTAACTCCTTAACTCCAAACTCAACTGCTTAGTCATCTGCCCCAAGTCATTATTATTATTATTATCATCTCCCCAACCACTTACAGAGAGGTCATGCTTTCTTCACAGATGAACGTAAAGAAAGTGAGGAAACAAGAATGAGAGATGTTCCTGCAGAGAGGAGGCTGGGGGAGGCACCAAATCAGTCAAGGAAACGTTCAGCTTTTAGTCAAGACATCACTGAACCAATGTCTGCTCCAAACTATGGAGGCTGTTCTGGTTGGAGATACCTGCCCTTCCCAGACATGGTGTAACTTGTCCCCAGTGCGCAAGCAACTCCCCTTTTACTTCATGCTGATGGAATCTGTGTAGTAGAAAGGTTTTAGAAGCCTGAGTCTCTCTGCCACAAAGAGGCAACGGGGCATTCGGGCCAGGAGTGGTAGAAAAGATGGAGCTGTGGATGAGATGGCAAAAATCTGTCAAATGGAAATCGGTGAAAGGCATGAGGTCTGGCTAGTTGTGCAAAGTTTGTTTATATAGATATATACTGTATATACATACGCACACACAGGGCACATACACTTCCACTCTAAGCATCCCGCAAGACACCTGGAACTTTGTACAGAAGCAGAAACAAAGGTGATGAAAATATAACAACATAGTTCAGCTGTCCCCCAACACATTCAGGAAGCATTGGCTTGAGTATATTTTTTCGCTACCCCACCAGCTAACGTTGCAGAGCATGGTTAATGAAAGCACAGTGGGACGGCCCCGTGAAACACAAGTGCATCATGGGGAAAGCAGTGCAGTTAATTCTCTGTGGTAGAGTTGTGTCAAGTGCCGTGTGTAGTTCTACGCACACGCAAAAACCCAGAAACTGAAATATGTGCAACTCTGTTATGGGCAGAGTAATAATGCATACAGGCAAATCGATCTATCAAAATCTTATCAACCAACCAACCAACCGAGGAAGCAACTCAGGCAGGCTAACTGAGACATGTGACAATGCGTTTGGAGCAGCTAACAGTTCAAACTTGCAGCAAATGAAACATCGCAAAGCTGGCCTGCCTTAAGACACTCTTCAAACTGTAGCACTCAGAGCCGTTTCTCTTCCCCAGCTGATAATCTGAACTGCTCGGAGATCCTGTTTGTAGGAGTCAGATGCCCCAGAGATGTGTCAAATGCATGTCTCCAGGTGCAAAGCTAGCACTCCAGGTTATACAAAGGACTGATTTCCTTTTCTCTCATACAAAGCCTCTGATACACGTTCCTCTTTTCAAAAAAAGAAATAAAGAAATATGGAACAGCTTTTCTCAAGGGGGATTTCAAAAAGCTCTTCTTAAAAATTTAGGAGACACTTGCTTTTCCTTCTAAAAGAAAAAGCCAATAGACAGAATCTCATTTGCATTTTTTTTAAAGACTTTACTCCCTTAAGGAAAAAAAAATAGATTTATAAAACAAGAACAGCCTGCATCAACTCTCTAGGAGAGAGATTTGACAATATTAATCCAAATACCATGTTATTTAATTCCCCAATAAAACATTGGAAAAAAGTGCCTACAATCTTTCTCTAATACTTTTAGCTACATATAAAATCTCCAGCTAATAGGAATCTTATGGTACCAACCCTCTAAAACAGTTAAGATATATACACATTTTGGGGGCAGGGGATATTAACAGAATATTACAAAGTATTAAAGAAGGCAACTTTTCTGTCGTGTGATCTTCATCTTCATTTGAAGTTGGCATAGTCTGAAAAGGCGTCTATGTATTCCTGAACCACTCTGTAGCAGAATTCATACTGTTCCTAGAAATCAGACAGAAAAGAAATACTGAATTAACCTTCACTCATTCTGTACTTCGTCAGAAACAATGAGCTAAAGGGATAATATAAAATTCTGTCAGAGTGCATCTTTGATCAATTTGCAAAGTATTAAAAAATGAAAATGACTGGGAATAATAATAATAAAAAATTTATGTTATAAGAAAGTTTGGTATAGGCACTATAGAAAATTAAATCAGAATATACATATGTAAGAACAACACTAGTAGGATTTAAAAAAGAAAGGGAGTCTTTGTAAGTTTATTTTTTGTGTGTGTTTATTGCTAATTGGTTGTTGGAAAAAAACCCTGAGTGGAATATACTGGTATGTAACAAAGACCTTTAAACAAACTAACTAACAAACAAAAAACCCAGAACCAATGAACTACAGTATAACTACCTGCCTATAACATTCTAGGAAACTGCTTTTCTAACTACCAAACTGTTATTTATTTATTTGAATGTGTATCCCACCCTATAGCCAAAGGTCTCATGGCAGGTTTCAGCATTAAGAACCAGTGAGCATATAAAATAAGCATTAAAAAAATCATGACAGGGCTTGAATGTGGAGAGGAAAGCCATTTACTTGTTTAGTCAAAGACTGGGGCAAAGAGGTTTGTCTTCACAGCTCCCCTAAACGCATTAAGTGAAGATGCCTGATGCACCTGTCTATTCCACAGTCTGGGAGCCACCACTGAAAAGGCCCTATCCTGGTTGCCCACCCCTTTCGCTACTGAGGGGGGTGGGACAAACAGGAGGGCCTCCTCTCCAGATCTTAAGGCACAGGCAAGTTGATGTATTAGAGATGAGAAACCTGTACTATCTCAGATGTTGCTGGACGATGAAGCCTATTATTTCATATTCACTAGCCATGTCTGTGAAGGCTAATGGGAACCGGAGTTAAACAAAACTCAACCTACCTTTGGGTGAAGTGAAATTAAACCCCATGGGCTTTGATTCCTCTGACTAAAAGTGGATGGGAGTAAGGTTTCCACACTCAAATCCTAGTAGCTCCAGCCAAGCTAATGTGAAGTAAGAGGGCTAGGAAATATGCCAAAGACACCGGTCAGCAGATACCGGGCTGAGCAGACATTAGAGGGAATGGTTGCCTTACTCTGCCTAAGGCAGCTTCGTATATGCTGGTCTTAAAAGAGTTGCACTGGCTACCAATTTGCTACCGAGCCCAATTAAAGGTGTTAACGTTGACTTATAAGGCCCCAAATATCTGAAGGAATGTCTACTCCCATATTCACCTGCCTGTGCCTTAAGATCTGGAGGGGAGACCCAGGTGGGCCTTCTCAGTGATGGCCCCTAGGCTATAGAAGAGTCTCACCCTTGAGGTGCATGAGGCTCCGTCACTGTATACGTTTAGGAAGGCAGTGAAGATGGACCTCTTTGCCTTGGCCTTTGGTTAAATATGAATATACTGTCCCCACTTCACAGACACTGTTACTGTTTTAATATATACTGTTGTTTTAATATATATCTGATTTTAAATGTTGTTACCTACCCTGAGACCTTTGGGTATAGGGCAAGGAAGGAAGGAAGGAAGGGAGGGAGGGAGGGAGGGAGGGAGGGAGGGAGGGAGGGAGGGAGAAAGAAAGAAAGAAAGAAAGAAAGAAAGAAAGAAAGAAAGAAAGAAAGAAAGAAAGAAAGAAAGAAAGAAAGAAAGAAAGAAAGAAAGAAAGAAATTTTAGCGAATTTCTTGGTTTATATTTTTCATAATCCTTTGAACAGGGATTGAATAGAGAAATAATTTGTACAGATCTGCAAATACCACAAGCAAACCAGAAGTACAGTTGAGGTGTGCAAAATTACACAGGATAAGGAAACATTATTCATTTCCCCCCTAGAACTCAGTGATGCTGAACACTGAAGTATCCAGAACTAACGAAAGGGTTTCCTCACAGGGTATAGAGGTAAAATGCCAGAGGTCAGTGCCACTAAAAGAGGCTCAGTCTAGAAGGCCAGTAGCCAATTCACCAAAGGCAGGACACGTCCTGTAGGGGTCTAATTGGCCCTCTGCGGCTATCAAAGCTTCTAGCTGTGACGATGTGTACTTCCCCCAGTCCTGAAGGGAATCGTGGGTCCTCTGAAGACCAAATGCTAGGGGCTGTGGCTGAGGAGACAAGAGTGCTATTACACTCATATTTGCACGCGTGCTTCTGGTTGACCACCCTGAGGCCGCTAGGGCAGATGGGACAATCTCTCTAGCAGGGTAGCCATGTTCTGGCTCAATCAGCATTGCGAAGATTAGTCATGAGTCTATCATTCTAAATGCACTGCTAGTTTGGCATAGGGGAGCAGCCTCCCCTTTGTAGCGTCTGGGCGGAACAGGCAAACTGTGCGCGCATTCTCTTTATCCAGCCACGGAAAAGAGGCAACCACGTCTCACGGGGGAGGGACACAGAGCGAAGGCAGGAGACTGGGGCCAAAGATCACCTGCAAACTTGCCACACTCCATCTGTCTTCCCCACTAAACAGTTCATGCCTACCAGTGTTTGGACCATGTGCGGCCTCTGTAACCTCAAACTTTTTACTGTCTGAAAAACATCCAGAATCCCTTCCGCCTTGACCCTTTCCAAAACGGTGCCCAACGCACAGAAGGTCCCTGTTCTTCCTGCTCCAGCACTGTGAAGAGAGAAGAAAAAAAGATGAAAACTGAGAACTCAACAAAATACTTATGAGACGCAAGAGTTGCCTAATTTCATCTAGCAACGTGTGGAAAGGCCTGAAGCTGTTTTGTGCAGAAATCCTGCTCCACCTGAAGAGAAAAACGCTCAGATAAGTCAGTGGCCAAAATCATTATCCCAGCGCACTCCACCAATCCTATGTATTGCTAACGTCAGAGAGGAAGTTACAGAGGGCTGGTTCAGCTACAATGCAGCCTTTCTTGCAACCAGTTAGGAAGTCACCGGTCTATAGAATTTGCTGCCAAGAGAGGTGGTGAAACAGTTACTGGAACGGATGCCTAGGTACATTCTCCAGGCTGGGGAGATAGGAAGGAGGCCTATAAAAGCCATTTTCTGGGATTTGAGAGCAGGTGAAGGTTTTGCCTTTGTCAACCACCGTGGGAGATGGGATGCTGGACTAGATGGGCTGTGACCTGAACCAGTAAGGCTCCTGTTGGGTGCTTATGTCCTTAGGTCATGGAGTTTCAAACTCCTGCCTCTTCCCTTCCCTGTCCATGGTCAAGGGCCCTCCCAGGATTTATATGAAAGGTGAACTAGGATTTCTGTCTAAACAGAATCTGTATTAGAAGTCTATGCGCTGGGTAGTGGCATCTTCACATGACCACAAGGCACCTCACACGATTCCTGCTAACTCTGGTCTCTGATTTATTTATTTGTTGTAGAAGTAATTCATTCAGTTACTAGCACGGTGATGGCCAACCTATGACACGTGTGTCACAGGTGACACGCCAAGCCCTTTTGGGTGACACACATGGCACCTGAACGTGTAGTGCTTGCTTGTTCTTGAAGTGTATGAAATACCAACTTTCAATTGAAGATTTAGAAAGAAAAGTCACTAATGTAAAGAATTATTTGTTTTTGCTTTTAATAAATACGTATATCAAAAAGATAACTTTTTTACTAGAGCTACAAATATCACAAAATTATGGATACTTCTAGAGGTGACACAGCACTCGAGTTAAGCTAGGTTTTTGTGAGAATTTTGACACACCGAGCTCAAAAGGTTTGCCATCACTGTACTAGCACCACCCCGTAGTGCTTGGAAAGTCTTAAGCAGTAAGAAATAGTAGGGTCACGACTGCATCACAGTTAAATGATGCAGTTCATGAAAATGTGAAACGTGGCTAAACATAGTCAAAGCAACCCTCTGCTGAGGCTGAGTTGTCTACCTAATGTACCTTCTTACCTGCAGTGTACAGTGATGGGATGGTTTCCAGATTGTTGCTGCTGCTTCTGCACAGCTGCGATGATGTTGATCATTCCTTTCCCGTCGGTGGGAATGCCGACCTCTGGCCAGCCGTGAAAGTGGAACTGCCTGATCAGCCGGCTCTTGTTTTCCTGAGCAGGCAAAATTGAAGAGACATTCAGAAAACGTGAATCCAGAAAGACCCTGGAAAACTCCCTGCCTCCAAAATCTTCAAGAGCAAAGAAGTCAGTTCCCTCCCTGACGGTCTTCTGCTGCATCAACATGAAGGAACAACACCTTCCAGGACCACCAGCATTTGGTACTGTGCTCTGATAAGCAAAGATGTTCACAAAGGGCTTCAAGCCAGCAAGGAACAGTCTGGAAATATGTGACCGTGTTTGCTTTGTTGGCTGCAGGCAGAATTATCATCATCATCATCATCACCACCACTACCACCACCACCATCACTACCACCACTAACAATGTTTATTAATCAAGTACTATACATGTACATAGCGCTATACAAGCTGCAAAAACTTAAAAAGACAACAGAGCTAAAAATACAAATAAGCAAAATTATAATTACTAAAACAACAAAATTAAAACAATACATAATATCACGATAGCCACGTTAGGAATTAAAACAAGCAATAAAAGGAACTTCAGTTACAAGGGCCAAAGGCCATAGAAAATAAGAAAGTTTTTAATTCGGATTTAAAAGTTGTAAGGAGGTTATGGAGCAGAGGTGAATGGGAAGACGATGCCACAAGTAAGGAGCAACGAGACAAGACCAGGCAGAAGGGACCAGGGGTAAAGAGAGGTGACAGGATTGGGAAGAACGCCAAATGACTAACAAAAGAAAACATTGGCTTAAGCCAATACAATGCCAAGCTTGTCCCTGAACGTAAGGGCATAGGCTCCAAACATGCACAGAGTTATAAACTTGTATAAAATCTGCCTCATTCTACCCCCACACAACTTCACTTAGCTCTTTACTTTCACAACAATTAGCATCTACCAGTAGCTGAGAGGCCCACAGGAAAACTTGACCGGGGATCTCCAGCTCTTACCCTCGTGTTTGTCACTAGCAGATCCCGCACTGTGTAGCTCTCACATTCTTCTTCTTTCTTCAGCTCCACGGTGATATCGCCATAAGATACGGATCCATCGGACGGCCAATACTGGGCACATTTCTCCTGCGGAGTTGGGGGACAGGCCAGAGAGGAGGGGTGAGAGGGACAAGGGTGCTTTGGGGAACAAAGAATGGGTTCTTCCTGACCTGAGAAAAGGAGGCGTTGACCGTCTCAAAGAGAAAACTCTGGTTTTGACTCTGGTTTTTTCAGGAGAAAAAACGAGCACTGCTTCATGCCAGCCAGCTGAAATGATGTTATTGCCTTCACTGCTGCATCTGCCATTGCTCTGTTAACCATGGACTCAGCTTTACTGAGTCTTCAGCAAGGATCTTTCCCGGGCCTGTTCTCATTAAGCAGATATATTGTGCCGCTGGACGTTGAACCCTCTGAGAAGTATTCCATGTCTTCACCCAAGGACTGCTCAGTGGGCCAGGCTCTTGCTACTCACTAAAGGACAGAGCATCCCGCAAAGCCCTTCATAGAATTCAAAACTGGAAAAAACTGAGTTTGTATTCAATGCCGGGGCTTTGTAACTCACAAACATCAAGGGCACCGGAAAGCAATGGTTACTGATGGCTTTCTGTTGAATAAACACGGGAAGGTGTCGGCTTTTTGCTGTGCACATTTTGAAATCTCAGCTCAGGAGAGAGTGCGCAAGCCTATTCTTGCAAACCACCCATAGCATTTATCCAGATATTTACACATGTGCCATAAGTCAGAAGGGTTTACAAGGGCTTTGATGCAGAGCACTTAAGCCACAGGGCAGTGCTGGAAAGCATGCCTTCACCGCCTATTCCACCTGAGTCTCAGTTGCTCACCTGACCTCTCTCTTCCAGCTCCGTCAACATGACGATTGAGCAGGACTTCCATTCCCAGATCATTCGCCAGAAGTCTTCTATTGTATGCTGGAGAGGCCCTTGGCTGGCAATGTAGGAATCTTTCTGGCGATAGCCCTAAAATTTCAAGAGACGATTATTGCAATGGGTGGTGCTGAAGCGAGAGCTAGTATGTCTGATAACTACAGCAGCAATTTCTATCGCTCAAAACCTCAAAAAAGCTATTCAGGTATCAGAGAGAGGACCCCTGACCAGAGCAGAGCATTTCCTGTCTTCCTCCCTCCATTTAAGAGGACGCGGTAGGGAAGGAGCTTAGTTCTTTGGAATTAGTTCAACAAAAACAGGAATGGAGCTCTAAGTTAGAAACTGTACAGGCCAAAGATGTTTTGCTCCTGTTTCTTGACAAAGAAGCGGGGAAGGAAACAACACAAGGAATAGTGCTGCACTCTGCTTCCCATCACACACACAACTAGCATTCAATTGTGAGATTAGGATCTCCACGCTGCCCATATGTCATGTTTCAAAGGTTGCCCTCATTGAGGGAAAAGTGTGTGTGTTTATGAATGGTGAGATGGGAGTCAGAATGAATTAGCTGCTCTTACTGGCAGGAAGTAGAAAACAGATTACTTAAGCAACAAGATGGGTTCTGAAGAAACGTAATAGGCACTGTTGTTACAATTGGCACATTCTGATAAGAAGTCCTGAATCGCGCATTTATGATGCTTAATCACAGCACAGATTGCTTTACTGCCTCATTCAGCAAATGGTATGTGATAAGGAAGCTGTGTTCACATTCAGAAGTAAAGAATAAGGCCTAGAAACTTGTTCCAGTATCCCTCCTGGAGAATTCAGGCTCTTCCCATAGCAACTCTGCAAGACTGTTACTGTTTATAGAAAGTCCAGGAATAAACTCCAGCAAAATCACAGCCATCCTTCCCACCATAACTGTTGGAAAGGTACGCAAGGCTTTGCCAAGCATAAGGACAAAGTGATCTATCATTTATAGATATAGATTTATATTATATTTTTAGCCAATTCACTTTATCTGCTCTTATAATTAATTTACTGCGAGTTGCCCTGAGATCTTTGGGCAGAAGATGAGACAGAAATATAAATAAATATAAATAATTAAACTCATACCTAATGTTATAAACTGTGAACGGCATATAAGGGAAATGACAGGAAAACATAATAAGTCTTTCAATATTGGGAGACATCATGGAATTGGTGGGCATTTTATGTACCCAACAGAATGATGCTCAGTGCTATTATATGGATCGATGGTGGGATATAATGCAATTACAGATTTATGCTTGAAACCGTGCATTAATTCAAAACTTATACAGGTTCAGAGCAAAGCAAATAAGATGATCAAAGAAGTGGAACAATTCTTCTACGTGGAAAGGCTTTTTAGTTTAAAAAACGGTGGTGGTGATGGTGGTGAATATCACTTGCAGGTAAAGCAGGTAAAAGCATCACCTCGTCCAATACCAGAACAAAGGGCAATTTACTGAAGCTCAACAATGTTGGAGAAGAGTCTCCCTTCACCCTAAAGCCCTCTCAGTTGTCTTGCCACCTTCAGTAGTAAAAGGAGTGGTGGGCACCTGGGAGAGGCCTTCTCAGTGATGGCCCCTAGGCTATGGAATAGTCTCACTCTTGAGGTGCATGAGGCCCCTTCACTGCATATGTTTAGGAGGGCAGTGAAGATGCACCTCTTTGCCCTGGCCTTTGATTAAATGGGAATATACTGTCCTCTTCCCATTTTACAGACACTGTTATTGTTTTAATATATACTGCTGTTGTTTTAATATATTTCAGATTTTAAATGTTGTTACCCACCCTGAGACTTTCAGGTATAGGGCAGGATAGAAATACAAATAATAAACAAACAAATATGCTATGCTGGTGAATAAGAACAGCTATTATTATTATTAAACTCAGACCGCGTTCCCACTCATGCTTTAAAATGATTTGAAAACAATTTAAAAATCGTTTGTCCTCATTACAGACTGGCTTCCTGCACTTTCCGAGGAGCGAATCATCGAAAACCACATTAAAAACCACTTGTTTAAACATCTCTTGCTCCTGTTTTTGTTGCTAACACACTTTATTTTTTTGCTTTGAGAACAGTACAAGCAGTATATCCTGCCCAGCCAGCTGCCCTTCAGGGTGCCATCACCACTGCCACACTGGGCCACCGCCGCTTCGCTCGCTTGGCTGCTCACTTGCCCACCCAGCTACCTGCCATTTTGCCCGCCTCCGTGCCCAGCTGGCCTTTTGGGCTGCGCCACTGCAGCACCCCAGGGGCATGGGGAGGAGGAACACCGAGCGGTGAGCAAGCCCACCCTGCCTGCCATTTCAGCTGCCGCCTCACCTGGCCAGCCTTTCAGGCTGCGTGATCATGCACGGCTGCTCGCCCACCTGCTTGGCTGCCTGCCATTTTGGCTGCCGCGGCACTCGCGTGCCATGGGAAGGAGGAATGCCGAGCAGTGAGTGGACCTTGCCTGCCTGCCCACCACAACTGCTGCCCTCAGCTTTTTAAACAACAACAACAAAAAAAAATGGAACGGGCATAATGTATGTTCACATCCATTTTTGTTCATTCCATTTTTAAAAAGTCAAGCGGGATCACAGCCATAGAATTTTCTATCAACTTGCCAACCTAGAACACGAGGATGCACCATAGACCTGTGAGGAAAGATGCATCTTAGCTAGGTGTCAAAAGGTATCTGATCCACAAAGATTTTAGAATGGGTCAAGTTAATCAAACATAAATGCTTGTATTCTTTGCCATTTTTCTCCTAGCTTCCTTACCTTCTTATTAAATACGACATACAAGTAGGGGGAAAGCAGAGATACACAAATTCTCCTGAGACAACCAGATGACTTGCAGAGAACAAATGCTTCTGTTCACCAGCACAGGATGAGGAAAAGCTTCATCTGTTTCCTCACCCTATTGCTGGAAACAGAAATTTGGATCATCCCCTTTTATTCTGTGTCTGGACTGACTTACTCACGGCGCATTAAAAGCAGGAGGGTATATTGAAGCACATGGGAGAGCTACTCACATCAATAAATGAAGCATTCACATAATCAGTGTTTTCTTCACCCCGCTTCACTGGGATGATCACGCGGTTGAACTCGTCTATAGGAAAAGCCAGGCGAAAATGGAACAATTTTAGAAATACACTTTTGAGCAAAAGTACTGAATCTGAAGACTTGTGCTCAGAACAGATGGTTTTCACAACACTGAAGTCATCACACACAAGGGAAGTATGTAGGTCAGCAAAGACGGCCTACTGCATTCCAGGGCTGAAAGGCTTAAATATTTTGCAGACAAATGTGGCTGGATGGAACCATTTCGTGCAATTCATCACATGCTCTCTTGCCTATACTTCAGTGTGATTAATAAGTCTCTGATTTTTTTCCCAACATTGCATTAACCCTTCCTGTCCCATAAGCCTCTCCACTTTGTGCCACAGTGCCAACAAGCAAGACAGTGGGCGATTTTGCTGCCACCGTCTCAGAAACCACACCTGCTTTTCCCAATATTCAGAATACTCACAAGGAATTATCTGCAGCACTCTATTTTTCTTCATGTTGGCCGGCAAGTTGCCTGTTCTCATCTTGTCATTCTGAATTTTGATTGAGGTTAGTTTCTGTAGAAAGACATTGGGAGAATGTAAGTCACAAAAAATGGCGCATTTACACAGCCCAAGATGAAACAATATTTACGTGGAGAAGCAAGCGTAGATATTCACATGCATATTTAACCAGAATGTATTCTGGGTGTAGAATCCTTTAATATTCAGAACAAAGATGTCCCTCCCACTGACAGTTTCCCACCTTCTCCAAAGATGACTGAACTAAAAACAAAATAGAAACGAGACAAAATCATCCCCGCAGCTGGCCATGCTCATGTGTTGTTCGAACAAGCTACCATGAGGCTGAGCACACAGGAAAGAGCTAACGCTGTGCTGATGGCTGAACAGGAAGACTCAAACCTTGCTGGTTCTGCTGAAATACATAACACTCCTGCCACATTCACTGGATCCTCCTAATACCAGGAAATCAGAGTCTCATGACTGCCCCTGCGCTGTTTTTGCCATGATTTGTTCTGAAACTGGTTACTATGAGTGTCTTTAAAATGGTATAACATATTTAAAGACCTTTGAGCTAAAGAGAAGCAGATCCAGAAACAGGGTTAAGGGGCTCAGCTATGCTTACTGGTCACCCTTGCTGGACCTGAAGGAGAACAATAACCCCTGAAGAGTCACAGGGACCTTGACTTATCATATTAAGCAATACTGGGACACCAGGGATAAAAGACACTGTCTTCACCAGTCAGGTATTTAGCTGGGTGTCTTAAATCACATGCATCACCAGAAACGGAGCAGCGAATGACCACTGCTGACATTCACCTTGAACTCCTCCTCCAAACCATTACTGCTGGTCCCTGGGATTCTGTTGTAAATCTTTTGAAGGTGGGTCTCCAGCGAGGTCACTTCCAACTCTGTGTCTCCATACAAATAATGTTCCAGAAGAGCTTGGTAGATGAAGACATACTGCATCTGGAGGAGAGAGAAAGCTACAGTGAGGCAGCCATGTTTTCACACTCAAAGAAGAAAAATAAAGGCTATGACTGCAGATTCAATGCATTTTTAGAATTCTGTGGCAAGCGCCTGTTTGATCTTTTCTTGTCCTGTTCCCTTTTAAGAAGATGAAGAGTTGGCTTTTAGAACATAAGAACATAAGAGAAGCCCTGCTGGATCAGGCCACAGCCCATCTAGTCCAGCATCCTGTCGCACACAGCGGCCCGCCAAATGCTCATGGGCATCTCAAGCAGAGACAAGGACAAACCTTCTCCTGCTCTCGAATCCCAGCAGATGGCCCTAGAAGCGCCCCGTTCCCCCCTCCCCCCCGCAAGCCTGAAAGATGCACCTAGGCATCCGTTCTAGTAGCCATTGATACATCTGTCGTCCATAAATTTGTCTAACCCTACCTTAAAGCCATCTAGACTGGTAGCTGTCACCACCTCTTCCGGCAGCACGTTCCATAGGCCAATAACCCTCTGGGTGAAGAAATACTTCCCCCTGTCAGACCTTATTCTCCTACCCATCAGCTTCATAGATGCCCCCTAGTTCTAGTATTGTGTGATAGAGAAAAGAAATTTTCTCCATCCTCCTTTTCTATACCATGGATAATTTTATATACTTCAACCAGGTCCCCTCTCAAAAGCCGTCTCTCCAGACTGAAGAGGCCTAGACGTTGCAGCCTGGTTTCGTAAGGGAGGTGTTCCAGCCCCTTAATCATTCTGGTTGCCCTTCTCTGCACCTTCTCTAGTTCCACAATATCCTTTTTGAGGTGTGGTGACCAGAATTGTACACTATATTCCAAATGTGGCCTCACCATAGATTTATAATAGATTATTCTACCCCATTTTTCTCACCCATTCAAAGGGACTCAAAGTGGCTGACAAACCTTCTGCTCTTCTCCTTACAATACCCATCCTACGGGGTGGGCGGGGCTGTGAGAGCTCAGAAGAGAGCTGTGACTAGCCTAAGGCCACCCAGGTGGTTTTGCGGAGGAGTGCGGAATCAAACCCGGTATTCCCAGATAAGAGTCCGGCTCCTTAACCACTAGACCAGTGGTCGGCAAACTCATTAGTCAAAAGAGCCAAATATCAACAGTACAACAATTTAAACTTCTTTTGAGAGCCAAATTTTTAAAACTTAAACTATATAGGTAGGTACATTGTTATTAACTTAATTAGGGTACTCCTAAGCTGGAAGAGCCACACTCCAGGGGCCAAAGAGCTGCATGTGGCTCCTGAGCCGTGGTTTGCAGACCCCTGCACTAGACCAAACAGTTTAAGGATTGTAATATGGTATGGAAAAGGGGGATACAAAACAGTCCTTTCTGTCACACAACAATAGAACCAGGGGCGCTCTGATGGGTAGGGGAGGCAGAACCGACTAGGGAAGTAATTTTTCACCCATAGGGTCATTGGTTTATGGAATTTGCTGCCAGAAGACGTGGAACAGCAACCAGCCTAGATGGATTTAAGAAAAGATTAGACAAATTCATGGATGACAGTTATAATGGTTACTAGAATGAATGCCTAGGTATATCCTCCAGGCTGGACAGACAAGCCAGGTCATTTGCAAGGAACTGAGAACAGGTGAACAGATGCCCAGAAATGACTGGTGGGCCACTGTATGGGCCGGGATGCTGGACTAGATGGGTTGTTATCTGATCCAGCAGGGCTCCTCTTACGTTCTAACACCAACCTTGAAATATCTACATTGGTTACTTATTCGCTTCTGAGCCTGATTCAATGGCCCCAAATACTTCCAGAAATGCCTTCTCCCGTAAAAAACCTGCCTGTCCACTAAGATCACAAGAGTCGCTTCTTGTAGTCCCACTACAAGGTGTGGTGGTGGAATAGGCTCCCCATGGGCTTCCAAATTAAATGATTTTCAGCATCTGTTTAAAACACACTTCTTCAGCCATGGTTTTAATGCTTTGCTTCCTCCGAATGTAGTCCTGCCAGGGTGGGCGGGTTCTATTTTAAGCTTGCAGTATTGGTTTCATCAGCATTGGAACCTTTGAGTGAAGGGAATGGAATAAAGATAGGATCAAGAAATAAGTAACTTACATCTGTCTGTACCATCTGGCAGCGTTGTGCCCGGATGCGGCTCACAAACCCATAGACGTCCACTTTCCTCTCAGCATGCATCATGTCCAGCATGGCATCAATGACAATGAAAGTTCCTGTCCGCCCCACACCAGCACTGGAAGAAAGGGGAGGATGTTTTAGAAGTCTATTTTCAGATACATAAAGGCCGAGATCAACGAATGCCGAGGAATGGGCAGCCTGAATGTTTGGTCAAAACCCAAAGATGTGCAAGAGCCTACATCTGTCTGTTTACCCACGCTTGCTTAGAAGGCGGATGGTTCTGGCTGTGATGTGGCTAGGAAGTAACAGCTGCTGCCTTGTGGCATTTTGTCGTCCCATCTGGCAGCCTGGATATCCCTCCAGGCAGGGACAGGAAGAAGAAGATCCAACTCATGGAGCAACACAAGCTGTTCTGTGGAGATTCCAGGAGCTTTAATTTCCACACAAATCTCTGCAGGAACTTGGCCAACCAAGTTCACTTGCGTTTCCTGCTGCCTCACCTCTTCCTGAATGGGTAAAATAATTAGCGAAGAGCAGAGCCCCAAGGCTCCTGGCTTCCTTGGAATCTATACTGGAGGCTCCTCTGGAGGAGGAAGAGGCGGGACTCCAGACTCACCTGCAGTGTACAACAATGGCCCCAGCATACTGGGGGTTGCAAGCCTTCACCTTCTTCAGGAATTTCAACATTCCAATGGGAGTGAAGGGGACTCCAAAGTCAGGCCAGCTGGTGAAGTGGAACTGCGTCACCAGGCGCTGAGGCTTTTTGTTGGTGACATCGCCTACCTAGGTAGAAGGGTGAGAAGGTAAGGCTGAACATACTTGTTAATTACCCAGTATCAAGGCCCACTCCACCCCTCTGATGGCTTTCACCATCTGTACTGAGAACTACAGGTTAGATTAAGAAAGGAACCGAACAGAAGGGAGAGAAATCAGAAGCAGACAAGACATCTTCTTCCCCAGGCCCATGTCTTTCTGCCACATTTGGGAATGGACACATGAGCATATAGGAGGATGGTAGGCCTTAATCTGCTGCTAATCAATTTAGAAGGCTCTGATAATGTTACATTGCAATATATGGTGTCTGCTGCACAGCAATGGAAGATGCCAACAGACTTTGCAGAAATGGACAAACTGACCAATTTAATAAGGGAACAATCAATGTCAGTTTCTATAAATCATTGGAAGGTTGCCAGTTCTTATCAACAGACAACAGAAAAAAAGATATAGCAGGCTTGAAGAATAAGGGAAGGCAAAGACATTGGGGTGATAAAAGAATCATTCAGAAGAAGATTGGACGGCATCAATTATTAAACAATGAGCTATGCTGTATATATGAGTCTATGGTTAAGGATATTTCATACTTAACACAAAAACTTGTAAGAAAAAGTTATTTTTATGCAGGGGACCAGCGTGTCATACCTGCTGAATGCAGAATTTCCGCACTGTGTAGTCAACCAGGACTGTCACATCTTCCACCGACACTCTGATATTTCCGTAAGTCCAGCAGCCTTGATCTGGCCAATACTGAGCACACTTACACTGAAGAGAAACCAGAAAAGCTATGCTGATCAAGGCGTAACAGTAAGAAGGCTACGCAGCAGTTTCCACAGAATCCTCTAATACTCTTTCCCTGCCCTTGCATCAAGTACAAAGAATGCTATCGAATGATCGCTATAGCAACTCAGCAGGGGCAGTTTCTGACAGGTTTGCAGGTCTGTATTAACAAAAACTCCGGTCCTTCCCAAATTATGCTTGCCAGGCACTAGGGATAAACACAATAAACTGCTGCAGCTCATATTGGTACACAGCGCTTCCGCCCACACTCTTTCTTGGTCCACGCGCCAGGACCATGGCTGCACATGTGGTGTCAGGGCTGTACGCTCAGGAGGCCACAAAGGTATAGATCAAAGAGCAGGCTAATGCCTGAGAAAGACCATCTAATGAAGAAGATGACTGAAGATATATAGTGAATTTAAAAAAAAGATTTAAGATATATTGGGAGGAACTGACTGCTCTGTGGAGATGGTATAGCTTGAATTGCTGCATAAGCAAACAGCTGAACTTAAGGACCTATCTGATCTCTTCCAACTCTCTGACTTGGGATACTAAGCTAATTTTGGACCACTAAAGAGATTCTGAACAACACCTAGTACCTTCATTGTTTCAGAAAATCACTTAAAGAATAACTGTCCTGGCAGACCACTAGTACTGTATTTTTATATTTCTCCCACCACAATACCCTACTGTAAAGGGAAATGTATTATTGTTATTCAAGGAAGGGACAGCAGTACCAAAAGCTTTTGCTTCAAAACAGCTGAGATGCTATTCAACACACAACTTTTCGTGTATTCACATACTCTTGACTAGACATCCCTTTTTATTTTCTAGCATTGAGCTCTTTCTACTTGTTATACAGTCTCTGATATTCGCTTGCCTCTTTTCTTTCTTTCAAATTGGTCACCATGACAATTGTAGCTGTATTTTGTTCCCAAATCATTCTCCAGAAGTCATTCACAGTTTCTTCTTTTGGTCCTAAAAAGACAATGTGGCATAGAAAGGTATTATGAAAAGAAAAAAAAAAAAGATAACAAAGCTGCTATTATGTACATAGTCAATTCTTATTTAATACTTGTTGTAAATTAAAATCTGAAATGTCCAATGTTTATGTTCGTGTTGAATTTTAAAAAAAGGAAGACATTATGAAATAGAACATAATAGTAGTCTTAAGAACATAGGAGGAGCCCTGCTGGATCAGGCCACAGCCCATCTAGTCCAGCATCCCGTTGCACACAGTGGTCCACCAATTACCCATGAGCATCTCAAGCAGAGACAAGGGCAAACCTTCTCCTGCTCTTGAATCCCAGCAAATGGCCTTAGAAGCATCCTGCTCCCCCCCCACCTGTAAGATGTACTTAGGCATCCACTCTAATAGCCATTGATACATCTGTCATCCATAAATTTGTCTAACCCTTCCTTAAAGCCATCTAGGTTGGTTGCTGTCACATCTTCTGGCAACAAATTCCACAGACCGATGACCATCTCAGTGAAGAAATACTTCTCCTTGCCTGATCCAACTTGCTGGATCAAGCCACAACTAATCAAATCCAGCATCCTGTTTCACGCAGTGCCCCACTAATGACTTTTGGGTATCTCAAGAAGAAAACAAAAACACATGCTCTCAACTCCCAAATGGCCTTTAGAGATATCCTGCATCTCTCTCCAGCCTGGAAGTAGTCATTGATACACCTGCCCTCTATGAATTTGGCTGTATGAACCAAGAACAGTCCTGCTGCATCTGGCCACAGCCCATCTGGTCCAGCATCCTATTTCACACAGTGGTCCAACAACTGCTTCTGGGCATCTTGAGCAGACGACAAAGGCAAAACCTTCGCCTGCTCTTGACTCCCCACAAATGGTCTTTAGTAGCATCCTGGCTGTCTCTCCAACCTGGAGACAGTACCTAGCTTATCTAGTGTGACTAAAATCAGAGTTACCCCATTCTCTGAAACCATTCCAACAAGGAATCTCAGATTTGCAATCCAAGATATCTGGAGGGAATCTGTTTTGGAAATGCTGTATTGTACGCATATATGCCACTTTTAGACTGCCCTTACAAAAACTATAGATAGCAAAGTTTTAAAAAATTAAAACTGATAAAAAATAAAAGGAAAACATATTTTTTAAAAAAATCTAGAGTAAAAGCCACAAATTCAAAACAGAAAGTAAAAAAAAGGGAAGTAGAGGAAGTAGCAGGAATTTATGCAGCAATTCCAGAGCAAAATGCAACACAAAACTGATTTTCACACATTTTTATCTTTCTCCATTGGATGGCAGCAAAGGAATATACAGCAATCTTCCCAAACATAAACTATCATGCTGTTGAGTAGCATTGTGTTCCCAACACTAGATGTTTTCTACTATTCAACTCCAGAATGCAACCTAGTTTTTTTTAGCAATATGCTGATGGTTAATGTAATAGGCAGCCACAGACTAGAAGGTGGTATGTGGGCACTGTTAGAAAGCTGCAGATTTTCAGTTTTATGTAGGAAGTGGGATGATATGGAACAAATTATTTCTTTCCATTGCAGCATTTGTACTAATGTGGCAAAATAAGTCACTTGGAAAGATCTACAAGAAACAAAGCACGCTGAATATATGCTTTATTCAACATCAAGTCTTCCGATTTAATTGACCCAACACAGAAATCCAAAGAAAACAATGTGAAATACCTTGGGCTGCAATGAACTTGTTCTTTTCTTGGTACCCCTGTTGAAACAAAAGCAACAAAGGAAATGAAGTAGGACATTTTTTGTTTCTAGCAGAGAAGTGGAATTCAAAGGATTCTGAACTAAAGGATTCTAATGGCTTTATTACATATACTCTACATGACAACCAAACAAATAAAAACCTGTACAGTTTGGAAGAATAATAATTGGCTTTTCTATGCTGCTTTTCTCGCCCATTTAAGGGGACTCAAAGCAGCTGATAAAGCTTCCTGGTCTTCTCCCCACAACAGAACACCCTGTGAGGTAGGCGGGGCTGTGAGAGCTCAGAAGAGAGCTATGACTAGCCCAAGGTCACCCAGCTGGCTTCACAGGGGATGGTGGAATCCAACCAGGTATTCCAAGATAAGAGTCCAGCTCCCTAACCACTGCAACAATGACTGAAGAGCACTTGCCTTTAGAGGTTAAGATGTGAGACTTGGAAGTGAAAGAATATGCATTCTTCCCAGAAGTAGATACTGCTCAGGTGTGCCCCTCGAAGTGATGTGTGAAGATCTGTGAGGCTTATCTGGAGTGTGAAACATGATGTATTTCAGGCTTCAGAGAAGCCCTGTGAATTTGTTTACACTATTCTGGGGATCCCTGGATGTAACCCATGAACTCCTACCAGGTAACACAGTTCCCTTTAAATGTTTCATTGGAAGCTTAAAGAAACAGTTGTGCAAGTGAGGTGATGCCCAAATCTGATGCAGAAAAAGAAAGTAGAGATTAAAAAGAGTGAGCAGCAAGTCAGCTTTCTTGTTGCCCACAGCTCTGATATTCTCAAACACAGAAGAATCGACATTGTAGGCTTCCTTCGGGCATATGCCAAGTAGGAAAATGAAACTTGGGAGGTTCACGCGAGGAAATGAAACTCTGTGTTTCTACCACTAAGGCCGAAACCAAAACCTATTCCCCCAAAACATGAAAAACAGCACATGATAGCCAATTAGGTGCTGATCTGTGCAGAAATTTCACTAGTCATGGCAACTTGGTATTTCCTCCTTTGTTTGGCAGCAGCTGTCCAAGACACAGACATACGGTGTTCTCAGTTCAATCTGATCTATAACTATCGGCAGTGGGAATGAAATCTGGGAAATTTCTATATACTAAACGTGCCTTAAGATCAAGTGGTGAGGCCCTCCTGGTTGTCCCACCACCTTCAGTAGTGAGGCTGGTGGGCACCCGGGAGAGAGCCTTCTCTGTGATGGCCCCTAGACTATGGAATAGCCTCCCCCTCGAGGTGCGTCATGCCCCTTCCTTATATATATTCAGGAGGGCGGTGAAGACGCACCTCTTTACCCTGGCCTTTGGCTGAGTTGATTATATTTCCCACCCAGGCCAGTGGCCACACACTATCATTTTAAACTTAATGTGTATTGTTTTAAAGTTGTTGAATTTTTAAAGTCTTTTAATGTACATTCTGTTTTAATCTGTTGTTTGAAGGTTGTAACCCGCCCAGAGACCTTCGGGTATGGGGCGGGATATAAATAAATAAATAAATAAATAAATAAATAAATAAATAAATAAATAAATAAATAAATAAATAAATAAATAAATAAATGGAAACATCTGGCACTGGATTTCTGCCACCATGCTCCTCAAAAATATGCAATTCGCATCAAGGAAATAACCAATTAGTATTCAGGGATGTACTTTGTGGGCAGTGAACTGATGAGAGGGTATTTGTATATCAGAATTCATTTTCAGTACTGAATATTTTAAATTATTTAGATTTAAATCACGTTCTGCTGGGAATGTGACTGCAACCAATGAAATTGCCGTCAAACATTTTAGGTCAACTGGAAAGTTGGGAAACATTCTTGTTATGATAAGAACGCCCCATTTTGCTTCCTGCCCCACAATAGATACTTACATTAATGAATGAGGCATTGATATAATCAGAGTCCGGAACTCCTTCAAGAGGTGTCAGATGAACCCTGGAATGATCATCTGGGAAGGAAGGAAGGAAGGAAGGGAGGGAGGGAGGGAGGGAGGGAGGGAGGAAGGAAAGCAGCCCGTTAAAAGACAAAAATATTTTAATTAAAGGACCTCAGTCAAGTCCAATTTGTACCTACTACTCAGAGCAGGAGGGTGTGAAGTCCTGATGCACAAAAAAAGCTAGAGAACTTACAACCCACTATACACTTTGCTCAAAGCTTGTGGTAGGGGGGAAACCCCTGGAATTTTCCTCTATGGTGTAGAGTTATATACTGCAAAGTGTATCTGTGAGGAGTGAAAGGGAAGTTAAAACTATCAATTTTGGTCCCTCCTTTCTCAGCCTAAACTTCTTTAACTGCCTAAACAACAAGGTTCCAATGGACTGGGGACAAAGGTAATATCTGCAAGAAAAGTGGCTACAATATCTACCTATCTTGCAGGACTCACTTCAACAGAGAAGCACTTATTGTTTTGGCAGGAGTGGGGAGAAAAGCAAAATACAGATGTATGGAGTTCTTATCTCCCAAAGATAACTATTGCTCTTTCCAGGCTACTATATATACTGCATAAGAAGAACCAAGCCCAATAATACTATATCTGATTCCCCCTTAAAAAAACAGCCTACGAATTCTAGACTGGAATCAAATCTACAGAAGGTTTAGAGACTGATCTCCACAGCCAACAGAATCAAAGGTAGCTTTATTCTGCATGGCTCTCCTTACATTGTGATCTGCCATTTCTGTTGCTACTTTGGCCCTTCTGCACTTACCTGGATCAAAGGTGTGGGGAGGGTGTTATTCAGTGGCATGCCATGAATGAAAAACATCCACTCCTTGGCTAGGAACTTTTGCTCCTATCCACTGGGTATGTGTATGTGTGGGCAGTTGCACATCTTAGATGAATTACACAGCCCTGGGGAGAGTTGGACCAGATCAGCACCCTCAGTAAGATTGGTGTTGACCTGGCTCATGCCTCGCTATGATCTGGATCAGTAGGTCAGGTTAACCTGATCCAGATCGAAAGCAAGTAAATGCGGAAAGGGCCTTTGATGACTTGGAATGACAACAATACATATCGTGAAGCATACAGTCCCAGCAGTACTGTGGTAATGAGACCACACATCTTCCGACATTTCAGCATTCCTTTTCTGTGGTTAAAAAATCGTCTACACACCAGGAAGCCCCCCTCAGTACCTTGAATAGCAGACAGTGGTTCCACAGGTTCTTGATGGGCAAGAAATGTGAGCCACAGAACTATTCTTTTTGGGATAAAGGGGTGTCCCTGGGTGTGTAGCTTCTTACAAAGCAACGAGTCTCCCGTAAGTAACCCCCCCCCTTTTCGGAAAGATGACCAGGTTCAGATGTTTGTGCTGTGATTTGGACAGAGGCAGGCCACTAAGATGGGCCTAACTCGGAGAGCTGATCCTTTTCTCTAAGTTTTTCCAGAGAAAATGCCAGCCTTATGACACGCCGTGCTATTTTGACAAGGAGGCCATCAGAATAATCTTCTTTTGCCTTTAGTTTCCAACATGAAGACATCTGCTCACAGGGGTGCTGTTAGGAACTGTTCCTGCTACTCTGCGTGGCCCTCGAATTGCACCGCCCGCTCTGTTTGTCTCCTCTCCACCCACAGGCAACACGGCTTCTTGGCACTCTCGCCATCAATGAATCATTTTTCACTTGGCATAAGAAAACAAACAGATGGAGGAAGAATGGCAGTCACCTGCCAAAGCATTATCTCAGAGCCCTCCCTATCATGGTACCTGCTTAGCAGACGAACATTTGGGGACCATTGGAACACCTCTGTAGTGAGGATTCTTCAACTAAACCAGTACACATGTCCTCGGGGTGGGGGGTGGAGACATGTTTAGTCTGCAATGTATAGGCAACTACAGGTTTACAGAATGAAGCAAGAGCTGGATATAGTCCTGTTCTTCAAATGGCAAACATTTAGTCTCATCAGTCACAAACAGTGTCTCTTTGTCAGGATTCAAGCTGAAGCCTTATCTGTACAAAGAGACGTGGCTATTGTGAGCTGCTGGTGACTGAAGAAAAGGCAGAAAGGGCAGTTTTGGTTCCTGAGATGCCAAGAGGACATTATTTTGACCTTAAAACAGCTCTACTGGTCTAGGATGCCTGGTTTGCCTTGCCTCTGTTTGGAGAGCAGACAGACTCTAACCGTCCTGAAGCTGCTGAGCCTCTCCTCAGGTAATCCACTCTAGCTCAACTTTGCCCTGAACCATTCTATCTATCTTACCTGAGTCCCCCACACAAGTTTTTGGTCTCTCCCCATCCATTCCAGTCTCGTGCAACTAAAGTAGTCTCGTAAATCTCTGGGAAAAGACTGCACCATTGTCCTTTTGCACAGTTAGTAGCTGTATGCACTGGCTTTGGACTATCACTCTCTCCTCTCTATAAATCTGCTCTCCTCGGGTGGCTTCTTGTTCTTTCCATAGGGTTCACATGCTCTCACTGTAGAACGGAGGAGGACTAGAATGCAATTATAATCACAACCACCAGAGGGCATCTAGGGCAACAGGAGTACAGGCCAAGACTTACAAGGCAAGATGTTTACATATCTGTTCTTCTCCTTGTTCTCTTCCTTGGAGGCAGCTTCACAGGTGGCCTGGATAGGGCATGCTGGGAGAGCCTGGGAAAACCAAAACAAAATCAATCAGCAGCTTAAACTTCCATAAATACAAAAGTCCAATGCAAAGCCTCTGTGCCTCTTTTTACAGAGATGTGCTGAATGCACGCTTGACAAATGCAAACAGGGTTGTTAGGCTCATTCACTGACAGTCACGGCTTTAATTGTTTGCACTTGTTTACTTGTAAGTAGAACCACAAAATAGGGGAATCTACCCACTTTCTGCTCTTATCGCCAGCGCTGTTGTAAGACCCTGGGCAATTTTGCTCTTCCCTTCCTGTCTGGACGGGAAAGGCGCGCAATGAACCAACGTTGACTAGCATTCACACTTGCAAGCGTAGTAACTTACACCCCATGCAATTGGTCACTCACCTGTGACCAACCCCAGGGCTGCTCCTCTTCTGGGCACTGCCATCTTGAGCGCAACTGCGCGTGTGTCAGCGCCGACGTCACGATGATGCTGTCGCTCTGCGCAGTCGCATCAGGAGGGCATCAGGGCTGCCAGCATGCTTGGGTGGCAACTCTGTTGACCTCTTTGTCCAGCAGAGGTGCGAATGGTCCCTGGCTGGGCGCAACAGGTAAGTGACCGGGGAAGGTTGGGGAGGATGTGGAGCACAATTTTGTGATCCACAGCTACTGCATGATTAGGGAACTTCTAAGCAGTTGGAGGCTGTAGCAGTCTTCTTCAAATGCAGATGCCCTTCCCCAGAAGTTCCTTAGTCATGGGAATTGGCTTTCTTTGTGAGTGAGTGGCAATTGCAGAAAGTTGACATGCTTCCCACTTGTGGTTCTACTCATGGGTAAGCAAGTACAAATGATTATAGCTGGGGCCGTTTAATGAATGAGCCCAACAGTTGCAGGCCTATTAGCTCTGCTCACATTTGTCAAATATTAGCATGGCACATCTATTTTTTGCATTACAGTTCTTAAATAATAAGTGATAAGTGAACACCAGTAGACAAATGCAGAGAAGCCTTAGGGAACTCAGGGACTCCTGCTTTTATCAGGCAAAAGCTTCTTAATCTTTGCTGGAATACTTGAAAAATTCAGAAGCTGCTGAGGTTAGACGGCAAGTGAGATCCCATAATCATAGAAATATAAATTATACGAAGCTTCCAGACTTGTGAAGATCCACAATGATAGAAATGTTTAAGTTACATGGAGCTTTGTACAATCATAAAAGAAGCCCAGAACAATCTCCCTATCAAACAGACAACAATTTTGAATAATAATCTGGATAAATATGTAGTGAATTCCTTAAATCCCTTCCTAGTTGACACGTAGCAAGCCCAAACTGCTCACAATCCTAAGCCGGTTTTGATACCGAAGATTTAACTCTGCAAACAGGGCACAATTTGCTCCAATAACTCATTCTTCCACATGATGTTCCTGCATCCAAAGTTTTAAAAGATACAAAGGAAGCTGTCTACAAGGAATCAGAATTCTAGTCTCTCTTGCTTCCTCTCTGAATGGCAGCAGTTGATCAGAGTGTCAGCCAGGGCTATCAGATGATAATTCTGAAGAAACCAAGAATCTGAACCTTGAATTTTTGCACGCAAAATGTGTACTTTATCGCTGAACTGAGGAACCACCTCAATTTGAGTAGCATGCCACGTATGTTTGCATCAGGCTCAACTGACTTTACAAGGGGAGTTTATCAATACAATGCAGTATTGTTCCAAGTTACCCCTAATATAATGATGCTGAAGCTTAAATGGTTTCGCCACATAATAAGAAAAGGCAGCAGAGGGTGAAATGGGCAGATAGTGTTATGGAGGCAACAATCCTGAGACTGGCCAGACTCCGTAAGAGAGTGGAAGACAGACAGGTCTGGCATGTTGCGGTCCATGTGGTCACAAAGACTTAAGCATGATCATATGACTATTTCCATAATCTATCTTTACACAAGTTCCCTCTTAACTCCTTACAGGAGACTTTCAATAGACAGTAAATATAAATTACTATACATTAGTCAATAAAAGGGTTAACGATTCATTTGCATATGCCTTCTTTCTCTCAGTAACCAATTCATTTTGTAGATTTAAATGATGTTCACAGTCAAGTGGGGGAAATAGAATTGATGTCGCTGCTCGATTCAGAAATGTAGTGAATTTTGCTTTAGGCTTTTGCCAGGTCTGCTATCTATTTTGCTAAGAGGCTTCTATAGTACAGAGAAAGCAAGATTGCTACAAACAATACAGGAGCATTTTTACTGCTGCATCACATTATTGGGGAGGTTTCTTTGTTCTTTGAGGTCTATGTTGGAAGCTTCAGTAAGATCTACACGTTTTGAGGGGAATAAACATCCTTTTCAAGGAGATTTATACTTGTGTTCTTGGATGGAATGGCTATCCAGAGTAGAGAACTCTTGGCAAAGCCTTCAACTGATCCTAACAAACTCTTTGAAATAGACTTAGGAAATGAATCAGGCACTATGCTTTCCAGCAAACACAAGGGGGCAGCAAAAAACCCTTCTGTGCAACCTCAAATCCCATAAAGCTGAGTCAGTTACATCTGGCCTCAATTCAACTTTTAAAAAGGCAGTTCCCAAAACAAGTAACAAGTGAATCAGAAAAGCGAAAACTCAAGAGAAGCAAAACATGTACCGGGAAGAAAGTGGTCAGCAAGAGCAAAGCTGAACAGAGCATTAAGAATTTAATTCTTCTCTCCTTTGCAAACAGCCTGGAAGAGAAACAACCCTGGACTTCCTAGAATAATACCCAATTATCTGGAGACTAAAATTCAAAACAGATCTTTGGTTAAGTATTTACAAGAGGACAAAGAATAGGGGTGTCAATAGATTCCACAAGCATGTAAACTCCTGCAAAATCTTAGGGAACACGAGTTGAGAAATAGTTGCAGGAAGGAGACCAAAGTTTAAATTCTCATTCAGCCACAAAAACTTGAGGGATGCCACCAGAAAATCAGTAATTTTTATTTATTTATTTATTTGTATTTTTGTCTTGCCGTATACCTGAAGGTGTCAAGGCGGGTTACCCTAACTTACTCCATGAAATTGTGATGGGGTGGTGGTGGATTTTTGCTTATTTGATAAAGCAAAATACTAAAAATGAAGGGTAGTTTTGGAATAACTACACCAATCACTCGTTTGAAAGTTGCAGTTCAGTAGATTTTGTAGTCGCTATCTGACTAATGAGCAAGCAAAAGCAAACTGTTTGGACTTTCTGTACTTCCCCCCCTCCCCCACTATCAGCATAATCTTCTCATTTTGTGTATCTGTGGATGCAATCAACACTGAAAGGTGGAATCCCAGTGAAGAGTTTGGGTGCTTTTTTTTTTGGAGGGGATGAGAATTATAAGTTATCTTGCAAATGCTGCTCAGATTTAAAATCAATAATGCAGGAACAGATTTTCACTAGGAAAACAGGAAGAGGGTGTGAAGGATCCTGGAAAAGGGCCCAAGAATCAGGGTCAAGTGAGGGCAAGCCAGCATTTCTGTTGATCTAGAAAGAACTGATTGGAGGTGGAGCTTACAGCAGAGAGCTGGAGATTAAGCCTTCAAACATACCAGCGCAACACCACTCCTGTCGTCTTTTAGATTTTCAAATTCAAACCTCCAACATAAAAAACATCAATTCTGTTTCTCCTCTAGATGGCACAGGAGACAATTTCACCAGCACCTTACTGGCTTGTGTGCATCCCATTTCCCCCCCTCTGAGTACTAATATAAAAGCAGCACTTTAAGCATTTCTGTAAAACTAGTGAAGGAACATTTTATCATATGCGGCAGACTTGTAAAAAAGCAAAAATATAAAAAAAAATTGGATACAGATACATACTGTAATGAGAAATACCTTAAAAATTAATGTACTGTTCAGACCAGAAATGTTTTTATTAGGAATAACAGATGAAAATCTAGACAATGTGAACCCTTTGATTCTCCATATGTTAGCAGCATGAAGAATACTATATGCACAAAAATGGAAAGAAGGTGGAATCCCTTCTGTGGAGAACTGGCTAATTTAATTGACTGAATTAGCAGAGATGGACAAATTAAGAGACCTTTTAAAAAACAGGACAATAGAGAAGTATGTAAAAGAGGAGGAGGAATAGTACCATATTTTCTGGCATATGACGACTGGGTGTATAAGACCACCCCCAACTTTCCAGTTAACATATAGAGTTTGAGATATACTAGCTATATAAGAAGATGATACCCGGCGTATAAGACGACCCCTGACTTTTGAGAAGGTTTTCCTGGGTTAAAAAGTAGTCTGATACGCCAGAAAATACAGTAACTGCTGGATCTAATTGACCTACATGTAGACAGTTGAAAGGAAGAAAAATTACTGATGAGAGCAAAAGACAGGGATACTAAAAGAAGACCCTGAAGAATGGGGGAAGTGAATTACAGTTAACAACCGAATGATGTGATATAAAGGTATGTAAGACCCTATATTGAGAATCTGAAGTTTTAAGGTTGTGTTATAAAATAATAATAATAATAAAAAAAATTTATAAGGCATTTCTCTGAAAGTCCAAAACCTTATGGCAACAAAACATTTATAATTGGCTTTCAGATTTAGCCTGGCAGGAGCTATTGACTTTTTCCGTTTAGCAGGAACCTGCAGCTATTTTCATTATATCAAAGTGCAATTTCCTGTAGAGTTCCACAAAGAAGCCACAGGTACTGAACAGCCAGAAAGGCAGGCAGCAGCAGATTTATTATAATTTGTACTGAAGTTTAGTAAACTGTATTTTTTAATTTCAAATCTGACATTAAGATGAAGTAAGACTAGCCACAGGTGGAATAAGGGAGAAAATTGATGAAGTACTCACATTAAATTCCTCACGGAAAAGTTTGTTATCATCTGCCATTCGCCGGTTTATCTCCTCTTCCAGTTTATCAACAGGTAAGGGTGGGTACTTTCTGTTGGTGCTGGGGGACCTGGCAAGGAGAGGCATGCTCTGGGGCTCTGTATGACCAAAACAGAGTAATATATATTATTTATGTTGACAAACTGGTTAGCAGTCACACTATAGTAATTTGTACAGTCTACACATACTCTTTTCTATTTCTTGTCATTCTGATCTGTCCACTTAAGACTAAGGTTTCCCAGTATACAGAATTACTATCATGGCTCGTGCCCTTTCTGACTCCTCTGATGGTGAGGTCCCTCCCATAAAACCAAACAGGAAGGGTTCTGCCAGGAAAATATATATAACTAATAGGGTAAAATATACCCCACTGACAAATATAAGTAGTTAAAAGGCACATTTCTAGTATTAGAAATATCAGGCAATTACAAATATTGGAACTTAATTGGATCCATCGATTGAAATCTGAATCCCTGGTGGGTTTAAATGAAAATGTGAATTGGTTGGTTTGAGTTCTTTATTGCTTGTCCTTCCACACCCTAGGTTTTCCCTTAGTTTTCTTCATTCTCACTCATGATCTATCCCCTCACTAGTCCCACTGGATACATAAAGAGACTCTACTTTTGAATTTAACAGAGTCACATTTTGTGAGCTGTATATTCTACATACCGTATTTCCCGGCGTATAAGACGACTGGGCATATAAGACGACCCCCAACTTTCCAGTTAAAATATAGAGTTTGGGATATACTCGCCGTATAAGAAGACAACACCCGGTGTATAAGACGACCCCTAACT
This sequence comes from Aspidoscelis tigris stejnegeri, assembly GCA_023333525.1. NCBI lineage: Eukaryota > Metazoa > Chordata > Lepidosauria > Squamata > Teiidae > Aspidoscelis > Aspidoscelis tigris. Next base: position 85,739,085 of record JALMGA010000006.1, on the reverse strand, counting down.
TCTGAGAAGATTTTCCTGGGTTAAAAAGTAGTCTTATACGCCAGAAAATACAGTACATTTTATTACTTTGAATATCCATAGGCCATTGAAGAAGACCCAGGTCAAAACACGTCTGGCCTTGTGTTTTGTATTTTTGGAACATTATTTTGAAACATTATTTGATTTTTATTATTTTCAGCATTTGCAAATTGTTCAGTGGGGTATCGTTACCCTTTTAGAAATTATAGACTTTTTCTGTTCTATAGTTTTGATATTTCTTTATATATTTGACTTTTTACTACTTATATTTGTCACTGGGGTAGATTTTATTCTATTAGTTATTATAGTTTATATTTTCCTGGCAGAACTCTTGCTGTATGGTTTTTTGGTTTTGTATCTTGGGGTTTTTTGCTACAGAGATTTGTGTTGGTTTGAGGTCCCTCCCATGCCACGAGGGAGGTGTGCCCCAGGGTTCTGTCCCCACAGAAGCAGAGGGCTCAGGTTCAGACTCAGATGCTGCTCCCTGGCCAGACCGGAGTTCTCTCTAGAGATGAGAACACCTGCGGTGCTCAGTGTACCTCCATGCCAAACAGCTGTGTCAGCAGGGGCGTGACTCTCTGAGTCCTACTTAAGAAACCCCAATCAAGCAACTTCCGTTGCAACAAAGAATCTTCTTGGCAGCCCCCGACTCATGTGAACTTTGATTCCTGACTGACTTCCTGACTTATGACAACTCTCTGGTAACCCGACTCTTGGTCTGTTTGACTGCATGTACTCTGCATCCCCAAAGACTCTGGAAATTGACTTGGCTTCTTGCTGTGCGTGTATGTGTGCTTACTGCTGCTGCCCGCTCTGGACATGACAATTATTCTCACTTTTGGACCTCTTTCCCTTTCCTCAAATAATGGAATCATTTCCAGTCACTGCATTTCAGGCAAACCAAAAAAAGCACAAACAGGCAAAGTAAGGCACAGATACGCATTCCATCTGCCACACTGAGTAGACTTCAGGGCTTTTGCTGGTACAAGGGAAGTAACTGGAGGCCAAATTTTTCTGCAATTCTTAAATCAAATATTAAACCATATTGCCCACCCAAACAAAACACCTTTTTCAAAATGTGTTACCTTAGTGACTAAACCTCAGCTACCTTTCATTAAATGGTAACTACTGAGTTTAGCCAGCATGCAACGTTCATGGAAACAGGTTTGCTACACTCCTAAACAAAATTAGAAACTTATAACCTAGGATTAGCAGGAAGCCAAATCGACAGACATACAATAGCACTTTCTCTACTTCATTATATGTATTTTTACAGTGCTTCTTATTTAAAATCTTGAAGCGGTTAACAGGTAAGATAAAAAAAAAAATTAAAAACAGCTGAAATAGCAAATTGCTATAAATCATCATTAAAAACAGCAGGTGGGAGAAATCTAGTCCTTGGAGCATAGCCAGAAGTACCCATGAGGCAGCACTGTCTATGAGCTATACAGTCCCTAATAGCTCCCAGGAAGGACTGAGAAATCCTTATAGGAGATTCCACTTGAAAGGAAGGCAGAAGTAGGAATACCGTCACACTGGCGTTACAAGACTCACCCATGTCATCTGTCCGACCATTAGATAGGTGAAAGGAATTGGAATGACTCCCGGCTTGCTTGTATTTTTTGAACCTAAAATTGAAATAGACGACTATCAGCTGACGTTGATCTCTAAAAAGTTAATTGTCTAAGACACGGATACCTTTCTTTGCTACTTGCAATCAAAAGAGGAGGTAAACATGCATATTCATGAATACAGCGCTGTCAAACGGGTGATTGCAGGGTCAGACGAAGCAAGTGGTGGAGTGAAAAATAGCTGTGTAGGAGTTCCATCATTATTCCTGTGTGTCAAGATCTACAACAGTTTTCTGGGCCTGTGCTGGAGTGAATAATGAGGGACTATGGCACACAGTAGGGGACCCAATGGGTTAGCCAAAAAAAAGGTCTACGTGATCTACCATCCAGCGAAGTGGCTGAACAAATACCAGTGGCGAACCTGTAAGTAGGACATAGCCCAGCATCTTTCTGGGTCCTCATGACTGTCAGCAACTTGAGCTCAGAGATGTACCATCCCCGGCACTGGTGAACGGCACAAGGCCATCCCTATTAATAGCTGACGATACCTTCCCTGCCCATGAACATCTCTAACCTCTGCATCACTGCATTTTGTGCTAGCATATTCCACAGGTCAACCAAGTTCTTCTTTTTCCCTGCCACGAGTATTTCAATGTTCATCTCACTAGATAATTCTAAACTAAGGAATTTAGCAAGAGAGAAAGCTTCTTCATATCTTTTCTTTAAACGCAGGCATAACTTTCTACCTTTATTTTGTCTCCTCCTTGTTTAATTTTTTCCTCAATTGAAGACTTGAATACCGTGACCTTTTCTAACAAAGAAGCTGCCCCAGCTCCGGGACTGATGACCTTTTTCCAGCTCTACAGTGTTCTTACTAAGTTATAATGACCAGAACTATATACAGCATCTCAACTACAGTCACCCCATGATTTGAGACCTGATAAATATTGGCTACTTTGGTTTCAGTCTAAAAAAAATGTGTGTCCCACTAAAAACCCCAACCAAGAAATTCAAGAGGTTCTCAAAGACTACTCACCTCAACATGTATAGGACAATAATAATAAATACTATGACTAGCAAGGAAGATAATGCTACCATGACAGCAATGATGGGTGTCTCATCTAGAAGAGAGAAGAACTTTGGTTAGAAATAGCAGCACCACATATTTTGAAACATTTATTTATTTATTTACATTTATTTACATTTCTATCCCGCCCATACCTGAAGGTCTCTGGGCGGGTTACAACAGGTAAAAATAAATTAAAACAAGATACAAGTTGAGAGCAGATACAGATTAAAATGAAATACAAATAAAACAAGATGCACACTTAAACATGTAATGTTCTAGGTCCTCCTGATGGAAAATCATCTCTCTCACCATCTCTCTCTAAGGAAAGTATTTTTTGTGAAGACAACTTGATACAGGCATGAGTCTAAATTTTGTATTACTGGTGCAGAAAATCTAAGGAAATAGTCCAGTTATTCCTTTGCACTGAAAAATTCCGAAGCTTCAAAACTAAGGTTTCTTTAGGAACTTAATCTAAACAGGCAAAGAAAAACTGGTTTGTGAGATCTCCTTACAAGTTTATGAGCAGTTCCTTAAAAGCTGTGCCCCTTGTTTCTGGGATCACAAAGAGGTAGAAGGTCATTTTACCTATAGAAGCTTGAGAAGCTATTCCTCTATTAACAGAGAGCTTCCTGCCCACACCATGGGAAAGTGTCCATTTGAAGTGGTTAATATATCTGCAGAGCTACACCGAAAGCTTGAATTTCTGTTCCGAACTATTACTTGTGGAAGCCCTGACTCATTTACTTTGTTTTCTTTATATATCTACCCATCTTCTTTTGATATTTTGTGTCTCCACAGAAATCAAGAAGAACCGTATTTTCCTTCACACCAGCTAGACACAGGTGAATATATCTAAAAATGCCAACAGCACACATTCTTGGTTCTCTAGCAAAGTTTCCATATGCCATCCACTCAAAGAGAAAATAATGTTTAGGGCTCCCCTTCCAACAACCAAGATCATCCGGTAAATGCTAGAGATAACAAGTGAAACAGCGAAGGGAAAGAAGTCTTTTGAGGAACAATTTGGACCCTCACTGGAACAGAAGGATTCAGCTTCTCTGCTCAGTTCTGCATGCCTGGCTTCTGGAGTAACCCATAGGAAGCATCCTGAAAGAAACTCATAGGTTTTGCCACTTTCCAAACTGGGAAGGGAAACAGCATTTCAGACCATTTCCAACACATGCAGAAAGCGCATGCACACACATGGGATACATGTCAAGAGGCAGTTGAAAAGCGGAAGTGTCCACTGCCAGTTGCAAATGGAACATTAAGCTTTAAAATAATTTCCCATAATTTAAAAAACTTTCCCTGCTATAAGCAAAACTACATAGTTTTACGCTCCACGCTGCATTAAAAGCCTACAAGAAGTCTGCAAGCAGAAACTCTTAACGGGGAATGCTGAGATGCGGAGCTTGAAGGTATACAATAACCTCCAAAGTTGCTACTTCACTCTAAGCACTCACTACAAAGCAGTGAGTAACCCATCAGGCAGGCAGGCAGGCAGGCTGGCAGGAAGAAAGGAAGGATATTTGCCTGAATTAAGATCTCTTAGCAGTGCCACTGCCATCAAAAGCTAAAGGCGTGGACATGTGTGAGGGCCTTCTCTGTGACAGCCCCACGCTGTGGAATAGCCTTTTCTAACAAGGCACTTGTCCTCCTTCACTAGACAGTGGGTTGTTTTAATTTTGTTTCTTGTGTATTTTAATTGTGATAACCTTCCCTGAGACCTCTGGCTACAGCAGTGGTTCTCAACCTGGGGGTCGGGACCCCTTTGGGGGTCGAATTATCCTTTCTCGCTGCCATAAATATTATTTCCAATCTTGTCTATGGAAACGTATAGCACGTACTTCTCCAAGATATAATTGGAGAACCGGTTTAATTCTGCCCTCCTACATGAAGCTAGCTGGGTGACCTTTGGTGAGTCACAGTTCTCTTCTGAGCTCTCACAGCCCCACCCACCTCACAGGATGTTCTGTTGTGGGGAGAAGAACAGAAGGTTTGTCAGCCACTTTGAGTCCCCTTAAATAGGTGAGTAAAGCGGGGTAGAAAAGCCAACTCTTCTTCTTCTTCTTCCAATGGCCTATACATGCATAATACTTGATGAAAGAGGTAATTTATATGTAACTTCCTATTGATTGTCTGCATCACCTTATGTGTCACCTTACTTTCTTCTGATATTCTGACAAGCCTGTAGTTTTGCTGGATAAATCTGACTGCAATAAAGCAAGCAAGCAAGATTTAAAAAGCAGAAACAAAAATAAAAACAAATTAAAAGGCCCCACAGACATTTTTATAACAGTTCTCCCTGACCCAAAACCAACAGGTTATAGTCATGATTAACTGTTCAATGTCAACCCTGTAAGATTGGGTTAGAATGGGAAAAGGTGACCTTTTCCTTTCTCTTAAAACCTACCAAATGCAAGACGTTTCTCCTTGTAGAAAACAAATATCTGTCTTGGTCTGATGTAATCCAATAAACTGCTGGGGGCTGGGAAGACTGAGCTGACTGTGAATTTTTCTTTTTCTGTAGAGGTTTCTTTCACAGAGAATTTAGACTTCAAGGAAGCCAACATTACATGCTGATATTCGACAAGGGGAGACTGTTCTATGCACACCTAGCAGCAGTTCTGCAACTGCATTTTCCTATTTTCCTGCGTATTCTTTGAAAAAGAATGAAAACAAGCAGTTCTTTTGCAAGCTCACAGCAGACAGTGCTGGCAAATACAGAGCACGTCTTCCACCCTTTGAAACACGCAACAGGTTTACAAATGAGCTGTGAGATGGCTGCCTGGGCGCTTTAACGATGCTAGATTGAGCCCTTCCCCTAGCAACCTCTGCACCAGAAGAAAAAAAAGATAGAGAGAGAGAGAGAGCAGCTTGCAGAAAGCAACAGAGAAACATGAAAAAAGCAGTTGGAAGCTTCCTGCCTGTGGCTAATGGCCACTGTGTAAGAAGTTCCAGTTCTTGAGTCAGATGTGTCAAAAAGGGGAAAGTGTAAACCTCAAAGCTCCACATCTCCTTGCCAGATGCATCCCCAGGAAGGGCTACTATTTAAGGTCCTCGGCTTACTGAGCATCTATTCCACAAACCTACTAGTGTCCAACCCAGCAGCTGCTGGAGTTCCGGAAGGAGCTACATCTTGTCTGTTACACCACAGAAACACATTTCACATGCCAGTCTGACCAAGTGTCCCCTTCCTTCCTTCAGCCTCTAAGGAGTGAGGTTTTCTCTCTTAGCTATGGAAGGCATTTTTCTCATGTAAATCAAGGGTGGCTAATCCTTTTGGTGGGATGTGTGATGTCCCAAGCCCATATTTCCGCATATAACAATTTTGGAAACAGAATAAAAAAGAAAACCCTAGCTCTCAAACCCTCTTAGGAAGCCATCAGAATCCACTAGCCTCTTGGAGCACATCAGTTTAAAAGGTCCCCTACCTTTGCAGAGCAATGAATCTAAGCCATCAGCAGGAAGTAATTTGCGTATTCCAAAGGGAAAGATGACAAAAACTCCCACTTTTACATTTTCATCCTCCTGTCTGGTTGAAAAAAAAAGTCCAAGGTGTGTCCTGGCACACGTGTGCCCACAGTGACATACTGGGGCAGCCCTGTGGTTGGAAGGAAAGCCAGAATCTGAGCCACACCTGGTACATTTGCTTTGGCATGATATGGAAACCACTTGCATCAGTCATCCTAGGCGTCCTCAATACCAAATCTGAGACCTCTGTTAGCTCAGGCAGAGGGTGTGCTGGGTGTATACCAGCAGGAGTTCCACTGTGTCATAGGAAAGGAGCTGGTAGCTCCCATCTGGCCCTTTAACTTAGATTAGGGCTGCAGTAAGAAATCTGGTGAGCACCTGGACATGGGACAGTGAACCATGTGTGGAAGGTACATGACCCCCGTTCTGGGACACAGAAGAGAGGGGACATTTTGGTGCAGGGAGCATTGATGAAACAAGAGAGCAGAAACTTTCATTCCTGGCCTTCAAAGGTTCCAGAACAGCTCTGAAGATGGCCCAGCCTCCAGTACCGGCAGCAGCGATAGAACAAGATGAGCATTATCAATCCACAAAGTCCTGTCCTGTGACTTGAACCAAAGGGCAAGTTAATAAGGCAACTAGGCATTTTATAATGCGGGACAGCTAGAAGAGAGGACTAGTGTTAAGAGGCAAGCTCCCAGCACCAAGCCATCTCCTACCCAAAATTACTTTAATGGCCAGTCTCAGAATACCAATTTTGCCTAGGAATGTGACCACAACAGCATTGAAGAAGTATCTAAGCGACTTGCCAAACTTTCAAGTAAGTATGCAAAATATATTAACCCATAAACAGCAATCATCCCACTACACCTACAGATTTTTGAAGCTAGCCTGGCTTGATTGAACATAACCTTTGAAAGCTAGTTAGAGGAGAATAACACTTGCCAGAAAGCCCATTAGTCCAACAAATCCAAATTATAGTAAAGCCGTTTTATGCTAATTCAGTTTGCACTGTTTCTGTATAATCTACTAGTTGAGACTTTCTTTCACTTAGTGGTGATAACCATACCTGTTCCACCCTATTTATTTACTTATTATTTATATTTCTATCCTGCCCTATACCCTAAGGTCTCAGGGCAGGTAACAACCCTTAAAACAACAAATTAAAACCAATAATATACATAAAAACATTTAAAAGATTCAGCATATTAAAATACTAAAATAATATTATCTGCCATGGAGCGGAAAGTATAATCACATCAGCTAAAGGCCAGGGCAAAGAGATGCGTCTTCACCGCCTTCCTGAATATATACAGAGAAGGGGCATGATGCACCTCAAGGGGGAGACTAATCCATAGCCTGGGGGCCATTACCAAGAAGGCCCTTTCCCAGGTGCCCGCTAGTTTCACTACTGAGGGTGGTGGGACAACCAGGAGGGCCTCAGCTCCAGATCTTAAGGCAGGGGAAGGTTGGTACGGGAGAAGGCATTCCTTTAGATATTAATGTGTTTTCCATAACATTAATGGTGTATTGCTTGCTTAATGTGAGTTTCGCTTTAAGCGACAACTTGCTGGAATGGAACCCACACATTAAATGGGGAGCTACTGTATTTTTGTATTCAGGCTAACTTCCACATCTAGTCTCTAAGAAGGACGGGTCCCTCTGGATTTATCCTTGACACAAAGCTTCCAACCGTTTTCCATACATGATGCCTCTTGTTTTCCTGAGGCAATTTAAATTCTATTTTTAACTGAGGAAAGACTCTCAGAACTTTTTCCATCCCTGACCCAAACTGAAATGAGAACAACCACACAGTCAGCTGATAGATGCTTGTCGCTTCCTCTGGAGAGTTACTCAGCCACAGACCGCAATGCTTGGGTGGAGTGTGGGAATGGGGAAATATATTACCAGGTGTGTTCTGTTTGGATATTTTAGTTGAAAAGGCTGCATTGACATCAGTGGCCAGTGCAAGTCAGGCACAGCCAAAACTAACAGGAACCCATCACTGTCAAGTGCTCTTGTTGAAAAAAAAAAACACAAAAACCAGAAGGCTGTCAGCTATCCTGTACCTGACTTCATTGGCTCCTTCATGAACATGCATGACTCAGTCCGTGTTGATGGGAGTTACTACAATATGCATGCAAGAAAGCATACGAAGAAGCTGTGAAGTGCATCAAGTTTCCTTGCACTAAGAGAAGTTCTGTGGTTCATAGAATCATAGAATTACTGTATTTTCTGGCGTATAAGACTACTTTTTAACCCAGGAAAATCTTCTCAAAAGTTGGGGGTCGTCTTATACACCCAGTCGTCTTATACGCCGGAAAATACGGTATGAGTTTGGAAGGGACCTCTAGGGTAGGGATGTGCACGGATTTCGAAACATTCAAAGTTTGATAGAATTTGTTCAATTCTGGACATTCAAATTTGAATCAAAGGTCTATAAATTCAAATGTAAACGTTCGAACAAGTTTTGCATTTTTGAAACATTTGTACAAACTATTCCAACATTTGTATGTGTTCAGATACACACGCGATGGATACTTGCCTGTATGCATCTTTCCCATGCACGTAAGCATTTGTATGAATCTGTACGGGACAAAAATCGGACGCATACAAACATTGTTGACATTCATATATGCAAATACGGATTGAAAACTCGTCAAATAGATTTGAATCCAATCGAATGTGAATACATTTGAATAGATTCAAATCTTTGGATATTCGATTCAAATCAAATCCCAAAAATTGAATTAGTGCACACCCCTACTCTAGGGTCATCAAGGCAAGATTTCCTAAACCACCCCAGATAGATGTATGTCCAGCCCCTGTCTGAAGACCTCCAGTGGAGGAGAATTCACTACCACCCATAGCAACTTATTCCACTGGCTGATCACCCTCACTGTCAGGAAATTTTTCCTAATATCTAATCTGTATTGACTCCCTTGAAGTTTCATACCATTGTTTCTAGTCCTCCCATCTTGTGCAAGTGAGAATAGGGACAATCCCTCTGCACTGTGACAACCCTTCAGATATCTGAAGACCGCTATCATGTCTGCTCTCAGTCTTCTCTTCTGCAGGCTAAACATTCCTAGATCCTTCAACCTTTCCTCATATGACGTGATTTCCAGACCATTAACCATTTTGGACTTGCTCTAGTTTGTCAATGTCTTCTTCAAATTGGGGTGCCCAGAACTGGACACATTACTCTAGATGAGGTCTGACCAAGGTAAAGGGGAATGATTACTTCTTGTGGCCCAGACTCAATACTCCTCTTGGTGCATCCTAGGATGGTGTTTGCCTTTTTTGCAGCTGCATCACATTATTGACTCATGTTCATCCTGTGATCAACCAGTACGCCCAGATCCTTTTCACTTGTGCTACTACTCAGCCAGATTCCTCCCATCCATCCATCCATCCATCCATCCATCCATCCATCCATCCATCCATCCATCCATCCATCCATCCATCCATCCATCCATCCATCCATCCATCCATCCATCCATCCATCCATCCATCCATCCATCCATCACATTTCTATTCTGTCCCATACCCGAAGGTCTCTGGGTAAGTAACAACCTTAAAACAACAGATTAAAAACAGAATATACATTAAAGGACTTTTAAAAATTCAACCAATCTAAAACAATGCACAAGATGTTTAAAATGATAGTGTCTGTACTGGAGGGGAAATATAATCAACTCAGCCAAAGGCCAGGGCAAAGAGGTGCATCTTCATCGCCTTCCTAAATATATATAAGGAAGGGGCATGGCACACCTCAAGGGGGAGGCTATTCCATAGTCTGGGGGTCATCACAGAAAAGGCTCTCTCCCAGGTGCCCACCGGCCTCACTACTGAAGGCATTTTTCTTACCAAGAAGTAGGGCTTTGCATGTTGTCCCTATTAAATATCATTCTGTTTGTTTCAGCCCACTGTTTATCTAGATCTTAAGTATTAGATCTAGATTATCTTAAATATAAGTTTAAATTAGAGGAGGCTACACCCTTGAGCTGCAGAATCACAAACTGAGGTGTGCCTCCAAATTATGAGAGGAATGTGCATCCTGCCTCTATCTGGACTGTGCCAGAGTAAAACGGTGTACGGCCCACCACCTGTGCTCTCAAGAGAAAGTGGAGAAAGAAAGTGAGGAGGGAAGAAATGCCAGCAACTGTGGAATACAGGCAACAGGTTTCAAAGCATCAAAGCACATGCATTTCAGCTCATCACAAAAGGAAGCCAAATTTGAGGCACTGAGTAGCAATAGGGAATAGTGTTATCTCCATTATGGTGGAGTTCTTGTAACCGAAGTGAATTCAGAAGGACTGCTGTCTTGTACTCCTCTTGATACCCTTTGAAGATCTCAGGTAAGACCTTCAATGGATCAAATAAACATAGGGAACAAAAACAGTCAAGTGCAGTCTAGTGTTGAGACCGTAATGAGGGAGACCCTAGTTCAAATTCTTGCCTTGCAATGAAACTCACCGGCTGATTCTGAGCCTGTCATTCTTCCTTTAAGGCAGTGGTTCCCAACCTGGGGGTCGGGACCCCTTTGGGGGTCGAACTACCCTTTCAGAGGGATCGCGACGAGCCTCCCGCCGCCCTTCCCTCCCACCTCCCAGCTGCTCCGTCCCTGTGGTTGGGGGTCTCCATAACATGAGGAACTCCATTAAGGGGTCGCGGCATTAGGAAGGTTGAGAACTGCTGCTCTAAGGGAAGGTGGGATAACCTACTGTCATAGTCTTAATTGACTTTAGATGAAATTCAAGGTTCCAAAATTAACAATACTAAAATTTATTAGTCAGGGATCAGATACAGCATATTTTTAAAAAGATAAGAAGAATACGTTACCTCGTCCAACATCAATACCTACAAATATAAAGGGAACAAATGGGAGGGGGAGGAGAGAGAGAGAAACAACAGATCAGACTAAAGCTGCCATGGTGTACAATTCTGTAAAGAAGACACGAGCACCTATAAGGAGGAGGATGTTCTTAAGTGACTACAATTAGTGGAATGCTATTTTATTTTAAAAGAGTTGCACAAGTCAATGGGGCATCCATCTCCCTGCTTGAGGAACTGATACAGAAAGCAGGGGAATATGTGATATCCCTTTCCTATGCATGATTTCTGCTGGTCAGAGACACTGTGCTTAGTAATATTCCCACCCTTATCTACTTTCATTACTACATCTCACCTCAGAGAATTCCATATTTCAATCATAAGCCAGAAGGAAACATTATTTCTGTATGTTCCAAACAGCTGAATTCATTGGCCCTTTCTGAACTACCCTCTTGATCCAAATTAAAGGGCCGCTGATCCGGATCCTGGGCCACCATTAGTCCGGCTCTGTCTGCACCAGACAGTTCCAGATCTGAATTAAGGGGCCCTTAATCCAGATCAATTGTAGACCTATCCATACCTGTAATTTGGATCACGACACACCTCAATTACTGGGAGATGCTACTCAGCAGCACACACTATCAAAAATCACTCTCCCAAGCCCCAAGGCTAGAAAAGTTCATTTTTAGCCATCAGGGGTTGGGGAGCCTTGAACTGGATTAGCACCATCAGTGCAGATGATGCTGATCTAGCCCTCACCTCTCTGTGACCCATATCAGTAGGTCCGGTGGATCTGGATCTACTGATCTAGACCAACAAGCTCCTTAAGTGCAGAAAGGGCCACAGGCATCTGGTATCACAACAGAAGTGAATTTTCTCCCTACCTCTCTTACAACCCAGTCATACTCTCTCAACTAATATACAAGTTTCTCAATGCAATGACTTGGAATTAATATACAAAGAATAAAGGACATTTTATGAGAAGGCGAGACACAAGTCTATTCTGATTCTCTTTACTGCTATCAACAGGTGTTTTTATTATGGCTTATGCAATGAACTTTTCTGATTCAGCTGCCATTATCTCACAGATAAAGAAAACTCAAGGCAGTAAACTTGCCACTTGAGGAATTAACACAGCTATAATAACTTTTATGAAGAATCGGGTTAACTTAAAGTTGTAACAGAGGAAATTCTAGCTCATAAAATTACAACTGCTCTTGATTTGAAGCCGAGCACCTGAAAACTAATAAATTCATGGAGGTGTTATCAGTGACTACTAGAATGTATGCTTAAGTACTGTTTTCAGGTTGGAGAGACAGGCAGGACGCCTCTAATGGTCACCTGCAGGGAGCAGAGAGCATATGAAAGTTTTGCCTTTGTCATCTGCTTGGGAATGCCAGGAAGGAACTGGTGGGCCAGTGTGTGAGACAGGATGCTGAACCAGATGGGCTGTGGCCTGATCCAGCAGGGCTCCTCTTATGGTCATATATAAGGTGTGTTATCCTATACGGTGTATGTTCAGTGTCCCAATTTTTTTAAAAAAACCCACAATCTTAATGAGACATGGCTCAGAGATGGTCAATATGCAGCTTTTTGGGTGTTCCTGAACTACAACTCCCAAGCAGTCTCAAAAAGCGCATCCTGTTGTGAGCCATTTCCAGACTGACCTATGATAACGGAATACTGCTACAATTCTGGTCCAGAGGGGCAAGCTCAGCTCTCAAAGTCATCACTCAGCCTTCAGCCTTCAAAAGCTGAAAACTCCTATTCCCAGATTTTGAAGTTTCTGGATGGGACCATTTGGGCAATGTGATGGATTCTGGTGCCACTTCCAGTTTGACCAAACAGGGCTTCCGGTGTATTTCAGACTATGAAGCATGCTCTTTGCATGGACTCTGTGATCTGGAATACTAACACTGAGCCAGCTATGTAGACCTCTTTAAAGAAGTCCATGCTTGGACTGGGATATGACACTATTCCAGTTCCCAGCTTTGTCTAGTGTACACGAAGCATAGTAGCCTCTGCCAGTCTGCACTGCTGTGTGGACAGCAAAGTCTTAGTTCAGAGTATGTTCCAGCCTACTGCCAAATGTGGAAAGAGACCTAGCAAACGCACTATCCCTATATTTTTATTCTGAGAATTAAAACATATAGAACACTAATAGTATGATGAACTTTAATACATTAAGCAGCCAGAAAAATGCATAAAAAAGACTTCTCAGTCAAAGAATGCTCACCTAGTCTTCCCAATGAGACAGGCTGCCCATGCAGAGGTAAGTAAGTCCTTTAAAAGTCAGTAATTACCTTAACATCTGATATTGTCTAGTTCATCCCCTTTTCTCTGTTCTCTATGCTCCTATTTCTGCAGAACTTGATTTTTCTGAACCTTCTCCATTTGTTCTTACTGCATTTTTTTTGAAGCCTTTAAGCTTTGCTTAGCAAGGGACATACTGACAATGCACAGAAAACTACTGACTCCAGAAAGGAGAGAAAGAGAAAAAGTAAAGAATCACACATACCTGGATCTTTTGTTATCTCGGCTGCAAGCATAATAAAATCAGAAGAGAATTAATAAACAAAAATTAGGATTCAAAATTATACTTTTACCACCCCTGAGTAAATTCTGCTTCAACTCTGTCTCTACATTTGAGTTATTCCCAGTTACAACAGGTATTTGTGAGAAGAGATGTGCCTATGATCATATACCTACACTCATTACTTTCCTGCAAGAAATGACTCAAACCCAGGAACATCTTAATGTGATATATACTCAGTAAAATAAAGTCATTTTTTAATCCTGTGCTATATTTCTTGAAGTTGCATGGGACGCATGTGCCCTGCATACTGTATTTCCTTATATAATGATCACATCAGCCTTCTTTAACTCTCCTCCACCACAAACTGCGCAAATTTTTCACATAAAAGTCAGAATTTTAATATTACTCAAATATGGTAATACCATGTCCTCTGCAGCCTGGGCTAGCAGCCTGGGTGTCTGCTTCCCCCACCCATTTTTTTCAAAGGACAAGTGATCTTAGCTCCTTCTGCTACAGCAGTTCATGCTGTCTGCTGAAGGAGGTGGTGTGGTCCCAACCTACTGGTACCTAGGAAAAATGGCAGAATACATCGCCTTCGAGAGCTAACAGTAGTAGGACAGGAGAGAAAGACAGGGTGGTGGTGGTCAAGAAATTTCAACAGAGGAAAAATATCTGACCACTTTCCAAGGATTAAAACTTTCTGCAAACAGAAATTTCACATATGAAGGGGGAAAGATCCTTAGCCTTCTGCTCTATAAACTAACTTTTCTCCTATAGTCTATAAAGCTAGAAGCCTTCCCCTCACCCCCTGATATAAGATGAAAGAGCACACTTCTTCATGAATATCTGAAGATTTGTGGCAGTCCCCAGCTGCCCATACTGAAAGACACAGCCTGTGGGGAACTAAACAGGCTACAATCTAGACACCATGCCAAAGCCCAAATGGAAGATGATTTTAATGCCACTAACGCATGGAAACAACATCGGATAGACAATTGCCCACCAAAAGGCCAAAGCCTGCCCTGCATTTTGGAATAATCACCTGGTTTCGATCAGCCCTGTGCAATATGGACAACTATAAGTCGCATATGCATGGGAGATGCTCTTTATCAGTGGGGAATAACTCCATCCCCAACATGTGACTGTGGGGTGGGGTGGAAAGACAAACAATCCAGCCTATCGTGGAAGAATATCAAAATCGAGGGTATAGTGGGATGTTCTGTAATTTCCTGACAGTGACAAAAGGTGAAATAGACTATGTCTGTGACTTAGGTATAAGTTTGTGATTTTATCTCAGGATCTTTCCAGACTTTTCTTGTTTTCAATATTGTATTTTGCTATTAATGTATAACAATGTGAATTTGCCATACATTAAATAAATAAATCCCCTTAGGGATTTGCTGAAATGATTCAATCCATGTAAATCTTACTTGTTCTGCGCTGATTTTATGAATGGATTCAAATTTGCACCTGAGCATTCTACAAGGTACAGAGACAGCTTTGAAGCATTCTTACTCTTTGGAAACCACTGTGACAACCCACTGGTCTTTTAAAGAGCAATGCAACTTCAATATAAAGTCACACACCTTCATATTAAATGGCGAATAAAGTCAAAAGTGGAGCATGACATAAATGTTAGTCAGAAAAGTAAAGTTTCATTACAGAGCAGGCAGTAGGAAATCTAACATGTTAGTGATAAGCATTATTGTGAAAAAAAGATACACTGACCAACACAGTTTAAGAAAGCTCCCATGAATGCGCTTTTGAAGAGGAGGAAGAAACTTTCATCTTTAAAATTTGGTGATGTTAAGAGGAAGATTAAAATCCAGCATCCCACCACAACAGGTTCCTTAAATCCATAGAAAGGAAAGTTTAAGTAGGAATTACACCAATTAAATATCTTTGGAATAAAATTGGGCAGTGAAAATACTATACAACAAGGGTAGGCAGTAGGTGGTTGTTTCTGTTTTGTTTGGTAGCCAGTAGATGCGGTTGAACCTATGAACCACTGTCAATTTGCTCCAAAGCAAAAAATGAAATATAATCTGACCACTTCACAAATAATTTGAGAAATGGAGCCTTAATATCCGGCTTGTTTGTGCTCAGGGAGTACAGCAACAACTCTGAAAGATAAATTTAAAAATCACTGATAGCAGCCCAAATTCAAAGGTCATCTGTCTCCAGACTATTTCAGCAGGTCTGGACAGCTTACAGAAATTGCGAATCATACAGGACAATTCAAGGACTCACAAAATTGGACTGATTATCTAAATTTTCAGGCTAAATCAGGTTCATTGGTGTATTTTCCTAAACTTTTAGCATGCTACAAGTGGAGATCGCAACTTCATAAGGAGCACAAAGAGGGGGGAAATCCAGGATAGAAACAATTTAGGACTGAGACTGCCAAAATAATCTGAACCAGCCTATATAATATTGACAGAAGCTGTAAAGCATACATAGCCAGTTATGAATTTTGATTCATGCAGAAAAAGTACATGAAGTAAAACAAGGTTTTTCATACTTGAGACATCGAGGAGTTTTGAAGCAGTCCCTGCTATTGTAGCATTGGTGTCTCCTAGTATCAGGTCTGTATTTGCAGCAGTTGTGTGTGAAACGGAAGAGGTGTCATTTGGTGCAACAGAGGTGGGCCCAGCAGAGGACAAAGTTGCCTGCAAAGTTGTCGCCTCTGTGGTTGGAGAGCTGTTGGTCGCTGCAGACAGGAATTCCGTGGTCTTGGGAGGCGTGTGGCTCAGCACAGCTGGAGTCACCGTTGGAGAAGCAACGTGCCTACTGGTAGGTTCCGTGGGCCTTCTGCTCTCTGGTGTCTTGGTAGTTTTCATCAAGCTCGTGGGCACGGAAGAATTTGTTGAGGATAACTCTAGAAACAAAACAACAAATGGGAATTGCTAGACGGTGTGGTTCTCATCCAAAAGTTTCATACTGTCTCTGTTTCTAGAAGCCTCTTTTCAAGAAAGGAAGGTGGTAGATAAAATTATAAACTAAGCAACAGTGTTTCGGCATCAAAGCTGTTCTACAATGACTATTATCCCTACAGGGACAAATATACCAGGACTCCTATGAAACAGCCAACTGAAACTATGGATGGATTCACTCTTCACCTCCTGTCTCTGCACTTAGCCAGACCTTAACTAAGCACCAGCTAAACACAAACTCCTGCCAAACTGGGCAGCAATCGTGGAACCCCCCGCAATGGCGTCAGCGTGGCGCTGCTGCTGGACGACCAGGCAATGCAGTGCATAATCACACTTGCACTGCTGGTCACGTGTTCCCCCTGCACCTCTTCCAGCCAGAAGAGGTGCAGATGCAGTGTGCAGTGCTATACTAGTAGAGAAACAGCCCCATGAAGTGCAGATGGCTCATGCCTGAGTGCCCCCTCCCATTCACCCATTCTAACTGCAACAGCAGCCATGCTTTCCCCCCTCTCCCTACATTCAAAAAGCAAACCAAAGTAGCACATGCATTACCTCTGGTCCTGTTCATGGCCTCCAGGCATGTCAAGCAGCTGCTAAGCAGGATGACTAGAAAGCATGAACCCATGTTGGCCTGGGAAGGAGGAAAAGAAAGACAAGGTATAAGGATTATAGCAAAGAATCCAGGTAAAGCATTTCCAGGTTTCAAGATCTCCTCAAAGGCAACCAAAGACACATGGGAGTCAGAATAAAAAAAAATTTAAAATATCAATTCCCAAAGAAACGTACAAATGTTAAAATGAACGCATCACGAGAACGTGCATATTTTGTTTTTAACACCTGTGCTTTAGATCTTGCATTCTTAAAGAGTAACTGGGGAGTTATACAATTGCAGTAAAAAAACAGTAGGACTGGATCACTTTTGTAGGACAAAGATTAAGCTTGCTGAGCAGTATTAACTTTAATGGCACTTGTAGAGTACCATCACAATCCAGGAAATTTTTAATTAAACTTTGTCTCCAGAAATGACTCACTAGATGCTTTTCTATGGAAGCTTTTCTCTCTTAATCTAGAATTACCAAGATCATAAACTAAGCAGTGGGCAAGGTGACGTTAAAGGGAAAGAATAGATTAAAACCTATACATGCTCAGAATAACTAGAATTCATGCTAATCTTAGAGATCTGATAGGCAGCCTAAAAGCACTGTCTTTCTGTCATGCAACAAGTGAAGGCCTATTTTAATCCTTCTCATATGACCAAGAGTGGGGAAAGTGTGTGGGAGAGGGGGCGACCTAGGAGAAGTTGCTCCAGGGTATGCTGTGTTGTAAAGTTACAGTAGAGTACCCTTGTACACCCATAAGCATGATTTTACTGTGTGCTTGTTGCCCAGTTTCTTCATTACCAATTGAGTTGCCTCTGGCCAACTGAAAACAGTGTATTGCACCGCTTGTGGAAGAGTTTCAGCAAAGGTTTGTGAGCTTCTGTAAACTTCAGACTATGTGGTTTACTGAGAATAAATCCATGAGGAAGTCAAAGTAAAGTACTAGGGTCTTCCACAAAAAACAAAGGCTGCATCCAGACAGAGAGGAAAATGTGAGATCTTGTTTAGATTTTAGAATTTCCTCTCCCGAGCAAAACTGTGGGGCAAAGGCCAGGGCCGTACCTAAGAACACAAGAACATAAGAGAAGCCTTGCTGGATCAGGCCACAGCCCATCTAGTCCAGCATTCTGTCTCACACAGTGGCCCACCAAATGCTCATGGGCATCTCAAGCAGAGACAAGGACAAACCTTCTCCTGCTCTCGAGTCCCAGCAGATGGCCTTAGAAGCGCCCGAGTTCCTCCCCCCCCCCTCAGCCTGAAAGATGCACCTAGGCATTCATTCTAGTAGCCACTGATACATCTGTCATCCATAAATTTGTCTAACCCTACCTTAAAGCCATCCAGACTGGTAGCTGTCACCACCTCTTCCGGCAGCACATTCCATAAGCTGATGACCCTCTGGGTGAAGAAATACTTCCCCCTGTCAGACCACCCAGCAAACACCTGTCTGGGTGTTTGCTACCATGACAGCACAGAGTGTAGTTCCAGATATTTCACTGGTGCAAAACACCCAGAAGCACATGTGCAGTGGTCATTTTAAGGCTAGTTTTTGCCCCTCGTATACATACTGGTCATTTTCAAGATAGGAGAAAGCATCTAAGACATGGTAAGCTCTTTTCTCTATTCTGGGAAAACTGGGTTGGGAGCTCTTTTTCCCAGGATAGTGATACCACTGTATTTCCTGTTTAAATCATCGCTATAGATCCCAATAAAGCCCCAAGACAACTCCACATTTTATGCCTTGTCTGGATGCAGACGAAAGCTCACACTGGCTTTAAAACTGAGGCCAAAATATGTAGCATTTCCACCTTTCCACCCTTCTAACTATCAGGGCTTTCTCCTAAATTTTTCTTAACATTTAATTTCAGGCAGATACAGAACTAGAAGAAAAATGACTTGGGGGAAAATATTTTCTTTCAAGTTAGATTTATTTTTCTCTTGCTTCTTTTCTGAAGGATGTAAGAATGGAGAATGGGAACATATAGTGAAACAACTTTTTTGTTGATAGCACAAAACTAAGTACAGTGTTGCAACTTATAACTGCTTTCACCCAAACATTTGTAGTTCTACTAGTTTAAGCATATTGTAAGTTGCTTTGGAAAGTGGTTTTTTTTGTTTTTTGTTTGCCTTAATGGACCCATAGATTCTGAACACACAGCGCAAGATCTTATACTGCTTGGCAGAAGGGAAAACGTTTAAAGAGAAGTCTTGGGACCAGCTAAATGCTAAACCATTCAGCAAGTACTATGAAGGAGGTTCAGTCTTTCAATCCTTGGTTGCAGTGCCAACAAATATGCCCTCTTTTTTGGGGGGGACAGCTAATAGGAATGTAAGTATTGGAGCAGTCTTTATTGAGACTGCAGCTGGAGATGAGAGTAAGAGTTAAAGCATCCCTCTCTATAGTTGTGTCTTCTGTACCCATTTTAAAAATGCTTTCTATTTTGATTGTCATATCTCTTGTTAGCCTTTACAGATACATTTGATATCTTGCTTTTCCTACGGGGGAAGGAAGTGCTGCCTCTGTTTTGGTGATACAAAATGACTTTCAAGAACAACATATGGGCTTCCCGACACATGAAAATGTACTATGATTACCTGTTTGACAGCCCAATGAATTGAAACTTACAGTATTTGGCAAAGAGTTCTTATTTCATCAAATGTGATTTCAGTACACTAAAATTTTGGCATATTTGTCATCAAAGTAGGGGTGTGCACGAATGCAATTTTCAGGATTCAAATCAAATTGAATATCTGAACATTCAATCTGATTCGGATCTTTAAAATTTGAATTTGCCCAAATTCAAATTCAATTAAGCAAATTCAAATCTATTTGTTTGAATTTTCAATTCGAATTTGCACTTACGAATGTCGACAACATTCATATGTGCCTGGACGCATTGTTACGCATCCCATATGCAACGCGTTTTCATCCTGTATGGATCCGTATAGATGCGGAAAAGATGCATACGTCACAAGTATGCATAATGTACAAACCCGTACACATACGAATGTCCGAATAACTCAAACAAATAGATTCAAAAAGCCAACATTTATTTTAATGCTTAAATTCAAATGTATAGACATTCAATTCGAATGTCGAAATTTGGACAAACCTGATCAAATTTTGAATGTCTTTGAATATTCCTGCACATCCCTACATCAAAGGACTGATTGCTGTCTTCTATGCACTGAATCTGGCCAAGGTGGAAATCTACTTTTAACCCTTCATGGTTGCTGGATTTGGACTAGCATAGGCTCTGACGTGACCACTTTTTTTCACTGGGAGTCATCATTTCTGTACCATGGAAGAGATAGGAGAGTGAGATGAAGATCTTGCACACCAGATCCCAGAGCAGCAGCCTTGAAACCAAACATTTTTCTCTTTAGCCTTCCTTTAGGATGCATAAAGGGATTGAATGCCAGAAAACAACAGCACAGGACTCCTTTCCCTCAGAACAGCACTGAGATTAGGAAACAAGGCCCTTTTGGCAGGTGAGGAGACCAGATCTAAACCACCAATCACCTGTGCTTTAAAGGACTGTGCTAAGTGACATTTTTAAGCAAGGCTTCAAAAATCCCATAAGACTAAAATCTGTCGCTG
This sequence comes from Aspidoscelis tigris stejnegeri, assembly GCA_023333525.1. Lineage (NCBI taxonomy): Eukaryota > Metazoa > Chordata > Lepidosauria > Squamata > Teiidae > Aspidoscelis > Aspidoscelis tigris. The sequence goes on along the minus strand of JALMGA010000006.1, from coordinate 85,718,448 downwards.
CTATCAAGGCATTTGTTTACTGTAAATGCAACAGATTGGTGGAGATAAAAAGGGAGGGGAGTTAACAAAGACAAGTCCCCCCCTAAACCCAAATCCAGGTCCAACCTTTAAAGAATCTTATGAAATATAATAAAGTAGCTCAAGTCCCTCTTTGCCTGTCCAGCTAATATAACACTGGTGTGGTATAAAATTATATCAGCTTTATAACACAGCTGCCTGCTCATAAAAAACCCCTGACAGTAACAATTTAGGAAATCTTCTATTGTGCTTTTAGTAAAAGTTGCACAAGACAGCAGGTGAAGCAGACGCTTGGGGCAGTTAACAATAATGCTGCCACAGACTACATACACACCCTCCTAATACTCTGACCCCGGTTTTAAAGACTAGTTTAAAAAATTAGGCTGATATCTGCAATAACATGTGATGAACAAGTGAGGGTAGTTTCTTACCCTGGGTTGGCCACCACAAGCAGTGTTCATCTAATATCCCAGAATGGCCCACAGAGGAGCAGACGGCTACATGTCCTGTCCTGGGATCTTACAGGAACACTGCCTATGATTGCTAGCCCACAACAAGAAACAGGTAGAGGTAAGAGCCATTCTTCCTGCTCTTAAGTAGAACTTTGCCATTCATTTATTCACAATTCATTTGTATAATGTTTTAGATTCTTTCTCTTTTATGGATGTTTTGCTTATATTATTACTTTTTGATTATTGGATTTTGATTACGTAGTTCAAAACACTGAGAGATGACTGTATATCCAGGCAAATCAAGATGGTGAGTATATAAGAACGTAAGAGGAGCCCTGCTGGATCAGGCCACAGCCCATCTAGTCCAGCATCCTGTCTCACACAGTGGGCCACCAACTGCCCATGGGCATCTCAAGCAGAGACAAAGGCGAGCCTCCTCCGATGAGTGAAGGTAGATGGGTGGGACCTCACTAGACTCAACACCAGAGCTCAGAGTAAGAGGGAGGAAGGGAGAAGAGGCTGAGGGCAAAAGGTAGTAGCCCTAGTTACCCCACAGTGGTGCCTCTTTGCTTCTTGCCCAGAATATGCACAATACCTCTTAACATTATTAAAAGAATCTGGAGTACAGGATAGCAAGTTTGTGAGCCAAAACACCTCTCTCTCATGACCCAACAGTGTAAAGCAAATGACGGAAGAATCTTTGACCCAGTTTTCAATGTCTGCTCGTCTTCTTGACTTCCCAACACTTCATTGCATACATTGCTTTCTTACCAGTAGAGAAACTGGGATGGGGAAGCTTGTAGCGCCGCCTACACAGGAACAGCTAGCTAAGGCATGGTGTGCGTTTTGCAACGAAAAAATTCTCTTTTCAGAGTAAAGCACAATGTATCAGCAAGACAACTAGGAAGAGGATGGGTTAAGTGCTGTGGTTCATTTATTTTAGCTTTTTAAAAGGATTTCTCAGGCCAAGAATGAAACTTGGAAGCTATCAGCTGTTTCCAGATGATCTTCCTCTAGTTCCACAAGTGAACCGTGCAGAATTTCAGAAGCACTTAATTTGTACCCTGCTGAAGACAATTCTAAAATATTTTTATGTTTCTATTGTTAAATATGGGAGATGACTTATGCTTTAAAAAGCCCCAAATCATTTATTCCAAATTGCCTTTTAAAATGCCATGAAGCAAATCTATGTATGCTAGATCTACATGCACTGTTTGCAGCTTTCCAGATCATTTCTGGATGTACTGCCAGCCACTGGACATTATCTTTAAATCCTTCACATCTTGGAATCAATACATATAAGAGATCATGGTGCATCCTCCTCTAACATGGAATTTTGCAGCAGGGATTTGCTGTAATGCTATTTATAAACTGTGACCATGGATCTCCTAACACATTGGTGATTCACCATAATGCATGTTGCTGCCAAAGGCAGAGTTCACAGGTGAAGTATGCTGGAATCTTCTTCCTGCTTCAGGAGCCATTTTCTTGCTTGTCTTTAGCAGCGGGGAAAACACTAGACATGGTTATTTTTCTGAAAAACAACTTCTGATTGTGGATTTGTATCTTTTGGTGGCTCTTGACTAGGGCTTTGGTGAGTTTAGACTTGCGTTTTGAGTGTTTTTGGTGTGTATGTGTTTGTGTGGAATAGAGTGGTCACTGGTATGAAGTCTCTGCTGCTCTTTCCTCTGTGTGGTTCCCCTGGCTAAAAAGCCAGACACAAACTGGGGCCTGTTCGCACTTAGCCTTATTCTGCTGTATATCCTGGTATAGGGACCTGCTGTCCACATGCTAGTGCAGGCTACAGTAGGCCCCCAGTGAGGCCTGCCAGAGTCTGCATTAACATGTGTATAATAAACCCCTATGCTGGGACATATTCCAGAATATGGCCAAGTGCGAATATGACCCTGGAGCCACAAGTGGTCTTGTGGTTAGAGTGTCTGGCTCTTATCTGGTAGTCACCTGGTTTGGTTCCCCACTCCTCCATGAAGCCAGTTGGGTGACCTTGGAGTAGTCACAGCTCTCTCAGCCCCACCCACCTCATAGGGTGTCTGTTGAGGGGAGAATAGAAAGCTTTGTCAGCCACTCTGAGTTCCCTTAAATGAGTGAGAAAATGAACAGGGTAGAAAAGCCAACTCCTCCTCTTCTTCTGTTCTGTGTTATGAAGAGGCTCCCTTCAGAGCATCATGGGGACTGAGGGTTCTTTAGCCCTACGTGGGAAGATATCAAAGGGAGAAAACAGTGTTTTCCCTATCAGGTTTTGGCTCTCACCTCCTGTCAAGGATGTGTGGGCAGTGGGTAAGCATCATTTGGCATCAGAATGTCTGAAGGGGGCCCCTAACATCCATGTGTTGGTGTGGGAAAACCTGGCACCTGTGTCCAACAATGCTGCATGTAAAAAAAAAATTGTCTTGGTGGTGAGAATATTATCCTGCCCGTCATCTGTGTTCAGCATTGCAGCATGTATAAAACCCTTGTCTCTATTAAAAGGGGTTGGTGTGCTGTGTGGAACTGTTCCAGTTCTGCACGGGCTTCATAAACCTAATTAAGCATCTGATAGGTACTCATTTGGTATGGATTTGCTACGTACCTTCTGTGCCGAGGGACCCATTATGACCCCCCCCCTTTAGGATCACGTCATCTGCACGAGTGTTGCAGAGTCCTGGATTTAAGGTGGTCTTTGGGCCCTTTAATCCAGATTAGCTGTAGACCCCTTTGAACAAGTCTTCGTTCTGTTTTTGTGCCATGAAGACTGGATTCCAGAGCAAACTTCTGCACACATGCCAGGCCAAAGAGGTCCCTTTGGGGGGGGGGGGAGAAGGACTGGAGGCCACCATTTGCAGCTGGGCAGCTCCAGCTCCACCCCTCTCCACCCCCCTACATAGGCCCGTCTGTCCTACCTAGCAGTCTAGGGAGCTGCCCACAACACACGCAGCGGCTACGTAGGCAACTACACAGCCATGTCTCTCTGTCACACCCACTGTAACTGGAAGTGACTCTTGATTGACAGTTTCACAGGCCAATTGCGCGACATTTCCAGCAGACTTCCTGCTTGGGCCTAATTGGGACGTTGGGATGTATGCTACAGTGTCTGCACGGCAGGCCTGTTTAACACCCACTGTCACAGACACAAGGGGAATCTGTATAGGTCTGGAACTCAATGGGCCGGATTGAGCAAGGACCAGATCTCGAAGATCCAGATCTTCTTAATCCAGATTAACCGCGGTAAGCGCAGAAATGGCCTTGGTGTGCTCAGCACTGCGGAACATGTAAAACCCTTGCCTGAGTGCAATTAACGTGACAGGTTGTTAGTTGTCTCCATATTCTGTGAGAGACTTTATCTGAGTGTGGACATCTTGCATGAAATCTGTGTGGTACAGCATTTGTGTGCTCATGAATTGTTCCCATGGTAGAGGCAGAGTAAGCTGTGTTAGTCTGCCACAATGTAGATCAAGAAGGTGTTTGCTATGCTTCCCCTAATCCCCAAATTTTCCCTGAAGTCTACTGCTTCTCTAATGTGGATTCTCTTTAAGCAACATTTTGCCAGAATGGAATGTTCACGGTAGAAGCAGATGCACTGTTTCTCCTATTCTGCATTTATCTGCACTCCAAGAATATTTGTAAAGACCTTCATAGTTCTTGTTATCTAAGATTTGGACAGTGCAGATATGAGAGGGACATTTCCGTTGCAGCATCCAAAATTTGGAATTCAGTGTATTTCACCCTACTTTGAAGATTTTTTTTAACTGTCCCTTTCATGAACTTGTTCGAGATTTTCCTGGCTCTTCCTGAGTTTAATTTTAACATTTTAATGTCAAGCTTCATATTTATAGTGACTGTACTTTTAAAATGCAGCTAATTGGTGTAGTTCTAATTTTATAAGCCACTTTGGAAACTTTAATGGGAACAGGAAAAATGCCCTACCAACTGACTTGGCTTACTGGAGTTTATGAACACTCTAAACAAAATACAAAAATAAAGGTAGAAATGTAGCTAACAGGGTAAACAAACTTAATTACAGGAAGGGTAAGCAAAATGCTAGGGAAAAAAGTCTGCAATCATCTCGTGACAACTCAGGAATAGGCTTTTTTCTATGCCTGCTTCCAGGTTTTTGAATGAACTCCCTACAGCTGTAAAAGCTTCAACATCTCTAATAATCCTCAAAAGAACACGATACATTTATTTAGGCAAGCATTTGACTAGTAATTAATGACTACACTTGCTTAAATTTGAATTTTAATTGGAATTACTTCTAATCTTGTTTTTTTCTCATTTATTGTTGGGTTTAATTTTGTTCTAATCATTTAAATGTTGTTACTGTTTGTATGCAGGGCTGAGTGACTATAATAGGAACATATAAAATGAACGGATAGCGGAGGGGTTTATTTTATGCAGTCTTTTATTATTAATCCCGCAGTGCGTCTTTCTGTGCCTTGGAATGGGCCGGTGCCAAGCCCCTGCTTGGGTCTCTGTGGCTTACGATTGGTCTTTGATCTGTTGCCAACAGCCCTCCTTTAACTCCCCTGACCCACTTTCTGTAGTTAAACAAAAGGATGACTCACAGAACTTGGGGGGGGGGGGGGTTGAGAGCAAGACTAGAAGAAAACGCAGATCACCTCCCACTATTTCCAAACATTTCACATTTATGTAGGAGTTTATAATCTTGAGCTCACTTACATGTTTAAAAAAGAGAAGGGCGGCTGACCCATAAGAGCAGAGTGGTCTGTACCCCGCTACAAGCAGTAGCTCAAAACCTGAGTCTAGTTGTCCTTGCCTTTCCACACATTTCTATTCACGTTGGCTAGCGTGGGCATGATTTATGTTAACGGCAGTCGGTTTTCATCTGTGTTTGAACAGAAGCTCCATCTGAACAGCTCTATCTGCTCTGACCTATGGTGCCACTTCCTCTGAACAGCCTTGTCTTGCACCTCATCAGTTTAACTCAATCTAAAGAGGAAAGATAGAATTTCCATTTCCTGTTGTGCTAAATGTCAGGAGTAAATCACATGCAGCGTGTAGTCACCATACTTTCAAAGCTGACAAAATTCAGAGTACTCGCTGGGAAGACGGACAAAAATAGAGAGTTAGACTTCTTATGTTTTCTAATATTTTGTAGGGTTAATATCACTGTAACGCATAGCACGTATTCCTCTCTATCTTCCACTATTTTAAATCTTTTTTTTAATGGACCTGATTATTTTCTCAACTTTTCTATAAACTATCTTAAATCTTTTATAGTGGGAAGTAGCACTTAAATCCAGACTAGATTGGGATTTTTCATGAATGAATTTTGTAAGGGGGGGGGGAAGCCTAGAATTCAAGTCACCAAGATGTTGTTTGTTTTGTTGTTGGGGTACCGCTGAGTTGTGCAAACTCATGGATGACTACATGGGCACTTCTATGCAATTTTCTTCGTGAAGATACAGAAGCAGTTAACCATTGCCCACTTTCAAGAAGCTGGGGACTGAACCAGCAAATCGCTGCTTTTCAGACAGTTTGCTCTATCACAGAGCTACAGCCACGGCCTATTCTATGGTAGGTAGTATGTATACATACATGTGTATGTGTGTATAGATTAAAAAAATCATTGATTCTGATGGCAGATGAAGGGGACTTAAACAGACAAGTTGAATGGATGAGCTCACTAAGAGCACCACATAAGAACGTAAGAGGAGCCCTGCTGGATCAGGCCACAGCCCATCTAGTCCAGCATCCCGTTGCACACAGTGGCCCACCAAATGCTCATGGGCATCTCAAGCAGAGACATGACAAACCTTCTCCTGCTCTCAAATCCCAGCAAATGGCCTTAGAAATATCCTGCTTGTCCCTCCAGCCTGAAAGATGTACTTAAGCATCCATTCCGGTAGCCACTGATACATCTGTCCATAAATTTGTCCAATCCTTACTTTAAGCCATCTAGACTGGTAGCTGTTACCACCTCTTCTGGCAGCAAATTCCATAAACGGCTGGCCCTCTGAGTGAAGAAATACTCCCCCTTGTCGGATTGGACTCTCCTATCCATCAGCTTCATAGATGTCCCCTGTTTCTAGTGTTGTGTGATAGAGAAAAGAAATTTTCTCTATCTACCTTTTCTATGCCCACGCATGATTTTATATATGGGGGGGAGGAAATGGGGCGCTTCTAGGGCCATCTGCTGGGACTCGAGAGCAGGAGAAGGTTTGTCCTTGTCTCTGCTTGAGATGCCCATGAGCATTTGGTGGGCCACTGTGTGCGACAGGATGCTGGACTAGATGGGCTGTGGCCTGATCCAGCAAGGCTTCTCTTATGTTCTTATGTTCTTATATACTTATATATAATGTCAGAGACAGATCAAAATGGCAAGCATTTGTTCTTGCATTCTCCAGGAGTTAAATTCAGCAAAATTGCAACTAACCACAATTTTTAGCACCCACCCTACTCATGCAGAAGACTAAGATACCAAAACAGACACCTATCTATGACAAAGGAGCTATCCCATGCTGAGCTCAACTCATGGAAGTTACCCTGCTATCATGAGAACAGGAAACAGCATAGTCAGTGCTTTTGTTTTAATGTTACAGCAAAGAACTGATGATCTGTATAACTCCCACAGTGGTCTAAGCAACAGAAAAGAAATAAAGAATTTCATAGTTGGATACTAGGTTCTGAGGCTGGTCACTCAGATACTTTTGCAGGAATGTAAGAGAAAGTGCTGGACTAGGTGGGATGTGGCCTCATCCAGCAATGCTCCTCTTAAGTGCGATGCCACCCATTTTGTCCTTAAGGGCAAGGTGCAACTGAATTCCAATATTGTGCTGTAATGAGTGTTCAGCAAAGTTCTTCCGGAAAGTGACAGAAACAGTGGACCATAAAAAGACTTTTAATTCTGCTGGAGGCTGAAATCATGCAGAAGCAACCAAGAAACGGCACTAGCCAGTTCTGGCAGGTTTGGCTCACAAGCTGGTTGGACCATTTGGAGGAAGAAACAAGTTTGCTTCAAGTTGGGCAGTATTAATAGATCAGTGACGTAAGTAAAAGGAAATGGTCAGACTACTCCAACAACCAGTATCACTACTAGGGATGTGCACTAATATTCCTAACAGTTGAAATTTGGCCGAATTTAGACATTCAGACTTGATTCAAATGTTACAATATTTGTATGCTAACATTCAAATGAATACAAATGTTTCCAGACATTCATACAAATAGTTTGGACATTCGTTAAGCCGGGGAAACATATCGCATATGTATCTGTTGGCATCGGATACGTATTCATTCCTATCCAGTATGTCCATATGAATACATAAGAATAGATTCGTATCAAATAGCATTCAAACATGGTAAAATTCTATCTGTTTGCACAAATACGGATTTTCAATCATGCAATTCATTTTGAATCAAGTGCCCCCGAATTTCATGCACAACCCTAGTCACTACCCATTTCACTACCAGTTCCAGATCCCCAGCCAGGACTCACTTTTGTCAAACTGTTTCAGCCAACTTCTTAAGAGACCCATTAACGCTTTAGAAGTAATAGCAATTTTCTTCCTAACCAGTCTCATGCACCAACCACGAAGCTCAGCCCTGCCACAACCAGGTTCTGCCACTTCCGAATGACAAGTAGGAATCACTACGGCCTCTTGTGTGGAAAATCGCAGCCAGAATCATGACCTTGTCCCTGCACTCTGATAAAATCAACTGTGGAAGTGCACTTTATAATACAATTTATAAGGTACTAGTAAATTGCATCTCTCCCAATGGTGGCTTAAGCCTAACAAAAATGCCAAGTATGCACTAGGGATGCGCACGAATATTCGTAACACTCATTACTGGACGAACTCGGACATTCATATATGAACTGCATGTTATGATATTCGTATCCTAACATTTGTATGAATATGAATGTTTCCAGACATCTATATGAATCGTTTGGACATTTGTTAGACTAGGGGTGTGGAAAAACCGACCACCAGTCACATCCGCATTCAACATGGATCAACAGTGGATTGAAAGTGGATTCAGGTCAGATTGGAGATTTTCAGAGCACTGATATGTTATGGATATGTATTGGATACGTATTCATTCTAATCAGATATCTATTAGTTCATACTGGATATATATTCATATCAGATACATATTTGTACGTATCGGATACGTATCAAATCTTCACACAAATACGTATGGATGGATTTGTATCATATAGATTTTTAGAATATTTGAATGTGATCCATTCATACAAATACAGACTTTCAAACATCTGATTCATTACAAAATGAATGTCAAAAATGCATTCGTGCACACCCCTAATATGCACCCTAGAAGAATAAAAACAGGGATCATAGAATGTAGCATGCAAAAAGCTGTATTTTTATCATAATCTGCAAATTGTTTTTTAAAAGGAGATTTAAATCAGCAGGTAAGGAGAAGCCACTGCCTGAGAACTAGTTTTAGCCAAAAGGAATAGCAATAAGCTAGATAGATCTCAACCAAAGCCTTCTCAAAGACACTGAGAGATTAAGGCAACAGAGAGGCTCGAACAGCCCTACCAAAAGCAATGAAGACATTTTATCTTATTATAATTAAACAGGATTAAAAAAAAAAAAACCCGTGTCCTTGAGGGTGGCTTCCACATCAGAGTTTCCAGGGACAAAATCTGTACCACTCTGGATTATTTCAAAAGAAATTCTCAGCTTGATGAAACAAGTAACGTCAGCCTCCGTGGAAAACTTTAGCTGTTCTTAATTTGATAGACAGATATTCTCAGGATTTTTTAAAAAAAATTCTTTCTTTCAGAAATGAAACTGCTGCTGTCTGCAGTTGGAGGGTGGGGGAGAAGTGCACAGAAGCAGAAAACAAGGCACATTTGGACAATGGCACCCATTGAAACCCTGAGGAAATGAAAAAAAAGTATCATATGATGACAAGGAGGTTAAAATGTTCAGCACTGCTTTAAACAGGGATGTCTTTTAGATACACAACCAACTCGAAAGAGTCAAGCCCATGGGAATGACAAGACTTAAAAAAACAAAATACTAAATAACAGAGAATCTGTTGGCATCAAATAAACTGGCAGCTGATGCTCTGAACTACTGAAGGAAAGGCTATAGCGAAGTTTCCAACTAACAGATCTCTTAGCAATAAGAACCATATTTGTATGTCTCGCTTAAATATTATAGAAGAGGAGAAAGGAAGGTGCCATGTTGTCTCTTAGCCAACATGAGTGTCTGTTCATTAGACTACAGGGCAATGATCTTTGAGCCAGTTTAGTCTAGCAGTTAGGGAGCTAGCTTCTTACCTGGGAATACCAGGTTTGATTCTGCTCTCCACAAAGCCAGCTGGGTGACCCTGGGCTAGTCACAGCTCTTTTCTGAGCTCTAACAGTTCTGTTTTGGGGAGAAGAATAGAAAGCTTTTGTCAGCTGCTTTAAGACCCCTTAAAAGGGTGAGAAAAGCCAACTCTTTCTCTTCCTCTAGTAACATGACAATGGAAGGCTTTTTCATAGTCTGCCATGAGACCATTGAGTAAAGGGGCAGAATACAAATTTAGTGAAATAGACAGAGTTTTATCCACAACAATATCACAGAAGCAGTAATTTATAACATTTAAAAGCTTGGTTTTCTTATAGATTTGCCATGGATATTTTACTGACCTGCAACCACCATAAGTTTGGAAGGAACACATTTGAAATTTCACTGCATATAATCTGAACTCTAATAAATCAAACTCTTTACTGTTCTTTAGCACCATGTGGGTGTAGCCTACAGCTAGGAAGCTAACTCTAATAAAAAATGTCAAAATAAGGAAGTCTCCAGATTCAGGATGGGAATAAGATGAGATCAAGCAATCACAGAATCATAGAGTTGGAAGGGACCTTCAGAGTCATGAGTCCAACCTCCTGCTCAATGCAGAATTCCCTAAACCATCCCAGACAGATGTAGGCCCAGCCTCTGCTTGAAGAGTTCCAGGGAGGTAGTGCTCACTACCTCCCTCCTCTTGTGGCAACCTATCGTGCTAACTGATTGCCCTTATGGTCAGAAAGTTTTTTCTAATATCTAATCTGCATCTATTCCCTTGAAGTTTCATCCCATTGTTTCTAGTCCTTCCATCTTGGGTAAGTGAGAATTGGGAGATCTAAGGCCTTTTTGCATGAGGGGTTTTCAAATGCGTCTACGACATGCTGGGATGGAGCATTTGCTCTTCTGGGGTGGCCGGATCCGCTCCGAGCCGCCCCAGCCGCCCCAACGCATCATAGCCGGGCCCCTCCCCCAGGCTGCTCCCATTGGCACCTACGGAGCCAGGAGTGGACAGCCCGGGCACCTCCTTTCCCTCAGTTCCTGCTCACTCCAGGAGCCCAAATCGGGCTCCTAGGCCCAGCAGGACCTACACCCCCCAATCTACCCCAAGGCCGTGCGCACTTGAACACTCCTTACCTGCTTGCCGCCGGCTCGCAACTGAGGCAATCGGGCTGGCTGAGATCTGCGCATGTGCACTGGGTGGTCCCTGATTCACCAGACTCCCGCCTGGCTTCAACTGGCCATCTGCACAGGTGCGGGTACCTGGTGAATCATGGACCGCTCCATGCACACGCACAGAGCTCAGCTGGACCAATCGCCTCAGTTGCGAGCCAGCGATGAGCAGGTAAGGAGCATTCGTGCATGGGCGCCCCCGGGGTGGCTTGGGGGGTGTAGGGTGCGGTCCTGCTGGCCCTAGGAGCCCGATCTGGGCTCCTGGAGCAAGCGAGAACCGAGGGAAGGCAGCCAACAGGCCTCCCCGCCCTGAGTCTTGCCTGACCCAATAGCGGGAGGCCAGGGGAGGAGTGTCCCGCCTCCATCCTAGGGCACGTGGGAACGCTTTATCCATTCACATGGAGGGAGGCAAGGAATGCGAGCAGATATGTTCCTGCCTCCCTCCGTGCGAATGGATAAAGTGTTCCTGCTTGTCCTAGCCTTCTTTGCTATAGCCGTTCTGGCTGTAGTGCGAAGAGGCTTCTAGACTCCATAATCCTCTCCATACATCCTAGGATGGAGTTTGCCTTTTTTGCAGCTGCATTACCCAGATCCTTTTCACCTGTGTTGCTCCTCCGATTCCTCCCATTCTGTATTTGATTTTTTTCATTTTTCTTACCCAGGTGTAGGACTTTGCATTTCTCCCTATTAAACATCATTCTGTTAGTTTCAGCCCACTGTTCAAGCTCGTCTAAATCTTTAATTCTGTTGAGACAAATTCTACAAGCTAAAAGTTATAAGATACACTTTTGTACTTAGGCTGCTATAAACTAATACAACTGGGTTTTCAACATGACACTAAGGGATTATTCTCAAGAGCCTAAAACAGAATTAAAAGTAAGGCAGACACCTGGAGTAAGCTGCTATTTCCACCAGGATTTTGATGCCCCATGGAGCTCTCTGAGCTCCCTTGTCAGCAAAACCAGGTGTTGACTGAACTTTTAATGAGTTAGCAAATTGAGGAACAAAGCCAGGCTAAAAACCAGCAGGGCTAAAAGTTCAGAAAAATTTAAAATGTAGAGCACAGCAGTTGTCAGGAGAAAAATAAAAAAAGACATTACCAAATTTTAAAGGACCTGCTTTCTTTATAGGAGAAAGTTTTTCAGCTAACTACAAATAATTATTGTGTCTTTGGAACCACTAAAGCTGGAATAATGTTGCTAGAGGCTACTGCAATGTGTTTCAAGCAGGGTTAACACCAAGGCATTTACTTCACTGCTGACTACATTTTCGACAATTTAGAACCCTAGCTGAAACCTGTTGCTCATGTATCATTGGAAACATTACTTGTTATCTAATTTTTTAACCTGTTCTTCAACTAAAGATCACAGAGCACATAACAGATAAGAAAATAAAAGCCAAAAATTTAAAAGAAAACCACATTAAAACACTAAAAACATGAATGTCAATAATGTTCCAGACAATACATTTGTTAAAGAATATTTGTGCTTAAATAGGTAAAACCTGTTTGCTACCATGCTAGTAGGGGAACAATGTGTTCTTATTCGAGCCTCACTCCCTGCAGCAACTTGCAAAGGATCCTACATGCCTTTCAGAATTATACAACCTGGGTACACAGGAGTTCTAACTCCTTGGGCCAATAATCACTAATGTTTCAGGATGTGTCATGTAAAATCCTTTCTTTCAATTGGAGCCCACATACCAACAGTTAATTTGACTATTTCGACAATTCCATTATGAAACAGAAAGGCCTTAGTTGACTTTTTCTTTCCCCAAAATGTATTTTCTTCCTTTCAAGGAAGGCAGGAGGAATTGCTATGATGGCCCCAGTTCAACACCAGAGTTGCTGCCTGGAAGACAAAGGATTGCCAGTTTGATCCTATCACCAAGGCAATGAAGAAAGCAATGGCAACCTATAGGCATGTGTCCATTCAATAATGCACTGTAAAATAATTTTAATAATCCTGCCTCTTTAGCAATATAGAAAGTATCTTTTAAAAATCCTCATCTTCCAGTTATTGTTATTTAAAAGATTCCTTAGCAATTTGTCCCAAATAAAACCCTATCAAATTTAAAAGGGGGGGGGAAGGAACTAAAGAAGAGCATTTACTCATGCTACACAACATTGACTTGATTTAAAATCAATTTGTTTGTAAACCTGGGTGTTTTTTTCTAATTAGTTCTAGCAACAAAATTAACAGAAGTAACAATTCAGATACCCTGAAATTTAGGGGAGCCAAGCTAGTGGCATCTTCTGCACACTGGCTTGTGCTGTTGAGCTCATGGCTGCCCTGGACGAGGAATCTGGTTGGTGTGGCAGATATTTGCTCCAGTTCCAAACTGCCCTACCTTTTTGAGGCCATTAGGCCAAGCAGAAAAGTTTCCCAACCCCAAAGTTCCAGTCTGAGAACATTTTGCCCCATGTTTGGAAATAGCCCAAGAAGGAGGCCAGCTTCCAGACTGTAGGAAACAGTCACTAGGCTTAGGAATCTGGCATAGATCATTCCTGCAAACACCTGTATGTACACAGGTGACAGGTATGGGAATACACCCTGATCCATGTGGAGACTGCTTTTAACTAGTCCCCTCCTAGTCCGCTAACAGGACTGTACCTAGGATCAAGCTAGGCATGATGGTAATGCGCCCACCATACTGTATATGCCACAATGTTTTACAGGCTATGAGATTCCAGCACACACCTGACATGGTCCATGTTGATGTTGCCTATACTTAAGATTCTCCCCTGAAGATTTTCTTCATCAGGACTGGTATACTAATGATAATAAATCTTTTGCTATGAACTTTTGCCTAATCACTAACATGCCAGACAACATGAACACATCTACCTGCTGGAAATCAGGCAATTAATGCCACAGATATAATAAAATGTGTTCTTGAATTCAATTAAAGATAGCAGAGTCAAAAGCTAGTTTCAATTCAGATCAGCTTTCAGAATCAAACTGAGGCCCACTAATGTCTCTGTTTTAAATGTCTTCAATCAGTGTATCACTTATGTGCTGTGAGACATTCAGCTGATTGATGTGAGGAGTTTTCTTCCTGTCTTGCCCCACCTGGATTCATCTTGTCCTTAGTTTTTACCATTTTGTAGACATCTGCATATAAGAACTCCTTGGACAAGAGCCAGAGAGAGACTAGCGGGTCACTTTTCTTATTAAGATCATAGCCTGAGGACTATAAACTGGAGCTGAATTTCACTAGATATGACCCTTTATACAGTTTGCTTCTCTCCACTTTTGTTCTTACTGCTATTTGCTGTGTTGCTTCATAATGAAATCTTCCCAATTACATAGTTTATATTCTGAATTGTTGTACTTGTATCTTATTTCTGTTTCGTATCCTGCCCAGAGCTCCAGGATGAAGGGCAGCCTAAAAATCTAATTACTGTCACCATTATGATTACCACCATCAGCAATCGGTTTGTTTCTCAGTAATGTAGCCTCAACACAGACTGTAACTGGATTCTTATGAGTCACATATTCAAGTGCTATGAAATTGGGAGTACTCACGGTACTCGAGCTAAGTATTTATGAATAAAATGACTATCTGGATAACAGCCCACAAAGAGGGTAACTTCTTTCCAAAATCCAGTTGAGTCCGATAGATCAGACACCCCACCAGGATTCCCACCCATTACAGACCTTGCACCCCAGAAAGAGGGGAATGAAGATCCCCTCTAGATCCCATTCCTTAAATCCAGATCATCTTAGATCCGGATTAAGGGAGGTCAGCGGATCCCCCCCCCCGCCTCCAGATAAATAAATATGAAGTTTTCCTATGTTGTGTTAACATATCACTAAGTAGCAGAGAGAAAAATTATAGGGGGGGGGGAACATTATGTTCATATCCATACCACTACCATGCAATAATTACACATATACTTCCTCACTGACATTCATCTAAGAAGTTAATTACAACTCTGAAAGCTTGAGTAAATTTCTTTCTTTTTATGAACTGTGCATAAACAGGTACAGTAGTTTTCATAAGAGTTTGATTCTGCCAAAATAACACAAACCTTATAAAGAACAAGCCCCACTGAATACTAGAAAAATGTCATTTTTTTCTTGCATAATCATATAATTTCACAGGTGCTCTCTGCTAACAAAGGAACACCACAAATGTTTCTTTGCAGATAAGTGAAACTTTTGTGAATTTAAAATTGTGTGAGTCTAGAAGACCACTATATCTCTAGAACTTAAGATTTCCAAGAAAAAAAATACAGCAACTGTGAATTTTCAGTCTTACTGCATTCCACAGCAACAGCTCCTCAGCCACAACTATTAATGCCCACAAAGAGAACTTCCCATCAGCACCACTTTCGGTGGGGACCCCAGCCTTGTAGGTAAAATAAAAGTTTCAGGTTTATTCATTAAAAAAATAAAAATAGGCAGGGGTAGTACAGGCCCATGAGTAACCTGGAACTCAATGAAGTGGCTCATGAACCCCAACTAGTGTAAACAATTCAAGAACATCAAAACTTAAGACAAGAATAAGACCTTAAAAATCTGAAGTTCTTAAAAACCAGACAAATACTTTTGGTTAAAGGAAATTTTAAAATAGTGCTCCCTTCCATTCACTCAGCCCCAGGAGAAAGGGCTCCTTCCCTCATCCACACCCAGATCAAAAAACGTGTCTAAAAATAAACTCTTCTGCACTGCATAGGGCTTGTGTGCCATGCAACTGAGCCTCTCCACCCCATCGTATCCATTGTGGCTAAAAGGAGTCTCCTCTGTTGCCCCGGGAAAGCATGAGATGTGGATAAGTTCTTTACTTCCTCATCCCACCCCCATGCTATCGTGGACAGTGGAAAGGAGGATTTCACCCTTCCTGAGGGTCCAATGGGGAAGTGGACATTATTAGCCTCTTGCACAATTCCTGGCAGAGAAGAGAACTACTGAGCAGCACAGGGACAAGGCAACAAAGCCTAAATGCTGCTTCTGGCTCATTTTAAAAAGGGTAAACTCATGGAGACCAGGTGTATCAATGGCTACTAGAATGGATGCCTAGGTACCACATCCAGGTTGGAGAGACAGGCAGGGTACCTCTAAAGGCCAACTGCATGAAGTTGAGAGCTGGTGAAGGTTTTGCCTTTGATGTCTGCTTGAGATATGGGAGGTGGGATGCTGGACTAGATGGGCAATGAGCAGGGCTCCTCATGTGTTCTGACTTGTGTTTTGGCAACAGCAATGCTTGCCTTTGCCAGGGTTGCGTTTTAGAAACATTGCATGGGAAGAATCATGAAGCACAACGGTGGAGGAAACCATGGGTGTTTTTCCACTGCAGCCCTTAGATCTGGATCTAAGAAGATCCAGATCTAAGGAATGGGTACATTTCTTAATCCGGATCTAGTAGATCCAGATTAAGGGAAGCACTCAATGTGTTTCCTAATGGGTGCTAACACCCCTGCTGTGGAAACAGCTTTGCACCCATCTGGGGAATCCGGATCGACCCACAAAGGGTCAGTCCATTACCCCAGGTGTATTGGGGGGCGGGGGGGGGGGGCAGTCTTCGAAGAAACTTCGAAGTGATTTTGAAGTGACTTCAAAGTCTGCTTCGAAGTGAATGTGAAGTCAACTTCGAAGTGACTTCGAAGCTGATGTTGGGGGGGGGGGGTCCCAAAGGTGCATACCCTCCCCCTAGCCTACTTTGGACCCCACTGGAAACAGGCTCCCTTTAATCCGGATTTTCTGGGAGAAGACCCCATTGTAGACCCCTTTAATGGGGTCTACAGAAAATCCGGATTAAAGGCCAAAATGTACCCATTAGATCCGGATTTCCCCAATGGCGGTGGAAACAATTGGGTCCCAAATGGGTGCCGTAGTGGAAATGGGGTTATCCAGCTCACACCCAAATGGGTGCAAAAATGGGTGCTTTTGACAGTGGAAAAACACCCCATAATCACTACTGCTGTGTCTAGTGCCCGAGTGAACTCCTAAGGAGGTGGCTCACGAGGTGTTTTGAAGTAACTACTGACTACGATCTGGAAGCAGAGTTGATGCAGGTGCTGATAACAACATTGTGCTACTGCATTTGCTCACAATACGCTGCTCAACCCATTTCCTGCCTCTTATGAGAGGATAACACTCCTGCTGCTTCTACCTAACCTCAAACCTCAGAAGAATTCAGCACCTTTAAAGTGAGCATGCACAGGCTGCTCTAGGAAGGAGTCCTTCCAAGGGCCTGAAGATGCAGTGACTTCTTTTCTTGACAGCAAGCGGCTGCATTTTTTGAGCACTGGTGCCGAAGGTCTGAGAAGATGACTCCAGGAAGGAAAGCCATGTCAAAAGGACTCAGGAGTCTCCCAAGAATTAAATGGTTTATATTATATTACAAAATGTCCCAGCCTCAGTTACAGCAACAAAGGAATAAGGAAACCTTAAAATATAAAACAATCTACAATATGCTAAAAGAGAAATCAAATTGTCAGCATTTTACAATGCAAACCAACTTCCTGGACCAAATCCCAACCAAAAATTGTTACCCCAATCTGCCTCTTACTTCTTCAATATGATGTCAGGCAGAGGTTAGGGCCACTAAGCAAAAGCCCTTCAGAAGAGCCAAGGCTGCTCCCCTCACTAGATGCATTTATTTTAAAGGATGTTTGATGTGATAGAGGAAAAGGCAGCAAGGACACAGAGAGCAAGACAAAAACTCCAAAGATAGATCTAATGAATTTCCTACAGCACTTCTTGATAGAACACACACATGTGAATACATACAAAATAAAATTTTGTTTGGTCTTGTGGACAGAGGGTTGGATTCTTATCTGGTAGCCTCCCAAATCAATTCTGCACTCCTCCATGAAGCCAGCTGGGTGTCTATGGGCTAGTCACAGCTCTCTTTCTGAGCTCTTGCAGCCCCACCTACCTCACAGGGTGTCTGTTATATGGAGAACAGAAGGCTTGTCAGCTGCTTTGAGTCCCAAAGGGTGAGAAAAGCAGGGTTTTAAAAATCAACCCTCCTCCTCCTCCTCCTGAAAAAGCCTTCCAAGAAAGGCCCAAGCCTGGAGCAACAGAACAATTAAGCCTATGTAGATATTTTTGTTTAAGCCATGGGGATTTTTTTTGAAAGGGGACTTTTATACTGACCCCTGTACACACTTCCATTGGGATCTGTTAATGAGAACCACTCTAGATGGAAGCCAGTGAAGGAGTCATGCCTTGATATGAAGTGTTAACCCAAGCTCCCTAGAGTGGCCAAGTGCT
The DNA here is from genome assembly GCA_023333525.1 of Aspidoscelis tigris stejnegeri. NCBI lineage: Eukaryota > Metazoa > Chordata > Lepidosauria > Squamata > Teiidae > Aspidoscelis > Aspidoscelis tigris. The sequence continues at coordinate 85,700,310 of JALMGA010000006.1, read as the reverse complement.
GCAAAATCAAAGAACAGTCACAACACAGGTTGTCTGAAAAGCCAGGTACACTTCTGCTCTCTCCTACCAGACCACTGATTAACCCAAGTGTACAGTGCAGGGTCTAAGCAAGAGGAGTGTAATTTGCTTTGCATGTGTTTTTATTAGCTCCTTACAGCTACATGTACTAAGCTATTGCACTTAAATCAATTACCGTATTTCACACCAAACAAGACCCATGGGAATATAAAACATCCTATATCTTGCCAAGTAATTTTTGGGAAAAACAAATTTTAAAAAACCAGGATGCAAGGTGATTTTTAGGAGAAATTATTTTGGGGAAAAATATGGGTCTTGTATGGCAAAAAAATACTTCAGAACTCCTGACCTAGTGTTCTACAGCTGAGTCAGTGTTCAAGTGGAATTCAAATTAACCTGAGACTATTATAATTGGCCTAAGGAGGGCTATAGAGTTCTACACCAGCTGCAACAGCATAACTTGTCAACTGAACAGATGTTCTTTAAAATCTCACCATCGGCCAGTTTGACCTTGGTAGTAACATTCAGGGGTGGGGATCATAAGGTTCAAGCAAAGTGCCTGGGGGCAACTCTTACACGTATTACATCTGCAGTGATTTCTAATGGTGTCTAAGTGGGTATATATCTAGCCTAGATTTTCATGCTACACTGGGACCTGAGACCAGGCAAGCATGAACAGGCTCAAGGGGTGTGTGTCAGGAGAGGCCCTTTATTCTTGACAATATGCCCGTAGCAGTCTGGCAGTCACGAGAGAGTCAATAAAACTTATGAAAGGGCCCTTTATACCATAGCAAGTATATAAGGAAGGAGAGGGGAATGCAAATGACCCAATTTTAGAAGGAGCTATTAGCAACAGGCTTAACTCTTCTTATCCTGGATTATGCTCTTTGAAATCCACTAGTCCAACAGTTAAAGGACGGTGCTTTCTTTGCTGAAAAATTACTGGCTACTATTGTCTGGTCATATTTCACTCTGCCTTTCAATGATGCAGATTTAAAAAACTGAGTTTCAAACTGGACCTGTGCCCCCATCTATATAGCTTTGGACAGCAGGGTTAAGTACAATTTAAAAAAACCTTATCCTTCTTCAGTGCTGTATGCCCTGAAGGTGCAAAATCGGACCAGTATGGTCACAGAATGCATGCACAGCTGATATTGTCTATCTACAACCTATGCCTAAAGAGATTTAAAATTCATATTCTTCATGCCTGAAAGAGTACTGGTATCTCTTGCTCTTATGGCAGCACCAGCGTGGCTTCACATGTTTTAGATGGATTAACCAGTGGAACTGCACCACAGAACAGTGCGTTGAGTGTTTCTTGCATTTAAAAGCTTATGATTCAATAATATTTGAAAACAATAAGAAAGTGTGTAATATGCACACACACTGCGTATTTTCCCATGAATAGGCTCCCATGATGAGCCTGGACTTCATTACATCATAATTAGCCAGAAGAGGTACCCATTACACTGGCAGTCCCAAATCATAATCAAATTAAAAGCATCCATAATAATAGCATTATAAATAATTTAATCTCTTTCTCATGTACAATCAGGAATGTAATAATACCCTAGAAAAAACTTTCGCTTTTGCGCAAATTTGCTAGTAGAACAAATTTAGATGGCATTTATCTCACATAGCGCATTAGAACTACAATTTTTTTGGAATTTTTTTTCAGAAGTGTGTAAAAGAACTAGGGATGTGTACGAATGCATTTTTTGCATTTGAATTCAATTCAAATAGAAATTCAAAAATCCGGATTTTCGAAAATCCGGTTCAAATCAAATGATATGAATGTTGGGAACACTCGTATCCAATTTTTGAATCCGTTTGTGTCCCATATTATATGTGCAAACAGACTTGATTTTTGGATGCAATAAAGGATGCTCTATTCAAATTATTCAAAAATCCATATCGGATTTTCAAAAATCCGTATCGGATTTTCAAAAATCCAAATTCAATCCAAATTTGAAAATTCGGATTTTTGAAAATCCGATTTGAATTCGAATATCAATATTCATTGAATTTTTGAGTATTCTTGAACATCCCTAAAAAGAACCAAGCAGTAGTGCCTGTACAGAGGAAGAGACATTAGTTTAAACAATATTTAAACAGATATTTCAGAATCAGTAACAGAATATAATGGGAATGCAGAAAGAAGCTCTGGAACAGTAGGGAACAGGTGTATGCACAAATGCATTTTTTTGCATTCGAATTTGAGTCAATTTGAATATCTGAACATTCAACTTGTTTCGAATTTTTAAAATTCAGATTTTAAATTTTTTTTTATTGATTTTAAAAGCAATATGACATAAAAAAACAATTAAACAATATCTATCATACAATTTCTTGTATCTTCTCTTAGTGTGTATTGCTTTATTATTCTGTATGACTTCCCCCGTTTCTCCGACTTCCCTTCTTAATATCGCTTGTTCCTTTGCTTCTTTATTCATTCTTGTCATTTTCTGACTTCCTTCTTCATTTTTAGTCAAAACCTTCTGTCGACACTTGTAGTTCGTGTAGATAGTTAATAAAAGGGTGCCAATCTTCTACAAATTTATCAATTGTTCTATCATTTAACAAGTTCGTCAAATTACCCATTTCTGCCAGATCAACCAGTTTAATTAACCATTCATACTCCGTAGGAATCTCCTTCTCCTTCCATTTTTGTGCATATGCGTAAAATCCAGATTTTTTGAAATCCTGTTTGAATCCACATTATCCGGATCCGTACTTTCAAAAATCCGATTTGAACTCGAAAATATGAATGTCGGCAACATTTGTATCAGATTTTCCAATTTGCGCGCATCCCGTTTTCATCCCATGTGTATCCCATTTTCATCCCGCATTATAAGCGCAAATAAACATGATATTCAGATGCGATATCCAAAATTCAATCAAATGCGCTAATTTGGATTTTTGAAAACCAACTGAGTTTGAATGTCGATATCGACAGATTCAAATCGGTTATTTGAATTTTCAAACATCTGTGCACATCCTTAGTAGGGAAAAGTACACTGTTGAAAGGCAGTTGGATCAAGAACAGGAGGCCTAGATAGATTAAATCTATCCCCTTTTCCGGTTTGTCTTCCAACCAACAGTATTTGGGATGGCCTTTCAATCACCTTCCTGGCCTGGTAATATCAGGCCAGTCCAAAACAAGTAATCTCTCATCTATGAATTGAACCCAGATGCAAGAGCTGATCTGCTATGTAGCACTGAGATCTGGTATGATGAGATTTTTTTGGGGGGGGGGGCTTTCATTCACCTACCTGGACTTCTTGGTGCAACACTGTCCCAGTATGTAAAAGGCCTTAAGGAGGCAGTGGTACACCCCTTTTCAATAGGACCTCCCTTGAACCCCAAAGCAAAGATGTGCCAAAATAATTTGGGTTTTGAATCTATTCAAATTGAATAGGATAGTTTAAGTGGTTCAAACTCAGACCAAACCATCCCAGTTGATGAGGGCTATGCAAACCGCACTGAAGGGACCAGAGTGCAAATTTGGGGTACTGCTGTCATTTGAAGCCCAGATGGAAAAGCAGACGGCACTAATGCCTACCTGCAGCTCCAAATGATTATCTGTGATAGGTCCTAGGCTGAAGAATGGCCTCCCTTCTGAGGGACATCAATCACCCTTCCATTATGCATTTAGATGGCTTGTTAAGGAAGCATCTATTCTTCCCTGCTGGGCACTGCACTGTTTTCATCCATTTTAATTCTGCTTCTATGCATTTCAATTATTGAACCCACCCTGAAACCTCAGGCTATAGGCCAGGATATAAACAAAAATAAGATTTCTGAAAGAAGGAAAAACATTCTATGGCTACATCAGGCATTTTTCCAACTTCTGCAGGGCCAACTTCCAGAAATTTTGCTGCTGCTTCACTGAAATCCAAAGCATTTTTCTGTCTCAGCCCAGCTTTTTTCAATACTTCTGAGATAAAAATCAGATGCAAGATGCACCATGTTCATACAGCGAACACAGGTCACCATGAGAATTACACACCAAAGGGAGAGGGGGAATAAAGTCATGAGAGAGAGAATGATGAAAGGAAAGTCAGTTTCCATGGAGAAATACAGATCAGTTAAACCTAACCTTGGAGTAAGATACTCTCTTGACAGCCCAGAGGCAATTTTTGTATCATTAGGCTGCCCGATTAACCCAGATTTGCTTTAACCATGCCACTGGAAGGACAACAAGAAAAGCTTGTTCCCATATTAAAACCAGCTTTAGAAAAAAAGGTGCATTTCTGACATTGTGGGTTTTTTTGTTTTGCTTCCCCATTATAGAAACTTCCTGTGACCCACTTTAAAAACCAGCCTCCAACTATACTTGATCACAGAGCTGGAAAGGCATTCAAGACAGCCTGAAAGTGTAGGATGATATCCCATCACCCCATCCCAAGTGGCAGAAGTGGCCTCCCTTAAGCAAACCAATTACCATGCTTTTATCTTCCCTTTATTGTGTGCTCACAGAAAAGCAGGATGAAGCTGAAGGCAAAACTGGAAAAGCCCTGCCTTAGCAGCTCCCATTGTAAATACAAATGTGTGTGAAGGCTATTATATGCAACCAATAACCTGGAAGATTCTTCCGAGGCGAAATCTACTCCCAGTGATTTGTGTCAGAGAAACTCCCTTTACTTTCTGTGCAGCCCTCCAAGACCACCTGCACTGGTAAGTGGCATTTTGCCATTTCAAAGGGTGGAGTCCTCAAAAGATATTTAAAGTTTCCAGCAGCTAAAGTTTCAATGCCCTGCTAAGAGAAATTCAAGATTAAAGCGATAATGGCAAGCAGTATATCTGATAACTATTTGTTCAGCTTATTTATTTGCACACCATGATAACCACTACAATGCAGCAAAGCTACCAGAACAGTCACCCTTTTCTTTCTGTGAACAAAAAGGATTTGGATTTTGAGATGACTGTTGCTATTCATGTGTTTGCACCAGCTATAGCAGCCTACCATCAAGAATCACCCTGTTTCCTCTCACCAGATGGGAAAGTAACACACTGTACATCCCTTTATTCATTTGTTTAAATAATTTCTATACCAGTTCTTCATACCAAAATCCCCAAAGTGATTTACAGTAAAGTTTAAAAACAGTAAAAATAACTAAAAACAGTAGAATAGAAACACATTCCAAAACTGGGGGTGGGAGTAATGAAATAGACATTTATTCATGTCTGTAATACCTGGGTGAACCAATCCCATCAGGTGCTTAAAAGATGTAATAGCAGTAGCTCCACAAACATCTGAGGGGAAAGTATTCCCAAAGGCATTGCCACAAAGAACATAAGAGAAGCCCTGCTGGATCAGGCCACAGCCGATCTAGTCCAGCGTTCCATCACACACAATGGCCCACCAAATGCTCATGGGCATCTCAAGCAGAGACAAGGACAAACCTATTCCTGCTCTTGAATCCCCACAAATGGCCATAGAAATGTCCTGCTCCCCCCCCCCATCTCCCGATGGGGAAAACTGCAAGCTGACATTCTGTGATTGCTGGTACCCAAAGTAGAATCTTACCAGATAACTGCAACAAACTTTCTTCTCAGTATCAGAGAGGGCAATCTAGCAACTATCCCATTTTAAAAGTTGCTTAGGGTCTTGCATACCAAGCACAAGATCTTGAATATGGCCTAGTTACTAATTTGCAACCAATGTAATTGCTTAAACACAGAGTTGTGTTTGTGAACCACTCAAGAACCTGACCCCTGCTGTTTGCACCACTCACAGATTCTGGAGAAGATCCAAGGGGAGCTCCACATAGAGGACCACGACGTTACCAGAGCACGGGCCACAATGCCCAGACCCTCCCTATTTAGACAGAGGGGCTGCTGGCACGTTAGCTGAGACTGGTAATGGATACCTTTTGTCACAGAGATCTCTTGAACCTCCAAGTACAGAAATGAACCCAGAAGTACCCCCAGACTATGGATCTGCTCCTTCTGAGGTAAAACAACCATATCTAGAATAGGCAAAATCCTCACTCCCAAACTCAAGAACCCCTTATCCACAAGGTCTTCATCTTACTACTGAGCTTCATTCAACCCATCACTGCATCCAGGCACCAGCTTGGGGTTTTCACAGCCTCTCTCGATTCAGACGTCAAGGAGAAGTAGAATTGGTGACAAAGCAGCACCCAGTGTGACGTCCTGCAGGCTTGTAGTCAGGGCACAGAAGCAGAGTCACTGAGTACTACTTTCCAAAGATTCTCCCTGTAGGGAGGATTTGACCCACTGAAACACAGTTCTTTCCACTTCCTACAAAAAAACACTATGGTCAATGGCATGAAAAGCTGTTGAAAGATCAAGCAGAATCAACACTCCATCTCTCTCCTGCAAGAGGTCACCCATAAAGGCAAGTAAGGCTGATTCTGTTCCAAACCCAGGCCTGGATCTAGATCATAATAGGTCAGGATAAACAGCTTCCTCTAAGAGCAACTGCAGCTAAACAGTGACAACTATCTCCAACACTTCCCTCAACAGTGAACTGTGACTGGTTGGCGCTGGAATAAACCTCTCATTCTGGGGCAGACTTCTTCAGGAGAGGACATACTGCTGTCTCTTTCAAAGTCTAAGACAAAACATCATCTCACAAGGATGCATTCACACTACATCTTGGAACAAGGATGGGCAAGGATGGAGAAGACACATGGCATGGTGGACAGCTACAAATGTCCACATCCTTGGACCTCAAAAACTGAAAGCAGCCTCGCAAAACTCAGACAAATCAGATGACCCCCCCTGGACACTTCACCAGGTACTATATCAACAGCAGCATTCAGTTTGGCATGAAAGTGAGAAATGTTATTCCCTGAGTGTCTTGCATATTTGTTACAGCCTGCTTCAGACAGGATTTTGGGGAGCTGATAAAAAGTTCTGGTGGACACCTATTTCAGGTCACAATGGAGGCTGGAAAACAAACTTTTTTTTTCAAGCTTCACAAACACGAAATAGCCAGAATTATGTGCTCTTATTCGCACTCGTCATCTCTTCCCCTGACTCATTCCCTGAAGCTCCTAAGAAAACCAAGGAATAATTCAAGCTCGACAGTGTCAGAGAGGCACTCAAATGCAACTGTGTCTATAGCCCAACGTGTCTTGTTATTCTATCAATCCACAAGAGCCTCAACAGGATGGTTGTGTGTGCACGTACATGTGCAAGCATAAAAATCACATCTCCTAGCCTGACTTCAATCACCGTGTCACTCTACCACTCCCATAGCTGCTAAAGCTAATATAAGAACATAGGAACATAAGAGAAGCCTTGCTGGATCAGGCCACAGCCCATCTAATCCAGCATCCTGTCGCACACAGTGGCCCACCAAATGCTCATGGGCATCTCAAGCAGAGACAAGGACAAACCTTCTCCTGCTCTCGAGTCCCAGCAGATGGCCTTAGAAGCGCCCCAGTTCCTCCCCCCCCCCACCAGCCTGAAGGAAGCACCTAGGCATTCGTTCTAGTAGCCATTGATACATCTGTCATCCATAAATTTGTCTAACCCTACCTTAAAGCCATCCAGACTGGTAGCTGTCACCACCTCTTCCGGCAGCACATTCCATAAGCCGATGACCCTCTGGGTGAAGAAATACTTCCCCCTGTCAGACCTTACTCTCCTACCCATCAGCTTCATAGAGTGCCCCCTGGTTCTAGTGTTGTGCGACAGAGAAAAGAAATGTTCTCTATCCACCTTTTCTATACCGTGCATAATTTTATATACTTCAATCAGGTCCCCTCTTAAACGCCGTCTCTCCAGACTGAAGAGGCCTAGACGTTGCAGCCTGCTTTCGTAAGGGAGGTGTTCCAGACCCTTAATCATTCTGGTTGCCCTTCTCTGCACCTTCTCTAGTTCCACAATATCCTTTTTGAGGTGTGGTGACCAGAATTGTACACAATATTCCAAATGTGGCCTCACTATAGATTTATAAAGGGGCAAAATGACACTTGCTGACTTATTTTCTATTCCCTTCCTAATTATTCCCAGCATTGAATTTGCTTTTTTCGCTGCTGCCGCGCACTGGGTTGACACCTTCATTGAACTGTCCACCAAAACCCCGAGATCCCTTTCCTGGTGTGTTGCAGAAAGCTCAGAACCCATCAGTTTATTTATTTATTTATTTATATTTCAATTTATATGCCGCCCCATACCCGGGGGTCTCTGGGCGGCTCACAACATTTAAAACAGATGTATAAAAACAGTATCACAAATAAAACAAATTTAAAAATACAATTTTAAAAGTACAAAACAGTTAAAAACATCAGCGGTTTTCAGTGAGGGTAAGTGTGGGGAACATTTAACCAAAGGCCTGTGTGAATAGGAACGTTTTCACCGCCTTCCTGAATAAGAACAGAGAAGGGGCCTGACGCACCTCAAGGGGGAGACCATTCCACAGCCTGGGGGCCACCACCGAGAAGGCGGAGGGATCACCAGAAGGGTCTCCCCTCCAGATCTAAGAACACGGGCAGGTCGATATGGGAGAAGGCGCTCCTTTAGATATCTGGGACCCAAGTCATTTAGGGCTTTATAAGTTAAAGTTAGCACCTTGAATTGGGCTCGGTAGTGAATTTATAGACGTAGTTTATAGTTTATAGTTTATAGACGTAATTTGGATTCTTGGCCCCAATGTGCATTACTTTGCACTTGTTAAGATTAAAGCACATTTGCCACTTGGTTGCCCACTCACCCAATGCTAAGAGATCAGGGAGTAACTCTAGGATGCTGATGGGTAGGAGAGTTAGAACCAAAAAGGGAACATAATTTTTCACCAAAAGGGTCATTGGTCTACAGTATTTACTACCAGAAAAGATGATGCCAGTAATCAACCTGGATAACTTTAAGAAGGGGTTAGCAAATTCATGGAAGACACAATATATTAATGGCTATTAAATTGACACATGAGTACCACCGCTAAAAGCCATTTGCAAGGAACCTAGAACAAGACCTTCGGGTATAGGGTGGGATAGAAATACAAATAAATAAATAATTACGTTTTGCCTTTGTCTTCTGCTCAAGAACACCCTTAAACAATTGGTGGCCCACTCTGTGAGAGGCAAGATGTTGGCCTACATGGGCTCTGAACCAATCTTACGGGGCTTCTCTTCTGATCTTATACAATACTTCCAGGTCAAAATGACAAAACAGGATTCAAGCGCGTGCCACATAATATGAGGCAGCATCTAGGACTACCTGTCTGCTGCCACTGCAAAGGGCAGATTGCAAATTCCTAGACCTTTTAGAATTTGCACTGAATGCTTTTCTTATATCAGCCAACTGAAAATGCAGTACACTATGTAACAGATTAAATATACTGGGCAGTCTGCAATATTTAAATAAGATCTATTACAATTACCCTGCATGAAACAATCAGCTTCCCCCACACTTATCACTTTGTTTCTAGACAGATTTGGAAGTCAAGTCAGAAAATGCTGAAAATAAAGCAGAGAGAGTGTTGGACTGACTTCTGCTGGAGGGGAAAAAATCAAAGAAAGTGAAGATGGAAATCAGCCTAAAGAGTGCTGTCAAATGTGTATACAAGAACATCAGAAGTACCCCAGAGAATAAGATCTAGTCCAGTAGCATGTTCTTGTGGTAGCCAGCCAGTTGCATAAGAAGCCCACCAGTAGGACATGAGCTCACTCATGCTTGCAGAGGAAGATCTCAGTGTTAACTGATAACCCTAATTTCCATGAATTGTTCCAACAATTTCCAAAATGGTAGCCTACAACACATCTCCTGAAAGGACATTGTAAAGCTTAATTACAATTTTCCCTTCCCATTTGCAGATGCTATTGTTTTAATACATACTGTTATTGTTTTAATAATGTTTGATTTGAAATGTTGTTGCCCGCCTGAAGACCTCCAGGTATATGGTGAGAAATTGATTAATTGATTTACATCTTTATGTGTTGTGTAAAATACACAAATGCCTCAAACTGTTTGTTTGTTTGTTTTTAATTTTACCAAGGTTAAAAAAGAGACTCTACAGAGCACCTAAAAACAAACAAGCCATTTTCTAAGATATTCAAATACCACTTCTATCCAAATGAACTAAAAGGAAGTAAAAGCCAAGTCTCATAAGAGAACAGGGACTTTTCACCTGCATGAACGATCACCGTTGAACCATTTTAATATAAAAGTATTTTAAAATCCAAGTAATCTTCTATACCTTAATTACCGAAGCCACATCATCCATTCAGCAAACATTTGGATCCCATAAAGATTCTTCAATTTCTGCCTCCTGTAAAGAAACAAATAATTTATTTCCTTCGCTTGAATGAAAAATCTACTAGCAAGGATTTTCAGGGAAGACATGAAAGACGTTTACTAAGCAACCAGGTCAAACTTGCATTCTTTTTTGCCTATTTGTTTCACACAAGCATTAGAAGCTCTAACTATCTGATATCAGTGGAAGATCACCAAGGGGTGGGATCTCCAGAAGACCATGACAAGATGATCTTAACTGACCTGCAGTTCTATATGGGAGGAGCTGCTCCTTTAGGTATTTGGGTTCCAAATCAAAGGTCAAATCAATACTTTGAATTAGGCCTATACAGACTACAGGTAGATCTATGACTCTTAGGTATTTACAAAAGAAAAAGGCAACAATAATCAGAAAATTAAAGATATTCAAAATCAGTAACAGTCGTCAAAAAGCAGAGGTAAAAAGCTTTTAAAGATTTTTTTTGAAAGCATCAGCACAGAAGCCACCAATATCTCAGCTGGCAAAAATTTCCAGAGAGCAGGAGATACAACGGAAAAGGCTCTTTTTCTGGCCCTGAATACAGAACCTTTACCAGGGCCAGGAATTTAAGATCTAAGCCAGTGGTTCTCAACCTTCCTAATGCTGCGACCCCTTAATGGAGTTCCACGTGTTGTGGAGACCCCCAACCATGGGGGCGGAGCAGCTGGGAGGTGGAAGGGTGGTGGGAGACTTGTTGTGACCCCTCTGAAAGGGTAGTTCGACCCCCAAAGGGGTCCCGACCCCCAGGTTGAGAACCACTGCTCTAAGCAGTGAGACAAATACACAGGCCAGGAGAAACATCGGAAGGAAAGAGAAGGTTTTCTAGGTCAAAACCAACACTATGGGTTGAACCAATGGCGCAAATAAGCAGCCAATGCAGCAACCGAAGCAGGGGAGAGGGATATCACACTGTCTCACTTCCTATGGTTGGTCAGCCCACGTGAAGCCACTGGGCAAGTTCCAAAGATAATTATTTTTTTATATATATATAGAATATATATATAGAATATATATATATATATAGTCCAAACATAAGATAACATGGCTCAAGTCACTGAAGCAATGGACTGTTGTTCTAAGCAGGGATGAAGCTATTGCACTAAACCAGGGGTAGGCAAACCACGGCTCGGGAGCCACATGCGGCTCTTTGGCCCCTTGAGTGTGGCTCTTCCAACTTAGGAGTACCCTAATTAAGTTAATAACAATGTACCTACTTATATAGTTTATGTTTTAAAAATTTGGCTCTCAAAAGAAATTTCAATTGTTGTACTGTTATTTGGCTCTTTTGACTAATGAGTTTGCCGATCATGGCACTAAACCAAACTGTGCAAGTAGCTCTATGTCAGCATGATTATTGTGACAGCTGAAATGTACAACTGCGAGTCATCAGCATCCTTATCTATGGATGATCTCTCCCAGCTGCTGGATGTAAATGTTAAAAACAGCAGGAAAAAGAGATGAGCCCTGGGGAACCTCTCTAATCAACTGCCTCATCTTGATTGGATATCCCCAGTAAGTAAGGAACAGAACCACAGCAAACAGCGTCCTCAATCTCCAACTCCTGTAATCAATCCAGAGAAATCTGGAAATTAGAACTGGAAATTATTATCTTCCATCCGTATCAAATTTGTTTGGGTAAGGAAAAGAGTCATATCAGTAAAGGTGACTAAGAGACTCTGGAGTAGAATAAGAATGGCACATAGGCCAACTGGTAGTGAGAAGCAGGTTTTCCTTCATGTTCCTGATCCCTTGAGCATATTGTCCTTTCGTCCCTGATGTGTGGTTGGTTCCTAATGTAGACAATTCAAGAACTCAAAAGCACCAGAATTTGAACCCCAAGGTGGCCACTACACTGTCACTAAGACAATATAGGTTTCTTATGCAAAAACAGCTAGTCACAGACAATAGAACAGGTGATGTACAGTTGCTGCTGAACACAGAAGAATGACCCCTTAACCTGATCCAGTGATCTATGTAAAGAGCTCTCACAAAAGGTATTAAAAACAAACACAAAGTCATGTAAAAACAGCAGTATTAAATAGGAAATAAAAGAGGGGTGACTATTTGGGGACTTAAGAACCTGGTTCAATCTTAGATTAGCCAAAACCAGAGGTAAATAGACTTAAAAGACCTGGCTACTTAACAGTAAGAACTAAATTGGCATCTTGCATTTACAAAGCATCTTGACATAATGTGGAATACAGAAGTCCTGTTCTCCTTTCCCAAAAACAAAAATTAAAAAGTTCAGATCAATATACTTGCAGCAGGCAATGCATTCTATAACTAATCACTAAAGACGAAAGGAAAGCGATTTACTGATGTTTTTGATTGTTACTGAGTGAAATTTAGTCTAACCTGTTGAAGCTTCCAATCATGTTTTCCCTGTTTACAGTGCTCCAGAGAACACCACCTCCCTCTCTTCATCCTATCCCCCACTTCCTTCAGATCTTCTTCTACATTCTCTCCTCTTCTGATCCGCCCAGGCGATCAAAAACAAGGCAGCCCACTTGCATGGTGTGTACAGAACTAACAAGCATGCTCCGCACTAGTACATGACAGCCTGCCAGACGAAACCAGAGTTGTTTGTCTATTGCTCTCTCTCAAAAATCTCTGAATGAGATAAAATGGCAGAGTTAAGCAAGCAGAGAAAACGCCAAGAAGCAAGCACAGATGTAAAAATTAATGAGGGGAGGGGAAGAAGGCTGGATATCAAAGAAATCAAATTGTTGCCTCTTAATACCAGCTTCCTTTGGATCAGAACCACCTACCCATAACCTAAACTTGTCAATGCATTCTTTTTGGTCACTGTGTGAGGTATGTGGATGCATTCTCTATTTGGATGAACTAGATGGATTAATCTTGTCTCAGGGAAGATATGCAGATAAGTCAGAATTAGTATCTGCTAAACAAAGCTCCATCTACCATGTATAAGTCTACTAAGGAGCAGAACCGGCACAAAATGTTCAGACTGAGAAAACAAGATGGTGGCAAGGCAGTCATAATCACTTCCTATACTCTTGACATTTACTGGCATCTATTATCTCCTTCTCCTCTGTCTCTCCATTTTCTTCCTTCAGAGAATTTACTTTAGGCTAGTTTTAACCTCCAAAGCTACAAATCGTATAATACCATGAGAAACAAAAATGCACCATCCAAAATCCTATCCAAAGAATCAAAGCTTAAGAACCTGAAGCAATGGAAACCAACTCATTTTTATCCCTTGGTGAAGTAGCATAGATTATTTTGCTTCTGTAAACACTGTAACCCACCCTGGGACCATTCAGGGAAGAGCAGGATATAAATTTCCTAAATAGAGATGTCTCCTTCTAAAGTTGCACTCACATCTAAGTTTAAATTTAGTTTTGGCCCATCTTCAGGGTGAGAAAGTAGATCACCAAAGTGACTAGTAACTTTCTTTGAACATTATCTAACCCAAAGATGAATTTCCTGAGTTAGATGATACCAAAATATCTTGTCGCTTTGCTGGTATGTTATTTCACTCTGAAAGTGGACTAAAAGGGAACTAAAACTTAGGTGTGAAAGCAGCCTAAAAATCTCCTTTGAATGAAGGCAGAAGAGAAACAGCAAAAAGGTTTCTTTGAGCACATTCTTGGGGAATAACAAAGGTTTGTGTTGATACTTGAACAGAACTGATATCTCCCTTGGCAGATGTTACAGCAGGAGTATTTCTTAATCTCCGAGACAGCAGAATGCGATTTAATAAGATTAATTGCATTCATGAGATAGTTGAGAAGTTAACGGCCAAGCTTAAGAAACCAAGCTTCAGAAGCTCACAGAAATTGCTTAAGACTGACACTTATTTTTGGATATACCCTCTAATCCATCCACAGCTACCGGATCTGCTGAATACAACATCTGTATGCCAACTTTCTGAGGAGAAAACTCCAAGCAGTAGTAATGTATCTCACATTCCACAACCAAAACAGTTAGTGCTAACAGTCCAACAATCTTGCCAGGAATTCTTCCATCGATGAAGTCTTTTATAGCAGATTTTCAAAAAAACCCACAGCAGGTTTTCAAAAACCCACCATTCCAGCGGCTACCAAATGAAAAGTTTGCAAAAAGCTCAGAGAACATTAAACTCCCTGGAGCAAGGAAGCAACAGAAAATAATATTCAGTCCAAATTTCAGTCCTTATGCTTATGCTTTTATAATCCTGTCTTGATAGCACACATGGGCAATATTTAATGGACTGTACTACTAGGATAGCTATAGTCACAAACAAGTGTCATTCAACTAAAAGTTGATAAAATCATGATGGCCTACAAATGTATAAAAACCAGTTATATAAAAGAAAGGAACTATTTGCTAGATCAGACTATATGCAGGCAACTTCTAATTTTTGTAGTCCACATTCTCAAAGAGATTAATTATAGCCTTAAAACTCTAACAAAGCCTATGTCTAACTTTTCACTCTTGCTTTCCAACCTCGTATGGCAAGGCAAGTAAAAGAATGATCATCAATGTAGAAAAGGGAACAGAGTAATTCCTAACATGATTTTCTATTAAAACAGTTCTCACAAGGTCCCATTCTATTCCAGTGGTGGATACTGAAGCCCACAAACAGCAACAAAGCCAGATAAGAGGGCTTTCCTACTTCCATTTGCTCACAAAACCCTGAAGAACTGCTCATTTTCAGTTCCCAGTTTTCAGATGTGTAAACCATTTGGAGTCATATAGAGTGAGGGTCATTTGTGAATACAGGGAAATCATGGTTAAGAACAACCATAAATGACAAAGACTTGCTTGCTACATTAACTTCTAATGGTTAACATTTTCCAGTCAGAAATACTAATACATTTGCAATACCCGGGATATACTGCAGATTTCTGAAATTTTTAGCTTCTAGGTAGAACATATATCTTGAGATTATAATAAACAGTAGCCACATGAGGCATCCACAATCTGAAGGAACACAAAGTCAATTTTTTTCTGAAGCTAAGCACATCTGGGGAACTCCACCGATAAATAACCTCCCGGACACTTTGGGGTTCATAACTGCAAAGTGACAGTATTAAAATGAAAACAAGTAAAATCTTCCCCTTAACCATACTCTTGCCAAGAGGCAGAAAGAGAGAAACTTAAGGCAGATGGTTTTCAACAGAGAAAAGGGCTAAATCCCCCACTCCCCTTGTGTTCCACGCTAATGCATGCAGGTACTTTTATTCTATACTGGAATAATCTAAAAAGAAAAACTCAAGAACTGCATTCTAACTAATCATTTGCATCAAGACAACTACTTATTAGGAGTGGATATAAATCAAGTTTCTCTGTTGTAATCATTCAATTTGACTAGGTATCAGAAGACACCTAGTCTGTTTCTCTTCAGCTAAACCATTTCCAAAATGGACCTCCATGTAAGGTGAAGAAATTTCATCTGAATTCTGTGGGTTTAGCAGAGTCCCTTCTTGAGATCATAGGGCAAGCACAGTGACGGTTAGAGAAGGTGCTTTTAAGGCAGCAGTAGAGGCAGTGAGAAGATGACAAAAGGAAAAAAAGCTGCCCACTGCCAAATAGCAGATCTTTATAAATAGAAACAAAAATCGAAGAATTTGTATCCTATTCCAGAGCTTCACAGATCTCAGTGGATCTTACAAGGTTATTCCGCAAGGTTGGTGCTCCCAGAGAAAGAAGCATAGATGAGCACCTGACCCATGACATTTTGGTTAGGTGGAATTGGCAGCAGGCCGGCTCTGGAGGCGATAAGGCAATCTTTCAGGTATCCAGGTCCACATCTGTACCACGCTCCCTGCTGTTGTCACGCTGCCAAAGAAAACACTTGGCAAACCGTACCTTGGCTGAGGAGGGAAAAGATACTGGCAGAAGACCAATCACCCACCCTCTAGCTCCAAACTACTAAGCCAGCTTAGATGAACTCAGACTGACCTAAATCCAACCCATGAGCCTATCCGTTTAGTTCACAGCTATCTGAGCACTACTTAACACACTGAACATCCATATATCTGAGAGTTTGTTTTTATGCCTCTGCTGTGGAAAGTTCTCTTTTCAATCAACTCATAACTTAAATTAATTTTAAAGGCTTCTACTTTCTGAGTCTGCCCCATTTTTCCCAGCTTTTTCCTTTTGTCCTGGAAAAGAAACAGGAAAGCTTAGAGAAGGTGAACTGGGGAATGGAAGACCTATTAGGTGCATGCAAATATTCCAATTCTAGAATGCTCCAGGATCAACCCTTTAACATGGGGTTAGTCCCAGTTCCAAGGCAAAACTGACTCATACCAAATCATGTGCTAGGGTAAGGAGTACTGACAGTGCCCTCTTCATTCAACCCACCTGAGGGCTACTATGATCCTCACTGGAAATTTGGGGCTGGAAACAAACCCCAGTATGCCCTGTGGTACTAGCATAACATTCTGAGGTTTTGTGTTTGCTGTGATCCTAGATAAAGCACAAGAACTGTTTGAGCAAACTCCTAAAAATTCTACACTTTCAATAACATTCATACTATGCTTCTCTATCTGGGAGTAAACATTAAAGAACATTCACTTATTTCTAAGGTAGCTTCCGTTTACTCAAAAGGATACCTTCTTCTGCCAAGTTTAAGACTCAAGTTAATCTCAATCAATCTGACACAGAATTTCTCCTTGTCTGATAAATGCAAGCCACAGCAAAAAGGACTCGGGTGTTGCTATGTCCTATTGTTAAAAGCCATTTCGCAACCAATGTAAAGAAGACCTTCCCAGCCCAAGCCAATATGTACCTACACCACTACTTTTGAAGAAACTGTTTTATCACCAGACCCATCAAGCAAGGCAAGTCTGAGATACAGGTAAAAATAGCCATGGATCTCGACAAATCTCTGAACCTTTCTGCACTTGGCCACATTCTGGAAAACAATCCCAGAATAGGGACCCACTGTCTGCATACTAGTGAAGACTATGGAAGGCCCTGGGTGGCCAACAGACCACTATGTTGAGATATATTCCAGAATAAGGCCAAGTGCAGAAAGGGCCCCTGTTCAAAGAAATAAAAAACAATTAAAAGCAGATCTCTGTTCAGTGATTGTCAGAAGGCATCTCAACAACCTACCACATTCAGTTCATTGTCAAGGCAAGTATAAATAACCACATATGAGAAAAATTAACTTTCATTTGCTCCTTACTGAAAACCTCCTCATGAAAACTAATAATAAAATCAAAAGTGCTTCTCACTTTTTTAGTGGTCTCCAGAACAACATGGAAAAACTAGAGCCTAGATTGGTCCTTTTTAATTATTTATAAGTCATTTCCTGTTGAATACCCCCCCTGAAATCAACAAACGCTAGCTAGAATAAGCTTAAAACAATACAAAAGTACATCAAAATAGTTATTTAAAATGTTAAAAATTGGGCAGAATGCATCATACCAGGACCACCTGGATATATAGATAGGCCTTCAGCATATGTCTGAACAGCGGGTGACTCAAGATCATCAAGAGGGAGAACACTTCAGACTCCAAGCACCACCACAGAGAATTCTGGGTGTGGACCACTGAAATGTGCCATTCAGTATTGTGAGCCATCTATAGCAGGACCACATCGAACAAAATCAGTGCCCTTCCAGGTCAGTAACAGAGAACGTAAACTAACAAGTACTCTGGTCCAATGTTGTTTAGTCCCTGTATATCAAGCCAAGAACTCTGATCCCTGACTCAGTGACTAATTAGCCACCAATGCATCTGCTTATGCACAGCTAAAACATCTGCATGAACAGGAAATCTATTAAGCAGCTTGCCTGCTGTACTGTGTTCTACCAGCAACTTGCAAAAAAAGTGCATTATAGTCATTTAAACATGAGATGTAGACACAGACAACAGTGGCAAGATAAAGCAGTAGAAGCTAATAATGGGCTCTTCTAGCCACAGAGATTCTTGGGTCTCTGGTGACAATAGTAATTCTAGAAGTACTCCCAAGTTACATTTCCTGATGACATACCCTGATAACATTGCCCTTCAAAACCCCTACCACCACTCCCAGAGGCTTGGTATAAACGTTAAGCAGCACTGATGTAAGAACTCTAGACCCATAGCCAAACTATAACAGCACAGCCTCTTCCTGAGGTCATCCCTGCAACTAGAAATGGAAGCCCTTCAGCATACTTCTTCTCACCCCCAACCTTTGGAGGTGACACTGAAAGGCACCATGAAAGATCAAGCAAGATCAACAGAGTTCTATTTCCTCTTCACTTTGGGCCCTGCCTAGATCTGTGGCTCAGCGGAAATCCCCTTTGTGTGTAGCACTAGTTGTGTTCTAAGTCTAATGCTTCTACTCTTACAGAAGAAGTAGGATTCTGGTGAGCCCTTCAGCACTCTTGCCCAGGCACTCCTGGGGGTACATCTGTCAGTGAAGTGGCCAGGTACCAAGCCAAACCATAGATTTTTATTTCCTAGGCAGGAAAACTACAATTCCTTTACGTTCCTTCTCTAATTCCCATTCTTCTAGTTTGTTAAGAATGTTGTACCTCCATATCTCCATGTTGTCTTTTGACTGACAACCAAAACCCCCCTTTTTACCTGCACTTTCTTTCCTACACTCCACACTTGTACTATACTGAAAAACCTGACACTAATTTCCCCCAGTTTTGCTATTTTGTGTGTACTTGCACGCAGTTGTTGCTTCCTTCTTCCTGAGTTAGTATAAAAGATCCTTAAGTGGTCCTACATATCTAAGCAGTTACTGTAATGCAAGCCCTTAAAGCCTTGGCCAGACAGCCAGGAAGGAGCAGTTATTCTTTTAGTAATAATCTACAGGAAATCCATTACATCTATAAGAGATCTTCATGCACCAAAATAACTGGTTGCTAAGGGCCATTAGCAAAATTTGGTGGAGTAACCGGCTAAAAATCTCAAAACATTATATTAACTGGGGCAACTGGATGACAATGAGAACAAATTCCACTGTCCTGGAGAATCCCAGACTCATTGTTAAGAGAGTTTCTAGACTTTATATTTGAAAGCATGTGAACAACTTTGCTATTAAGTTTGGTGTCACTGATTTACTACCCAGTTTTGAGGAGTCCTGACACAATCCATCCAACTGCTACACAGAGATCTAATTTCTCCAGCACCTCAAACCAGCAGGACCACTGCTAATATAATCATCATTAAAGGAGCAAAACCTTTGGGATAGAAAACAGACTGCCCCACTTTAGTTCAGCACATCAGAATAATCTAAATCCAAGGAAGCAGTCTAGAACAGTGCTATACTGGCATCATTAGATGAAAATTAGAGATATTTAAGCTCTTTATCTAGAGGGGCATTACCTAAGATTTCCTTGAAAGTTGGTCTGAGTGAGAAGCGGAACTAGTCCAAATTGGGAATGCCTTGTCATCAGCATATGAACACGAAAAACCCCGTATAACAGGTGCAGGGAGAAAAATAAAGATGCAAAGTAGATGTCTGCAGACCAATTTCTCAGCTTCAAGTTCCTAGTTGTTCCAGAGCACTTGCCCGGTACCCAAAAATGGTTACTCATTAAAGGTGCAGTCTTCACCAAGTACCCTAGCCTCAGCAGCCTCCCCAGTCAATTAGAGGCCCTCTTGTCCCTCCTACTTCCTCTTCCAAACAAATCTTTTTCCACGGATGATCCAACCCATTTTATTAACTTCCCAATCACAGCATAATAAAAGAACACAGCCTGAATAGCAGAGTTATGCACATTTCACTGTTCTTGATTGAATCAATCTATTTCAGCCTGGTAAAGCCAAGGCTTTCCCCTAAAGTACAAAACCCTGGTGTATTGTGATGATAAGTAGAATTTAATCTTACTATGGTAACTTTCCCACATGTTAACAATGAAATGATGCTTTATGTGAATTTAAATAGAGCTCCCCCCCCCATTATTCTTTCATCTTCTTCCTCTTTAAATTTGTTGTGGATTCATTTACGGTAGGGACTGTTTGGGAAGAAAAAAACCCAGCTGTGTGTAGAATATTTGCACACATGCACAAACTAAAGAATTAGACAAGTTGTACAGCTAGGGCATTTACATTCACAGAGAAGCTGCATCAATTTCACAAAGGTTATAAGCATGTGAGAGTACACTAGAAACAGGGGGCATTCTATGACGCTGATGGGTAGGAGAGTTGGATCAGACAAGGGGAAGTATTTCTTCACCAAGAGGGTTATTGCTTTATGGAATTTACCGCCAGAAGAGGTGGTAACAGCTACCAGCCTAGATGGCTTTAAGGAAGGGTTGGACAAATTTATGGATGACAGATATATCAGTGGCTACTGGAGTGGATGCCTGAGTGCATCTTTCAGGCTAGAGGAACAGGCAGGATGCTTCTAAGGCCATTTGCTGGGATTCGAGAGCAGGAATAGGTTTGTCCTTGACTCTACCTGAGATGCCCATGAGCATTTGGTGGGCCACTGTGTGCGACAGGATGCTGGACTAGATGGGCTGTAGCCTGATCCAGCAGGGCTCCTCTTATGTTCTGAAGAAGACAATAGTAGTACATAAATGGCCAGTTTTATTTTAAAGCAAGCCACACAACACTGGTTTTTTTGTACAGTATATATTCTTAATGTTTAAGTAAAGTTCATTTTTATTCTTGGACGTGTACTTTGCATAAGCACTTAAGAAATGCCCACTGGATTCGACTCATGGCCCACCTAGTCCAAGGGGTGGCTACAATTCAGTGATGCAGCAGCTGCCGGCAAAGTAGAAGATCACAGGTTTAAATCCTAGCAGAAGGCAATGGCAACCCCCAAATCTGGCAAATCAAGAGTTGACTCTAGTGCAGTGCTACCAAACAAATTGGGCACAACACATAATGGGACACAGAAAAGCAGCATCTTGTAAAGGTAATATAAAGCAGAAGTTGAACTTCATTTTATAGGAAACTCTCTAAAGATTATGAGACTCTTAGAAAATACAAACATGAAAAGCAAGATCACTTAAAGATGGCAGTGCTAAACTTGATGAGACATTCAGCATTTTAGAAATGGTAAGATGGGAAGTGACAGTCTTTGGGATTTTAGGCAACTCAATATCTCTCTTCTGTAACTACTGAGCATGCACTGAGTTACGGAAGCAGTAAGGTGTATTATTTTTTATGCATTCTACTGTGAAATCAAAATATTTGATTCTATCCTCTCATGGCTGTGCTGTTTAAAAACTGATGTGCCATAACAATTTCTCACAAGGTGCACCAGAACATAATTTAAGAACCAAAGGAACACCAGCTGCAATAGAGGTTAAGAACATTTCTTTAAAAAGATTAGACAAATTCATTGAGGTAAAGCTATAAATAGTATACAACTATGATAGCCTCATGTTTTCAGTGCTGGAAGCAGCGTATTTTTAAAGTCTATTTGCTTTGGACCGCTTTCTTTTAACTTGTTCCAACTTTAAGTCTTACACTGGGGGAAGACTAGAAGGAAAAAGGAGGAGGACAGGCACATCAAAGAATCCAACCAAGAGAGGAAAACAAATCCAAAGTGTGAAATAAATCAAAATAATTACTTTTATTTCCTCCACTAGAGAATCTGACTTTAAATTTGACTCTAAACATATCCTTTGATAAAGGCTACAACAGCAAAACATGTTGCGATTGTAAACAAAAGTTGTTTTGCTATCATCTCTTGGTTGGAAGACTCAAAAGTGCTGAAGATTCATTGTGGTGGGATCATCTAACATTCTTCCCATGGCAATTGGTACCTAAATACCTTTAAATGGCACTGCAGTCCTTCCTTGCACAACTTGGTTTGCTACAATGTGATTTAGCACACACATGATCAGCAAAATATTTATTTATTTGCATGTCTATCCTGCCCTATACCCAAAGGTCTTCGTTAATACTCTCCCTAAACGTACTCATTTCTGGTTGGGTACCACCAAGCTATGACCAACTCCCGGCTGACAGCATGGAGGTACACAGGAATCTCTGGGCAGTTTTCTTGGCAGAGATCCAGAAGGGGTTTGCTTTTGCAAACTGGAGATCAGTTTGGAGACCAGACAGCCAACCCTCTGCTTTCCAGGCAGTTTGCTCTACCACTCACTACACCTGTTCATACACAGTTGCTACTCTGGGCACCTGGAAGTAACAGTTCTGCCAATCTTTAATCCTGGCATATCTGCCCAGCAACATACACACAAAACCCAAGCTCACTTGGCTATCAGGCTCCATTAGCAGCTAAGTGGAGACTGCCTATCCATAGACTTGCACTGAAAGCCTGACCCTTCTAGTCTTGCCAGTTCTTGTAACAATTGATCCTAGTGAATCTGGTAGCCGGGTCTTTCTGTCCCCACTGATTTACCTGGTAGACCGTCCCCCTATTGGAATTCATTACTTTACATCGACAGGTTGAGCTTCTTCAATGGGGTGCCAGAAGAAGTGGTAGAAACTATCTACAAGGCATCCTGGGACCCTGTTTTTGGCTTTATAGCCATTCCCCCACTTCATTTTTTTAAGAAACAAGGAAGGCCTCTTCGTATTAGAGATAAAATATTTTCTGGTCTGTTGTTAGTTGGTGACATGGGGTTCACAGTGTGGTCTGGTGCAGGAGTAAAAGTACTTAAAATGTCCGGCAGTGAAATCCAAACCTTGGTTTGTGGTGGGCTCAGGAAATCCTGCATTGAGCAGGGGGTTAGACTCAATTACGCTAGAGGACCCTTCCAACTCTATGATTCTATGATTCTGGACTGGGTGCGAAGGCAGAAGGGTCAAGCCAATTTATCTTCTTGCCGTCTAGTTCTTCTACCAGTTGATAGTAGTGTATATATCTAGGTACACTAGTGCTTCTACAGTCTCTGGGTTTCCATAAGCATGGCTGTCTTTCAAAATGCTGCTTTGCTGAAACCAATCCACCATGTTATACAAGGGGTTGCAGTGTTTTTATTAAATCAGGTGGGGGATGTATGCTAGGTACTAAGCCTGAGCAGCAGTAATTCCCTGTCAATCTGCCACCATAGTCCCCCTTTCTCTATCCTCCATCTGACCCTAGTAGTATGGGATGCTGTAGGTAAGGAGAAGAAGGCTACAAAGGGGGGAAGTGAAAGTGAATCAGTTTGTAGGTGTTGTGGGGATGCCAATATGACTGATGTTGTCAGCTCCAAGTAAGAAGAACCTGTGACTGGGATGATGCCTAAAGATTCAGAAGTTAAGTAACAGCAACTACGTCAGCAGACATCACTAGACTTCTTACCCCATCCACTCCATCTGTTGTCTGACTCCCCTTCAAACTGCTTCAGCTTTGCTTTGTTTTACATCATGTGAAAAACAGCAGGCTCTGAATAAACTGTCACATTACCTACACTTTGCATGCTCTTTCTGTTGTTTTTTTTAGATTAATTGACACTCCGCCTTATATTTTTGCTTGGATGAGCACTCTCAAATGCAGTTAGATAATAATTCATCATTTCCCACTGTTTTGATCGCCTTTGTTGGTTTGTGTTATATAACGTTTTATTGTATGCTGAAATCTCAAAAACTGGATGATCTTCAATTATTTGCTCCTTGCACATCTAGCACAACCTGTATTGTGCAAAGTAATAAGAAATAAAAGTATTTGCTTTATCTATAAACAGAATTCTATTTTTGTAAAGATATTAAAGGTTTGTGTAGCAAACCAAACCAAGGAAGCAACGAAAGTTAGAACAGAAACATCCACATAAATAGATCCATAGTGAAAATCTTAAAAGAATGTGGTCTTGTCCTTTCCTGAAATTTAAATGGCATTCAGAGGACGGCCTCTATAGATGACCACAAAGCTCAGCTGTCTCCTACAGGAAGCAACATTCTTTCAGACACTGATGCTGAAATGCATACAAGGCTTTATTGGATACAATTAAGTCCTGGCATTAAAAATGCACCAGCAACCAAAACAATCAAGCAAGTCAAGTAAATAATAAATTCTCGACAACGGTTTCCATAAGCACGCTCACTCTCTAATGCTACATCAGATGAACTTTTGAGGGGGAACCTTATATTCCTGTGCATTTGAATAATCCGGAAACCCTTCAACAACATAAACAACTGCCATTAGGGAAGTTAAAATGAAAACAAACTTTAGAACTGAAGATGACATCACTCTGGAGTTTTACATGGATATTAAACAATGTGAAGAATTAAGATTACTTATTATTTATTTATCTATTTGTATTTCTATCCCACCCTATACCTGGAGGTCTCAGGGTATAGGGCCAAACAAAAATTCCCCAGCACCATCTCTGATAACCAGCCAAAAACCTCTATCAAGCAACTACCCCAAAACAGCATAACTGACAGTATTAAGGAGGGATGGGTCTCTAGGTCTCAATGGAGCTCATCCCACAGGACAATAACCACAGTTTCACTGTCCCTAACTGAAGTGGATCGAGAAAACCAACATCACAGTCCAGGGCTCTGAAAGCACCTCAGTGGATAACTGCTTCGATGAAGAAGCAGGAAAGTGACAGAAAACTCTTTCTCTCCTGCAGTCACAGCATCTTCTACACACCTAGAGAAACCCCATACTGATTCCTTCAGCTCAGAAGCAGAACTGGACCTAGGACGCCCTGTTTTGCTCTACCATGACCAAAGACAGAGGAATAAGGTTAGGTCCCCAACCACCTGTTCGCAGACCAGCACTGGACTGCTTGGGGGGGGGGGATCCAGTTTTTATTAGCTGCTGTATTTCTGTTCTTCAGTTTCAGCTGCAAGGTCCAACTAAAGATGACAAAAGAAAGCATCGCTATCACCAGATTTGCGGTGGTCAGGGAGAGGCATACTATGTTACACCACCTAGAAACAGTTCAAAGGCCTCTAAGGCTTCTTCTAATGCTTACTTCAAGATTTCCTCAAAGGGAGTGCAACTTCCTCCAGAACAGGCGGTTTTCTCAATTCTTGTTGACAGCGATACCTCTAGTTTACCCATACTCAACGTAAAAACCACACATACAGGTAGTATTTTTTTTTCACAGAATTCACAGTGCCTGGTTTTAAATCCTGTTTTGAGCAATAGGTCAGTACTGTTTAACATAATGCATAGAGCCATAATTCAGCCGGTGTGTGGAAGGCTCTAGCTACAATCCTCAGTATCACCAAAGAAAAAAGCCATGGTAAACCACTTGTATACTACTGCCCATGGTACTATATATTTATGTCTAAGGTTTTCTCTGTGTTGAGCTGTTACCCAACTTGTTCTCTGGTAACACTGCAGTGAATTCCTGCTGACTCACCAGATTCGGGGCAGATATTGAAGTAGTCTGTCATTGGTTTCTTCTAGGAATTGAACCTGTGACCCTTTACCTCCCACGTAACCTCTGTATCACTGAACTGTGGCTACTTGCTTGTAAGCCATTGCACAAGGCTTCCTTGAATGTTTCAACCACTAAAAACAGCACACCTCTGGTAACCTCCTAGAAGAGGGTAAGACCTTACTTGTTAACAGCTGCTGTCAGCCACATTCCCTTCCAACCTCCCACAATCTATAGAACAGTGATGTTATCCTTGGGAATAGGACCCATCCCCTTGTTATTTGTGAGTCAGGTTCTCACAATATCATCATGCATTCTTCTAGGCCAATCAACATCACTTATTGCCAGGGGGGCATCACTCGACACAGGTGCAGCCACCTAAGAGCTCCTCCACTTCTCCAAGAGGCCCCGCAAAACAACCAAATGCTCATTCCAAATTCTACTCCCGCCCTCCAATTTTGCACAGTGCTTCATAGAAATCCAAAATGTAGTAAAAAGCCAGAAGAAGCAAACATGCTCCTTACAAATGCTCCTTTGGACTTGCTAAGAAAGTTTTAAAGATGAAATCTAAGGCTCATAAGAACATAAGGAGAAGCCCTGCTGGTTCAGACCACAGCCCATCTAGTCCAGCATCCTGTTTCACAGTTGGCCACCAACCGCTTATAGGCATCTCAAGCAGAAGACAAGGGAAAATTCTTTACACCAGCTCTCAAATCCCAGGAAATGGCCTTAGAGCAGGGGTCCCCAACCACCTGTCTGCAGACCAGCACTGGACTGTTGGGGTTTGTTTGTCTGTCTGCAATGGAGGCTGCTGAGGTGGTGAAGGAGGGAGGGGGGAAACAAAAACACCGGCAGTGTCTGAGGCGACTGGCCTGGCCTTGGGTACCACTGCCAGCTGAAGCCACAGCCAGCCCAGCCAGCCAGCAGCCCAAGCATGTTGGGGACAGATGAATGAGAGCCCTCTGGTGTTGTTCTGGCTGAGGCTGAGGCCACCACCATGGCCACGGGTGCAGGGGGCCACTGGCACTGGTAAAGGCAGTGGGGCTCAGCCCAGGGGGTGTGGAGCAGCTGGGGCCGCCGCTGCTCGGGGCTGGGTGCGTGGGAGAGGCAGCAGCCAGGAGGGGCAGCCTGAACCCGGTGGGGACCGGGACTCTGAGGCCCAAGAAGCGACACAAGCTGCCGGGCACAGCCAAGGGAGGAAGAGGCACCAGGGTCAAGCTGGAGTGGCTATACTCAGCGCCCCTCCTCCCCAGGTCCCTTCAGGTGTCCCTTCTGCAAGGCACACCAGGAAGTCAGTCACCCAACCCTCTCCAAAATCCCACCCCCTTGACCAAAGCGCCCCCCCCCCCACCAGGCCATGGCAAAATGGCCTTACTTGAAGCTGGTCCCTGGTGCAAAAAAGGTTGGGGACCCCTGCTTTAGAGGCATCCTGCCTGTCTCCCCAACCTGGAGGATGTACCTAGGCACCATTCTAGTAGCCATCTGTGTTCTATGAATTTTTTACAAAAATCCTGCTCAGGCAGCTTGTTTCTATAGTGATATCAGTATGTGAAATATGGGAACAAAATAGTGATAAATAGATTAGAGATAGTTTCACTAAGCATTCATGTGTTTGTGAATAACTGCAGAAACAAAATGAAAATAACTGCAGAAGTAAGAGGCTTTGCAAGCAAAGCTCACACACCAAATCTTCTCATAAACTTGCATTCTGCACACCTAGAGTCTCATATCATAAATCCCTCCTCTGCTCCCACAACTGATCACTCTAAGTTTAAACAAGTAAGCACTGTGGGAAAAGACAAGCACAGTCCTATTACATTTAAGAAGAAAATGAAATTCCTAAACTGTGTTAAAACCAGAGACAGCCATCTCTCACCTAGGGCTAAAATACTGTTGCCTTGATGCTATCTCGTTACTTCCTCACATTTACATGAATTGTGAATACAAATGAGTTAAACTACGGTCTACCATGTAGAATATTCTTCTGACACTGAACACTCAGAATGCTAGGAAAGTTTGGTCCATCATCCACTCAAGGTGCCACCATCAATATCCTCTATACTTCACAGCAAGATCATCCCATTACCAAGAGGAGACAAATTGAAGAGCAATGTTAGGGCAGTTTTCTCTTCACACTTTTAGCCTGTTTTATTCTTGCAGTGGTTAAGAAATTCTTGAAATGATACCAGGGCATCAAAGAATGACAACAGTCTTTTAAACCTGTTTGTCTCACTTTCTATCTCCTGTATCCTGCCTTGAGAACCTTGGTATAGGTCAGAGCCTCATTTGAGATTCTGGCTCTGATTTATAATATACTATTTCAAAGAACAACTCATTCAAGAGACTGCCCCCTTATTATCTATTACAGTTTCTTAGAAACATCAAGAGCACAGACAATATTAAAACCAAGTTCTGCATCACTTGCAAAACACTAAAATCTCTGGGAAATTTAAAGAATTTTGAATTTACAGGTAGTGTATGGCAACAAATGCTACTGTGACTAAGATTAGAAAGGAAGCCTGTGGTAAGGAACAGACTTAAAAGCCCTCTGTATAACATCTTGATTTTAGATGATCAGATGCTTACAGTTTATTTTATTTATTGCACTTGTAACCTCGCCTCCCATTTTATCTTTGCAACAACCTGTAACACAGCGTAGGCTGAGAGGCAGTAGCAATGCAGTAGCGATAGCAATCCTATACGAAGGCTCTTATCAGTCATGAGGCGTCCCTATCATGGCAGACAGCACAGTGAATGAGACTGAACTTTGGTATGATCCAGCTGGTTCTTATATGCATTTCCTCTGAACTTTCAAAACTGACTGCTGCCAAAGACAGGATGCTTGGCTGTAAGCATCATCCTTTTGACCCATGAGATCCAGTTCTATTTCTGACTGTGTTCTATTGTCCAAGAGTTATGCATTTCCCTTCTGTATTCTCCCATTTCCCTACTAACCTACAGTTCCTGCCTGATATGCAGGATCCATTCACCCACAGACACAAACCAAGTTTAATCGCAAGCGTGATCTTGTGGATCCTAATGTCTCTTGGTGACAGCATAAATTAACCTATAACTTACCATCCTGCAATCACAGCAGCAACATAAAATTGATTTCTATACATTTTTTTACAGAGAACTCATGATAGGGGGACTCTTATAAGGCCATTTGCTGGGACTCTAGAGCAGGAATAGGT
The DNA here is from genome assembly GCA_023333525.1 of Aspidoscelis tigris stejnegeri. Classification (NCBI taxonomy): domain Eukaryota; kingdom Metazoa; phylum Chordata; class Lepidosauria; order Squamata; family Teiidae; genus Aspidoscelis; species Aspidoscelis tigris. The sequence continues at coordinate 85,671,655 of JALMGA010000006.1, read as the reverse complement.
TTGTCCTTGTCTCTGCTTGAGGTGCCCATGAGCATTTGGTGGGCCACTGTGTGCAACAGGATGCTGGACTAGATGGGCTGTGGCCTGATCCAGCAGGGCTTCTCCTATGTTCTTATCTTGAGTGTTGTCTTCCAAAATAAAGCAGATGTTAATAACTATCAGGAGATACCTAACACCTTAAAACCATTCTATTGAAAAACAGCTCTCAGGTTATATAGGTTGTCTTTTTTTAACTACATACACGTAGTATGCTCTGTTGCCTTCCTACATTCTCAGATCTCTCAAATATACTCAAACTTTTGGATCTACTGTTTCCATTAATGGTCTGGTGTACAACCTCTGATAAGTCTTCCAACATAAAATGATCATGGAAGAGTTAAGTTAGAGGCTTGCTAGTGTCTTTAGTAATTGCATAGAAAAGGGAATTTCAGCAGAAGTTACCTGCATGACAAGCTACTTATAAAATTCCCTCTGCCTACCCTTTTCTACATACAGTAATACTATTGAGAATAAAAACTAAAAACATTCCTGAGGCCTCACGTCTTTTTATTTTTGTACTGGCAAGTGTTTTCTGCTTTGTCTTCATGGTTCTGATATAAAAAAAAGACTATGGGTGTTTTTCCACTGTCACTAAAAGTACCCATTAAGTACCCATTGGGTACAAAAATGCCATTTCGTACCCATTAATGGGTACTTTTAGTGACAGTGGAAAAGCACCCTATAATTCACTCAATACAATAGCTGAAGTCAGTCTATCTCATATCTGGAATAACTTCACAAGTATATATCTTATCTAGCACTAAACTGACCAAATGATTATTCATTTTTCTTTCACCAGAATCAGTTTGAAAACAGAACAGGATAATTGTTTCATAATGCATAGTATGTACCTTCTTTTTAATGAACCCCACATTGCTGAATATGCATGAAGGTTATTAGACAATACACTTCCACTAAAAATGATTAGTCTTCCAATCACTGGTAATTTAAATAGTTAAAACGGGAGTTCTTCATTCAAATCCACTCTTATAATTTATCTGGTTTATGGATAAAGGCTTTAGGCCCTCTATTGATGGCTAATTATCAATATGACCTTAAATGAGATACCAATTCAAAACGTCTTATTTTATTGACTAGGGCTGCCCTCAGGACCAGGAACTCCATGGAGTACAAGTGGACTAAGGAAAACTGGTCTTCTATTTCTGGAAGACTTAAAACCATGGTAGAACAAGGGACTGAATAAGTGTTCTGTTTTCCAGGTAACTGCTCCGCCACTGCATTATGGCCACTCTCAAATTAGAACCAGCCTATATCATATCTTACTGTCACAGTTCTTTCTTCAGAAGTCACAACACAGAACAGTACTAAAAATGCAGCTTGGTTTCTGTGATCCTTAATTCAGAAAGGAAAGGAAAGTTCCAGGAACATCAGTTTTTGTGGGAAAAGGATAAAATAATGAAGTAAAACCCTGATGTTGGTGCAATCATCCACACTGCACAGTGTAGTAGTCAGTTTAAGGATATGGGTCCCTCTGGGTTCAAATTCCCACTTGGCTGTGACATTCACAGGCTGACCATGGGTCAGTCACACTTCTGAAGGGGAATATACATTCAGAAGAGGGGGAATTTAAATGCTGCAAATAAGTGCATATAGATGGCCATCTGATGCTTTCTCATTTTTTTCCTTAACTCTTCTAAATCCTTGGCTTTAGAAAAGACCTTAGGTTGCAAAAGACTACTACTTTTCCAGGCAGGTATGTCCAGTATTCTAGATCTAAGCTGCCTTGTCGCCATTAAAATCTACACTGAAATGATTATGCTTGAAGCTGCATCTCTTCTTGTATGCGTAATGTACACCCACATAGTCCTACACGTAACTCCTGGGTCACAGATGCTTTTCTAAGGCTACACAAATTTTTAATTGATTAATATTAGCTTCTTTTTCTTGACAAAAGCTCCAGCTGGTAGCACTTGAAAGCAAAACAGTTACAAGTCTCTGTAAGACCTTCAGCTAGCTTTGAACACCTGACTTTCAAAGAATTTTTAGGTTCACACACATTTCTAATCTCATTCTTTCTAAGTTTAAACTTGTTTGCTTTAGACCCTCCTATAATCCTTGAAGATGGCACCACAAAAAAGGCAGGTGTGAAAACCACAATAAAAACAACTGTTCTTTAATGTAAAATATTGGGGAAAGGATTAAGGATATGAAGCAGAAAACAACCATTTTAATGATGCAGCTTTAATATGCTTACTTAGAAATGCCCTACTGGAATCAAAACGAATTATTAATGAGTAAGAAAGCTGCAAATCTAATATCCTCTATCTGGCTTGCTTCAGTGAGAGGAATTAAATAGAAATAAAGAGGTAAATAAATAAATAAAAGTCTTCGCAGTGAACTAATTGCTTATATCCTGCTTTTTACCTTGATATCTCAGGACAGATCACAATTCAATTAAAAAAACTGAGATAAAATATAAGAAAAATAATAAGGCATTATAAAATGATTAAAACGCAAGGCTCCCACTCCAGCAGAACTACATAAGGAATATATCAAAGGCTTGGGTGACAAAGGGTTTTTAACTAGCAGCTGAAAGCTGGCATACCTCAGCCAGAAAGATATCCCAAAGCCTGGGAGCCACCATAGAATAGGCCCTCTCATACACCAAAACTCATCAAGCCCCTGAGGAGAACAGAACTACAAGGAGTAGGGATGTGCATGAATATTCGAACGCATTCAAAATTCAATCAAATTGACTGAATTTTGCCATTCAAATTCAAATCGAATGTCCTTAAATTTGAATTTAAAGTTTTGGTTTGAATTTTTAATTTCGGATCTATTCGTTTGAACTATTCAGACATTTGCATGTGTATGGGTTCGTATACAATGCATCTTTTCCGCAACCATACTCATTTGTACAGATCCGTACAGGATGAAAATAGGTTGCATACAGGGTAACTACGGGATGCATATGGACACGTACAGATGCGTACAGACCTGGGAGAAGGTGTGTACGGGCATCTACTAATGTTGTCGACATTCAGAAGTGCAAATTCGAATAAAAAATTTGAACGAATAGATTCAAATTTGCTTAATTCAAATCAAATTTGGTTAAACGCAAATTTAACAGGTTAAAACCAAATTGAATTTGATTATTCAATTCAAATAAAATCCGAAAACTGCATTTGTGCACACCACTAGCAAAGAGGGCCTGAAAGAAATTCAGTAACTGGATATGCCAGAGGCTAGGACCTGATGGCCTGAAGTTTGCCCTCTCTCAGAAACAGAGTTTTCTTTCTTTTTAAAATCATTCAAATGTGTATTGTATTTTATTCATATTCTTGCCTGGACAGTATTCTTGAGAATACCTTCTAAAGTTTATTCACAAGTACTATACAATACTAAATACAGCATGTAAAAGAGGAAATTAAAAATGAGAAAATTCTGAAAAATTCTAAGTGGGCATCCCCCATGTTATATCACTAATAGATAGGAATATGCACTTTATAAGCAGTTCAGAAAACTAATCAAATCTGCATGCAGCAATTTACTTGAGCCACTGCCTTTCCAAAGCAGAAAAAATTATTTTGGAGTAGGAATGCACATGAAATGGCTTTTGCATTTTCTCATTTATTTTGACAGAAGGTGATAGGAAGTGGGTGCCATAAACCACCCAACGTTTGTTGGTAGTCCCAGGATTTTGATAAGGCAATAATAAAGCATTTTGTCTTTTCTACTGTTCCTCATGGTTAGAATAAGTTATATGCAGAAATGCACACAGAGATACATGAGTTTTCCAGTTTTTGTTGGTAGTCCCAGGATTTTTATAAGGCAATAAAATGTATGATCTCCAACTCTTTTGGTCAAAAAAGCCGGATATAAAACCTAGAAAAATTAAACACAGGAGTAAAGCTTCCCAAAATGAAGCACTGGTCCTTTCCACAGCTGTGGTGCTTGCATTGCAGTAATAACAGCATCACTGTTCCTTGGTCCTGCAACAGCTGCCACAGATGGCAGCACCCTGACTTGCAAAGTACAGCCGTAAACCTAACTACAATAACTCAAACCACATTTTGAATGCAAGAGCAGCAGGAGCAAAGCATAAGACCACACATGGAGATAGGTTGCGCACAGCACTGAGATAAGCTGAGCACAGCACTGACAAGAACTAAGTGTCCGTAAACAAACCACAAGGCAATGCAATGCACCCAAGTTATGCCATTAACAATCTGTGGTCTGCCAACACCAGCTAGTTCGTAGCAACTGCAGCACACAGAAATGCTAACAGCAGGCAGAATAATGCCTCTTACTGTGAAGAATACAGAACTTTTCCTTCTTTTGGCAGCTTGTCTCTTCTCCAAAAGAGAGGAAAAAATAAACTGTCGCTACCTGCTTTTGTGTCTGACTATGGCTATTCCTATCATGGATTCATAGTGCTGAGCTCCAGCTCACAGCCTGGCACATGGGTCAGGTCCCCAGCACCTCTGTCTTTTCATGGGCTTAAACCTTTACAGTGGTATGCATGAATCTGTATGTCAACAGCACTAATTGGCAGCATGGGATTTGAAGGTAAGGCTAGTGTTTCACTGACCTCACAGGATTCCACCAAGAGTTCTGAGGGAGAACAAGAGATCTGGAAGTTTCCAGGCAAACACATCACAATTTTATATTTAAGTTTCTCCATTAGCTGAGGCAGATCTACTTTGGCCCTAAAAATTCCAGGGCCTTTTCACACTTAACTTCCGTGGGAAAATATCCCACAGCAGCTAAGATCACGGATGGTGGCTAGTATTCACACTGCAAGCACCAGCCCTTCCCAAACATCAGACCAACCTAGGCCATTGCTACAGAAATCAGTGATGCAGTTTGCCCTATGCAGCCCCCCCCCCCCTTTCCAGGCAGCCTTCACCCATGGAAGCAGATAAAGGCTGCACCTGAGGCTGTATTAGGAGCATCAAAGGCATTCCTATTAAAACTGTGGAGCAGTATTTATTGCTCCACAGCTAGCTATCAGCAATCAAGGCAGCATGGGAGGTGGGAGGTGTATGCTCCATCCCAGAACAGTCCCCCAGTAGGATTACTGTTAAAACATTTTCACTAGGAGGTATTCCTTTAGTTACAAAGAGCTTATTTTAACCCCCTCATATTTTGAACTACAAATATTACAGGTACTGGAAATTCTGAAAGTCAGCATGTCCAGATATATCTACTCTTTTAACTGTCAAGGTTTCATAGTTTTTTTCACTCTGAGGATTGTAAGTTGTTTTTCCACTTCCACAATGAGTTACATTTGCTCCATAGTAATCAAACTAGTTTTCATTTAAAGGGAAGGGGGAGGGGGAGGAGGAGCAACTATTGGCATGCCAGGCTGTCTTGGGCCACAATTCATCAACTTCTAGAACAGTGTTTCCTCACACAAAGGTCTACTCCTTGCCACAAAAGCAACAAAACAATGCCAAAAAGCAAAACATTTCAGTATTAGAAGTGTCTCAATTTATTAATATTAATGAATGTCTTTGTGTGTTCCTAAGGCGGAACTAACTGGCTATATAGTCTTCCTTCTCATATCCGGCCTGTATTAAAAAAAAGAGCTCTCTTTTGTCAATTAAACTTGCTGCAGCGGTGCAGCTGGACTCTCCAGCTAATTGAAGGCAGCAGCAAAGATTTTTCAATCCACTTTTGCTGCCAAGAGAGACATTCTTATGTGTTCATCAGAGTGCTACTGATATAGGCAAAGGAGGTTTCAATTAGCACAGAGAAAAGCTGCCTCTTATCACTAAACATCGAAAGAAAAAACAGGGTCAAAAACAAAAATAAATCTGCTGGACCCCAGACCTGCTAGCCCAGGAAAGCAATTAGCGTAACTACCATAATAAGTCCCTAATGGCCCTCCCACTGCCAAAACAAAAGGGCTCAAATATTAACTTGTGTGGGAGAAAGGAGAAGGAATTGTTCCAACAGGCACCTAAACTATCTAGTCGGAGATCCTTTGTGAATATTTTTATATCAGATGGGAGAGCACTGACTGTTAATTTTTGTCTTCCTTGCTATTTCTGGCCTTGGTTTTGATCATTTGGGTATTCTTAATATCAAATGTTACTGCATGCCGTCAGAGAAAAGGCATGGACCTTTCTTTGCATTTTATCCATTAGGTTGGTTTTGCTATTCTGCAATCATTTCTTTTTATTGTAACTTGACTAAAAAGAGTGTAGTACGAAGGAAATGTGAAATAATAATGCAAAAAGATTTGTATAACAAAATGTTGAAGCCATCAATGGACTCCTTAAAAGTGTCTGAGCCAGTTTGGTCTAGTGGTTAGGGAGCTAGACTCTTATCTGGGAATACCAGGTTTGATTCCACACTCTTCCACAAAGCCAGCTGGGTGACCTTGGGACAGTCACAGCTCTCCTTCTGAGCTCACAGCCCCACCTACCTCAATGGGTGTCCTGCTGTGGGGAAAAGAACAGAAGGTTTGTCAGCAGCTTTGGGTCCCCTTAAATGGGTGAGAAAAGTGGGGTAGAAAAGCCTATGCTGCTTCCCCGCAATTCTTAATTTACATAGTTTCATTTGCAAAAGTGCACAATTGTCAGAAACAAAGCCTTATTCCCTTCTGAATCAAGAGAAGGAAGGAAGGAAGGATCAGTACCAGTGGCAACTTTCAAATCCTGACTAGCTTCCATATAGGCCACTGTTCCAAAGGAACTGCACTCTATTGGTTTTGAAACACTCTTGATACAAATAGGAAACAAGGATCAATTTTTGTTCCAGCATGTTATTGGAATTTGCTTTAAAACAATTCCTACTTTCATAGGGAGCCCCAACTTAAGATCTGCAAGACTTTGCCCAATAGAAAAACTTTCTAAAATGCTGCAAAGAAACTGCTGCTAGTATCTAACATAACCCAGGAGTGTGATATAGAACTTAGGCACACAAACTTGTATAAGAAGTCTGAAGAAAGACCATCTGATAAGGATCAGCTGCAATGGATCTGTATCTTCCAACCTATTGACAACCAGGGACAATGGGAATAGAAGCAGCGAGGATTTCCTTCTTATTTCTCCTTGCCTTTCCTTCTGCTTCCTCCCAATATGCAGAAGGACAGTTCCCAAGGATGGTGTCACTTCCTGATTCTGTTCAATCTTTGTTCTCTCTCTGCTACATTTAATCACTCAGTGTGTACAGACGTTTCTAACAAGCATGTACACTCACAAACGTAACTTAATTCTGAGACCTACATATATAAGGGCAGTTCAGAAATGAAGTAACTTATATGAAGAGTAGTGGCCTTAACTTGCACTGCTGTGTTCAAGTGGAGCCTGGACAGTTACCTGCTAAAGGTAACCCAACTCTGATACTTTATGCTTCTTAAGCTTGGCTTTGATTTGTATCTTTACCAATTTATCATTGCTAATTAGGGTCCTAAAGCAAATCTTTAAGTAGGTTACAAGCAGAGTAGTATGGATCTATTTCTTCTGCTAGACACATTCATCCCTCAAATAATATGGCTTGGGTCCTCCAGGCCAGTGTATAGTAAAAAATCATATTATATAGTAACGACCACTTGTGGAAAACTGGGGATTAGGAGAATCGAGGAGGTTGATGCAACTTTTACAACTGCATAAAAGCAAAACCGTGCTTCAAGAAACATAGGAGAAATCACATTCTGCCAGCTACATATAAGCAAAATCATGTTTATATGAAGGTTGAATATCTTTCTGCCCCTGACACTTTACTTTGTCCTCAGACCCAAGCCTTCTATACCAAAGCCACGATGATCTGCCCTCATATTTACCAATGACCTGCTACAGACTGCAAAATGGCCAAACAGCTGCCATTATTCTGTGAAGCCAATACACGCAGTGCTAAAAAATAAGGTGGAATTTTATTTTAGCCAAATCCTTAACACTGCACAAACTCAAGAAATCTTTGTACTCTCCAAAATACTGTCTGTGGAAAAAGGATGGTTCCTCTAAAAAAATAGAATATAAATACGAAAAAAAATTAAAAATGAAGAACAGTAGAGCCTGCTTCTGTTGGCAGAACTGTTTTTAGTCACCCACTGAATGAGATTAACAGGTGCTGGTTATTAATTTATTAAATGCTACAAAGCAGGAAGGTATAACTGCTCTTCTGGACAAACACAGTAGAACTGGAGAAAGTTCATTGCTGCTTAAATGATAAGAAATATAAAAGTAGGAAAGCTAAAAGGACTTCTCCAAGCAAACAAGGGAGGATATATATATACACCATATACACTACTGTATATGATTTACAGTCTTGGGAAGAATGGACTGAGGATACAGCAGCTATGAAAGCAGACTCCAGGCTAGTAACTGAAAATAGTGTGTCAGTAATGAAATTCTTGTATACCAACCTATACTAGTACCACACTCAGGGGACAGGAATAGGGCTGTCTGACACCGAAATAGAGAATATATCTTTCTATGTCAATACTATCTAAACTGTGGTGTCAAAATAGCAGCTTCTTTCAGACCTACCAGTAGTTGGAGATTCCAGCAAGCAAATCTGGGACCTTCTCCTGGGAGAAACAACTGAAGTATTAAAATGTACTAAGTAAAATATTTTTTAAAATCTTCAAACAGTGATCACACAGTGAAGCTGAAAAATGGGACAAAAGCCAGACTTTTTAAATGATAGCTACTGTATTTTCTGGCATATAAGACTACTTTTTAACCCAGGAAAATCTTCTCAAAAGTCGGGGGTCGTCTTATACGCCGGGTGTTGTCTTCTTATACGGTGAATATATCCCAAACTCTATATTTTAACTGGAAAGTTGGGGGTCGTCTTATATGCCGGAAAATACGGTACATAAGTTAATGAAGAACTAAGTAATAGACAAATTTATGGATGTCAGATATATCAACGGCTACTAGAATGGATGCCTAACTACATCTTTGAGGCTGTGGGAACAAGCAGGATATTTTTAAGGCCATTTGTTGGGATTTGAGAGCAGGAGACTGTTTGTCCTTGTCTCTGCTTGAGATGCCCATGAGCATTTGGTGGGCTACTGTGTACGAAAGGATACTGGACTAGGTGGGCTGTGGCCTAATCCAGCAGGCTCCTCTTATGTTCTTAATAATTGGGGGCAGGGGAATTTGGGACTTCTCACTTTGCTGGTGAATTTTCCAGACCCGTGTCTCTAGGCAGCAAGTAGACAAGATGCTAGGCAAAGCACGCTATTCACCTTGGGCTCACTTTCTTTTCTTTTGCTCCAAACCTTACCTACAGCACTTGTAGTCCACTCTTCACCAAACAGTTACAGGACAGACACAGGAAAAGACAGATGCCAAATAAAAGTAAATCAAAATCTGTAAAGGTATTTTTAAAAGCAAAAAATAAAACTTTTGTTTCAACAAATGCTACTTGTTTTAAAATCCTTCAACTGCATCCTTCCAGGCAGGCTTGGCAAGTCACGCTCGGGAGGAGAGAAGTGAAGCCACTTCCCTAGCATTGTTGCAGAAAGAATCCGAGGAAGTCATCCAAGTTCCAGCAAAATCAACGGACAGAAAATCCATCAAGGTTTAATACTTTTCTGCCAAACCCTGAACAAATGTGTAAGGGTGAAATGAAAAGGAGTTGTATCAAACTTTGAGATCTTAACTATTCAAAGGTTGGGCAGAAGTACAGAACATTAACCACAACTATAGTTTGGGCCACCAAAAACGCTCGAGCAAAGCGTCACCCAATCAATCAACAGGGCGTCGTCAAATTAATCCACACAAGGAGCAGAAATTAGTACTTACACTGCAATAAAAACACCTGTAGCACTATAAAAAACACATCCTTTGTCATTTGGCAGTGGCCTATTTTGAATTCTTCCAGCTACTCGACATTACTGAGAAATGGCATCAGTATTTGGGGCTTAGGGAAATGCCACACCCAAAATACTTGAGTAAATATAAACTTAAGTCATAGCCAAAGTATGCAGATAAAAGATTCTTTCATTACAAAGAAGATATAGCATAAGCTTGTCAAACTGACCAGAAGATTAAATACGCATTATATCAAACAATGCATTTCTTCCAGTTCAATACATCTTGTTAAAAACTGTATCACAACAGTTTTAAAATGAAATGCAAACAAAGTTCTATCAGTAGATAACTGGTCACCTACAAACTGCTCTGAAAATACCTCCAGGCCCATGGTGATAAGCACCACAGTCTCATCCTACAGGGCACTCATAATCTTAAACACAGTATCAGGTAGCCAATCTGCAAGGAGAAGAGCTTTGATTTGATAAATTAGTACAGAAGACACTAATCCAGAAGCGGTCAAACAGAGTTTGAGAACTAGCCTGATGTACATTATCATATTTAACTAATATGCAGAGTACAACACACAAATGCCAGGCTAGATGAATTAAATGCTAGAATTAAGACTGCTGAGGGAAATAACCTCAGGTACTTAGATGATACCACCCTGATGGTAGAGTTTGCTTTTCTACACCACTTTTCACACCTATTTAAGAGGACTCAAAGCGGCTGACAAACCTTCTGTTCTTCTCACAACAGACACCCTGTGAGGTACGTGGGGCTGTGAGAGCTCAGAAGAGAGCTGTGACTAGCCCAATAGCCCAAGGTTACCCAGCTGGTTTCATGGAGGAGGGCAGAATCAAAAAACCAAACAAAAGGGTTCTGCCAGAAAATGTAAGTAAACAGGATAAAATATGTCCCACTACCAAATATAAAAAGGCAAATGTATGAAGAAATAAAGAAATAACTGAGCTCTGGAGCAGAAAAGCCAGTATAATTTCTAAAACGGTAGCAATACCCCACTGAGAAGTTTGCAAATACTGAAAATAATCAAAATCAATTAAAATAATAAAAAAACTTTCAAAAAACAAGGCCAAACGCGTTTCGACTACTGTCTTCCTCAGTGGCCTGAAAGTATTCAAAATATATAAAAAAATATATCAAATCCTCAGCTCACACAATGTGACTCTGTTTAATACAAAGGTAATAATGTTCTTCTCCTGCTCACAGAGTCTCTTATATAACCAACTGAACCAGTAATGGGAACAATCCTGCCAAGACTCAAGAAAAGAACTTAGGGAAAACTAAGGGTATGGAAGGACAATGAATAACCTACACTAACCAATTCACATTGGAGGGCAGAATCAAACATGGTATTCCCAGCGAAGAGTCTAGCTCTCTAACTAGACCAAACTGGCTGACAAAAAGAATATGACTGCAGCCAAAAAATTAAAAGGTACTTGCTCCTTGGGAGGAAAGCAGGACAGAGTGCTAAAAGGCAAAACCATCAGCATGCCTACAAGGTCCATATAATCAAAGCCATGGCATTCCTGGCTGTGAGAGTTGGACCATAAGGAAGGCTGAGAATCAATGCATTTGAACTGTGGAGCTGGAAAAGACTCTGGAGAGCCCCTTGAACTGCAAGGAGATCAAATCAGTTAATACTGGAGGAAATCAACTGTGTTCATTGGAAGAACAAATACTGAAGATGAAGGTCAAAAACTTTGGCCACCTAATGAGAAGACCGGACTCACTGGAAAAGACACTAATGCTGAGAAAGACTGAAAGGAGAAGGGGACAAGAGATGAGATGGACAGATAGTGTCATGGAAGCAACAGACATGAGCTTGGACAGACTTCAGAAGGTGATGGAGGGCAGAGGGGCATGGTGTGTTATGGACTAAGGGGTCACAAAGAGTCAGACACAGCTGATCAACAACAGCTCTATTTACCATTAATAGCATATTCAAAATTAGAACCCGGGAGGATTTTTTTTAAGGTGCACAAATACACTGTTATCATAGTTTTTTTTAAGGTGCACAAATACACTGTCATCATAGTTAGTTTTAGGCGAGAAAAGAGTTTTAAAGACTTAATTTAATTAGCTACTACACTAAACAAATTAACACATAATTGCAAACCTTAGATACACTGGAACAATATAGGGCAGTGATGGCCAACCTATGACACGTGTGTCACAGGTGACACACCAAGCCTTTTTGGGTGACACACATGGTCGCCCTGGCACCTGGACGTGTAGTGTTTGCTTGTTCTTGAAGTGTACGAAATACCAACTTTCAACTGAAGATTCAGCAAATGTAAAGAATTGTTTGTTTTTCCTTTTAATAAAATACATATATCAAAAATATAACTTTTTTACTAGAGCTACAAATATCACAAAATTACTCCTTTATCTTTATGTTGTTTGGTTTTAAGGACACAGACAACAAAATAAAACAAAACACACTCCAAAAAGATCCCATTGTTTGTGTCAATCGTGTTTTGACCAAAAAAACCAAAGAATATTTCACTAGCAGAGGAACATAGGCAGCTGCTATGTTTGAATACTCAAGTACATGTAGCCCTGCTACAGTTTCAGGCAGGAAAACTCTCCCAGCCCTACCTGGAAACATTAAGCCCTTTCTGCACTTGGCCTTATTGTGGAATATATCTTGGAATAGCAGTCTCCTGGCCACAAGCAAAAGTAGACTATGGTAGGCCTCAGATAGGTCCCTATTCTGGGATATATTCCGGAATAAGCCCAAGTGCAGAAAGGCCCATCATGACCAAATCGTAGACCCTTTCAACACAGACAGCTGCCTCATGACAAAACTATCATCAATCCTCTCAACTTGCAAGATATTCTGCAAAGAGAATCCATCCTGAGACCACTTGGGATAGGATGGCAAATAAATAGAAAAAAACCAGTGTTTCAATCAGACTTCCAGTTGCTCAAAAAGGTGCCATAGTTTTCACTTAATACAAAATCAAGGTATTTTTTTTGGGGGGGTTACAACACAAATCAGTTTCAGAAATGACTTCATCAATATTCTAGACTTTGAGGGGTTGGGGTGGTACAAAAATATTTTTGGCACAAAAAAGAAGACAGACCCTCATACTCCTTGATACACATTTTAACTGGAGGCCTCAAAAGCCCCCTGCCTGCATATCCCCCCCTAAGCATGCTAGATTCACCATATCCCTTGCTACTTTCAGAGGGGGCACAAATTATCCTCTGCTTTCTTCAAAACGCCTAGACTTGAGTCATTTATACTTTAAATATTTAATCACCAGGAATTCAGCATCCGTTCTGCCGTGAGGCATTATGAGTTTAAATAGAAAGAGGTAGGGGTGTGTGGGTGTGTTTAAATCTCTACTGATCCGTTTCAGTTCTCCCGTATTGTAGAAAGTTACACAGCAAGCTACTCCTAGATTGAAAATAATACACCTACAACTCTTTTAGGAAAAACGCAGAGACCAGTCTAGAGGTAACAGTAGCCAGTACCTCCTTAGCTGATTGGAAGTATCACACCTAATTTGTAAGACAAGCAGAAGAATCATACATTCAGACAAAGTGAACATATGTTGCTGCACAAGGCTACAAAATACCACCTCTGCACCAACTAAACTCGAAGTACTGGATCTAAATCTTTTACAGTCATAGTAATGGCACCACTACTCTTTATGACAAAATGGCGCTCAGTTTGATTCAAGGAAAATCTTTGCTCCTATCCACAACACTGACAGCTGCCCTCCCCATCTTCTGCTTCCCTCGAACCTGCCAAGCCAATTTCTTCTAGTCCTTGGACTTTCATAATATGTGTGCAAAATTTGAGTTTCTTTTTTGGAGATTACTGATTCAGGAGAGCAGTAATGTTTTAACTGGACCAGAACTAAACGACTGTACTTGCAGTTATATTATCCTTTAACTGCGGAGTCAAAGACTTCCATCTTCTCTCTCACACTATCTCAGTGCTCAGTTTTCACAGCTGTAGATTACCAAATGAAAGAACAACTGATTTTAATAAGCTGTCATTCTAATGCTCCTTCATGATCTTGTCTAAGCCTGTCACTGTCTTCTACCTTGGTATTCTCATTAATTCACAAGCAACCTAACAATTTCCTACTTGGGATTCCAACAAAACAAAGCTATTTACCATCTCTATTTCATCACTGACTTACTAAGCATGCAGGTTGATATTATCTCTTCCTTAATATTCAGTATTAATGCACACTGTGCACTTTTCATTTTTATGTTCATAAAAAAAATTGTTCTGAGGCTTCTTTGCTATCAAGGACTCACCACACACAAGTTTTAACACAGACTGAATCAGTTCTGCTGTGAGAAAGTAACACCTAAAGGGAAAAACTTCAGAGCAAATGTGGAGTATTCCCCATGAAATCTGCATTATGTGAAAAATGATTTTTCCCTCCACAGTGCAAGTGCATCCCTTACCAAATTTGTAGAGACTAATGCTGGTGTCCCAGCAGAGTGATTCTGTTTTTCTGTACTGGGAAAACAGATGCATTAAAACTTTAAAGTCTTTTTACTGTACTCGCCCCTAATGCAGTATTTACCCATCACTCAAGCAAATTCTACTATGAAGCATAAAGCCTGGCTGATGTGTAGTGAGCTCCTCAGTAATGTATATAGATCTCAAAAGTGTACACTTTTTCACATTTCTGCTGTTGTGTCACCCATTGCACTATTCTTATCAATGCCATATAAATTTAAAAAACTATACTTCTTCCTGTTTTTCTCCTCCATTGATTGTCTAGGACGACATAGGAAAGGAACTAAATGTCAAAGGCCTTGTGAAGAGACACATTTTAACCAAATACCAAAAGATATACAGTATATTGCTGGTATCTGATATACTTCAGTGAGGAAACTATTCTATAACATGGGGGCCACCACAGATAAGGTCCTTTCTCATGCTACTGCCCCTCAAACATTAGAATGACAGAACTACAACGAGTCTCTCTCTGGCATTCTTAATTAATTTATAAAGGAGTAGGTGTTTCTTCAGACATTTGGGGCTCATACTGTTTAGACATTACATGCTAATGTCAGCTCTCCTTACAACTGTCAGGTCAGTAATTTCTCAGCATCTAGTCTGGGCATGTGTTACTCGATTCAGCCTGTTTGTGAGTTTTCAGTCTATTGTTTTTACTTATATCTATCTCACTGTCCTCCATGTTCTATAATTAGACAATCTTTCTACAATCTCACATAGATTTCCAATAAAGCAAAAGTTTTTTAAAAGGTATTATATCCAATAGATGAATTCTGATTTTTTTTTTACTGTAAAGTTTAAGACTGCTTGTCTAAATGAAGTAGCAAATGCAAATAGCAAGCATGTTATTTAGGACTGCTTTCTCAAAAACGCTAAGGCAGTACAGTATGCCTGCCCCCTCCATAGCCCAAAGGGCTTGGGATAGAGCAATCTACTCTAGAAGTCTTTAAAAATCTGTATCATATTAAATGCCCCAAGGCCCTTAGAATCTTATGAACAGAATATCAATACAGAAGCAACAGGCAGTTCTGGGTACAACAGGACTTTCAATTATTAAACACCATCATCCCCTACACAATGTTACACATGCATACAAGATGTTTCAGGAAGAGAGAAAACCAAGGATACTTTGGAAAAAAAACAACTAACAATATGGGATGCATAACAATGAGGTGAACCTTATTATATAGCCTTTGAATGAAAGAGGAAGATTAACTGACCACACAGAATCTATGCATCTTATGCCATAACCCAGATAAAGAACTTGAGCTATCAAATGCATGGAGTGTACGAGAGTCAGAAAGGAACTCAAGAGGTCATCCTATCCAAGCCTCTGCCATCATTCCATTACTGGAGTTTTTGCAGCACGTTCAATAATCCCCCCTTGAGGTGTAAGGCACCATCACTTTACATGTTTAGGAGGGCAATAAAGATGCACCTATTTGCCCTGGACTTTGGCTAAATGGGAATACAGCTTCTCCCCGCTTTTCAGATATGTTTATTGTTTTAATTTGTTTATGTTTGGTTTTAAATGTGGTTAATCTGTCCTGAGAACTTTGGGTATAGGGCAGAATAAAAATGAAATGAAATTAATTAATTAATAAGCAAACCACATATGCCCATGCCATTTCCAATTTTCAGTTGCTTATGGCAGCTCCTATGGCAAAGGCAGCTTGCTCTACTGAGTAAAGGAGAATTGCCACAGTTTTACTTAGATCAGCAGTTCTCAACCTTCCTAATGCCGTGACCCCTTAATGGAGTTCCTCATGTTGTGGGGACCCCCAACCATGGGGGCGGAGCAGCTGGGAGGTGGGAGGGAAGGGCGGCGGGAGGCTCGTCGCGACCCCTCTGATAGGGTAATTCAACCCCCAAAAGGGTCCCGACCCCCAGGTTGAGAATCACTGACTTAGATTAAACCTGGACTTTCTGATAATCCAGAACGCCATTCAATTACAGAACATAATATCACCAAATTACCAAGATTCAGGTGGTGTTTGGTATAGCAACAGGAGAAATCTGAAGAAAGAAGTTCAATGCCCACTTTAAAGGGTCTCAGGTGGCAAAGCTGGGGGCAGTGGAATTGTTGAATGAATGAATTTTTATTTATGGTCACAGACCAAATTCAGAATAGTGGAAACACTGTAAGATAGCTTTGAGACAAATATACCAAAATTGTTTTATTCTTTTCTTGCAAGTCATAAACAGTGACAGACAGCAACATGAATTTATAAAAGCAATATAGGTAGAGTGAAACAGTTCCATGAAGGTTTAAAAACAGGTTTCTTTCCTCCCAACGCACCCACAACTACAGCTCAAAAACCCTTAGGTAGTACTTGGGTGTTTTTCCACTAGCACTAAGTGCCCATTGAAGGACCCATTAAGGACCTATTAGGCTCAGAGCAGGATGACCCCATTTCCACTACAGACCCCGTTTGAACCACATTTGTTTCCACCAGAGGTAGGGAAATCCGGATCATATGGGTCTTTCAGAACCTATAATCTGAATTTCCTGTAAACTCCATTAGAGGGGTCTACAATGGGGTCTTCAGCCATCAAATCCAGATCATAGGGAGCCTGTTTCCACTACAATTGAGCGATGGGGTCTAGAGGAGGCTTGGGGGGGGCACCAATGGGGGGGGGTGCCCCAAACTCAAAACTTTGAAGTCCCTCTGAAGTTGTCTTTGGAGATTAGCACAGGTTCCAAAGAGAACCCCTTGCGAGAGCAATGCCGCTGTCAAAGGCTCCAGAGGATCTTCAAAGTTAGCGGCAGATCGCTTTGAAGATTCTCCAAAGCATCTACGGAGATTGCACCCCCTGTCCCCCAAAACAGGGAAGTACCCATTCCTTAGATCCAGATTTCCTTAGATCTGGATTAAAGGAGTTCAATGGAAAAACACCCCTTGTCTGAAAAAAAAAATTAGCACCATCTCTACAGAATCTGTGTAACCAGAAAAGTTGAAGAACCAATTTGAAAAGAGGAAGGAAATAACTTGTTGACTTTTGATAGCATGTCTAGTTAATGGAACACAAATGGAATGCTGGTCCGTTTCTTCTTTATCCTCAGCCCACCATTTGATTTGGCTTCAGCTCAGCAACATTTAGAACATAAGAACATAAGAGAAGCCTTGCTGGATCAGGCCACAGCCCATCTAGTCCAGCATCCTATCGCACACAGTGGCCCACCAAATGCTCATGGGCATCTCAAGCAGAGACAAGGACAAACCTTCTCCCGCTCTCGAGTCCCAGCAGATGGCCTTTGAAGCGCCCCAGTTCCTCCCCCCCCCCCCACAGCCTGGAAGATGCATCTAGGCATTCGTTCTAGTAGCCATTGATACATCTGTCATCCATAAATTTGTCTAACCCTACCTTAAAGCCATCCAGACTGGTAGCTGTCACCACCTCTTCCGGCAGCACATTCCATAAGCCAGTGACCCTCTGGGTGAAGAAATACTTCCCCCTGTCAGACCTTATTCTCCTACCCATCAGCTTCATAGAGTGCCCCCTGATTCTAGTGTTGTGCGATAGAGAAAAGAAATTTTCTCTATCCACCCTTTCTATACCGTGCATAATTTTATATACTTCAATCAGGTCCCCTCTCAAACGCCGTCTCTCCAGACTGAAGAGGCCTAGACGTTGCAGCCTGGTTTCGTAAGGGAGGTGTTCTGGACCCTTAATCATTCTGGTTGCCCTTCTCTGCACCTTCTCTAGTTCCACAATATCCTTTTTGAGGTGTGGTGACCAGAATTGTACACAATACTCCAAATGTGGCCTCACAATAGATTTATAAAGGGGCAAAATGACACTTGCTGACTTATTTTCTATTCCCTTCCTAATTATTCCCAGCACTGATTTTGCTTTTTTCGCTGCTGCCGCACACTGGGTTGACACCTTCATTGAACTGTCCACCAAAACCCCGAGATCCCTTTCCTGATGTGTTGCAGAAAGCTCAGACCCCATCAGTTTATAGACGTAATTTGGATTCTTGGCCCCAATGTGCATTACTTTGCACTTGTTAAGATTAAAGCACATTTGCCACTTGGTTGCCCACTCACCCAATGCTAAGAGATCCCTCTGGAGCTCTTGGCAATCTCTTTCAGATTTTACTACCCTAAATAATTTAGTATCATCAGCAAACTTTGCTATTTTACTATGAAAATATGTAAAATAACGAGAGTCACTGGGCCAAAAAGGCTCATTGGCTCCACTGGATAGGTTTTAGCAGAACAAAAGAGGAAGAAGCAGCACTCTTAGTAGAGATGTGCAAGAATATTTGAAATATTCATTATTCAATTGGCCAAATTCGGACATTCGAATTGAATGTCCAGACATTTGCTTTTTATTATTCAAACGAATACGAATATTTTGAACTATTCATATGAATAATTCGGATATTTGTATGCATACAGAAACATATGCATTACATATGTATCCATATGCATCTGTATGGATACATAAAGGATGAAAACGGGATGCAAATGAATGTGCACAACATTCGTATCAGCAAATACGTATCGAATATTCATACAAATAGATACAAATGTATTGGTACAAATTTTAATGCATTCGTTTTTTCTCTATTCACATGAATTCGGACATTCAAATATTCTATTCGAATCTCAAAAATTGCATTTGTGCACACCCCTAACCATTAGTGTGCCTGCAGACAACTTGATATGGGAAACGACAACATTAAAACACATGCTGGAAAAGCAGCATGATAGTGGTGAGAAGGTGCAAGTTGCAAGTCGTACAGTTCAAACTCTAGACTAGTGTGGAGGGAGCAGGGATAAATGTCTGCATCACCATGCTTTCAAACAACTTAAGAGATACTTTTTAATTTTATGTTCCCCAGGAAAACCTATTTAGGAGAAAGTCCTCCTCCTTTAGAAAACTGCTAGCACGTATCCGAGCATTCAACCCCTACAATAAGGATACTGTACAGCGTTACCTACTCTAGAAGTTTAGAGTATATTAATTGTGGCATCCAGCTGGGAGGAACAGACTGGTGTCTAAGAAAGGAAGACTTCAAGACTGCTCTCCTTCTACCTACAAATGAAAGTGTTCCAAGTCATGAGAACCTACTCAGGTTCAAGCAAGGCATTCATAGGACACATTAATTCAATTAAGGCAATATATATGTAAACTATCGACATGTCTGAGAACAACAAACTTATTCCCTATTCATAAAACATCCCATCTTTTGACTACAGAATCACTTACACTTTCTCACAGGAGAAAACCTCTATCAGTTTAGTATGATACCCAAGTAGAGTTTCTTTATAAGGAGTTCTGGTGTGTGAATCTGCTGTAAGAAAAAAGTGAATATCCAGATTTGGATATTTTTTTTCCTTAACCCCTGAGGAACCCCATTGATTAGAACAAGTTTAGCTATTTATTCTCAGGGAACATTTCAGGCAGATAAGTTTATCCCAGTGCCAGAAGCACAAAAATCCTAGAAGAAAAAGGGAGTGCTTTTCTTTTCCCATCCTAACCAGGTAACTTTGGTGCCACATGGAAACGCATAACGACACTCCAGTGAAGAAGGTTTTCTTTCTCGTATTTCCTATAGATAAAACCACCCTCCTATTTCAAGGCTTCCCAAAAACGCAGAAAGTATTTTAAATACACTATTCCATCCTTGAGGCAGCTGGCAAGGTTGAAATATAAAAATACTGTGGCAAGTTAAGGAAGTTTGGTGAGCATGTATTCCTGTTGTTTCAAAAAAACAAAAAAGGAGCTCAAAGTATTGTGACATTTTCACTGATCTTAGCAAAAAAAAAAACCTCCCAAAAGGTACATAAGAACATAAGAACATAAGAGAAGCCTTGCTGGATCAGGCCACAGCCCATCTAGTCCAGCATCCTGTCGCACACAGTGGCCCACCAAATGCTCATGGGCATCTCAAGCAGAGACAAGGACAAACCTTCTCCTGCTCTCGAGTCCCAGCAGATGGCCCTAGAAGTGCCCCATTTCCTCCCCCCCCCCCCTCAGCCTGAAAGATGCACCTAGGCATTCGTTCTAGTAGCCATTGATACATCTGTCATCCATAAATTTGTCTAACCCTACCTTAAAGCCATCCAGACTGGTAGCTGTCACCACCTCTTCTGGCAGCACATTCCATAGGCCGATGACCCTCTGTGTGAAGAAATACTTCCCCCTGTCAGACCTTACGCTCTTACCCATCAGCTTCATAGAGTGCCCCCTGGTTCTAGTGTTGTGCGATAGAGAAAAGAAATTTTCTCTATCCACCTTTTCTATGCCGTGCATAATTTTATATACTTCAATCAGGTCCCCTCTCAAACGCCGTCTCTCCAGACTGAAGAGGCCTAGACGTTGCAGCCTGGTTTCGTAAGGGAGGTGTTCCAGACCCTTAATCATTCTGGTTGCCCTTCTCTGCACCTTCTCTAGTTCCACAATATCCTTTTTGAGGTGTGGTGACCAGAATTGTACACAGTATTCCAAATGTGGCCTCACTATAGATTTATAAAGGGGCAAAATGACACTTGCTGACTCATTTTCTATTCCCTTCCTAATTATTCCCAGCATTGAATTGGCTTTTTTCGCTGCTGCCGCACACTGGGTTGACACCTTCATTGAACTGTCCACCAAAACCCCGAGATCCCTTTCCTGGCGTGTTGCAGAAAGCTCAGACCCCATCAGTTTATAGACGTAATTTGGATTCTTGGCCCCAATGTGCATTACTTTACACTTGTTAAGATTAAAGCACATTTGCCACTTGGTTGCCCACTCACCCAATGCTAAGAGATCCCTCTGGAGCTCTTGGCAATCTCTTTCAGATTTTACTACCCTAAATAATTTAGTATCATCAGCAAACTTTGCTATTTTACTATGTACCCCCTTTTTCTAGATCATTGATGAATAAATTAAAAAGCATTGGTCCCAGTACTGAGCCTTGAGGGACCCCACTTTTTACTTCTTTCCACCCTGAGAAATTGCCGTTTACTACTACTCTCTGCTTTCTGCCCTTAAGCCAGTCACAAATCCAGGACAGAACCTGTCCCCTTATTCCATGGCTGGTGAGTTTACTCAGTAGCCTTTGATGTGGGACTTTGTCAAAAGCCTTCTGAAAGTCCAGATAGACAATGTCTACTGGTTCACCTTTATCCACGTGTTTATTGACACTCTCAAAGAATTCCAACAAATTTGTGAGGCATGATTTACCTTTGCAGAAGCCATGCTGGCTTTTGTTCAGCAATGCCTGCTGCTCCATATGCACACTAATTTTGTCTTTAATAATGGTTTCCATCACCTTACACGGAACTGACGTTAAGCTAACTGGTCTGTAGTTGCCTGGATCACCCCTGGATCCCTTTTTGAATATTGGTGTTACATTTGCTACCCTCCAGTCCTCAGGTACGGAGCCTGATGTTAGGGAAAGATTATATATTTTTGCTAGAAGGTCGGCAATTTCGCATTTGAGTTCCTTAAGGACTCTTGGATGAATACCATCTGGTCCCGGTGACTTGTTAACATTTATTTTATTAAGACATGCCAGGACCTCTTCCTTGGTTATTTCTGTACAGTTTAACTCTTCAGAAAACACAGGCTCAGCTACTGGCATGTGTCTTCTGTCTTCCTCCGTGAATACGGAAGCAAAAAATTCGTTTAGTCTCTCTGCAATCTCTGTGTCTTCTTTAATTACCCCTTTCTCTCCTTTACTATCTAGTGGTCCAACTGCTCTCCTGGTTGGATTCCTACTTCTGATATACTTAAAGAAGTTCTTGTTATTTCTTTTGATGTTTTTAGCAATGTGCTCCTCAAAATCTTTCTTAGCTTTCCTAATGGCCGTCTTGCATTCGTGTTGCCAGTGTCTATGTTCCCTCCTGTTCTCCTCATTTGGACAAGCCTTCCATTTCCTAAATGAACTCTTCTTGTTTTTAATGACTTCATCTACTGCATTTGTGAGCCACATTGGTTTCTTCTTGGACCTAGAAGTCCCCTTTCTTCTTTTAGGAATGCATTCTAGTTGCACTTCCGTTATTGTGTTTTTAAGTAGTCTCCATGCATTTTGAAGTGATTTAACTCTTTTGACTTTCCCTTTCAATTTCCTTTTCACTAATTTCCTCATTTTGGGGAAGTTTCCCTTGTGAAAGTTTAAGGTCTCTGTGTTAGACTTTATTAAGAACTTACTCCCTGTATTTAAGTTGAAGGTTATTGCATTGTGGTCACTGTTCCCAATTGGATCAGCTACAGTGACGTCCTTTACCAGGTCCTGAGCATTACTTAGGATCAAGTCCAGGACTGCATTTCCCCTGGTTGGTTCCATGACCATTTGTTCCATGGAACAGTCATTTAGCAGGTCTAGGAATTTTCTCTCTCTTTCCTGAGTTGAACAGGAGTTCACCCAGTCTATGTGAGGATAATTGAAGTCCCCCATTATAACTACCCTATCTTTATGGGCTACCTCCTTTACCTCCTTCTCCAATTGTTCATCTCCTTCGGACGTATGGTTGGGAGGACGGTAGCATGTCCCTATTGTTAGACTTCCTTTTTGGCTTGGTATCTTTATCCACACTGCTTCTGTGGAAGAGCCAGACTCACTTGGACATTCCAGTTCATAAGATTCTATCTCTTCTTTAATATACAAGGCTACACCACCTCCATGTCGCCCTTCCCTCCATGTCGCCCTTCCCTGTCTTTCCTGTACAAGCATTTAGACTGAGCATTCATTTATTTGCATTTCCATCTCCGCTAAACCCAAGGTGTTTTGGCAGGTTATAATAAAACCAGTATACAAAGACACAATTAAAATTGAACTCATAAAAATTACACTGGCCTGAAAGGGAAGGGCAAGCTTCCTCATCAGCCAAAGGCTAGGGAAATAGATGCATTATTACTGATGGAGCTGGACGTACCTCAAAGGAGAAGTCATTCTAGACTCTGGGGACTACCAAAGAAAAGGGCCTTTTTTACCTGATCTTAACTCATGGGCAGATCTATAGAGAGGAGGCCTCTCCTTTAGATATTTGGGGCTTTGTAAGTCAATGTTTGTTCCAAGGAAACACCTGCAGAACCCAACAGACTTCATTTACTTACCAGAGTGTAATGAACTGAAGACCTCTAGATGATGTTGGATCTTATCCTCCAAAGTCCCTGGCTACTAAGCCACTGACTATTCTATTTAGGTCTGTTGGGAGCTGGAGCTGAACAGCAATACTGCCAACTCCACTCCTTCCAGTTACCAACTGTTCTCTAGGATTGTCATGCAGATGAACTCTCTCTTATAGATGTCACAACTTTTAAAACACTAACCTACGTCCTTCTGTACTCATTGCATAGCAATCTTCCTCAGACTCATTATATTAACTATTTGGAGAAAAAAAGGAGTAGCACTCAAACATCTCAGAATTAACACAATCTTGACAGTGATGCAAATTCTTATTGACCACCCAAAAAACACATGCCTGGAATAGCTGCAATCATTTACTACAACACAGGATAAGACACAAACCTCCAAAAAACAATTGTGGCTTTCCACGCCCTCAAACACCCATGCCATGCTTAACCAATTTACATCTTTAACGAGCAAAAGTATAGAAGTTTGTTTCTCAGCTGAGCATATATGAAACAGATTTTTTAGAACTTAGATAAAATATATTTAGTCAAGATTTAGAGATGTTTATTTTACTTGAATGGTTTGTTGGTTTTTACTGATCTTTGTTCTACCTGCTTCATTAACTGCTCTGTGACGAAGATGAGAGCTACAGAAATATCTAATTTTCTGTTTTTTGCATTTTCTATCCTGCCCTATACCAACAGGTACTCAGGAAGGGTTATATTAAATAAAAGATTGGGTTTAGCTGGAATTGCCTGGAAAGCAGAGACTAGGTCATGACAAACAACTTCTCTAACAGTGCCTAGAAAAATAAAATGGGTCTGCAGTCATGAAGAGTTGAATTTCACCCTTACCTACTGTCTGACTTTGTGAGCACTACCACCTTCATTTTTCCTTATTCCCTGCTTTAAGGACTAAGAAATTTTTAGAGAATACAGAAAGGAGAAAGGAAGAGAAATGTGTCACAACTGTTGCTACAAGTGCATTTTTCTTATTCCATATTTGGCTGTGTCTTTCAGAATTCTCAACTGCATTACTTGTTGGCAACTTGAAAATACCTGCTTTGGCAACATCCTCATGAACGAACAGTTCAAAAGGAAAAGTGCCCTGGAGAAGAAACAGACCAAATGAATTGTCTTGGCTCATAAAAATACTGGATGTTTGCAGAAATGGCAGGACAGGCACCTCACTCTAAGGGTGAAGGAGTCTAATGAACAACATACAGACTAATATCCTGTACCAAATAGAGTTGCACTTCCCAGGAAGGAACAGGTGAAAGATTTGAGCATTCTGCATTCATCCCTGTTCCCTGAGTCACATTACTCCTGTCCTTAAAGGACTGTACTGGGTTTGCTCTGGTTGCAAAGCTCAATCCAAGGTTTTAAAGCTGGCTCAAAGCCCCATACAACTCAGACCCCTAACACCGGAGGGTTCATAAGAATATAAGATGAGGCCTGCATAAGAACATAGGAGGAGCCCTGCTGGATCAGGCCACAGCCCATCTCATCCAACATCCTGTCGCACAGTGGGCCACCAACTGCCCATGGGCATCTCAAGCAGAGACAAGGGCAAACCTACAGGCATCCTGCTTGTCCCCCACCCCAGCCTGAAAGATGTACTTAGGCATCCATTCTAGTAGCCGTTGATACATCTGTCATCCATAAATTTGTCCAACCCTTCCTTGAAGCCATCCACGCTGGTTGCAATTACCACCTCTTCTGGCAGCAAATTCCATAGACCGATGACCCTCTGGGTAAAGAAATACTTCCCCTTATCTAATCTGACTCTTTTACCCATCAGCTTCATAGAATGCCCCCTGGTTCTAGTGTTGTGTGATAAAGAAATTTTATCTATTCACCTTTTCTATACCGTGCAAGATTTTATATACTTCAATCGGGTTCCCTTTTAAATGCTGTCTTTCCAGGCCGGAGAGGCCTAGACGCTGCAGCCTGGTTTCGTAAGGGAGGTATTCCAGCCCCTTAATCATTCTGGTTGCCCTTTTCTACACCTTTCCAAGTTCCACAATATCCTTTTTGAGATGTGGTAACCAGAATTGTACACAATATTCCAAATGTGGCCTCACTATAGGTTTATAAAGAGGCAAAATGATCAGTTCCTTCCATACAGATCTACCCTCTTGTTAAAATCTTCAAGTCCTCCTAGCTGTGCTCTCTTAGCAGTTTTGTGGGACAACTGCTAGGAACAAGGAAACCTATATCAAATAACAGGGCTACAGATGATTAGAGATGCATAGTTACTGTGTATTCTGTGCTTTAAGATTTTTACCCAAAACTGCAAGCGGCAAAGACAGGTTAGCGTAATAGTACTATCCTCTTATGTACAGTCATTTACATTCATTCTACATCGCCAGCATTATTCAGATGCTTATGTCTAACAAGCTGCAGTGGCAGGAGCACCTCTGCTATAAAGACTGCATTCACACCCTATAAAATGTTACTGTGAACACTGTAAGCATCTGTCTTCCACCCAGAGAAGCCTTTGGTCTTCCCACCACTAGTAGTGTCAACAGCTCAAAATAGACCAGGGAGTTCAGTCTGCTGCCAAACTAAATCATTCAGTCCCTCCTCTTTTACACTCCAATGACATGGCATAGGAAGAAATTCAGACAACTACCCCAGCCAAAATAAGATAACTCAGGATATGTTCTACAGCAGGACGTACACATGCACACCGAATAATAAGTCTAAAGTATTTGGTAAGCAGGTTGATAAGGCGGGAGGGGACGACAATGAACTACAGTACGTTCATTTGACTTTCCAGTAACAGTTTGCAGGTCAACTCCGAATATTTCCACTTATTCAAGTTTTAAATGTTAACAACAGCAGAAAAAATCTCTCCACAATTTAAGAAAGCAGGGTGTTAACCTTAGTACACAACTCATTATTAGCTAGAATTTTCTAATTATCACCAATAGCCTAAAAAAAATCCATCCATTAAAGAGCGGTGATAAGAAATACAGGTGGAATCAGAGGCTGAGCTTCAACTACATGTTTTACACATTTGAAGCACTTTATTTTCTTGACAAAAAACTGAACCGGCTCCTCCAGATGAAAACAGCTTGCTCATATAATCAAAGAAATTACCATCTCCATGCACAATATTACATCTATGCCCATAGGCATTCTTATTAAGTACCACCTACAGACTCAGGGTCTGTCTGCACTGGTGTATTTGCATGAGAAGCCCTTACAGTCAGCTTCAGGGCCTCTTTTGACCACATGTTCGTGTGGATGAGAGGTCCCGCTCACCTCCCACTCTGTCCACACAGGACAGAGCATAATCCAGATCAGGAGGGTCCTGATCTGGATTACTGGTGCTGGGTTTCTGTTTTACTGAGACAGCCCCATGACTGTCATGGAGGCAATTAAAACCTGAACCGGATCACTTGTGGGATCCTCTGCATAAAAACTGAAACCCCTCAATACCACAGTGTAGGCAGCTTCCGAAACCACATCCAAATCTATCCTAGCTGGCTCAAATAGGAGCACTGCTAGGCAGGAGGGTGGGTGGTATTGCAGCAGCGACCCTGTAGCGCAACATCGGGAACATCATCTGAATCACAGTCACACAGCAGATTAGACCCTTATGAACTATGCCAATACCCTACCCTACCACCAGTCTGGGCCAATGTTGCATAGAGGGTGGAGGTATTGGCACAATGCAGAAGGATACCACAGAGTATCCAGGGAGACAGAACTCCCAGCTTATTCGCTCAGATCAGTCTATTCACCCACAACTAGATCATAAATGGCACTAAATATCAGTACTACCAGTAGGAATGTTGACAGGCAAATTCAAGACCGTTGAGAGGCAATCTAAAAGGAGTGATGTATTATAGCTAGTAGTCCTTCTCTGGACTGCTTTTCTCTGACTTTCATCACTGTATCTCCTCCTGCCTGTTAAAACTGAAATACAAGTTACTATTCCTTCTCCTTGCTTTCTTATATCACCCAGGCATATGACAATCTTCTGTATCTAGACTATTCCCAGTGTTAAAATCAGAGAAAGACTAGTGTTGCCTCTGGTACTGCACGGGTTATTAAAAAACAGAAAGAAAAAGGGGAACTTAAAAACACTTGAATACACACCCTCTCTTATCCCTCTCAGGAGGTTCCAAACACAGCCTGGAAGGTGGCCACAGACATTACTGATTGCCCTAGGGCCCAGTCCACCAACAACAGGACCACAGGTCAGCAGAATGCAAGAACAGCTAGAAAGGTGGCAGAAACCCACAATGAGAAAGGTTGCTGTGCTATCTGGGAAGCAGATTATCTTCCTCCATGACAGGTTTCAGAATCCATAGATGGTCATGTGGACTTGACAGACTGAGCCTTGAAACTCAGTATTAGATTTTAAAACAACAACAACAACCTCATATAAGTTCAAAATATTATCATAAAACAGTTTTTCAGGAGTACAAGTCTGAACAGCATTGACAAGCTGCTAAAAAATAGGAAGTTTTTACCAAGTATAAGCAATTATTACTGGCCTGTGATCTGAAGGCAACAATGCTGCTCATGTTCCATATTGAACAGACATCCCAAATCACTCAGTACGCAGAATGCTGATTCACCTCTAAGCATACGGATAGAATACTAATAAAAGCTATGGCTGCTGTTTTTGACAAATCTAACAGCCACAGAAACCTGGACACTAAATGTAGTATGCATTAAAGATGCATGCCCGTTTAATTTTGAAGCATTTATATCTTCCAGAGACAGATGGAACAGTAGTTTTTTCTTAATATTTTGAAATTTAAGATCACACACTGTCATAAAAATTTTTGCGTAAGAAGAAAACTAAGTGGGGCAAGTTTCAGTACTCTATATTTGCCAACTGCTTCTTTGTTACTATTATTCTTCCCGTTCTACAAACCTCAGACAAAAATGGGCAAAAAAGCATTTTCACAGCTTCAAGCATCCTCTCAGTAAACTTTCCCAAAACTAGACAGAAAGAAAAGAATGCATTAAGCGTTGGAAAAACACATTAATAAAATAATGTAATGAGCGCTATAAAACAGCACTGCATAGAACAAAAAAAATGTGGAAAACAAATTAAAATGGATGATGTTCAAATGAGCCAGGATTCTTTCATCTTCAATATCTGTTGCTCCCAGGTTTTAATGTCATTCTATATTTAGCAAGAGAGGGAGAAAAGATTCACTCCCTTCCTTCCTGTCACTTTTTCCATCCCTGGATGACACCCCAGATCATCAAATCTAAGTCAATTACATCTGAACTGGATTTGTGCCCCTCCTAATAATTCAGAAAAGGAGACACTCCCCAATGGACATTTGGAAGAAAGAGTACCTTGGAGTATATTAGCATATGCGCACAAAAAAATAAGTGAATTTTAATGCCAATCTATAAAACTCTCCCCTCAAAAGGTTTGTTTATGAGTAAATGAAGGATCCAAGTTCAAAGAAAAAGATGACTGCAAAAGGCAAGAATCCAAATGCACTAGGTCAGCAGCAAGATCTCAGTCCCAGAGGCTAATACGTTGCTTCCTCCTTGGTCCGGTATCGTTTTGTAAAAGTTCTGCTTAAAGAGCTCAACATAGTTTACTAGTACTATAAGGTCACAGGATGACAGAAGGCTACCTGGGACTGCTAGACATTGTGTGACATAAACTACAATAAGCTCAATAAAAGACAAGATCCTACACTTGGTCATTTCCACAGGCCCGTGGTTTCCCTTAGGAAGCTTGATAGTGAGAGCACAGACATAGGGTTTTTTTCCACTAGCACGAAGTACCCATTAGGGACCCATTAGGCACAGAGCAGGAAGACCTCATTTCCACTGAAAACCCCATTAGAGCCACATTTGTTTCTACCAGTTCTAGGGAAATCCAGATTGACTGGGTCCTTCAGGACCTATAATACGGATTTCCTGTAGACCCATTTAAAGGGGTCTACAATGGGGTCTTCCAGCATCAAATCCAGACTATACAGAACGTGTTTCCACCATGATCAGGCAATGGGGGGGGGGATGCCCCCAAACCCAAAGCTCCAAAGCCTGTGCACAATCTCCGAAGCCGGCTCCAAAGCTGGCTCTGAAGTATACCACAGGCTCTGAAGAGGACCCAACATGAGAGCAATGTCAGTCCTATGGACCTTTGTCAAAGGCTCCAGATAATCTTCGAGGTTTGTGGCAGATCACTCTGGAAAATCTCAAGAGCTTATGACAAAGCTCCGGAGAATCCCTTTTTTTCCATATATTTTTTTTATTTTTTTCAAAAGCTCCAGAGAATCTTTGAAGAATCCCCAAAGCGTCTACGGAGATTGCACCCCGTCCCCGCAAAAAACCTAGTGGTGACAGACAGGCCCCACATGGGTTGATCCAGATTTGCCACATGGCTGCTCCGGCATTTCCACTGCGGGTAGGCTAACACCCATTGCTATTGGGTGCTGCACTGCCCATGGGGATGCAGCAGGTACCTCCCTTAATCTGGATCTACTAGATCCGGATTAGTTGGACTCATACCTTAGATCTGGATCATCTTATATCCGGATTAAGGGAGGTCAGTGGAAAAAAACCCATGATTACAAAGCAACTCAGTGTAGGTCTGGGTGAATAAGAACCCAAGAAGTGTCCCACTGGACTGGACCTGTGGTCATTTAATCCAGCAGCCTGTTTCCACAGTTGCTAACCATCTACAGCAGAAATCCCCACTCACAGTCTCCTAAGCAGTAGGCCTATGGAGGCAGACAAGCTCACGTTGCCATCAGAGCCATCAGACATTGGCCCAAACCCTTTTTTGAAACCATTCTAGAACAGGCAGGACACATTCAGGTCACAACCAACTTCAAACCACAGCCTAGTTCTGTGAACCAAGTCAGCATTTTGGTGAAGCAGGCCATTTAAGTCACCTATTACAAAGGAAAGGTATACGGTATGAGAATCAGCCTAGTGAAGAGTCCAATTTTGTCCTCCCTTACGCTGATTCAAGAGAGGCTTCACAAATACTGAATCGCTTGCAACAATCTGTGACTGAGAAGATGAAATCTAGTAAATACAATCCTCAGAAATGAAATGCATCAAAATCTAGAGATCAAATACTGCCAACCGCTGCTTTCCCATTTTATACATCAATTTTAACATCCTGGTTTACCATGATCTTTGTCTTCCTTTCATTTGCTCCTCTCCGAACCATCAACCAAGTAGCAAGAAAAGAGGGGAGAGGAAGTGGCCTGTGCAATCTTATAATTTTTCAGCTTGAACTAAAACAGAATGTTTCCCTTTCTGCATTCTCTTGTTTCTATTTTCTAATATGTGAAGTTAGCTAAGCTATTAGGGCACAACCAAACAACCAAGAAGCTGTACAGAATCAATGTACAGTGGTACCTTGACATACGAGTTTAATTCGTTCCGTAACCTTGCTCTTATGTCAAATCGCTCGTATCTCAAAGCAATTTTCCCATTAATCCATTCCAGCTCCCAAAACACCACCTCAGTTGTTTTTATTATGTACTGTACTGTATTTACATACTCGTATCTCAAATCTTGCTCTCATCTCAAAGCAAAATATCACTCCCTCGGCAGCTTGTATCTCAAAACACTTGTATGTCAGGGCACTTGTATGTCGAGGTACCACTATATATCATCTCTCCACAATTTCAAATTAGAGTGACAAATTATAAAACAATACCGTTAGAAGAAACATATCCTACATTCTGTGGTGCAAGGAAATGATAAATGTCCGCACTGAACAACAATTAGGTCCAGTACTTACACAAAAGCAAGTTTGGTAAGAATTTTGAGTTAAAATTGAAAGAGGTGATGTACTTTGGCAAGCTCTATTTAAAACATATCTATTACTGTATATTCTGGTGTGGAAGGTCCTTTAGAATATCATTCCACAGATCCTACAAATATCACTCAGTAGATTCTACTTAAAGCACAGAAAACCAGACCATTCTTAAGTCATTCTGTAGAAAGATGTACTGAAACATGAGTCAGTTTGGTCTAGTGCAGTGGTTCTCAACCTGGGGGTCGGGACCCCTTTGGGGGTCAAACTACTCTTTCAGAGGGGTCGCAATGAGTCTCCCACTGCCCTTCCCTCCCACCTCCCAGCTGCTCTGCCTCCATGGTTGGGGGTCTCCACAACATGAGGAACAACATTAAGGGGTCACAGCATTAGGAAGGTTGAAAACCACTGGTCTAGTGGTTAGGGAGCTGGACTCTTATCTGGGAATACTGGGTTGGATTCCGCAATCCCACATGAAGCCAGCTGGGTGACCTCGGGCTAGTCATAGCTCTCTTCTGAGCTCACACAGCTCCACCTACCTCACAGGGTGTCTGTTGTGGGGCAAATAGAAAGCTTTGTCAGCCGCTTTGAGTCCCCTTAAATGGGTGAGAAAAGCGGAGTAGAAAAGCCAACGTTTCTTCTTCTTCTGATCTGACATAGATTGTACAGTCATTGGATTGAAGACCACAATTTTCACATAGAGGGAAAGATTCTACAAAATATAGCTGCCAAAAATGCTTAGTAGGAATGAAGCCTAAGCCTTCAGCTTATAAGCAAGCCCTGTTTCCTCCATGCTGATGTTGTTAAACCAAGTTTGTAAAAGCCATTTATCTGGTCTCCAGCAGTAAGCAGTGAAGGGCTTGCAAACAACTGAAAGTACCAAACACTGGAAATTTTTGCTTTTATTCTCCTCAGTGTGCTATTGGTATGCCTGCTAGCTATCTTAAACTACTGCAACATTTGTTTGCAATGCTAGTATAAATAAAGCACTAGTTAAGACTTGGCAAAAAATAATAAAGGTGACAGAAGGATGTTTGCAAAAATGTAAGAGATGCTGATTTTTTCAAGTACGCAGCTCAACAGCTTTTCCTTGGAAAATTCCCTTTATTGGTACTACAGACCCCAGAGTCACTCTCACTATTCATCCAAGCAAGAACAACAGTTTCACAATTATTGTGTATTGTGTGTATGTACTACAAGGTTAGCAGTAAGAAGAGAAACATTTTGCTGAAAGCCAGTACATCTGTTCATAAAACTCCACATGCACAAAAACCTGCCACATCTAACAGAGAATGCAAGGATGTTTCTGGAAAGGAATAAAACTCTAATGACTTCAGTTATGAAGTCAGAAAAGAAGACAGCTCATATGTCACTGCCTTGTGTCTGCAATGTGTCTCCAGTGGCCTACATCTTTTCCGGAACATCAGCTTCATTTCATCCTGCTAAGAAATGCAGCCTGTCCCAACAACAGCTTTACAAAGAATGGGGTGAGAAGAGGCCATCTTTTCTTCATCTACTTGCCTATTTTATAGTATAAATATAGGATTTAAAGAACTGATTTACAATGAGGCCAGAGGAAAAATGGTGGATATGTTTAACCTGTATTATAATACTTTTATTCAAGACTTGTACACTTCCAATGGTTTCAGCTTTACTCTTGCAAAGCCAAACCTGATACATCTGACAAACCATGCTGTCAAAGATATTAACATTCTCCAAGTACCCATCTCCTCCCACAATTCCATCTGTCTTCTCAGTGTGGAAAAGAATAGTCTCCCAATTTCAGCAGAATGGCTAGGCCAGGGAACTTTTCTTTTGGGAAAAATCTGTGTGCTGTGTTGCCACAAAACACACAGATAATTATCCACGCCTAAAAGAAAGGAAAGGGGCTTTTTTATATTACTTGCCTGTAAATACTGTGTGGTAATTGACTGGCTTACAAGCAAAAAGAACTCAGCTGTCTTCCAGCACACAACAACTTCACCAGCCAGTTTTACTGGTATTTCTTATTTGCTGCTGATTAACAGACAAATGACCACCAGCAAATCACTAGTAATTAATACTGATGGGGGGACTTTCCCCCCCAAAATCTCTTGTAGACAAGCAAATATTTTTCCCAGTAGGAAAATCGGTGACTATATACTGCTCATTTCCACAGCTTTTGCTAGTCTGAGAGGGTGAGTAAAGGATTCCCCTCCACTTTCTGTGCTGGGAATGGGACTTCCTATTCACTGAACCAAGACACATTTTGGGTAAAGATCTTTCCCTTTGCTATCCTGGACAGAAGGTTGTTAATTCCTGAGCAGCTCAAAGTTGATGGCCAAACTGACTTTTTAGAGAACACCAGCAAATAGGTGAATACATTTTTTTCCAGCCATTCTGCCCCACCAGATCTCTCTTCCACCACAATCTTTTTTCCCCCCACATGTCATATCTTGTTAAGATTATAAGCCTTATTGCAGGTACATGTCTATAATGAGCCATTTGGGATCTTTCTTTTAATGAGGCATAAGAATACAACAATCTTTGGGTTATTATATAGAGCATTTTACACTAAACACAGTGGCCCATACCTACCTGAATGCGACCCTACCACCCGAATGTAATATATTCGGCATGTATATTCAGCTTTTGCACTCACTTGTCTTAGCAATTAAAAATGTCCAAAATGTCATCTCCAATGCTTTCAGAACCAGAAGTACAGGGCTGTCTGCCATTATACTATTCCACACAATGATATAATCCCTTTGCAACATTTCAGGCCCAGTGGGCTTTCCCCATTTCCTGCCAGTTAGGTTTTGTGGTTAAGAGTGCCAGACTCGTACCTCAAAGTCACCATGCCCCCTATGTAGAGGAACAAGACTGTCTCAAAAGGCTTCAAAAAGACTCAAGGCAGCATTTTGCACATTCCTACTAATACGTTGGAATATGTTCTAACACGAAGGTGAGCATACGTAAGCCAAAGCAACTGATGGTTCCACACAATGACTTCTCTACCAAAAATGATTTTAAAAAATATCATCTTCATTCAACTCAGTGGTTCACCTATGACATTTTCAGTTTCTGAATAGAACTGAGTGGCATCTGCCCCCCCCCCCACCTTAATTTCACATATATGTTCTCGGTGACTTTTGTTAACTAAGCTTTCACATATGTAAGCAGAGAAAATTACAATTTACAAAATCATAGAATGACAGAGTTGGAAGGGACCTCTAGGGTCATCAAGTCCAACCCCTTGCTCAGTCCAGGATTCCTAAACCATCCCAGACAGATGTAGGTCCAACCTCTGCTTGAAGACCTCCAGCAAAGGAGAACCCACTACCTCCTGTGGCAATCTATTCCACTGACTGATCACCCTCACCGTCAGGAAGTTTTTCCTAATATCTAATCTGCATTGACTCCCCTGAAGTTTCATGCCGTTGTTTCTAGTCCTCCCATCTTGTGCAAGTGAGAATAGGGACAATCCCTCTGCACTGTGACAGCCTTTCAGATACCTGAAGACCGCCATCATGTCTCCTCTCAGTCTTTTCATCTTCAACTGTATTCAAAAGCACTATCTCCATTTACAATATTTATTTGGCTTTTTCTTTCACTCTTGTGAAGAATGCATGAATCAATTCTAGAAATAAGACATTGTAGCAGTT
The DNA here is from genome assembly GCA_023333525.1 of Aspidoscelis tigris stejnegeri. Lineage (NCBI taxonomy): Eukaryota > Metazoa > Chordata > Lepidosauria > Squamata > Teiidae > Aspidoscelis > Aspidoscelis tigris. The sequence goes on along the minus strand of JALMGA010000006.1, from coordinate 85,636,879 downwards.
GTGAAGAAAAACAGACATTGAATCACTTCAACTTCCTGCAGACCATCCTATAAGAAACACCTTGCTCCTTAGAATAATTTTGTGACTGCTCTTACTTGTACTCATTTACTAGAAGTGATCCTGACTGAGCAGAATGATGGGTGGGACCAAACTGTGTTTTTTTTATTAATATCCCACTAATTAATATGCCCTATATACTCTAGACTATCTTTAAAAATAATGTTGGTATCTAGGCTCTGAAACACATTATTTCCTCCCTGCTAGAATTTCACTTTGGCTATCAATGATGAAAGGAAAGTGAAGGTTTACACAGAGGAAAATACACAAAGTAACTGTAAAAGAGTATTTCCCAGCATCAGGGGGGCAAGTAAGAAGAGAGGCTGGAGCTGGAGCTTGCCCATGTAGGAGGAGTGGCTTTGTAGTTTGGTAATCCAAACATACACAGCAGCAACACTATTACGATAAATTTCCCTATAAAGCAAATTCCTGGCCATTAAGTGATTTACTGTTGCACATAGTGAATATTGCACACAGTGAAAGTCTGAAATCAGAGGTGAACTCTACAGCATGCTGCAACCTACTCTTTGGTCCAGCAACCATTTTCTCAATTGTCTGCGGGCAGTGAAGGTGGTGTTCAACATGGCTGTTTTTAGTGTTTCTGAATTTTGGGGTGTTGCGATTGCTTTTGTATGCTTTTGAGTGTGGAGTGGAGTGGGTCACTTGTGTGTTGGGCTGACTGGTAGAACCTTACATGCTTTCTGCTTTGATGAAGATGAAGGAGGAGGAGGAGGAGAGTTGACTTTTCTACCCCCCCCTTTTCTCACCCATTTAAGGGGACTCAAAGTGACTAACAAAGCTTTCTATTCTTCTACCCACAACAGACAAGCTCTGAGATGGGTGGGACTGTGAGCTCAGCTGTGACTAGCTCAAGATCACCTGGCTGGCTTCAGGGAGGAGTGCGGAATCAAACCCAGTATTCCCAGATGAGAGTCGGGCTCCCTAACCACTAGACCAATGTTGTGGAGAGATGGCATTAGAGTCTACAAGAGGACAGTTTGTTAAAGTTCTGTGCTTGATCTGGGGGAGGCTAGCATCTACCCATTCAGCATTGCTGATGGTGAAAAACCCTTGTCTGGGTGTGACGGATGGTATCTTGCCTGACATTTGTGTGTTCTTCACTGCATTCTGAAAACACTCATCTGGGGTGTGGGTGAGAAATGATGTAGTAGTTTGGTTGGCACATATGAGAAAGTTTTCAGGGATAGAATTTGTATGGGCACCTATCCCCATGGTAAGTCCTCCTTGATGGGACTGTATCCATTTCAACACAGTGACTTGCATTAGGAGCCTTCCCACTTCAAATGAATATTATTTTGAACAGGGCCAACTAACCACAATGTAAGTCAAAGGAGCTCCCAGTCATTAAACAGATTATTTTCCAGGAAGCAAAGCCCTAAGCCATATAAGAATGTTATAATATTTTAATCAAGTAACTCGGTATTTGCAACAGCCTAAATAATAGTAACTATTTTCAACAACCCTTCAAGTTCTCTTAACCCTGATCCGCCACCCTCAGTATTCTCTCCACACTTCACAAGCAAAAACTCTTCAGAGAGTGAGTCTATCCTGGCCAAGATTAAACCAGATACCTTTGTAACCCAGAGCTCTCCCCTATCTGTCAGGAAGCAAAGAAAAAGTTAACAGTTCAAAAAGAACCCAAGACAAGTGATGAGGAAGGTTAGTTTCTAAATAGAAAGCAAGAGGAAGCCAAACAGTAAAGAAGACCTAGCTTTTTCTTAAGGTGACCAGATAAAACTCCAAAGATAATAGATGGCCACTCTTACTGAGAGGAAAGCCACACACGGTATTCTAATTCATGTACAATATTCATAAGGGTATTTGACCATTAGTACTCAACAGTATTTTTTCCCACAATTCTCTTGTACTGTAGGAAGGGTAGACCTAATTGTTGCTCTATGGACTCTAAAACATGCAGGGTCCTTTTGAAACTAAACTACCCATGATATTCAAAGTCATATGATAAAGAACAACACAATATTCTTAAAATCTGCGTCTACTCAGTTCAGAATGAGTGCCTAAAATCTTTAAAAGACGCTCCATATAGTGTTGCAGAAGATTGGACTACATGTTACCTATTCTGAGACATGTTTGATATTTATTGCAGCATTTACTGTTTTTTCTTTATTGCAGCATTTGCTGAAGGAAAAGGGCAACACAGGAAAATTCTGCTCATTGATGATGAAATTATAGAATAAAATCTATCACACAAGGAATAACAACAATCAAACTGCAACACTTGGGAAACAGCCACTGGATGTAACGTGGGAATACATTACATTAAGTTGTGTAGTTCCATGGGGAACTGCACACTGGGGAGCAGCCCCCCCCCCCCCGGCAATCTGGATCAGGGGTCCAAATCTATTCCTCAGGCCTATGGCCTGCCTGAACAGAGAAGACAGAAACTGATGGAGGAATAGTCAAATCAAATACAATTCTAGGTTACTACACTGTTACTGTTTTAATATATACAGTGGTACCTCGACATACAAGTGCCCTGACATACAAGTGTTTTGAGATACAAGCCGCCGAGCAAGTGATATTTTGCTTTGAGATGAGAGCAAGATTTGAGATACGAGTATGTAAATACAGTACAGTACATAACAAAAACAACTGAGGTGGTGTTTTGGGAGCTGGAATGGATTAATGGGAAAATTGCTTTGAGATACGAGCGATTTGACATAAGAGCAAGGTTACGGAACGAATTAAACTCGTATGTCAAGGTACCACTGTATCTGATTTTAAATGTTGTTACACACCCTGAGACGTTTCAGTATAGGGTGGGATAGAAATACAAATAATAAAGTAAATAAATGAAGCAGTACAAAAAGAGGAGGGACCCACAGACCTCTGAAGCCAAGACTGGAGAAACAGAAGAAAAGACTTTTTATCATTGTCCATAGAAAGTTGTTTTAGTTTGTTGTTTTTTTAAAAAAAATTCAACTCAGTCTAGCACATCCACTAAATAAAAATAGAATTAGTCTTTTATCACCAGCAAGGTGATATGTGGAAGAGCCATATGTCTGCACTTTAATTGCATGCAAATCAGTCACTACACAGGGATGACTGTGCATAGTAAATGAAATGGAATTTTAAAATTAGCAAATTAACAAATATAAATTTTAATATTATGCATGTAACTCTTAATTCTCATCTATTTCTGCAACTTACTTAAAAAGTAAAAAAGCAAAGTAGAAAGCAAACACAATCTAAGATAAAGTCCATCCGTCCCCACCCCTCCCAAATACAACTGTTTGGACAGACTCGTGTAGTTCAATCAGCAACAAATTAGGTGTGGTTTGCCACTGCCTTCTGGGTTTTTTATGCTTCCTAACCTAAACTACGCCTGATACTTCTACCCAAACACTAGTCAGACTTGATCATTGAAAGCCACCTAACATGGAGGCACATTTATGTACAACATGCTTCTAAGGTACCACATTTGATGGACAGCCACACAGAAAGCCCAAACCCCAATTCTTATCTCCTGCCAATCCTATTATACTGGTAGGTTCGTTCTTCTTAACCCCCTTTTCATACTTCAACAAACCCAGATGGGCAGTAGAGAACAGTGATCAATGGCCAAGCTGCAAATCTCTGATGCTTTACCAAGATAAGAAAAAGATGATGATGCCCCACTTAAAAAGCATGTTGCTAGGTACAATCTGGGATGCATGCACCTTCTATGAAGATGAAAGGATGGGCTGCATCCAGGGTCACCTATCTGAAATTCCTAGTACCCAAAATTAGGCTGGATGGATAAAGGTGCCTGACAAGCCCAATTAAGAACATAAGAGAAGCCCTGCTGTATCAGGCCACAGCCCATCTAGTCCAGTGTCCTGGCGCATACAGTGGCTCATGGACATCTCAAGCAGAGACAAGGAAAAACATTTTTCTGCTCTCCAATCCCAGCAAATGGCCTCAGAGGCATCCTGCTCCCCCCTCCCCAGCCTGAAAGATGTACCTAGGCATCCATTCTAGTAGCCATTGATACATCTGTCATCCATACATTTGCCTAACCCTATCTTAAAACCATCTAGACTGGTAGCTGTTACCACCTCTTCTGGCAGCAAATTGCATAAACCGATGACCCTCTGGGTGAAGAAATACTTCCCCTTGTCAGATCCAATTCTCTTACCCATCAGCTTCATAGAGTGCCCCCTCTATGATACACTGGAGTGAAGAAATAAAGAGTATAGTGGTTGCTATCCCCCTGAAGTCCCTGAGCACACTTTTTTAAAACACACTGTGATCTTTACTCTCTTTGGTCAAGTCTGCCTTCCTAGCAAAGCACACACACAGCAGGGAGAGGAAAATTTCAAAAGCTTGTGAATCCAGCCTCCTCACCTAAAAAGGAAACTGGAGGGCACTGAAGCATTGGTGGTGGTGGTGGTGAGAACACCTACAGCATGGCATCAGCACCAAAGGGCCACCCAAGCCATGGAAAGTTCATTGCAAACCCTTGGGCCCATCACTGCCTCTCATCCCAGCCTCTTCGTGGAAAGGAACCATTGAAAGCAGCAAGCCCAGCCCTCTGCTTCATGCTGGACCCTCTGGTCCACTTCTAAATCTCCAGCAAGGGAGGGAGATGCTGTCACCTTTCTAGGAAAGGTGAGCCAGTTTGGTCTCTTATCTGGGAATACCGGATTTGATTCCACCCTCTTCTATGAAGCCATCTGGGTGACCTCAGGTTAATTACTGCTCTCTTCTGAGCTCTCACAGCCCCACCTACCTCACAGGGTGTCTGCTGTGGGGAGAAGAACAGAAGCTTTGTCAGCAGCTTTGAGTCCCCTTAAATGGGTGAGAAAAGCAGGGTAGAAAAGCCAATCCTTCTTCTTCCACCTTTGATGTGCCCTTACTTTAAGGCTGTTTATTATACCCCTTTTGTTTCCTTTTTTTTGCCACTTCTGAGTGGAGTTATCACACGTGCAGGCACAAAAACAACATCTCTATCAGGACAGTCAACCCGCTAAGCAGAATCTAAAGCGCAGCAGCAGCAGCCACCACCCAACAAGAGCTGGCAGGAAGGAAAAGGGGAGACTCTACTGCGTTGCAATCAGTCCTCCAACCCTCCGTCCGCTTTCCTGGGCGTTAAGGGCTGGAGGAGCAGCAGCAGCAGCAGCAGCTCCTCAGAGGCGTAAACACGGAGGAGGAAGTGCGCGCATCCAAGCCCCTCCCTCCCAAAATAAGTTGGGAAAGCAAAAGGGGGACGGAGGGGGGAGGTGAAGTGAGGAGCAAGCCAGCCAGGTCCCCCCGCCCAACCCGCATCACCACCACCACCACCACCTCCTCCTCCCTTCTCCCCCCGCGCGCCACTCTCTGCCTGCTGCCCCTCCCTCCCGGTCCAGGCGGTGGGCGGGGCCCGCCGGGAGAGGGGCGGGGCTTCCCTCCTCGCGCTCGCGGGGGGGGGCGGAGGGCAAGGGGGAGACGCGAAGAGCGGGGGGATGAATCAGGATGGGGGGGGACTTACGGTTGCCCGGTGGGCGACGGGGAGAGGAGTGTTTGGCGGCGGCGGGAGCGGCCGCCCTGCTTCCCCCTCAGCGCCCTCCTGCTGCGCCCGCGGCGCTCCCCCGGCTCCTCTTCCCGGCAGTGCTGAGGCGGCGGCGGCTCCTCCTGCCCGCCTTGCCGAGCGGCGGCTCCCGAGCCTGCCCGCCGCCGCCGCCGCCGCGGTGGTGCCGCTCCATGCACGGGGACGGGCGAGGCGGCGAGGAGCCCGGCGGGAGGCAGCCTACAAGCCCAGCCTGAGGTGAATTCCTGCCCGCCGAGGGAAAGGAGCAGCAGCGCGCGCACGCAAGCAGGCAGGAGTCGCCCCGCGCCTTCCGCCGCAACACACGCCCGCTCGCCTCAGCCGCGCTCCGCCTGCGCTGTCCGCCCGCCCGCCGCCTCTCCTCCCCTCAGTCAGAAGGCGACGCGACGACGGCGCCCGCCCTCCGCTCCTCCCGCCCACTGTGGGCGCGCGCAGCGGCGGCGACGACGCCTGGAAGCAGCCCGCCCATTGGGCGGCTGAGAGCGCCCCTCTGATTGGCTCCGGCGCGCCAGGGTAGCTCCGCCCATTTCTCCTGGGCTCCCTCCCTCCCTCTCTGCCTGCTGCTCACCTGCCCTGCCTGCCCAGGTAACAGCGGTGCGTTTCACCTTTTAGCCCTCCCTCCTCCCTCCCTCCCTCCCTCCAACTTTCCCGGAGAGGAGGAGGAAGAAGAAGAAGAGTTGGCTTTTCTACCCCGCTTATCTCACCCATTTCAGGGGACTCAAAGCGCCTGACAAACCTTCTGTTCTTCTCCCAACAACAGACACCCTGTGAAGTGGGAGGGGCTGTGAGAGCCCAGAAGAGAGCTGTGACTAGCCCAAGGTCACCCAGATGGCTTCATGTGTGAAGAAGAGCTGGCTTTTCTGCCCTGCTTTTCTCACCCATTTAAGAGGACTCAAAGCGGCTGACAAAGCCTCTGTTCTTCTCCCCACAGCAGAATACCCTGTGAAGTGGAAGGGGCTGTGACAGCTCAGAAGAGAGCTGGGACTAGCCCAAGATCACCCAGCTGGCTTCATGGGGGAGGGCGGAATCAAACCCGGTATTCCCAGATAAGAGGCTGGCTCCCTGACCACTAGACCAAACTGGCTCACAAGTCTGGAGGAGAGTAGCTGCTCAGAAAGCCCTCTCACCCCGTGGGCAGGAGGCATCATACTCTAGCCTAAGCAGTCCGTGCTTGCATAGGAAGGGAAGGCACTTGGTGTAGCTCAGAGATTGCACGGTCCTTCCCCCTAGAGAAGCTTGCATGGATCTCGATTCCTGCATGGAGCAGCAGGGGTGAAGAACAGCAACTCTGTCTGTGTACAGGATCAGGCTGCACCTAGGGACACCGCTTGTGTGCCTGTTGGCAGGGTTTAGGACCCTGGGAAGAGGGTGGGAGGGAGCTGCTGAAAGCTGCGCCACCTGGTTGCTAGGCAAAGGGAGCTACCACCCACCTGGCTGGTGGGTATTGTAGTCCAAAGCATCCCAAGGCTTTCCCAGGATGGTTGTTGGAAGCCTGGCAAAGAAAAGCCCCTGGATCGAAGGCATGCAACTTGGATCCAGGTGTCAAACTACCTGCCATCACTTTGCAAGGCTTGGGACCCTGCAGAGTCTAAGTGAGAAGATGTGGATAGGTTCTTGCACAAACATGGGCCTTTGCCTTGCCTGTAGGTTCGCCCCAAGGGAGGCCTGGTTCTCAATACGGATTTGCAGGTAGGAATGGTTGGCCCGCAAGGGCAAAATGACAGCAGGCAATATCAACCAGCACCCCCCTTCTCTCCACCCTCCCACAAGTTGAAGTGGATTCTTCCCCTCTCCTCCTCACCAGTTATGATTGGGCTGTACCTACTCTGCACCCAGGGGCCTGCCTTCTGTGGGGAAAGCTTCAGCTAAGCAAGGGGACAGAATCATCTGTTAAGTGAATGTAGGCAAGGTTGCAGCCTTTGAGAGTTCTTGCTATTGTAAGCTTTGCCTCTGGCTTTTTATTTATTTATTTAAGGAACTTATATTCCGCCCTTCACCAAATGGTCCCAGGACAGGTTACAATAACAAAACATCAAATATTAAAATAAAATTAAAAATATAACCTCCTCCCTAACAGGACAGCACCCTGGGGAAGCTATTTAAACAGCAAACACCGAAAACTATACAACGAAGGCACCAGGCGAACCACAAGAGGGAAGCTGTTTCAGCGTCTAGGGGCCACCACAGAAAAGGCTCTCTTGTATGCCCCTATGCCTCATACCTCTGTAAGAGAAGGATGTACAAGAAGGACCTCTTCTTCAGATCTCAGTGCCTGGGCAGGTCTATGTGGGAGAAGGCGTTCCTTCAGATACTCAGGGCCCAAGCTGTTTAGGGCTTTATACGTTAACAGTGTCAGCACTACAAATTGAGCTCAGTAGCGAATAGGTAACCAGTGCAGATCCTTTAAGACTGGCATGATATGAGTCTAGCCAGAGACTCCCATCAGGAGTCGAGGTGCTGTATTCTGACATGTACTGCTTTTCTTCCTGTTAAGTTGCATTGCCATCAATGCTGCTAGTCATTCAGCTGTGTAACCCACCTGAATCCTGCAGTGTGGGCCCCACATTATACTAAGGACAGGACAAAGGTCACTCCAGTCTCAAGAACCATGTATACATGCAGCATGCATGCTCTTACATCAGAATCCACGGCACTCAAGGCTCATCTCCCCTACTTTCCCCAGGCAACGCAGCAAAGGTAGGTCCCCTGGTGCTTCAGAGGAGAAATTGTAGGCTCCATTCTTGACCCACAACAAGAACATGGTTCCAAAATTTTGTCTTGAAGAGAACATGGGCATCCCCAGCTATTTGAACAGTTTTGGGCAGGGATCTCCACCCTTTCTAAATCCACTATAGGAGGAGGAAAGAAGGAAGAGTTCGGGAAGAGTGAAAATAAGGAAGCAAACTCACCTGGATATAGGAGGAAAAGCCTTAAAACTGAAAGCAGTGGGTACTTTTCCTGTAGTTTAAGAGGAGATCCAGGGGAAGTCTTCCCAGTCCGGTTTGCAGTCCAAATCCAAAACGCGAAGACACACACACTGTCCACAGAAGTACGCTGCTGGACCCCTCTTTAGGCTGGATGTGTTTTCAGCTAGAGTCAGTAGCAGCAGCCAGATCCAAGCACACACTTAGCAGCCAGAGAGATACTGGGGACACTTTCAGTAAAGGAAGATCTTGGAGCAGAGATAATATCTTTATACCCCACAAGGTCCCTTGAGGCAAGTGACTAACCCTTAATGGAAGAACAAAAAGGGGTGGAAAGGTGTGGCCAAAAGATTCTTGGACATTCAGATGTTGCAAGATGGAGAAAGCCTACGGATATGAGACAGCAACTGTGTTTCTGTGTTTGAGATCTCCAGGTTAGTCAAGCAGATAACCGTGATTGAATCAATTGCCCTTTGGGAAGTCCAGATTAGCATTTTGATACAGCAGCCCCTGCTGAAGGGCAAAACTTTTATCAGGACCACAAGTGAGGGTTTCCTGTGTCTCTGGTGTCAAAAGAGGGAAACAATAGATGGTTCCCAAAGTGTCAAAACAAGATACAAACTTGGCCTTGAGTCATTCTAGTCTGGTGGTGGTGAAATGTTTGGGCTCGGTGTGTCAAAATTTGCAAAAAAAAAATTCTAGCTTCACTCTGGTGCCATGTCACTTCTAGAAATATCCATAATTTCATGTTATTTGTAGCTTTAAAAAAAGGTATATTTTTGATATATGCATTTATTGAAAGCAAAAACAAATAATTCTTTACATTAGTGAATTATTTGTTGCTGAATTTCATGGGCAAAATCTTCAATTGAAGGTTGCTATTTCGTACACTTCAAGCCCAAGGAAAGACCCCATTAGGAGCCTGATTGGTACCCAATTGGCATGGATCAGCCATGCACTGTCCTCCCACAAGACCCCTTAAGGACCCCATTTGGATGCGCTAGCACCAGCACAATCTGGATTTAATGGGGTCTTCAGGCCCTTAAATCTGGATTAAGACACCTTTAAAGATGTCTTCAACCCGGTCTACTGCCACAGAGGCCGGATTAGAGGCTGCGTGTCCCCACATTAGAGGTGCGCACGAATGCAATTTTTGCTATTTGATTTGATTTCAATCAAATATCCGAAGTTTCAAATCAATTTGAATGTTCAAAATTCAAATGTATTCACATTCAATTCAAATCGAATACACTTGAATCTATTCATATGAATTTTCGATTCGTATTTGAAGATACAAATGCCGACAACATTTGAATGGTCTGTACGCATCCATACGCATCCCACTTTTATCCTGTATGCATCCCATTTTTGTCCCGTATGTATCCGTACAAATCCATATGGATACGAATAAGATGCACACGGATACATATGTAATGCATACATATCCGTACACGTACAAATGCCTGAATAATTTGAATGGTTTGAAAGACTGAAAAATTTGTTCAGATGTTAAATTTGAATGTATTAGACATTCGATTCGAATTTGAATGTCTGAATTTCATCAAATTCGATTGAAGGGGGGGAGGAACTGGGGCACTCTAAGGCCATCTGCTGGGACTCGAGAGCAGGAGAAGGTTTGTCCTTGTCTCTGCTTGAGATGCCCAAGAGCATTTGGTGGGCCACTGTGTGCGACAGGATGCTGGACTAGATGGGCTGTGGCCTGATCCAGCAAGGCTTCTCTTATGTTCTTATGTTCTTATGTTTTGAATATCCATGCAGATCCCTATCCCACGTCTACTGGACCTTGGGGTCCTCACCATGATGTGGATCTTCCAAGACCGGATTCAATGAGGACTGGATTTTAAAGGTCTGGATCTTCTAAATCCAGATTAAGATAAGTGCAAAAACAGCCCAGGACTGCCAAGGACATAAAAATGCTCATTTGGATTAGAAATGCACCTGGGGGGTATCAAAGACAGGTTTCCCCCCCACTTTCCATGGGTCCCTCATTACTGTGTTGGTTTCTGCTGCTGATCCAGATGTGTTATGTTTCATTCCGATTGTGGCCATGGGAATCAGTTTCTGTCCACATAATACATTTCCTTTGGCTTTCTGAATTTTTCTCGTTGCTAAGATACAATAGTATAAGGTGAAACTGTGTGTATTCCTCTCCCTCATTCCCACATACTTGTTGAACATGTTGTATTAGCAGTGCTGCTTTTGTGAGAAGCACAACACTTGTTCATCCATTAGGTTGCAATGGGCAGTAAGGCTGTTTGCTTCACTCGGTGTGTGCAAAGGTTTGCTCTGTAAATTTCAACCCAAAAATACCAAATGTGAATTTAAAATATATGCTCCACAAGCCCTATATCATAGCTTAAGAACAACAATTCACTTATGTGTGTTTTATTATTATTACTTCATAGCTTTACCCAGCATGTTTTAGAACAGGAAGACCCCAAGCTCGCAAGGTGGGAACATGGTATTTTAAATAAAGGAGCCTAAGAGGAGCGCTGCTGGATCAGGCCGCAGCCCATCTAGTCCAGCATCCTGTCTCACACAGTGGCCACCGATTGCCCATGGGCATCCCAAGAAGAAGACAAAAGCAAAACCTTAACTTGATCTCAGCTCCCAGCAAATGCCCTTGAAATACACTCTCTCTCCAACCTTGAGGTAGTAGCTAGAAATCCATTCTAGTAGCTGACAGACGTATCAATGGCTACTAGAATGGATACCTAGGGATCCATCTTTCAGGCTATGTGTACAAGCAGGATGCTCCTAAGACCATTTGCTGGGATTCGAGAGCAGGAGAAGGTTTGCCCTTGTCTCTGCTTGAGATGCCCATGGGCAATTGGTGGGCCACGGTGTGAGACAGGATGCTGGACTAGATGGGCTGTGGCCTGATCCAGCAGGGTTCCTCTTAGGTAAAAGTGATTGGGTATTGTTAGTAAAGGCATGGAGCACAATTACCTAGAGCAGTGGTTCTCAACCTTCCTCATGCCGCGACCCCTTAATGGAGTTCCTCATGTTGTGGAGACCCCTAACCACAGGGGTGGAGCAGCTGGGAGGTAGGAGGGAAGGGTGGTGGGAGACTCGTCGTGACCCCTCTGAAAGGGTAATTCGATCCCCAAAGGTTGAGACCCCCAGGTTGAGAACCACTGACCTAGAGCATAATTAGGGAACTTCTGGGAAGGTGGGGGGTGGGGAGGCTGGAAGCTGTAACAGCCTCCTCAAGGTGTGGCTGCTCTTCCCCAGAAGTTCCCTATCATGCACTATGGGTTGTAGTGCAAATAGAGTCTGTGCATACCAAAGAAAACCCCCAGCTCTTCTGGCCTTTAGCATGGCAACACATTTTCCTGGATGTGTTTTGCATCTTCCGGCACCCATTTTGTGATACCATGGTTCCTTCTTTGCAGGGAATTGAACTGTGTCAGCTGTCTCCCAACATTCAGATAGGAAACTATCAAGGCAAGAATAACACTTCCCAGCGACGGTTTGAGCATAACGTCAGCCTGGCCCCATGTGAGCGTATTTTGCCCTTTTTTCACCGGAGCCCTCCTTAATCCCTCCCACCAGTTGCAAGTCAATAAGGAACCTGCTGACCCTTCGTGCCACCTTGTGTCATGACGGAGAATTACAAGGATGTATGGCAAATACACAGATGTATTTTGGGGTTAGAACATAAGAACATAAGAGAAGCCTTGCTGGATCAGGCCACAGCCCATCTAGTCCAGCATCCTGTCACACGCAGTGGCCCACCAAATGCTCATGGGCATCTCAAGCAGAGACAAGGACAAACTTTCTCCTGCTCTCGAGTCCCAGCAGATGGCCTTAGAAGCGCCCCGGTTCCTCCCTCCCCCAGTCTGAAAGATGCACCTAGGCATTCATTCTAGTAGCCATTGATACATCTGTCATCCATAAATTTGTCTAACCCTACCTTAAAGCCATCCAGACTGGTAGCTGTCACCACCTCTTCCGGCAGCAAATTCCATAGACCAATGACCCTCTGGGTGAAGAAATACTTCCCCCTGTCAGACCTTACTCTCCTACCCATCAGCTTCATAGAGTGCCCCCTGGTTCTAGTGTTGTGTGATAGAGAAAAGAAATTTTCTCTATCCATCTTTTCTATACCGTGCATAATTTTATATACTTCAGTCAGGTTCCCTCTTAAATGCCGTCTCTCCAGACTGAAGAGGCCTAGACGTTGCAGCCTGGTTTCGTAAGGGAGGTGTTCCGGACACTTAATCATTCTGGTTGCCCTTCTCTGCACCTTCTCTAGTTCCACAATATCCTTTTTGAGGTGTGGTGACCAGAATTGTACACAATATTCCAAATGTGGCCTCACCATAGATTTATAAAGGGGCAAAATGACACTTGCTGTCTTATTTTCTATTCCCTTCCTAATTATTCCCAGCATTGAATTTGCTTTTTTCGCTGCTGCCGCACACTGGGTTGACGCCTTCATTGAACTGTCCACCAAAACCCCGAGATCCCTTTCCTGGCGTATTGCCAAAAGCTCAGACTCCATCAATTTATAGACGTAATTTGGATTCGTATAGACGTAATTTGGCTCTGATGTGCATTACTTTGCACTTGTTAAGATTAAAGGTGTGGTTCCCCAAATCCCTCCTGGTTGCTTCAGTTCTCCAGGCCAAATCCCATTCTCACAGACAAGAATGACACAGGCTACGTTCCATACAGCATTAAATGTGAATTCAGTCCATTTTCGGGATCGGACGATCCCATTTATTTTTTTATTTCGGGACTTTGTGAGGACTATCCTGCTAAAATGCGAAGAAAAAAAGTACTCAGAACAATTGAGTTTAGTCCAGTCTGCTTCCCCCCCCCCCCCGCTTTGAGAATGCTACCACACTATCCAAGGAGGAGATCAGCCTTTTGGACTGCCCCCTCCCCCTCCCCCGCATGTCTTCCACCTCCCCTTGACATGCCTGCAAATGCTAGCTAGCAGGAGGTGTTTTTTTTTTTTAAGGCTTGGATTTCCTCTGAATGCCACTGTAACTAAGAGAGATACATTAAAAACCAACATTGTAGCCCTTTCCTTGCAGCAGTTCCCTTTTAGCCAGGAGATCGCTTGCACTGTTTGTTCTTTTGCTGTTGCTTCAGTGCAAAACTGCTACCTTCCCAGTGTCGTGAATGAAGGGAGGGAGCGTCCGATTTGAAAGGGAGAGTGAATGCTTTGCCCCTGTATCTGTTCTGAGCAGGGGAAGCTTACAGGGTTTGCACAAGGGGCAGAGATTAAAAGATCATGTTTGTCCACGCTGGGGATTTTTGTGGTTAGAGTGGAAATGGCAGTATTAAAATTCAGTCCGTGTTATCCTCAGGCAAATGGGGACAGCCAGATTGTGCACATGGCCCTGAATCTGGATTTTAAAAGTCCAATCCGCATTTTAAACATCAAGTGGGAGTGCAGTCACAGAAATATTATTTGCTTTCCCCAGGCTCCAACTTTATATAGTTTTCTGTGCCTATTTTAAAATATACCTCTTCACCTGGGCTTTTGATGGCCTGTTCCTCTGACTGCAATACTGCCAGGGGAAAGGGATGGGGGAGGAAGAGAGATTGGATAGGTTGTATTTTAAAATATATTTTCATGATTGTTTTGTCATATGTTGTCCCTGGGACCTCACGGTGAAGAGCGGGACACAAACATGATAAATAAATAAGAAGGAACATAATATGCTCATGAATCAATGCTCCAGTTATACAATGGAGGGTTTCCATTGGGATCCTATACAAAATACATTCCTGTAAATCTACCAGAAGAAGAAGAAGAGTTGGCTTTTCTACCCTGCTTTTCTCACCCTTAAAGGGACTCAAAGTGGCTGACAAACCTTCTGTTCTTCTCCCCACAACAGAGCATCCTGGAGCTTGAGGTCTCCTCAAACAGTTCAATAATTATTTCCAGCTATCTTCTGTATAGGAGTATAGTTTGAATCCTTGGCTTTTAAATCTAATTTCCCACTTTTCTTAAATCTATATTGTGCCAATAAGATCTTCCAGCACTGCAAGCATTACAATAGTTCTAGTAGCCTCAGTTTTAGTTTCTGGATTTTATAGGAAATCTGTTAAGACTCTGAGGGATTAGCCTTTTTTTAAATGAAGCCCTGGCCAATCGGGAGGCGTGCAGCACACAGGCGCGCAGCCTCCTGGGTCCCCGTGACCAGAATCGGGGAGACGCCGAAGAGGTAAGGAGGGGATCGCTCGGGCTCTCCCCTGGGGGGGGATAGGGAGGGTCTCGGAGAAGCTCCCCCTGGCTCCAGAAGCGGCAATCCGCCACTTCTGGGGCTAGGGTGAGCCGCGACAGCAGAGTCCTTCGGCTCGCCATGCTCGGCTCCGGCAGAGCCAATCATGGCGGGCTAGGAGTGGGCCCTTGGGGCACGGATGTGAGGTGGGTGGTGTGCGTCCGCACAGCACCCTGCTCAAATCCGGATCTAAGTCGTCCTTATGCCGCGTGTGCGGAAGGACGAGGGGGGGGGTTAGATCCGTATCTAAGATATACGGATCTACCTCTGTAAATCCGGATCTACCATACATCTGGATTTAGTAAATCCAGATCTATTCTAAACTGGGTTTACTACATCTGGATGAGGTAGATCCGGATTTACTGCGGTAAATGCGGAAGCAGTCCTAGTGGCTACAAGTGCGAAGGGAAAGATGTCCCCATTTAGCAAAAGGCCAGGGCAAAGAGGTGTGTCTTCACTGCCCTTCTGATCACATATATCTCAACGGGGAGATAATTCCACAGCCCAGGGGCCACCACTGAGAAGGCCCTCTCCTGGATGCCCACCTGTTTTGCTGCTGAAGGTGGTGGGACAACCAGGAGGGCCTCCCCTCCAGATCTTAAGGCACGGGCAGGTTGATATGGGAGGTGTTACTTCAAATATTTGGGGCCCAAGTCATTTAGGGCCTTATAAGTCAAAGTTAACACCTTGAATTGTGCTCGGTAGTGAATCGACAGCCAGTGAAACTCTTTTAAGACTGATGTGATGGGCATCCGTCCAGCTGTCCCAGTAAGCAATCCAGCACCCACATTCTGCATTAGCTGCAGCTTCTGAACTGTCTTTAAGGGCAGCCCCACGTAGACCACATTACAACAGTCCAATTTCATTGTTATTTGAATAGAAATCTTTTAAGGAGGCATACCCTTAGAGACAGAAATATAACCATTCCAAGTTCCCTCCGCCTTCAGTAGCTAGGCGGGTGGGCATCCGGGAGAGGGCCTTCTCAATAGTGGCCCCCAGGCTATGGAATGGTCTCCCCCTCGGAGTGCGTCAGGCCCCTTCTTTGTTCCTATTTAGGAGGGCGGTGAAAACGTTCCTCTTCACGCAGGCCTTTGGTCAAAAGTCCCCCACACTTGCCCCATTGAAAATTACTGTTGCCTTTAACTATTTTTGTATTTTTCTAAAGTTGCATTTTTAAACTTGTTTCTGATTTTATGGCTGATATAATTTTTAAATGTCTGTTTTTAAATGTTGTGAGCCGCCCAGAGACCCTCGGGTATGGGGCAGCATATAAATGTAAATATAAATAAAATAAGTTACAATCTGCTAAAATATTGGTTAGGAATGAATATAGCAAGCCACTCCCCTGTTTCCTGAGCGCACTGTTCCTTAGTTAAGTGGCTATTGTATTATTATGTTTTTTTCTGAAATTTGTTATGTTTATCCTATTTGTTATAAATGTTATAAATATTTTAAAAACATTGTCCCATTAGGTACTCCTATCAGCTATCTAATGGCCATTTAGTACTCCCTTTCCATCCTAATACAATTGTAGATTGTGCAGCAATCTCCTCCTCCTTTCTTCTTACAACAATCCTGCAAGGTAGGTACAGCAGAGGGGAAGCGATGGACCAGTCTAAGCTGCTTCTTTCCGACGTTTTTCCATCCTCCTGCGAAGGATAAACACAGCGGCGCACAGTTGGCAAGAAGACCAGAATGGGAAATGAGGGAGGAAGGAACTCGACGCGCAGTCAGCCCGTCCCTGTGGCGGTGGCGTGTGGACGGAAAGTCCCGGGATGAAGCCATCAGAGAAACTCGGACGTCCAACCCCTTTTGAAGCAACTGCTGCTGCCTGAATAAGCCTGTTCCAGGATACGTTTGGGTGGGTGGGTGGGTGGGTGGGCGGCCGGGGGGGGGCAGAGGGAGAAAAAGGGTGCGGGGGGGGGGAGAGAAGCATCGCTTTAAGGTTGCAGGAGACGCGCCCCTTGGAGCCCCGCGGTCGAAGCGCTCAGACCCAGAGGTGCGCAGAGCGATCCTGAAGGAGAGACAGCCCCCCCCCCGCGCCCAGGCTCAGGATCGGGCTGCCAAAGCGGAGCTGTGTGTCTGTGACCCCCCCCCCCAACCCCCACCCCCGGGGTTGACGAGCAGGCTGGAGGGGAAGCGAAATCGCCAATGGGAAGCGGGCAGGGGCGGGTTCGCACCGCTTCCCCGGAACGGACTTCCCCGACCGGAGTGGCCTCTCTCCGCCCGAGTCCCGACGCAATCGATCCCAGCGCCCACGATCCGTTCCTGTGGCGATCGCGGGTTTGTTTGGCAGCGACCGTTGCGCCGTCCCCGTCCTTTGCCGACGGGGCCTCGAGAGGTTCGGGAGAAATTTCCTTCCCACCCACCCGCTGGAGGAGAGTCGTCAGCAGGTAAGTGACGAGCCCCCGGGCTTCCAAGCTCCGCCATGAAGCCAGCTGGGTGACCTTGGGCTAGTCACAGCGCTCTGCTGAGCCTCAGCACCCCACCCCGGGGGAACGCTTCCCTTGCTTGAAAGGGGGAGCAGCAGGATCCGGCCATGAACAGAACTGCGTCCACACTTCTCCCTCTCTTCCAACTCCACCCCCCCCTTCTTCAGGCCTGGGAAGTTCTTCTTACCCGCCCCTTCCAGTTTGGTCTAGTGGCTGGGGAGCCGGACTCTTGTCTGGGAATGCCCAGTTTGATTCCGCACTCCTCCACGAAGCCATCTGGGTGACCTTGAGCTAGCCACAGCTCTCCCTTTTCTGAGCTTTCGCAGCCCCACCTTCCTCACAGGGTGTCTGTGGTGGGGAGAAGAACAGAAGCTTTGTCAGCCGCTTTGAGTCCCCTTAAATGGGTGGGAGAAGCGGGTAGAAAAGCCAACTCTTCTTCCCAGGCTGCCCTTCCTTCTTCCCTTCCCTTCCTTCCTTCATTCCTGCCTGCCGGCTGGCTCTCTAACTACTCCCGGCTATGTTTGCGGTTCGATGCCTCGATGCGCTTTCACTTTCGACTTCCAGGCGCGGGCGGGTGGCACTGAGTTCAAGAAGAAAAAGAAGAGTTGGCTTTTCTCGCCCATTTTAAGGGGACTCAGCGGCTGACAAGCCTTCTGTTCTTATCTCCACAACAAACATTCTGTGAGGTAGGTGGGGCTGTGACTAGCCCAAGGTCCCCCAGATGACTTAGTGGAGGAGGGCAGGAATCAAACCCGGTGTTCCCAGATAAGAGTCTGGCTCCTTAACGACTAGACCTGGTGGAATGATTGCAGCAGAAGGGAAGAGAATGTTTGCTGCCTGCGGTGCGACCACTCAACCACATGGTATTGTTGTTGTTTTACTTCCTGGCTTTTGCCCTAGACGTCAACATAACCTAAGAGAAGCCCTGCCTCATCAGGCCACAGCCCATCTAGACCATAAGAACCTAAGAGAAGCCCTGCCTCATCAGGCCACAGCCCATCTAGACCATAAGAACCTAAGAGAAGCCCTGCTGGATCAGGCCACAGCCCATCTAGACCATAAGAACCTAAGAGAAGCCCTGCCTCATCAGGCCACAGCCCATCTAGACCATAAGAGCCTAAGAGAAGCCCTGCTGGATCAGGCCACAGCCCATCTAGTCCATAAGAACCTAAGAGAAGCCCTGCTGGATCAGGCCACAGCCCATCTAGTCCATAAGGACCTAAGAGAAGCCCTGCTGGATCAGGCCACAGCCCATCTAGACCATAAGAACCTAAGAGAAGCCCTGCCTCATCAGGCCACAGCCCATCTAGACCATAAGAGCCTAAGAGAAGCCCTGCTGGATCAGGCCACAGCCCATCTAGTCCATAAGAGCCTAAGAGAAGCCCTGCTGGATCAGGCCACAGCCCATCTAGTCCATAAGAACCTAAGAGGAGCCCTGCTGGATCAGGCCACAGCCCATGTAGACCATAAGGACATAAGAGGTGCCCTGCTGGATCAGGCCACAGCCCATCTAGTCCATAAGGACCTAAGAGAAGCCCTGCTGGATCAGGCTGCAGCCCGTCTAGACCATAAGAGCCTAAGAGAAGCCCTGCTGGATCAGGCCACAGCCCATCTAGTCCATAAGAGCCTAAGAGAAGCCCTGCTGGATCAGGCCACAGCCTATCTAGTCCATAAGGACATAAGAGGTGCCCTGCTGGATCAGGCCACAGCCCATCTAGTCCATAAGGACCTAAGAGAAGCCCTGCTGGATCAGGCTGCAGCCCGTCTAGACCATAAGAGCCTAAGAGAAGCCCTGCTGGATCAGGCCACAGCCCGTCCAGTCCATTAGAACCTAAGAGGAGCCCTGCTGGATCAGGCTATAGCCCATTGATGGAGAACCTTTTGATCTCGGTGTGTCAAAATTCGCAAGAAAACCTAGCTTAACTTGGGTGCTGTGTCACATCTAGAAATATCCAAAATTTTGTGATATTTGTAGTTCTAGTAAAAAAGTTATATTTTTGATATATGTATTTTATTAAAAGCAAAAACAAATAATTATTTACATTAGTGACTTTTGTTGCTGAAAGTTGGTATTTCGTACACTTCAAGAACAAGCAAGCACTACATGCCCAGGTGCCAGGGTGACCATGTGTGTCACCCAAAAGGGCTTGGCGTGTCACCTGTGACACGCGTGTCATAGGTTGGCCATCATTGCTATAGCCCATCTAGTCCATAAGAACCTAAGAGGAGCCCTGCTGGATCAGGCCACAGCCCATCTAGTCCATAAGGACCTAAGAGGAGCCCTGCTGGATCAGGCCACAGCCCATCTAGTCCATAAGGACCTAAGAGGAGCCCTGCTGGATCAGGCCACAGCCCATCTAGTCCATAAGGACCTAAGAGGAGCCCTGCTGGATCAGGCCACAGCCCATCTAGTCCATAAGGACCTAAGAGGAGCCCTGCTGGATCAGGCCACAGCCCATCTAGTCCCTAAGAACCTAAGAGGAGCCCTGCTGGATCAAGCCACAGCCCATCTAGTCCATAAGGACCTAAGAGGTGCCCTGCTGGATCAGGCCACAGCCCATCTAGTCCAGCGTCCTGTCGCACACAGTGGCCCACCAATTGTCCATGGGCACCTCAAGCAGAGACGAGGGCAAACCTCCTGCTCTCGAACCCCAGCAAATGGCCTTAGAGGCATCCTGCTTATCCCCCCAGCCTGAAAGATGTCCTCAGGCATCCTGCTTGCATTTCCATGGGAGGAAAATAAATACCCTTAAGCAAAGCAAGGGTTTTCCCAGGTGGGGATTTCCTCCTAGAATGCCCTTATGAGAAGAGCCTGGGCTTTGTTTTATGGATTTAAACTCACAAGGATATAAGAGGGGCTCCACAGCCCATCTCGTCCAGCCCTGTCTTGCCTCTCAAGCAGAAGACAAAGGCTGTGGTCATGTATAAAGTCTAATCCAGTTTCATTCCACTTTCAGAGTGAGAGAACACATCAGCAAAGCCACAAGCTGCTTTCTTTCAGGGTTCAGTTACTCAGGAAATTCACCTTTGGGATGGAGGATGTCTAAAGAATTTGACTGGCCACTTTGCTGATGTGTCCTCTTGCTCTGAAAGTGGACTGAAGCTGGATTAAACCTTAGGTTTAATCCATTTTAATCCAGCTTCATGTTAATCCAGCTTCAGTTCACTTTTGGAGTGAGAACACATCAGTGCTTTCCTTCAGAAAATTACTCATAAAATAACTAATAAAATTCACCTTTAGGATAGATAAGTTGGAAAGAAAATGCCTGGCCACTTTGCTGATGTGTTCTCTCTCTCTGGAAGTGGACTGAAGCTGGATTAAACCTCAGCTGTGACCACAGCCTAAATTTTAATCCAGTTTCAGGCCACTTTCAGAGGGTGAAAGTACATCAGCAAAGTGACAAGCTGTTTTCTTTCAGGGTTAAATGACTTGGAAAATTCACCTTTGGGATAGATAAGGTGAAGGTGGATTAAACCTTAGGTGTGAGCACAGCCAAAGGCAAAAACTTCACCTGCTCTTGACTTCCTGCAGATGGCTTTGAGAGGTATCCTGACTGTTTCTCCAACCTGGGGGTGGTACTTAGGCATCCATTCTAGTAGCCATTGATACATCTGTTGTCCATAAACTTTTCCAACCCTTTCTTAAAGCCATCTAGGCTGGTTGCTGTCACCTCCTCTTCTGGTAGCCAATTCCATAGACCGATGACCCTCTGGGTGAAGAAATCCTTCCCCTTGTCTGTCCAAACTCTCCTCAACTCAGGATTCAGATGACTGTGGCAACTGGAAGAGACCTCAGATGAGGAGCAGGTGCAAAAAATCCCTTGACGTGACTGTCCCTGTTGCAAGAGATCTTTCACTGAAGGCTTTGTTTACCAGAAACACACCAAGAATTGTTCAGCTACTTTTGCTGCCCGGAAGAGACTGAGGGTCAATGTTTTTGAACGGCTGTGCAAGTGGAACAGGAAACGTAAAAATGGAGGGTGGCGGAACCTGCAGAGATCCAGGCTGTTTTCGTACTTATCTTCCTGTCCACTGGACTGGAAAGGAGCAAGATGACGTAACATTAACTAGCGCTAGGTAACGACAGCCTAAGCCCTGCACGATCAGTCACTCACCAGAGACCAATCCAGGGACTGGTCCTCTTATGGGTGCCGCCATTTTGGCTGTGGCACCCTCCGCGACTGTGTGTGCATGAGTGTCATTGCTATGACGATACTGATGCTCTGAGCATGCACAGTAGCGTCTGTTGTTGTTTAAGATGCCAGCGCGCTTGCGCGGCACCACAGACACCTCTGAGGCACCAGAAGAGGTGCGGATGGCCACTGCCCGGACAGGCCAGGTAGGTTTTTGGTCAACGTTGGTAAAGGCATGGATCACAGTTTTGTGCTCCACACCTGATCGATGATTAGAGGACTTCTGGGCAGGCAGGGGGCGCTTGGAGGCTGTAATAGCCTAGTCCCTGTGCAGATGCCCTTCCCTAGACGTTCACTAATCGTGCGCAACTGGCTGTAGTGCAAATAGGCCCTCTTACTAACAAAGTTGATAGGAATATAAGAACCTAAGAGAAGCCCTGCTGGATCAGGCCACAGCCCATCTAGTCCAGCATCACGTCGCACACAGTGGCCCACCAAATGCTCATGGGCATCTCAAGCAGAGGCAAGGACAAACCTTCCCCTGCTCTCGAATCCCAGCGATGGCCTTAGAAGTGTCCTGCTCCCCCCCCCCAACGCCTGAAAGATGCACCTAGGCATTCACTCTAGTAACCTTTGATACATCTGTCATCCATAAATTTGTCTCACCCTTCCTTAAAGCCATCTAGGCTGGTAGCTGTCACCACCTCTTCCGGCAGCACATTCCATAGACGGATGACCCTCTGGGTGAAGAAATACTTCCCCTTGTCAGATCCAACTCTCTTACCCATCAGCTTCATAGATGCCCCCTGGTTGTAGTGTTGTGTGATAGGAAAAAGAAGTGTTCTCTATCCACTTTTTCTATACCGTGCATGATTTTATATACTTCAGTCAGGTCCCTTCTTAAACACTGTCGCTCCAGACTGAAGAGGCTTGGACGTGGAGGCTCAACAGTTGAAATAAAGTGGTGCTAAAGAAAAGAGGTCTGGGCAACAACCACATTGGGCATCAAGTGCAGAGTCTGGTGTCCACGATGGTCTCACCTCTAGAACTTAAGGCATGGGCAGGTTAATAGGGGAGTAGGCATTCCTTTAGATATATGGAGCCTAAGTCATTTAGGCCCATATAAGTTAAAGTTAACCCCTTGAATTGGGCTCTGTGGTGAAACGGGAGCCATTGCAACTCTTTTAAGCCCAACATGATGTGCATTCAGCCAGCTGTCCCGGTCAGCAACCTAGCAACTGCATTCTGCACTAGCTGCAGCTTCCAAACCATCTTCAAGGGCAGCCTCAAGTACAGCGCATTACAGTAGTCTAGTCTGTAGGTTACCAGAGCATGGATAAGTGTGGCCAAGTCATCTCTGTCCAGAAAAGGCTTCCATGGCACCTGCCTGTTCACAAACTCCCTGCCTCAAGTTAAGATAGGTATAACCCCATTCCAAGTTAGATTTCTGGTTAATTGACGGGCAGTAACGATTACTTTCTTTTTTGATGTTCCAGGTGGTAACTGAAGATGGGATGGGCTGAGGATCAACTTAAAAAGTACCTGAATCAAATTATGCCCTCCTTACGGCGCATCCCTGTGCTCCAGATGCTTGACTACTGTCCTTGCCTCACAGCAATAGACAAGGTTTCTTGTTCTGTTTCTGTTTTTTTAAACCCCCTATTGACTGGGTGCATCTCCAGGCAGAGGCGGTGAGTGCTCCTGTGCGTTGTACCCGCCGGACACCCCGCCCAATTCACCGTCGATCAAAATAGAGCATAGTTGCCAGCCAATAGGGAAAGGCTTGCAACTATGCTCTGTTTTGATTTGGGGAGCCATCAAATGTTGTAGCACCTTTGTGGTTTGCTGAAATATTGTTTATATAAATTACCATAACTCCAACATCTGCGGTTTATAGAAATGCCCTGTGCAAAATGCGTGCAGTACAGTAGCAATTGTTCTTCAGCCTATTCAAGCCTTACACCGTGTTGTACTTTCGTCTTTTCTGACCCATGTTCTGCATATTCTCCATTTTTGTAGGAAAATATAAGAGCGCATGTAGATAGAGAAGGCAACAAACAATCCGTGTGGATTTTTTTGGACATTCTGTATGGCAGGGAAGGCTGGGCTAATCACCTCATTAGAGCACTCCGCGATTCAAACATGGAAGACCTAGCGGCAGATATTGAAAGTGTTTACACGAGCTGTAAGTTGTATATCCTGTGAAATTAAATGAATTTTCCTTCAGAGTATACTTGAGACCTCCAGCTCTGTAGAAGGACAGAAAATAAATCTCATGTCTTACTAGTAGTATTGGAGGAGGAAGAAGAGCCCTGCTGGATCAGGCCACAGCCCATCTAGTCCAGCATCCTGTCTCACACAGTGGCCCACCAATTGCTTCTGAGCAACTCAAACAAAAGAGAAAGGCGAAACCTTCACGTGTTATTGATTCTCCAAAAATGGCCTCTAGAGGTATTTCTCTTGTTTTCCCAACTTGAAAGGTGGGACCTTGGCATCAGTTCTAGTAGCCATTGATAAACCTGCTACTGTAAATTTGTCCAATTCCATAAGAACATAACAGAAACCCTAGTAGATCAGGCCACAGCCCATCTAGTCCACCAGTTGCTCCTGGGCATCTCAAGACAAGGGCAAAACCTTCACCTGTTCCCAACTCCCTTCAAATGGCATTTAGAGGCCTCCTGCCTGTCTCTCCAACCTGAAGGAGGTACCTGGGCATCCATTCTATTAGCCACTGATAGATCTGCCCTCCATGAATTTGTCTAAACCTTTCTGATTGCTGTCACCATCTCTTCTGGCATCAAACTTCCACAGAAAAAATTCTTCCCCTTGCCAGTCCTAACTTTCTTGCCCATCAGCTTCACAGAGGCCTTTTCTGGACTTGCCTCAGTTTGATCTGGACCGGTGGATCTGGAATATCTGGACCCACTGATCTAGGTTGTGTGGAGATGATCAGGAATGAAAGTTTATTATTATTATTATTATTGTTGTCATTGTTGCTGCTGCTGCTGTTGTTGCTATTGCTATTGCTATTGTCATTGTTATTGTTGTTATTAATATCCCGCCCTATACCCGTATGTCTCAGGGCAGGTTACAGGTTTTAAAACAACAGATTAAAACAATGATATCCATAAAAACAACTTTAAAAACCAGCATATTTAAGATGTATACTAAATATTAAAATACAAGTGCCTAGCCTTGGGGTTTTGGGGGGTGTCTTTTGGTGGTGCGCTATGGGATGCCTCTAAAAAGCAGCACCCCCTGCAATTCTGTATGGTCTTGTGGCCCAGAAGAGGCCCTTGGTCCTCTGGTTGACTCAATCATGCAGGTCCACAGGATCCAAATTAAGGATCCAGACAGAGTGGGATTAGAAGAGGGTGAGACTTCCTTAATCAATGTATAGATGGGAGACCCATGATCCGGATTGCGAGGCTCCTTAATCTGGATCTAAAATGAGTGCTGAAAGGGCCAGAGCATCCCCTGGTTCCAGTGCTGTGCAATAGAGAAAATAATTCCACACTTGTCCACCTTTTCCACACTGGGCGTGATTTTATATACAGGCATGACCCCCAATGACATTGACAAACTAGAGCAAGTCCAGAGGAGGGCTACCAGAATGGTGAGTGGTCTGGAAAGCATGTCCTATGAGGAAAGGTTGAAGGATCTAGGAATGTTTAGCCTGCAGGGCTTCACAATGCAGAGGGATCACCCCTATTCTCACTTGCACAAGATGGGAGGACTAGAAACAACGGGATGAAACTCCAAGGGAGTCAATACAGATTAGATATAGGACATTCCCACGTTTGTTTCCACAATGACTGAGCTATATACATCATGCCAATATGTTTATTGTTATCTTTTTTATGCTGTTTATAATAACGTTTTTCTTTATTGTTTGAATTTGAAAGTTTAATATAATAATTTAAAAAAATGCAGATTAACAATGTGATGCAGCAGCAAAAAAGGCAAACTTCATCCCAGGACACATCAATAGGAGTATTGAGTCTAGATTACGAGAAATAATTATTCCTCTTTACTCTGCCTTGGTCAGACCTCATCTAGAGACCTGTGTCCAGTTCTGGGCATCCCAGTTCAAAAAAGACATTGACAAACTAGAGCAAGTCCAAAGGAGGGCTACCAAAATGGTGAGTGGTCTGGAAACCATGTCCTATGAGGAACGGTTGAAGGATCCAGGAACGTTTAGCTTACAAAAGAAAAGACTGAGAGCAGACATGATAGCAGTCTTCAGATATCTGAAGGGCTGTCACAGTGCAAAGGGATTGCCCCTATTCTCACTTGCACAAGATGGGAGGACTAGAAACAACGGGATGGAACTTCAAGGGAGTCGATACAGATTAGATATTAGGAGACACATCCTGACAGTGAGGGCGATCAGTCAGTGGAATAGGTTGCCACGGGAGGTATTGGGTTCTCCTTCGCTGGAGGTCTTCAAGCAGAGGTTGGACCTACATCTGTCTGGGATGGTTTAGGAAATCCTGCCTTGAGCAGGGGGTTGGACTAGATGACCCTCGAGATCCCTTCCAACTCTATGATTCTATGGTTCAAATCTGCTGGGACACATTCTGGCTCCTACCACGGATAGCAAAAACCACAGATAATACAAGCACATATATTGCACTGTATACACTTTTGTGTCCACTGTGGTTCTGTGGATCAGTGGATAACTTTAGTCAGGTCACCTCATACACATTCTCCTCCTTGTCCACCAATAAGGTAAAGCAGAGCGACCAAGACAGAAAGGAAGGGAATATTGCAGCACCTTTTCCTTTTTTTTTTTTTGGAAGTTAACCCTTTGTACGCTTGCGTGTGTTTGTTTTTCAGACCTTACAAAACCTGCCTCTGTGCATTCCATACCTGCCAGGGCCACTTCCTGCGTGCCAACAACGGGTGCCACTGTGGCGCCATCTTCGAATGCGCCTTTGGTTTCCCCTCCGTGCAATATGCCAAGCTCTAATGATCTTCAGCCTCCTGCATCTTCCTCTTCCTCTCAAGCTGCCTTGAAACATCCTTTGCCTACCCAAAAGGAAGCCCCTGGAGAGAAGAGCGCTGATAAAAATCCTATTCAAGAATCAGAAGGCCTTTCGTCAAGCAGCGAGGAGGCGGTGGTAAGACCCAACGCTTGATCATCTTCACGGAACTTGGGGCTTCTCTGCTTTTTTGCCAGATCCCGATTAAGAGGCCCTTAATCCGGTTCTGTTGTAGACCCAATAAGTCAGGTCTAGAGCCAAAGGCCTTAATCCAGACGATGAAGGTGCACAATGGCTCACCTCCATGATCTAGAACCACAAAGAGCTGCTAATTGCAAGCGTGCCTTAGCAAGCCACAAAAAAACAACCCCCAGGCCCTGAGGTGAGGAACATTCACTCCTGGCCATCAAGGGTCTGAGGGCACAGCTGTGAAGCTAGCAGGAACTTCACAGCTGGGGCGGGGGGGCTTGGGCTGGATCAGACATTGCCTTAGTGATGCAGAAGTTGATGATCCGGCCCATGCCTCCCTGTGATCCAGATCAGTAAGTCTGGTTAATCCGGATAAGTTGATCCAGATCCAAGTCAGGTAAGTGCAGAAATGGCCTACTTTAATTCATTAAGGGACTTTTTCACCCTTAGAGCCATTCTGGAACATATCCTGGAATAGGGGCTTGCTGTTCTCACATAAGAACATAAGAGAGGCCCTGCTGGATCAGGCCACAGCCCATCTAGTCCAGCATCCTGTCGCACACAGTGGTCCACCAAATGCTCATCTTTCAGGCTGCGGGGAGGGGCGGAAGCAGGATGCCTTTAATGCCATTTGCTGGGATTCAAGAGCAGGAAAAGGTTTGTCCTTGTCTCTGTTTGAGATGCCCATGAGCATTTGGCGGGCCACTGTGTGCGACAGGATGCTGGACTAGATGGGCTTTGGCCTAATCCAGCAGGGCCTCTCTTATGTTCTTATACAGTCTCATAAGAACATAGGAGGAGCCCTGCTGGATCAGGCCACAGCCCATTTAGCATCCTGTCCCACACAGTGGCTCACCAATTGCTTATGGGCATCTCAAGCAGAGACAAGGGCAAACCTTCTCTTGCTCTCAAATCCCAGCAAATGGCCTTAGAGGCATCCTGCTTGTGCCCCCAGCCTGATAGATGTACTTAGACATCCATTCTGGTAGCCATTGATACACCTGCCGTCCATTGATTTGTCTAACCCTCCCTTAAAGCCATCTAGAGTGATTGCTGCCACCACCTCTTCTGGCCACAAGTTCTATAGACCGATGACCCTCTGGATGAAGAAATACTTCCCCTTGTCAATCTGACTCCCCTACCCATCAGCTTCATAGAAGGCCCCCGGGTCTAGTGTTGTGTGATAGAGAAAAGAAATGTTCTCTCTCCACCTTTTCTACAACGTGCATGATTTTATATACTTCAATCAGGTCCCCTCTCAAATGCCATCTCTCCAGGCTGAAGAGGCCTAGACGTTGCAGCCTGGTTTCGTAAGGGATTTTGTTCCAGACCCTTAATCATTCTGGTTGCCCTTCTCTGCACCTTTTCCAGTTCCACAATATCCTTTTTGAGGTGTGGTGACCAGAATTGTACACAATATTCCAAATGTGGCCTCACCATAGATCTATAAAGAGGCAAAATGACCCTGAATTGTTTTCTATTCCCTTCCTAATTACTCCCAGCATTGAATTAGCTTTTTTCGCCGCTGTTGCACATGGGGTTGTGGTGATGTGCATTTGTGTACGTGTGTGAATTTTCCTTTGTAGGCAGGTGGTGCTGTGGCTAAGGAAGACCCTTCCTCGTCACCTGAAAGCAACCCAGCTGCTACCCATTCCAGCTTGGCTCCAGGAGAGAAGAAACCAGGTTACGATTATTGTGACAACGTTCATATACAGGAAGCACCACAGGCTACAAGCTCTGATTTGGATCAGTTGGCGCAGAAGTGGGACGGACGGCAGCAACATCCGGTCTGCGTGAAAAATGGGTATTTTGGGAATATTCCTGGAGACAGTCCTGTATTGTCACCATCAGCCGCCTCTCCTGACCTGGGGCCTTCTGCAAATCAACCTGAGGAGGACGACTATTTATCTTCTGACAATCACCCGTCACCTACAGCCGGTCAAGGTGAGGCGCATACTCAGAAATTACTGATGGAACAAAACCTTAGACACTTGGAGAGGCATCAGAAAGGAGACTTGAGCGGCCCTGTGGCTTCAAATAAGCCATTCCCACTGCAGGGATGGTTTGAGACACGTAAGAAGAAGCTCTGAGTCAGGGAATATGAGTAGCAACGTTGATTGTTGGCCCAGAAGCAAACAAGCGTCAGGGCACTGTGTGAGACAGGATGCTGGGCTAGGTGGGCTGTGGCCCGATCCAACAGGACTCCATCTTTGTTCTTACAGGGCTGGGCAAATTCATGGAGGACAGATGTATCAGTGGCTGATAGAACTGATGCCTAGGTGCTGCCTCCAAATTGTAGACAGGCAAGATGCCTCTAAAGGCCGTTTGCAAAGGTCCAAGAACAGGAGGTTTTGATGCCCAGAAGCAACTGGTGGGCCACTGTTTGAGACAGAATGCTGGACTAGAAGGACCATGGCCTGATCCAGGGGGCACTCTGTGGAGCTGATGGGCAGGAGAGTCAGATCAGACAGGGGGAAGTATTTCTTCACCCAGAGGGTCATTGGTCTATGGAATTTGCTGCCGGAAGAGGTGGTAGCAGCTACCAGCCTAGATGGCTTTAAGGAAAGGTTAGACAAATTTATGGATGACAGATGTATCAATGGCTACTAGAATGAATGCTTAGGTACATCTTTCAAGCTGGGATTCAAGAGCAGGAGAAGGTTTGTCTCTGTTTGCGATGCCCATGGGCAGCTGGTGGGCCAGTTATGCTCTTATAGGGTGTTTTTCCACTGTCACTAGAAGTACCCATTAAGTACCCATTCATGGGTACAAAAATGCCATTATGTACCCATTAGTGGGTACTTAATGGGTAAAAACACCCATAGACAAATTCATGGAGGACAGATCTAACAAGGGCTACTTAAATGGATGCCTAGGTGCCACCTGCAGGTTGGAGAGACAGGGAGGATGCCTCTAAAGGCCATTTGCAGGGAGTTGGGACCAGCTGAAGATTTTGCCTTTGTTTTCTTGAGATGCCCAGAAGTAATTAGTGGGCTGATGTGTGAGGCAGGATGCTGGACTAGATGGGCTGTGGCCAGATCTAGCAGAGCTCCAGTGTTGGGGTGACCAGCGGTCACTGTTCAGGATGACCATTTGAAGATTTGCAGTCGTGTGAGGTTTCGAACTGCCCTCCCCACAACCTAGTTCAACCTAGTAGCCAGGACTCCTGGCCCATGAAGACTAATGGTGAATAAAGCTGGTGTCCTGCCACACCCAGAAGCTTGGCACTTGAACCCATTTTGGTCTTCTCCTTCCCAAATGTTTCAGCTCCGGGTTGGTACCTCTGGGTTCAGTGTGATCAGTTTTCCGGAGGGTTGGAATCAAACTATAGCTGCTAACATTAGCCACACCTGTTTGGACAGCTGAGGCCTTTTTGCACTTACCTGATTAGGCTGCCAAGAACTAAGGCTGATAAACTTCAGGTCAAGATGGACTATTTGCATTTGCCGGGACGTAAGCTTCCCAAAGCGTCCATTACTGGCCAGAAATGCAAATGGTCCTCGTATTTATCAGCTTGCATCGATGCCTCTGAAGCTGGAAGTTCAACCTCCTTACTGTTGCAATTGGCCGCTCACCCATGCCGTGATTGAACACCCCTCTCACAATCGCCGGTCCTGGGATCGGAGTTCCGAACACGGCATGGGTGCATGGTCGTTCACGGCTGCCGCTGCCACCATGCTTGCACAGACGCTGTGTTCTTCACCTGCCAAATGCAGTGAACCAGATGCAGAGCGAATGGTTGCGTCGCTGGATGCTTCAGGTAAACTTTTGGTAAATGTTGGTTAAGGCATGGAGCATGCAATCGTGGTCCACATCTTATCAACAGTTAGTGAACGTCTGGTGAGGGTAGGCACGCTGGGAGGTTGTAGCAGCCTAGTCAGTGTGCGAATGCTCTTCACTAGATGTTCGCTACTTCTTCACTACCGGCCTAAGTGCAAACAGGCCTCTGTTCTGTGCTGAGGATGCACAAAGGCACGTGAGTAGCTAGGCAATCAGAGCTGGCAGCATGCACAGATGCACAGTGCCACCAGCCATGCTGGCCACTTTGGAACTTGGCAAGCACGAGGTAAATGCCTCTCTCGCGTGTCCCCGCGTAGGGTTGTGCCTGGGGAGGTTCCTGTGGGCTCTAGGGGACCCAACCTGGTCCCCTAGGGCCCGCGGGAACCGGGGAAGGAACGCAACAGGCCTGCCCACCCCTAAGTCAAATTTGACCCAATGGGGGCAGGCCTGGAAGGGGTGTCCCACCCCCGTGCCAGCATTTTCAGGCTAGGCCACGTGGGGACAGATTCCTCTTACTTGCCTAGGTGAGAATGGGGAATCTGTCCCCACGCGTCCCAGCCTTACTGCACTATAGCCATTCGGTTGTAGTGCGAAAGGGCCTCAGGTGTGCCTAGTGTGGCCAGACTTCAGATTAAGGGCAGGTGTATTCAGAAAAGGAGGAGGGTGTTCTGTCATTTAGCACTACTTCCTTTTGGCTTGTATTTTGCCCTCCACCTTACCATTCTGATGGGCAACAGCCACCATTTTTTCCTACTACATTGGCAAAGCCAGCCACAAGCTGAAGGTTGCACAGTCAAACTATTTATATTTGATTTGTATGCAAGTCAATAATGATATGTTTGCTTTTTTTGTCGTTTCCTTCTGTATAGATCGCCGCACTCCACTTCCTTTGCCCCATGGTTCACTTCCTGATGGCACCAGGCTTCCCCCGAGTGCCAGGCCCTTGAAGCCCCCAGCTACATCCACTTTCCCTGATGTGACCCCATCAAGGTCTTCTCCACGGGTATCAACTGCCCCGAATGATGACTTGAAGCCTTCTGTTCAAGAGAAGAAGCTGAGATTTGGGAGGCAGGATGAGAGCACTACTCCTGGGCCAGCAAAGCGGGAGGTGAGAAAGCTTGCCTAGTTCTGACAGTGTGGAATGGTGAAAAGGGTCTGTTGCAGGTAGAAGAATAATAAGAAGAAAGTGGCTGACAAACCTTCTGTTCTTCTCCCCACAACAGATACCCTGTGAGGTAGGTGGGGCTGTGAGATCTCAGAAGAGAGCTGTGACTAGCCCAAGGTCACCCAGCTGGCTTCATGGAGGAAGAAGAAGAGTTGGCTTTTCTACCCCTCTTTTCTCACCCATTTAAGGGGACTTAAAATGGTTGTGTGTTCTTCTCTACACAACAGACACCCTGTGAGGTGGGTGGATGGGGCTGTGAGAACTCAGAAAGAGAGCTGTGATTAGCCCAAGATCACCCAGCTGGCTTCATGGAGGATGCGGAATCAAACTTGGTATTCCAGATAAGGGTCCAGCTCCCTAACCACTAGAGCAAACTGGCTCACCAGCACTTAGATAATGGTGATCAGTTAGCATGTGGGTAATGGTTATCCAGTTGGCAAGGTCTGTCTAGACCTTCAGAAGACTTTTGGCAAGGTCATCAGCTGGTCCTGAATGAATTCATCAGCCATGGAGTAAAAGGACGGGTCCTGTCCTGGGTTGGTTACTGCCTAAAGGGCAGGAAACAGAGAGTAGTAATAAACAGACAATTCTCTGTGTGAAGGGAGGATAAGAAATAGGTTTCCCCCAGGATTAGCTGTTGGGGCTTGTGCTTTTTAATTTATTCAGAAATTGCCTAGAAGTAAGTTGTGAGATAGCAAAGTTTGCTGGTGACACGTAAGTGGTTCAGGGTAGTAAACACTGAAAGAGATTGCAGAGAGCTCCAGAGGGATCCCTTGACATTGGAGGGGTGGCAAATGTGCGTCCATCATCGTAAGTGCAAAATGACACCCACGGGGGCTAGCAAACCCAGTGATACTGATACATTGAAGAGGACTGAGCTTTCCACGACAAACTAGAAGGGCAGCTCAGTGAAGTTGTCAACCCAGGGCACAGCAGCGGTGAGAAAAGTAAAGGCGATGCCAGGAGTAATCTGGAAGGGAATAGAAACAGAGCATCATCGTGCCTTTTATAAATCTTTTCTGTCGGTTGGGCCACAGCTCACTTAGTCCAGCATCATGTCTCATGTAGTGGCCCACCAGTTGCTTCTGGGGAGTTTTTCCACTAGCACTAAGTACCCATTAGGCTCAGAGCAGGAAGACCCTGTTTCCAGTGCAGACCCCATTAGAGCCACATTTGTTGCCACCAGTTCTAGGGAAATCCAGATTGAATGGGTCCTTCAGGCAGATTGCTCTGGAGAATCTTCAAAGAATCTCTGGAGCGTCTATGGAGATTGTACCCCCTGTCCCCCAAATACCTGGTGTGATGGGCGGGCCCCATTAGGGTTGATCTGCATCGGGTACCTCCCTTAATCTGGATCTACTAGATCTGGATTAGTTGAAGGACCCATTCCTTAGATCTTGATCATCTTAGATCCGGATAAGGGAGTTCAGTGGAAAAAAAACCTGGCCTGGCAAAGGCAACACCCTCTTCTACTCTAAACTCCTTGCAAATGGCCTTGAGAGGCCTGCTGCCTACCTCTCCAACTTGGAGGTGGTACCTGGGCGTCCGTTCTAGTAGCCATTGATGCACCTGTCCTCTATGAATGTGTCCGACTCTTTCTTAAAGCACTCCAGTGTGTTTCATGGTCACTACTTCTTCTGGCAGTAAACTCCATAGACTGATGGCGCTCTGGTTGACTCCGAAGTTCACTCCGAAGATCAGCACGGACGCTCCAGAGCTAATTTGCACAGACTTCGAAGACGCTCCCAAATGGCTTCGGAGTGACCTCAAAGGGACTTTGGAGCCGCTTTGGAGATTGCACCCCCTGTCCCCCCAAAACACCTGGGGTGACAGGCATACCCCTTGTGGATAGATCCAGATTTCCAAATGGGTGCTCCAGTGTTTCCACAGCAGGCAGGCTAGCACCCATTGCTATTGGGTGCTAGACCACCCATGGAAACACATTGGGTACTTTCCTTAATCCGGATCTACTAGATTCGGATTAAGGGAAGTACCCATTCCCTAGGTCCAGATCTTTTTAGATCCGGATTAAAGAAGCGCGGTGGAAAAACACCCTTAATGTCAACAACCAAGAAGTAGTATCTGCTATTGACTACCAAGTGAGGAATTACAGCAGCAGCAAATTTAGAGAGGACGTCGACAGGCCGACGATCCGATGGAAAAGTTTGACGTTTCCGCCTTGTCTTCTTGCAGGTGACTGGAAGTATTCCTCGTGGGGGGACTCAGCCATTGGATGCGAGAAACGTAAATGCTTTAAGCGTAAGAGGAAGCGAGAACAGGCCCCCTTGGCCTTCCAGAGATAGCCGTATCATCCACAGCAATCGTGACGCTGATGGCGAACTCTGCAAACCTGGTATTCTGAGCATGACACCCAAGGGTGCTGGGAGTGGACTGGATGACGGACAACTGGGTAGCTCAGAACCACAGTCAGCCTACTCGGGGGAGTCTGATCGGCTTGAGATCAGTAGTAGCTTTTCTTCAGGCAGCAACCCCATCTTGCTGAGTGATGTCAGTCAAAGCAGCC
Organism: Aspidoscelis tigris stejnegeri; assembly: GCA_023333525.1. Taxonomy (NCBI): domain Eukaryota; kingdom Metazoa; phylum Chordata; class Lepidosauria; order Squamata; family Teiidae; genus Aspidoscelis; species Aspidoscelis tigris. Next base: position 85,602,879 of record JALMGA010000006.1, on the reverse strand, counting down.
AGCCTGAAGAGTCTTTCTCCAACTCACCTGTTCAGGAAAGGGAGGTGAGGAGTGGAATGGGCGAAACCCCTCCATCTCAGCCTTTCCAAGGCAGCCGTGGGGACAATGGGTCCATCAGAACCCACACCATCCATCTGGAGGAACCTCCCAGTGTTGATCTCAGTGAGGCCCCCAGAGTCATTGGGAACATGAATTATACTAGCCTGAGGTCCCCCGCTTCTTTGCCTGACCTAGCTACTGGATGTCAGCCGGGCAAAGGTGACAGGTCTTACCAGAAGGATTCATGGGATTCCCGATCAGATGAGAAGGGTGATGGCATTTATGGGCAGCTGTTTTGGGGGGTTGCCCTGGCAGCTGTGGTGATAGCTTTTGTGCTCTTCAGGAAGAAATAGGAACTTGGAGGGAAAGGAAGGTTGCAGAACACCTCCCAGCCAGCCAAACAACAGCCATTGGTTCTAGCAGCCTTGTATACACCTGTTCTCCCACCTGGCTAAGGGCTAGAAATCTTCCTTTTCTTCCAATATCCTACTTTTCTTTGGCCAGGAGACCCCTGACCCCCAGAGCAAGTTTTGACCTCCAAGCTTCTATCTGATGCCCAGAACTTCAGAAGCTGCCACCTTTGGTGGACCTTAACACTGTCACTTTCTTGGGCTAATGTGCAGTTGGACTGTGTCCTTGAACACGCCATGTGCCACAGTACCACACACTGTGTTGCTCATTTCTGGCTTTGTTTCTGTGGACCTCCAACCTGTGGTTCTCAGACAACTGATGCTTTGCAAAAGACCACATGGAAGCCCATTTTTGCTTCTTTGTAATGTTCTTGACACATCACCACTACTCACAGCCATTTGATTATTTTTGCGCTTTCTCCTTTGGCTTTCTTGGACATTTCCTAACCCATCCCTGAATGTCTGCTGAGGATTTTGTCCGTGACTTCATTCTTAAGAAGGCCCCACTGCGGTTGGCCACATCAGTGACTTTGGTGTGGGTGTAAAGACCTGGCCCTCCACTTCACCGAGTGCAACGGGCAGATTGCAGCAATGGAAAGGTGATGAAACTGTATTTTTTAAAATGCAAAGCAAGAAAGTCTACACCTTTTGCCGCATTTGTTCATTTCAGTTTGTTTGTATACCTACTTCCCAATAAGAGTGCTCAAGCCATTTAAATTTAAAATAAAACATATGCAGTATAAAGTACAGTTATTCTTTTCCAACCTTCCTTCCTTCCCCAAAGGAGAGGGAGACAGGCGTTTTCTTGCAGAGGACAACCAGTCACTGTGCTGAGTCTCTTGCAAAGTAGGATTTGCATTACAAACAGGTGTGAACGCAAGACTTTTCACTTGTGAGCTCCTTAATGCTGTTCGTGGTGATTCTACATTTCATTTTCATTTTATTTGCATACTGCCTTTCCAAAAGAAAATTTGCCCTGGGTGCTTTGCAATAAACAGAAAATATACAATGCCAAATAATAATCAAAACATAATAAAAATTGCACATCATACAAAACATTGCAAAATAAGCCAAAAACTTACACATACAAATTGAGGCAGCTGAGGCCAAGTGGAGTCCAGAGCAGCTGACCAAAGGCCCTGGTCCCACAAATAATAATCTCCTCCAAGATGTTCATGCCCAGCCAGGCTGGAGAGTCACCCAGAGGGCAGAGGGGTCTAGGTTGCCTCCACTAGATCACCCCAGGTGGGATCGCAAGGTTCTCCTCCTCAGGCAGGGCTTCCGACAACTGAAAGCCATGAGCAGCTGTCCTTTATGGCCTCTGGTGTAGCTGAGACCAAGTGGAGTCCAGAGTAGCTGACCAAAGGCCCCCGTCTCACAAAGAGTCATCTCCAAGATGTATGTTGTGACATCTCGTTCACCGGATATCCCTGTTACCATCTCTGCTGCCAGAAGAGGTGGTAACAGCTATCAGCCTAGATGGCTTTAAGGAAGGGTTTGATAAATTTATGGAGGACAGATGTCTCAGTGGCTATTAGAATGGATGCCTAAGTACATATTTCAGGCTGGAGAGACAGGCAGGATGCTTCTAAGGCTAACTGCTGGGATTTGAGGGCACTAGAAGGTTTGCCCTTGTCTCAGCTTGAGATGCCCATGGGCAATTGGTGGGCCACTGTGTGTGACAGGATGCTGCCATGGCCTGATCCAGCGGGGCTCCTTTTATGTTCTTATGACTTGCTAATAATTTTCAAACACAGAGGCCTGCCTCTGTCAAAAACTAGAATCCTTTGGCTTGGTCGCAGATAAGTTTAAAAAGCAGAAATGAGATTCAAGAAGCTGCATGGGAGAAAAAAGAAGAAACGGGAAGTCCCACGATTTCAGCTAACACAGGGATGATGCCTAATAATCTATGTAAGTGGGTCAGTAGGTTAACATGCACAGAAGACGGCTGGGGGGGGCGGGTGGGAGCCTGAAGACAGCAGTCAGCATTTTCAGGACTGGATTCCGGAATGCTTGTCTCCTCACTGCATTGCAGAATTTCTTTCAACGCATCAAATGTGCTCCTAGGAACATAGATGTTCAGTTCTATTCTTCTTCCAGTTTCCTTCCCTGTGTTAAAGGCACATTCTCAAGTGTTGGGTGCTGCCTGGTATAGGAAATTTGGCAAGTCTTGTTTAGGGTCATAGAGTGAAGCAAATAGGTCAGAAACCTGTGCATCTGAATAAAGGATAGGCAGATCCAGAAAGGGGTTAAAAAGAGCAATTATAGCATTGGCTGTGCTGGGGTCGCCGCGTGTATCTGTGGCAACTCCAGCTTAGGAAGAAGAGCTGTCTTTTCTACCGCACTTTTCTCAGCCATTTAAGGGAACTGAAAGTGGCTGACAGATCTTCTGTTCTTCACCCCACAGCAGACACCCTGTGAGGTAGGTGGGGCTGTGAGAGCTCAGGAGGGCTGTGACTAGCCCAAGGTCATCCATCCATCCATCCATCCATCCATCCATCCATCCATCCATCCATCCAAAGGTCTCAAGGCAGGTTATTGATTTATTATTTATTGACATTTCTATCCCGCCCCATACCCAAAGGTCTCTGGTTGGGTAACAACCTTAAAACAACAGATTAAAATAGAATATACATTAAAATACTTAAAAAATTCAACAACTCTGAAACAATATACAATGTTTATTGTCAACATTAAAAACTAGTGACCATATAAAATGAACATTAAAACCATAACAATGCCCGAATGTGGGGAGGATAGCCATTTCCTTGTTTAGTCTAAGGTCAGGGCAAAGCCATGCATCTTCACCACTCTCCTGAATGCGTAAAGTGAAGATGCCTGATGCTACTCAAAAGGGAGACTGTTCCACTATCTGGGAGCCACCACTGAGAAGGCCCTGTCCTGGGTCCCCACCCCTTTTGCTACTGAGAGTGGCGGTACAACCAGCATGGCATCCCCTGCATATCTTAGGGCACACAGGCAGGTCGATGTGGAAGGTGTTCCTTTAGATATTTGGGGTCCAAGCCACGTGAGACAAGATGCTGCTGCTGGAGTAGATGGGCTGCGGCCTGATCCAGCAGGGCTCCTCTTAGGTTCTCATGGACTAGATGGGCTGTGGCCTGATCCTGCAGGGCTCCTCTTAGGTTCTTATACTTGGCTGCCTGTAGGAATCACACCTTGGTGCAATTGTGAAAGTGCTGCAGCACTTCTGTGATGATTATTTTCACAAACCCTGCTTGCAATCTGCATGCGTAAACGATGTGCTGGTTTGCAAACACCTGTGTCAGTGCACGTCTTTGCTGCGCCTGCCTGCCTGCCTGCCTGCCTGCTCTGCTGTTTTCCAGGCCAAAAATCATCTTGCCCTCAGTAGCCATGGTTACCCAATGTGCCAATCATGTCTATCTCCGCCCCTTAGGCTGCCCTCTGCTTTTCTGATTGGATTCCTTGCCAGTCATTCAGCTTTTTGAAGAAGGCGGTTGGCTACGACGGTTGCGTCATACGCCCTGCCCCTCAGACCTTAATCTCAAGAGCGCCATTGGATTCGATTCTTCGCCGCCGTTGTTGCTGTCAATCACCCTGGCGGACGGTCGTTAATTGGAGGGAAACGTCCCTTCCGCCCGCCCCTAATCTCTCGCCCTAATCTTATTGGGTAGCGAGCTGGTCGCTTCAGAAATAGGAAGCCCTGATTGGTGGGCACTTGAGGCGCCTTTTCCTTCCCTCTTTCCCTGAGGGACGAAAGGGGGGGAGCGAAAAGGGCGTTTGGCGCAGGCGCATTGGCCGGCCTTATCGCGGCGAATGGGGCCGGGCGGCGCTGCGGATGGAGGCGCTGCACAACGGTGGCGGGAAGGAGGACGATGAAGCGGCGGGGAGCGGGGCCGAGCCCTCCACGGAAGGGAGAAGGGGGCCCGGGCGCCGGCGGAGCAGCGGCGGATCCGGGCGGGCGGAGGCGGCTGCTGCCGCTGGGGCGGGCCGCGAGAAGGAGCGCGCAGGCCCCGCCTTCCGGCCGCGCCTCGACTCGCTCCGCAGGAACCGTCCCCGTGAGTGGCCGCTAGAGGGCAGCAGCGCGCGGCGGCGGGCGGGAGAGCGGGAGAGAAGAGATGCGAGCAAGGGGCGGGGCCTATCGCGCATGGGCGGGGCCTGGGGATGGGGCGGAGCTTAAGGGTTTCCCGCCAGCCCGCAATTCTTCAACCGGGCGCCCCCTGGCTGTGGTTTGGGCTACAGTGCAGGTGATCGAGGCTTCTGGAGCTTGGAGGCCTCACAGGTATAGGCGAGAGGGGGTAATCCTGGGCTAGGCATATGGTTTGTTTCAAGCCTACTCCCATAGAAATATAAATAAATAAATACCGACCTGCCCCTGGCTTAAGATCTGGAGGGGAGGCCCTCCTGGTAGTCCCACCATCCTTAGCAGCAAAACAGGTGGGCACCCAGGAGAGGGCCTTCTCAGTGGTGGCCCCTAGGCTGTGGAACAGTTTCACCCTTGAGGTGTGGCAATCACCATCACTGTACAGGTTTAGGAAGAAGAAGAAGCTCTCCTTCTGAGCTCTCACAGCCCCACCTACCTCACATCGTGTTCTGTTGAGAAGAACAGAAGGTCTGTCAGCTGCTTTGAGTCCCTTTAAATGGGTGAGAAAAGTGGGGTAGAAAAGCCAACTCTTCTTCCTCTCCTCAGGAAGCAGAAGAAAACAAAACCTTCCCCTGCTCTTGCTGTAGATGGCCTTAGGTGCATCCTGCCTGTCTCCCCAGCCTAGAGGTGGTATCTAGGCATCCCTTCTAGTAGGCGTTGATACACCTGTCCTCCATCACTTAGCAGAAGCCCTGCTGGATCAGGCCACAGCCCATCTAGGCCAGCATCCCTTCTCACACAGTGGCCCATGAATTGCTTCTGAGCATCTCAAGCGGAAGACAAAGGTGAAATCTTCATCCTTTGATGACTTCCTGTAAGATTGCCTTTAGAGTCATCCTGCTGGTTTCTACATGAAAAGGAATATGGCGCACTTATATAATTTCCAAGAAGAGGAAATTTCAGTAGGTGTTTCTGGTGCAGAGCAGTGCATGCAAGGAAGGAAGGAAGTAAGGAATAAAAAAGTAAGGAAATAAGAAGTTGATCCTAAATAGATCTCCATCCGAGCATAAAGAAGAACTGCTTTTTACATGGGCACAAGAAGACAAACTAAGTTTGCTGCTTTCGGTCCTTTAGGTTTTACTGGTCTTGTAGAGGCTTCAGACTTTGCAGTTGTGCTCTTTGCTGTACACTGCTTTTCTTTTATTTACAGTAGTACCATCACAGCCTGAGCAGATGGCAAGGGTCAAATGAGAAGGCTAATTCTGCAGATTGCATTGTAAACTTCATTCGCTATTAGAATGGATGCCTAGGTCCATCCTTCAGGCTGCAGTTACTGGCAGGATGCCTCTCAGGTGAAGGTTTTCCCCTTGACTTCTGCTTGAGATGCCCATGAGCGACCGGAGGGCCACCTTGTGAGACGTGACGCTGGCCTGGATGGGCTGTGGCCTGATCCAACAGGGATCCTAATATATTCTTATTTTTTTCAATACAGATGTCTACATGAGTCTTTCTAGTCAATGTCTAATATATTAGAATTTGGTTTTCAGCTTTGATTAGTGGTGGCTTGTTTAAATTTTAATTTTTCTGGGAGTGGAAATCTCCCCTTTTAAAACTGGCATGTGCAAATTTATAACAGCAAATTTATAATTCTCTGTGCAGGAGGCAGAAAGTGTATCTCTCAGCATTCATTTAAATCCTCCAGGATAGTTTATGGCATTTTAAAATACAGTCGGACCCCCGCATCCATGGGGGATACATTCCAAGGCCCCACTGTGGATAATATAAACCGTATAGAATAGCAAATGCTGGGGAATGCACTCTATTTCCTATAATTCCTGTGAAATCCCATGAGATTTCAAAGGCATTATGGGAAATCACCATATCGGGCCATTTACTGCCTGTCCCAGGCCTCAGAAGAGCTTAAGGTGGGCCTAATGGCACCTTCATGGGGGCTGGTGTGAGGATAGGCTGATCCGGTCATTGTGGGAAACTGAAACCGCCGCGGTTACTGGATCAGTAGATATGGGAGTCTGACTGTACATTGAGGCATATAAGAGATGCCCCATGAAGGTGGGATAATTTCTTTTTTTTTAAATCTGCGGTTGCATTAAAATGCTGAAATGAAACCAGTAAATTTGGAGACGATTCACAAATTGAAATCTGATCCCTCCTTGGCCTGGGTGTGAAATTATGCCTTGTGTCTCACTTGTTTCCCGCTGCAGCTGATCCATATATGGCATTGGTCTGATATCTGCATTTTTTTCCTTTGTCCCCCTGGGAGGCTGGTTTCCTTAAATTGTCCTACACATGCTTTTAGAATTGCTTGCAGAAAACATCTGGGCTTTCATTGGCTGAAGGACAGAGCTGCCGTACCTGTATGAAAGGCTTTTGAGAAGTTGCTGGATCGCTAGTCTTTATTTATTTATTTATAAATAGGTCTTAGGACGGGTAACAACATTTAAAATCAAATATATTAAAATAATAAGAGCGTATATTAAAACAACAGTGTCTGCAAGTGGGAAGGGAAAGTTTGTCCCCATTTAACTGAAGGCCAGGGCAAAGAGGTGCGTCCTCACCGCCTTCCTGAACATATACAACAAAGGAGCCTGGTGCACCTCCGGGGGAGACTATTCCATAGCCTGGGGGCCATCACTGAGAAGGCCCTCTCCCTGATGCTCACCCCTTTTACTACTGTTGGTGGTGGGATAACCAAGAGGGCCTTCCCTCCAGATCTTATGACACAGGTAGGTCGATATGGCTTCAGAAGGCAGGTGAGGGACTTTGTGTGGTTGTTCCAGGTTAGTGTAGCTATTCTGGGCATTCTCAAGGAGGAGGAGACAATGGTAAAACCTTCACCTGCAAATGGCCTTTAGAGGAATCCTGCTTGTCTCTCTAAGCCGTCACTCTTGAGTTGTTTGGACACCGTGGGTCATCATGATTTTCCTTGGTGCTTTTTGCCTTCATGCAAATACTTGAGGGCTGATGCACTTTATATTGTCCAGTTGGCCAGGTTGAATGATGTGAAATGTGGAAGTAAAAAGCGTAATTCTGTTCAGGTAAATTTCTTTCTAAAAAGTACCTGAATCGATACTACATGATTTTGCTGAATGGGTTTGGTTTGCTGCCTCCTTTGCAACGCCATCTGGTTTGCTTTCCACTTTCCAATTGGCCTCCTTCCTTATTTATTTATTTATTTATTTATTTATTTATTTATTTATTTATTTATTTATATATATATATATATATTCCACCCTATACCCGAAGGTCTCTGGGTGGGTTACAACTTTAAAATCTGCCATATCAAATAATCTATAATAAAACAATGACAATCATCGCAATGTCTAAAATCCAACATGTTAAAAAACAAGCAAACAATATCAATTAAACCAGTGGTGTTTGCAGCAGAGGAAACATGGTTGAACAGAAGGAGCCTGACGCACCTCAAGGGGGAGACTATTTAACAGCCTGGGGGCCACTATCGAGAAGGCCCTCCCCTGGGTGCCCACCAGCCTTGCTACTGAAGGTGGTGGGACAACCAGGAGGGCCTCTCCTGCAGATCTTAGGGCACAGGCAGGTTGATACGGGAGAAGGCGTTCCTTTAGATATTTGGGGCCCAAATCATTTAGGGCCTTATAAGTCAGAGTTAACACCTTGAATTGTGCCTGGTAGTGAACTGGCAGCCAATGCAATTCTTTTAGAACCGGCATGATGTGTGTCTGGCTAGCTGTTCCAATCAGCACACCGTGAAGACGTAGCCATGTTCCTTTCCTGCCCCCTCTTGTAGGGATGTGCACAGATATTCGCAACGTCTGTTATTCGTACGAATTTGGACGTTTGTACACTAATTGAATGTTACGACATTCGTACATTAACATTCGAATGAAAACAAAGGTTTCAGTTCAGAACATTCGTATGAATCGTTTGGATGTTTGTTAAACTGGGGATACGTTTCCGATATGCATGCGTTCGTATTGGATACGTATTGGATACTTATATGTTCAGATCAGGTACATATCTGATACATACGGGTTCCTGTCAGATACATATCAGATTTATATGGATATATATCAGATGTATGGATACGTATCTTATGTATCGGATACGTATTTGTCTGTATTGGATATTCATACGAATGTGTACAAATATGTTCGTATTGAATAGAATCCTACCACATTCAAAGGGGATCTATTCGAACAAATACAAATTTTCTAACATTCAATTCGTTACAAATTCGGAGCTGAAAAACCCATCCATGCTCATCCCTCCCCCCCTTGCAGTTCCTTCCTTTTCCTCACAGAAACTACGACTGGTTTGCCGAGATCCCAATCACCAGTCTATTTACCTGGTATTCTTGCAGTATTTGAGAGTCTTTTGTGATATCACAGCAGTTTGATCAGCCAACGCTTAGCATGCTTTGGTTTGTATTATGTAAGCCCACGCTTATAATGTCTCCCCCCCCCCCCCCCGCCTTCCATCCTTTTTTCTTCTATTCAGCCTTTCCTTGGTTCGGCTTGGATATCGGCGGGACCTTGGTGAAGCTTGTTTATTTTGAACCAAAAGACATCACCATGGAAGAGGAGGAAGAGGAAGTGGAGAATCTCAAAAGCATCCGGAAATACCTGACTTCCAACACCGCCTACGGATCTACAGGCATCCGGGACGTCCACCTCGAGCTAACGGACCTTACGCTGTGTGGACGCAAAGGCAATCTCCACTTTATACGTTTTCCTACTTATGACATGCCTGCTTTTATTCAAATGGGCAGCGAGAAACACTTTTCAACCCTGCACACTACCTTATGTGCCACAGGCGGTGGAGCCTATAAATTTGAGCAGGACTTTCGCACAGTATGCAATTTTTCGCTTTTATACCCTTAAGCTGCGGTAGCGTGTTGTAACAGTTTGCAGAATAGAGGCTGAGGGCGTTTTAATAATACGGTCAGCGGCTCTTGGTTGAAACCCGACTTGCATTTCATGCCATGCAGATTTCAGCCACAGACTTGTAGAAGAAGCGATTCTTCTACAGCAGAATTTGATTTTACAGCAAAGTTTGCCAAGTCAATCAGATATTTTGCATCTGTGGATATCCGCATTGAAACCTGGTTTTCCGCATACTAAAAACGTCAGTCAAATTGAACCAGTTTCCCAGTTGGGGATGCAAACAGTTCTGTCCGGGATGGTTTAGGAATGCATTGAACAGGAAGTTGGACTCAGTGATCCTAAAGGTCCCTTCCAGCTCTGTAATTCTGTGATCCTATGATAATTCGATTGAACGTTTGTGTTTTTGCTGTGTTTTGCTTAAGAGGGTTCCTAATGGAAAAATTGTATTTTTCTAGCGAAAAAAGTGGAAAAGCAAGTGGAAAACCTGTTTTTTCAATTAAACGATTCGATGGCGAAATGAACAGATTTTCACTTTGACAGCAAACACGTGAATTTCATTTGGGTGCATACCTAGTTGTTACACCGCAGACCTCTTCTCAGACTGTGAAGTCGCTCTAGAGAGGTTGCCTCAAATGACCAGCTAGCAAAATGTATCATTCACATCTCTTCAGGAGTTTAGTATGCAACTTAGCTGATTGAAGAACTCGTGGCTTTATGATTTTGACCTGTTGTAAAAGCTGGTGGAAAAGATTGCATGTTATGTTCGTGTGTGTGTGTCTGTATTATGCTGTTGCCAAGAGATCTGTAAGAAAGAATAACGCTTGAAACACTTTCTGCATAACCAAAATCAGTTGCAAAGGGCTCCTCTAGATCTTTTTTATATCACCTTTGTCACCTGTCATTTCATTGAGATCAGATGTCGTGATTTCACTCTAAACCAAATTTTAGATTTAAAAAAATTGTTTTTCTAGTCCATGTTGTAAAAGACAGCAACAGTCAGTGGGATCAAACTGAAAAAGTCCTTGCTCAGGGCTCCTTTGTGCATGCCATAATAAGCGATAGAGTAGTGGGAGGTATTTTTTAAAAAATTAATCACTAATTTAATTATTAATTTTGTCATCTACCGTTTAAGAAAAAGGTCCAAGGAAAACTAACAGAAAAGAGAATTAAAAGAAATAAAAATTAAACAATTAAGCCACCCTTTGAAAGCATCAGAATACTAGTATTAGTAAAATGCCAATATTTTTAAGATATTAAGAATCTTTTGTTTATTTACTAAACTTCTATATCACAAATATCTTTGACTGCCTTACAACCAAAAATACATGAAATATGTTTAAAATATGTATATAAATTCACAAAGTATAATAATAATATACTGTAATTAAAAATCAGTAATGAACCTTCCTAACATCAGATTTAATAGCGCTATAGCCAGGCAGATCTCTGCTTGTCCCAGATCAGGACGTGTTTGGTTTTAGTGAGGTTGTGGCTTTGTGGGCCATTGGGTCATAACCTGGGACAAAGTGGAACCATTAGATTAAGGTGTCCTAGTAGGTTTGAATAAACTTTTCTCACTAGCGGTGATGCTAATCGGCTCCTAGATTAACCTTCCCGACACTGAAACGTGAGACATTTTCTGCGCAGTAGGCAAAAGTCCCTGAGTGATGCATGCTTTTTTAAATGTCACGGTTATACATCTGTACAGCCACATTTTTCTGAATGATGCATGTCTGAGAGAGAAAGCGAGCCCTGCACTGTGTTCTCCCATCCCTCTTGGGAGTATTTCAATACTCTGCACAGGTGTCTTCAAAACATATTTCTTTAAACAGGTAGGAGACCTTCAGCTTCGCAAAATGGATGAACTCGACTGCCTTATTAAGGGAGTTCTGTACATTGATTCCGTTGGGTTCAACGGACATTCGGAGTGCTACTATTTTGAAAACCCAACCGACCCAGAAAAATGCCAGAAGCTCCCTTTCAACTTGGAGAATCCCTACCCGCTACTCCTGGTGAACATTGGCTCTGGAGTCAGCATCCTGGCAGTCTATTCCAAGGACAATTACAAGCGTGTGACAGGGACCAGGTGAGTCTTGGAAGCCATCCCATAATGAACATAAGAGGAGCTCTGCTGGGTTGGGCCGCAGCCCATCTGGCACAGCATCCTGTCTCACACAGTGGCCCACCAGTTGCTTCTGGGCGTCTCAAGGAGAAGACAAAGGCAGAATGGCCTTTAGAGGCATCCTACTTCTCTTTGCTTTCAGACAAACGAGTTTGCTCTGTTCAGCTTAGGTTATTAGTTGCCATTGAGGCAGGATTGACTCCTGAAAGCAGTATGAATGAACAGTTGCCATTTTGACCTGCCTCTAGCAATAACTCATAGCTCTTCCAAGGCTATGACTAGTGAGCCAGTTTGGTCTAGTGGTTAGGGAGCCGGACTCTTATCTGAGAATACCGGGTTCGATTCCGCCCTCCCCCATGAAGCCAGCTGGGTGACCTTGGGCTAGTCACAGCTCTCCTCTGAGCTCTCACAGCCCACCTACCTCACAGGGTGTTCTGTTGTGGGGAGAAGAATAGAAAAGGTTTGTCAGTTGCTTTGAGTCCCCTTAAATGGGTGAGAAAAGCAGGCTAGAAAAGGCAACCCTCCTTATTATTGTTTGATCCTGCTCATCCTTCTTGTCTTTTGCCTTCTGTTTGGCACAAGTGGACACCACTAGCATGTAGAGTTGGCATCTGCTCTGCCATCTTGTTCTGTGTCACAGACTGGGCCTTCTTTGTTACCTTACCTTGTAGGCCCAGCCGTTGCCTTATACCAAAGGTAAAGACTGGCTGTTAATTTCAATTATACTAACCGTGTTGCTCAAAGCCAGACTGCTGGGAAGAAGCTGGCAGTGAACTGGAATGTTTGTAACCATGTGTGACAGGAGCTAGGAGACCTGTTCTGAAGTATATATGCTTTTGCTTTTGCTTTCGCTTTCTCGTGTGTGATGGTTTGTCAGCCTAGTACGATATACCAGTTGAAGTGTGTGGCAATTCACTCTTCCAAGTGCTAGAAAAGGCCTGTAATGTTCCAGCAGCGCTCAAGGTACAAATGGCAAGGGCAGAGCAGGCTGGATCACCATGGCAATAACTAAGACAATATCTGGTGATGCTTGGATGTTGCCATGGTGATCTGGAAGAGACTGTGGATGCTGCTTGCCAGAAAAAATGGATAGACCTGACCAGAGAATGAATGGAATGGGTCCTGACGCTAAAATGCAGACAGGTCCCCTGTACTTTCCCAACTTGGGTCTGCAAGTGGTGGTCTTGACACAGCATTATGCTGTCTCGGGTGGCATGAGCCCCATTTAACCCATCAAGAGTTACTGTGTGAAACACCCACAGGATTGGGCCCTCCTGAACCGCTATGTCTTGTTTCATCAGCCTTGGAGGAGGAACCTTTTTTGGCCTCTGCTGCCTTCTGACCGGCTGCTCCACCTTCGAGGAGGCTCTGGAAATGGCATCCCGTGGCGACAGCACCAAAGTGGACAAATTAGTGCGGGATATTTATGGAGGCGATTATGAGAGATTTGGTCTGCCAGGCTGGACAGTAGCATCAAGGTAAGGTCTGTGCCATCTGCCATACATCTGTGCTGGGCGGCATTTGGGTGGCAGGGACGTCATATTTTTGCATTCCATTGTCGCTTGCACTGAGCTCTTGGAACACTGCAGTACTGCTGCTACTAATGATTGTAGATGATATCATCATCATCATCATCATCTTCCACCGATAATGAGTGTGAAATATTAGTGGAATCCAAGATTCCTGCACTTAGCAGCGTCGTGATGATCTCTCCAGGAACCTTCTGTCTCATATATTCTGTGATCCTTAAGTTCAGGGGTTCTTCAGTAGGGGCCCACAGATCCCCCCCCCCAGGGTCCATGGAAAGATTTCAGGGGTTCTGTGAGTTTCAGTTGAAAAAAAAAATCAACTTATCTTTATTTTTAAAGACATGCCAGTGCTGAGCGTCATACAACGTATCTGCTGCTACTTTCTGAGAAGGGGTCAGTGGTCCAGGGTTCACCTGGCCGGCAAGGGGTCCATGGAACCAAAAAGAACCAAAAAACTAAAGACCCCCTGCATTAGTTGCTCTATTTGTGGCCGTATTCTTTGCCTGAAGGCTGTTGGATGCACAGCTTGTGATAATGCAAGAGCTGAATTTGAAAGGGTGTTGAGTCAGTAATGGGATAAGTTTACCTTTTAGCTGGGTTCTGCTGTATCTCTTCCAGCCTGCAGGCTGGTGATTCCATGGCTGTGGCAGAATATATAAATATTCATATTCTGATTCCCAGGAAGGGAAAAGGTAACATAATGGAAAGACCTTTACTAGAGCAACGGCCTAGTACTTTCTTCTGCATCAGTGAAGGGTTTAAGATAGAGATGAGCCGAACCAGTCCTAAGCGAACTGGGTTAGTATTGGGCACCCTGGTTCGATAGGCTCATTTACAAGCCGAATCTTCTGTGATTTGATGATGCGGTTTGAAACCTGAATCAAACTAGGGGTCAGTTTGTTGATCTGGACAGACATCTGTCTGGGATGGTTTAGGACAGTGGTTCTCAACCTGGGGGTCGGGACCCCTTTGGAGGTCGAACTACCCTTTCAGAGGGGTCGCGACAAGTCTCCTGCCGCCCTTCCTTCCCACCTCCTGGCTGCTCCGCCCCTGTGGTTGGGGGTCTCCACAACATGAGGAACTCCATTAAGGGGTTGTGGCATTAGGAAGGTTGAGAACCACTGGTTTAGGAAATCCTGCATTGAGCTGGGGGTTGGACTCTCTGGCCCTAGGGTCCCTTCCAACTCTATGATTCTGTGATCTTTTTGTTGAGTGGTCCATGATGTTCCTGATTCACTGCTGACACCAGTTTGATACCTGATTGCCCCCTGGTTAATCTGTAGCCTTTTCCCATTGAGACACCCAACAGTGGCTTATTTTGATTTTGTCCGTGGTCGCACCTTCCCTTTAAACCTCCTTCAGTCCATCTTCCGATCCCAGCACCCACACCTTCTCATTTCTGTCTGTTTTGTTTGTGGATTTTGCACCCTGAAAAGTCCAAATGGAGGGAGGGAAGCCTGCAAATAAAATGGATAGAAATGAAAAGCTCTGAACACTCATCAGAAGGTGAACCAAAGAAGGTTTAACGTGAAGGTGTGACCATGTTCCCAGTTTACATTTTGCATCCTGGGGAACTAGACCACTGTTGCCTGCAGGATCTAAGAGAGATGAGGGGACAAAAGGCAGGGATTTTGAGACTATACCAGTGGACAACTTAGGGGCATTTTCCCCTGTGCTTTTGGATTTTTTAGAGACTACAGGAAAGCTATTGCTGATGCTCCTTTGGGCCAGTCCTGCCCCAGAGGGGGCTTTTTTGGGAGGGAGGAAGTATGTGATGCTGTTGTTGCAGGCATGAAAGCTTTTCCTCATGTTGTCTTTCGCTTTCCTTGCCTTTTCTCTTCTCTTATGGTTGGGTTTAGGGTGAGGAAAGATGAAGTATTGTGATGTTTTTACTTGCTTTTGTTTCCCCGCCTTTTTTTCCTCCTCTTGTAGTTTAGGGTTAGGATTTTTCCCCTGCTGACAGCCTCCTTTTTTTATTTTGGGCCCAAGTTTGCTGGGTCTTTTTTAGGTAACCAACGCATTATTATTATTTTTCCTTCTGTATCTCCCTCTCTCTATTCCCTGTGGTCAGGCAAGTTTCTTGGATTAGGGTTAGGATATTAGGATAATTGTTTTACATCATCCTCGTTTGAACAGTGACTCTGTGATGGGAAGATTTTCTAATTGCAATCAAAAGCTGGTGGAGAATTCTGGTGCCCTGTTCTTTGTGAGACTCTTAGTAGCTTGACAAAGTGTCCAGGCAGATTCCCTCGAGGGGTAATGTCATGTCCGGAGCAGGCAGTAGCAGCAAAGCACACATGCGCACACAATGACGACCAGCGGTATCGAGGAGCCAAGTCAGTTCAAAGTTAGCCGAGAGCCAGAGAGTTACACGTAGAGGAGTCAGGTTACCAGAAATCCGTTGAAAGCCAATCCAAGGGTCAAGAGTCTAGGGGTTTACCCGAGACGGGGGTTGCCAGGAAAAAAACTTTGTTTGCAACAGGGGCTGCCGGGCGTGGAGTCCTTATGAAGCGCTGGCTCTCCTGCTCCGCTGTTTTGCATGAAGGCGTGCGGATCGTCACAGGTGCGCTTTCTCATGCCAGAGCAAAAATGGCTCTGGGTGTGGTTCAGAGCCAGAGGCCAAGCCGTCCATATCTGGGTGGACAGGAGCAGGTTCCAGGGCAGGCCCCTGTGGCATGGATCCTATGTCTAGGGTTACAGGAGGGGTGACTTTTTCGTCTGAGGCATGACAGGTGAATACATTTAGAGAACAGCTTCCTCCTGTGCACACCATAACAGTCTTTCCCTTTCACCTTCCAGACAAACTGACCGCAGTGCTAGGCCTATTAGTTTTTTGTCCCACAAGAGTTTC
Source organism: Aspidoscelis tigris stejnegeri (assembly GCA_023333525.1). Lineage (NCBI taxonomy): Eukaryota > Metazoa > Chordata > Lepidosauria > Squamata > Teiidae > Aspidoscelis > Aspidoscelis tigris. The sequence continues at coordinate 85,586,985 of JALMGA010000006.1, read as the reverse complement.
TGGCAGCCGTGGTTAATCTTCTGCAGTTTGCCGTGGTCAGAGCCAGGGTTTGTGGAAGGAGAAGAAGAAGAAGAGTTGGCTTTTCTACCCCTTTTTTCTCACCCATTTAAGGGGACTCAAAGCGGCTGACAAACCTTCTGTTCTTCTTCCCACACCAGACACCCTGTGAGGCAGGTGGGGCTGTGAGAGCTCAGAAGAGGACTGTGACTAGCCCAAGGTCACCCAGGTGACTTCATGGGGGAGGGCGGAATCAATCCCAGTATTCCCAGATGGGAGTCTGGCTCCTTAACCACTAGAACAAACTGAGGAGTGAGGTTGCAGTTGCTTGTCCTGCTAGGGGCGCTCCTGACCCGCTCCATTGCTGTGTTTCTTGTCCTTCTCTTTTCAAATTCTCAGGGTTTCACTGTTTTTTTCCCATGGTTCACCTTGGTGTTGTTGGGTCTTTTGGGGACCAGATATAACGTGGCCATCTGAGAGGTTTTAATGATTTTTATGTACATCGCTTCTTGCCTGGAACTCTTGAAATAAGGAATATGGATGGGTGGATGGATGGATGGGTGGGTGGGTGTTTGGGTGGGTAAGTTGGTGGATGGGTGGGTAAGTGGGTGGATAGGTGTGTGGGTGGGTGGGTGGATGGATGGATGGATGGATGGATGGATGGATGGATAAATAAATAAATAAATAAATAAATAAATAAATAAATAAATAAATAAATAAATAATAGCTAGCTAGATACTGAGATACTATGAAATTCCAAGATCCTTGACCTGAGCAAGCCTGCCCTCCTCTTTCCCTCTACTGACTGTTCCCCCCTTCTCAATTTTCTTCCCAGCTTTGGAAATATGATGAGCAAAGAGAAGCGGGAGGCGGCCAGTAAGGAAGACCTGGCGAGAGCGGCTTTGATCACCATTACCAACAACATTGGCTCCATAGCACGGATGTGTGCGCTGAACGAGGTATGAACAAAGGCAGGACTGCAGCCTCCCTGTAAGGGAACGCTCACCAGGGGATGCCGTTTTCCCAGTACCGGCAATCATTCGGCACTAAGTCAATTAGGCACGTCAACGAATGTTTGTTCTGCCTTCGAATTCGAGTTGAATCGAATATCCAAACATTTGATTCGATTCAGATGTTTAGAATCCGAATGCAACAAGATCCGATCCGAATTGAATGCATTCAAACGTATTTGTCCTAATGTTAGGTTTTAATCTGAAGATTCGAAGGTCGACGTGTGTTATACATATCTGTACGCATTTCATACTCATCCCGTTTTATCTTGTATGCATCCCGTTTTTGTGCCGTACTGTCAGCACATTTATTAGAATGTTTAATCGAATTTGGTCAAATTCGATCAAATTTTGAAAGTTTAGAACATTTGTGCATATCCCTAATTTCAGTCACTGGGGTTAGGAATTAGGATGCCAGACGTCCATCCTTGGTTGAGGTTGCTTGCCACTATTGCCAGCATTTCTCCAGAGTTATTTAGAAGGAGCCGCATTCTGGCTACTTCTGCCTCGCTCCTACTGAGCAGAATTAAGGTGAACCAGGAAGCCATGGCTTCCTGTTTCACGCAAAGCGGAAACTGTGGTTTGATGCTTCTGGCAACAGACTTTATATCAGGGTGACTTCTGGCCATGACCCAGAAGGGAACAGCAAACTGCAGCTGCCTGCTTTGAATGCAGTGAGAAACCAGGGTGTCTGCTTTAATAAGAACATAAGAACCCAAGAGGAGCCCTGTTGGATCAGGCCACAGCCCATCTAGTCCAGCATCCTGTCGCACACAGCAGCCCACCAGTTACCCATGGGCATCTCAAGCAGAGACAAGGGCAAACCTTCTCCTGCTCTCCAGTCCCAGCAAATGGCCTCAGAGGCATCCTGCTTGTCCCTCCAGCCTAAAAGATGTACCTAGGCCTCCATTCTAATGGGCATTGATGGACTACTTGAATTAAGAGGAGCCCTGGTGGATCAGGCCACAATCCATCTAGTCCAGCATCCTGTCGCACACAGCGGCGCACCAATTGCCCATGGGCATCTCAAGCAGAGACAAGGGCAAACCTTCTCCTGCTCTCCAGTCCCAGCAAATGGCCTCAGAGGCGTCCTGCTTGTCCCCACGGGCACACAAGACATGAGTGGAGTTACTATACGGAGGGACAATGTGCCTATCAGGGCAAAGTTGGCAGCAGTGCTCCGCCCCACCCATCAGCACAAGGGAGAGCGTTCCACTTTCTGTTCCTCAGCTGTCTGTTCCTATTCAGGATCTGCTGATAGGTGCAAAATCTGTGATATTCAGCGGACTCAGTTTTCTTGTGTTTTGCACAGAACTGAGCCTCAGCAACCTCAGATTCCGCTTCCTTTTAGACGTGTTGCCCTCCACCCTTTGCGTTCCAGTGGGCATCAGCCACCTTGGCCATATGCCTATTAGAAAATGAAGTTTGGTCTAGTGGTTAAGGAGCCGGACTCTTATCTGGGAATACCGGGTTTGATTCCACACTCCTCCGCAAAGCCAGCTGGGTGACCTTGGGCTAGTCACAGCTCTCTTTCTGAGCTCTCACAGCCCCACCCACCTCACAGCGTGTTGCATTGTGGGGAGAAGAACAGAAGGTTTGTCAGCCACTTTGAGTCCCCGTAAATGGGTGAGAAAAGTGGAGTAGAAAAGCTGGCTCTTTTTCTTCTATTGTACTGAGCTGGGTTAGGCCTACCGGATCAGTCTGGCATGTAAACCAAGGTCGGGAATGTTTTGTTTTGTTTTGTGTCGTTGGCCATCGAGCAGTTTTCATTTCTGTGCACATTTTGAAGTCCTTGCTGTTTACAGATGGGGCTGCAGTCAGCGGATCCTTCCTAATGTGCCAAGCAGAAGACTTCCACTGGGAAAGACTGCACCCGTTGTGGCCCCTCTGGGGCCCCGACTGAGCTCGGCCCTTCCAGCTTCTTTACAGTGCTGCCTTGTTGCAACCATGTCAAGCAGCATTGTACAGGGCTATGAAAGAGCCGTCGCCTGATCGCCTTGGTGCCCCGGGGGTGTCCTTGCGGGACAGAATGTGATTGCATGAATCAGTGGGCAGATGACTGGCTGGAAAGGTGAATCTGATAAGCAGTAGGCAGAAAAGAGGTGTTGGGGGAAACTAATCCTCAGACTAGAGAAATTGGCCCTCAGATGGAAAGAGGAATGTATAAAGGTTACTTTTGGACTGAGGTTACTTTTCTGTTGCCTTCTTTGATCGTGGTGCTAAAGTAAGGCAATGGCACTGATAATGTGACGAATGGTGAATTGCACGTGCGAAGACAGCGTTGAATGCTGGGAATTAGAGATGAGGACCGTCTGGAAGGCTAAAGGTTGAGCAGCCCTGAGATACAGAACATCGGAGGAGCCTTGCTGGATCAGGCCGCAGCCCATCTAGTCCAGCATCCCGTTGCACACAGTGGCCCACCGGTTGCCCACGGGCATCGCAAGCAGAGACAAGGGAAAACCTTCTCCTGCTCTCAGATCCCAGCAAATGGCCTTGGAGGCCTCTTGCTTTTCCCCCTAGCCTGAAAGATGTACTTAGGCATCCATTCTGGTAGCCATTGATAAATCTGTTGTCCGTAAATTTGTCTAACCCTTCCTTAAAGCCATCTAGACTGGTTGTTGGAGAACGTGGCGACAGCTTGAGCATGGATCGGGGCCTCCAGATGATATCTTTCCTTTCCCTTCTTACAGAACATTAATCGGGTTGTTTTTGTGGGGAACTTCTTGCGCATCAACACAATCTCCATGAAGTTACTGGCGTACGCTTTGGATTACTGGTCCAAAGGGCAGCTGAAGGCTCTGTTCCTGGAACACGAGGTAGGTCGGCCTGTTGCTGGAGGTGCGACCCTCCCAGCCTGAAAGATGTACTTAGGCATCCATTCTGGTAGCCATTGATAAATCTGTCATCCATAAATTTGTCTAATCCAGTGGTTCTCAACCTTCCTAATGCCACGACCCTTTAATACAGTTCCTCATGTTGTGGTCACCCCCAACCTAAACCTAATCCCCAACCATCAAATTATTTTTGTTGCTACTTCATTACAACCCCTGCGAAAGAGTAGATTGACCCCCAGATTGAGAGCCACTACCTTAACGCCATTTAGGCTCAGTGATGGCCAACCTATGACACGCGTGTCACAGGTAGCTGTTACCACTGCTTCTGGCAGCAAATTCCATAAACCAATGACCTTCTGGGTGAAGAAATACTTCCCTTTGTCGGATCTGACTCTCCTACCCATCAGCTTCATAGATGCCCCCTGGTTCTAGTATTGTGCGATAGAGAAAAGAAATTTTCTCTATCCACCTTTTCTACACCATGCATAATTTTATATACTTCAATCAGGTCCCCTCTTAAACGCCGTCTCTCCAGACTGAAGAGGCCTAGACGTTGCAGCCTGGTTTCGTAAGGGAGGTGTTCCAGACCCTTAATCATTCTGGTTGCCCTTTTCTGCACCTTTTCCAGTTCCACAATATCCTTTTTGAGGTGTGGTGACCAGAATTGTATACAGTATTCCAGATGTGGCCTCTGCAAAGGTAAATCCCATCTTGTGTAAATGAGAATAGGGACGATCCCTCTGCACTGTGATGGCCCTTCAGATACTTGAAGACCACGGTCATGTCTCCTCTCAGTCTTCTCTTCTGCAGGCTGGAATATGCCTAGATCCTTCAACCGTTCCTCATAGGAACGGTTGGAAGACGCTGACTATCTGGAGCCACTTCAGCCTGACTTCAGACCTGGTCCTGGCAGTTCTTTGTTTTTGTTTGTTCTTGTTATAAACCACCTTGAGCAGTTTTCTCCAGAAAGGTGGTAGACAAATGAACCCGTAAGGTAAAATGCAGTGAATTTCCCGCTGCCTTCCCTGCCTCAGATCTTTCTCACAAGGGCATGTTTATTTAAAAAATATCTGAAGGAACATGTGCATTTAAGTGTTAGTTATTCAACAGTTTTTTAGGACAAACTTGGTTAGGCAAAGATTAAAACCCATCTTGCATTTTTGTCTTTAAATAGGGCTATTTTGGAGCAGTTGGCGCTCTCCTGGAACTTCTGAATTTCTCCTGAGCCAGTGCTGTGCATGGATCCAGGCTGACCGCATCTATACCAAAGGGAACATTGTGTTCATTTTTCTTTTCTTTTTTTAAAATCATAATTGTGAACAGTTTCATCGATCAGTGCAGGAGGGGCAAAACCTGAACGTAAACGTGTTTGTAAAAGAACGTATCTTTGTTTCTATAACTGTCCGGACGAAGGAAAACATGCGCCTGGTTTCTGGAAGCGCATGGACAGAAACTGCCCACTCCTCCCCTGTTGTTGCGCATTAATTCCGTCTTGCTTTGGCCCATTTCTTGTTCCGTAGAGTCCGGAGAAGTTGCGGGTGGGCGAGGACGGCTATGGCTTGTTTCCGTTGTGCTGTTCTCAAAAAACTATTAAGTGCTATTTTTATGTATTAATCTTGTATGAAAGGCTTTATGGATTTTCATAAGGGCACAGGATTGTGCAGAATGTGGAAACACTTAAAATACTATTATCTATTTTTAAAATGAGGTCGGCGTTTGATTTTTTTTTTTCCTGTGTTGTGCCCGTGGGGAGGGAGAAATGCGCAGGAGCAATTGGTGGGCCACTGTGTGAGACAGGGTGCTGGCCTAGGTGACTTGTGGCCCGATCCAGCATGGTGCCTCTTTAATGCTGGAGGACAGGCGTATCAGCGGCTGCTGCAATGAGTACCTAGGTCAGTGATGGCCAACCTATGACACGCGTGTCACAGGTGACACGCCAAGCCCTTTTGGGTGACACACCTGGTCACCCTGGCACCTGGGCGTGTAGTGCTTGCTTGTTCTTGAAGGGTACGAAATACCAACTTTCAATTGAAGATTTAGCAAACGAAATTCAGCACCAAAACTCACGGATGTAAAGAATTTTTTGTTTTTGCTTTTAATGAAATACATACCGTATTTTCCGGCGTATAAGACAACTGGGGGTATAAGACGAACCCCAACTTTCCAGTTAAAATATAGAGTTTGGGATAGACTCGCCTTATAAGAAGACGACACGCGGTGTATAAGACGACCCCTGACTTTTGAGAAGATTTTCCTGGGTTAAAAAGTAGTCTTATACGCCAGAAAATACAGTATATCAAAAACATAACTTTTTTATTAGAGCTACAAATATCACAAAATTAGGGATATATCTAGATGTGACACAGCACCCGAGTTAAGTTAGGTTTTCTTGCGAATTTTGACACACCGAGCTCAAAAGGTTCGCCATCACTGACCAGAGACGTTTTCGCACGGGGCTGTTTGGTACGCGTGGGAGACAGCCCGGAATGCGGCATACGCATTGCCGCCGCGGGGCTTGCGATCCGACGTATCCGGAGCTGTCTCTCTCGCGTTCCAAATGTAGAGCACTTTGAAGTGCTCTACATGCGTTCGGGCGCGGACGAACTGCCCGCAGGCGTTCGGGAGGAGAAGGATTTGCGCTTACTTCTCGCTCCCGAACAGCCGCGGGCCCGCCTCCCCCGCCGGCGCAGGTTTGACAATCAGCTGATTGCCGATCTGCCTCCGCAGCTGTCTCCGCACCCCTGGCCGGCCTTTGCCGGCCAAGACAGCTCCCGGCGCTTTCACCTTTCGCACACAGACGCGCCGGAACGCGTTCCGGCGCGTCTGTGTGTGAACGGTGAAAGCGCCCGGAGCTGTCTTAAGCTTCCCGCCTCAACGCGTTCCGTTTGGAACGCGTTGCAGTGCGGAAATCCCTCTGGGTTCTGCCTCCAGGGTGGCAAGACAGGCAGAAGGTCTCTAAGGGACATTTGCAGGACGTAGAAAGGGATGTACATGGATATTTGTAAGGATCAACATTCGTGTGAATTTGGACATCCATATATGAAGCAAATGTTATGACATTCGTACATTGACATTTGTACGAATACGAATGTTTCTCTGCATTCTTATGAAGCTTCAGAGCGTTTGTGAACCGGGGAGGTGGCAAAGCGGCTGTGCCAGTCACATCTGGCATGGATCCAGAGTGCATTCAGCAGGGATCGAGAGCGGATTCAAAGTGGATTCAGGGCAGATTTGACGCTTTCAGATCCGATGTGTTACGGGATATTAGCAGATACCTATCAGAGATGTATGGATACATTTCGGATACGTATTGGACGTGTATGGGATATATATGCCTTGGTGTTGGATATTCGTACAAATTTGTATGAATACATTCGCATCTAGAAGAATCCTACCACATTCAAAGGGGATCTATTTGAACGAATACAAATGTTCTTACATTCGATTTTGATAAAAAACATTCATGCATATCCCTAGTAGAGAGCACCTGAAATTTTTTCCTTTTGTGTTCTGCTTCCGATGCCCATAAGCAAATTGGTGGGCCTGTATATGAGACAGTGCATCTTTCAGGCTGTGGGGGCAAGCAGGATGCTTCTAAGGCCATTTGCTGGGATTTGAGGGCAGGAGAATGTTTGACCTTGTCTCTGCTTGAGATGCCCGTGGGCGATTGGTGGGCCATTCTGTGGGACAGGATGCTGGACTAGATGTGTTGTGGCCTGATCCAGCAGGGCTCCTCTTATGCTCTTATGCATGATGTAGTGAAAGGAGATATGGAGTAGATTTTCTGTTTTGCAAAGTACTGGGGAGAATCCAGCAAATAGGGTGTTAAGAGATTCCAGGCAAAAGCATATTTCCCATCATACTGTTTAGTTAAAATGGAGCCGTTTGTCAGCACAGGATCTAGTGAAGTTTTCCAGTCTTGCCTGGCTGAGGTCCAGTCACTACGGATACGCATGAATATTTGTAACATTCGTTATTTGGATGAATTCAGACGAATTTGGACATTCGTGCCCAAATCAAATGTAACGATATTCGTATACTGACATTCATATGAATACAAATGTTTCCGGACATTCGTACGAATAGGCCGGACGTTTGTTAAATTGGGTTGTGGAAAAATGGAGTGCCAGTCACATCCGCAATGGATCCAGATTGCGTTCAACATGGATCGATAGTGGATTAAAATTGGATTCAGGTCGGATTTGATGTTTTTGGAGTGCGGATATGTTTACGGTTATGTATCAGATACATATTTGTATCAGATACGTATTTGTATCTGATACGTATCCAATATTCGTATGAATGTGTATGAATAGATTCGTATCAAATAGAATTTTACTACATTCGAATGTGATCAGTTTGTACAAATACGGATTTTTGAACATACATAAGAACATAAGAGGAGCCCTGCTGGACCAGGCCACAGCCCATCTGGTCCATAAGAACCTAAGAGGAGCCCTGCTGGATCAGGCCACAGCCCATCTAGTCCATAAGAACCTAAGAGGAGTCCTGCTGGATCTGGCCACAGCCCATCTGGTCCATAAGAACCTAAGAGGAGCCCTGCTGGACCAGGCCACAGCCCATCTGGTCCATAAGAACCTAAGAGGAGCCCTGCTGGATCAGGCCACAGCCCATCTAGTCCATAAGAACCTAAGAGGAGCCCTGCTGGATCTGGCCACAGCCCATCTGGTCCATAAGAACCTAAGAGGAGCCCTGCTGGATCCGGCCACAGCCCATCTGGTCCATAAGAACCTAAGAGGAGCCCTGCTGGATCTGGCCACAGCCCATCTGGTCCATAAGAACCTAAGAGGAGCCCTGCTGGATCCGGCCACAGCCCATCTGGTCCAGCATCCTGTCGCACACAGTGGCCCACCAACTGCCCATGGGCATCTCAAGCAGAGACAAGGACAAACCTCCTGCTCTCGATTTGTGGACAGATAAAATAGAGCCCTATTCAAAGGGTCCGATTCGTCCACGAATCTCAGAATCCGGACGTATTTGTCCGGATTCCGAATGCATGAATAATTCTTGTGCTCCCCTACCAGTAACACTCTAGTCCTCTACCCTGGGCAGCCCCTGGTTAATGGGGTACAGTCAGTATTGAAAGGAGGTGGTCAGTAGCTGCTAGCCATTGGTGGCCTGACCCTAAGCTGGATCATGCAAACAGGCTGCCTGTCTAGAGCTGCCAGGGGGTGGAGGTTGAGTGAAGGATGTTTTCTGATGGTTAAAAGCTTGTGCATTTCCCAGAGGCCTCTGCTGGACCACATTGAGAACACTGCTGCATTACGTGAGCCATTGGTCTGGTCTCGCCGAGCCATGCTACACCGCAGAGGAAGAGGGATTGTGAAAGCTGACGTTTCCTGCTGAGTTTCTTAGCAACGTGAAAATTGGGAACTGGCCAGATGCCGGAAGGCTGATGCTGGGGCCAAGTGTGTCATAGGCCACACTTCATGCAGTGTGTTGTGTGTTGTGTGTGTGATGTTCTAGTTCCAATCAGAGGACAGCATGCCCAGGACTGTCCAGCAGGGGGTGTTACCAGCTTTTCCTGCCACCTGCTATGATAGCTCTCCTCTTTGTGACAAGGCACGCCACGTGTTCTTGCCGCCTGGGACTCTTGATCGCTTACATACAGCTTCTGTGACCCTGACAAGAGTGATCTTTTCTGAACGGGAACATGGATCACAGCACCGGAACCCTGGTTCTAAGCTTTCCTGTATGACGTCTGTGCAAGGCACAGTCAAAGAGAAAGGAATGGGAGCAAAAGAATTATTTTTAAATGGAGTCTGAGCCAGGGGCGTGCGCGTAGCTATTTTTCCACATTCTGTCAAGTGGAATAGAATGTGGGAAAATTCGGATCCGGCCGGATACCCCCCCCCCCCACGGATGTGGGGGTATTCATATCCGGGCACGGATATTCTATTGAATATCCATGCCCAGAATGAATAAACCATCCCCACCCCTCCTTTCACACCCCTTCCCCAGCTAAGTGGGCCCAGGGGAGGCGGGCGGGAGCGCTCCGGTAGTGGCCCGGGCCTCTTCCAGGGCCCTCTGGAACTGCGAGCAGGCTTCTAGCCACAGATAAGGCGTTGCAGATGGTGACAGTGAGGAGGGGGTGGGAAAGGCTTGTATTTACCTCCCGGGAAGCCTGCTTGCGGTTCCAGAGGGCCCTGGAAGAGGCCCGGGCTGCCACTGCAGCCCCCCCCCCCTTGAGGTAAGTGAGCCCCGGGGAAGTGGGCGGGAATGTTCTGATGGCAGCCCAGGCCTCTTCCAGGGCCCTCAGGAACTACGAGCAGGCTTCCCCGGAGGCAAATAAGGCCTGTATTTACCTCCCGGGAAGCCTGCTCGCAGTTCCAGAGGGCCCTGGAAGAGGTCCGGAGCGCTGCCGGAGCAGGTAAGTGGCCCCGGGGGGGGGGGTTGGGGTAGGCTGGCCCAGACACAAATGCATACGTATCCAATATATATCTGATACGTGCCCCATAACATATCCACTCTGAAAGCAACAAATCTGCCCTGAATCCACTTTGAATCTGCTCTCGAACCATGGTTTCGTTCTAGATGCAAATGGCGCAGCTGTTTTCCGACCTGCCCGTTTCACAGATGTTCCAATGCATTCGTATTTGTACGAATGCTAGTGTACGAATGTTGTAACATCATTGGGAATACAGAAGGGGGGGAAGGGTGGAACGCCAAAGGACGAGGTGGCCATCAACCGCCAACGTAGGGGCTGTGAGAAGAAGAAAAAAGAGCAACTTCATGCTCTTCCAGCGGACTTGATGTGGCCTTTCCAAATTGTGTGAAACTTTGCAGGATTTCGTCACGTGCTTCTAGAACGGTTTGTGCAGTAATAAATGGCTTCGTGCCGTCCAAGGCAGTTGGAACACCGGAGATGCAGCCTTCAGAACAGCAGTTAATGGAAAGTTGGTCAAAGAAAGAAAAGAAGCGTTGGCTCTTCTAGCCCGCTTTTCTCACCCATTTAAGGAGGCTCAGAGCAGCTGACAAAGCTTCTGTTCTTCTCTCCGCAACAGACACCCTGTGAGGTAGGTGAGGCTGTGAGAGGTCAGAAGAGAGCTGTGACTAGCCCAAGGTCACCCAGCTGGCTTTGTGGAGGAGGGCAGAATCAAACCCGGTATTCCCAGATAAGAGTCTGGGCATTGCCATCTTCTTCACAGACCCTGGCGCAACTGCACAGGTAATGGTGACAGTAATGCTCCACGCACTTGCAGTCATATTTGGGGCCAGTGTATTTGTGCGGCACCTCAGACGTTCCTGATCCTGGCAAATGTGTGAATGGTCACTCCTCTGGCCTTGAAAGAGAGGGATTAGGGTTCATGGGGTGTGCAGTTTCATGCACCACCGTTAATAGATGCTGGGGAAGAGTCTGGTCTGGCAGAGGCGTTTCTGGGTTGAAAATGCCTCATAACAACCTAAGAGGAGCCTGCCATCTAGTCCAGCATCCTGTCTCACACGGCGGCCCACCAATTGCTTCTGGGCATTCTCAAGAGGAAGAGGAAGACAAAATATTCACCTGCTCTCGATTCCTGCGAATGGCCTTTAGAGACATCCTCCCTGTCTCTGCTGGATCAGGCCACAGCCCATCTAGTCCATAAGAACCTAAGAGGGGCCCTGCTGGGTCAGGCCACAGCCCATCTAGCCCATAAGAACCTAAGAGGAGCCCTGCTGGATCAGGCCACAGCCCATCTAGTCCATAAGAACCTAAGAGGAGCCCTGCTGGATCAGGCCACAGCCCATCTAGTCCATAAGAACCTAAGAGGAGCCCTGCTGGATCTGGCCACAGCCCATCTGGTCCATAAGAACCTAAGAAGAGCCCTGCTGGATCCGGCCACAGCCCATCTGGTCCAGCATCCTGTCGCACACAGTGGCCCACCAACTGCCCATGGGCATCTCAAGCAGAGACAAGGACAAACCTTCTCCTGCTCTTGATTTGTGGACAGATAAAATAGAGCCCTATTCAAAGGGTCCGATTCGTCCACGAATCTCAGAATCCGGACGTATTTGTCCGGATTCCGAATGCATGAATAATTCTTGTGCTCTCCTACCAGTAACACTCTAGTCCTCTACCCTGGGCAGCCCCTGGTTAATGGGGTACAGTCAGTATCGAAAGGAGGTGGTCAGTAGCTGCTAGCCATTGGTGGCCTGACCCTAAGCTGGATCCTGCAAACAGGCTGCCTGTCTAGAGCTGCCAGGGGGTGGAGGTTGAGTGAAGGATGTTTTCTGATGGTTAAAAGCTTGTGCATTTCCCAGAGGCCTCTGCTGGACCACATTGAGAACACTGCTGCATTACGTGAGCCATTGGTCTGGTCTCGCCGAGCCATACTACACCGCAGAGGAAGAGGGATTGTGAAAGCTGACGTTTCCTGCTGAGTTTCTTAGCAACGTGAAAATTGGGAACTGGCCAGATGCCGGAAGGCTGATGCTGGGGCCAAGTGTGTCATAGGCCACACTTCAAGCAGTGTGTTGTGTGTGTGTGTGTGATGTTCTAGTTCCAATCAGAGGACAGCATGCCCAGGACTGTCCAGCAGGGGGTGTTACCAGCTTTTCCTGCCACCTGCTATGATAGCTCTCCTCTTTGTGACAAGGCACGCCACGTGTTCTTGCCGCCTGGGATTCTTGATCGCTTACGTACAGCTTCTGTGACCCTGACAAGAGTGATCTTTTCTGAACGGGAACATGGATCACAGCACCGGAACCCTGGTTCTAAGCTTTCCTGCATGATGTCTGTGCAAGGCACAGTCAAAGAGAAAGGAATGGGAGCAAAAGAATTATTTTTAAATGGAGTCTGAGCCAGGGGCGTGCGCGTAGCTATTTTTCCACATTCTGTCAAGTGGAATAGAATGTGGGAAAATTCGGATCCGGCCGGATACCCCCCCCCCCCCCACGGATGTGGGGGTATTCATATCCGGGCACGGATATTCTATTGAATATCCATGCCCAGAATGAATAAACCATCCCCACCCCTCCTTTCACACCCCTTCCCCAGCTAAGTGGGCCCAGGGGAGGCGGGCGGGAGCGCTCCGGTAGTGGCCCGGGCCTCTTCCAGGGCCCTCTGGAACTGCGAGCAGGCTTCTAGCCACAGATAAGGCGTTGCAGATGGTGACAGTGAGGAGGGGGTGGGAAAGGCTTGTATTTACCTCCCGGGAAGCCTGCTTGCGGTTCCAGAGGGCCCTGGAAGAGGCCCGGGCTGCCACTGCAGCCCCCCCCCCTTGAGGTAAGTGAGCCCCGGGGAAGTGGGCGGGAATGTTCTGATGGCAGCCCAGGCCTCTTCCAGGGCCCTCAGGAACTACGAGCAGGCTTCCCCGGAGGCAAATAAGGCCTGTATTTACCTCCCGGGAAGCCTGCTCGCAGTTCCAGAGGGCCCTGGAAGAGGTCCGGAGCGCTGCCGGAGCAGGTAAGTGGCCCCGGGGTGGGGGGGGGTTGGGGTAGGCTGGCCCAGACACAAATGCATACGTATCCAATATATATCTGATACGTGCCCCATAACATATCCACTCTGAAAGCAACAAATCTGCCCTGAATCCACTTTGAATCTGCTCTCGAACCATGGTTTCGTTCTAGATGCAAATGGCGCAGCTGTTTTCCGACCTGCCCGTTTCACAGATGTTCCAATGCATTCGTATTTGTACGAATGCTAGTGTACGAATGTTGTAACATCATTGGGAATACAGAAGGGGGGGAAGGGTGGAACGCCAAAGGACGAGGTGGCCATCAACCGCCAACGTAGGGGCTGTGAGAAGAAGAAAAAAGAGCAACTTCATGCTCTTCCAGCGGACTTGATGTGGCCTTTCCAAATTGTGTGAAACTTTGCAGGATTTCGTCACGTGCTTCTAGAACGGTTTGTGCAGTAATAAATGGCTTCGTGCCGTCCAAGGCAGTTGGAACACCGGAGATGCAGCCTTCAGAACAGCAGTTAATGGAAAGTTGGTCAAAGAAAGAAAAGAAGCGTTGGCTTTTCTAGCCCGCTTTTCTCACCCATTTAAGGAGGCTCAGAGCAGCTGACAAAGCTTCTGTTCTTCTCTCCGCAACAGTCACCCTGTGAGGTAGGTGAGGCTGTGAGAGGTCAGAAGAGAGCTGTGACTAGCCCAAGGTCACCCAGCTGGCTTTGTGGATGAGGGCAGAATCAAACCCGGTATTCCCAGATAAGAGTCTGGGCATTGCCATCTTCTTCACAGACCCTGGCGCAACTGCACAGGTAATGGTGACAGTGACGCTCCACGCACTTGCAGTCATATTGGGGGCCAGTGTATTTGTGCGGCACCTCAGACGTTCCTGATCCTGGCAAATGTGTGAATGGTCACTCCTCTGGCCTTGAAAGAGGGGGATTAGGGTTCATGGGGTGTGCAGTTTCATGCACCACCGTTAATAGATGCTGGGGAAGAGTCTGGCCTGGCAGAGGCGTTTCTGGGTTGAAAATGCCTCATAACAACCTAAGAGGAGCCTGCCATCTAGTCCAGCATCCTGTCTCACACGGCGGCCCACCAATTGCTTCTGGGCATTCTCAAGAGGAAGAGGAAGACAAAATATTCACCTGCTCTCGATTCCTGCGAATGGCCTTTAGAGACATCCTTCCTGTCTCTGCTGGATCAGGCCACAGCCCATCTAGTCCATAAGAACCTAAGAGGAGCCCTGCTGGATCAGGCCACAGCCCATCTAGTCCATAAGAACCTAAGAGGGGCCCTGCTGGGTCAGGCCACAGCCCATCTAGCCCATAAGAACCTAAGAGGAGCCCTGCTGGATCAGGCCTTAGCCCATCTAGTTCATAAGAGCCTAAGAGGAGCCATGCTGGATCAGGCCACAGCCCATCTAGTCCATAAGAACCTAAGAGGAGCCCTGCTGGATCAGGCCACAGCCCATCTAGACCAGCATCCTGTCTCACACAGTGGCCCCCTAATTACCCATGGGCATCTCAAGCAGAGACAAGGGCAAACCTCTTGCTCTCAAATCCTAGGAAATGGCCTTCGAGGCATCCTGCTTGTTTTCCCAGCCTGAAGGTTGTACTGTAGCATCCATTCTAGTAGCCATTGATACACCTGCCGTCCATACATTTGTCTAACCCTTCCTTAAAGCCATCTAGGCTGGTTGCTGTCACCACCTCTTCTGGCAGTGAATTCCGTAGACCACTGACCCTCTAGGTGAAGAAATACTTTGCAAGTGCAGATGCTCCCTTACCAGTAACTACCCCATCATGTACTAAGAGGCCGAGTGCACATTGGCCTGAGCTATCATGAGTGCAGAAAAGGGCAACCTGTTCCTGTCATAACGACCATATGATGCACAGCTGAGCTGTTGACCTGGCCCACTTTTAGACACTGCTTGTATGTATAAGCACAGTAGACATCATCATCTCACGCTCAGAAGTGCAACGCGTGAGCCTGCCCTCTTTTGCTTCCACATGCATGAGTCCAGTTGCACACTGCTTCCTGGGTAGCACAGCTGCGCCCAGGGCAGAAATGTTTACATGGTTCCCCCCTTTTGAATTCCCTGAGGCATGGGAGAGGGCTTTCAGCTTGCATTTACCCATCCTGACCTTTAGAGGGCAGTGGAGTTTCAGCCAACAGGCAAACCTATGGTTGACAAGTTTGTTAGCAAGGCTACAAAGCATGGGGGAAACAGAAGACTTTTAAGCCATGTTCGCATACATGAGACGTTTTCGCACGGGGCTGATCGGAACGCGGAAAAGACAGCTGAGGACACGTCATACGCATTGGCCGCGCACGGCTTGCGTTCCGACGTGTCCGCAGCTGTCTTTTCCGCGTTCGAAATGTAGAGCACTTCGAAGTGCTCTACACGCGTTCCAACGCGGACGAGCCGCCCTCAGCCGTTCGGGAGAAGAAGCGTTCGCGCCGCTTCTGTCTCCCGAACGGCTGCCGGCGCGCCTCCGACGCCGCGCGGCTTTGACAATCAGCTGTTTCTCAAACAGCTGATTGTCGATCTGCCTCCGCGGCTGCCGGCGCGCCGCTTGCCGGCATTTGCCGGCTAAGGCAGTTTCGGGCGCTTTGAGCATTCGCACCCAGACGCTCCGGAACGCGTTTACACGCGTTCTGGCGCGTCTGTGTGTGAACGGGGAAAGCGCCCGAAGCTGGCTTAAGCTTTCCGCCTGAACGCGTTCCGTCTGGAACGCGATTCAGTGCGGAAATGCCTATGATTAAATCCCAATCCAGTCCATTTTTGGTATAGTTCGTTCCCATTTAATTTTTCATCCCCAGACTTTATGAGAACTAAATCGCTATAATCTGCAGAAAGAAAGTGCTTGGAAAAACTGTTCTTAGTTCTGTTTTTGCGGCTAGCCCACACTATGCTTTTCCAATGGAAATGGTCCCAGACTATTTGGGGAGGCGATCATGCCTTTTGGGCTGCCCCCCCCCCGACATACCCCTGTCTAATGCCTGTTGCCGATGTCGCCGCAGCATTAGATGGGTGGAATTTCGCATCTGGGAAGAAGAAGAGTTGGTTTTTCTACCCCACTTTTCTCACCCATTTAAGGGGACTCAAAGCGGCTGACATAGCTTCTGTTCTTCTCCCCACAACAGAACACCCTGTGAGGTGGGTGGGACTGCAAGGGCTCAGAGAAGCACTGTGACTACCCCAAGGTCACCCAGCTGGCTTCATGGGGGAGGGCAGAATCAAACCCGGTATTCCCAGATAAGAGTCCAGCTCCCTAATCACTAGACCAGTGGTTCTCAACCTTCCTAATGCCGCAACCCCTTAATGGAGTTCCTTATGTTGTGGAGACCCCCAACCATGGGAGCAGAGCAGCTGGGAGGTGGGAGGGAAGGGCAGTGGGAGACTCGTTGCGCCCCCTCTGAAAGGGTAGTTCGACCCCCAAAGGGGTCCCGACCCCCAGTTTGAGAACCACTGCACTAGACCAAACTGGCTCACCCCACCCCTGTCCTTGCTGTCCCTGACCTTATTTTAAGGGGATCAGAAGTGCTAAGCATTTCTGTGAATGTTAAAGGATGATAAAATATAAGATAAAACCACTGATCGCCAAGCATGATCTTGGCTTGGTTTCGGGGTTGTTTTGCGCATAAGCGCTGCGCCGTTTTACCGTGCTCTTCGCTGATGGGGAAGTGTGGTCCTGCGCAAAATTCCCCCTAAAGCCGACAGCCACCTGCAGTCAGCCACGCACTGGCTTTTTTCTGCCATCGCAACCGCAGGGGGTCCAGGGGTGGTTGAGTGTGGTCCAAGGGTGGGGCCATGTCAAGGTTGCTCTCTATCAGGGAGAGGAGTCAGAGGATCAAAGGAGAAGGGCGGAGAGCAACAGATCCTGTTTCTCCATGCGGGTTTTTTGTGCGTTTTAAGTGGGAACTGCAATATTCGAATTGAGCCCACATTATCATCAAGGAAATGAGAACAGCCAGAACTCACACTCGGTTCTGAATCCGGTTTAAAATAGTCAAGGGCGAATGAGGCCTTAGAGGGACATGAAAAGCTTGATTTCTCAATGCAAGGTGCCAAGGTTGAGGTGTGTCTACCCACTCCTCAGGTGGGGCTCTGCTGTTTTGACTTTTGGAAGACCACTTCCCCAAAATCTTTTCATCTCAATAAACTGAATGTATCATTCCCCTGCCCTGGATTTTATGCCATTCTCTGGGCCTGTGTTTCTTTTATTTCGGTTCATGGCCATGGTCCCATAATAGCCACCAAAGGAGCCTATGGGGGAGGCACTTGTAGCATTATAGCCTTACCATGGCTTTGCCAGAGCTGGCTAACCTGCCCGCTACCCCCTACCCCGACTCCATTGATGCTGGGCCAGGCCAGAGGCCTGTTTGCACTACGGCCTCTAGTGCATAATTAGTGAACTCCTGGGGAAGAACGTACGCATGTGCTGAGTAGGGT
The DNA here is from genome assembly GCA_023333525.1 of Aspidoscelis tigris stejnegeri. NCBI lineage: Eukaryota > Metazoa > Chordata > Lepidosauria > Squamata > Teiidae > Aspidoscelis > Aspidoscelis tigris. The sequence goes on along the minus strand of JALMGA010000006.1, from coordinate 85,569,290 downwards.
GTTACAACCTCCAAGCGTGCCCACACTCCCCAGAAGTTCACTAATGGTTGATTAGGTGTGGAGCATGAAATCATGATCTTAAACATCTGCATAGAGAACCTCTCCAGCTTCCAATATCTCTTGGTCACGCCACCATTGGACATTCTAGCAAACTGTCTGGGTTCATAATTTTCCAAGTCATCCGACAAGCCTCACCCGCTTCTTTCACACAGTTTTGTTTCAAAGCGCACCAGACCAGTGGTGGCGCTACTTGCGTTCTGCGCATACTGCACATTCCCATCAGTGGAACCCAGTGCGTTAGCTGACAGGCTCACTAACTGCCATCCAGAACAGCTCGCCCTGCTTGATACAGGAAGAAAGTGCACAATTTGTTTCCTCTTCATGGGAAGCAAAGCGCAAACTTGCCCATGTACGCACTAAGCATTTGCACTTGAGAATGTTTAGTACATGGGATGCCTTCCTCCGTGCATCTGGACACCTACCTGAAGAGTGGATGGGTGTCCAGGCCCTACCATCTTGCCAGCCTACGTGCGCCAGTGCCGTCACTGGGGCGACAGTGATGTGCCATGCGTGTGTGCTTGCGAAGCATGTCACGCGACATGGCAATGCACTTCTGCGACATGTCAGGCAACCTTCCGGCACCCGGAAGAGGTGTGAAGGATGTGTCCAGAGGAGGGATATGCACAAATGTGTGTTGTTGTTGTTTTTGCCATCTGATTCATAACAAATTGAATGGTAGGAAATTCGCATTCGTTCGAATTGCTCCCCTTCGAATGTGGTGGGATCCTATTCGCTACAAATGTATTTCATACAAATATCGGATACAAATACGTATCTCATACGTATCCAATACGTATCCCATAACATATCTGCTCTGAAAGTGTCAAATCCGCTCTGAATCCGCTCTGAATCCACTCTCAATCCCTGTCAAATTCACCTTGGATCCTTTGCAGATGCGACAGGTGCAGACGCTTTTGCCCCTGCTTGTTAAATGTTCTGAAGCATTCATATGAAAGTTCGAAAGCGTTTGATTCCAATTCGAACGTCAGTCTTAATGAACGTGCCAACGTCCGATTTGAATTGGAATGTCTGAATCTGGATGAATAATGAATGTTACCAATATCTGTGTCTATCCCTAGACCAGATCTGCAAATGGGTGGTGCAGATTCAATCTGCCCCACGCATCGTTAATCCGGGGAATGCTCCAGCACGGGAGGCGATGTTTCTGGCCTATACCCTGTTCTCTCCAGATCGCTTCAGGGCACGAGAGAGAAGTCTTTCCTAAGAAAAGGATCACTCTCTCCATTCTTTGGGTCCTGCTGAAACATACCATCTCATGCAGTTGGCTCAGAGACTAGGCTCGGGCCTTGGGTTTCTGAAGGAGCACATTCTATCTATATCTATCCATATAGACTTGCCCGTACACTGAGGCCTCAGGGCGAGGGCCTTTTTGTAGTTTCTTCTCTTTCAGAAGTGTGAGGCATGGGGACATGCAGGAGGGCCTTCTCTGCGGTGGCCCCTAGATTCTAAAACAGCCTCCCTCTTGAGATTTGCCAGGTGCCTACACGGTAGTTTTTGGTGCCTGATAAAAATGTATCTTTTCACCCAGGCTTTTGCCGTTTAAATAGCTTCCTCAGGGTGCTGTCCTGTTAGGGAGGGAGGGAGGGGGCGGGAAGGAGGGTAGGGGTTATATTCTTAATTATGTTTTAATATTTGATATGTTTTATTCTTATTGTAATCTGCCCTGGAATCATTTGGTGAAAGCCAAGATAGGAATCCGTCTGTCCATCCATCCGTCCGTCCGTCTGTCCGTCCACCCAACCCAACCCAACCCAACCCACCAACCAGGCATTCATGTTTGCAAATTCAATTCAGTATTTTGAATTTGTGAATATTTGTGAATCAAAGGTCTGGAAATTCAAATGTCCAAAAATTCAATTGAAACGAAAAAGCCCCCGTAAATATGAACACCTCAATCAAATATTCATATTTCTCCCATGAAAAAGTGTTTTTTCAATAGGAACATTTTTTTTTTGAAAACGTTTCTGTGCAGATGCCAAAGTTTGGACATTCGGTGTAATGAATCTATGATGCAATGAATTTTTGGATGCTCGATTTGACAGTGAAATGAACCCGAAATTTTTTGTGTGCATATTCCTCTCTATCCAAGTCATCTCTCCTTGAGACATTATTTAAAAGTTGATTTGACCCTACCAACGTATAGAGAGTCGCAAGAGAACCTTCCAGACAATTTCTTCCAAAATCTGCCTTTATTTACAGTTCAAGTCAAATCACATGCAAACTGTTTCTTCCCCCTGCATTTTAAGAATAGGGTGATTAGCAAAAACAATGCATTAGAATTTTAAAATAGCAATTAAATATACAAAAATAGAGCTTACAAAATGAAAACCCAGCAAACGTTTTCTTTGTCTCTTTTTTTTTCCTTAAAAAAAAATATTCTGCTGCAGAATTTTATTTATTTTAGTGTACAAACGCGTCTATGAATCCAGGAACATCCCTAAGGTTCATAAACTCTTTCAGGAGTCACACTATTTACAAAAGATTGCAGAAGAGGGTTGGGGTGGAGAAAGATTGTACTGAGCCTGGCCTGTCTAAAAGGGTAAAGACTATGGCAAGGGGAACCAGCCATCTTTACTGGTGCTACTGGAAGTCACAACTGGTTACCTGGTGGCTCCTGGAGGCAAAACTGTTCTAGAAGAGCCCAGAAGAACCGTCTGTGCCATTGCTCGGAGGGAAAACCCACACTGTACAATGTAATACTGAAAACCCTCTTCGTTTTGTCCTTTGAACCTCTGGTTGAATTGACATGTATCGTAACGCATGCGCCCTCCCAAATGCAGAGACTGAAGTGTGGAAGAGCATCCCAACCCAATCCCCCTTCGTATGGTCAGGTGTATGCCGATCAAGGAGTTCTCATCCACGGAACTGTCTCGGCAAAGGTCGGGATTGGAAGATCGTTTTCCCCGAGAGGAAGTGGACTGCCTGCTTCTGGCGACTCTTCCTGTGAAGCCAAAATGGAAAGCTGGCATTTCACGGAGGTCTGGATTTTGGTCAGGGGGGTGTCAAACCAATCGGAGGAATCATAATTCTACCACTGAGATTTGTCAGTAGCTTCGAGTCAGGACAGCTACACGAGGAACCTCCAGGATTACTTTGGAAAAGATGGATTGGTTTGGAGGTTTTCTGAACTCTCTGGTCGGCCTCAGTGGTTCTCCAACAATGGTCCTCCAAATATTCCTGAACAACACCCAGCAATCCACTGGGGCTGGCACAGAATGCTGGGATCTGTAGTCCAGGAACACCTGGAAGAGCAAAGGTTGAAAATCACTGCTCTCTTGTACAGAGGGTCTAGAACGGCCAAGGCCTTCAATTCAATCTAGCCCAACCCTTCTCTCCCTCACACTGGGCCATCTGAATTTCACAATAGCCCTGTTTGCACTTCCCTCTAGTAGGCGTAGGTCCACTCCCTCAGTAGGTGCCGCCACTGCTGCCACTGCTGCCGCCACCGCCTAGAGCTCACCAACCCCTCCCGGGTGGCTGTGGCAGTGGGGTGGCGGCAGCCCAGACATGTCCTGATTGCCATGACAACATCCGGCTGTGTGCCACGTGTTGCCACAGCCATTGCCATGGCAATCTGGCTTGCCCTGACCAGGCCATACACATTTCAAGTGCCGGTGGTTTGGTTCAGGACTTCACTAGCCCTCAAAGTGCAGATGGCTCCATCATCACTTGACTGCTAGGGTAATTATTATGCCATACCAGTCAGGTAAGTGCAAACAGGTCCTTATTTCACCTCCAGCACCTGCACTTCCTGGCAGTAAAGCTGCAAAGCCTTCAAACTGTGGGCTTTAATATTTGGACTTTGTTTGTAACCTTAACATCTAGGCCAGTTCTGTCTCTGACTGTCCTCCTCTGCTCACATTTGGTTCAAAGCAACTTCTTGGGAAGAGGATGCTGCTCCCGTGCAGAACTCGACCATCAGGATGTCCACATCTCTCCTGGCGATGCTGACGAGAGTTCATCGTCGCTTGTTCTTCTTCCCGCAGACGATAGATGGGTGTCCACTGTGGTGGCAGTAGTTTTTGAGATCATCTCTCCCTCCCTTGCAGGGCACTTAAGGGATTGTGTTCCAAGGCAGGAATTCATCCAAGAGCATCTTCAAACTAACCCTCTGGCCTTGGAAAGACTGGAGCACTACTTTTCTTTGAAAACCTTCCAGGCACCACGGCTGGCTTTCTAGACGCTTGTTCTTTTCCAGGGGGTTCTCGATCCAATGTGTGAGATGGACATCAGACCTTCTGGATGGACAATTTCTGCAACCATGTCCAGCTTTTGCCTTGGGCTGTTCAACTGCTGAAGCCACAGGCAACTCGGTATGAGGTAACCACTGGGTGATGGGGACCGAGGGGCAACTTCTTCCCAAGGGGTGCCATTCAGCCTCATCATCCTACGATGGAGAGGCCCTCAGCACACCTAAAGGGGGGTTTGCCCAGTTCCCACTCTTCCGTTTGTCCAGTCCCTCGTCTTTGGCCTCGCTCCTTCCTTCGCTAAACGTCCCACACGCGCCGCAGACCCACACACGTCCTTTGTAAAGTGCTCTTACGAAAAGAAAGAGAAGGAAGAAGAGGAAGCTGAACCCAGGAGGGCGCCCTTCCTTCCACGGGGTGGGGGCACCACGCCAGAGACGCTCCCACACCCCGAGGGCCTGCCTGTCCTCATTCAAGTGCACGCCCGGAGCGCTTCGTGAGAGAAAAGGAGCCCGGAGGAGGCCCCAAGGCAAGAGGTTTGGAGATCGGCAAGGCTCTGCTCGGGTCTCGCGGGCAACGGGTCGTCTTGGAGAAGGGCTCGGCTCGCAGGAAGCTATACGATGTTGGCTGCCCCGGGCAGGGGTTCCTGAGGGGGTCCGTGGGGATCCTGCGTGCTGTGAAGCTGGGCCAGCTGGAGGACGGCCATGTTGCACAGGGGACACACTTTGCGCACCTCCAGCCATTTAATGAGGCACCTGAGGCAGGAAAGAGAGCAGAGAAGGTCGGTCGGTCAGTCAGTTGGCTCTTCCAGCAGCCAGCCAATCACAGGAACATAAGAGGAGCCATGATGGATCAAGCCACAGCCCATCTAGTCCAGCATCCCGTCGCACACAGTGGCCCACCAAATGCTCATGGGCATCTCAAGCAGAGACAAGGACGAACCTTTGCCTGCTCTCGAATCCCAGAAAATGGCCTTAGAAGCGCCCGCCTCCCCCGGCCCAGTACCTGAAAGATGTACCTAGGCGTCCATTCTAGTAGCCAGTGATACATCTGTCATCCATTAACTTGTCTAACCCTACCTTAAAGCCATCTAGACTGGTAGCCTATCCAACACCCCACACGAACTGTTTCTCAAGCAGGACAAGGGCAAAACATTCTCCTGCTCCCAAATCCTGCATGTGGCTTTTAGAGTAGGGTTGCGCGCAAATATTCATAATGTACATTATTTGTACAAATTCAGACATTCACAAATCGAATTTTACGACATTTGCACATTAACATTTGTACGAATACGAATGTGTCAGACACTTGTTAAACCGGGGATATGTATCAGATAGGTACGCATTCGTATCGGATACGTGTTGGATACGTACGCGTTCGTATCGGATATTCGTACGAATCTGTGCAAATACTTTTGTATTGACTAGAATCATACCACATTTGAAGGGGATCTATTCGAATGAATATGAAATTTCCCACATTAGATTTGTAGGTATCCGTACTTTAGAGGCATCCTGCCTGGGCCTCCATTCTAGCAGCCATTGGCACATCTGTTCTCCATATGTTCCTCCAACCCGGTAAGAACCTCAGAGGAGCCCTGCTGGATCAGGCCACAGCCCATCTAGTCCATAAGAACCTCAGAGGAGTCCTGCTGGATCAGGCCACAGCCCATCTAGTCCATAAGGACCTAAGAGGAGCCCTGCTGGATCAGGCCACAGCCCATCTAGTCCATAAGAACCTCAGAGGAGTCCTGCTGGATCAGGCCACAGCCCATCTAGTCCATAAGGACCTAAGAGGAGCCCTGCTGGATCAGGCCACAGCCCATCTAGTCCATAAGAACCTCAGAGGAGCCCTGCTGGATCAGGCCACAGCTACCTAGCTCAGCATCCTGTCTCACGTGGTGGCCCAGCCATTGTTTCTGGGCATCTCAAGCAGAGACGAGGCCAAACCTTCTCCTGTGCTCCAATCCCAACAAAATGGCCTTAGAGGCATCCTGCTTGTCCCCCCAGCCTGAAAGATGTACCTAGGCATCCACCCCTGCTTGCATTTTCATGGTGGCCCAGCCATTGTTTCTGGGCCTCACAAGCAGAAGAGAACAGCAAAGCCTTGATCTGCTCTCAGCTCCCATCTAGGCATCAATTCATATCCTTCTCCATCCCGATAAACGTCAGCTGCTTAACTGCACATGTTTTACAACTAAAACCTCGTTCTAGGAAACATTGCGTCTTTGGCTTCCAATGACGGATGCATTCATCACAATGGCCAATTGTTTTGGCAAGATGTGGCATTTCCCTTCTGTGAAAGGGGAAGGAGGAAACCCCTTCTCATTCCTCAAGGGGGGAAAAAATGTTCATTAGAAAAAAAAAGGGAGGCGGACGGACATTATTCAGGAATACCTTTTAAAATGAATCACCCTATTTAGATGGTTAATTCACTTATTTCCCGCTACCATGTTTGGCATTCTAGATGCCTTTAAGGAAGGGTTAGACAAATCTATGGACGACAGGTGTATCAGTGGCTACTAGCATGGATGCCTAAGTACATCTTCCAGGCTTTGGGCGACAAGAAGGATACCTCTAAGGCCGTTTGCTGGGATTTGAGAGCAGATTTGCCCTCGTCTCTGCTTGAGATGCCCATAAGCAATTGGTGGGCCACTGTGTGGGACAGAATGCTAAATGGGCTGTGGCCTGATCCAGCAGGGCTCCTCCTATGTTCTTATGAGACCCTATAAGAACCTAAGAGAAGCCCTGCTGGATCAGGCCACAGCCCATCTAGTCCAGCATCCTGTTGCACAGTGGCCCAACAAATGCTCATGGGCATCTCAAACAGAGACAAGGACAAACCTTTTCCTGCTCTTGAATCCCAGCAAATGGCATTAAAAGCATAGTGCTTCCGCCCAGAACATACATTCACACTACCCTTCGGAGAATCTGCATGCCCCTCTCTATTTCAGGGAAGTTCCAGAGTGAGCTTTGAACTTCGCCGGCACTGAGGGCATCCCATGGGTATTTCCAGTGGGGGATGAGCCAAGGAAAGGCCCTTCTTAACAGATCATGGCAGGGCTGGCCAACTTATGGCCCTGCAGATGGGCAGCACTTTACGCAAATCAATGATACAAGTGCATCTGGAATACAGGGGGCTGTTTGGGGGTCTGTTTTAGGAATGTCCACCAATATTCATAGGCATTCGAAATCCGATAGAATTTGCCGAATTTCGACATTCGAGTTCAAATAGAATGCCCCGAAATTTGAATTTAAACATTCAAATTGAATTTTGAGACTATTTGTTCAGATTATTTGGACATTTGTATGTGTACGGGTTAGTACATGATGTGTACTTGAAGATCCGCACCTTTCCTGCAACCGTACACATTCGTACGGATCCGTACGGGACGAAAATGGGTTGCGTACGGGATAACTACGGGATGCATGCGCACGCATACGGATGTCGGTAAGATGCGTTGTGGGCATCTACGGATCTTGCCGACCTTCGTAAGTGCAAATTCGAATCAAAAAATCAAACGATTAGATTCGAATTTGCTTAATTAGAATCGAATTTTGTTAAATTTGAATTTAAATAATTTGAATCGAGTTGAATTTTCAAATGTTCAAATTGACTTGAATAAAATGTCTCTAGTCCGTGTGCGCTTGCCTGCTAGTGAGCGGCCGCCACCACCACCACCATGGGGTACACTAGCCCCTCCTTGGTGTTAACTAGCTGTGGACTGCTAAAAGTCCTGGGGGGGCTATTTTGGTGGTGCAATTTGCTGTGCCATCCCAATGCCCCCCTGATAAACTGGACGATGGAGGCGTGTGCCCTTTCACACACCTCCCTGAGCCAATCCAGGGGGCCCTGGACCACTGCAAGGCCTGTCTGCTGGTATCCTGGTCTAGGTGGCCATTTTGGCTGTCTGGACCAGTTTATGCTGCACGCAAAGCAGATGGAGTGGCCTCTGTTCCACCCTAGAGTGTGGGAGGAGAGGCCCAGAGGGGATCTAGGCCGTCAGCTGTTAGGGAGCCGGACTCTTATCTGGAATACCAGGTTTGATTCCACACTCCTCCACAAAGCCACCTGGGTGACCTTAGGCTAGTCACAGCTCTCTTCTGAGCTCTCACAGCCCCACCTACCTCACAGGGTGTCTGTTGTGGGGAGAAGAACAGAAAGCTTTGTCAGCTGCTTTGAGTCCCCTTAAATGGGTGAGAAAAGGGGGTAGAAAAGCCAACTCTTCTTCTTCCTCCACAAACCCAGCTGGGTGACCTCGGGCTAGTCACAGCTCTCTTCTGAGCTCTCACAGCCCCACCTACCTCACAGGGTGTCTATTGTGGGGAGAGTTCTTACAGTAATTGCAAAGAGGCCCACAGATTTAAACTTATAATCTGAATGTTTTTGGGGGCTGCTGCTGAAAAGACGTGGATTCATCTGTCTCCTGACGCTGGTGCGCTAGTTCACGTGTAGAAATTGTGTGGCCCGTAGCCTGAAACAGCTAGGCAGGGCTTTTGTCTCCGTCTCTCTGAGGAACGCTCCTGGGACTGGCACTTTGCTGTCGGGCACCATGATGTCAAAGAGAGGCTCCTCGTTGCCTAACCAAAATGTGTCCGCACAGATTTCGTCCCTTCTCTGTCCCAGCAATTTACTGCCTGCCATCAGGAGGGAACGTCCAGGCGTTGCCAAGAGAGGCCGAAGGGCTCTGCAAACATCCCACACTGACCTTTTGTTCTGGTTGGCAGGACTGGCACTTACTTTCTGTGGAAGGCATGTTTGCATGGACAGATTCCCAGCTCATCTTTGGGCTTGAATTCCTCCAAACAAACTGCACAGATCTGAAAAAGAAGCAAAGGGGCAGGGAGAGGGAGAGAAAGCCTGTAAGACTCAGGATGGAATAAGGCTGTCTGCATTGGGACATTCTGTTCCTCGCCCACCCTTTCGCTGGCTCTGAAGCTCACACCAGCTTCAGAGAGGTTGTAGGGTATTTACAAAAGGTATGTGAGCCAGTTTGGTCTAGTGGTTAGGGAGCCGGACTCTTATCTGAAGATACCGGGTTTGATTCCCCACTCCCCCATGAAGCCTGCTGGGTGACCTTGGGCTAGTCACAGCTCTCTTCTGAGCTCTCACAGCCCCATTTACCTCCCAGGGTGTTACGTTGTGGGGAGAAGAACAGAAGGTTTGTCAGCCGCTTTGAGTCCCCTTAAATGGGTGAGAAAAGAGGGGTAGAAAAGCCAACTCTTCTTCTTCTTCTTCTAAGAAGGGAAGTGAATTTTGGCTGCCTTCAGACAGGATGTAAAACCCGGCAGAACCCCAGGGCTATGTTGGCATCGCTAGATGTGGCAATCCCAACACAGCTCTGGGATATAGGAGTGATATCCTTCAGTGGGAAAAGGGACTCTCTATCCACTTTTTCCCGCTGTAGTGGTATTGATTTGCCCGTCTGGATGCTGCTCCCAGGAGCTGCCATCTTGGAAGGCCACTGTACATATGCAGGTTCCCAAAATGGCGGCCGGAAACATGCAGGGGTGGCGATTGTGCTCTTCTGGGTATTTCAGCCTTCAAAATACCCAGATATATGCAGCACACTGATGGCCGGAGCATGCTATCCAGACAGGTAAGTCGGTTTGGTTGCTCCTTGCTGTTACCCAGCTGTGTGGACAAGAAGCCCTCCGGAATATTCCAGAATACTGCTTAATAGTGGGATTTTCAGCTGTTCTCTGGAGGCAGCCTATATCTCTGTATCCCTGGGAATTTACATAAAAGTACTGTGAAGGGTATGCACATTTATATTCCTCTTGCTTCTTCCTTCAGATCAATGTCTGGAAGCCCAACCCAACCACTGGAATGCAACAGACATCAGTTTTTGACTCGGTTGGCATGATATTAGCAAAGCACCTCCCACAGTACTGAATGGTCTATACAGATGTTCAGGGGAGGGACCCATATAGTGGAAAACACCAGCTTACCTCATGCAGGTTCAGCTCTTTAACTTTTTCCTTGAGAATAACCTGCAAGGAAAAATGAGGCATTAGTTAATGGAGGAATTGTAGACTGCGATTTCTGAATTTCTGTGCATTTTCCATGGAAATATTTCCACCCCCATTTCCCGATTGCCAAGGCAGGCAGCATAATGGCTTGATTTTGTCCCTTTTCCCAAATATTCCACCCCCGTTTCCCCGATCGCCAAGGCGATCCTGAAATGAAGGCTTGATCTTCTCCCTTTTAAACATGGCAGGCGTTCTCACGGTTCCCGGTGGAGCGGAGGTGCGCAAAACTGCTCAGGCGTCTAACTGCCACTAAACCTCGTAGCAGCTTTCGGTCTTTTAAAATTATTTATAAATTTATTATTATGAAATGAGCTTTATTTTAACTTTTTTCCCCATGCCTCCCAGCCCAATCCTGGCTTTCAGTGCCGCTAAGGAAGGGGGGGGGGAGGCGGCACAGGGGTGGGCTGTTGTCAATCCGGCTTCCAATGAGGAGAGAGGGGGCGGAGAGGAGGGGGTGCTGCTCCCCCGTGCCAGGGTTTGGTGCGGTTTGCATGGGGATGCCTCCATCCACGCCCAACCCACACTGCTGGGAATGCCATGGAGACGCCCGAGATTCGTTCTTGATCCTGCACCCGGCCCATGCGAGCCCAATCAGTGCCAAACAGCTTGCATGGGGACATGGTCTAACTCTGCCAGGTATGCACTAGGGCCTTCTCCATAGCCATTGTGTTTTAGGTTAGCATTCAGAGTGCATGAAAGCTAACCCATGCAATTACCAATCTGCTTTTCATTATCAAAACTGTTGTGCACAACTCTAAGTTTTCTCTTTGTTTGGGCCAGCCGTTCAGGGCCTGGCGCGCCCTATCCACAGCACAGAATCTGGAATGCCAATGGCCAGCCCAGAAGGTCAAGATATTTTTTCCCTGTTCCAAGGCATGTGCTTGATGTGCTCATGTGCTGCTGGAGGTAAACACAGCCTTATCGAATGAAACAAAACTAAACTAAACCAGGTCAATAATACCAGCCCCTTATTTATGGGCGAGCAATACTTGGTACACATTGGCCTGGACCCAAACAGCTACGTGAGGAATTCCTCGCTCTTTGTTTTTCTCTGTTGGAGTCATGGACTCCCATCCCATATCAGCCACTCTTTTGGCTCCAATGCAGTCATTGTATCACTCCCCTTGGGGTTGTAGATACGGGTGAGGTGGTCCTCTCAGTTCTCATACGTCATGGGGAAAACCTCCTGCCTCACTGTTTTCCATAAAGCAGGTCTTCAGACCTTCAGCAGAAACCATTCTCAGCTTTCTTTTTGCTTCAGCACCACTAGTCTCCCAAATGCAGAGATTCAGCTTGGACCATCACTATGCTGAGGCCCCATACGAACTTCTTCAAGGGATCTCTGCCTATCACACAACACTAGAACCAGGGGCCCGCTGTGAAGCGGATGGGTAGGAGAATCAGATCAGACAAGGAGAAGTATTTCTTCACCCAGAGGGTCATTGGTCTATGGAATTTGCTGCCAGAAGAGGTGGTAACAGCAACCAGCCTAGATGGCTTCAAGGGAGGGTTAGACAAAATTATAGATGACAAGTGTATCAAGGGCTCCTGGAATGGATGCCTAAGTACATCTTTCAGGCTGAGGGGGATAAGCAGGATGCTTCTAAGGCCATTTGCTGGGATTTGAGAGCAGGAAAAGGTTTGGCCTTGTCTCTGCTTGGGATGCCCAGAACAATTAGTTGTCCACTGTGAGCGACAGGATGCTGGACTAGATAGGCTGTGGCCTGATCCAGCAGGGCTCCTCTTAGGTTCATATGGACTAGATGAGCTGTGGCCTGATCCAGCAGGGCTCCTCTTAGGTTCTTATGGACTAGATGGACTGTGGCCTGATCCAGCAGGGCTCCTCTGAGGTTCTTATGTCTATAGAAAGAGAAAAGGACCACACAAGGAGGCCAGGTATTCCCAAGCACCTTTGCTCCAGACACCAGAGGGTCCAGGTGGGGATGGGGAGTAATGCCAAAGATGTGGTCATACCTTAGCCTGATAGGCTGTTCAAAGTTAGAGAGGGAAGCCAGGCTGTTTTCACTCTGGAAAGTCCTGGACATACCTTGCTTGCTTGGTTAGAGCAATGCATTTATTTTTATTTTTATTTTGCAGGTTTTTCATTACATGTGAAGCTGTGAGCAGGCTTTCATGCATTCATACAAATTTGATGGGGCTTCAAGGGCCAGATAAAGTCAACTGAGAAAGCAAGAAGACGAAGAAAAGGAGGGTTGCACAGCTTACCTGTTTGTAGGCATAAAGCTCTTTGTGGGCTTGATGTCTAAGCCTAGAAGAAAGGAGAAGGAGATATGCAGCTTAAGTTACACACACAATTCTGGTAAAAATCATCATTTTTGCAAATATACATGTGTGAAATGCAGTGCTTCCTAAACTGGAATACTCTGGCACAGAATTCCTGGAGATCAGTGCTGGAGACTCAGAACATAAGAACATAAGAAATGTCTAGGGATCGTCATTTGAGCACCTAACCGGGGAATACTTGCTGGAGGAAAATCGTAATGCATTTCAATGGTGCCTTAAATTCCAACTAGCCAGCAATTGTACTGCTGACACTTTGCAAAATAACACCACCATATTTCTGGCAGTTGCCTGTTCTGTTTCCTGACTTATCATATATTTGTTCCCTAAAGGTAGTATGCTTAAATTTGAATTTTGGGCATTCTATTCGAATGTCGAAATTTGGCACATTCAATCAAATTTCAAATGCCTATGAATATTTGTGCAGAACCCTATCACAGACAGATGTAGGTCCAGCCTCTGCTTGAAGACCCCCAGCGAAGGAGAACCAACTACCTCCAGTGGCAACCTATTCCACTGACTGATCGCTCTCACTGTCAGGATGTTTCTCCTAATCTCTAATCTGTATTGACTCCCTTGGAGTTTCATCCCGTTGTTTCTAGTCCTCCCATCTTGTGCAAGTGAGAACAGGGATGATCCCTCTGCACTGTGAAGCCCTCCAGATGCTTGAAGATATATTCCTTATTTTGTGCATGCAGAAATACCCCAAATGTATTTTCAGTCTCTCACTTGACGCTTTGCTGTCTGGTTTTAATTCTCTTCCATGCACAACCTGTTATTTTAGCTTTTCCTTATTTTTCGGAACAGAGTAGCGCTTTTGTTTACTTAAATGAGGTGGCTATTGAATTGTTTTGCCAAATTCTGCTAGAACAAGTACAATTTAGTACTCTGCTTTTTTTAGTTCAGTGTTGGGTTTCTTGCTCATAGCAGTAATTTTGTGGCAGACCCTGTTTCCAGATTTCCAGTGACTTGATTCCATTTTGGGTATCTCTTTTCTGCTTTTCCCTGACCTGTGATAAAGCAGCTTACGTTATGGGTGGCCTCCAAGAAGTAAGTTGTTCCCCTATGACCCCCCCCCCCCCCCAATATGTTGCTCTTGCAGGTGGTAGGATGTGGGAACAAGGTTGTTGAAGGTTGTGTGCTTGTAATAATGCTCCCGGGCCTATCTTGGTCTGCCTGTCTGCCTGTCTTCCTTCCTCCTTCCCCTCTGACCTCTCTCATAGCTCACATTTTTTGTGGTTAGGACATTGCTGGGATTTCTCTTTCCCACCCACAGCGCTGGGCTTGTGTCTACGCTTAGAGGGTGAACGGCACAGCCTTGTTCATCTGAAAAGTCAAAAAAGACAACCTTCGCAAAACGGCTGCATCTTGGGATATTTGAATATGTAACCATTGGGAATACACTGAATTATTGGAGGAGAATCTTCAGAAGAAGAAGAGCTGGCTTTTCTACTCCACTTTTCTCACCCATTTCAGGGGACTCAAAGGGCCCGTCCACATGCTAAAAATAATCCGAAAGGATTCCGTGTCTGCCTCGGGAGCATCCACATACAAAGCCCCGATATGTGGCACATGGGAGTCAATACGTGTTAAAAAAAACCCACTTCACCAGTGTTCTGCATGCGAAATAAGGGGCTAACACGTATTGTCCTGGTGCCATGTGGACGCTCCCAGAGGGGGTGAATGGGAAAATAATCTCGCTCGCTCGCGCTGCCGGTAACGTTACCTCCATTTACATTGCTGGGAAGGCAACAGGTTTGCGCTGAAGCGGATGAACTGTCAAGCAAAGGTGCGCACATTCGATTCATCTGCTTCAGCGCAAACTTGTTGCCTTCCCAGCAATGTAAATGGAGGTAATGTTACTGGCAGAGCCGAGCGAGTGAGGTGATTTTCCCATTCATCCCCTCCTTGACCATGGCTGGCAGGGGAGGAGGGGATGAATGGGAAAATAACCTCGCTGGCTAGCTCCTCTCGCCACCGTCGCTGTCACCGCTGTTCCTGCCGTTCCACGGGGACAGGCAGTTACGGTCTGGATCTGCGCTGCCCCAAACCACATGGAGACGCTTTATTCTGCGTTACAATGCAGATTTTTATTACACGTATCCAAATCGCATCAGCTGGCTTGCATGCGGACGCGCCCAAAGTGGCTGACAAAGCTTTTCTAGTCTTCTCCCCACAACAGACACCCTGTGGGGTAGGCCGGGGCTGTGAGAGCTCAGAAGAGAGCTGTGACTAGCCCAAGGTCACCCAGCTGGCTTCATGGAGGGGTGCGGAATCAAACCCAAACTTCTCAGATAAAAGTCTAGCTCTCTAAGCACTAGACCAAACTGGCTCACAAGGGTACTTCTCCTTTCTTGGATACGGAAGGCAATCTTGTAGGATGTATTCCATAGGCATCTTCAAGACCTTGACGTGGACGATCACATGGCCTTGCTATAAGGCTGAACATCTGTAGCTCAAGCCAGTGGGCTGGGCTGTTGCAGTTCTTTGAGCTGAATCACATGAACTTCACTAGGGAACCACACAGCAGTGACTCCTTGCTTTGCCACTACACCTTTTTTTTGTTTTTTGTTTTTTTGAGGAGTGCAAATAAAAGCATGCAAACCGCAAGCATGCTTTGGGACTTCGAATTTGCAGATGCAGATCTTTGTGCAGAGAAAGGAGTGATATACTGTACTGCCTCTGATTGCCTCTTCTACAAACATCAGTCCTTGCCAGTTGCTCATTGGTAAAGAGAACGAGCCAATGGGAAGCTACCAGGGATGAAGTCGCAACATTTGGGATGGGTGCATGATTCCCTTTGTGTCCTCTGGGTGAACTTGGCCCCCAAACATCTCAGGGAACACCGTCCTCCATACTGACTTGCCCGTGCCTTAAGATCTGTACAGGAGGCCCGCCTGGTTGTACCAACTCCCTCAGCAGCGAAAGGGGTGGGCATCTGGGATAGGGCCTTCTCGGTGGTGGCTCCCAGATTATGGAAAAGTCCCCCTTCTGAGGTGTGTCAGGCACCTTCACTTTACATGTTCAGGAAAGCAGTGAAGACGCACCTCCTTGCCCTGGCCTTTGGCTAAATAACGAAACAGCTTTTCCTCCCCACTTTCAGGCACTGTGATGGCTGGGCTGTCTTGTAAGTACTAGCATTCCCATCATGCACCTTCCATTTGTTAGAAGCAAGTGTTATTTTGACAGCCGCGTATTTAAATGCTGACACTAGGGATGTGCATGAATGTGGGTTTTTTGCATTCGAATTTGAGTCGAATCGGATGTGGAGACATTCGATTCGATCCGAACGTTTAAAATCCGAATGCAACAAAAACTGATTCAAATCCGATAGATTCGAATCTATTTGTTCAAATGTTAGATATGAATTTGAAGACACTAATGTCAGCAACATTTGTATGTGTTATGCATATCAGTACGCATTTCTTATGCACCCTGTTTTATCCTGTAGGCATCCCGTTTTCATTCCGTATTATAAGCACAAAGGTGTACGGATACGTATATTTGTACAGATATGTATGTATCTGCACATTAGAATGTTTCGAATCATTCCAACGAATGCTTTGGAGCCTTCTAAATTTGTTTGAATGTTTAAATTCGAATTTTGAATGTTTAGAACATTTGTGCACGTCCCTAGCTGACACTGTGCCCCATGGGGTGAATTTATTTATTTAGCTCAGGCAGCATTGTGTTAAGCTGGTAAAACTGCTCCCGAAACAGAGGGCTATGAGCGAACCGTTCGTCATGGTGGCCTAGCTAACTGACACTCGGTACAGACTGTCCTGTCTCAGGGCAGCAGAATTTGTCCCTAGCTAACCTCAGACCTGAACCTCAAGGGAAGCCACGCCATGGCATGACACCGCTGTGAATCCACCCAAACGTACTGGCTCCTACTGCTCATGGACATCTGTCCAGATCATCAAGTTTCTTCCAAGTGCAATTCAACAAGAGCAACAAAAAATCTCATCTGCTTACTCCCACCTGGTCTTCCCCAAAAGAAAATACAAAATCATCAAAGATGCTGCAACTTCTCAGGTGAGTCACAATGCAGAACTGTCCCCTAATGGGCATCTCTGATCAGCATCCATAGTATCCAAAATCCTAGCAAGATGGATGCTCAGGGACCAGCATACTGGACGATAAATAAAAGATAGAGCAAGGTGTCCATAAAGTCTACCCTGTGGTCCTAAGATTACCCACTTTCCTCCACCAAGACAGCAAAGGTCCCCTCCATAGGGTGGCCAAGTGACCCGCTAGCAAAGGATGTCAAGGGGTATTGATTCCCTGCAATGATCTCTGGCTAACTAGCCAGCACTGGACTGGGTGTCTTGGCTGTCATCTCCATGGACGCATGGAGGCCTCTTTCAGCCTCCAAACATGCATGCTGGATGGAGGAATCATGGTGGCTCCATCCAGAAGACAGGTAAACGTATGATGGTTGGAACTTCAACCAACAGTGCTGTGATGAGCACTGCGTTTGCTGGATCAGGCCACAGCCCATCTAGTCCAGCATCCTGTTTCACACGGTGGCTCATCAACTGATTCTGGGCATCTCAAGCAGAAGATGAAGGGAAGTCTTCACTTGCTCCCAGTTCTCTGCAAAATGGCCTTCTAAGAACTCAGGAACATAAGAGGAGACAAAGCCCTTTTGATCTAGCATCCTGTCTTGCACAGTGGCCCACCATTTTGGTTGTGGGCATCTCAAGCTGAAGACGAAGGCAAAACCTCCCCCTGCTCCTGACCCCATGCAAATGGCCATTAGGGGTATCCTGCTGGCATCTCCATCCTGAAAGCAGTACTTACAGGCTAGTAAGATGGTTGCTTACCTGATCAAATAGCAGCAGAAGAGTAAGCTAAGGATGAACACAAAGATGGCCGTGCCAAATACGACAATATATATGTTCAGAGGCAGGTTCTGGAATCCAATATTTGGCATCCTGAAACTATAATGCTGGAAATCTGAGCTCATGGATGGTCTGCCAAGAAAAACACACAGGAAAAACAAGGTGGTTAGAACGCCGGATTAGTT
Organism: Aspidoscelis tigris stejnegeri; assembly: GCA_023333525.1. Lineage (NCBI taxonomy): Eukaryota > Metazoa > Chordata > Lepidosauria > Squamata > Teiidae > Aspidoscelis > Aspidoscelis tigris. The sequence continues at coordinate 85,551,660 of JALMGA010000006.1, read as the reverse complement.
ATTCATTAAAGGACATTATATCTTCCACTTTTTGCGTCTGCAGATTCCAAAGCAAAGTATTCAAAAGGATATTAAAACAAAAACAAAAACCCAAACCGTCTTACAGCAATGAAACCAATAAGATGTTACCTATGTAGGATCCACTCTAGGGGTGGGCACAAATGCAATTTTTGGGATTCGATTCAAATCAAATATCCAAATATTCGATTCTTTTAAATTCGAATTTACCCAAACTTGATTCGAATTGAGCAAATTCGAATTTATTCGTTTGAATTTTTTATTCGAATTTGCACTTACAAATGTTGACAACGTTCGTATGTGCCCATATGAATTGTTATGCATCCCGTATGCATTTGTACGCATCTGTACACGTCCGTGTGCATCCCGTATTATCCTGTTTGCAACCCGTTTTCCTCCTGTACAGATCCATACAATCGCGTATGGATGTGGGAAAGATGCATACATGTCTGAATATTTCAAATCGATATTCAAAAACATGAAATTTGTTCGAATGTTTAAATTCGAATGTGAAGACATTCTATTCGAATTCGAATGTCCACATTCGATCGAATTCGAACAGATTTTGAATGTTTCGAACATTCGCACACGTCCCTAGTTCGCTATGTAGGTACGGCAGGAAAAAGTGGTGGGACAGCACTAAATCTTAAACACCTTCTGCAATGGACCTTATTCCAGATCTGTGTATTTGCATTCCAAAATCCAAAGCAAGAGTATATGCAGCCATTAAAATTGCAAGGGGTCGCCCCAAAGTGAAACACAAAGCAGCCAATCAGCTAAAGGCAAGAAGGATATGTAAGCAGGGAAATAAAAAAGAACAATATTGTCTCCAGGCAAATTATAACTCGGCTTTCTGAAAAGGCTCAGGACAAGTTACAACAAAATGGTAGTAAAACATAAATGCAAAGTGTAAACTGCACTTGCTATGCAGTGAAAATAGAGAATGAAGATAAATAACAAGAGAAATTCAAGTGTTTCTGGACTAACAGCTCCATTAGTCCCAGCTGAGTGGTAAAAAAAATAAAAAGAACAGAGGAAGGAAGGAAGGAATGAAAGAAGAAGAAGAAGAAGAAGAAGAAGAAGAAGAAGAAGAGTTGGCTTTTATACCCTGCTTTTCCCACCCATTTAAGGGGACTCAAAGCAGCTGACAAACCTTCTGTTCTTCTCCCCACAACAGAACACCCTGTGAGGTGGGTGGGGCTGTGAGAGCTCAGAAGAGAGCTGTGACTAGCCCAAGGTCGCCCAGCTGGCTTCATGGAGGAGGGTTGAATCAAACCCGGTATTCCCAGATAATAAGAGTCCAGCTCCTTAACCACTCAACCAAACTGGCTCACAGTTTGGAAGGAAGGAAGATAGATGGCACCAGACTACCAAAATATGGGATCATAGAATCATAGAGTTGGAAGGGACCTCCAGGGTCATCCAGTCCAACCCCCTGCTCAATGCAGGATTCCCTAAACCATCCCAGACAGATGTAGGTCCAGCCTCCGCTTGAAGACCTCCAGTGAAGGAGAACCCACTACCTCCTGTAGCAACCTTCCACTGATCACCTAAACTAGATCATGACCCTTTCTGCACTTGCCTTTGACCTGGAACAAGGTCTACTTCACGGCTTCATTGGTCCACCTATTTTATGAGGTCCCTCCCCACCACTCAATCAGGAGGCCCCCATTGGCATTATCAGTAGACCTCAACTTCAAGGTTTACTAATGGATCCACACAGTGGATCTAGAGCATGGGGGTGCTCAGAGGGCATGCCATTGTCTTCTGGACTGCCAGGGGACCCATTTCAGCAAAGTACAATAGTGCACCGCTGAAATGGATTTCCTGGTGGCTCCAAGGCTAGGAACTTTAGTTCCGGCCCTTTCAGAATGCTTGGAGTCCAGCCCTGAAGCTCACCCAAGTGAGCACCCAAAATAGTACAGACAGTGCTGTTCCAGACCATACCTTTCTGTGGTCCAAACCAGGAGGTTCGATTGGTCTAGAGCACCTGGTTCAGGACACGGAGAGGTGAGTGCAGGAAGGCCACGTTTCTACCAATGGCCAGATGATGAGCTAGCCAAAATTTGGAAAACATGCCTTCTATTAAGTCCACTTGCATAGTTACCAGATGGGCTGGCCTGAAGGATGGACCAGAATCTATGAAGGTGACATTTAGGAAGAGACAAGCCCCATCCAGCACAAATCTGTCAGTCCAGGCCTGTGTTCAGCTAATACCAGCATATCTGTGTCATTTGAAGTTTCATCTTATCCCACCTGTGTCTAGCCCTCCACACCTAGCAAGCAGTAGTTTTTGTTTTGCTTATTTATAATACAAACAGGCTACAGGAAAAAACTGGATCCGCAGAGTCTGTCAGGCCTTGAAGAGAAGGAAAAAGAAAGGTGAAGAAGAAGAGTTACCTTTTCTACCCCACTTTTCTCACCCACTTAAGGGGACTCAAAGTGGCTGACAAAGCTTCTATTCTTCTCCCCACCACAGACACCCTGTGAGGAGGTGGGGCTGTGAGAACTCAGAAGAGCTGTGACTGGCCGAAGGTCACACAGCTGGCTTCATGGAGGAAGAAGAAGAGTTGGCTTTTCTCACCCATTTAAGGGGACTCAAAGCGGCTGACAAAGCTTCAATTCTTCTCCCCACCACAGACACCCTGTGAGGAGGTGGGGCTGTGAGAACTCAGAAGAGCTGTGACTGGCCGAAGGTCACACAGCTGGCTTCATGGAGGAAGAAGAATTGGCTTTTCTAACCCACTTTTCTCATCCGTTCAAGGGAACTCAAAGGAGCTGATAAACTTCTGTTCTTCTCCCCACTACAGAACACCCTGTGAGGTAGATGGGGCTGTGAGAGCTCAGAAGAGAGCCGTGACTAGCCCAAGGTCACCCAGTTGGCTTCATGGGGGAGGGCGGAATCGAACATGGTATTCCCAGATAAGAGTCCGGCTCCCTAACCACTAGACCAAACTGGCTGGTGAAGAAGGAAAGAATAAGAAAGACCAAGGTGTGCAGGCGGTCAGAAAAAAGAGGTCTTTGTGGGAAGTAGGATGTACATGAATATTCGAAACATTTGAAATTCGATCGAATTTGGACATTCAGATTTGAATCATTTGTACGAATTAACCAAACATTTACATGTGTACGGATACGTATGTATTACATATATATCCGTACGGATCTTATTTGTATCCTTACACATTTGTACAGATACGTATGGGACGGAAACGGGATACATATGGACACATCTGAATGTTGCCGACATTCGTATCTTAAAAAACGAATAGAAGATTCACATGAATAGATATGAATGAATGTATTTGATTCATGTCGAATGTGAATACATTTGAATTTTAAACATTCAAATTGATTAGAATCTTTGGATATTCGAATTGAATCGAATCCTGAAAATTGCGTTTGTGCAGACCCCTAGGGGGAAGACGTAAGAGCATTATTAAAATTGCTAACAGACTGAAAGATAGCTATTCACTTTCATAATATAATGTAATTTTGGTTAATTCCACCACATAGTCCAGAAAGAAAATTGTATTAACAAAATATTTTTATTCTTCCAACCAAGATTTAACTTTGAATATTGTCCCCCTTCCGCCTCCCCTGCCAGGAACGGAAAATTAGCAACCGTTCTTCTGGAAACAAGATGTTATGCACGTAACTTTTTCAACCTCGTTACTTCCTCCAGGATTCTGGGAGTAATTAACCAGCTTGCTTTGTGAATATATCCATGGTGAATATATCCTCTTCTCTCCCTCGTGAAGTCAAAAATTGAATATTCTGCCACATAATAATGCCATTGTTCAAGATTTCATTTGGTGGCATCCTGCCACCTCTACTGCTGCCTGAGCAGCTCTCGGCAATTGCTTGAATAGATGTTCAAGCCCTTTGCTAAACACCTTTGGATTTGTTGCCTGGGTCTTTGAGGTCTCCCTAGATCAACCTATCTGTTTTCTAGTATTGGATTCATCTTTGGCCTTGTCCACATAGAGCGATTATAACACTGCTATGCATGGGTTGCCTCATCTAGCCAACCACATAATACTCCCCATTGCAGCATAAGAACATAAGAGAAGCAATGCTGGGTTGGGCCGCAGCCCATCTAGTCCAGCATCCTGATTCACACAGCGACCCACCAGCTACTTCTGGGCATTAAAAAGCTGAAGAAAGCAAAATCTTTGCCCACCCTTGAATCCCCGGGGGTACACTGATCATTCTACCCCTTCTGATATGGGCCTAAATGGCTAAAGGATTGCCTTGTCTTATACTGATTTGCCCTTGCTCTAAGATCTGCAGAGAAGACCCTCTTGATTGTACCACCACCCTCAGTAGCTAAAGGGGTGGGGTCTTGGGATAGGGCCTTCTCAGTGGCAGCCCCTAGGGTATAGAACACAATGTATTAACAAAGTATTTTTATTCTTCCGACAAAGATTTCGTATTTAATTTTGTCCCCCTTCCACTTCCCCGGCCAGGGATGGAAAATTGGTAACCGTTCTTTTGGAAACAAGATGTTGCGCAAAAGTGCCTTTCTATAAACGTTCAGGAAATTAGTTAAGAGGCATCTATTCAGCCTGGCTTTTGGCTGAGAAAACAGCACCCCGCCCCCCCACTTCCAGGCACCGTCACTGCCTTTAGTGTGCTTGTATCGGATGAAATAAAAACACACACAAAAAGAAAACAAATTGCACTATTGGCACTTTTCCTTGATGTCTACTGAGGATTGTAACTAAGGATCTTGAGCTGCGAAACAGAAATCCCCCAGTTCAAATATGCCTTATTTCCAGAGGCAATACATGGGTGCTGTGGGAGGGGGGACCCACACACATTTTGCACGCAGATGCAACTGTCAGCAACTTCAGCTGAAGTTGTAGGAAAGTCCCTCCTCTGTGCACCTGGAGAGACGCTACCAAGAAGCACTAAGAGCAACGAGCTAGATGGAGAAGAAGCAGGTTCTCACGAGTCTTCCCCCTTGATAGGAACATCAGAAGAGCCCTGCTGGATCAGGCCACAGTCCAGCATCCCGTCTCGCACAGGGGTCCACCAATTGCTCCTGGGCAGCTGAAGCAGAAGAGGATTTGCCCTCTCAAATCCCTGCCAAGTGGTTTGAGAACCTAAGGACTTATGAGAAGTGCTGCTAGATCAGGCCACAGCCCATCTAGTCCAATGGCATTTGGGCATCTCAAGCAGAAGACAAATGGAAAACTATCATCTGCCCTAGACTCCCTGCAGACGTCACACCTGCCTCTCCAACCTGGAGGCATTTCCTAGGCATCCATTCTAGCAGCCCTGGATACACCTGTTCTCCATGAACTGATCTAATCCTTTCTTAAAGCTATCTAGGCTGTTTCCTTCCCCTACCCACTCCCAGCCAGTGGGAGAAAGTTCATTCCCGAGGTCAGTCCGGTTAACCAGGTCTTTTGAAGCCCCTCTGCAGCCAAATGGTTCCATGGGAGCTTTAAAAAACCAGGAGAACCCGGCCAAACCAGGGGATGGTTTTCTGCTTGCAATCTCACTGCTGCCCCCTGTAATGTGGGTAATCTTACACGGAAGGGAGCTAGCCATTTGGAGCGGGATTGGAACGCATGGGACCGGGAGCGGGTCCGAGATCACTCCCAGCCTGTCCCCATGCCATTACTGGCAACGTGGGCTAGGTGCGTGTTGGGCACGGATGGAGGGGTCCCCATGCAAAACGTGCCAAACCCTGGCACTGGGGAGCAGCGCCCCCTCCCCTCCACCCCCTCTCTCCTCATAGGAAGCCAGACTGACATCAGCCCACCCCTGTGCCACATCCCCCCCCCTTTAGTGGCACTGAAAGCCAGCATTAAGGCTGGGAGGCACGGAAAAAAAGTTAAAATAAAGCTTACTTCATAATAATACATTTATAAATAATTTTAAAAGACCAAAAGCCACTATGAGGTTTAGCGGCAGTTAGGCGCTTGAGCAATTTTGCCCACCTCTGCTCCATCGGGAACCGCGAGAACGCCCGCCACGTCTCAAAGGGAGAAAATCAAGCCTTCATTTCATGATCGCCTTGGCGATCGGGAAATGGGGGCTGAAAATGTTTGGAATTGGAACAAAAATCAAGCCATTATGCTGCCCGCCTTGGCAATCGGAAAATGGGGGTGGAAATATTTCCATGGAAAATGCACAAAAATTAAGCCACTATCCTGCCTGCCTTGGTGATCAGGATTTTAAAATGTCAGCAGCTGCAATCTCCAATGCACAGGGCAGGAATGGCAAGCACACCCCGCCTCCTAGTGAGATGAGCACCAATCTCCTCTCTGGTTAGCCCACGATCGTCCCTATGCACAGTCTTGGCTTGGTAACCAATGCGTGCCAGTATCCCAAACCATGCCGAGACTTGCTTTTTCAGGTACCAAATTTGTTCCTGGTCTGGTCCTGGTGCTGCCTGGGGGGATTTGGTCCGCTTTCCACGGACCAAATCCAAAACGCACGGGGATTCCCCTTGCCGATCCTGCGTTTGGAACCGTGCCAAACATGCATGGGGACGCGGCCTTAGTCTACCTCCAGATGACACCTGGCTATGATACTAGGAATAATGTGGAATATTATCCCTCCAGCATTATTGCTTGCTTGCCTGACTGCGCAAAGCCAGCTCTAGGTTTTGCGCATGTTTAGTGATGCGCACATCCAGGTATCTGCTCAGCGTGGAATACTTGGAAGCACCCATCAATTCACTACGCATGCGCGACCCTCTATTTCAGCCTCCACACATGAACAGTGAACAGAGTGACCACGAACCACCATCCAGAAGGTAAGTAAAGACACATTTGCTGGAAAACGTGCCTCCAGCACCAGGTTTTCCAACAATAGGAAATCCAGATTTTAGAGGGGGGTATCCCACTGTAGTTCAGTCATAATGGTGCTATATTCTGCCTGGACATTACCTAAGATGTCATAAAGTTTTTTTATGCCCTCTCTCACAAAGACTGCATTCACACCCAAGTTTTCAATCTAGCTTCAGGCCACTTTCAGAATGAGAGAACACACAAGTAAAGCGAGAAGCTGATTTCTTTCAGCATTATCCAACGTAGAAGACCCACCTTTGGGTTCTATAAGGCAGACTGTTCACTTTGCCTATGTGCTCTTCTGCTTTGAAGGTGGACTGAAATTGGATTAAAATTCAGGTGTGAACGCAGCCCAAGAAGCCCCTTAACTCAGGCAAGTCTCCTACTGTTGAAGCAGCGGCAGCAGCATCAGAGTTGGCTTTTCTACCCTGCTTTTCTCACCTATTTAAGGGGACTCAACGCGGCTGACAAACCTTCTGTTCTTCTCCCCACAACAGAACACCCTTTGAGGTAGGTGGGGCTGTGAGAGGTCAGAAGAGAGCTGTGACTAGCCCAAGGTCACCCAGCTGGCTTTGTGGAGGGGTGAGGAATCAAACCCGGTATCCCCAGATAAGAGTCCCGTTCCCCAACCACTAGACCACACTGGCCAAGCAATACGGAGCCGAAAGACTTTGTAGGCCCTTTATCCTCTGCCCTCTGCTCCTACCATTTCTTCCCCAGGTTCCCTCTCCCAGACACATCAAAGTCACTACTTACATGCTGTGCGGCATTGGAATTACGGCGTGGGACACCGAAGGACACATGAAAGAAAGAAAGAAAGAAAGAAAGAAACGCAGGAGGTTGTCCGCTTATCCCTTGGAAGCCTTTCTGCCAAGTTGTTTCTGGCTAAGATGAACGACGTTAGACTTCCAAGGAACCACCTCCGTCATCCGGCAGAAATCCCCTCCTGGAAACTTTAACGGGCAGTGAGAGTAGGCTGTGAGCCTAGACGATTGTCTCCCATTCACCCAGCCAGGATACGAATGATCCTAAGGGCAGCCCAGCAAGATTTTCTGCTTGTTTCCAGGCGTGGTTTCCCTATCGTGGAGTTATGATCCTCTCCCCACGCAGGGGAGGTGGAGGAGAAGGAGGAGATTTCCATGAACAAGCACGTCGCTGAGCCAGAGGAAAATTACAGGCGTCACAAAGTGGGATTTTACAACATTCACATGGTTGTGCGCCCCCCCCTTCTCCGCCGCCGCCCCTCCAAATCCTGGGCAGCTGTTGGCAGGTTTCAAGCAGCAATTTCTTCCTTCACTTTGCACTTTCAGCCCACACATAAAGGAAGAAAGTCGCTAGCCAGAAAACGTTATGCTCCGTTTAAGGGCTGCTTCATAGAGAAGAGCTCTATGCTAGACGCTGTCGTGTGCACGAGCTTAACACGAGGCATTATGCGCCTTGCAGGAGACTCTGGGTGCATGCTGTCATCACCAGCACATGTCGGGGGTGTGCGCAAATATTCGAAGGTATTCGAAATTCGATCGAATCTGGCTGAATTTCGACGCTTGAACTCGAATCGAGTCTCCATACGTTCAAATTTAAAGATTTGAATGAATTTTGAATTTTGGATCTATTTGTTTGAATTGTCTGGATATTTGCACGTGTACAGGTTCGCACACAATGCGTACTTGCAGATTTGCATCTTTCCCGCATCCGTATGCATTTGTACGGATCTGTATGGGACACAAACAGGTTGCATATGGGATAACTACTAGATGCATGTGGACAGATGCAGTACAGATGCGGGAAAGGAGGATACGGGCACCTATGAATGTTGTCGGCATTCAGAAGTGCAAATTCAAACAGAAAATTCAAACGAATAGATCTGAATTTGCTCAATTCGAAACAAATTTGGTTTAATTTGAATTTTAAAGATATGAACCGAATCTTGAAAATTGCATTTGCGCACACCCTTGCTGCTGAGAAATCTTTGGATTTTGGCAGATTTCAGCCTCCCTTGTTAGGTTTGCTCTTCCGATGGCCAAGCCAAGGCATTCACTGCTATGGAAGAAACACGACAACTTCCATGCCTTTCAGAAACCAAACTGAAGAGGAAAAGTGGCTGCAAGGTGAGCCCCAGTGTCTTTGGAAGGACATGGAACATTGGGGTTGCTTGGTTTTCAAACATGTCAACAGTAAAAATTCCCAAAGGAGTTTATGGACACACACACACACACACACACACACACACACACACAGAGGTTGTGGTCACACCTTCAGTCCTTCAGTCCATCTTTATCTCTGCTTGCTCACTAGGAATGTGAACATACATTCATAACATTCATTATTTGTCCGAATCCATACATTTGTACACTACTCAGATGTTACGACATTCGTACATTAACATTCGTACAAATACAAATGTTTCGCCGCATATTCGTACGAATAGTTCAGATATTCATTAAACCGGGCAGCTGCACCAGTCACATCTGCAACGGATCCAGAATGCAGCCGACGTGGATTGAGAGCGGACTAAAGATGGATCTGGGTTGGATTTGACGCTTTCAGAGTTTGGATATATTATGGGATATGTATCAGATATTTGTACAAATTTGTACAAATACATTCATATTGAATAGAACCATACCATATTCAAAGGGGATCTATTCGAACAAATATGGATTTTCTGACATTCATTCTAGTAGCCATTGATACATCTGTCATCCATAAATTTGTCTAACCCTACCTTAAAACCATCTAGACTGGTAGATGTCACCAACTCTTCTGGCAGCAAATTCCATAAACCAATGACCCTCTGGGTGAAGAAGAAGAAGAAGAAGAAGAAGAAGAAGAAGAAGAAGGAGTAGTAGTAGTAGTAGTTTGGCTTTTCTACCCTGCTTTTCTCACCCATTTAAGGAGACTCGAAGCGGCTAACAAACCTTCTGTTCTTCTCCCCACAACAGAACACCCTGTGAGGTAGGTGGGGCTGTGACAGGTCAGAAGAGAGCTGTGACTAGCCCAAGGTCACTCAGCCGGCTTCATGTTGGAGGGCGGAATCAAACCCGGCATTCCCAGATAAGAGTCCGGCTCTCTAACCACTAGACCAAACCAGAACCCTTGCTGGATCCGACTCTCCTACCCATCAACTTCATAGATGCCCCCTGATTCTACTTATCTATTTATTCCACAAATAAAACAGATGGAAAAAAGACGGTGTGAGCAGTCAGTCCTGAAGATGGACTGAAGAAGGTTTAAAGCGTAGGTGAGACCACGTTTGGACCTACTCTCCTTCCACTAGACACAACTGGTACTCTCTACATGCGATGGGGAGTATTAAGGATGACGTGACACCAAATGGTCTTCTGGTCCTCTTCTGGTCCAGAATATTGGTGGACCTCAACAACAAAGTCTACAGCATACTAAGGACACAGGGGACCCATTTTGGAGACAGATCCCCCAAGGGGTTCCAAGGCCAGGCGCCTTAGTTCCTGGCTACTGGGCCCATCCAGAACAGATCAGGACCAGCCCTTGCCTGATCCGGATCCATAGTTCCAGAACTTCACAGGTAACTGCAGAAAATCCTGAAGACTGCTTTCTGAAAGAACAGGAAAGCGCACAATGTTATGTGAGTCATTCCTTGGAGAGAAATAAGCAAGGAAGACTGGGAAGCAGAAGGAGATATTTTGCCAAAAGAAAAGGAAGGGGGAGGAACTGGTAAGTTTCTCTGGAAGCATGACATAAGGTTTGTTGGAATTTACAGTAATTACAAAGATATTGAGAGACTGCACAGCCAGAATTTTCGAGAGTGGAAATGTGGAAAAAGGTCTATGTGATTCGGTCCGGCTCTGCTTTGAAAAAGCAGAGACGTAAAAATAGATGTAAACAGCTGGGCAGCGCCGCTAAATTCTACTTCCATCAACACTGTTGGCTTATGTAGCTGCTCTCTCTTGGAGGGACAGGAAGAATAGCTACTTCAACCCAAAAATACAGCCAGGAATCACGATACAAATATGACGTTTTTGTTCCAGGATCTCACATTTCGCCTGAATTCTAAGTATGATTTTCCTGCAGGTAAAACATGAGACTCCCATGTCCCGCTCAGGCTGAAGTTGCAAAAGTATCTATAGAGCAATTCCTGTAAACTTGGCAGTGGCAAGACACGTCCGTAGAAATGGCTAAAAGAAAGGTCCTTCCTGTGGTAATGTATGTCTACCAAAGCTGCCTTTGGGTGCTTTTCCACTGTCAAAAAGTACCCATTTTGCACCCATTTAGGACCCATTTGGGTGTGAGCCGGATGATCCCATTTCCACCATGGCACCCATTTGGGACCCAACTGTTTCCACTGCCATGGGGGAAATCCTGATCTAAAGGGTACATTTTGGCCTTTAATCCGGATTTTCTGTAGACCTTCATTAATGGGGTCTACAATGGGGTCTTCTGACAGAAAATCCGAATTAAAGGGAGCCTGTTTCCACTGGAAACAGGCAATGGGGTCCAAAGGAGGCTAGGGGGAGGGGATGCACCCATTGCCCTCCCCCCAAACCTTGGCTCCAAAGTCACTTTGAAGTCACTTCAAATTGACTTCGGAGTCACTTCGAAGTCATTTCGAAGTCTGTGCAAAATAGCTCCAGTGTCTCTGAAGTCTGTGCTGATCTTCGGAGTGAACTTCAAAGTGACTTCGAAGTGACTCCGAAGTGACGTCAAAGTGAATTTGAAGACTGCCCCCCCTGCCCCCCAAAACACCTGGGGTAATGGACCGACCCCTTGTGGGTCGATCCGGATTCCCCACATGGGTGCAAAGCTGTTTCCACAGCAGGGGTGTTAGCACCCATTGCTAATGGGTTCTACACCTCCTGTGGAAACACATTGGGTGCTTCCCTTAATCCGGATCTACTAGATCCGGATTAAGGAATGTACCCATTCCTTAGATCCAGATCTTCTTAGATCCGGGACTAAGTGCTGCAGTGGAAAAACACCCTTTGTCCTCTACTTGAGATGCCCAGAAGCAGTTGGTGGACCACTGTGTGAGAGAGGTGCTGGACAAGATCCAGCATGCCGCCTTGAATGTTCTTATGTTCTAACAAAATTTTGGTCACTGCAGATTATTTTGAGTGCTTCCAAAGCAAAGACCTCTCCTACTGACACGCTGTAGAAATATGTATTATAAAGCCAGAGATGATGTGAGAATGTAATGTTTGTGTGTCTGTGCTTTATCTTTGTTTGTCCAGTTAATTAATCTTAACTTACTCCACACCCTACTGCCTCTTTATCACGGCCGTTTATAAAGTGCAGTGAATAACCAGGGATAAGAGTGTAAGAAATACCCCCACTGAATTGGACCCATCTGGCCCAGGAGCCCCAGTGGTCAACCAGTTGTGAACACAGGGAGCCCACTGGAAGGACGCGAGCTAAAGCCAAAGGCTAAGGCAAAAAGATATGCCTTTACAGCCCTCCTAAATGACAACAGGGAAGGGGCATGGCGCACCCAGGAGGGAAGACTTTGGGTATGGGGTGGGATAGAAACGGAAATAAATAAATAAATAAAATAATAAATAAATAGCTTGCCCAGTTTGCAGTCTCCCAACAGCTGGCCTTTGGGGACATACAATGTGGAACCGCCATCAGAGTGACAGCTATTTTCCTACTGCCGTCAGGGCTAGTATACCTTTTTGGCCCTCACTTCCAAGAATATAACAACGTAAGAAATGCCCCGATGGATAGGACTTGTGGCCCACCTAGTCCAGCAGTCTGTCAATGGACTTTACTACCAGAAGAGGTGGTGACAGCCTGAACAGCTTTAAGAAAGGATTGGATCGATTCATGGAAGACAGTTGTATCAGTGGCTACTAGAATGGATGCTTAGATACCTCCTTCAGGTGAGACAGGATTCCTCCAAAGGCCACTTGCAGGAAGTCAAGAGGCAAAACCTTCACTACCGAATCAGAGGCTGCACGTCTGCACATCTACTGGGGCAATGGAGTCCAGGGGTGAGGTTAGAGGCCACCCTTTGCAGCAGGACAGCTCTTGCTCCTTCCCACCACTCACAGCTATACAGGACCACAAGGCTGACAAGCTTCATAGCGGTTACATAGGCAGCTATGAAGCCGTGTCTCTCTGCCACGCCCACTGTAACAGGAATGAGCCCTGATTGATGGCTGTGCTGGCCAATTGTGATGCACCACAGGCAGCTTCCTGCTCTGGCCTAATTGGAGACTTGGGGTGTTTTTCCACTGCAGCCCTTAGATCCACATCTAAGAAGATCAGGATCTAAGAAATGGGTGCATTCCTTAATCCGGATCTAGTGTGTTTCCACGCAAGGTGTAGCACCCATTAGCAATGGATGCTAACACCCCTGCTGTGGAAACACCTTTGCACCCATCTGGGGAATCTGATCTACCCCCAAGGGGTTGGTCTGTTACCCCAGGTGTTTTGGGGTGCAGGGGGGGGGTGCAGTCTTCGAATTCACTTCAAAGTAACTTCAAAGTCAACTTTAAAGTGACTTAGAAGTCACTTTGAAGTGAACTTCAAAATCACTTCGAAGTGACTTCGAATTGAATTCAATTTGAATTCGAAGCCAATGTTGGGGGGGGGGGTCCCAAAGGTGCATCCCCTCCCCCTAGCCTCCTTTGGACCCCAATGCCTGTTTCCAGTGGAAACAGGCTCCCTTTAATCTGGATTTTCTGGCAGAAGACCCCATTGTAGACCCCATTAATGGGTTCTACAGAAAATCCGGATTAAAGGCCAAAAAGATTTGGATTTCCCCCATGGCAATGGAAACAATCGGGTCCCAAATGGGTGCCGTAGGGGAAATGGGGTCATCCAGCTCATACCCAAATGGGTCCTAAATGGGTGCATAAATGGGTACTTTTGACAGTGGAAAAACACCCATTGGATGGGTGCTACGGCGTCCACATGGTGGTCCTGTTCAGCATCCACTGCCATCAGGTGCTAGATGGTCCATGAGGACACATGGGACCCTCACATTTATGTGGAACTTCAACGACTTGATTCAGTGAGGACCACATCTCAAAGATCCAGATCTTCTAAATCTGGATTAATGGAGGTATGTGCAAAAACAGCCTACGTGATCATGTCCTGCTGGTGGGTAATCCAGTGCAGCTGGTTGGACACCGTGGCTGTGTCCCCAGGCAAGCCATTTGGCACTGTTTGGGCATCAATTGGGCTCGCATGGGACTAGGTGCAGGACCGAGATTGAATCTTGGGTGTCCCCATGCCATTCGCCCTAATGTGGGCTGAGGGTGGGCTGGGGGCAGAACCAGCTGTCCCCGAGCAAACTGTGCTGGGATTGTAATTTTGCACCCTTTCCCAGGCAAGCTGCTTGCTTGCCTTGAAAGGGGAGTAAAAGCAAGGGAGTAAGGGGGTGCAGAGGCTTGAGTTTTCTCTCTTTTCCAGGGAGGCAACCTTATTGCCCTCCTGGAAAAGAGAGAAATCTAAAGCCTCTGCACCCCCTTTTTCTGATCTGCTGACAGAAAGAGGCTTGGCTTTACTGCCGAAGGAAAGGATCACTCCTGAAGTGAAGTGAAGTGTCTTTCCTGTGAGCTGAGATGGGAAGAGGGGGTCCAGAGGCTTGAGATTTCTCACTTTTCCAGGGAGGCACCCTTATTGCCCCCCTGGAAAAGTGAGAAATCTCAAGCCTCTGCAGCCCCTGTTCACGATCTCGGCTGACAGGACAGAGGCTTGGCTTTAAAACTCGAGCTTCTTTCCTGTCAGCCAAGATCGTGAAGTCCAGCACCGTCCCCATGCGCAGTCTCGGCTTGCTTGGCAATGAGTGCTGGGACCCCAAACCATGCCGAGACTTGTTTTTTCAGGTACCAAATTTGGTCCTGGTTTGGCATGGTTTGGGGCAATTTGCTCCGCTTTCCACAGACCAAATTTAAAACACATCGCCGAGACCACGTTCGGTACCAGACCAAACATGCATGGGGACTCACCCCATGAAAACAGGCTGCTGAACTAGATGGGACATGGAGCTGGTTCAGTGAGGTATTTCTTATGTTCTTACCACTGTATTATTCCCTACACTTTGTAAGCATCAATGATAAGGTCCGGTGGGGTGTGGAGCAAGTGGGCAAACATTAATTAACTGGGCAAACAAAGATAAGCACAGTCACACAGATACTCCTCTTTCACACCACCTTTGGCTTCATTATAGCACAGTATGTCAACAGGAGAGGTCTCCCTTTTGGAAACACTGACCTAAATTTAGCAGGGTCCTAAATTTCGATAGAATATAAGAGGAGCCCTGCTGGATCAGGACATGACGCTTCCAGTCCAGCATCCTGTCTCACACCGTGGCCCACTGATTGCTTCTGGGCATCTCAAGGAGAAGACAAAGGCAAAACCTTCTCCTGCCCTTGAATCCCTGCAAATGGCCCCTGGAGGCATCCTGTCTGTTTGTCAAACCTTTAGATCAGCAGTTCTCAACCTTCCTAATGCTGTGACCCCTTAATGGAGTTCCTCATGTTGTGGGGACCCCCAACCACGGTGGCAGAGCATCTGGGAGGTGGGAGGGAAGGGCAGCGGGAGGCTTGTCGCGACCCCTCTGAAAGGGTAATTCGACCCCCAAAGGGGTCCCGACCCCCAGGTTGAGAACCACTGCTTTAGATGGTATCTAGGCATTCATTCTAGTAGCCATTGATACACGTGCCCTCCATGAATTAGTCTATGATGTTAAGATGAGCGCTGGTGGATCAGGTCACAGCCCATCTAATCCCAGCGTCCCACCTCAGACAGTGGCCCACCAGTTGCTTCTGGGCATTTTGAAGCAGAACGTGGAGGCAGAACCTCCGCCTGCTCTCAACTCCTTGTAAATGTCCTTCAGAGGCATCCTGCTTGTCTCTCCAACCTGGGGGCAGTACCTTGGGATCCACTCTAGCAGCTACTTTCCTACAAAGAATGATGCCATGAAACAATGTGGTGCTGGGTCACCAGCCTGTTTGGTTTCAAGAAAGGGCTGGGCCAATTCATGGACATCAGGGCTATCAATGGCTATTAGACCTGATGGTAGTAGTACCATCACGCCTTTGGTACCACGCCTTTGGAGACCAGCTGCTAAGAGACTTAAGGCAGGGGAAGGTGAGTGATTACATCCTGCTGGTGCATTACCTTGTGTAGCTGACTGGCCTTGTGAAAACAGACTGGTGTTGCATCTGCTCCAGTGTGGCATTTCTCATGTTCTTATATACACGGAAGTGAAGGGTGAAAATAGCTGTCACTCTGATGGCGGTTCCACATTGAATGTCCCCAAAGGCCAGCTGTTGGGAGACTGCAAACTGGGCAAGCTATCAGCTCGCATCCTTCCAGTGGGCTCCCTGTGTTCACAACTGGTTGACCACTGGGACTCCTGGGCCAGATGGGTCCAATTCAGTGGGGGTATTTCTTACACTCTTATCACTGGTTATTCACTGCACTTTATAAACGGCGATGATAAAGAGGCAGTAGGGTGTGGAATAAGTGAAGATTAATTAACTGGACAAACAAAGGTAAAAGCACAGACACACAAACATTACATTCTCACATCATCTCTGGCTTTATAATGCATATTTGTACAGCACAACAGTAGGAGAGGTCTTTGCTTTGGAAGCACTCAAAATAATCTGCAATGACCTAAATTTTGTTAGAACATAAGAACGTTCAAGGCGGCGTGCTGGATCTTGTCCAGCACCCTGTCTCACACACCAGTCCACCAATTGCTTCTGGGCATCTCAAGTAGAAGACAAAGGCAAAAACTTCACTTGCTCTTGAATCCCAGAAAATGGCCTTTAGGGGGAACATACTTGCCTCTCCAACCTGGAGGCAGCATGCAGGCATCCATTCTAGTAGCAACTGATAGAGCTGTCCTCCAAGAATTGGTCCAACCCTTTCTTAAAGCTATCTAGGCTGGTTGCTGTCACCACCTCTTCTAGTAATAAATTCCACAGAGCAATGACTGTGAAAACATGCTTCTCCTGCCCATCAGATTCATGTTGGCTGCATCCCATGCACGTTTGGTGCAGTTCTGAATGCGGGCTTGGCAAGGGGCGTCCCCATGCATTTTGGATTTGTTCTGCGGAAAGCGGACCAAATTCCCCAAACTGTGCCAGACCGGGGGCAAATTTGGTACCTGTAAAAACAAGTCGCGGCACCATTTGGGGGTCTGGCATGCATTGGTTAGTGATCATGGGCTATCCGGGGAGGAGATTGGCGCTCATGTCATTAGGAGGCGGGGTGTGCATGTTGTTCCTGCCCTGTGCATTGGAGATTGCAGCTGCTGACATTTTAAAATCCTGATCGCCAAGGCAGGCAGGATACTGGCTTAATTTTTGTGCATTTTCCATGGAAATATTTCCACCCTCATTTTCCGATTGCCAAGGCAGGCAGAATAATGGCTTGATTTTTGCTCCAATTCCAAAAATTTTCAACCCCCATTTCCTGATTGCCAAGGCTTGATTTTCTACCTTTTAAACGTGGCGGGCGTTCTCGCGGTTCCCGGTGGGAGGTATTTTGTTTGTGGACTTTCTACCCTCCACTTGGACTTTCTGAATGTAGAGTCCACACATAAAACGGACAGAAATGAAAAGGTGTGAGCAGTCAGACCTGAAGATGGACTGAAGATTTAAAGTGAAGGTGTGACCATGGCCTTTGCTTTGTGCTTTGTCCTGTGTTATACCCTAGCACATAAATGTACAGTTACCACAGAGTTTGCTCTGTTGTATTAAACTGAGATGGGAGCTACCACACCTAAATGTTCTTCCATGGGTGTGTGTTGTATGGAAGAATTATTGTACACAACACCTGGAAGGTTGGGAAGAAAGCTAAGCTAACCTGCTTGTTTCTACATGCAGGTGATCTTTTTCGTTTGAAGGAAAATTCAGTTGTGTCTGTATGAGAGACAGATGTATCAATGGCTACTAGAACGGCTACTGTATGGATGACAGATGTATCAATGGCTACTAGAACGAATGCCTAGGTGCATCCTTCAGGCTGATGGGGGGAGGAACTGGGGCGCTTCTAAGGCCATCTGCTGGGACTCGAGAGCAGGAGAAGGTTTGTCCTTGTCTCTGCTTGAGATGCCCGTGAGCATTTGGTGGGCCACTGTGTGCGACAGGATGCTGGACTAGATGGGCTGTGGCCTGATCCAGCAAGGCTTCTCTTATGTTCTTATGTTCTAGAGACAAGCTGAAAAGTTATATTCCCAAATATTTTGTAACTGAGCATATTGTAAAACTCCCCTACCTGATTCAATATATACGAGATACTTTTATTGCTTGCTATCAAGTTCAGATATAGAAAGATTTCTCCGTGTTTAGAGGAGGAAGAAGAAGGAGGAGAAGAAGAAGAGTTGGCTTTTCTACCCCAATTTTCCCACCCATGTAAGGGGGCTCAAAGCAGCTGACAAACCTTCTTCTCCCCACAACAGAACACCCTGTGAGGTAGGTGGGGCTGAGAGAAAGAGAGTTGTGACTAGCCCACGGTCACCCAGCTGGCTCCATGGAGGAGTGTAGAATCGAACCCAGTATTCCCAGATAAGAGTTCGGCTCCCTAACCACTACACCAAACTGGCTCGCCAGAGGAGTGAGGTCTTGATGGGATATGCTAATATAATACAACTTACGCTGTGTCCAGACATTGGTTACCTATTCTGCTATATTTTGATACCTTGGAATAATGCATGGATATTCCAGAATATCCACTCTTTATTCTAGAATATCCAAATATGGCAGAAATAGTAAATGACGCCTGGATGCAGCCTATCCATCAGTTGTCTCTATCCAGCTTCTATGCATTTACCTCCTCTCTCTGACTCAAAGGGAAGACCACATAGTAGAGGAACTCCATGCGCTTATCTTTAATCCTGGGGAGATTTCGCACTTTCTTCCCATCCGCTGTTAACTACATCCACCCCAGGCGCGACTGAACAGTTACATGTGTTTGAGTGCCCACCAGCCGTCTTCTGGGCGCCGCCATGCTGTTTGTGGCACTCTGCACAATGGTGTGTGTGTCAGTGCCATGGCTATGATGGCGCTGACGCTCTGCGCAAGTGCAGTCGCATCTATGGTCATCGGCGGTGCCAGCACGCTAGCGAGGCATCTCAGACAACCCCAGAGCACCGGAAGAGGTGTGAATGGCCGCTGCCTGGAGGCGCCAGGTAATTAGTTAAGGCTGGTTAAGCTGTGGAGCAAGATTTTGTGCTCCACACCTAGTGCATGGTGCTCCACACCTAGGGAACTTCTGGGAAGGCTGCAACAGCCTCCTCAAGGTGCGGATGCTCTTCCCCCTGAAGTTCCCTAATCATGCACTATGGGCTGATCAGGAGCCACTATAGTTGGCTTCTGGGCTTTACTGACCCACAATTTAGTGCGGATATGTGAGCCTCCATCCCTTGCTGGTATGCGCTGTCTACATTAGACTATGGCCACATCCCCACGGGATCGTTATCGCGAATTCAAAATGTTTTGAGTTCTCCTCGGCCAGACGGCAGTTCGGCTTAACACGGTATTTCCGTGTTAAACGACGACGTTAAACCGTTTTGAAATAAATCCTGATTTCAACAGCTCTCACTCCGGAACGTGCCCTTGATATGTGTTTCATTTTTTACTGTGTGGACAGTATTGTTTTCCGGGATGAGATTCCGTGTCCAGGCTGTCCCGCCCCCAATCGCACTGTAACCAATGGCTTGTCCGTATTCGAGGCACGTCATGTTTAGGATTCCCTCCCCCAATAGCTCACTTCCAAAGAGTGATTCCATTGAAAGAATCCAGTCTCGGAAACAGCCACTACCTCCAAAGCTACACTGTAGCGATGTAGCTTATAACAATGTTGCAGTTTTGCGCAGTTCTGAACTTTAAGAAGGAAAGGAAAGGGGAGTCCCCGCGGAACTTTCCCAGCCCACTCTCCCCGCTCTCCGAGTTCCCTCCCGGCCCCCGGGGGAAGAGCGAGCGAGGAGCCCCCTTCGCCCCCCCCACGGTGGGCACGCTGAGCTCGCCCGCCTCTCGGCTCTCCTCCTTTTCCAGCGACGGAGGAGCCCCAGGGCGAAGCTGCCCGCGCCGCAGCGCCAGGATGGATGGATGGCGCAGCCGGCGCCGGAGCCGCCGGCGGGGGAGGCAGGGACGGCCCGGGCTGCGAGCGCGCTCCCGCCAGCGGGGCGAAAGGCGCTGAGAATGTGGCGGCGGCAGCGGCAGCGGTGGAGTCGGGCAAAGCGGATGCGGGCACCGAGTAGCCCCAGGGCGAAGCTGCCTGCGCCGCAGCGCCAGGATGGGTGGATGGGTGGATGGATGGTGCTGCTGCTGCTGGTGCTGGTGGGAAGGGGGAGGGGAGAGAACGGGAATCCCCGGTGGAGCATGGATGATGCAAAGTGGCGGCGGCTCTGCCACCGGGCAACGAGGAGTCCCAGGGCGAAGCCGCCCGCGCCGCGCCAGGATGAATGGATGGATGGATGGATGGCTGCTGCTGCTGCTGGGAAGGGAAAGGGAGGGGAGAGAAGGGGACGGATCGGGCAGGGGATCCCCTGCGGAGCATGGATGACGCAAAGGGAAGGGAGGGTGGGATCCTGGGAGGGAGGACCAATCACAGGGCACCATGACTGGCAATGGGCGGGAGCACAGGGCTATTGTGGGGATTACCAGGATTGATTCCGCGTTAAGGCTGCAATCGGAATGCCCTCGGAACGGATCAATTTGAAAGTCGTGTAGACAGCTTTGTTCCGGGTCAGTTATTTCGAATTATTTAAATCGAAATAACGCATGCCATGAAGACGCAGCCTATGTGATTCAACCAGGGAGGCCATGATTGGAGTCACTTGCCACCAGACCAGCAGGCCTCGGTCCAGATCATGGAGGGAATGCAGAAGACACACACCACCAGCAGGCAACGCATTCCCCAAAGGGTCTTGGACTAGGAGCCTTTTGCTCTTATCCCCTTATAATATTCAGAGCCTGGCCTCACACCCCAACACGTTTCAAGGCTGGTGTGTGTGTGTGTGTGTGTGTGTCAGTCTGGATCTGCACTATATGCATACAACATTCTTCCCCCAAATGCCTTTCTGGCTGCGTTCACACCTAGGTTTTAATCCAGCTTCAGTCCACTATCAGACTGACAGACCGCATGAGCAAAGCAACGCGCTGATGTATTTCAGCATTATCTAACACAGAAAGTCCACCTTTGTGTTAGATAATGAAGAAAGAAAACGACTGTTCACTTTGCTGATGTGTTCTTCCATTCTGAAGGTGGACTGAAGCCGGATTAAAACTTAGGTGTGAACACAGCCTCTTTGTGGACTGAACCAGCCATCCTTGCTGCTCCAAACCCACTGGCTTAGGCTATGGGCCCTTTGGTATAGAAGAGCCCAGAAACAGCTCCTTTAAGACCAGACTTTGCCAATTTTTAATGTGTCATATTTATTCCTGCTTTTGTGTTTAATGAAACTGCTTTGTGAGGTCTGCCAACAGACCCTGAGTGATTTATTAAATCTTTTTTGTTAAAAAAAAAGGGGGGGAACCAGGCCAAAGTACATGGCAAGACGTGGAAGAAACATCCTTGGGATCACCTAAGTGTTTAAGCACTTTATCTTCCACCACATTTGAGTCAGACTCAGATGCACAATGCAAAACACCCGAAAACAATATTACGTTTCAGTTTGGCTTTGTTTTTCAGTACTAGGAAAGCCATTGCTTCTCACCTTCGCTAAAGCAGGCAAAAATTAAGACGTACAGCATGGTTAACAAATAATGTCTGCACTTGTACGAGGCAACGAGCACATACATTCTTGGGTGGAGATAACAGGCCGCTTGGAAGACTCTTCCAAGCAGAGAGACGTTCCTTAGCGCACTTCCGCCATCGCTGTGCCTCGTGGAATGGAGCTGTCAAGTGGAAATTATGGATAGAAACTCTGCCTGGTTTCACAGACCATGGGTGTTTTTCCACTGTCAAAAGTACCCATTTTTGCACCCATTTAGGACCCATGTGGGTGTGAGCTGGATGACCCCATTTCCACTACGGCACCCATTTGGGACCCGATTGTTTCCACTGCCATTGGGGAAATCCGGATCTAATGGGTACATTTTGGCCTTTAATCCAGATTTTCTGTAGACCCCATTAATGGAGTCTACAATTGGGTCTTTTGCCAGAAAATCTGGATTAAAGGGAGCCTGTTTCCACTGGAAACAGGCAATGGGGTCCAAAGGAGACTAGGGGGAGGGGATGCACCTTTGGGACCCCCCCCAACATTGGCTTCGAAGTCACTTCGAAGTTGACTTCACGATGCTGACTTCGAAGCATGAGCTCAACTTCGAAAGTTGAGCTCATGCTTTGAAGTGACTTTGAAGACTGCACCCCCCCGCCCCCCAAAACACCTGGGGTAATGGACCGACCCCTTGTGGGTCGATCCGGATTCCCCAGATGGGTGCAAAGCTGTTTCCACAGCAGGGGTGTCATTGGGTGCTTCCCTTAATCCGGATCTACTAGATCCGGATTAAGGAATGTACCCATTCCTTAGATCCGGATCTTCTTAGATCCAGATCTAAGGGCTGCAGTGGAAAAACACCCTATGTTTGACGCATATTTAGGGATGACGCTTAAGGAGAGACCCACAAAGGCCCTTATGGGTGTGTTGTCATGAGGGAAGGTGCACTGGCCACATAGGGTGTGTCCAGATTGGGGGATAGTTACATTCTGATGTGCTGTCAGTGCATGGGCGTCACCCCTGATGCCCGATGCTTTGTGCCAGTTGCATGGGCCAGAGCAGAGCAAAGGAGGCAGGTTTAGAGTGCATCTTCTAATAACCAGTGGCAGCAATGATGCACCAGCAGCCAAGAGAGAAGTCCTGCTGCTGGAAGAGCATCGCAGGACTTTGCCAGGGAAGGAAGTCAAGGTTTTTAGATGTGTGCAAGTTGTCCGTGTCCACCAGGCTGGAGAGTCATCCAGAGGGCAGGGTGGTCTAGGCTGCGACCAATAGGCCACCCCAGAGGAGACGGCAAGGTTCTTATGGAATGTGCTGCCGGAAGAGGTGGTGAGAGCTACCAGTCTAGATGGCCTTAAGGTAGGGTTAGACAAATTTATGGATGACAGATGTATCAATGGCTACTAGAACGAATGCCTAGGTGCATCCTTCAGGCTGAGGGGGTGGGTGGGGAGGAACCGGGGCGCTTCTAAGGCCATTTGGTGGGACTCGAGAGCAGGAGAAAGTTTGCCCTTGTCTCTGCTTGAGATGCCCATGAGCATTTGGTGGGCCACTGTGTGTGATGGGACGCTGGACTAGATGGGCTGTGGCCTGATCCAGCAAGGCTTCTCTTATGTTCCCCCTCGGGCAAGGCTTCTGGCAATTGAATGCCATCAGCGCCTGTCCTTATGGTGTCCGGTGTAGCTGAGACCAAGTGGAGTCCAGAGCAGCTGACAGAAAGGACCCAATCCTGCAAGGAAGCAGCTCCAAATTATCAGGGCCCATCCAGGCTGGAGAGTCACCCAGAGGGCAGACGGGTCTAGGCTGCCACCACTAGACCACCATCACCACCCCTGCAGGGATGGCAAGGTTCTCCTCCTCCTTGGGGAACTCCTTGGTAAAGCGGTAACCAAAAAAAGTCCTGTGTGATCGCACCGTCAATTAAGACTTCAGCGACTCAGGGAGAGCCTGAATGCTGGACCACGACAATCGGTTCCCCTGCTGCGGCAAAATGCTTCAGAGTAAGGATATCCACAAATGGTGTGTTTTTTTGACATTCTATTCAAATTGAAGCGAAAACCTGAAAATCCAATTCGATTCGGATCTGTTAAATTCGAATTTAACAAGATTCGATTCATTTTTACCAAACTTGAATCTATTCGTTCGAATTTTTTTATTCGAATCTGCACATACAAGTGCCGACAACATTTGTATGTATCCGTACGCATCTTCCCCACATCTGTACGCATCTGTACACGTCCGTATGCATCCCGTAGTTATCCCGCATGCAACCCGTTTTCGTTCCACACAGATACGTACAAATGCGTACGGATGTGGGGAAAGATGTGGATCTTCAAGGGCGCATCGCGTACGAACCGGTAGACATACAAATGTCTGGATAAATCGAACGAATACATCTGATGTTCGGAATTCAATTTGAATATTTACATTCAAATTTCGGGACATTCTATTTGAGTCTGAGTGTCGAAAATTGGCCTATTTGAATGCCTATGAATATCCATGCTTATCTCTATGCTCGAGAGGCCCTAGGGCAGGATGCAAGGGGAAAAAGCATGTGGAACACATATGCTTCTTATTTAGAACCATGCTCTCTGCAGCACTGAGTATAATATGCAGCCATCGTGTCTACTATCTATAGCTAGACTTCTCTTCCTTAACATCCCCTTCTGAAATCAGTGATAAGAGCATAAAAAGAATCCCTTCCCTCACTCATCTGGCTTTGCAGAAACTTCAAAGAGCAAAACTTTACACTAAATCTGAGGAAAGGAATCTTGGAATGAAAAGCAGCAAACGAAGCAGACAGCGTGGGAGACGGGCGCCGCGTTTCAGGCTGAAAGCATGACGTCCAAGGGGCTACATAACAGTGTGTTTTGCCCACCTCTGTGCCTGAGTTTGGTTGCGCCCACCCACCATCTTTTGAATAATTTGACCAGGTCTTGCCATTTGACCTTGGGTAGGAGAGTCGGGTCAGACAAGGGGAAGGATTTCTTCACCCAGAGGGTCATTGGTTTATGGAATTTGCTGCTGGAACAGGTGGCGACAGCTACCAGCCTAGATGGCTTTAAGGAAAGGTTAGACAAGTTTATGGATGACAGATGTATCAATGGCTACTAGAGTGGATGCCTAAGTACATCTTTCAGGCCGTGGGGACAAGCAGGAGGCCTCTAGGGCCATTTGCTGGGATTGGAGAGCAGGAGAAGTTTTGCCCTGGTCTCTGCTTGAGATGACCACAGGTAATTGGGACTGTGTGCAATAGAATGCTGGACTAGATGAGCTCTGGCCTGATCCATCAGGGCTCCTCTTAGGTTCTTATGGACCAGATGGGCTGTGGCCTGATCCAGCAGGGCTCCTCTGAGGTTGTTACGGACTCAACGGGCTGTGACCTGATCCAGCAGGGCTCCTCTTAGGTTCTTATGGACTAGATGGGCTGCAGCCTGATCCAGGAGGACTCCTCTTAGGTTCTTATGGACTAGATGGGCTGTGGCCTGATCCAGGAGGGCTCCTCTTAGGTTCTTATGGACTAGATGGGCTGCGGCCTGATCCAGGAGGGCTCCTCTTAGGTTCTTATGGACTAGATGGGCTGCGGCCTGATCCAGCAGGGCTTCTCTTAGGTTCTTGTGGACTAGATGGGCTGCGGCCTGATCCAGCAGGGCTACTCTTAGGTTCTTAAGTTCTTATGAATGAAGAGGTGCCAAAAATTTGCACTCGAACTCTGGGGAAAGCCTGGATCTTTAAGGAACAAAGTCACAATTGCAATAAAATGTCCAGGCTGCTTCCAGGCATCAAGAGGGAAACGTAGGATTTTACTTAGATCCTGCAAATGCCCTCGCTAAGCCTTCCAGATGGTGGGGTGAAGTCACAGGGCATGCCTGGGCCGTTACCTGCCTGGTGCTTGCTCCTGCAATTGTGTAGTAAGTACGTCCAAGTGCAAAATCCCTTTAGGTGTGCAAGCACCACACTCGCACATGTACGGTGGACATACTGAACAAGACAGACCCTAGGAGCAAGCATCCAGACAAGGATGTTGTGGGATTTCACCCCTGTATCCTAGGGCTATGCTGGGATTGCCACAAATATATGGTATGAATCAAACATAAAAAAAACCAAAACCTATTCACTAAACTGTAACATTATAGGAAGGACAACTGCATTGTCCCAGGACAGAAAAAAGGCAGAATTCCTGAAGACCATTACCTTTGAAATGATTATGGAGAATGGCCGGATGCACGTTTTGGCCTGGCCCGAAAGCAACCCCACTTTTCTGGAAAAGCTTAAATTACAGGGCTCATCTTCACTTGCCACCTAGAAGCTGTGCCAAAGCCACCAGGAGAGCATTCTTAATGCTCTGTGATGTCACCATCGCACGTAACCATGGCTTCCATTCAAGCTTTCCACGAACGACGCATCCTCCAGCAACTCAAAAAGTCACCTGGACTAGCAATATACCAATGTTTTAAAGCCACCGCTTTGAGAAAAGGCACAGGGTTCATTAACCTAGAACGTTTCAGCATGCTTTCTTTTTAACCTTTCAGAGCACCACTGAGATGGAGAGAAGCCAACGATAGATATAGCTAAATCTTCCTTGAAGGGTCTGGTCCTAGCTCTCTTTTATGGGAAGCACGCTATGGCCGCAGTAACACCTTAAACCAGTGGTTCTCAACCTTCCTAATGCCGCGACCCTTTAATACAGTTCCTGATGTTGTGGTGACCCCCAACCTAACTCTAACCCTAGCCCCCAACCATGAAATTATTTTCGTTGCTCCTTCATAACTGTAATTTTGCTGCTGTTATGAATCGTAATGCAAGTATCGGATATGCAGGAAGTATTTTCATTGTTGCAAATTGAACATAATTAAAGCAAAGTATTCACATCAACCTCAGCTGAATATAGAAGAGTTGCATTACCTCCAATGCTGCTGCTTTCTACACAGTAGCTGCTCTCTACTGTATTTGTATGGGGTGTATGTGATGGGGTTGGCGCAATGATGTCATCACGCCAGGTACTCGTATGTGGGCGTATCTGCATGTGGGCGGACCCACCTGGAGACAGATAAAGGAACACAAGGTGTCTCAGTTCCTGTGTTTTCTGATGGTCTTAGACGACCCCTGTGAAGGAGTAGACCGACCCCCAAAGGGGTCACGACCCACAGGTTGAGAACCACTGCCTTAAACGTTTAATGTGTATTATAGGCAATCTAGACTGAAAACCGCATTAACACAGGGCCACCCCCTGCCTTGGATGGAGAATAAAACTACAAGCCACCTGAAAAGGAGGAGGAGAAAAGGGTAGAACGGTCTGCAGCCTAGGAAACACCCCCATGTCCAGGCACTGGGCAAAAGGGAGGGGCAATGGACATATTGCCAACCCTCAGTAGTATGGTGAAGCTCCATTAGTTCTCTTCCCGGTCACACCCTTCAGCCTGAAAACGGATTAAAACCTTAATCTGTCTCCAGTGCTGTGTGGATGTGTTTGGAGGATGGTCCATCTGAAGGGAGGAAAGTCTGGAAGATGGACTGAAGAAGAAGAAGAAGAAGAAGAAGAAGAAGAAGAAGAAGAAGAAGAAGAAGAGTTGGCTTCTTTTTTCTCACATATTTCAGGGGACTCAACACAGATGACAAAGCTTCTGTTCTTCTCCCCAGAAGAGAACACCCTGTCAGATAGGTGGGGCTATGAGAGCTCAGAGGAGAGCTGTGACTAGCCCAAGGTCAACCAGCTGGCTTCATGGAGGAAGGAGAGTTGGCTTTTCCACCCTGCTTTTCTCAACCATCCAAGGAGCCTCAAAGCGGTTGACAAAGCTTTCTATTCTTCTCCCCACAACAGAACACCCTATGAGGTGGGGGGGGGCTGTGAGAGCTCAGAAGAGAGCTGTGGCTAGCCCAAGGTCACCCACCTGGCTTCATGGAGGAGTGTGGAATCAAACCCACTATTCCCAGATAAGAGTTAAGTTGCAAGGGGATGCCTCTTTGAATCCTAGGAAATACTGTTTTTGCAGTGGATGAGGAGCTATCGATGGCCAGGATCCAGCCCCTAAATGGGTCAATGAGGATAACCAGCATCTGAATTTTGGACTTTTCTCCCTTCCCTGTTTCTTTCTCTTTCTTCTTTCCCCATTCTCTTGCTTTTACTTATTTCCATCCCGCCCTATACCTGATGTTCTCAGGCTGGGATAACAGCAAGAAACAATTAATTTAGCACACTATCACATTTTCACTTGGCTCCCTTTCCCCTTTTAGCTTTCCAAGAGCCACCTCCCACACACCAACCCTGCAGAATAAAGGCGTCAAAATGTGCAGCAGATCTGGGCTGGGGAAACCCTGGTGGTTGTATCTACTGTAAACATCACCTGTAGATATGTAAAGCCCTGAGGACAAACGGGAGAAACTGAACGGCACAGGGAAAAAACCACCAAAAATAGTGTAACTGAAGCAGAAGGGAAAAGTACAGCTGGGTATGATGAAAGGGTGATTCTCAAATTAACCCTCAAGGCTGTGGCCTGATCCAGCTTGGCTCCTCTTATGTTCTAATACCACAAGCCATGCGACTTAACAGACCCACTGAAGATGACAATGGGCAGCGGTTTTAGGGCTGCCCAAAATAAGATATAAACCGATTGTGTGGTTCTCCATGCAAGGAGGTAAATCTCTGCCCCAGCTCAGTTAAAGCGGCAATGTATTATTATTATTATTATTATTTATTATTATTTTTAACTAGTCAGAAAATAAGAATCTGTAGTGTAGCTTTACTCGTTTAGGAAGAAGAAGAAGAGGTGGCTTTTCTACCCTGCTTTTCTCACCCATTTAAAGGGACTCAAGGCGGCTGACAAACCTTCTGTTCTTCTCCGCACAACAGAACACCCTGTGAGCTACGGGTCTGTGAGAGCTCAGAAGAGAGTGTGACTCACCCAAGGTCACCCAACAGGCTTCATGGAGGAAGAAGAGTTGGTTTTTATGACCCATTTAAGGTGACTCAAAGCTGCTGACAAACCTTCTGTTCTTCTCCCCACCACAGTCACCCTGTGAGGTGGGAGGGGCTATGAGAGCTCAGAAGAGAGCTGTGACTAGCCCAAGGTCACCCAGCTGGCTTCGTGCAGGAAGAAGAAAAGTTGGCTTTTCTACTGTGCTTTTCTCACCCATTTAAGGGGACTCAAAGCAGCTGGCAAAGCTTTCCATTCTTTTTCTCACAACAGAACACCCTGCGAGGTAGGTGGGGCTGTGAGAGCTCAGAAGAGAGCTGTGACCCGCCCAAGGTTACCTAGCTGACTTCGTGGAGGAGGGTGGAATCAAACCCAGTATTCCCAGATAGGAGTCCAGCTCCCTAACCACTAGACCAAACTGGCTCACTGAATACATAGTCTGAATACACAGAATGAAGGTTCATGATGTACCTCAGAGAGACTTTTTCATAGGCTGGGGGCTCTCACCAAGAAGGCCCTGCTACACATCCCTAGCGCCTGAGCTGCTTAAGAGAGTGGAACTGCCAAGAGGGCCTCCCTGGCAGATCTTAAGGCACAGGCAAGTCTATAGGGGAGGGATTCTTTCTTTAGATGTTTGGAAGCCAAGCCATGTAAGGCCTTATAAGTTAACATTAATACCTTGAACTGGACTCAGTAACAAATAGGTAGCCAGTGTCGTTCTTTTGGGGCTGGCATGCTGTGCATCTGTCCAAGAACGCCTGTCAGCAGTCCAGCTGCTACATTCTGCACTAGCTGCATCTTCCAAACCGTCTCCAAGGGCAGCCCCACCTAGAGCGCCTTATAGCAGTCCATCCTGGAAGTTACCGGAGCATAGGTCTTTTTGCACTACAGTCGAACAGCTGTAGTGCAGTAAGGCTAGGCCACGTGGGGACGGATTCCCCATTCACACCTAGGCAGGTAAGGAATGCGTGGGCACGCATTCCTACCTATGTGCGAAAGGGGAGTCCGTCGCCACGTGGCCTAGCCCGAAAAAGCTGGTGCAGGGGCAGGACGCCCCTCCCAGGCCTGCCCCCAATGGGGTGAATTCAACCCTGGGCGGGCAGGCCTGTCGTGTTAATTCCCCCGTTCCCATGGGCCCTAGGGGACTGGATTGGGCCCCCTAGAGCCCGCAGGAACCCCCCCCCCAGGCACAGGCCTATGCAGGCACACACGTGTGTGAGGCACATCCCTCGTGCTTGCTGGGCTCCAAAGTTGCCGGCGCAGCCGGTGGCATTGTGCACCTGCGCGCACTGCCCACTCTGATTGGCTAGTTACACTCGGAATGCAAGTGGGCTCCCTGGGGCGGGCTGGAGCGGTTCTGAACGGCACCGCCAGGCCAGCAGAGCGAATGCTCCACGCCAGGGCGCCCCACACGCACCCCACAGGCCCTCGTGCGAAAAGGCCTCACGTCTCTGTCTAGAAAAGGGTCTCATCCTTGTATGGTTGAAGACAGCAAACAATAAAAACTCAAACAATGCACAATAAAGGCATGAAGACAAACTAAAGTAAATATTGGAGTAAAGAAAAATAAACTAAGTCTGAGTAATTTAAGCTCAGGGTAGGGTTTCCTTGGATTTCTGGCACAGATCAGCGAAGCCTCAAACCCAAGATATGCTTGGGGGGGGGGGAGGAGAGGAGAGGAGGGGCAGGGGAAAAAATCCCCGAGAACAGGAATGGCAACAAACCTATGAAAAAGTGAAAATCTAGAACAGAGAAGCCGGTTTTGCAGACAACTCTTGCAAGAAAAAATGAACATTTTTCTTTCTCTCTGTGTGCATGCGTGTGGGAGAGTGAGGCCAGGAGCCGTTGCATGTGCCACTAGCTGATTTGTTACTTCTAAGAAATGCTAAAACATGATCCCTGAAATGACAGATGTTATTTAAAGGGGGAAAGTTCTTAGGCCAAGTTCCAGCTGGCAGCAAGCCACTTAAAAGAAAATAAAATAAAATAAGAAGATCAGGAGTGAAAAAAATATAATAATAAATCATATTAAGTGGATTGGAAGGAGAACGAGAGAAGAGGCAGGTTTGGGGTATTTATTTCTGCTGGATGTGAATTCTTGATAGTTTTAACAGGGTCTAGAAATAGCCTGTTAAAATGGAAATAAAGTTAAGTCCAGGATATCACCTGGTGTGGGTACACAGGATTTGGCCACCGGCCAAATTGGCTGATTGGGAAAAATCTAATAATATCAAATCCAGAAGGGGCCACCACGCAACGGTATGTTCTCATCCGTGAGTGCCAAGTCCTACCTTGTTTCTCTAATGTGAAAAGTGCCAGGAGGGAGCCGGGTTTGTAAAATGCCACCGAAACCACAACCGATACAAAATGATACAAACCGATACCTATCCGATACCTATCCTGTAACATTAAATCCTCCCCAAATGCACTTTGAATCCACTCTCAAACCACGGGTGTTTTCCCACCATGCTCCTTTAATCTGGATCTAAGAAGATCCGGATCTAGGGAATGGGTACTTCCCTTAATCTGGATCTAGTAGATCCGGATTAAGGGAAGTACCCAATGTGTTTCCACGGATGGTCTAGCACCCAGTAGCAATAGGTGCTAGCTTCCCTGCCGTGGAAACACCGGAGTACCCATTTGGAAATTCGGATCCACCCACGAGGGGTCTGCCTGTCACCCCAGGTGTTTGGGGGGACAGGGGGTGCAATCCCTGAAGCGGCTCCGAAGTCATTTTGAAGTCACTCTGGAGCCATTTCGAAGTGACTTCGAAGTCTATGCAAAATAGCTCCCAAGCGTCTTTGAAGTTCACTCCGAAGATCAGCACAGATTTCAAAGATGCTCCGGAGCTATTTTGCGCAGACTTCGAAGTGACTTCGAAATGACTTCGAAGCTTAGCTTTTGGGGCTCCCCCCCCATGGATGCCCCCTCCCCCTAGCCTCCTGTAGACCCCATTGCCAGACTATCATGGAAACAGGCTCCCTATAATTTGGATTTTCAGGCTGAAGAACCCATTGTAGACCCCATTAATGGGGTCTACACGAAATCTGGATTAAAGGCCCTGAAGGACCCATATGATCCGGATTTCCTGAGCTGCGGTGGAAACATATGTGTCCCTAATGGGTGCTGTGGTGGAAATGGGGTCATCTGGCTCTCAGCCAAATGGGTCCTTAATAGGTGCTAAAATGGGTACTTACTGCCAGTGGAAAAACACCCCACGTCGAATGCACTCTGGGTCCGTTGCAGATGTGACTGGTGCAGCCGCTTTCCCACCTCCCCGTTTCACGAATGTTCTGAAGCATTTGTACGAATACGAATATCACTGTACGAATGTTGTAACATTAGATTTGTATACGAATGTCTGAATTCATATGAATGTTAAATGTTATCAATATGTGTGCAAATCGCCAGCACCTTCCCAAGACAGAACGAGTTTGCTTGTGGATACTTTTTTGATGCCGAAAGAACCTTCGTTATGTTACGTGATTTTTATGTTGTCTACATATCTGCAAGTATCAGGTCCATTGCTCCAGAGTTTACTAAGCTACAGAAGAGAATTTTTGCATGGTTGCTTTTGTGCACTAACTATTTATTAAACCTATGAACAACTGGTTCATTTGCAATCTGTGAACCAGCAGAGAAGGGGTCCCTTCTGTTAGGAAAAGTGCTGCCCTATCAGCTTCTCTCCATCCATGTGTGTTTGAAGAAACAAACAAGCTAGAGACAAAACATTTCTTTTACCTATATTGCAGTACAGGAAACCTGCCTTCCAGACATCCCATCAGGACAAGTTCAAACTCCCTCACATCACAGCCTGACTTTTTGTCCCTACTCCAGCTGGAAGTTTACAGTCTTACTGATAACACGTCTTCACGCCCTCCAAAGTTAATTTGCAGCTAATTTATTCACAATAAGGTCTTTTGGCATGCGCAGTGAAGGCAAAATAAGAACAGTTCAAGGAAAGTTTGCGCTGGCCAACACAGACTGGTCACTCCTTTGAAGCTGAAAAATCTGCAGACGTTATTATCAGACTTTGTAAACACACCGGCCTCCCTAATTCCTTATCCTTCTGACCGTATTAAAAACAGGGAGAAATTTGCAAACCTTACCAGAACACTCCATTCTTGGGGTGCATCAGTTATCAACTTCTGGCTGACCTCAAAAAGCTAAGCAGGGGGGTTGGCTTTTGAATGGGAGACCACCAGGAGATCCCACGGCTGCAGGTTAGACTCCTAACTCAGACCATAACCAGAAGGTGGCGATAGCAAACCACTGCTGCCAAGAGAATTACAGGAAAGTGTCCAGAAATCTAATTTGACTCGAGGAAGCCTGTACCTTTCCAAAATCCTGCTTGCAGAGGCTTCAGAACAGAATTGATTCAGTCCCACTGTCAGGCGTAACATGCCAAAAGTCAGAAGTCTCTCCGTTTTGTTCCTAGGTGCCTGTTACAGGGGAAGGATTCTGAAAGGTATCAGGGCCCTTCCATGATCTTTGTAGGATCCTAGAGACATTTTAAGGTGTGAAAAAGCTGCCCTTAAACATAGCTCTGCTGTACTTCCTGCTGCCCGTGACTGAGGAGAGGGAATTATGTGGACCAGGACACAAAAAGTTATCTCTTATTGGCTAGCCGATTTGGAAATTGCATTATAAAGTTGCAACACTGCAGGTTTCAGTGATGAAATAACAAATACAGAAAGGGGGGGCAGGGTGGAGAAGGGATCTTTGAATGGGCAGGACTACCTCCACCTTTAAAACTCCAGTTAGCTAGGAAAATAACTTCAAGGCATAGCCACGCCGCGGCCTGCATTTGAAAGTGCTTTCCCCGAGTGGTCGGTACATTAAATTTATGGCAAGGCAGCTGCAGCAGAGAGCTCAGTCCAGGCAGGAGGAAACTCCAGCAATAGATTAAAAGAAACAAAAGAATTATGCCTGTTCTCCTCCTACATGCTTTATCTTCAGCTTTGGATCCATTTGCTGGAATTTTGGAATCTTAGAAATAGGTCAAGGAGTAGCTTTGTTTGATCACATGCATATTATATATATTCCAGGGTTTAGTAACATTTTATAATGAGAGAACTATTCACTTGACTGTCCCAGGTAAAGCAGAATTCTCTTGAGTGTTTCTGTTCTCCATTTCCACCCAAAATGGTGCTTATGTACAAAATATGCATTTGTGTTTAGGTTAGAAAGACACTCTTTCTGCAGTCCTACAGGAGAACTCTCAGAGATTGCCAGACTTCATTCACACGAGTCCAGCTTTAAGAACATAAGAGGAGCCCTTATGTAGGGACCAGTAGTCCCTAACATGGAGGTGGGGTTGCTGCATGCCTCCAGTTCCAGATCGTGGTCCATTGGTCCAGGAGTGTGGGCAATCCAGACAGGGCACAACAATTGTGGACTGGGCATTCCTTGGAGCAGTCTACGATACAGAAGGGAGGGCCATAGTCTGCATCATAGACCAGGAATGTTAGATATCTTCTCAAACTTTCTCAGATGACATTAGAATATAAGAGGAGCCCTTCTGGATCAGGCCACAGCCCATCTAGTCCAGCATCCTGTCCCACACACTGGACCACCAATTGCTTCTGGACCTGTCAAGGAGAAGGCAAAGGCAAAAGCTTTGCCTGCTCCTAATTCCCTACAAATGGCCTTTAGCAGCATCCTGCTTGTCTCTCCATCCAGGAGGCAGTATGTACTGTATTTTCTGGCGTATAAGACTACTTTTTAACCCAGGAAAATCTTCTCAAAAGTCAGGGGTCGTCTTATACACCGGGTGTTGTCTTCTTATACGGCAAGTATATCCCAAACTCTATATTTTAACTGGAAAGTTGGGGGTCGTCTTATATGCCCAGTCGTCTTATAGGCTGGAAAATACGGGTAGGTATCCATTCTAGTAGCCACTGATAAACCTGACCTCAGGATCTAACCTTTTCTTAAAGCTATCCAGGGTGGTTGTTCTTCTGGCACCAAATTCTCATAGACTGATGACCCTCTGGGGGAAGAAATTCTTCCCCCTCTTTGATCTGACCCTCCTACCCATCAGCTACATATAGTGACCCCTGGTTCTAGTGTTGTGTTATAGAGAAAATAATTTATTTTTCTGCTGGCCTTTTCCACATTTCTGATGTGGGAAAGACAGCGTTTAAGAGGGGACCTGATTGAAGTATATAAAATCATGCACAGTATAGAAAAGGTGGATCACACAATGCTATCACACAACATTAGAAGCAGGGGGCCTTCTATGCAGGTGATGGGTAGGAGAGTCGGATCAGACAAGGGGAAGGGTTCCTTCACCTAGAGGGTCATCAGTCTATGGAATTTGCTGGTGACAGCAACCAGTCTAGACGGCTTTAAGGAAGGGCTGGACAAATTTATGGATGACAGATGTATCAATGGCTACTAGAATGGATGTCTAAGTACATCTTTCAGGCTGGGGGACAAGCAGGAGGCCTCTAAGGCCATTTGCTGGGATTGGAGAGCAGGAGAAGTTTTGCCCTAAGATGCCCATGGGCAATTGGCAGGTCACTGTGTGGGACAGGATGCTGGACTAGATGGGCTGTGGCCTGATCCAGAAGGGCTCCTCTTATGTTCTAATGTCATCTAAGACAAGTTTGAGAAAATATCTAACATTCCTGGTCTACGATGCAGACTATGGCCCTCCTTCTGTATGGCAGACTGCTCCGAGGGAAGCCCAGTTCACAACTGATGTGCCCTGTCTGGATTGCCCACACACCTGGACCAGTTGACCATGATATGGAACTGGAGGCATGCAGAAGGCCCACCTCCATGTTGGCGACTACTGGAGGAACCCATTTTGGTGACACATCACCAAAGTGTGCCCCCAAAATGTGTCCCCAATGAGTTTCTGAGGCTAGGAAGTTGAAGCTTCTGAATTCAGTCCGAGTTGAGGCACTTTGGACAGCTCTGAGCTTAGTTCTGGCAGAATTGTTCTTTGGTGTTTCTGGGAACTCTGACTCCAGTTGCACTCCTGGGTTGCATGTTCTGGCACTGCTGAGTTTGGCCCTTCTGAAAGAGTTTGAAATAGTTGAAAGTCAACTGCCTGCGACTTAGTAATAATAATATCTTTGGCCTTAGGAGGCACTGGGAACAAACACCATCTTTCTCCAGTCTCCTCCCATAAAGCTTCTGATGCAATTCTAACTCTGTTTTCCCACAGACACAGTGATTTCAGGCTTGCTGGTCTGAAATTCTTAAGGCCTTCTAGGAACCTAACCCCGGTGAACTGTGGCAGATGAATGTAACTCACAGCTATGATGCTGAGTAAAAAAAACAACAACCCTGCAAAAGGTACACATGCATAAGCAAAAAGGCAAAATTTAGGACAGCCAGACATTAAAACGTAAGGCCTACAGTCTCCATACTGGAACCTCCATCCCATCCCAGTTTCCCAGGGTGAGAGACTGGGGTTCAACTGGTTCAACCACCACCCTCAGCAGCAACGGGGGTTGGCACACGGGAGAGGGCCTTTTCAGTGATGGCCCCTAGGCTGTGGATAGTCTCCCCCTTTAGATGCATCTATCACCTCCATTGCACACATTTATGAAGGCAGTGAAGACGCACTTCTTTGCCCTGGCCTTTGGTTAAATGAACAAAGAGAAAATTCATAGTAAAGAGAACAGGAAAATTCCAGCAATAGGAAATGAACAGAAGAATTGGAACTGAATTGGTGCTGCTTTTTGCTGTACCCTGTTCCCTCCCACACCATTTTCCTTTTGTATCTTGGCTTTTTAGATTGGAAGCCTGAGGGCTGGGACCTGTAAGATTAATATAATATTGTAACCCACCCTGAGACCTTAGGGTATAGGGTGGGACAGACAGACAGACAGACAGATAGATAGATGGGGAAACACTTTCCCTTCCCACTTGCAGTTCTTTTAATATATACTGTTATTGTTTTAATATGTAGATTTCAAATACTGTTACCTACCCTGAGACCTTTGGGTATAGGGCCGGATAGAAATACAAATAATAAAATAAAAATATGCTATATGAACTGTGGCAAAATGGCAACCATAATGCCTGTAATCATGACAGAGTGTCAGCCTCAGCTTAGTAAAAATGGGAAGAAGGAAGCAAATATAAGCCCAAATGTCTGAGAAGAAAACGAGCATTTTTATCTGAGGCAAAAAAAAAAAAGAAGTCAAAGGCAGGATCCCACAGATTTCTGAGGGGAAAGCATTAGATGTGTGAGGGGCCACAACCAAGAAGTCTTGATCTAGGGATGTGCACAAATATTTGTAGGCATTCAACTCTGATTGAATGTACCAAATTTCGAGATTCTAACTCAAATAGAATATCCCAAAATTTAAATGTAAACATTCAAATCGAATTCTGAATTTCAGATCTACTCGTTTGAATTATCTGGACATTCGTATATGCACGGGTTTGTACACAACGTGTACTTGAAGATCCGGATCTTTCCTGCATCCGTACGCGTTTATACGGATCCATACGGGACAAAAATGGGTTGCATACAGGATAACTATGGAATGCATATGGACATGTATGGATGTGTACGGATTTGGGAAGATGTGTATGTGCACATACAGATGTTGTCGACGTTTGTATGCGCAGATTCGAATAAAAAATTTGGACGAATAGATTTGAATTTTGTAAATATGAATCAAATCCTGTTTAATTTGAATTTAAAAGATTCAAATTGAATAGGATTTTTGGGTATTCAATTCGATTCAAATAGAATGTCAAAAAACATTTGTGCAGATCTCTAGCTTGGTCCCTTGCAGACACTTTGCAGGTTTCATCAAGACCACAAAGAGAAAACCCTCTAATGAATATCTGAGAAAGGCAAATCAAGGTATTCCTATGCAGACAACAAGCAACCAAAAAGCACAACAAGGCCCAATTAGCAGCATGATTTATACAGCAATGGCAGAACACTGGCTGGACACCATGAAACCATAGTTTGTTAGGTTGCTCCCACATGAAATAAATCATTCCAGCTTTGGTAGAGGAACATTTCAAACTTTACATCCATCCTCTCTCACGCCCTAGCCTCCGCAGCTGCCTTTTCCTCATTCCTTGATCTCCTGAGTATTTTTTGGGGAAAGAAGAAATTATTACAGCTGGTGTTTGCTAGCCAAGAAATATTACAGCGCCTGTCATTTAAGATAAATGATAGCTACCAATACTAAAGCTAAGTAATGAAAAACTCCAGGCTGCAATGTATGTTGAGTTCACCCCTTTTACAATCACGCAACTCAGAAAGGAGATGACATAATATTGGCACTTAGGATGCAGTTTTGGAAGCAAACAACAATCACAACCCTCCATCCTCTGCCCTCGAATAATTGTTGTTCGGTTGTTAGGTCATGTGCGACTGACCACTGGTGACCCCATGGACCACAGCATTCCAAGGACTTCTGTCTTGTCATTTGCCCAATCTCATGTCTGTTTCTTTCATGACACTATACAGTCGGACCCCCATATCCACTAATTTAGTAACCACGGTTTCAGTTAACCACCGTTAACGGATCAGCCCCCCCCCCACTTGCGGGCACCATAAGAGAAGAGCACCCAGAACCATAAGGCCTATTTCAGCCTCTGTGGGGCATTGGAATAGGCTGGTAATGCCACTGGAGCCTGTCCCAAAATGTAAGGGGGTGCATGAGGCGCCTGGTGGCATCACACACCTGTTTCAATGCTCTCCAGAGGCCAAAATAGGCCTTCTGGAGGCCTTCCGGTTCTGGGGTTGAACGACCCCAGAACTGGAAGGCCTGCTGGTGATTATTCACGGTTTCAGCTAACCACGCTGGGAGCCGGAATGTATCCCCAGCAGATACGGGCATCTTACTGTATTCATCTCATCCTCTGCCACATCCTTCTCCTTTTGCCTCCCATCTTCCCCAGCATCAGAGTCTATTCCCATGAGTCCCGTCTTCTCATTATGTGGCCAAAGTATCTGAGCTTCAGCTTTGGTATTTGTCTTTCCAGTCAACAGTCAGGGTTGACTGCCGTTGCTGTTGTTGTTCAGTCATGTATGACTGTTTGTGGACCCATGGACCATACTACGTCCTCCTGAAGTTTGCTCATGTTCATTGCTTCCACAACATTACCTGTCCATCTCATCCTCTGTTGTCCCCTTCGCCTTTTACCTTCAATCTTTCTCAATATCAGGGTATTTTCCAGGTCTTCTCATTATGTGGCCAAAGTACTTGAGTTTCAGCTTCAGGATTTGCCCTTCCAGTGAAGAGTCATGGCTGACTGCCTTTGTTGTTGTTCAGTCATGCGCGACTCTTTGTGGCCCCATGGACCATAGTACACCAGGTCGTTCTGTCCTCCACCACCTCCTGAAGTTTGCTCATGTTCATTGCTTCCACAACACTATCTGTCCATCTCATGCTCTGCCATCCCCTTCACCTTTTGCCTTCAATCTTTCTCAATATCAGGGTCTTTTCCAAGGAGCCCTGTCTTCTCATTAGGTGGCCAAGGTATCTGAGCTTCAGCTTCAGGATTTGTCCTTCCAGGTTACAGTCAGGGTTGACTTCCTTTAGTGCTGACTGATTCAATCTCCTCACAGTCCAAAGGACTCTCCATTTTCTTCTCCAGCTCCACAATTCAAGAGCGCTGATTCTTTGCACTAGGAGGTCCAACTCACAGCCACACATTACTACTGGGAAAACTGGAGCTTTGACTATGTGGCCCTCTGTCAGCAATGTGACTGTCAGCTCTTTAATATCCCCTAACCCAGTGGTTCTCAACCTGGGGGTTGGGACCCCTTTGGGGGTCGAACTACCCTTTCAGAGGGGTCGCGACGAGTCTCCCACTGCCCTTCCCTCCCACCTCCCAGCTGCTCCACCCCCATGGTTGGGGGTCTCCACAACATGAGGAACTCCATCAAGGGGTCGCGGCATTAGGAAGGTTGAGAACCACTGCCCTAACCCAAAAGAACAGCAGCATCAATTCAGAACTGTTTCAATTAAAGATGCCCATTCTCAGAAGGGAGAAAACCAACCCCTAAATGTTTGAAGGCTACTGTTCCCATCACCCTCAATCAATATGGCCATTAATTACTGATTTATGGCAGTAACATCTTATTTTTCTTTGCTCCCTTCAACAACTTCTGATGTAGGCTGAGGGCCCCAGTCTGTCCTTTTAGGCCATGGTCACACCTTCCCTTTAAACCTTTCTCAGGCCATCTTCAGTTCTGACTGCTCACACCCTTTCATTTCTATCCATTTTATTTGGCTGTGGTCACACCTTGTTGAAACAATGACTTATTAAGAAACTGGACTTAAAATGCACTAACTCCAGCTACACCCAATCCTTCCTCAGTTTGGGTCGCTTTGCCCAAACCCTTCTGTTCCCATCCTGAGACTCCTTTAGACTTGTGAAAATCAGGACTCAGGAAAGTACCAATGGAGGGAGGAAAGTCCACAAATAAAATGGATTGGACTAAAAGGGTGTGAGCATTGGGGACCAAAAATGGACTGAAGAAGGTATGAAGTGAGGGTGTGGCCACAGCCTTTGTGGACTTTCCCTCTTCCATTTGGACTTTCCTGAATGGAAAGCCCATTCATTCATTCAGGCTGCAGTGTCTAGCCTTCAGGCTGCAACGTCTAGGGCTCTTCAGTTTGGAGAGACGGTGTTTAAGAGGGGACCTGACTGAAGTATATAAAATCTTGCATGGTATAGAAAAGGTGGATAGAGAACATTTCTTTTCTCTATCGCACAACACTAGAACCAGGGAGCATCTATGAAGCTGATGGGTAGGAGAGTTGGATCCAACAAGAGAAAGTATTTCTTCACCCAGAGGGTCATCGGTTTATGGAATTTGCTGCTGGAAGAGGTGGTCACAGCTACCTGTCTAGATGGCTTTAAGGTGGGGTTGGACAAGTTTATGGATGACAGATGTATCAATGGCTACTAGAATGGATACCTGGGTGCATCTTTCAGTCTAGGGAAGGAGAAGCAGAATGCTCCTAAGGCCATTTGCTAGGATTCGAGAGCAGGAGAAGGTTTGCCCTTGTCTCTGCTTGAGATTCCCATGAGCATTTGGTGGGCCACTGTGTGCGACAGGATGCTGGACTAGACGGGCTGTGGCCTGATCCAGTAGGGCTTCTCTTATGTTCTTAAAGCCCACAAATAAAATGGATAGAAATGAAAAGGTATGAGTAGTCAGACCTGAAGATGGACTGAAGAAGGTTTAAATTGAAGGTGTGACCACAGCCTTAAGAGATGAGTGGGGATTTGAATCCAGGGACACCAGGCCCCTAATCCAAGCCTATGATAACTATGGCACACTAGGGACGTCCACGAATATTTGAAATATTCAAAATTCGATTAAATTCGTTCAAATTTGGACATTTGAATTTAAACATTCAAATGAATTTTGATTTTTTCATTCAAATTATTTGGACATTCGTATGTGTACGGATATGTACACGGTGCTTTCTTGCATGTACACATTTTTTCCGCATCTGGACGCATCCGAACGTATCTGTACAGGATGAAAACGGGATGCATACAGGATATGTACTGATGTCTACATGCACATACGAATGTTGTTGACATTTGTATGTACAAATTTGAATCGAAAATTCAAACGCATAGATCTGAATGTATTTGATCCAAATCGAATGTGAACAGATTCGAATTTTAAAGATTTGAATTGATTCGAATTTTCAGGTATTCAGTTTGAATCGAATTTCTGCAGTTCTCATACTGCTATGAATCCAGGAAAGAAAAAGGTAGGTTTTGGTTTCTAGAGAGCCTGAAATCTAGAAGGACCCCCAAAGAACAAAAAATTGTGAATGGGCTGGAGAGGAAGGAAATAAGTAAGGGATAAAGGAACAGATATGAAGAAATGGTTTCATTCATACCTGCTTAAAACTGACAGGAAAGATGGATTCTTGTGAGCTCAAAGGGCGCCTCGTGCCGAGCCATTGGCAGGGAGAAAGGCACATTGCCTCTTCAAAGCAAAACTGGAAAGTCCAAACATTAACTCTTCTTCGCCAGCCACTGGATTATGTTTCTTCTCAGCGTTTCACTCCCCTGTCCATCTGCTTTTAAAAAACTAAACAGGATACCTCTCTTTGACCTGAGAAGAAAATATTAACTTAACAAACTGACAACCAACTCAGCTGGAAGAACGGACACAAACATTGCTCGAAAGAATCATGTTTGTCTTGATATATGTGAACAAGGTCCTTTCTACACTCACCTTTCCATGGTCCGAACCAGTGGGCTTGGACCAACCGGGCCTGCTGGTTTGCACCATGGAAAAGCATGGCCTGGAACAGCATCATCTCACGCACACTTCAGAGCAGGCTATTGAGGGCTAGGAAGGGCTATGAGCTTCCACTCCTAGCCTAAGTGCCACCAGGAGACCCATTTCAGTGGTGCATCTTGGTGCACAGATAAAATGGGTCCCCCAGTGGTTCCAAACATGGGGTGTTTTTATACTGTCACTAAAAGTACCCATTAAGTACCCATTAATGGGTACGAAATGGCCTTTTTGTACCCATTAATGGGTACTTAATGGGTACTTCTAGTGACAGTGGAAAAACACCCATGGAGTCATACTTTCTGGACCAGGGCCTTATGACTGGGATGAGACTCCGTCAGCATGGATGGAGCATATCCATGGTGGGCTTTGACTCACAGACCTGCATTAATGTGTGGATGGATGAGGCCCAGACGTGGATTTGGTGGATCCTTATGACCAATTAAAGGTCAATGCGGAAAGGACCTATGTTTGGATGTGGGAGGGAGCTGTGTCTTCTTTAAGGCTTAAAAGCAACTATTCTGCACTGTCCCAGGAAGGGAATGCTGGGAGTTGTAATTCTGGAATATCTTGAGGGCCACACCCTAAGCAGCTCTGGTGTATTGTCGTATACAGGGAGAGAGGGGGCGGTGGCTCAGTGGTAAATTAAGTGCCTAGAAAGCAGAGGGTTGCAGGTTCAATCAT
The DNA here is from genome assembly GCA_023333525.1 of Aspidoscelis tigris stejnegeri. Lineage (NCBI taxonomy): Eukaryota > Metazoa > Chordata > Lepidosauria > Squamata > Teiidae > Aspidoscelis > Aspidoscelis tigris. The sequence continues at coordinate 85,509,318 of JALMGA010000006.1, read as the reverse complement.
GGGCATAAATCTGGAAGACATTCATGGCAAATCATTTCTGCGTATGCCAAGAAGACGTTCATGGAGATCCCAGCAGTTGAGACTGACTCCATAGTCCTTAATAACGAGAAAAGCCTCCACAGAAAAGGAAAGGCCATAGGTTGTCTCAATCCGTTGTATTTTTAACTGTGCCACATTTTAATATACCCACCCTGAGATCTCTAGGCATAGGAGGACAGGATAAAAATACAAATAAATAAATATATTGTGATTTTTTCAGAGGCAGAACTTGGAAAACTGGGGCTGCATCACCCAGCTATTGATTTACCCAGAGTGAAAAGATGTTGCCACCTATTCTACAGAACAGGAACTGCTCAATGTAAACACGTATACCACCTGTTGCCATCCACTCCTTCCTGCAGGAACTTTTGAATGCCATTGTTAAGCACCCTTTGGGTAAAAAAAAAAAAATCTCCATTCCACCTCAGCCATTGTACAAGCCACTCTCTTTCCACTCTTAGGTCTCTTTCTGGACCTGGGGTTTTGGGGCCACAGCAACTGTTGGTTGACTACCTACACCTGAGGGACACTTTGGCTGTGATCAGAAAATAAGCATCGCTGAGGCCTCCCTGAGGCAGCTTAGAAAGGCTTTGAGGTGGGATTGTTCACACACCAGTCAGTCGCTCTCACATCTCCTGAACATTCTGCGGTAGAAAAGGTGGATTAGAGAAGGGCTGGGGACATGAGGGCCACACACTGTCTCTGAGGTGTGTCTGAGGTGCCTTAGGGAAGGCTTCCAGGTGGGATTGTTCACACACCCATCAGTCCCTTCCACATCTCCTGAACATTCTGTGGTAGAAAAGATGGATTAGAGAAGGGCTAGAAACATGAGGGCCACATGAGGTGTGTCTGAGGTGGCTTAGGGAAGTCTTCAAGGTGGGATCGTTCACACACCAGTCAGTCCCTTCCACAAGTCCTGAACATTTTGTGCTAGAAAAGGTGGATTAGAGAAGGGTTGGGAACACACACACTGCTGTCTCTGAGGTTATATCAGAGATCAGAGGTTATATCTTTTGTTATATCTGAGAAGTGCCATCCTCCCTTTTCTTCTGACCTTTTTATTCAAATCCTTGTGCTCACAGCGGCTCCACCTGTTCTTCAACCTTGCCCACTAAGGCGGGCAAGTCTGCCCTCAGAACATTCTGTTCCCACTGAGCTCTGTACAGAAAGTGAGCCCTCAGAGCTTTTCACGCTTTTGCCAGGTTGCTTCTTCTGATCCCAGGGATGGATCGAATGCTCGGCATTAATGCTTGCATGGAGATGTAGCCTGAGTCTATTTTGCATTTCTCTAGAACCTCATAAAGAAAAGAGAGTGCATGACACACGAAGCTCGTCCTCCTGAGAAAAGGGGTTTGCTTTGATGGAAACAGGAAGTTTCCACTAACCACAGCCAAAATGATTTTCTTGAAAATATGCAAGCAATCAGTTGAGAGAAATCTTGGTGGCAAAAACAAATAGCTAAGGGTCTCCAAGGCTGGAGATAAGATTGCATTGTCCTGCTTTAGTTTCCCAATTAAAATGAAATCAAAATAAAATTGGGACAGGGGTGAGGAAAGAAAAATGCAAGATACACTAGTCATGAAGCATCTTGTTCAGACCGCAGAATTCAACTTTGAAGAACACCACCTACGGAGTGTGTTGGTGAAGAATCCCAGCTGGTTTATCTGTAGTTTTTAATTCATTAAAGGTAGGCTGCTAGAACTCTTCCGCCCCCCCCAAAAATACATTTCAGGACCGTATGAAACTTCTACAGGGTTAAAACATTAAACAGCCCTGACAAATTCAGTGGGAATAGCCAAAGACAATGCACTAAGCTGTTTTTATTCTATTTTTTTTCTCACGCAGGAAGGCAACGACTTGAAATATTACCATGTTCAAGTTCAAGTGAGCTGTGTTGATCAGAAAGGAATGCTGGTGGAAATGAGCGAGCAGCAGAATTACATAACACATCCTGCAGCCTCCCTTTCGAATGCTTTGGTGCCAAAAGATATTCCCGGTTTGGAATTCTGAAATGTTGGCAATAAAACACGCCAAGAGGATAACCTGTCCTGCCCCAACCTGTCCTGCCCAAGCGTCACAAAGGTTAATAGGCTTATTACGGCCTGTCTTGAGCTCTTGGGGACTTAAGGAATTCACACGAAGATTAAGGCAGGGAATCACAAAAAGTTGAGCCACCACGAACTTGTTAGGCTTTAAAGATGCCTTCCCCAACTGGGCACCCTCCAGATGCTTTGGGCTTTTTGTTCCCGTTCACTGCATCAGCAGATCATTCTCACCCAAGAACTAAAGAAACAAACTCTTGTGCGTATTTTTAAAAGGTATGGAGGCGTCTGAGTTGAGCCAGTTTGGTCTAGTGGTTAGGGAGGAGGACTCGTATCTGGGAATACCGGGTTTGATTCTCCTCCATGAAGCCAGCTGGGTGATCTTGGGCTAGTCACAGCTCTCTTCTGAGCTCTCACAGCCCCACCTGCCTCACAGGGTGTCTGATGTGGGGAGAAGAACAGGAGGTTTGTCAGCCACTTTGAGTCCCCTTAGATGGGTGAGAAAGAGTAGAAAAGCCAACTCTTCTTCTTCTTCTTCTTCTTCTAAGAATGTAAGAGATTATAAGGAGTCCTGCAGCCCACCTAGTCCAGCATCCTATCTCACACAGTGGTCCACAAATTTCTTCTGGGCATTGAAAGGCAGAAGAAAGCAAAACCTTCCACCTGCTTTTTAATCTTTAGAGGCATCTTGACCATCTCTTTAACCTGGAGGCCTAATTCTTTCTTAAAGTTCTCCAGGCTGTTTGCTGATACCACCACTTCTGGTAGTAAATACCACAGACCGATGACCCACTGGGTAAAAAAATACTTCCCTTTGTCTGATCTGACTCTCATACCCAACATCTCCATAGAGTCTCTGTTGTGCAACTAGAGAAAATAATTTTGCTCCATCCACCTTTTCCACACCGTGCGTGATTTCAGATATTTCCATCCTTTCGAGCCTGAAGGAGGCCCAGGTGTTGCGGTCTGATTTCACAAGTGACATGTTCCAGCCCAGCATGGCAGAACAGTGTCTTACCATTGCCTCTTTTTGAAATGCTCTTCAACTGTCCTATAGTCCTGGTGGTCACCCACGCAAGGACTAACCAGGCTCAACGTGCTTAGCTCTGAGATCAGCTTGAAATCCCAGTTGTTGCTGTTGTTGGATGCCACCGAGTTATGGGCCACTCCTGGTTGACTTAAGTGGGCACCTCCATGCCGTTTTCTTGGTAGACGTACAGAAGTAGTTTCCAATTCCTACTCCTGAGGAGCGGCTGGGGATGGAACTGGGAACCCTCTCCTTTCCGGGCAGTTTGCTCTACCATTGAGCTACACCTCTGTGAGACTCCATGGACTCTTCTAGGCAGTTTTCTTGGCACAGATACAGAAGTGGTTTGCCTACTTCTAGACAGAGGATGGAGATTGAAACAGGACCCCCCTGTTTTCCTAGCAGGGGTTCTTCTATGCAGTTTTCTTGGCAGAGATACAGAGATGGTTTACCATTGCCTCCTTCCAGGGAAAAGATGGGATTGGGGACTCAAAGCGGCTGACAAAGCTTCGGTTCATCTCCCCACAACAGAACACCCTGTGAGGTAGGTGGGGCTGTGAGAGCTCAGAAGAGAGCTGTGACTAGCCCAAGGTCACCCAGCTGGCTTCATGGAAGAGGGCGGAATCAAATCCGGTATTCCCAGATAAGAGGCTGGCTCCTTAACCACTAGACCAAACTGGCTCACATTTTATATATTGTACGGCACCTTCACTCTATGTGTTTAGACACCCCTTTACGCTGGGCTTTGGTTAAGTAAAGGAACAGCCTTTTCCTCCCCACATTCAGACACTGCCATGATTTTAATATGTTTAATATGTTACTGGTTTTAATGTGTTCATTTTACATGTTGTAACCTGTCCTGAGACCCTTGTGTATAGCGTGGGATAAAACAAACAAACAGTAATCCTCTATAGAAAGCCAGGGAGCATTCTATGAAGCTGATGGTAGGAGAGTCAGATCAGACAAGGGGAAGTATTTCTTCACCCAGAGGGTCATTGGTCTATGGAATTTGCCGCCAGAAGAGGTGGTAACAGCTACCAGCCTAAATGGCTTTAAGGAAGGGTTAGACACATTCATGGATGATAGACGTATCAATGGGTACTAGAATGGATGCCTAAGTACTGGCACACTATCAGGAGAGAGAGGTGGAGAGAAAATGGTGCTATTTCCCTAAGCAAGGATTTAGCGTGGTTTGCATGGGGACAGGTATATTCAACTTGAGCCTGCGCTTCCGTCGGTCGCATGGGGACAGGTCAATTCGGACTCAGCTCCAAATTTATCCAATTCGGACTAAATGGCATCCATGGGGACGTGGCCTTAGAGGCATATTGCTTGTTCCCCCCCCCCCACCTGCTGTAGAGAGGGCAGAGAAATGCCACCCAACGCCCCTTCCCCAATCTCAACTGCGGGCCATTTCTAAACAGTGATCAAACAGAAATGAGCCTCTTCCCTCTGCGATCTGATCGCCAGGCAAACATGAAAGAACTGATCGCCCCAGTTTGACAGGTAAAGATGCTGCAACGAGGGGGTGTGTGTCATCTGACCCTTGCTGTCCCACGAGCCTCTTCCCGCAACCCTCATTCCACCTGCTCCCCGGTCACCGGCAAACAGCTTCTGAACTTTGCCAGCTAAAAAGCTAACCAAAGCAGCTACATGCTTGCCGGCAATCGGGGTGGTGGTAGAGTAAGAGTTCCAGGAAGAGGCTCATGGGACAAAACGGGCCAGATTACCTCCTCATTGCTGCATCTTTACCTGTCAAACTGGGGCGATCAGTTCTTTTACGTTTGCCCATCAATCAGACCGCAGAGAGAAGAGGCTTGTTTCTGTTTGATCACTGTTTATAAATGGCCAGCAGTTGCAGTCCCCAATGCACAGGACAGGAACAGTGACCGCGGGATGTGAAAGCCCACCTCCTAAGGATGCCAGAGTCTGTCCCCTCCCCAAATAGCCCAGGAGTGTCCCCATGTGCAGACTCAGCCCCCAAAATAATGTGGACTTCACTCCCAAACTGTAGCGAGAACAGTTTTTTAGAGGACTAAATTTAGCGTGGATTTGGGTGATTTGGGCTGGATGTAGCCCGGTTTGGGGGCTTTGCATGGGGATACTCCTTGACTGATTCGGATTCGATTAGGACTTTATAGTGCATGGGGATGCGACCTAAGGCCATTTGCTGGGATTTGAGAGAAGGAGAAGGTTTGCCCTTGTCTCGGCTTGAGATGCCCATGAGCATTTGGTAGGCCAATGTGTGCAAAAGGATGCTGGACTACATGGGCTGTGGCCTGATCCAGCAGGGCTCCTCTTATGTTCTTATGCTCTCTGCTTTCCAGGTAATTTGCTTTTTCACTGGGGTACAGGAACCTCTAATTTTAGATCTTTCCAACCCCCCAAGACCAACATGGCACCTGAGACCCCCCTAATGGCCCGAGACGCTCAGTACTGTCAAACCTCCTGCTGGCGTCTGCGAAAGGTTTAAGCTCCTGGCACTAGTGAGAAATGAAGTCATAAAGTTCCTATTCTTATTCAGTCAAAATGTTGCATGAAGGCCAGAAACCCGAAACCCTGGAAGGCAGAAATTACACCCACCAGACCTGTAAGTGTATCTTAGCAATCAACATGCCCAAGGCGGAGAGGTCGCTCTCTAAAGGTCACAGTGGCCCTATGGATTCGCAGCCAAGGAAGTACATAAGCTTTCCTTTGGGCTTGCAACCAGACACGATCAGTTGAAGGAGTGATCCAGGAGTTACTGAGGTTGGAATCCACATTATGCCCAGGAAGCTCCCAGTCCAAACTACAGCAGCCAGTCTGGATAGCTCTAAGAAAGAGTTGGACAAATTCATGGAAGACAGAATGGATGCCCAGGTACATCTTCCAGGCTGGAGAGACAGGCAAGATGCCACTAAAGGTCATCTGGAGAGAACTGGGAGCAGGTGAAAGTGAAGCAGGAGCCTAGGGTGGGTTTCCCATTAGTATTAAGCACCCATTAAGGACCCATTTAGGACCCATGAGGCACTGGTTTGGTACCGATCAGGAAGACCCCGTTCCCACCTCAGACCTCATGAGGACCCAGTGCATTCACACCTGTTCAAGGGAAGTCTGGATTGAATGGGGTCTACGGGCCCTGAAATCTGGTCTTCTCGTGGACCCCTTTAAAGCGCTCCTCAATCCGGTCTTCAGCAGTGAGGACCAGATTAGAAGGTCTGCATTCGCACCGCGATTGGGTCAATGGGTGGGTACCTGGGGCAGCACCCTCGACGGGGTGCGGGCGCCCCGAACCCCAAATCTTTGAAGCAGGTGACGATTCTCTGAAGACGGCTTTGAAGATTGGCACACGCTCATCTGGAACTCCCTCTCTGTTCTCCCTCTCTGCCGCTGGCCTGGAGCTGTGAAATAGCTCTTGTTTGACCGCGGTTACCGTTGTCAGCTTATGGGTGGGCCTGCCTTGCTCCCAACCGGGCAGCGGTTTGTAGCTGCTCCGAAACCTCTCCGTAACTAAACTTCGCAGATGTAACCCGGTTGTGAAGATATGTTGTGGAGCTTGGGGGGGGGGGGTTAAAGCTCCATACCGGCTTTGGAGGTCCCCCCCACACACACACATTGCCCATCGCCTCCCAGAACTGTTCCTTGACTGACGCGCGCATCAGCCAATTGTTCTGCGCCGCCCTTGCGTCTTCCACTTGGGGTCAGATGGATGTTCCACATGGGTGCTCTGGCGTTCCCACCACGAGCATGCCTAGCACCCATTGCTATCGGGTCCTACACTGCCCTTGGAGAAGCATTGGGTACTTTCCAGGATCCGGATCTTCTAAGGCTGGATTCGTTGAAGATCCTATTTCTTAGATCCGGATTAAGGGAGGTAAGTGGGGAAAAACCCTAGGTCTTCTGCTTGAGATGCCCAGAAGCCAGTGGTGGGTCCCCATATGAGATAGGATTCTGGACTAGATGGGCTGTGGCCTGATTTGTTCTTATGGGCAAATTCATGGGGGACTGATTTATCAGTGGCCACTAGAATTGTTTCCTAGGTACCACCTGCAGGTTGGGGAGACAGGCAAGATGCCTCTCAAGACCATTTGCAGGGAATCGAGAGCAGGTGAAGGTTCTGCCTTCATCTTCTGCTTGAGACGCCCAGAAGCAACTGGTGGCCCACCGGGTAAGACTGGACGCTGAACTAGACGAGTTGCGGCCTGATCCAGCAGGACTCCCGTTACGTTCTTATGCGCCTTACAAGGCTGCCGTGGGGATAAAACTGAAGGGAAATTCAGCAGGACATCAACCTCACAAGTAAATAAGCACATAAAATTATATTGTAGCCCTCGCATATATCATACAATTCCTCCCACTACAACTAGAGTCTCATAAAGAGCAGACGAGGTGGTTAATTTTGTTTAGGCTATATGCAACACTGCTTCTGGGTGTGGGTGAATGAGCTGGTGTCCACTTTACAGAATGTTCTCCACCACAATATCTAATTTAATACCCACAGGAAGTGGGCAAAGAAAGGGGCTTTAAAACACACACACAATAATCCACACCCTCACCTCTCACTGTAACCCTTTGGTCAACAGATGAAGCTAAACATCACAAGACTTAGGACAAACAACAGAAGAAGAAGAGTTGGCTTTTCTATCCCGCTTTTCTCACCCATTTAAGGGGACTCAAAAGCGGCTGACAAGCTTTCTCTTACATTCTTAGAAGTAGAAGAAGAAGAGTTGGCTTTTCTACTCTTTCTCACCCATTTAAGGGGACTCAAAGTGGCTGACAGACCTCCTGTTCTTCTCCCCACAACAGAAGACCCTGTGAGGTAGGTGGGGCTGTGAGAACTCAGAAGAGAGCTGTGACTAGTCCAAGGTCACCCAGCTGGCTTCATGGGGGAGGGAGGAATCGAACCCAGTATTCCCAGATAAGAGTCTGGTTCTCTAACCACTAGACCAAACTAGCTCACAGGATTGCTTCCTGTGAACATTTCAGTTAAATTTGTGGAATTTACTACCCCTACAGTATAAATTACTCCCAACCCAACCGGCTTTAAAAGGAGCTTTGACAAATTTGGTTGTCTTTGCACTTACCTTAGTTAATCCGGATTTAAAAGATCTGGATCTTTGAAACCCAGTCCTCGTGGGATCCAGTCTTTGAAGATCCGGATCTTGGCGAAGACTCCATCTGTCTGCATGAGCCCTCTAGCACCCGATGGAAACTGGTGCCAAACAGGCGCCATGCGGGCACCGTAGCACCCATCCTGGCGCTCCAGTTAGCTAGAGCTTACCTTGTGATGCATCCGCTCTGTAGACCGCATTTGAGAGTCCGTGTCCACATTTCAGCACGCAAGACCAGTTTTTTAAACCGGTTTTGCGGCCGAAATCCGGATTAAATGTAAGACCTGAAAAATCAGGTCTTACATCCGTCACTTCCGCACACGGCCAGGGGAAGAGACGGATTCCGGCGTCCGCCATGTTTGGAAGGGCAGAAGCAGGACTGCCTGCTTCCAAAGCCCTTCCCTGGCGCACCGGTTGCCACCAGAAACATGCGGTGACTGGCAGCTCCATGTTCCAGTCCAACGGCTCCGGGGGAAGCATTGCCGGTGCGCGAGCCGGAGGACGCTTGGAATGGGTGCTGGTGCGTCCGCACAGCACTCACTCCAGTCTGTCCTCCGGAATCTGTCCTCCCCAGCGTGTGCGGATGCGCAGATCCATCACAAATAGTGACAGATCTTCGGGAGGATGGTTTGCCGGAAAGCAGATCTATGTAGATCCGCTTTTTGGTGGCAAATGTGGAAACACCCTTTGGGTGTGATCAGGGAAGAGGACTAAAGGGGGCTGAACCATACTATAATGGGTGGATCCTGCATAAATTTGCCTTCCTTTTTGCCCAATGGCTGATTACACACTGTTGGGTGCCACGATGCCCAGCGTTCCAGTAAGTGCCTGCCCTCTCTGAGGAGTAGCTTGGCCCTGTTAGGATACTGGGTTCGTGCAACGGCCAAGTGAATACTACAGTGTGGACACAAAACACTGGTAGCAAGCGTTTCCACAGTAAACAAAAACAAGTTTATTATTATACACAAGCAATACTAAAAAGATAATAAAGTTCAGGTAGTTGTTGGTTTAAATTTGCAAGTCTCTTAAGGCTAGGAGCTACCCCTTTCTCTAAAGGAAAATGGTTCCCCTTTTAAAAGACAAACCTCTCCACGTTCCTCCCCCTCTGACTTGCTTTGCCACTGCTCAAGCCAAGCCAGTGTACCAGAACGTGGCCCTAGATGATCACAAGGCCCAGTCCGTCCTTGCTTCTCCGATCATCCAGCCTGGTCAGTTGCTAGCGAAGTCTCCCTCAGAGCCCCAATCTTCCTTGATTGTCCCCTTCAGAAATCGCTCAGCCAACAGCCCAATGGTCAGCTACTGGTTCCAGCTCCCTCAGGATTCAGCTCTTTTCCTTTCAGCTCTTGTCCCAGCACGAAGACATAGTCTGCTGTCTTCTGTGATCCTTTATACTCATCCCCCTGACCCTGATTGGCTCTAGCCGCAATAAAATGCTGCTGGAGATTCCTAACAGAGGTTGCTGTCCCTCCAGCCTGATTGGTGGGAACTCCTTCTCTAGCCCCTCCAGCACTCAGATCCCCCGACAGCTTTTCCCTCCAAAACCTTACTGCAGCCAATCACTGCAACAGGGCCCGCACAGGATTTCCCGCTCTTTTTGCAGCCCAAATCCCAGGGTTTGCAACAAACTTTGCAACAAGGCTGGCTATTGCAGCTTTGCAAGAAGCCTGCAAAGCCCAAAAGCAAAACAGTTTGCAGCCTGTACCCAGAAACCGTCACATTGGGTGACAGAACTTTTATCCAATCAGAATGCAGGGGGTGTTGCGATGGTGGAGAGGGGCGGAGAGCTAAAAAGGTCTTATAAAGGAGTCTCAGGATGGGAACAGAAAGGTGGGAGCAAAGCGAGCCAAACTAGTATGGAATGAGGAAGGATGATCAGGTATTGGGTGTGGCCGGAACTAGTGCAGGTTGAGTCGTGTTTCTTAATAAGATGGAGTGTGTCCACACTTCTTAATACTGCGCATCAGAATGCGCAGCCAAGATTGAGCCATCACACACAACGGCCAATACTACTGCAAATTTGCTTAAGGCTGATATATCAGCATCCCCTGTGCAGTATTTAGAAAATCCAAAGTTTCCTGCCAGTCTGGCCAGGACGGAGAGAACAGCCAACGAGAGCTGGCAGGGCAGCTCAACTCCCATCAGCTGCCCCATCCCCTGTGATGCACGCACCAACACAAGCTCTCGCAGCTTCCGAGAAGGAAGCTACGGGAGGCTGCTGTAGTCTGGATAGCAGCATGTTGCTTCGCAGCAGGCAAGCTGCGGATTTTCCACCAACTGCGAATTTTATTCTGCTAGTCTGGAGGGGCCATAGACTATTTCAGCAAGATGTGACCACGCCCTCAGTTTAAAATAAAAAAAGAGGGAAGAAAATGACTATTTGGGGCTGTGACTGAACTTGTAGAACAAGTTAGCTAAAAACACTATCATGGAAGTGGAAGACAGACCTGTCCACAGGCCGACCAGCAAACTGTGTTTGAAAAATGTGACTCCTTCTTTTGTTGAATAACATTTAAAAAATGCTGGACGGTGTGCCTATAAAAGTTGGTGCATCTTTTTCTGCCTCTGCCCATCAGAAGTCCTGAGCTGCTTGAGCAAGAACAACATTCTGACTACCAGAAATAAATCAAACCGGATAGGCAGGTTCTCGTTTTGCATTTAGGTGGTGGTAAGTTTAGTTATTAGACACAACACCACGACAGAGAATCTTAATTACAAGACCCACATGGTACTTATATTTAGCTTTGCTACCTAGGTGGAATTATGAACTACTGTTGCGTTGGCAGGGGATTATGGGAAAAGCAGATCAAATACCCACCGAACGCCAGGTCTGGAAAAACTGAATTCCTGTGGAGAAGAAACCAATGCCCTTGAATTTCAGTACTCATGGCTACAAAATCAGACCAACTTATCGACCTGCCTGTGCCTTAAGATCTGGAAGGGAGGCCCTCCTGGGTGTCCCACCACCTTCAGCAGTGAGGCAGGTGGGCACCCGGGAGAGGGCCTTCTCAGTAATGGCCCCCAGGCTATGGAATAGTTTCCCCCTTGGGGTGCATCAGGCCCCTTCTTTCTTTCAGGCAGGCGGTGTAGACATACCTCTTTGCTTAGGCATTCGGCTAAATGTTGGTTACGTTTCCCCCACTACAAGCACTACTGTTTTATTTGATATTGTTTTGTTTTTAATATGCTAGATTTTAAATGTTGTGGTAGCTTTTATTGTTTCAGTATATGTCGTTTTGTTTGATATGCTGGATTTTAAAGGTTGTTACCTGCCCTGAGACCTTCGGGTATAGGGTGGGATGGAAGTATAAATAATAAATAGAAATAGAAATGTTAGTCCAACACATCTGGAGGGTGCCAAATTAGCAGAGGGGAATTAAAATGTACTTTGAGAGTCAACACCTTCTTGCTAAAGGGAACAAGGAATTTATGGGTGTTTTTCCACCGCAGCCGGATCTAAGAAGATCCGGATCTAAGGAATGGGTACATTCCTTAATCCGGATCTAGTAGATCCAGATTAAGGGAAGCACCCAATGTGTTTCCACGGAAGGTATAGCAGGTGTAACCCCCCTGCTATAGGAAACACCTTTGCACCCATGTGGGGAATCCGGATCAACCCCCAAGTGGTCAGTCCGTCACCCCAGGTGTCTCTGGGGACAGGGGGGTGATCTCCAAAGTCCCAGCTTCGGAGTCATTTCGGAATCATTTCGAATTGAATGTCGAAAATTGCATTTGTGGACATTCCTAATCTCTACTTGCTCCGGGCTGGTAGTTCCTGATTCTCTGAACTGGTTAGAACCATAACTCAGGATAGCAAAGGCAGGTTCAGCTATCCAGAGTAGGAAACTCTATATTGTCAGTGGCTGCAACCGAAACTGAACCATACGCCTTGGCTGCTCTTGGATGTTTCCTTTTGAAAACCAAGGACAAGTCCTGTTGCTTGAAAAAGGAAAAAAAAATGAAATAGTGATGGTGAGTCATGCTGGACAATTCAGAAATTTTCCATTGGGTCCCAGTGCCAGATGAAACTCCACCAACCCAAATAAAGGGGAGGAATTAAAAAGCTTCAAACAAAACAATGATTATGACACTTTCTTAGCCCAAACCAAACCGAAATATATCTCAGGGTAGAAATATGGGCCAAAACAAATCATGGTGATTGTTAGAAAAAGGACCGGGCTGATTCTCTAGAGAGGTCACTGTACTCTGCCTCAAATGGCCTTCTACCCACCTTCTAGTAAAAGTACATATTTCCTGTTTATTTGCTTGATACCTGGATATCTCCAGATCAGCTCTGAGAAGCCAAAAGAGACAACAGTGAACCCAATAATTTTCTGTTGGCTGACACAAAAAAACCTGTTTTGTAAAAATATGTTTTCTTTTGAGTCTAAAACAGAAACTCCTCCGTAAAATCTTCAAGCTATTCTGCGTTCTTTGCTAGAATAATAGAATCCTGGAGTTGGAAGGGACCTCGAGGGTCATCCAGTCTGACCCCCTACTCAGTGCAAGATTACCTAAACCGTCCCAGACAACCTCTGCTTGAAGACCTCCAGCAACTAGGGGTCTGCACTAATGCAATTTTCGGGATTGGATTCAATTCAAATTGAGTACCTGAAAATTAAATTTGATTCTAATCTTTACAATTCAAATCTACCCAAATCCGATTCGAATTAAGCAAATTTGAATCTATTCGTTCGAATTTTTTATTCGGATTTGCACTTACGTATGTCAACATTTGTATGTGCCCATACACATGGTTACGTATCCCGTATGCATCCGTACATGTCTGTATGCATCCCATAGTTATCTCATATGCAACCCGTTTTCATCCCATACGGATGCGTATGGATGCTGGAAAGATGCATATGTGCAAATTTGCATCATATAGGAATCTGTACGTATATGAATGAATAATTCAAATGAATGGATTCAAAAATTCAAAACTCATTCGAATGTTTGAATTTATGGACATTCGATTCAAATTCAAATGTCAAAATTTGGACAAATTCAATCGAATTCCAAATATCTTTGAATATTCATACACATCCCTTATCAATACTTCCCATGGCAACCTATTCCACAGACTGACCGCCCTCACTGTCAGGAAATTTTCCCTAATATCTAATCTGAATTGACTCCCTTGAAGTTTCATCCCGTTGTTTCTAGTCCTCCCATCTTGTGCAAGTGAGAATAGGGACGATCCCTCTGCACTGTGTCAGCCCTTCAGATACTTGAAGACCACCATCATGTCTCCTCTCCGTCTTCTCTTCTGCAAGCTGAACATTCCTAGATCCTTCAACCTGTCCTTGTAGGACATGGTTTCCAGACCACTCACCATTTTGGTAGTCCCCTGTTGGACTTGCTCTAGTTTGTCAATGTCTTTTTTGAACTGGGATGCCCAGAATTGGACACAGGACTCTAGATGAGGTCTGACCAAGGTAGAGTAAAGAGGATTAATTACAATCCCTCTGCACTGTGACGGCCCTCCAGAAACTTGAAGACCACGTTCATGTCTTCAAGTTACAGGCTGGTGTTGTCTCAAACTCCAAATAGGGTTTTTTTTCCCCCAGAAGGAATGCTTTTGTACCATGCCTAGAATACCCCCATTCCAAAGAACATCTCTATGATTGGGGTAACTTAACACCCCACGCAGGTTTGCCGCAAAAATCTCTGCTCCCCTGCCATATGCCTGGCAGCAGGTATGAAAAACAAATAGGATACAATCCATCAACTGCATTATTTTTCATCTGTACTGATGAAAATTACTGTAATTACTATAAATCCCAGATGCCTTTTGTTTACCAAGAGCAAACTGCACATGCTAAGTGGCTGAAATCGGAAGATACTATTTTCTGTACATGATTATTTACTATTTTGCTATTTTCCTGAATTTTCAGATTACAATTCCCCACTTTTTTTCTCATTTTTAAATGTAAAAGCTTTAACATGGGCAGTTGGCCTCAGGATGAAAATGTTAATGCCATTCCTTTCTTCCCAGTTTTTAAAGGTCCTAATCAAGCCTACAGCTATGAGATTTCCCAGTGGTTGTCCATCCAAATGCCCTGCTTAGCTTTCTGAGATCAATGGATGACAGATGATGTCAGTGACTGCATCTTTCAGGCTGGGGGGACAAGCAGGATGCCTCTACGGCCATTTGCTGGGATCAGAGAACAGGAGGTTTGCTCTTGCCTCTGCTTGAGATGCCCGTGGGCAATTGGTGGGCCACTGTGTGAGACGGGATGGTGGACTAGATGGGCTGTGGCCTGATCCAACAAGGCTCCTCTTAGGTTCTTAGTCGAATCTTTAGATTAGAGACGTGAGTTGCCTTTTCTACTCCGCTTTTCTCACCCATTTAAGGGGACTCAAAGCATCTGACAAAGCTTTCTATTCTTCTCCCCACAAGAGGTGGGTAAGGCTGTGAGAGGTCAGAAGAGAGCTGTGACTGGCCGAAGGTCACACAGCTGGCTTCATGGAGGAAGAAGAAGAATTGGCTTTTCTAACCCGCTTTTCTCATCTGTTTAAGGGAACTCAAAGGAGCTGATAAACTTCTGTTCTTCTCCCCACAACAGAACACTCTGTGAGGTAGGTGGGGCTGTGAGAGCTCAGAAGAGAGCTGTGACTAGCCCAAGGTCACCCAGCTGGCTTCATGGAGGAGTGCGGAATCAAACCCATTAAGGAGTCCATCTCCTTAACCACTTTGTTCAGCACTCCAGTATCCATAGCTCACTGTAATGTTCATATCCAGGCTTTGATATCTAATGCGGCAGATGGGAACTGCGATTAAAAAATCAGGTGTCTTTGTACCGCACCCCCCTGTTACAAGACTACAACAGCCATGGTGTTCGTGAAGTCCCTGCTGTTCTGTCTTTTAGTTCCCTGTTGAAAACTTACTTATTCTCAGGCATTCCCAGAGTGAATAGATGTTTTTCTCGTGACGTCCCCAGAGCAAGTGGCAGCCGAAGGAAAGAAGGGAACAGTAAAACCCATTGTGCAAATAGTTTTTCCTTGGGCAAAAAGGCAGATGCGACTCTGTGACAGAAACCCAGTAACATAAATCAGTCACCGAAACACTTTCTGTTGGCGCACTGTGCGCATGGGGCAGGCCGCACCCTGACGCTTATGCGTAGCCTTCCAAAGGAGGCCTGTGGCTCACACACTGCAACAACAACAACAGAGATAACGCACATCCCAGTTGTAAACATAGAGAGACACGCAGAATGGAGCACTGCAGATTAGAGAGGTGCACAAATGTTTTTTCGACATTCTATTCGAATCGAATCGAATCCCCGAAAATCTGATTTGAATCTTTTAAATTCTAATTTAACAAGATTCGATTCGAATTTACCAAACTCGAATCTATTCCTTCAGATTTTTTATTCAAATCTGCACATACGAATGTCAACAGCATGCACATGTGCACGTACGCCTCTTCCCCACATCTGTACACATCCGTACACGTCCGTATGCATCCTGTAGCTATCCCACACGCAACCCGTTTTCGTCCCGTATGGATCTGTACAAATGCGTATGGACGTGGGAAAGATGCGGACCCTCGAGTATGCATCGTGTACATGTGTGGATGTTTGGATAATTCAAACGAAGAGAGCCGAAATTAAAAATTCGATTCAAATGTTTACATTTGAGTTTCGGGACATTCGCTTCGAGTTTGAATGTCAAAATTCGGCACATTTGACCGGATTTCGAATGCCTACAAATATTTGTGTGCATCTCTACTGCAGATAATATTTTTGGCAGAGATCAGACTGTGATTTTGGTAAACTGTAATATATTCAACAATATTAAATCAGGGCCCAGAATGACCTCTGTCGTTCCTGCGTTGTCACGTCCTGTCCGACTCTTTGTGACCCCCACAGGTCACAGCAAGCAAGGCACTTATTTCCTCTACTGTGTCCCAATGTTTGCCCAATCTCACATCTGTTTCTTTCATGACACTATATTCATGTCATCCTCTGTTGTCCTTCTTCCTTTGGCCTTCAACCTTCTCCAGCATCAGAGTCTATTCCAGTGAGTCCCGTCTTCTCATTACGTGGCCAAAGTAAACCGGACTTCAGCTTTAGGATTTGTCCTTCCGGTGAACAGTCAGGGTGGACTGCCTTTGTTGTTGTTCAGTCGTGTGAAACCTCCCTGTGACCTCATGGGCCAGAGTATTCAGGTCTTTCTGTCCTCCATTGTCTCTTGGAGATCAACCAAGCTCCTGTTTGTGGCTTCCATGGCACTATCTGTCCATCTCGTCTTCTGCTGCCCCCTCCTCCCTTTGCCTTCAGCTTTTCCCAACATCAGAGCCTTTCCCAAAGAATCCTGTCTTCTCACCATATAGTATTTGAGCTTTAGCTTCATCATTACCCTTCCAGTGAACAGTGACGGTTGGCTTCCTTTAATATTGACTGATCTGATTTCCTCACAGTCCAAGGGGCTCTCAAAAGTCTTCTCCAGCAAGAATGATCCCTGCATCTCCTTAAATTACCGCAACGTAAGAAACATTCACACTAGCACAGCTCTTGGGATCTCTGCCCAGTTAGCTATCTTTGGGAGGACAGTGTGTGTGGCCCCTCCCGAAGAATGCCTGCCATAGCTGAGGTAGAATGAGAACCTCCTCGATGTCATCATCTGACCCACTCAACCCTGAAGATTCAGGGAGTAAAAGTACCCAGTGGAACCATCTTGAGAAACTCAGAAATTCTGGCCAGTAGTGGAGGCTGCAGGGCTCAGACTCTCTTATTTCACTACAACTAAGGGTTGGACATTAACTGAGAAGGCCTAGAAGAGAACATGTAACACATGCACAGTTTTACAGGCAAACATCTGACCACCATATCCCACTCTGCTTAATGGTAGGGTTGGCCACATGGTTTTAGACAGCAAGTGAGCAGGTTTAAATCCATAAGACGTCTGTTTTAGCTCCAGAAGTTCATTCACCTGCTTTATGCAGACGCCACATGACATAAGTCACAGGGAGGTTGGATGTAGGCACTCAAGACCACAGGTCAAGTTAAGGGCATCTTTCAGGCCAGGGGGACAAGCAGGATTCTTCTAAGGCCATTGCTGGGATTCGGAGCAGGAGAAGGTTTGCCCTTGTCTCTGCTTGAGATGCCCATGGGCAATTGGTGGGCCACTGTGTGTTTCAGGATGCTGGACTAGATGGGCTGTGGCCTGATCCAGCAGGGCTCTTCTTAGGTTCTTATGTTGACAGATACAAGAACTTTATAGGGACAAGCAGGATGCTTCTAAGGCCCATTCCTGGGATTCGGAGCAGGAGAAGGTTTGCCCTTGTCTCTGCTTGAGATGCCCATGGGCAATTGGTGGGACACTGTGTGAGATGGATGCTGGACTAGATGGGCTGTGGCCTGATCCAGAAGGGTTCCTCTTATATTCTTAAGGGCCTGTTCAGTTTGCAGTGGTTGCTTTCTGAGTTCTTTCTCAGCAGCTGACTCCAAAATGCCACCCATAACGGAAAGAAAATGTTAACCTCCAAAATTAACTTCACTAGTTACATTCTGGAACAGGGTTCTCTGCAACATCATTTGTTGAAAAATGTCCAAGCACTGACAAGAGATTTCCTCATACTGAGACTATTCACAGTAGCATTATCAATCCAGTGACATCTATATGACCTCGACCTTGAAATAATTCTCATTTGAGAAGTGGAAAAAAGGCTGTTTAATGTGCTACAGCTCTATACCACTGCCATAGTTAAGGGCTCAGCTACCTCTATGTTTTAATCAACTTTCAATCCATTTATAGAGTGAGAAAACCCTCCAATAAAGTAACCAGCTGCTTTCTTACCACTTGGGGTACGTCCAGACAGGGGTAAAAATCCGAGTTAAGTCCTCTTGCTGTGGAGTATTGTGTCCACATTTTTTGTTTGTTCGGGTGAACGTGAGAACTGGTGTGAGAACTTGCTTTCACCCAAGAACTTGAGGACCTACCAGAATGTACTTCACGCTGAGCATACAGTGAGGGGGTGAGCACATGAATGGAAGCATCTCACTGCCGCGATATCACGGAAATGCCAAAACGCAAATACTGACTCTGGGCCTATCACCATCACCCATCACAGCTCTGTCCATCACGTATGCAAGGAGCATGAAACAGGTATCCAGGTATTCAGGATATCCGCATGCCCAGATGCACGCGTCAGTAGAACGTGTGAAGGCAGCACCATCCACACACTGTCTAGGTAGGAGCATTAACTGCGGAGGGAGAATTTCCCACACTATCACCTCCTGGTGAGATATCCTGCCACCATCTGGAAGGGGTCCTAGTCGACCCTAACTGTTTTTCGCCCATAGCTTACATGCTTTTGCAAGTCTCCAAGATCCATAAACACAGGCTACTTCTGCCAACTGCGCATACATTATGGAAAGAAAGGAAGAGGCGTGGCAAACTTAAAAAAAATAACATAAACCAAAAGCTAACATAGTAAACAAGCAGGCATTAGAACACATTTCTAGTTCCGTCTTAAGAATAACACAGGTAGAACTCATCCAATGAATCAGCCAGAATATTTCTGCATAAGATATCACTTTGACATAACTAAGCTGTTGAACACAATTACACAACTCTTTCTAAACTCTTTTGGCATTCAATTTGTATTCATTCAAGTAGATCCCCTTCGGAGGTGGTAGGATTTTATTTGATACAAATGTATTTCTAAGAATTCATACGAATATCTGATACGAACAAACACGTATCCGATATGTATCCAACACGAACACATACATATCCGACACGTATCCTGTAACATATCCGCTCTGAAAGCATCAAATCCTGCCTGAATCCACTTTGAATCTGCTCTCAATCCATGTCAATTGCATTCTGGATCCGTTGCAGATGTGCCTGGTGTAGCCACTTTCCCCACCTCACCAGTTTCATGAATTTCCGAACTATTCATACGAATGTTTGGAAGCATTCATATTCAAACAAACGTTAATAAACGAACGTCGTAACATGCAGTTCATGTGCGAATGTCTGAATTTGGCAAAATTCGGACGAATAACGAATGCTACGAATATTTGCGGACATCTCTACTCACAAGTTGTTGTTCTAGGCAACACAGCTGCACATTGCGAGGACTGGACCAAAAAACAGCACACAGATTTTATTATTTATTTACTATTTGTATTTCTATCCCGCCCTATACCTGAAGGTCTCAGGTCGGGTAATAACCCTTAAAATTCAGCACATTAAAACAAAACAATATACAGTATATTCTGGCGTATAAGACTACTTTTTAACCCAGGAAAATTTTCTCAAAAGTCGGGGGTCGTCTTATACGCCGGGTGTCGTCTTCTTATACGGAGAGTATATCCCAAACCCTATATTTTAACTGGAAAAGTTGGGGTCGTCTTATACACCGGAATATACGGGTATATTAAAACAGTAATATCTGCAACAATGTTTAAAATCAAGTATGCTAAAACAAAACAATATAATCCGAGTCCTAATTTTGGAAATTTGCAATAAGGTTTCAGAGCTGATCCAATCTATTCTAACCCCACGTGGTATAGGGCAGAATATCAATGTAAATAAATAAATCCTTTCCTGTGTGTTCACTTTAGTCCAACCTTTTGGCTTCTCTAGGTCACGTTGGAAGAAGAAGAGTTATATTGGGTCACACATTAAATAGACAAACACTAATGAAAACTGATAAGCAAGAGAAAAAAAAGGTCTGTGTGTAATTTCATAAAGTTTAAATAAACATAAAGCATGGCTGGTGGGCACCCGGGAAGGGGCCTTCTCAGTAATGGCCCCCAGGCCATGGAATAGTCTCCCCCACGAGGTCCGTCGGGCTCCTTCTCTGTTCATGTTCAGGAAGAAAGTGAAGACGCACCTCTTTACTTGGTCCTTTGAATAAATGCCAGCCATGTTTTCCCCACTGTAAACACCATTGTTTTAATTGATATATTGGATTTTAGACATTGTGATGGTTTTTATTGTTCTATTAGATATTGTTATATGATATGCTGGATTTTAAGGTTGTTACCCGCCCAGAGACCTTCGGGTATAGGGCAGGATAGAAATATAAATAATAAATAAATAAATAAACTTATGATTTTTGTATTGGGCCATTCTGTTCCACATGGGGCCTATGGGCCGCAAGCTGGACACCCCTGGCGTAGATGGAGGGTCTTTTGCAAGAGATTCCGGAACCTAGGAACTACCCAATCCGACCATTTTTATGACCACATACCCTGTCTACACCAGAGACGATAACATTCGGGTCAAAGAGTACGCGGGTTTTGTATTACATGGCTGAGGACTTCCTGAGGTAAGCAAAAGGAGTCAACTGTTTTATATCTAGGACTGCCAGTACTACTTTGGGACAGAGGAGTAATGGAGAAGCTAAACGTAAACGCATACAACTTTCCAAAAAACTGGAAAAGCGCCATTAAAGGGGTTAGGCAAGAGAAATGCTCATTCCTAGCTCTGCAAACAGGGCACAATAGGAAGTTGCTGTCACTGAAGAATATAAAATAGAAATATAGTAGAAATTGTGCCATGTCCCTGAATGGTTCTGAGAATACACTGGTACTTATTTGGATCTCATAAGACCCAGATATCAGTCCCGGCTAGAGAATGTTTTTTTGACGTTCTGTTTGAATTGAACTGAGTACCCAAAAACCTGATTAGATTAGAATCTCTTAAATTCGAATTTAACAAGATTCAGTTTGTATTTACCAAATTTGAATCTATTCGTTTGAACTTTTGATTCGAATCTGCGCATAGAATTGTCGACAACATTCGTATGCGTATGTATGTATTTTTCCCACATCCGTACGCATCCAAACATGTCCATATGCATCTCATAGTTATCCCATATGCAACCCGTTTTCATCCTGTATGGATCCGTACAAATGCATACGGATGCGGGAATGATGCGGATCTTCAAGTATGCATTGCGTAGGAACCCGTACACATACAATGTCCGGATAATTCAAATGAATGGATCTGAAGTTCGAAACTCAATTCGAATGCTTACATTCATATTTTGGGACATCCTATTTGAGTTCGAATGTCGAAATTCGGCAGATTCAATCGGATTTTGAATGCCTACGAATATTCATTGAGATCCCTAGTCCTGGCGTATATCCAAAGGCCTTAGGGCAAGTCTCGTAAAATTAGAATAAAACAGATAAAATAAATTAGTTAAAACAATGCAGTGCTTGCATTGGGAGGTCAGATGTTCCCTCAGCTAAAGGTCAAGGTAAAGAAATGTCTCTTCACCTGACATTCAAATATATACAATGAGGACGCCTGACTCACTTCAAAGGTAACGCCATTCCGTAACTTGGAGGCCAACACCAAGAAGGCCCTTCCACATATCCCTGGCAGATCCTGTGCAAAGTTCATAATAATGTAACACATGGCTTATTACAATGTGTCTTTCCCCATATATTAATTAGAAGTGAACAGCTGACTAGGGACGTCCATTAATTTTTTTTTGTATTCGATCGTATCGAATCACACGCAAGAAAATTTGTATTCGTTTGAATAGATCCCCTTCTAATGTGGTAGGATTCTATAAGATACGAATGTTTGATCACGTAAAAATCCCATACGAATGCATAGAAATAGTATACAAATTCCATACGAATCCCATATGAATGTATCAAAACATTCAATTTGAATTGGAATGCCAATCTTCAAACGTGCCAACATTCGATTCGAACTGGAATGTCCGAATTCTGGTAAATTTGTACGAATTTGAAATGTTACAAATATTTTTGCACATCCCTGCTTTAATGTGGGAAGAAATGGAGCATAATACACAGTTTTGTTGCTTTAAAAACAAAAGCAAAAAACATGTTTCATCTTTGCACTCATTGCATCTTGCCAGGCTGTTGGCATCACGTAAACACCAAATATTTCAGTTCACATCACTTTAGGGCATTCAATGTTATACTCAAGAACTATGATTTTGTACTAAATCAGACAAAACCTTGGAAAGGCAAAGTGTATGATACAGTATTCACACAAGCATAAGGTACATTTATAAAGTAGTCAAATAAAACAGGCAAACGTGGATATGAAAATATTTGAATTTTCCAACGGGGCACCTTTTTCAATACCATTATACGGCTGTTCTAAATTTCATACGTAAGAATCGAGCAAATTCTAAGAACTTCAAACACTCTTATTGGGAGCAGAAAACTCTACAACGCTCAAACTATTATTTTATTCACTTATTCATAGTATTTATATCCCTTCCATCACTGGACGGTCCCAGGGCAGGTCACAAGAGTAAAAAGATCAAATTTATAAGTGTGAAAACATACTGTAATTAAAATACTGTAGAAATACGTGCAGTTCCCTGTGAATTCTAGCTAAGGCATCTGTGAAATTCAACACTTTTTATTTTCAATTATAAAAATCCAAAACTGCCACTCTCTTTAAGCAATTAAATTCATATTACCTGACCTATCTAGTTTACTTTTTGTCTGTCCTTTTTATCTTATT
Organism: Aspidoscelis tigris stejnegeri; assembly: GCA_023333525.1. Lineage (NCBI taxonomy): Eukaryota > Metazoa > Chordata > Lepidosauria > Squamata > Teiidae > Aspidoscelis > Aspidoscelis tigris. The sequence goes on along the minus strand of JALMGA010000006.1, from coordinate 85,486,645 downwards.
GATATTGTTTTTAACGTCTTTATTGATTAGAATATCTTGAAATTTGTTTATACTTCTATGTTTATTCCTTTCATGGTTTGCTTGGTTAGAATGCAATGCTTTTGACATGAAATAAATAAACAAACACCTGTCTTATACATGATTATTTACTACATCCAGTTATTGTTTTATTTGTTTTACAAAATGCATTTTAGAAAAGCACTTATTTTTTATTAAATTTTAAGTCAATAAAACAATTAAACATTAACGTTTAAAATTTAACGTTTGTTATTAATCACAGAATATAAAAATCTGGATAATTAGATTATTTTCAACTTTAGACCATCACAAATTGATAGTGGCTGGTTTTTAAGGCAGGGAATAGCCCCAGACGTCCACAAGTGAAATCCTGAATTTTGGACCCTGAAGAAGTTTTAACTGATAGCTAGTTAATTCACTTGAGAAAATATCCCAAATTAGTTGGCTCCAGGAACTGATTGTTAAAACATTTGAGTCCTTCCTTCAATGCGTTTATTATGGAACGTATCCCTGCTATTAGTAGATTATTTATGATGTTTTTATAACTTCATAGCTATAAAGTAACACAGGTTCTGGATTCTAGATTTAAAAATGTTAAAAGTTATCTTCAATAGGTAGTAAAAATACGAGACCAAAATAAGTTTCAAGGTATGAAAGCAATATTACCATTGCTTTCCGCCAAGTGACCTGTACCTAACCGTATGATTAGGTAAAATTGTTTTTATTTCAATAACTACCCGGAATCTTTGCATTCAAGTTCAGGACTGGCACACTTTCTTTCCTTATCATTCTCCATTATAAATCTAGCCTCTTTCACCTATAGTACAAAAAACTTCTCTTTTACCCCCATCCCCATATTTCAAATAAGATCAGACTGCCACTTACAGGAAGCCGGACATTTGAATGGAGACAGACATCTTTTACGTTTTTCTTTGGGAAAAAAAAAGAAAGAAGAAGGAGACAACCACAGCCCCAAACAAACCAAGCAGCCTAAAAGCGAGGCAGGCAAGAAGAGCAAGATTAAAGAAAGAGCACCACTAACCCCAAATCCCACTGGCCGCGAGGGGATAGTGTCGCCGTGATGCCAGAGCTTAAGACCCCGGCAGAAAACACCTAACAAAGCAGAATGGCTTTAACAGACAGGCACAGCTGCTCTGCAACGGAGCAGGGACCCGTGGTGGGGGCACCCGTGGCAGGGGGCGATGGGTATTTCATCGGCCTCTGATCCATCTGGAAAGCAACACCATCCCCGCCCCCCAAGTGAGGACCAGTTGCTAGCCCTGGAAATGTAACCGGCTGCTTTTCCTGCCCTGTGCTGCCACCTGCAATGCAGCTAGCGAGCTGGCTAGAAAGCGATCCAAGGTTTGGGGGGATTTTGTTCGTCACCCACCCCTTACTTTTAGAGACCGCTTTTTATTCCGACGCGATTTTTATGCGCAGAATGCGCCCTCCTCATTGACCATTATGAAAGCCTCATTGAGCGGCTGAGGAATACTATCACCTCCTGAGGAAGAGAGAGTGTTGCTTTTTAGCAGGTGCAATTTGGGAAGAGATTTTTGGGGTTTCTTTTGGAACAATTCATGAATCTTAGGGCCTTTCCGCACAGGCCCTAAAAATGGAATAAGAGCCAGATGTGGGAAGGATTAAGATGTGGCTTCCACGAAGGGAATGGAATTAGGGTCCGTTTGAGGACGCCACGTCTGCACGTTGGTGCACAAAAATCAGGTCTTACATCTGGCTTTCCCCCTTAAACCGTTTCTGAAGTGACCCTTCCGAAGCGGCAGGGGAAAGAGCCGGATTGCCGGCACCTGCCCAGCTGTCACACAGGGAGGGCCACCACAAGGAGGCCGGCAGCCGGCTTCCCTCTCACAAGATAAGGGCCGATCGGCCCTTCTCTTGCCAGGGGAAGCCGTGGCCTACCCGCCCACCCCGCCCAGGGCCGCGCGCTCACGCTCGGGTGGCTACCTGGTCGCTGCTGGCTCAATTCTGGGAGCGGCAGGGCTGGCGTCGATCACGCACACGTGCGCCACGGCCACCATTGGCCAGCTGCCATCACGAGGGTGGCTGGCCAATGGGAAGGGGCCAGTCACTCTTGTGAGGGTTGCTGAGAAATGGAGTCCACGGCATGCACCTGCGCGATGGATGTTGGCCCTGCCGCTCCCAGAATCAGCCCATCAGTGACCAGGTAACCACCCGAGCGTGAGCGCGACCCCCAGCAGGGTGGGGTGGGGTGTAGGCTGCAGCTTCCCCTTGCAAGAGAAGGGTCAATCACCCCTTCTCTTGCGAGGGGGAACCCGGGGAACCCGCCTGCCGGTCTCGCCATGTCGGCTCGAAGGAGCCAATGGCGGAGGCCAGTGGGCGGCCCCAGCGGTCAAACGGAGAGCATGTGCTCTCCGTCTCTGACAGCTGGGCAAGGCCTCTGGAGGCCGGACTGGGGTGGGTGCTGATTCGTCTGCATCAGCACCCTTTCCAATCTGGCCCTGCCGCTGCCGCCCCGCGCAAAAGTTTCCAGCAAAAGTTTTTTGCACCCTGGGGGAGGGGGAAGTGGGCTATGGTAGGGCTGCCACAAATGTGCAGGGCACGTTGGAGAGGACCCTCTGCGGGCCAGTCCTCCGCAGTACAGTGTTCAGTCAAAGCAGACACCTCCCACACACACAGTGGTCACACCCCTCACATAGGGCGGGAGCACCCCCGGGGGCTCCCACACCGCCTGCAGCAGTGTTTGCCTGAGCCGAGCTGGCAGAGACAGCAACACGAGGCTCCACCGGCTGGCGGGACCCGCGCATTCAGAGGCAGGAATAAAAAGATGAGTGCACAAATGGTTGGGTGTTTTTTGGTTTTTTTTGCATTTGATAAACAGGGAGGCTGATGGGGCGGGATAGAAATGTAAGCAAATAAATATCCCGCAACATATTTGAAAGTGTGAAATCCGCTCTGAATCCACTTTGAATCTGCTCTCAACCCATGCCGAATGCACGCTAGATCCATTGCAGATGTGGCTGGCGCAGCCGCTTTCCCACCTCCCCGGTTCACAGATGTAGCAAAGCCTTTGTACAGAGGTTCAGAAATATTCGTACGAATACAAGTGTCGATGAACAAATATGACAACATCCAGTTCGTTTATGAATGTACCAATTCATATCAGTTCCTACAAATATTGAATGTTAATATTTATGCACATCCCTACAGTGGAGTCTTAACGGTGCTCTATATTCGCCCTCCCCCATCTGGACAGGGACAGGGGGCCTTTCCGCACATGCCGCCAAAAATAATCTGTCTTAAACAGAGACAGATTCTCAGAGGCCCCGCACATCCGCACAACTCTTCTTCTTTTAAGTGGTGTGAAAGATTCCTTAAACAAAAAAGATGCAGTAAATGGATATACTTGCACCTAAACTGTACACTTCAAGGCCACAAGTGTGGATACAGTGGATGTATCACATCTGTGCTTAGGCATCTGCATTGGTTTCCAATGAGCTACCAGACCAGATTCCAGGTTCTATCCTTAGCATAGAAGAACATGAGAGCATAAGAGGAGCCCTGCTGGGTCAGGCCACAACCCATCTAGGCCGGCATTGCATCCCACAAAATTGCTTATGAGCAACACAAGGCAAAGGCAAGGGCAAAAACTTCACCTGCTCCCGGATCCCAGCAAATGGGCTTAGAGGCATCCTGCTTGTCCCCCCAGCCTGAAAGATGTACCTAGGCATCCATTTTAGTACCCATTGATACATCTGCCATCCATAAATTTGCCTAACCCTACCTTAAAGCCACCTAGGCTGGTAGCTGTCACCACCTCTTCTGGCAGCAAATTCCATAGACCGATGACCCTCTGGGTGAAGAAATACTTCCCCTTGTCTGATCTGACTCTCCTGCCCATCAGCTTTGTAAGACCTTTAACAATTTGGGACCAGCTTCCATGGCAGACCACCTTTCTCAATGTATAGCAGTGAGATTGTTAAGATCTTCAAGGGAGGTCCTGGGATAGGTTTCACAAATCACTGAATGTCATCTTATTACTGCTGGGCCTTATCTGTGGTGGCACCCACACTCTGGAATAATCTCCCCTCTGATATCCGTAGGGTACTTACACTTCTGGTCTTTAGGCATCAATAGAAAATCTATCTTTTGACTCAGGCCTTTCTAGGATGTATGCTGGTTTGTTTGCTTCCCCTAGCCTTGATTATGTTTTTATAGAAATATTATGATTTTAGCTGTTTCATTCTTTGCACACCACTTCAACATAATATAATGGGAAGCTGTATATATACATTTTAAATTAATCAAAAATAAATAAACCAGTCTGTGCTTACATAAATTGAATGCTGCTTCACATAATACTCTGCACAGATGGAAAATCAGTCAGGAAGCACAGAAAAAAAAATCATTTTGCTTGAAGGTACAATCTTTCTGAATGTGATCTTCCTTTTTTAGATGACAGAGAAAACCACCAGGGGTATGCAGGTTCGTTCTGCTGTTAAAGCAAACACCCATTTGTTCACTTTGCCATCAAACTGTTTAACAGGGGAAACACTTCAATTTTACACTGTTTCACGAAGGAAAAAAACCCATTTTTTCCATTAAAAAAAGTCCTTTTCATGGGCAAAAATGCAGCAAAGCACACACATGTTTTTGTGTTTGCAAAAGTGTCTGTGCTCATGTGTAGGAGGCTGGTTCAGTTTGATAAAACGTTTGGCTATGCAAACAACCACGTTTGTTCCAGTGCAAATATCCACAAACATGAATGACTCAATCCAATTTTCAAATGTTGATCGAAACCTGCACGTGTTTAGAAACCACCAATGTGCTCCACCAATGTTCTAGCTGTGACTTGCCAAAGCTTACAATTCCGGTCACCACACCTCAAAAAGGATATTGTGGAATTGGGAAAGGTGCAGAAAAGGGCAACCAGAATGATTAAGGGGCTGGAACAAAATCCCTTATGAAATCAGGCTGCAACATCTAGGCCTCTTCAGCCTGGAGAGACGGTGTTTAAGAGGGGACCTGACTGAAGGATATAAAATCATGCATGGTGTGGAAAAGGTGGATGGAAAAAACTATTTTCTCTATCACACAACACTAGAACCAGGGGGCATCTATGAAGCTGATGGGTAGGGGAGTCAGATTAGACAAGGGGAAGGATTTCTTCACCCAGATGGTCATTGGTCTATGGAATTTGCTGTCAGAAGAGGTGGTGACAGCAACCAGCCTGGATGACTTTAAGAAAAGGTTAGATAAATTTATGGATGACAGATCTATCAATGGCTACTAGAATGGATGCCTAGGTACATCTTTCAGGCTGGGGGCACAAGCAGGATGCCTCTAAGGCCATTTGCTGGGACTTGAGAGCAGGAGGTTTGCTCTTGTCTCTGCTTGAGATGCCCATGGGCAACTGGTGGGCCACTGTTTAGGACAGGATGCTGGACTAGATGAACTGTGGCCTGATCCACCAGGGCTCCTCTTAATTCATGTAGTCCATCAATGCCCATTAGAATGGATGCCTTGGTACATCTTTCAGGCTGGGGGAACAAGCAGGATGCCTCTAAGGCCATTTGCTGGGATTCGAGAGCAGGAGAAGGTTTGCCTTTGTCTCTGCTTGAGATGCCCATGGGCAATTGGTGGGCCACTGTGTGCGACAGGAAGAGACCTGCTGGGTTAGGCCACAGCCCATCTAGTCCAGCATCCTGTCGCACACAGTGGCCCACCAATTGCCCATGGGCATCTCAAGCCCATTACCTCTCATTAATTTCAAGGCCTCCCTAGAGTCTCAAAGAGTCCAGCTCTTTTGCCAGGGGTCCACCCATTAAAGCCCCCCCCTTTTTGCACCATTTAGCTGCTTGCTGTACATGCAGTTTGTTCAGTATACTCTGCTCATGCTCTTGGCCTCAGTTGGCATGGCTATGTGGCTTTTTGGGCAAGGTCCCATTCCACCCAAGCTACCTGCTTGGTCTCTTCTAAGGCTCATATTTTCTTCTGCGTTCCTATCTGCAGAAACCAAGGCTCTTAGGAAGGACAGAGAGGTACTGGCTTCATGAATGCACCAACCAGAACAAGAGCGCTAGGGAAAGCGGGTCTGTGTGCAGTTCAAGGTTTTCCCAATGACTGCCCAGATAAAGAGAAACACCTCGCCTTTTGTCCACACCCTAAAGGGCAGCGGCGGTCTCCTTTCTGTGGGCATGGCACGTGACCAAGCAGATTGAACGGAAACCAAAGATATCTGGACGGGAGCCTCCCACTAGCAAAGGGAAAAACAAAATAAAGACCGTAGCTCATGTATCTGCTTGGATCTTGGCCAGTATTTACCGAGCATTGTAAAGATATGGACCAATATTTTTAGCCTGGTTTAGATTTTAAAAAAGGAAAGTTTGATAAGGCTCTGGTTCAACAACACTGCAGATCAGTCGGTGACCCAACGGCTTTTCCTTGGAAACAGAGGACAGTTCACTAACAGACTGCATTCGCCTGCACATATTAGCACAGCTGATGAGAACTGGAGTCCAAAACATCTGGATGGCCCGCCACTGGCCTGGGTTATTCAGAGGCAGACTGAATTTCTAAACCATCAACTTCAGTTATTTATTTGTTTGTTTGTATTTCTATCCCACCCTATACCCAAAGGTCTCTGGGAGGGTAACAAAATTTAAAATCGGATGTATATTAATACAGTAACAGTGTCTGTAAAGTGGGAGGAGACAGTATATTCCCATTTAGCCAAAGGCCAGGGGAAAAAGGAGTGTCTTCACAGTGAAGGAGCCTGACGCACCTCAAGGGGGAGACTATTCCATAGCCTAGGGGCCACCACTGAGAAGGACCTCTTCCAGGTGCCCACCCCTTTTAGGGCCACGATCACCTAGATTGTCAAGGGGTGGTGATGAAAGATGGGACGTGGCACTGTGCCCCCTGGTGGTGTCACGGGGGTGTGTGATGCTTGGCAAGCTTTGAGATTGTCAGCCAACGCCTCAGGCTCCATGCCGCGATGACTTATATTTTGTCAAAGGAAGAAACATTTATTCCCGCTCAGCACATGAAGTTAGGGTCCACTACCGTTAAGCAGACAGCATCCCAAACCAAGTTTGTTAGAATGGTGGGAAAATATTCTGTGATATGAAAACCTGCTGAAGTTTCTCAGGATGCCATTTACTTCTGTTTAAACAAATTTTAAAAAAATCTGTATAAGGGGCCCGAAGAGACATAGGCCATGGCTCCACAACTGTTGGTGGAAGTCTCCCTGGTGGCTCCATGAACATAAGATGAACCCTGCTAGATCAGGCCACAGCCCATCTAGTCCAGTACAATGGCCCACCAGTTGTTTCTGGGCATCTTAAGGAAAAGACAAAGGCAAAACCTTCACCTGCCTGCAAATGGCCTTTAGAAACATCCTGCCTCTCTCTTCAACCAAGATGTGGTACCCAGGCATCCATTCTAGCATTGCACCATTCATATTCCTGCCCTCCATGAATTACTCTATAAGAATATAAGAGGAGCCATGTGGGAAGAGGCCTCAGCCCATCTAGTTCAGCATCCTGTCTAACACCGTGGCCCACCAGCCGCTTGGGGACATTCTCATGCAAATGGAAGTACACCCTCTTTTAGATATTCCCCTCTTCTTCTACCTCCAAGTGCAAAGAGACTACAGTACTCATTGTTCCAGGGGACCTCAGCACAGCATCCTGAGTATGGCAGGCAAAGCCCTTATACAGAGAGTGTGATTTAATGTCCTTGCCCCCAGGTAGGCATTGTGTATTTTGGTGGGCACATCATGCCACCAAAACCCGAGTCACAATGCCCAAGGCCCTTTCTGTAGGCCCCTGAACATGCCCACCTGTGGCTCTCCCTGATTACTCATATTGTCCAGTGAGAAATGGTTAGGTGGCCCATACATTTGTCACTTGACCATGACACATGACACACATGTGACATGTTCTAGTGTGACGTTGTAGCCATTACTTCAAGCTCACTCTCTCTTAGTTTTATGGAAACTGTGTCCATACCATTCTCAAGAAGGAAAGCAGCACTGAAGTAATTTGGAAAGTTCTTAAGCAGAGATATAAGAAACCAACCGGCATGGAGTATATGGTGTACTCAGAGCCAGTGTCAAAGGCTGACACTGTTGGGCAACCGTCAGGACTCCACCAAGGTCCCAAAATCTTCTGACCCCAACTATTTTCCTGGTTCCTGGTCACTTCTTTTCTCCACTTGTGGAACAGCAGGCTTCAGGTCAATGCTCCAGATTAGCTCCAGAAGGACAACAGAGGCAGCACACACCAAGGGCCATCCTCTCCTTCATGGCTCGTCCTCGTCCCAGAGATAGCAGGCTGAGGGGTTCAGTAAGATATGCATGAAGCCACCCATTTCTGGGTCTCTTTCCAAGAGCCCAGTGAGATGGTAATGAGCTCCTCATGTTACCAGACCAGTCTAGCCACCTACACTGGACGACACCTGTAAAGCCACGTTAAAGTGGTATCCCACTGACACATGTTCCAGGCAACAGGACAGCCTCTGGTGGCATGTGGCCAGCTCCCACTCTGGCAACCGGACACAACATTCCCTGGAGGCAGCTGGCACAGTCCTAAAGGACCATGCAGGATATACCCAAGAGTCCCTGGGCTCAGACCTCCACACTGGCCACAGAGCTCACTGCTGACTTTGGCCCAATGAAGGACTGTCAACCTAGGCTGCTGCACATAGTTGTAGGAAGAATAACAATGCAGAGGAGAAGAATAATTCTCCCTTAAAAACGCTTCAGAATAAAGGCATGCTAGAAATGCAGTCATCATCATCATCATCATCGCTTGGTTTCATGAATAAAGATTTAGGAAGGGCTCAACCCATGCTTGCTGCATGCATGGTGATGGCTGAAGAGGCCAATGTGGGATAGACAAGTCTGGTCGCAGAAGATACAGAGAAAGGTCTCCTTGGGCGGTACTGTAAAGGCATGGTTCTTCCTGGGCCTATTCGCACTTGGCTTTATTTTGGAATATATCCTGGAATAGGGACTTGCTGTCCATATGCTAGTGCAGGCTTCAGCAGGCCCAAAGTGAGGTCTGCCAGAGTCTGCATTAGCATGAGGACCACAGACCCCTATCCTGAGATATACTCCAAAAAAAGGCCAAGTGCGAATAAGCCCCCGGGTTGTCTTTCCCCCTTGAGACTGGTTCTACAAGCACTCTCAGAGGAGGCAGCACCGTTATGGATGGTGCATCTCCATGCCTCTCAGTTTGAGGCCAAAGTGGACCACTGGTTGTGATTAATATGGCCAAGGGAGTCCTGTATCTCCTCCTTGGGGCTCCTTCGTTTTGGCAGCCGGTGGTGAGTTCACCATAAAGCACCATCTTAGGAAGGGGATGATCCTTCATCCTAGAGGTATGCCCTGCCCAGCAGAGCTGTGTCCTCAGCGGCACGGACTCGATACTAGCAGTAACTAGCTAAATAAATGGACAGGTGTTACCTTCTTCACATCTTCCGCATACGGATCCAGGCAACAATTTCCCGTGGGCTTCTCTAATCAGCTGTTATGCAAAATCGTAAGAACCGTAAGAGAAGCCCTGCTGGATCAGGCCACAGCCCATCTAGTCCAGCACTGTGTCCCACACAGTGGCCAACCAACTGCTTTTGGGCATCTTAGGAAAGCAGAACAAAGGCAAAACTTTCACCAGCTCTTGAATCCCTGCAAATGACCTTAAGGATGCTGGACTAGACAAGCTGTGGCCTGATTCAGCAGGGCTCCTCTTATGTTCTTATAGGGTTTATTCCTACTAGCACTAAGTACTCATTAAGTACCTCTTAGGGACCCATTAATGACCCATGAGGCTCAGAGCAGGAAGACCCCATTTCCACTGCAGACCCCATTAGAGCCACATTTGTTTCCACCAGTTCTAGGGAAATCTGGATTGGAACTATAATCCGGATTTCCTGTAGACCCCATTAAAGGGGTCTACAATGGGGTCTTCGGGAATCAAATCCGGATTATATGGAACTCATTTCCACCGCGATCAGGCAATGGGATCGGGGGGGGCTCTAGGGGGGACCCCATGTGAGAGAAATGCCAATCGTTTCAAAGTTTGTGGGAGATCGCTCCAGAGAATCTTAGAAGAATCTCCGGAGTGTCTATGGAGATTATACCCCCTGTCCCCCCCCCAAAACCTGGGGTGACGGGCGGGCCCCATGTGGTTCGATCTGGATTCGCCACATGGGTTCTCCAGCGTTTCCACTGCAGGCAGGCTAGCACCCATTGCTATTGGGTATTGCACTGCCCATGGGGACGCATCAGGTACCTCCCTTAATCTGGATCTACTAGATCCGGATTAGCTGAAGGACCCATTCCTTAGATCCAGGTCATTTTGGATCCAGATTAAGAGAGGTCAGTGGAAAAACCCCATTTTCTCATATCCCAGGGACTGAACGAGGGATATTATATCAAGATGTTTACCCACCAACAGGACTCACTTCCTCCATTTGGCATTATACGTTAAGGCAATCTGACGGCCGTTGGCCCATCTGTTTGACTAACTCATCAGGCAAGTATTGTGCAGTTTCATCGTCCGGGTCCCAAGTGAGAATTCTGAAGAACAAACACACCTGCTTCACTGATTTGTCACCTGAAGCCACAGAGACAATTCAAGGTGGATTTGCATACAGTATAAATAAAGATCCAAACCCTTATGCTGGAGACCAAGAAAGCTGAGATGGGAGGAGGGGGTTTCATGCTAGATTCATTGCACTTCTGTACAGACAGTCTTTTATAAGCTGATGTGATGAGGCCCAAGGTCATATCTTATCCACGGTTGCAAAACCATATTTAAGTCAATCTCTGCAGGGGTCGACATGAGTCTTTCTGAAGTTTGTGTCTGAGTTTTTATTACTTTTATTTCCAAGCGAATCCGGCCAGGGATAGAATTAAAATCCATCAATTCCTTATCCTAAGATGACTCAGCAGCTAATGTAAATATTATGCAACCAACGACATGCAGTCCAAGGCTTGATCTGGTTTCAAAGTATTATTATTATTAATGCAAACAAAAGAATCGTGTAGCAGAGAGCAACAGATTTATGATGGAATACTCTTTCATGGATATTAATAGGTGAAATTTAATTCACTCTGCTTGACGAGATCCTTGGTTCTTCTGGCTGCAAACCTTTCTAAGCCTCTTCGCTTATCTCTAAAGCAAAGAAATGCCACCCGGCTCACAGAATTCGACCTAAAAGCCCTTGGTAACCTTTCTGCACCTCTTCTGCACCATTCCTTCCAACCATCCAACCTAGGGATGTGCATGAATATTCGTAGCATTCGTTAACCATATGGATTCATCTGAATTTGGACATTCGGTCATGAACAGAATGTGAGGACATTCGTATTAATAGTTTGGACGTGCGTGAACCTGGGGAGATGGAAAGCGGCTGGGCAAGCCACATCTGCAACGGATCCAAATTGCTTTCAACATGGATGGAGAGAGGATTAAAAGCGGATTCAGGAAGGATTTGACCATTTCAGAGCGGATGTCATGGGATACGTATATCGGATATGTATGCGTTTGTATCGGATTAGAGATAAGCACAAATGTCTTTTTGACTTTCTATTCAAATCGAATACCCGAAAATCCAATTCGATTAGAAACATTTAAATTTGAATTTAACAGGATTCAATTCAAATTTACCAAATTTGAATCTATTCGTTTTGAATTTTCAATTCGAATCTGCACTTAGGAATGTCGACAACTTTCGTATGTGTACGTACACATCTTCCCCACATCTGTACGCATCCCATAGTTATCCCGTATGCAACCTGTTTTTGTCCCATACACATCAGTACAAATGCATACGGATGCGGGAAAGATGCAGATCTTCAAGTACGCATCGTGTAGGAACCCGTACACATACGAATGTCCGGATAATCTGAACAAATAGGTCCAAAATTCAATTCAAATTTCGGGACATTCAATTCGAGTTCGAATTTTGAAACTCGACACATTAGATCGGATTTCAAATGCCTGCAAATATTCGTGTACGTCCCTAATCCAACCCTTCCCTGTTTTTTCAAGAACCAGTTCTAAGGTGTCACACACCTTTCTGTTTTGGATATTAATTGCAATGTACCTCCATCAACCCAGGCGTCCTGCCTGACACGGTTGCGTGTTATTGTAGTCTAAGAGGACAAGGCTGGGAAAGGCTTTAAGGTGCCATTTAATCAGGCGGAGAAGCCTAAAGTGATCCATAAGAACTGTCACCCAAGGTGACCACAATGGTCTCTTAACAATTTCAAATGCCTCCTACTCTAGATTCCTTTCTTCCTCTACTCCCTTGAAGTGAAAGCGCCTTCCAAAGCTGCCAGGTGCAGCAGCACCTGGAACGGAATCTTTTGCAAACAAACGACGACGGCTGAGTCAACTGATCTTTGTATGAAATTTATGATGTGGTTGTTTTTAATACACCCAGAACCGGATGCAAATGCTATTTAAGCTTATCAATAGTTTTGCCAGCAGTGGGAAGACTTTTGTGGCACCAGAATAAGCCATATGTTCTTTTCCTTCCGTGATTCACGCTCCTCCATTTTATGCATGCTAAAGTACGAGGGACTTTTGGGACAGTCTTGGGTGGAAACCAATCTCTCGTAAGGACAGGACTTCAGACAAAAGCATCCTAAAAGGTCCCTTTGTTTTCAACTGTGCAATGCTACACTGCATGTGACAATATGCATTTTTAGAGGCAAAGTGTAGGGTTTAGGGAGGACAACAATTAGAGCAATTTTTATTTTCTACTTACAGCTTCGCCAGCTCATCAGGGAAAAAGGTGACCAGTCACTTAGGCATCCATTCCAGCAGCTATGGATAGACCTGTCCCTCGTGAAATTGTCTGTAAGAACATAAGAGAAGCCCTGCTGGATCAGGTCTCAGCCATCTAGTCCAGCTTCCTGTTGCACACACTGGACCATCAACCATTTATGGGCATCTCAAGCAGAAGGCAAAGGCTAAACCATTACCTGCTCTCCACTCCCTGCAAGTGGCCTTTAGAGGAGGAGGAAGAAAGTTGACTTTTCTATTCTTCTCCGCACAACAGAACACCCTGTGAGGTGGGTGGGGCTGTGAGAGCTCAGAAAGAGAGCTGTGTCTAGCCCAAGGTCACCCAGCTGGCTTCATGGAGGAGTGCGGAATCAAACCCGGTATTCCCAGATAAGAGTCCAGCTCCCTAGCGACTAGTCCAGCTCCCTAGCGACTAGTCCTTGTCTCTGCTTGAGATGCCCGTGAGCATTTGGTGGGCCACTGTGTGCGACAGGATGCTGGACTAGATGGGCTGTGGCCTGATCCAGCAAGGCTTCTCTTATGTTCTTATGTAGACCAAACTGGCTGACAAGAACATAAGAGGAGCCCTGTTGGATTGGGCCACAGCTCATCTAATTTAGCATCCTGTCTCACCCAGTGGCCCACCAACTGCTTCTGAGCAGAAGACAAGGGTGAAACCTTCATCTGCTCTCGAATCCATGCAAATGGCCTTTAGAGGCACCTTTCTTCTCTCTCCAGCCTGGAGGCAGTACCAAGGCATGCATTCTAGTAGCTATTGATAGACCTGTTCTCTATGAATTAAGAGGAGCCCTGCTGGATTGAGCATTCTGCCTCCACAGTGGCCCACCAATTGCTTCCAGGGATTCTCAAGCAGAAGACAAAAGGCAAAAACTTCACCTGCTCTCAAATCCCTGCAAATGACCTTTAGAAACACCCTGCCTGTCCCTCTAAGCCAGACGCAGTGTGTAAGTATTAACATCTTGTTTGGTCCTGTCCTTGGATAGGAGACCACCAGGTAATCAGAGAGTTGCTACCTTGCCTTCACAATAAGAGCTGAGTTGTTTCTGTATCTCTGGAAGCCGACTCAAGTACTTTGGGAACCATGGGGAGAGAGAAGGTTTTCCCTTCTGTATCTCCAGGGCAAAGATAGTGCCGTGGGGTTCAGGGGACTTCCTCTACCTCCTGGCCAAGGCATGGTGTGTCTCCTCCCCTTTTTCCTTTCAGTCAGGTAGGTCATTTGCCTGACTAAAAGGGATTTGCTTTTCCAAGGCCCAAGGAAAGGAAAGCAAGGGTTGCCCAAAACCTCCTCCACTCTGGAAATCCAATGGCAGGCAGAAAGCTCTGCCTGGGCCACATGGAGTGTTACATTCAGTATTGAGGAAAGCCTCATATTATCCACACTCCAACCAAAAACAAAGAACGTATGGTTGCCTTTCATTGGAGAAAGATGCTAAGGAGGATGGTGCTCTTTACTTAAACAAAATGGATTCCTCCACAACGTTCGCACTACATCAGCTCTACACTAAGGGACAAAGGAACTACCTTATACTTGGGAGGTGGGGGGGGAGTGAGCTCAGCGCTATCTAGGGACGTGCACAAATGTTTTTTGGGGGGGTTCAATTCGTATTTGTTTGAATTAATCCCCTTTGAAGATGGTCGGATTAGAATCTGATACAAATTCGATCTGAATCCCTGCTACGAATCCTATGCAGATGCCCTACAGATGCCCTACGTAACCACTCTGAATGCATCAGATCCACCCTGAATTCTCTCTGAATCTGCTCTCAATCCACTTCGAACCCGCTCTGGATCCATTGCAGATGTGACCGCCGCAGCCGCTTTCCCGCCTCTCCAGGTTCACGAATGCAACGCAGCTTCGTACGAACGCTCCGAGGCGTTTGATTTGAATCCGAATGTCAATCTTTGAATGTGCCAACATTCAATTTGAATTCAAATGTCGAAATCTGGACAAATTTGTACAAATTTCAAATGCTCTGTGCTCCTAGCGCTATCTGTGCCTAGGCCCAACGGAGTGCCAATGCTCCCCTCAAAAAGCCTTCCTCAGCATCCAGAGACAATCTGGACTCGGCAAAACCAAACAACCAAGCAGCGGATTTGTTTTCTTCTCTCCAGGCTTGGAGGGGTCCCCTCTCATTTGGGGCCTTTCCACACTCCCCAGTAGAATGGGGTTGTGCCAGGTCTAATCATGCTCTGGGCTTCTCCTTCCACAATACTGGCGGGGAACAGGAGTTGTCTACCAGCATTCCAGGGATAGCTAGATTGGAGCAGGAAGGTGCACAGAATGAGTCATTTTTTCAGGGGGACCCATTTCAGCAGCGCACAATTTTTTCAGGGGGACCCATTTCAGCAGCGCACAAAGGTTCATGGGCAACACAGGCCTTGAATCTGCCTCCAAAGCTTGTGAGAACTTTGGAGTGATGGGGTGTGGCATGGACCCTGTCCCAGAACAGGCCATTCATGTGCAGATGGCCCTTTTCCAGGCCAATAGAACGACTCCAGCATAGCAGTGCTCCAGTCAGAGCCATTACCACTGGAGCACTCCACTTCTTCCAAGTGCGGAAGCAGCCTCTCTGAACTAGTGCATAGAGTTCAGATCATGTCCCATTTTAAATTATGCGCCATTCTGTGCCCCACAGAAGCTACTCACTCAACTGTTCCCACAAAGATTTGGAATCCCTAGTTTTTGATCCAAGGCAGTAGCCCTCCAGGGTTTCCATTAAAGACCATTCCCAGAAATCCGGAATCCTCAATATCAGGTTATCAGCAGGTAGTCCACAGCTGACCAAAGTGCCTTTCTAGAAACCATAATAGGGCCTCTGTAAAAATCACTCTCATGAATGAGTTTAAAATCACAGTCTAAAGGTGTTTTTCCACTACTACTAAGTACCCATTAAATACCCATTAAGCGCTGGTTTGGTACCGATCAGGAAGACCCCGTTCCCACTTCAGACCCCATTAGGACCCAATATGTTCACACCTGTTCAAGCGAAATCCGGATTGAATGGGTCCCTCAGGCCCTGAAATCTGGTCTTCCCGTGGACCCCATTAAAGGGGTCTTCAATCTGGTCTTCAGCCTTGAAGACTGGATTAGGCGGTGTGTGTTCGCACCGCAATCGGCTCAATGGGGTTGAGGGGCGGGGTCTGGGGGGGCACCCTTGTTGGGGTGCGGCCACCCCAAAACCCAATGGTTCGAAGCAGGTGGCTATTCTCCGGAGCTGGCTCCAGAGACAGCTCCAAGGATCGGCACAGACTGTATTGTGGAGCTTGGGCCAGGCTCTGGAGAGTCTCTGGAGCGGCTTGTCCCAGATTCCTAAGAATCTCTGTAGCGGCTCCGGAGATTTCCCCGCCCCCAGATACGTTGCTTGACTGACATACGTGGCAGCCAATCACTCCGCGCCATCTGAGGACAGCGACACTGCCCGTGGAGATGCATTGGGTACTTGCTGGGATCTGGATCTTCTAAATCCAGATTTGTTGAAGGACCCATTTCTTAGATCTGGATCATCCTAAATCCGGATTAAGGGAGGCAAGTGGAACCCCACCCACCCCCTAAGATTTCCACAAACAGGTGATGATGATGACTTGGATCCAACTGTGGAAGTCCAAGGATACATAAGTTATGGTTGCGCATAGAAAGGTAACTGGGTATCAAACGGCTCTGGGATTCCGATAGAAGGCCTCCTAATGTGCTTTATAACTACACTTTCCACTATTCAAAGATGCTTGGAGACGTCAGTTAATCTTTAATAGACCATCAAACCAACACTGCAAGTTGTAAGGTGGTCAAGCGCAACTGATATTTGTAGAGCAAAGGAGGTTGTTTCAGTAAAGCTGCGTAAAGAACTTGAATAAAACAAAACACAAAAGACTTGTGGCCCTGTTCACATAAGACAGAGCACTGGAGTGTAAAAGGTCTCAGTTCAGAAGTAAGATCTGGACTCTTGCCTTGACCCTCAGGCTGCTTAAGTTTAGATCCTATGTCTATAGCAGAATCCTGGGCGTTTTTACACTTCCTGTCTGCTGGACATAAAAGGAGTGCAATGACCCAACGTAAACTAGTGCTCGCACTTGCACGCTCTAGTCACCAACAGACTAAGCCCCGTGAGATCGGTCACTTACCTGTGGCCAATCCAGGGACCGGTCCCCTTCAGGACGCCACCATTTTGGTTGTGGCACCTTCCGTGACTGTGCATGCATCAGCGCTGCCGTCGTGGCAATTCTGATGCTCTGCGCATGCACTGTCACATCTATGGTTATCCAAGGTGCCGGCACATTTGCAGACGACCCCAGAGCACTAGAGCAGATGCAGATGGCCGTTGCCTGGATGCACCAGGTAAAGTTTTGGGTATTGTTGGTTAAGGAGTGGAGCAAAATTTCGTGCTCCAAACCTAATCAATAATTAGGGAACTTCTGCGCAGGCGGGGGGGGGGGGGGGTTGGAGGCTGTATTAGCCTCTTCCAAGTGCAGTTGCCCTTGCCCAGGAGTTCACTAATCGTGCACTACTGGCTATAGTGCAAATAGGCCCCTGATCAGCAGAACACATTAAGCAATCCTTATGGCATCACATCTATATCCAACTAAGCCATGGATCACTATGGACACTCTAGATATTCAGCGGTCCAGCTTCCTTCAGGCTGCTTGGCAGGTGGGTACTGGAGCATCAGGAGGGCGTGAGTTTGACAAAGTGTACCAAGGTCTGTCACAGAAGGCCGGGAAGGAAATCCTGGGAGCTGTACTACTGGGAATTTGAGTAAGAAATGCCAACTACTAAGGAAGCAGCATTTCTTAACAACTAAAAAGGAGTCCCCTAACGTAATACGGAACTACGCCGCCTTTCTCCACTTACATCTTGGTGGTTGCTATCAGGGGTGTGGAAGAGCCAAGGTCCAGTGGTTCTGACCACAGAAAGGCATGGTCAGGACCAGCGCCGTCCGCACAGTGGCATTGGTCTGGTCAGCCCCCTTCCTAACCTCAAAGTGCACAAGTGCTTTGAGGCCAAATTCAAGGGTCTCCAAGGGGCAGGAAGAAACATTTTGACCCTTAGAAGCTCTGGGGGGAAGAGTGATGCAATTTGGGGGCAGGCTTTGGGGTGTAGCCAAAATGGATCCCTGGCAGTCCTAAACACTGGATGATGCGAGCCTTCTGCGTGCCTCCCATGTTCACGTTCTAGACCAGAGCCCCATCTGATATGCCACTGAACTGAATCCAATGGGATTGCGCACCACTTAACGCAGGCAGAGCACACTCGGGGGTGTGGTTGAGCTCACAGATTCACACTAGGCATGTGCACGAATATTCGTAATATTTGAGATTCGTACGAATTCATATGAATTCGGACATTTGTATATGAATGGACTATTACGACATTTGTACACTGACATTCGCATTCGTATGAGCCAGTTTGGTCTAGTGGTTAGGGAGCCAGACTCTTATCTAGGAATACTGGGTTCGATTCCTCCCTCCCCCATCAAGCCAGCTGGGCGACCTTGGGCTAGTCACAGCTCTCTTCTAAGCTCTCACAGCCCCACCTACCTCACAGGGTGTTTGTTGTGGGGAGAAGAACATAAGGTTTGTCAGCTGCTTTGAGTCCCCTTAAATGGGTGAGAAAAGGGGGGGGGTTAGAAAAACCAACTCTTCTTGTTCTCCATGAAGCCAACTGGGTGACCTTGGGCTAGTCACAGCTCTCTTATGAGCTCTCACAGCCCCACCTACCCCACAGAGTGTCTCTTTTGTGGAGAAGGTTTGTCAGCCGCTTTGAGTCCCCTTAAATGGGTGAGAAAAGTGGGGTAGAAAAGCCAACTAAGAATATAAGAACATAAGAGAAGCCTTGCTGGATCAGGCCACAGCCCATCCAGTCCAGCATCCTGTCGCACACAGGACTGCAGGAATTGGTTGCGAGTAGAAACAGTTAAAATTACACTACAAGTTTTTTTAGAGCTACACTGGAGTCTTCTGCCATAGATTTGTCAACTCACAGGGATTCTTACAAAAGAAATTACAAAGCAAAACAAACTTAGTCACCTAGAAATGTTTGAAAATTAACTCCACAGGCTGTTAAAAGAGCTACACATCTACTTTTCATAGTCGCCATTAATGTTTAATTTTACCAAAATATCTAGTCTCACATTAACACCGAAATTGCGTGCAGAAAAGAGAAAAAGTAAAGAGGAGATGAAGATCAGGTGGATCTTCATCAAAAGGCAGAAGAACTTTTCCAGATGCCAGACTGGATGAGACCAATGGCCCACCTAGACCGCTGGTCTCTTCTTGGAGTAGTCAACAACTCGTGTATGGAAACTGGTATAGACTTTATCACACAACACTAGAACCAGGGGGCATCTACGAAGCTGACGGGTAGGAGAGTCGGATCAGAGAAGGGAAAGGATTTCTTCACCCAGAGGGTCATCGGCTTATAGAATTTGCTGCCGGCAGGGCTCCTCCTGGGTTCTTATGGGCTAGATGGGCTGTGGCCTGATCCAGCAGGGCTCCTCTTAGGTTCTTATGGGCTAGATGGGCTGTGGCCTGATCCAGCAGGGCTCCTCTTAGGTTCTTATGGGCTAGATGGGCTGTGGCCTGATCCAGCAGGGCTCCTCTTAGGTTCTTATGGACTAGATGGGCTGTGGCCTGATCCAGCAGGGCTCCTCTTAGGTTCTTATGGACTAGATGGGCTGTGGCCTGATCCAGCAGGGCTCCTCTTAGGTTCTTATGGACTAGATGGACTGTGGCCTGATCCAGCAGGGCTCCTCTGAGGTTCTTATGGGCTAGATGGGCTGTGGCCCGATCCAGCAAGGTTCCTCTTAGGTTCTTATGGGCTAGATGGGCTGTGGCCTGATTCAGCAGGGCTCCTCTTAGGTTCTTATGGACCAGATGGGCTGTGGCCTGATCCAGCAGGGCTCCTCTTAGGTTCTTATGGACCAGATGGGCTGTGGCCTGATCCAGCAGTGCTCCTCTTAGGTTCTTATGGACCAGATGGGCTGTGGCCTGATCCAGCAGGGCTCCTCTTAGGTTCTGATTGACTGACTGACTGATTGATTGATTGTATTTCTATCCCGCCCTATACCCGAAGGTCTCATGGCAGGTAACAATGCTTAATAATTCCGCACATTAAAACAAACAATATATATTAAAACAGTGATATATTCTTGGTGAGGAGGAAGCACAGAGAGAGTCACGATGCCTTTTATGGAGGATACAATCACACCATAGCCTCACCTTCCACCAATTGAAAACCTGTTGAGATGCCATCCAAAATAGTAACCAACACCACAATTTGTGCGAGCGACAGTTTAAGGATTCATTGCGTCAAGAAATACTTCCCTTTAGTTATCTTGACTTCTCCAAGATCAATAGGTGATAGGAGCATCAATAGGTGATCTATAGTTATGGTGTCTGAAGAAAGAGAGAGGAAAAAGTCCTTTTGTTCAGACTATGCATAATTGTCTGTACCTCCAGGGCGTTCCATTTTGCTCATCTTTCTAAACCAAAAAGCTTCAGATATTGCACACTTTCCTCACAGGGCAGTTATTTTAGTCCCTTGATCCTTTAGGCTGGACCCAGACAGGACCCCAAACCCGGGATTATCCTGGCACTATGCTGGGACTGGCACATGTGGCAATCCCAAAATAGCCCCAAGTAGTGAAATTCCGCAATATTCCTATTGTGGGAAAAACAACTCCCGTCTTGGGGTTTCCTGATATTGCAATAGCACTTACTTTGGCTGGATGCCGCCACCTCGGAATCTGCCACTGAGCATGCGCTGGGGCAAATCGGGTAAGAAATGGCCACCACACATGCACAGGGGCAGCAATTACACACTTCCGGGTATTTTGTGCCATTGAAATACCCAGACATACGCACAACACCATTATGGGAGCAAGCATCCAGACAGGTCAATGGCTCAGTTTGTGTTTCAGTTCCATGCCACTGTTTTCCCTCTCGGAGGGTGTCAAGACTTACAGATACTGCGCATTCTGATGCGCAGTCAGGGCATGGGTTTTACACTTGACGCCCGGTCCTGCATGGCGGCAGCGCATGATACGTTTGCTTATGCTGAGCTTCCTCCACTATGCAGAGAGGAAGAATCCCTGTTTGCATTTATTTCTTTGAAGAATATGGCATGTCCGTGGTTTGGTCTAGTGGTTAAGGAGCCGGACTCTTTATCTGGGAATACTGGGTTTGATTCTGCACGCCACATGGGGCTGCCCTTGAAGACGGTCCAGAAGTTGCAGCTAGTGCAAAATGCAGCTGCTGGAGTGCTGACCGGAACAGCTAGCCGGATGCACATCACACCCGTTTAAAGGGGTCGCATTGGCTGCTAATTCACTACCAAGCCCAATTCAAGGTGTTAACTTTAACTTATAAGGCCCTAAATGACTTGGGCCCCAAATATCTAAAGGAACGCCTTCTCCCATATCGACCTGCCCATGCCTTAAGATCTAGCGGAGAGGCCCTTCTGGTTGTCCCACCACCTTCAGCAGTGAGGTTGGTGGTTACCCTGGAGAGGGGCTTTTCGGTGATGGCCCCCAGACTATGGAGTAGTCTCCCCATCAAGGTGCATCACGACCCTTCCTTGTATATATCTAGGAAGGCGGTGAAGACGCACCTCTTTGCCCTGGCCTTTGCCTGAGATGATATCCCCACCCCCACCCCAGTAGAGACACTCATTATTTTAAACATGGAACATATACTGTTTTAAAATTTGTTGAATTTTTAAAGTGTTTTTAATGTGTATCTTGTATTTAACCTGTTGTTTTAATGGTTGTTACCCGCCCAGAGACCTTCGGGTATAAGAACATAAGAGAAGCCCTGCTGGACCAGGCCACAGCCCATCTAGTCCAGCATCCTGTGGGTGGGTATGGGGTGGGAAAGAAATGTAAATACATACATACATACATACATACATACATACATACATACATACATACATACATACATACATACATACATACATACATACATACATACATACATACATACATACATACATACATACATACATAATGTGCAACACCATAGACCAAACTGGAAGTGCATTTTTTAAAAAAAAGTCATACCAGAAAAGGCGATATTTTAGGGAAGATTTCTAGTTCTCCTCTAGAACTACTGGAACTCCTGCCAACAAAGAAGGGCCCTGCAAATTGTAAAACCACTAAAGCCATCTCAAGGAGCAAGGGGGACCTTTGGGAGAACCAGGGCAGCGAAGGCAGCGGGGAAAGCATGCTGGCTGGATGCTGTGCGTTTCGGGAAAATCCTGCAAGAGGAGCCACTGAGCCACGGCAGCGTTCCGTGTTGCTAAGCACGTTACATGCCCCGATCAGGAACGCCGGATGAAAAAAGAAAGAGAGAGAGAGAGAGACCACAACCAGAGCAATGTGCAATTAAACTCCACTGCCAAAGATTATTTGGAAACCCACGAGCACCATTGCTATGTGAATGTCTTGGCACCTCCTCTGATATCGGTCAAAGGCAGAGGCGGCGGAGGAAAGCACCGAAGACCTGCTCATCATGATGGGCTGTGCTGTTAATAGACACTCACAAATCCAGCTGCTCTGTGCAAAGTCTCCAGAGGTACTATTCCAAAATTTCCACCTCCTACCTAATGGACTATTCATGCTCCAGGATCCAACCTTCTTTCTCCTCTAGATGCACCAAAAACATACCTGTCACCTCACTGGGTAACCTCCATAACTGCACCCTCTTCTCCAGTCTCCATTCACAAGGTCCCTGTCACTGTCCAAAGAAGCGAGGCTCGAATTAAATAGGAGACTGAGCGTTTCTGTGTGTCCTGTGGGTTCCACATGCCTGCCGACGTTTGCCCTTTTTAAACAGCCCAGAAGGAGGTTTAATCCTGCCCATGCGCGGGGCCGCACCGAGTTCAATACACAACAATGCGCTCACTCGGTCGGCGCAAGGAATCGGTAGCCAGGATTGGACCTTGGAGGGAGCTCCTTTCCCCCAAAGCCAAGGTGAGGAGGGCACAATCCGGGGCACATGCCAGCAGTCCACTGAAACCAGCTGCTGGCATTTAAACCCAGCTGCATTCTTCTCCTACACAGGAGACCACAAGGGGTCCGGTGGCTCTGTGGGGCATCCCCAGACCACACTGCTACCTACCTACCTACCTACCTACCTGGGGGACGGTCCTAAGAAACAGCAGCAACG
Source organism: Aspidoscelis tigris stejnegeri (assembly GCA_023333525.1). Taxonomy (NCBI): domain Eukaryota; kingdom Metazoa; phylum Chordata; class Lepidosauria; order Squamata; family Teiidae; genus Aspidoscelis; species Aspidoscelis tigris. Next base: position 85,463,669 of record JALMGA010000006.1, on the reverse strand, counting down.
TGTTCCCCTGTTGTCACATGGGAAGGCAGCTGTCAGAGGGGACCCCCATCAGGGGGACACCCCAAAGACCTTCAAGTGTACAGTGCTGACCGGGCTGGGGGTGGCAGAAAGACCCACACGGGGGGGGGCTTCAGAGGTGTCTCCCCAAACCCCTGCTAGCTCAAAAAGGCAGCAGCCCAGGTCATGTCCGATTCCCCCACTTCTTCACTCCCCATCAGGGCCAACGGGGGAGCATTTCAGGGCGCAGGTGAGAGGCATATGGGCTCCTGCCCCCCCCATGAGGGCCAGATGTGCCCCCAAATGACACCACAAGCCTTCTTTTCTCTCCCTCTCTCTGCCCCCCCAACCCAGCCCTATAGATCTGAGACCCCCCCCAACCCAGCCCTATGGATCTGAGACACCCCAACCCAGCCCTATAGATCTGAGACCCCCAACCCAGCCCTATGGATCTGAGATCCCCAACCCAGCCCTATGGATCTGAGACACCCCAACCCAGCCCTATAGATCTGAGACCCCCAACCCAGCCCTATGGATCTGAGACACCCCGCCCCCCCCCCCACACACAGAGACACACAACTCCACAGGAAAGGGAAGCTTCTCTCTCTCTCAGGGCATCATCCAGGACCTTTGGTGGTAGTGGTGGGGAGGCCACCCCACTCACCACAGAGCCCCACTAGAGGAGCAAGCCCCCCCCCCTTGAAAAGAACATTATGCACTTACAGGCATGCATGCATGCACCAGCACTCCCAGTTCCCTTAGAGGCACCCAGGGCATCCCTGGCAGATGCTCTGACTCTCCTCCAAATGGGGTGGGGGTGGGGGCTGAGCAGAGACCTTCCCTTCTCCTGAGCTCCCCCCCCCAACTGCCCCCCAGGGGTGATCTGGCACCCACACCCCAAAAACGCTGCAAGGACCACGCAGACGGCAGGGTAGCAGGACAGGGAGCGGGATGTGGAAGGAGGGGGGCAGCAGCAGAAGAAATAGCAGCAGCAACTGTGTCACCCCCCCCCAAAAAAAATCTCTTTTCTTGCAAATCATAGATTGACAGCTATGCAATCTAGCAGGAGCTGGTGGGCACAGAATCAAAAAAAATCCACGCCAGGGCAAGGGGATCTGGAAACAGCTGCTCGGTCTCCCCTGCCCCTCCCGCACTGGCACTGGGGGGGCGGCTATACATGCTCCCTATCCCCTCCCCAGGGGACTACTTGCTCACCCAGAGGAGGAGATGCTGCTGCTGCTGCGGCTGCGGCTGCCCCTGCGCCGGCGGAAGAGTCAAGCTTCGAACGTTGACGGCCGCTTCACAATCGCGCACCCCGCTCAGCGTCCAGCGAAAAGACACACACGCAGTGAGAGAGACGGACGGCAGCGGGAAAGGTGCCCGGATGCGAAACACTCCGCCCCTTCCTCTTTTCCCCCTCCCTTCTCCCGCCCCAGGCCGGCCCACGTTCTTTTGCCCGCTGTCGGGCAAATCTGGGCTGTGCGGCGTCCTGTTCCACATTGCGCAGGCGCGAGAGCATTTCACCCCCCCCTTCGCTCCCTAGCAAAGGAAAGCCCTTGTCACTGGATGGCTTATCTACGCCACTTTTCTCACCCATTTAAGGGGACTCAAAGCTGCTGACAAAGCTTCTGTTCTTCTCCCCTCAACAGAAGACCCTGTGAGGCGGGTGGGGCTGTGAGAGCTCAGAAGAGAGCTGTAACTAGCCCAAGGTCACCCAGCTGGCTTCATGGAGGAAGAAGAGTTGGCTTTTGAACCCCTCATTTAAGGGGACTCAAGGCTGTTGGCAAACCTTCTGTTCTTCTCCCCACAGCAGACACCCTGTGAGGTGGGTGGGGCTGTGAGAGCTCAGAAGAGAGCTGTGACTAGCCCAACCCAGCTCCCTAACCACTAGACCAAACTGGGAGATGAACAAAATAAATTTAAAATACTTACAATAAGCAATTGGCCATTTATGACACCCATGACTCAAAATCATGGCAGCTGAATGCCTGCAAAAGGGAATTTTCTAGCTGCAATTCAGTTTCCTTGGAAGTGATTTCCACTCAGTCAATGAGTTTAACAGTATTGCTTAACCATCTACTTTTAATTGCATTTGGATCTGGGTTTCCTTCCAAAAAGTCCAAGAAGTTGCATAATATTCCCCTTCCCTTCAGTTTATCTTCACAGCAACCTTGCAAGGTAGCAGCAGCAGCAGCACGTTGGCTTTTCTACTCTGCTTTTCTCACCCGTTTAAGGGTACTCAAGGCAGCTGACAAACCTTCCGTTCTCCCCACAACAGACACCCTGTGAGGTAGGGGGGCTGTGAGAGATCTGAAGAGAGCTGTGACTCGTCCAAGGCCACCCAGCTGGCTTCACGGAGGGAGAAGAAGAGTTGGCTTTTCTACCCTGCTTTCCTCACCCATTTAAGGGGACTCAGGGTGGCTGACAAACCTTCCGTTCTCCCCACAACAGACACCCTGTGAAGCAGGTGGGGCTGTGAGGGCTCAGAAGGGAGCTGTGACTCATCCAAGGTCACCCAGCTGACTTCACGGAGGAAGAAGAAGAGCTGGCTTTTCTTCCCTGCTTTCATCATTTTCGTTGGCCCTCCATCACCTATTCACTGGTCCTGCAGCTGCCTTTTGTACTGATTTCACCCAGGGCCTCTCTAGCTCTGGTTTCCTCTTCTCTCACCCTGTCCCCATGCTGCCAAAAGCCCAAGGAGTCCTGGACAGCATCTGCTTCCTTCTGACGCTAAGCAGGAGCATCTGCGTTCATTGCTTCTTTCATGTTGACCGTCGCTTGAATTCTGATCTGGTGGCGCTCCGTCTGTTCTCCTCCCACTTCACCCATTTAAGAATTGTGGTTTATTTGTCCTGTTTTCTGTGTCAGATGTACTGTGTTGCAAGTCCTTTGAAAACAGTTGTTTGAAAGCAGTATCAAAGCTGCTAAATAAACCCTGCCAGATGTTGCTTTGCTACGTCTGCTGCGGGTGTCTGAATTGTGAGCCAGTTTGGTCTAGTGGTTAAGGAGCCGGTCTCTTATCTGGGTATACCGGATTCGATTCCGCCCTCCCCCAGCTGGGGACCTTGGGCTAGTCACAGCTCTCTTCTGAGCTCTCGCAGCCCCACCTACCTCACAGGCGTTCTGTTGTGGGGAGATGAACCGAAGCTTTGTCAGCCGCTTTGAGTCCCCTCAAATGGGTGAGAAAAGCAGAGTAGAAAAGCCAAGTCTTCTTCTTCTTCCTCCACAAAGCCAGCTGGGTGACCTTGGGCGAGTCACAGCTCCCTTCTGAGCTCTCACAGCCCCACCTACCTCACAGGGTGTCTGCTGTGGGGAGAAGAACAGAAGGTTTGTCAGCCGCTTTGAGTCCACTTAAATAGGTGAGAAAAGCAGGATAGAAAAGCCAACTCTTCTTCTTTTTCTTCAATGGGGTCTTTGTCGCTAGTGGAGGAACACCCTATGGCATACCCCAGATGAGGCCTGCCATAGTCTACATTAGCATATGGACATCAGATTCCTATCACAAAATACATTCCAGAATAAGGCCAAGAGTAGAAAGGGCATGATTGGGTGATGTCACATCTGGTGCCCAGGGGCAGAATGCACATTGATAGACCTGAACCCTATGGTTGTCTCAGAAGTGGCGTGAAAGCACCAGTGCCAAACTGCCCTCGATGGCGTGCTTCTGTGTTCCACAATAGTGGGCCACTGAAATGCGCCCCTCCAACTCCAAGGCTGTGTTTCCTAGATTTCGGAGCCATGGGGGTGGGAATATGAAGCTTGCATGAGCTTTGCAGCCACTGGAAGCCGTGGGCTGGGTCAGCGTCTTCAGTGCGGACAGTGCTGACCTGGCCCATGCGTCTTCGTAATCTGGGTCAGTGGGACCTACTGGTCTGGATCAACGCCAAGCCAGTGCGGACAAGGGCTGTGAATGGGCTGGGTTGAAGAACTTGTTCTCCTCCTGTACTAGAGTCAGATTTGTCCTTTGCTCTGGTTGTCTTTAGCTACATGAGGAAGGCCCAGTGAGAAAAAAGAAAGAAAAAGCATACTGTTTAATCAGATAAAATGTATACATAGTTTTGCTTTCTCACGGTCTCACAACAGTAAAACAATCACTTCTCTTGCTTAGCGCAATCCTGGAAAATTTCAGTAATGTCATTTGGTTGCCAAGGGCCTCTCTGCACTGGGCCTTTCTTCTGACGCCTGTTTGCACTACAGCCGGTAGTGCGTGATTAGTGAACTTCTAGGGAAGGGCATCCATGCTTGGAGGAGGCTGGTACCTCCTGCCTGCCCAGAAGTTCCCTAACTGCCGACTAGGCGTGGGGCATGAAATTGTGCTCCACATCTTAACCAACAAAAGCTTACTTGGAGCGTCTGGGCAGTGGCCATTCGCACTTCTTCTGGCGCTCTGGGGTCGTCTGAGGTGCCGCGGAAGCACGCTGGCACCTCCGACAGCCATAGACGCGATGGCGTGTGCGCAGAGCATCAGCGCCATTATGGCGACGGCACTGACACACACGCCGTCGCGGAGGGTGCTGCAACCAAAATGGCAATGCCCAGAAGAGGACCGGACCCTGGATCGGTCACAGGTGAGTAAGCAATCGCATGGGCCTTAGTCTGTTAGTCACTAGTGCTTGCAAGTGTGAGCGGCAGTCAGTATTCGGTCATCACGCTCCTTTTCCATTCAGCAGACGGGAAGTTCTGAAATAGCCTGCTGCCCACATGCTGGTGCCGTCTGCTGTAGTCTGTACCAGCATGCAAACAGCAGGGCCCTATTCTGGGATGTAATGTGGAATAAGGCCCAGTGCAGAAAGGGCCTTTAGCATTACTGACTTACATTGGTTACCCTGGGTCACCCTTCCACAGTGCTACTGGCACATGGGCAATTCAAAGGACCTTCTACAGCAGCTTAAGACTCTGGATTTCACCTTCTATCTCACTGTGTTGCTCAGGGAGCCCATAAGGGAGCCAGGGGTGCTTTCTGCACTTCCTGTCCCACACCGGGTACAGGAATAGTGCACTCCCTCTAGTGTGTACTAGCACTTGTGAATGCTAGTACATGCCAACCCACCCCCAATGTGTTCAGAAACTTAACCAGAAGTGGAGACGTGTGTCTAGGCACCATCCACCAGGGTCTGGGCACCAACACTGTGAGTCTGTACAATGGTGCAAAAGCGCGTGTGCCAGTGCTATCACCAGCACAACGGTGATGCGCCGCACGCTCGCACTTTCAGTCACCTGACATACCAGCGAACTTGTGGTGCACAGATGGTCCCCAGCATGTGGAGGAGTGGCTGGGAAAGGTAAGGAATGGGAAGCCTGTGGCGCACGATTCCATGCACCACCGCTAGTGGACACTACTGGGGTAGCTTCTGGGATAGCAGGAGGTGTTTCTGGCGTGAACATGCCTCCTGCAAGTACAGATGGTGCCTTCCCAGAAGCTAGCCTAGCATGCACTAGCAGGCCAAGTGTGAAAGGTCCTAGGCTTATCTTCCTTTTGGGGAGGTGAAGCAGACCTCCAAATAAATAAATAAATAAATAAATAAATAAATAAATAAATAAATAAATAAATAAATAAATAAATAAATAAGATGAGTTGGTCTGAAGGCACCCACTTCTTGAAGACACAGGCGCATGCTTTGGAGCATTGTGTACCTGATGGCGGAGAATACCTGTGCCAAAGGTTGGGCATTGATTCTAGCAAGGTGCACAGTTTGTATCATTTGTGTGTGTGTGTGTGTGTGTTCTGCTTTTCCACTTTCTTTTGGCAACCGCAAATTTAATTATTCAAGACTTCTGAAGGCGCTGAGCTCCCTACCTGAAACACCTTACACTAGCAAAATGGAAATAAGGGATTTCCCCAAAGGTGAAACTAACGATGCTGATTCAAGAATTGCCAATAAAAAGGAACAAAGCCAAACACCCCTTGGCTGTTTGGGGAAAAGAAAGGCAAGGGAGTCTGGGTTTTTAACAGTTACGAAAGAGAGAGGTTTTGGGAAGGGTGGGATATTTATTTTGTCATGTGCAGAATGAGAGAAGCCGCACCAGCTGAATTTCCCTCCATTGCATGCTTATTCCAAGTACATGGCTGACTTTGCCGCGGCTTCGCCCTTGGAGACCTGAAGCCGTCCTGTTCTGGCCTCGCTTTGCCTTTTGCGGGACGGAGGGATTTCGGAGAGGTGCTGTCAGAACAGGGCCCCAGGGCTTTAGGCCTGAGGACGTCTCTCGCCTGGGTTGCTGTTGTCGGCGTTTTTGCTTGCGTGCGCACCAGATGCCACAGAATGGGCCAGCTTGCTGACACAGCCCACCGAGGACAATGCGTTCTGCGTGGGCAGGCAGTTGCTTTGTTGCTTCGGAGCATGGCTAGATGCCAAGCGTATTTATACTGAAAAAGCAGGGATTTGGTTTTGTTGTTGTTGTTGTTGTTGTTATATACAGAAACACAACAATATAACATGACACTAAACATGTCTGCACTCGCAGGAGGTGTCTGCATGCTCGAAACGCCCCCTGCCCTCCCCGAAGTTGCCTAACTGCTGACCAGCTGTGGAGCATGAAATCAGGTTCCACAGGCTGCCTAACCTTTACCTGCCGCGTCTGAAAGCCTTCCTGGAGCATCCAGCGGGGTGACCATTTGCTCTACTTCCGGTTCCTTGTGGTCAGTGGTCAGTGGTCAGGGAAGGTGGCATCAGAGGTGACCTCTGGTCCCTGGGACCGCCTCCCAGGCGTGGTGGGAGTGGTGTCCAGTCATAGAGACGTGGCAGGAATGGAGTAGTGGGCGCTGCGTTCGGTTGCACGCTGACTTGATCGGCCATAACTTATCCCTGTGCTTGAATATGCCCCTCGGCAACAGCACATCCCGGAACATGACAACGCAGCGGATGGTGGCCGATCGCAGCAGTGAGGAGCTGGACCTTCCGGCTTTGGACGCAGTTGCACGGACTGGTAAACGGGAGGAGTATTTGCACTTCTGGCCAGTAATGGACACTTTCCTGGTGACAAATGTGAATGGTTCACCTTTACCAGAAGTTTACCAGACCTAGTACATGGCAGACTAATTTGGCAAGTGCAGAATTGTCCCAGAAGGGCACCGCAAGGTGAACACACAGGCACTCACCTTTACCTGTGCTGGAGCCAGAGCTGGTAAGGCTCCAGACAGGCCATTTACACTGCACCAGCTGATTCCCTGTCATGCGCTGCACAAGCACACCTGCACAGCATGTCATGGTTGCTTCAGTGATGATGCCAGTGCATGCACGAGGGCATTGGCACCAGGGCTGTGCCCAGACGCACATCTGCAGCTCCAGTAAGTGTCCAGATGCATGCCGCGAGGAAGCAAATTAGGCACCAAAGCACACGTTGTGTGAAGAATTGCCTCCTTTCGTCTGTCCTGATTCTCCCATAGGCCAATTTGCACTTGGCCCCATAGTTGGCAATAGGGTAACATCTGGTAAGGAGCATCTGCACTTGCAGGAGGCGTTTGCAACTTCCTGCCTTACCAGATGTCACCCTATCGTTGACTAGCAGTGGTGCACGAAATCGTGCACTGCATGCACCCCAAGCTTACCTGAAATGTCCAGTGCTGCAGCCATTTGCACCATTTCCGGTACTAGCGTGTTGGCACCTCAAATGACCCCAAATGCATCTATGCATGTGCGGAGTGTTATTGTTGCTGTGGCAGTGGTGCATGCACTGTTGCATCAGTCCGCAAAATCAAGATGGCCATGCCCTGCCGGCGACTGGACACGCACCCGGACACACGTAAGTCTCTAGCCATGTGGGCCTTAGTGTAACATGTACCCGCATTCCCAAGTGCAAATGCTACCACACGTTTTCTTGTCCAGCAGATGGGAAGCCAAGTGCAGAATCGCCTCAGGATTCAGCTTCAATAAGGCCGTTGTGACAGTTTCTGGGTACAGGCTGCAAACTGTTTTGCTTCCTGGCTTTGCAGGCTTCTTGCAAGCTGCAATAGCCAGCCTTGGTGCAAACAGCTTGTTGCAAACCCTGGGATTTGGGCTGCAAAAAGAGCGGGAAATCCTGTGCGGACCCTGTTGCAGTGATTGGCTGGAGTAAGGTTTTGGAGGGAAAAGCTGTCCGGGGATCTGAGTACTGGAGGGGCTAGAGAAGGAGTTCCCACCAATCAGGCTGGAGGGACAGCAACCTTTGTTAGGAATCTCCAGCAGCATTTTATTGCGGCTAGAGCCAATCAGGATCAGGGGGCTGTGTATAAATGAACACAGAGTACAGCAGAAGGAGTCTTCATGCTGGGACAAGAGTTGAAAGGAAAAGAGCTGAACCTGAGGGAGCTGGAACCAGTAGCTGACCAGGGGTCTTCATGCTGGGAGAAGAGCTGAAGGGAACAGAAGAAGAGCTGAATCCTGAGGGAGCTGGACCAGTAGCTGACCATTGGTCTTTTGGGCTGAGTGATTTCTGAAGGAGGCAATCGGGTGGATTGTGGCTCTGAGGGAGACTTCACTAGCAACTGACCAGGCTAGATGATCGGTCAAGCAAGGACGGGACAGGCCTTGTGATCATCTAGAGCCACGTTCTAGTACCCTGGCTGGGCTTGGGCTGTGGCCGAGTTAGTCAGGAGGGAGGAGGAACGTGTGGAGGCTTGTCTTTTAAAAGGTGAACTATTTTCCTGTAGAGGAAAGGGTTAGCTCCTAGGTTTAAGAGACTTGCAAATTTAAACTAACAACTACCTGAATCTTATTATCTTTTTAGTATTGCTTGTGTATAATAATAAACTTGTTTTTGTTTACTGTTGAAACGCTTGCTACCAGTGTTTTGTGTCCACACTGTAGTATTCACTTGGCCGTTGCACGAACCCAGTGTCCTAACAGGGCCAAGCTTCTCCTAGAGAGGGCAGGCACTAACTGGACCGCTGGGCATCGTGGCAGCCGTGTTTACACCTTCCCTTTAAATCTTCTTCAGTCCATCTTCCGGTCTGGCCGCTCGCACCTTTTCATTTCTGCCCGTTTTATCTGTGGATTTTCCACTGAGGAAACTCCAAATGGAAGGTGGACAGCCTACAAACGGATAGAAATGAAAAGGTGTGAGCAGCCAGACCTGAAGATGGACTCAAGAAGGTTGAAAACAAAGGTGTGACCACGGCCCAGGTGACCCATGATTCTAGTATTTTGGGGAAAGGGGAAAAGGATATTCCTTATTCAGTTTGCCCATGCTGTGCATAATGTAGGCAACCCTGCATATCTTTTTCACTCACCAATTTTCTACGCTCATAGGGAGTTCTTCCTCCCTGTTTATCGTTTCAGTTACTCCGGCCTACACGGAATTAATGGCATCCATTCTAGGCCTTTTCTGCACTGGCCCCGTGCTCCTATTCCGGATTATAATTCAGAAAAAGTCTCCGTGCAGGAAGGTCCTTAGACTTTGGGCCCTCCAGCAGGGACACGCTCCAGATAATAACCACCCAACAGGAAAGTTATCCAGAGGGAGCTGGCCAACCAGAGGCCTTTTTGCACTTCAGCTGGATGGTACACACGGGGGACAGACAGATCCACCATTCACACTGGACGTCCCTTACCGGCCAATGTGCAAATGGTCAATCTGCTCCCTGCATGTGCTAGCCCGAAAAGTCAGCCATGGGGGATGGGTGGTGTGACCCAGACTGCCACCATTGGCCACTATCTGCCTGCTGGCTGGCAGCCCGGTTCCGGGGCTGCTGCCACAATCTGGCTGGTGGCAGCCAGTGGGGGCCTCCTGGGTGCCCACCCCAACCCACCCAGGGGTGTGTGCTGTCCCCCAGCACCCTGCGCTCCCCTTACCTGATCAGACTGCGGGCTCGGTCTGATGGGTCCCTGCTGCCCATCAGACCAAGCCTGCTGTCCAATCTGGTAACTGGAGCGCGGGGGTCTGTGGGTGCGCTGGCTGCCAATGGCCCGATTGGGGTGGTGGCAGCTTCCAAGACCCCGAGACAGTCCCGGAACCGGGCTACCAGCCAGCAGGCCAATAGCAGCCAACGACAGCAGCCCAGGGTGGGCCTCCTGAGCTGTCCAGCAGGGAGAGCGTGAATGCTTTCCCTGCCAGACAGCTCTGGGATGGTCGGGTCTAGGTTCGGGCCAGGTATAGAGCACGATTTCGTACTTCACATCCTGGCCGTGATTAGGCCAGCTCTCGGACAGGCTGGGCTGACCGCCTTTAAATGCCTATGCTGTGTCCCAGAGCTGTCCTCATCATTTACCAGAGGCCTAAGTGTGAACAAGCCTCAGTTGCAGGACACTTAGAGCTACACCATCAAAACAGTCTTCATTGATATCCTTGGCTACTTTTGGGGAATCGACGGGAGACTGAACTGGCAACGCTCTACTTTTCCAGGCAATTTCCTCTGCCAATAAGCTACAGCCATTTCCAGGCTCCATGGCACCTCGATGCAGTTTTCTTGGCAGAGATATAGAAGCGGTTTGCCATTGCCTACATCTGGGGAGAGCCTGGAGAATGAAGCAGAGAATCTTTGCTTCCCAGGGCAGTTTGCTCTACTACTGAGGTACAACCACTCCCAGACTCTACGGACACCTCTATGCAGTTTTCTTGGCAGCAATACAGAAGTGGTTTGCCGTTGCCTACTTCCAGGAAACGGCTGGGGATTGAATAGCCCACCCTCCGCTTTCTAGGCAGTTTGCTCTACCACTGAGCTCACAGTGTTCCACACCCGTAATTGACAATTCTCACAAACAGGTGACTGCAAGGCTCTTATTGCAAAGTCTGGAAGGATAACATCTAGTCCAGTGGCTGCATCCATTACATTTCTTCAGGGAGAGTGGATGGACTCGATCTGAACTGGGGACCTGGAGAAAAAGAAAACACAAGAATTGATGGCTAGACAAGGCTTGGTCGAATCACCCGTTCTGCTGAAATCAATCCCATTATTCACTTCGTTATCCCAGAGCCAGCTGATGAAGCCCTATTGACATTTCCCCACCAAAAATAGCCCAGCAGAACCCCAACCATATAATCAACCCTTTGGCAGACAACTCACCTCCACGGGGAAATGGAAGGAGCTGCGCTGAAAGTCAGGATGACCTTAAACAGGCGGAGCAGGGCCCGTGGGGAATTTCTAGCCTTCTTCTAAGAACAGTCTCTCTGCCAATGCAACTGTGCTGCTTAGAGAGGCCTTATATAAGGCAGGACGGCTTATTCCTAATCCGAACTGAGGTCCTACCAGGGCCCTTCTGCACTTGGCTGTATTCTGGAATATATCTCGGGATAGGCTAGTGCTGTTCGATACAGACTATGGTAGGCCCCCAGGCAAGGCAACATTAGCATCCTGAGGTATATGCCAGAATAAGGCCAAGTGCACAAAGGCCCTAGTTCTGATCACACCTAGATTGTTATGGGTTGTCCTCAGACCATCCTCGCTCTGGGCTGCATCACTAACACCTTTCTCGGAGCCAGTTCGGTCTAGTGGTTAGGGAGCCAGACACTTATTTGGGAATACCGAGTTCAATTCCGCCCTCCCTCACGAAGCCAGCTGGGTGACCTTGGGAAGGGTCCGACTGGTGATAACAATGACCAAACCCAGCATAAATATCTTGCTTGCTGTGTGTTACTGTTGTGTTTTGTCAATACTACTACTACTACTACTACTACTACTACTACTACTACTACTACTACTACTACTACTACTACTACTACTACTACTACTACTAATACTAATACTAATACTAATACTAATACTAATACTAATAATACTATTGCTGTTCATACCACCCAAGTCCAACAGGACCTGCTCCTTATGGTTCCCAGTAGTGTGAACCTGACTGTTTTAAGTAGCTTCTTACTTCTGTGCTCAGCCATTTGTTCCTTTAGTCCTGTCTTTCATCAGAGGAAATAGTTGCCATATCTACCCACCCATTTCCTGCCGGCCAGGAACCATTTGAGCTTAAGCTATGTGTGCCTCCAGACCAGGAAGACCCAAGAGAAGACAACATCCAGCACAATCCACAATCTAATTAGACAACCCAACCTGCCATTGACCGGTGGAATCAGTCCAGCTGAAGAGTGAACGATGTTCCTTGAGATGGTCTTTAGGGGTGCCTGTTTGCTTAGTCTAGGGGGGAGAAATCCATTGACCTCAAAGTTCTCCGGAAGGAGGAGAACATTGGTTAACCGTCTTGGGCCGTGATCACACCTTCACTTTAAACCTTCAGTCCATCTTCAGGCCTGACCACTCACGCCATATCATTTCTATCCATTTTATTTCTGGACTTTTCCATTCCTCCAGGATGCCTAGATACTTCCTCCAGGTTGGAGAGACAGCCAGGATGCCTCTAAAGGCCTTTAAGAGCAGGTGAAGGTTTTGCCCTCATCTTCTGTTTGAGAAGCCCAGAAGCAATTGATGGGCCACTGTGTGGGACAGGAGGCTGGACTAGATGGCCTGTGGCCTGATCCAGCAGGGCTCCTCTTATGTTCTTACATAGTGCTGGGTCAGACCACACTACTATTTTTACCTATGACTTAAGTAGCTGATTAACTGGAGGCTTTTTTCCACTACGGCCTCTAGTGCATAATTAGTGGGCTTCTGGGGAACAGCATATGCCACTGAGTAGTACGAGGGTTCCTGCCCTCCCCAGAAGAGCACTAATTGTTGATTAGATACGGAGCATGAAATCCTGCTCCACACCTTAACCAACGTTACCGAATTACTTACCTGAAGCGTCCAGTGGTGCGACCATTCACTCTTGCCGGCTCTCCGGCGGTCATTTGCGGTGCTACGCAAGTGCAGTGGCACCTCAGACGACCGTAGACAAAACTGCATGTGCACAGAGCATCAGCATGGTCAAGACAATGGTGCTGACGCATGCGCCGTCTCAGAGGCGCCACTGCCAAAATGGCGGTGCCCAGAGGAGGACTGGATTGAATAAGGTGAGTATCCGATCCAGGGAGGAGAGAGTGGGTAAAGTTGACTAGCATTCATCGTGCTTCTTACCTGTCCAGCGGATGGGAAGGGTGGTTCAAAAACGCCTCAGGGCATCCCCACAAAATCAGTCTATCCAAGAAGCCGGAAAAGTCTTGGCCTTTTCACAGTGTCTGGGATCTCCCTCAGTTTACTCGTTTTACGCCTCAGCGTATGGTGTGTGTGGCTTGCATGAAAATAAGCTTGAAGTGAGGTTGGATTCTGGTAATGGTCCTGGCCCTGATGCGCGGGATGTTTTTACATTTCCCAGTGGTGGTGCTCTCCGTCTTTCTCCATCATTTGCTGCTTTTCAGGAGAGATGCTGCTGAGATGTTGGAACCTGAGCCGCCTGTCTTTCTCTCCCTCAGCACGGGGCTTTTCTCCCACGTGAAAGACGCGGGTTGCCTAACTGTTGTCTCTTACTCTCTCCACCTTCAGCTTTCAGACAATGCATTTTCTGCTTCGGCTGCGAAAGTGATCCAGATCTAGATAGAGATGCCGGGAAAGCAGCCAGGCAGCCAGCCAGCCGCCCGGCCAGCCAGCAAGAAGATCTGTATGGATTCCTTTCTGGAACAGGCCGCTAGAACATTCCTTCCCGGATTGCCTCCACAGTGAATCTCTATCCTCATTCTGTGTCCCTCTATTTATAAATGGATTGGCAAGGCATGGGCAACATGAAGTGAACGTTTGCTCACCCTTCTTACATGACAAAATATTTTGCTATTTGCGTAGACACCAGTTTCACCTTTATCTGTGCGATGGTTCCTCTGCCTCCTGATTCATGGTTAAAGATGGAACCATCACAATCCACCTATTACGTTTCCTCTCTGGGTACCACTGACCTCACCTAGCAAATGATCTAGATACTGCCTCCAGGGCCGTGATCCCACTTAGCTCAGTTAAAGCGGAATTAACAAAAACGGATGCAATTGCGCATTATGCGCGTTCCCATTTGTTTTTCTTAATTCCGCTTTAAAACAGAGCATGGCGGCGGCGCAGCAGCAATGGCGGCAATGGAAAGGGAGGGGAAAGAGGACAGAGCTCGCTCGCTCGCCTGCCGCCCGGCGTTTCTCCTCCCTACGCCTCAGGAGCACCATGGATGTTCAGTGGGAAGCCGAGCAAGCCAGCAGGGTGGTGGCAGGTGTCAGCCACAATGGCAGGTGCAAAGCAGTGGCCAAAATAGGAGGCAGCCGGGCAGGCAGGGAAGCAGCCAGGCAACCAAGGCAGTGGTGGGTGGGTGGGCAGGTGGGCAGGTGGGCGTTAATTCCACGGTTTCAAAACACTCCAAGCCGATTGGGAACGCCCCACTGGGAAAATAGAGGGTTTCATAAAGGAAAATGGGAGCGAGAGTTGTTTGAAGGGGTGTTTTTTTAAATTCTTTTTTTTTTACCAATTACTCCTCTGTTTAATGTTGAATGCCACTTCTGAGTCTGGACAGAGTGTTTTGAAACCGTTTTGAACAGTCAAAAAAGTCCTAGTGGGAACTGAGCCCAGGGGTGATTTTGGGAAAGGAGTGTGATGAACCAACGTTGACTAGCACTTGCACTTGGAGCGCCAGTCAATGTTACCTGTCTCCCCCCTCCGTGATTGAATACTTACCTGATTTGTTTGCAGGGCTGGCCCTCTTCTGGGTGCTGCCATGGTCAGCCAGGAAGAGGACTCAGAGGATGAGAAGGACTCACTTCCTCAGGTACAGGAGGAACCTGAGGTGATGCCAGGACCCAGTTCTGACCCCCCAGCCCCATTGCAGCCTGGGGTTCAGCAGCCCAGCCTTACCACAGCAGAAGTGCAGGATGGGGGAGACATGGATCAGCAGAGCCCAGAGATCCCTAGCTTTAAGCAAAGGAGAGCAGAGAAGGAAGGGTTAAGACGATCAAAAAGACTTGCAGAGAGACACGCAGATCACCTACAGCTGTGAACTGAATCTGTAAAGATAAAACATCGGGCAGACGCCCAAGCCCTTTGTCAGAAACTGTTGGTTTTCCTTTAGAGAAGGCTGCCATATCTGACCCCTAGAACTTGAATACTTGGCTACCTTGACTTCAGACTGGACTGTTGCGTTGCTCTCACAAACCCTGGACTTGGACTGTTTCTCGACTTCTCTCTGGACTACGTTTGCTGTGTTGCTGGAACTGCCTTGGCAAGTGGGCTGTTTCTTATCAGCTGTGTGTGTGTGCTGGCAGCTTTCCCGGACAGGTGCCGCCATTTTGGTGGCAGCCCCCTCGGTAGCTGTGTGTGCATCAGCGCCATCACCAAGACAACGCT
Organism: Aspidoscelis tigris stejnegeri; assembly: GCA_023333525.1. Taxonomy (NCBI): domain Eukaryota; kingdom Metazoa; phylum Chordata; class Lepidosauria; order Squamata; family Teiidae; genus Aspidoscelis; species Aspidoscelis tigris. The sequence continues at coordinate 85,448,512 of JALMGA010000006.1, read as the reverse complement.
GATGCTCTGTGCACGCAGAGTCGCGTCTATGGTTGTCCGAGGTGCTAGTGCGCTTGCATGGCACCTCAGATGGTTCCGGAGCACCGGAAGTGGTGCAAATGGCTGCCGTCTGGACATTCCAAGTAAACTTTTGTCAACTTCTGGGAAGGCAGGGCACACTTGGAGGCTGTAGCAGCCTCCTTGAAGTGCAAGACGCTCTTCACCAGTTCACTTATCATGCACTACTGGCTGCAGTGTGAATAGGCCCCAGGATGGAGAGACAGACAGGATGCCTCTAAAGTCCATTTTGCAGGGATTCAAGAACAGGTGAAAATTTTCCCTTTGCCTTCTGCTTGAGATGACCAAAAGCAATTGGTGGTTCACTATGTGAGCCAGGATGCTGGACTAGATGGGCTGTGGCCTGATCCAGCAGGTCTCCTCTTAATTCATGGAGGACAGGCGTATCAATGGCTACTAGAATTGCATTCCTGGGGAGACAGTCAGGATGCCTCTAGAGACCATTTGCAGGGATTCAAGGGTGGGCAAAGGTTTTGCTTTCTTCTGTTTTTTAATGCCCAGAAGCAATTGGTGGGTCGCTGTGTGAATCAGGATGCTGGACTAGATGGGCTGCGGCCTGACCCAGCAGGGCTTCTTTGCGGTATTGTTCAGCCAGGTCCGTCCTCCTTTCCGCCCCATCCAGCAAATGAGAATAACCTAGCCACTTTAAAGTTGCACACCCAGCTTTAATCATTGTCCAGCAAATTGGCAGGGATTTCGATTGAGCTGCCATGGGCTACTGTCAATGACAATGAGTAGTGATTTTTCCAAAGGGCTGCACAATAGATAATGATAAAAGGTAAAGTGAAAAAAAAAAGAGAGAGAGAGAGAGTTCCATTTGAGGATTGGAAGTGCTGTATACTCTGCTAGTCTATCTTCCAGTTTTTAAACGTGCGTTTTAGTTGAGATGTGGCTTCACTGGACCTTATTCCAGGTAATATTCTGGAATAAGGGGCTTGCTGGCTGCATGGTAGTGCAGACTGTGGCAGGTTCTGGGTAGGCCTGCTGTAGACTGTACCACCATGTGGATGCAAGGTCCTATTCTGAGGTCTAATCCAGAGAAGGCCCAATGCATCGAATATCCAAAAATCCGAATTGCTAAAAATAAAGAAAAGCAAATGTCTGGACATTCAAACGGATATGAATACATTTGTATCTATTCATTTAAATATTTGATATGTATCCAGTGATACGAATCTCATATGCATTCACGTGCATCCTGTACAATGTCCGAATAATTCAAAGTATTCGTATTCGTATGAATACTAAAGTACGAATCTTTGGACATTCGATGCGTATGCAAATATTGTGAATATTTTGAATATTCTTGCAGATCTCTAAGAGATAAAGCGGGATTTCGCCCCTATATACTGGGGATTGTTTCATATACATCTTCCAAATCCAGTATGTTTTTGGGACAGTTCTGGGTATAGGCACAGTGTGGACACAGCCCAACTCTTCTTATGCCCGACTTGTGGAATGGCAACCATAAATATGCTGTTGTTATTACTCCTGGGATGCTTATGCACTTGGCTTCCTGTCTGCTGGATGGGAAAAGTGTGTTAGCAACTAACATGTACTAGTGTTTGCACTTGGTAATGCTAGTTCATGCTAGACTAAGCCCTATGCACCGGGAAACTCATCTATGGGTGTTTTTCCACTGTCACTAAAAGCACCCATTAAGTACCCATTAATGGGTACGTAATGGCATTTTTGTACCCATTAATGGGTACTTAATGGGTACTTGTAGTGACAGTGGAAAAACACCCTGTGTCTGGGCACATGTCCGATCGCTGACAGGGCAATGCCATCTTGATTGCAGAGACTGGTGCGACTACAAGTGTACTGTCACCATCACAATGATGGTGCTCTGTGCACGCACAGTTGCATTTGGGGCTCATCTGAGGTGCCAGCATGCTTGCACAGTACCTCAGATGAGCTCTTGCACCGGAAATGGTTCAAAAGATCACATGCTGGACAGGACAGGTAAGTTTTAGGTCAAGGTTAGTATGTGTGTGGTGCACAGTTTCATGCACCAACCGCTAGTTGATGATGGGTTAACATCTGGGCAAGCAGGAGGCATATCTACGTTGTAAACGCCTCCTACAAGTTCAGATGCACCGGTCCAGATGTTAACCTGTCGTTGACTACAGGGCCAAGTTCGAAAGCCCCTCTGTTCTCTCAGGGTGTTTCCGCACAGGCCCTTTAACACACATTAAGCACGGATTGGGAAGCGCGCGTCTGCATTTAGCGTCCCTTTCTAATACGGATTTCGGCGGCAAAACCGCTTTGGCACCACCGCGTCCGCATTAGAGGGGGCAATTAAGCACACTTCCGGTAGGTGCGTCCGCACCTATCCATGCTTAATGTGTGACTAAAGGGTGTTAGTTACACACCACATTTCAAATGATTTTGCGCCGTGAAAACGCATCCATTTAGGATGTGTCCGTACGGCGCAAGTGTAACTAACGGGGGCCCTCCCCCCGCCCGCCATGCTTGGCTCGCTGGAGCCAAGGATGGCGAGCCAGGGGCTCCTACCTATCATCTCGCCCTGGCCCTTAGTAGGCAGCGCGCGTGCTAAGAACGCCTCCTGAGGGCAAGGTGTGCTAAGAACGCCTCCTGAGGGTGAGCCGCCACTTCTGGGGCCAGGGCGTGCCGCGGCAGCGAGGTCCCCCGGCTTGCTATGCTTGGCTCCGGCAAGCCAATCATGGCGGGCGGGGGGAGGGCCCTCCGTCCCGGATCAGAGCCGGGTGCTGTGTGTCTGCACAGCACCCGCCTCCAATCCGGATCTACGCCGCGTGTGCGGCGGCAGGGGCGCGGGGTAGATCCGGATCTCTTAGATCCGGATCTACCCCGTTAAACCGGATCTATCAGTGATCCCGAGTTATAAATCCGGGTGCCAGAGATCCAGTTTTATTAGCCCCTGTGCGGAAGCAGCCTCAGCGTTGGAGACTGGGGTGCAACTTAAGTTCAAGCATCCGCCTTACAGCGACCTGCTGAATCCATTCCATGCGCTGTGGCCACATTCCAGGGCAGCAAGCTCATGTAATGCCAAAGACATCTAATAATAGCTCCACAGCGGAGAGAGCAAAAAAAAAAAAAAAGATGCATCGACACCTTTCTTCCCCATATCTAAAGAATGTGGCTTTGGGTCATGTCCGATATAGTTTCTGTTAGGAAGGATGTCCTCTTCCCTCTCACTTCCGCTCTGTGAATAGGCACTTCAAGAGACGTGACCATGAATGATGTAATAATTATTGGTGTGATAACAGAGTGGCACATGTGTGTATCTAATTGGCTCAAAAATCCCCTCAAGACCATGAATCCAGAGAAATATGCTTGTGTAAACATATCATATCAGTTATGGATGTATTTCTTTTTTTAAAAATGTAGTGACCTTACATGGTCTAGTCCTAACCTCGAATAGACAACATGTAAGCAAACATGTTAACCTAAGATGGCTGATAAAAAAGATCAGCTCATGCGTCTGGAAAAAAACGGCTGGCAAATTTTTAGTCCGTCAGTTCTGCTTTCAAAAGCCCCTGAGAAGATCTGAAGAGTAGCTGGGCCGGGTGTAGAGCACTATTAAGTGGTCTACACCTGGAATGCATCTAGGGTGCTCTGGTGCGTCTAGGGTGCCCTCCAGGTATTTTAGACTTCCATTCCCATTATCTCCAGTCTACATATCAGGGGCCGATTCACACTTTAGCCTGTAGTTGATAATTGGGCAACATCTGGGCAGTTGCACCTGCATTTCCAGGAGGCATTTACTGCATAGAAATGACCGCTGCCTGCCCAGAGGTGGCATCATTATAAACTAGCTGTGGAGCATGAATTCATGTCCCACAAGCATACTGACCCTTACCCCAACTTACCTGCCAGCATCCAAGCGGTGACCATCCACACCTCTGCTGGATGGGGTGGGAACTGCCACAGACACATGCGTTAGCAGTGAAATAACTTTATTATTCAGATAGTAGCACACGTAAAAACAAACAGCCATATCAAAGGAAACGATCGGCAGGAAACGCATACATGTCAAGAGGTGAGATTCCAAAAATAACTAGCAAGTGAGAAAAACTACAGAGTGAAACTTCCCATGGTCATTCAGGCTTAAAGCAAGGCAACAGGTTGACAGGATTCAATCATTTTGGTCGCGTCCCCATGGGAGCTGGTTGCTTCGCTAGTGATGCGATTAACAAAAATCCGCGTTGTAACTCGCAGTAAAGAGTCCCCATGTGGTTTGGGGCAATGCGGATTGAAATCGTACTTTCCTGTCCCCATGGAAGCCGCTTTTTGTGAGCCCGCATCTTTCTCTCTCTCTCCCCCCCCCCCCCACACCCACTGGAGCAATGACAGGCTCCCTTCAGCTGTCCGATCCAGCTCCCTGCGTTCACGTATTTAGCGCACAAGAAAACCAGCAAAGGGTGCATTATTATCCCTTCCTTTCTCTCGATTTCTTCCTGGCTATCGTCTTCTGTCCCCCCCCCCCCCATAAGCTTCACTCCTGTGTGTGTCTGTCTCTTTGCCTTCCTTCCCTTCCTGACAGCAGCTGTCAGGCAGGGATAGGGGCTGTTGTGCACATGTACAGAGCTTTGCTAAAATGATTAAAAGCAGCTGCTTTCACGGCTCTTCTCACCATTTCAGCAGGGCAGCATCCCCATGCTGCCAGGATAATCCGTGGTTTCCCTCTAAGTCAGATTAAGTACTGTTTGAAAGGGGTTTTTTCTGCCGCGGATATTCCTCCTTTGCGCCTGATGTAGCCCGTTCACATGCTCCCTCCCTGACAGCTGTGGCCCCCACCTCCGGCTGCCTCCATTGGGCAGGCCTGTCACATTCCTTCCCTGGTTCCCGCAGGCCCTAGGGGACCAGATCAGGTCCCCTAGAGCCCACAGGAAACCCCCTGGTGACCCAGCCCCCTGGGCACGGGCCTACACGGGGACATGCCCACGTGTGAGGCACTCACCTCATGCTCGCCAGGTTCCGTGGTGGGTGGGTGCCTGGGGGTGGTCCTGTGGGCTCTAGGGGACCCAATTCGGTCCCCTAGGGCCTGCGGGAACTCCGGAAGTAACGCGACAGGCCTGCCCGCCCTGGGTCGAATTTGACGCAATGGAGGCTGGCCTGGGAGGGGTGTCGCACCCCCATGCCAGCCTTTTTGGGCTTGGCCATGCGGGGACAGATTCCTCTTTCACACACAGGCAGGTAGGAACACCTGCCCATGCGTTCCTTACCTGCCTAAGTGTGAATGGGGAATCTGCCCCCACGTGTCCTAGCCTAAGTGCACTACAGCCATTTGGCTGTCGTGCGAGAAGGCCTCTGATCCCTATATTCTCACTTCATGTGGGAAAGAAGCACATTGTATAACAGACACTGGAAATACCCTTTTCCTTATTGCAGGAGGGAGAGAATGTTTGTCATGGGATGAAGAAATGGTCCTTGATCTGTGGTCACTACGTGTACTGTGATGTGGCCGGTTGGACGCAGCGGATCAGGCATGAATGAGGCACCTTCACTGTTGTTGTTGTTTGACACACAGTTCCAGTAACTGCTTTGCCAAGTTTATCTGTTGCTGCTTTTTATCTAGTATTTACCTTCTTGCCTGTTACTCAGACCGGAAACTCAGTCACACACTTGCTACGTAATTATATTCCTTTGCTTCAAAAATCAGGAAGAGATTCACGCATGCAAATTGGTCCAAGGTGAAGCGAGGAACCTGCCTTAGACGGAAGCCTGCGTGGGAATATTTCATCTCTCCAGCAACCAACTTCTAGTTAGGCCAGGAATTGATTGCTATAGGCAAAAGCCATTTTTGGGTATTTTACTGTTCAATGGAGGAGGATGGTGATTGTACCCAGGGCACCTAATCAAGGCGCATGCTCTAGCATCCATCTGGGGACAGGAGAAGAGCAGTACAAGGAAAGACTTCTGGGGCCTTCCAAGAACTCAACACATCTATGCCTCCGCTTTTCCACATGCCTAGGCAACTCTTGGAAGCTCGCACACGCCAGATGCTGAATGGATCTTGCCAGATGTTTGCGCAAGATAATTATGCCAGAGAGTAAAAACAGTGCTGGAAATCCAACACTATTTTTATTCTGAATTAAGTGGCTAATGGACTGCGATGGTGAAAGATAAATGGCAACCTGCTGGAATTTTTGCGACGTCTGGCAACAGCCTAAGTTTCCATATCTGTGCTATTTTAGTTTTAATTTTTAAGTATGGCTGTGCTATCATATTTTGCAACTAAAGAACTTCAGGTAGAGGTGTGCACGAATGCATTTTTGACATTCAATTTGTAATGAATAAAATGTTTGAAAATTCATGTTTGTATGAATAGATCACATTAGAATGTGGTAAAATTCTATTTGATATGAATTTATTTGTATGTATTCATATGAATATTCGATATGTATCAGATATACTGTAAATAAATAATATCCGATACGAATGAATATGTATCTGATATGATAGAATATGTGTGCGATATGTAACCATAACATATCTACGCTCTGAAAAGTCAAATCCGACCTGAATCCACTTTTAATCCACTGTCGATCCGTGTCAAATGCAATCTGGATCCATTGCGGATGTGACTGTGGCTCTCCGTTTTTCCACACACCCCAATCTAACAAATGTTCTATTTGTACAAATGGCCGGGAACATTCGTATTGGTACAAATGTTAGTGTACAAATATTGTAACATCTGTGTACGAATAACAAATGTTACGAATATTTATGCATATCCCTAACTTTGGGATGTAAAGGGCTGGTTTGCACTTACCTCATTGGAACAGTATAATGCTACCACCTCTTTACCCTGGCCTTTGGCTAAGCTGTTCATGTTCCCTCTCAGTACAGACACTATTATTTTAAACATATTGTATACTGTTTTATATTTGTTGAACTTTTAATGTCTCTTAATGTATATTCTATTTTAATCTGTTGTAACCCGCCCAGAGACCTTCGGGTATGGGGCGGGATATAAATGTAAATAACAAACAAGCAAGCAAGCAAGCAAGCAAGCAAGCAAGCAAGCAAGCAAGCAAGCAAGCAAGCAAATAAATAAATAAATAAATAAATAAATGAGGTAAAGATCAAGCGCAGAGGGAGCTATTCACACTTCAAGTGCTGGTGCAGTTCCGAATTGGACCACCAGCACTTGAAGTGCAGATGGCCCAGCCTGGATAAAACGGATCGCCATGGCAATGGCCACGGCAAGATCTAGTGCCATGGTGATCAGGACATGGCGTGCAACTGCTACACCCACTTGCATCATCACACCTCGAGGAGGGTGTGACTGTTGCTGACTGGCAGCTCACTCTGGGGGCCTATTCTCACTACAGCCGGTAGCGCATGATTAGGGAACTTCTGGTGAAAAGCATCCACACTTGGAGGGGGCTGCTACAGCTTCCAAGCGCTCCCTGCCTTCCCAGAAGTTCCCTAATTGTTGATTAGGCATGGAGCATGAAATCGTGCTCCACGTCTTTACCAACGTTGACCAAAATATTAGCTGAAGTGTCCAGCGGCGTGACCGTTTGCTCTTCTCCGGGTCCCTGCAATTGGTGGGTGGTGAAGGCGGCATCCACATAGGCATGGTCATGGTGGTGGCCGTGACCAATCACTGACCTCTGACGTGACTGGACCTACAATCCCCAGGCCTGGGCCTGGCCGTGGTGGGAGAGGTGCCCAATCACAGAGTCACGAGAGGGGCGTTTGATCGTGGGCAAACATAATTGGCCGCAATATGTCCCTTTGCTTGAACGCTGCTCCTCACAACGGTGCCTGGGCATGTCATGTATCACCAGTCGTGGCAGCGAGGAGACTGAACCTCCGGCTTCGGACGCAGCAGTGCAGGCTGGGAAACGGGAGGACCATTCGCACTTCTGGCCAGTAATGGACGCTTTGGGGAAGCTTTCCTCACGACAAGGGTGAATGGTCCACCTTTACCAGAAGTTCACCAGCCTGAGTTCACGGCGGACTAATCAGGTAAGTTTGAAAAGGTCCCTGATCTCTGTGACTAACCGGTGTAAAATGCAGCCTGTGAATTTATCGCAACTGTGGGTGCAGTGAGGTGGCTCTCAGATGCTTTCTGTTTTTGTGATTCATTCCAGAGCTTTGAACTTGACTTCTGATAGCTTGTCTTGTGCACTTAGGTGTGTGTGTGTATATATACATATATATATATATATAGCCTGGCAGCTGTTTGGGGAAAGCAGAGTGATATAAATTATTTTTCTCTATCACGCAACACTAGAACCAGGGGGCATCTGTGAAGCTGATGGGCAGGACAGTCGGATCAGACAAGGGGAAGGATTTCTTCACCCAAAGGGTCATTGATCTATGGAATTTACTACCAGAAGAGGCCGTAACAGCGACCAGCCTGGACAGCTTTAAGAAAGGGTTATGGAGGACAGGTGTATCAATGGCTACTAGAATGGATGCCCAGGTAAATCCTCAAAGGGGGGACAGGCAGGAGGCCTCCAAAGGTCATCTGCTGGGATTTGGGAGCAGGTGAAGGTTTTGTCTGTGTTCTCTGCCTGAGAACGTCCAGAAGCAATTGGTGGGGTCCTGTGAGACAGGATGCAGGACTAGATGGGCTGTGGCGTGATCCAGCAGGGCTCTTCTTATGTTCTTATTTGGTCAGAAAGTGCAAAAGAGAGAGTCCTGTCCCTCCTCTGCTGCATCTGCTGGGATTCTAGAGCACTGTTTGAAACAGTTCCTTATTTGGACTGTGCCATTAGAGCTAAGGACCATGGGACTCTGTTAGGGGGGTGAGTTAGATGACCTCATAAACCCCATGCAACTATACAGGCCTGATCCTCAGGGTGATAACTGTCTTCTATTGTTACTCTGTAGGGTCTTCTACCAAAGTCCTGGGTAGCTGAAAGTCCTCCTCAGTATCTTGGCTGTTCGTTGGACCATGGGGTTTTTTTGAATTTGATTTGTGTAGAACTGAATGTAAGAAAATTCATATTCTTTCGAGTAGATCCCCATGTCGAATGCACTGTGGATCCCTTGCAGGTCATGAATGTTCTGAAACATTCGTACAAATACAAATTTCAATGTACGAATGTTGTAACATTTGATTCGTACATGAATGTCCAGATTCATCTGAATCTTTCCAAATATTGAACATTACGAATATTCATGGTCTGCTGACAAGGGATCTCTGATGCTTGTCCTGGGATCTGTTGAAGCCATTCTTCCACCCCTGGGGAGGCCACAGGTCCAATTGATGTGGATGGACCGGGATGAGTTGGGGGGAGGGCAATCCACATTAATGGGCAGATGTGTGCCAACATGGGCCCTTGATATAGATTAAGCGCCTCATGCAGAAAGGGCCTTTTTTCCTGATGTTACCATCACTACTCTCTCTGTGTGTGTGCAAACATGCATGTGTGTATGTGTTGCATGGGGGGGGGGGGTTATTTATGGTTCAGAGAAGGGGCCTATTCGCACTTGGCCTTATTCTGGATTATAGCTCAGGATAGGGGTCTGTGGTCCTCATGCTAATGCAGACTCTAGCAGACCTCACTTTGGGCCTGCTGAAGCCTGCACTAGCATATGGACAGCAAGTCCCTATTCCAGGACATATTCCAGAATAAAGCCAAGTGTGAATAGGCTCAAGGAAAGGATTCATTTTTGGAAGGGGGTTGGAATTCTGGGAAAGGCGAGCAAACCTCGTGGAGTCCCTCCATTTACGAACCGAGATCAGACGGTGGAACATCTGGGGCTGATTGTCTTCTAAGGGGGATGGAATGCTTGAAGCTGGGAGCTATTCCAGACCTCCTCCTCCACCCCCCCCCCCCATGGCAGAGGCATATGTTCTCCGTCTCGGTGGAATGTCTCCGGGTTGTTCCCATGCCTGTTTCTCACTTGAAGTCAGTCTGATCTCTGCTTTGGTTGCCAGCGCTGCTGCAGCAGCAGAATGCCCTGGAGGTTTCACTGGAATTATTCTGGGCAGACAATTAAGTAAAAAATTCTTAGGAAAAGCAAACGGGGGCCCACAACAAAATCTCCGTTGGTACATAAACACAGTGGCTGCTTTGATAGAAATCCACTGCTTATTAAGTTGACCCAGGACAGCTGTATTGTACAGGTCTGCTGCCCTTGGCCAGGAGCACCCGGGAGTGAACATGGGCAGCATGTTTACTGGGAGTGGGATGAGATGGTCAGGGGTTAACCCCTCTTGTAATTGTCTCCCACATGGCTCTGCTCCAGAGGTTGAGTGTGTCCCATGTCAGGAGTCACACAGAGTTTTATGTTCCTTGTTTCGGAAACAGGCGTAGTTGTAAAACACATGCCGGCATATTTTGGCCATCGTGTCTACGCTCTATGGAGTTGACCCTGCACTTACACCCATCCTGTGTACTGACAGAGCTTCCAGGCTCCCCTGAGGGGTTCACACTGCATCCTGATTCTAAAACCAACCGTCTGCACGTCCAGGGCCTCTGTTCCACCGTGTTCCAGGTTCAAGGCAGGAGACAAGACTTAGAATTCTTCATGCTCAAAGCTCCTCAAGGACTTTGGACAACTGGGCAAGGATCTGAAGAAGAGAAGGGGTTGGAGTTGGTCTTTCTACCCTGCTTTTCTCACCCATTTAAGGGGACTCAAAGCGGCTGACAAACTTTCTGTTCTTCTCCCCACAACAGAACACTCTGTGAGGTGGGTGAGGCTGTGAGAGCTCAGAAAGAGAGCTGTGACTAGCCCAAGGTCACCCAGCTGGCTTCATGGAGGAGTGTGGAATCAAACCATGGGATTACCAGATAAGACTCCAATGCTTTTAAGAACAAGGTCCAACAGGCGGTGTGTCACATGTAGTAAGGAAAACAGTGGAAGAATCTGCTCTGAAACTCGGGACCTTTCTCCACTTAACTTAGTTTGGTACTATGATCCCTCTTCAAGGCCTCATTGGTCAGGGCACCTTGATCCGGATCACCAGTAGCACCAGTGGACCTGAGGGCATAAAGGAGGCATAAAGAAGGCATCCCTCTGTATTTGGACTACCGAGGGGGATCTGTTTCACTGGCGGACCAAAGTGTGCCACTGAAATGGATCCCCTGGTGGCTCCGAGGCTGGAAACATTTGTTCCTAGTTCTCTGGAGTGCTCAGATCCTGGCTCCGAAGCTCAGGTGAACTTCAGGGCCAGTGTCATGTCCCAGGCAGGGGTGGGCAGTGATGCGGGACACATGTGCACATGCTTACAGCAGTCCTTTGAGGGTTCAGAAGTACTCAGCGTCAGTTCAGTCCTAAAGTCAGAGTTCCAGAGACACGGCGACGTCGCAGCAAGAGTCAAGCAATCCGAGGTCAGGGTTTCCATAGGTTCAAGAGTCAAGACACACACACACACACACGGCGGGAGTTGCATCAGAGTTGCCTGCAACACCGGTGCAGCGTGTGCTGCTCAGTTAAGTAGGGGAAGCAGCACCGTGCCCTTGACGACTCAGGTGGGCCAACAGTCGCGACCTGTGGTTTTGCTGACAGAGAAGACGCGGGGAGGGCCGTCCTACGGGTTCCGAGCTCTCATCTCCGGAGGAGTCCGGGAGGTCCCCCAGCACTGGCTGCTGACCCACAATGCCCATGCTGCCAGGCTCTGGTTGCTGCACTGGCTGTGGTGCCATTGCATGCGCACTCTCCTCTGAGGAAGGCGGACTGGCAGGACAGGGCATGACAGCCAGGCCGCGGGCTGGGTCTAGAGCACCAGGACTATTGTGTAGACGGCATTGTTCCAGACTATGCCTTTCTTTGACCCAAACCAGCAGGCTTGGCTGGTCCAGACCCATTGGTTTGGACCACACAAAGGGGAGTGCGATAAGTCCCCCATCCAGAGGAAACAGCTTACAATTCTGGCTCTGGTGGAGCCTAAGAATTGACTGAATGTCCCTGACACATTTAGAAACAAAACCAGAACGAAATGCAGGTAGATCCAGCCTTTAAGACTATTGCTGCCTCCACATTCATGCTACGCATTGGAATGCGCAGTCCCGATTGAGCCGTCACACGTGACGATCGATCGTTGTGGTGTTGCATTATACGACCGGGACTGCACATATACCTTAATGCTGGTTCAACAACACTCACTCATGAATATTTGTCCACATCCCTACTGGGGGTGAAAAGAGAACCCAATATACCATCCTGAGCTTTTTAGTGGCATAGATGTAGGCTACGTGCCAATACTATATAAACAAAACCTAGCAGATTTATCTTGCCAAAAAAGCATTGGTTCTCCTAATTAGAAAAAGATGCTGTGCTTGGAGCTAGTTTAGTTGACTTCTAAAGAATAATCACATATAATATAAAATATGTGTAGATTTTGTTACAGAATTTTTTTAAAAAAAAAACTTGGTTAGTCGTACAAATTCTGATGAATTCGGACATTCGCCCAAGAACTGAATGTTATGATATTATACTAACATTTGTACAACGTTTGTTAGATTGAGGGTGTGGAAAAACGGAGCCCCAGTCACATCCACAATGGATCTAGATTGCATTCAACATGCGTCAGCAGCAGATTAAAAGTGGATTCAGGTTGGATTGGACGTTTTCAGAGCATGGATATGTTATGGATACGTATCAGGTACGCAACAGATACGTATTCATTAGTATCCGATGTGTATTCATTCGTATCAGATACGTATCGAATATTCGTACGAATATGTACAAATGGATTTGTATCGAATAGAATTGTACCACATTTGAATGTGATCTATTTGTACAAACACAGATTTTCATTAAGCATTTGTGCACACCTCTAATTTAAACCGGCTTAAATCGCCAAGTGGGAAGTTGACCTAATTAAAAAAGAGCAGAAATGAGTTTTGTTTTATTTTAAATCTATTACTGGATAAGAAGGAAGGAAGAAATTCTGGTGGGAAGGACTGATGCCAAATAGGTTTGTGCAAACTGCTGTTCGATCTTCTTCGAATCGCGCTAAAAGGATAGCAGAATTCCTTCTGCTGATCAAAGAAGACTGAATGGCAGTTCGCACAGGCCTAATGAGGAAACTTCAGGGCTGTGAAGTTTATAGATGTTCATATCTCTCTTTGTGTATTTTCCCGGCAGTGGCAATCTTCCGTAATTATCTATTATGTAATGAACGTGAAAAGGGCTGCTACTCGCAGTTTTATTTGGAGCACTTGATAACTATCAGCCATCACCTGCTTCCCTTTTCTTACCTGACGTTCAACGGGTTATGTCATTCCTTTCCCCTGCTGAAATGGGTACAGTGCAACTAGGAGACGCTGGCTGGGTCACTAGAGGCGGCGGCACTGGGCTCTTTGAAGGTGAAAGGACTTTGCGAACCAGGGGAACTCGATTCCTCTAGTGAGGCAAGATCATTTTCAAACAGAACAAGGTGTGCTGGCAGAGAAGGTAAAAAATATAGGTGGAGCGCTTCTGAGCCTTCTGCAGCGCAAGCAAAGGTATTTATCCAAGTCAATGGGACATTCCATACCATCAAGTGCATTAAAGACTCTCCTTTGTGCATGGCAGCGCAGAATGCAGGAGGCCCCCATATGCTAGGGATGTGCACAAATGCTCTAAACAATCAAAATTCGATCGAATTCGATCGAATGTGGACATTCGAATTTGAAAAGAGTGTCTTCACATTCAAATTTAAACATTCGAATGATAAAATCCAATTCGAACCCACAACGTTCGAATCCTTACGTTCGAATGTTAGATTCGTATTTAAAGATACGAATGTCGACAACATTCGTATGTTATACGTATCTGTGAGCATTCCGTGGAAATCCGTAGGCGTCCTGTATTATCCTGTATGCATCCTGTTTTAATCCTGTATTTTAAGTGCAAGATACGGATAATTTTCCTGCAGATTCGTATATGACAGATATGAAGCTACACATTTGAATCATTCAAAAATCCGTATTGGATTTCTGAAAATCTGTATTCGAGTTTGAATGGGCAAATTTGGATTTTTGAAAATCTGATTTGAGTTCGAATGTTGACATTTGTCGGAATCGAAACGAATATTCAGATTTTTGAATATTCGTGTACATCCCTACTTCGGGGGAAGTTTTCCTCTTGACAAGTGCGAATGGTCCTCCTTTACCAGAAGTTCACCAGCCCTAGTCCATGGCAGCTTAATCAGGTGAGTGCAGAAAGGCCTCTGGTCTAGGTGGCCATTTTGCCTGCCTGGACTGGAGTACGCTCTTTCCAATGTAGACAGAGTATCCTAGCCAGCGGTGTGCCTTTGCCTTCAGTCAGGCCACTGTACAAAAGGGGGAGCTTTGGACCCCTTCCTGGACTGGGGATTGGGCTTCACTAGCTGCCAGCCCCCCCCCCAGATGCCCACCAGCATCCGGGGGGGTGGCACCCTCCCCCCAGCTGCGTGACCACTTACCTTGTGCTGGTTATGCAGCCAGCCAGGGCAGTGTGCCGCTCCTTGCAGTACACTGGGCCCACATGCCGTCAGTGCCTGCAGCTCTTCTGGAGGAAGAGAGCGAATGCTCTCCCTCTGGAACAGCTGTGGGATGGCGGTGCGTACGCTCCATCCCAGGGCACCCTACGCACGTTCCCCGGGCCCTCGTGCAAATGGGCTTCAGCTCTGCACAGGCAGTGGGCCACGGTGTGTTGCTGAATGCACCCAGTCCCTCACACAAAATGAAAGCGCTGTAAGCCAGAGCGATCCAGAAACGGTTCTGGCCACGAAAGCGAGGGCAAACTTTGGCACTGGGTCTGGTAATAAGGAGTTAGATGACGCTGTGCCGCCATTGTCTCTGCATTGTCCAAACTCCCACTTGCCTCATTTGCCATCTAGCAGGAGGCAGTATTGCTTAGCTCCAGAACTGTGATTATCTCCTGTTTACCTTAAACATTTCTGTGGGTTCTGAAGGATCTCATTCCATTCCAGCCCTGATGCCTCCCACTCTGCCTTTGATTGTTCCGTCTCCTGCTTCTATTAAAAATCCTTTGATGTTTCACGTGACGCAAGAACACGCAGAAATGCCTTTGGGGTTGGGGGGTGGGGGGAAGGCTAAAGGGAAACAGCAGCAGGGGCCAGAATAGGTAAGTGTAGGTGAGACAAAAAGGCTTCAATTCGATGCAAATCCACACGAAAATTGACCCTGTTGGTTTATACGTTTGTTAAGCACACACATGCTTGCATGGGGGTGTGGATCAGCAGAGGGCCTTTTCTGTGGTGGCTCCCAGTCATTGGAGCAGTCTCCCACTGTGCAATGTAAGGTTTTCAGTGCCTGGTTAAAGCACGGGCATTTCTGCACTTACCTTTTGATCTGGATCTAGGAGCCTTTGGCCTGAATTCTGGGCCTTCTCATCAGCACAATAATTCAGATCAAGGAAGCCCTGCCCCTCCCCCCCTAGTTTGGCTCCATCTGCACAAGGTGGAGCCAGATCCAGATTAAGAGGCCCTTAATCCAGATTTATTGTAGACCTGTTTCATTGGGTCTACAGTTGGACTAAAAGCCTTGTTCTAGATCACAGGAGGCATGCGGATGGCACACCTCCGTGCTTCGGAACTATCAGGGGCTCCTTTGTAGTGGCACCAAAAACCAACACCACTCAGGCTCTGTGGAGTAATGACTGTGAAACTCACGCAAGCTTTGTAGCCATGAGGAGGCGTGGCCCAGATTAGCTCCGTCAGTACAAATGGCACTGATCTGGCTCACACTTCCACAAGATCTGGATCAGTGGGTCCAGCTATTCTGGACCCACTCATATAGATCTAACTTGGGTAAGTGCAGAAAAAGCCCTTAGGCCTTTTTGCACCAGAGGCCTTTTTGCACGAGGAGGTTTTGAACGCACGGAGAACACGTGGGGACACTGTATTCGCACATCAGGGGCGGCCGGATCTGTTCCGGACCGCCACAACCGTCCCCTCCCCTGCGCTCTCCATGTATTCTGTTCTCAGAGCAGAAAAAACTGCTCTGAAAGTGTCTCCGCGCATTCGGTGTGTCCCCAGCTGTTCCAGAGGGAGAGCGTTTGCACGCTCTCCCTCTCTGACAGCTGGGCCCCTCCCCCGGCCTCCCCTGATTGGCTGCCTTGCAGCCAGAGGTGGGGAGGCCAGTCAGGCCCCTTCCCTGGGGTCCTGCCACCTGCATTGGCCAGGATCAGGCCAATGCAAGTGGCAGGACCCCCACCCAGCACCCCCCACCCCACCCCAGGGTCACGCGTGTGCGTGAACAGTGCTTACCTTCTGCTGCTGGCCCAATTCTGGCTAGAATAGGCTGAGGATGTAGGCAGGTAAAGGATGTGTTCGGAACGCATCCTTTGCCTGCCAGTGCAGATGGGGAAGTGTAGTCTATGCGTTCAGGCCGAATCATCCAGAGGCGCCTTCATCTTAGTGCGAAAATGCCTCTGGGCTGGTAGTGCACGATTAGGGTACTTCTAGAAAGGGCATTTGCACTTGGAGGAGGCTGTGATGGCCTCCACGCACCCCTTGCCTTCACAGAAGTTTCCTAATCGTGCACTAACTGTGGAGCGTGAAATCGTGCTCCACATCCTCCCCAGACTTCCCCATTCGCACCTCAGCTGGACGAGGTCAACAGGGCTGCCGCGCAAGCGTGTGGCAGCCCTCCTGAGGCAACTGTGGCTGCGCAGCGCATCGGCATTGTCATGGGGACGGCGCTGATGCACACGCAGTTGCGCAGGGAGCTGCAACCAAAATGGCGGCACCCTGAAGAGGACCACCCCCACAATCGAATCAAGGTAAGTAGTCGATCGCGGGGTGGGGTGACAGCTAACGTTGACTAGTGCTCCAAGTGAGAGAGGTTGCCAACATTGGTTCATCGCGCTTTTTCGGGTCCAGCGGACGGGAAGGGAAGAGTGAAATCACCCCTGGTCTCTTCCTCCAGGTCATTGAAGTTCAGCTCCCTTTGAGTGTTGCCCTGCCAGGGAAAGAAGGAGGGATATCTCTTCTTTTTCTTGTTGTGACCTGACCTGGAACTTTGGGGTGAAGGGCAGAATATAAATAAAATAAATTTAAAAAAAAAACTATATAAGGAAACCATAAAATATGTGCCAACCGCAACCAAGAATGGTTTCCTTCAAAAAGAATTTTAATTTATATATATATATACTAAAAATGTGTGGATGCAATTGTAACAAAATGACGTTTTTCATATTGAATAAATCCCTGGTACTCAAATATAGTTAAGGGGCCAAGAGACTTCCCCAAACGATACAGTTAAAACAGTAAATTCACACAATACCTTATGCGTCATGATAGCTCCAACACAATCCAATAATATCTGAAATGCATTCCAAATTATTAAGTGATGACATTCAAATATACATTGGAATGTGCTGGAGACAGCACCAAAGGGTTCCCGGCTTTGGGCAGTCCAGATGTTCACCATGTGCATGGGTGGACTCTGAATGGATGCTTAGGTACTGCTTTCAGGTTGCAGAAACAAGCAGGTTTAGTGGTTAGGGAGTCGGACACTTATCTGGGAATACCGGGTTCGATTCCGCCCTCCCCCACGAAGCCAGCTGGGTCACCTTGGCCTAGTCACAGCTCTCTCCTGAGCTCTCACAGGCCCACCTGCCTCACAGGGTGTTCTGTTGTGGGGAGAAGAACAGAAGGATTGTCAGCCGCTTTGAGTCCCCTTAAATGGGTGAGAAAAGCAGGGTAGAAAAGCCAACACTTCTTCTTCTTCTGTGAAACCATTTGCAGGGACCGGAGAGGAAGTGAAGGTTTTGCCTTTGTCTTCTGCTTGAGATGCTCAGAAGCAATTGGTGAGCCACTGTGGGAGACAAGTGAGCTTATTTGCACCACAACCCATAGTGCATGATTAGGGAATTTCTGGGGTAGAGCATCCACACATTGAGGAGGCTGCTACAGCCTTCAGGCGCCCTCTGCCTTCCCACATGTTGCCTAATTCTTGACTAGGTGTGGAGCATGAAATCATGTTGCACACCTTTCCCAACATATACCCCAACTTACCTGATCATGTCCAGCCGGGAGCATTCGATTAATAACAAATTGAATATTAGAAAATGCGTCTTTGTACAAATAGACCCTCTCAAATCTGGTAAAATTCTATTCGGTTTGAATGTATCCGTATGAATTTGTACGAATATCTGATACAGATAAATACGTATCGGATCTGAATGAATACATATCGACGTATTCGATACATATCCGAGATATGTATCTGATACATATCTCGTAATAAATCTGCTCTCAAAGCTTCAAATCCGACTTGAATCCACTTTGAATCCACTCTCAATCCACATCAAATGCACCCTGGATCCTTTGCAGATGTGAATGGCACAGCTGCTTTCCCACCTTCTCCGGTCATGAATGTTCTAAAGCATTCGTCACAATAAGGTCAATGTACGAATGTTGTAACATTAGATTCATATATGAATGCCCGGATTCGTCTGAATTCGACCAAACATCAGATGTTACAAATACTTATGCACAAATCGAATCCACTCTAGATCCATTGCAGATGTGACTGGTGCAACCGCTTTCCCACCTCCCCAGTTTAACAAATGTCTGAAATATTCATACAAATATTCTCTTTCTCCTTCTCCTTCACTTCGCGTTAATCCAGATTTCTGGGCCAGATCAGTTGGAACAGGTCCTTCCAAAGCCTGCCATTGCCTTTCCTCAAATGTCTTCTAAAGCCACTTGGTCTCCCACTACCTCTGCTGTGCCCTGGAACTAATGAGTGGTTTTAAGAGCAGATGACAAGCTCCCCACAAAGGGATGTTGCTTTGGGACTTGCTTGAAATTCAATCCCATTACATAACCAGGGAGCAGGCCTGGCCAAGGACGCGCTGCCTCCGCTGCCCCCCCCGCCCCCCAGGCAGAGCAGTGAGGAGTATTGTGAAGGCAAACGCTGTTGCAGGGTGCAGCCACGGTTTGCTCAGAGGTGGAATTTCACACAGTCAGGTTTCGCAAGAGGAACAAAGGGGCTGGTAAAGACACGTGTTTTGATGGGGAAATCCTTTCTAGCAAAAACCTTAGGCAGTCACTTTGCTCTGCTGGTGTTGCTCATGGAGCGTTGACAGGAATCTGATACTTAAAAATTAAGCCGCTGATATGGTTCCCTCTCTTCCACTTGCCTCACCGTTAGGAAGGGCTCCCTTTCCTGCATTTAGACTTCGGCTCAGGAACGGAGCCCTGGGAAAAGGTGCAAGCTTGGCAAGAGGTAGAACAGAAAGGGTCCCCATCCCTTTAACTACTGTGGGTGGTAGAACTTCCAAGGAGGCCTCCCTGGAAGATCTTAGGGGCGGGTCTATATGGCAGGAGGCATTCTGGTTTACTTATTGGCTTATTGTTATATTCTGCCTTTCCTCTGAAGATTTCAGAGCTTCATGCATGGCTCTACTACCCTCATTTTATCTTCCAAAATCGCTTTTAACTACAGTGGGTAGTAGAACATCCAAGAGGGCCTGCCTGGAAGATCTTAGTTTAGGGGCAGGTCTATATGGCAGGAGACATTCTGGTGTACTTATTCATTTCTTGTTCTTATATTCTGCCTTTCCTCTGAAGATTTCAGAGCTTCATGCGTGGCTCTGCTACCCTCACTTTATCTTCCAAACGCCCCTATGACGTTGGCTAGGCTGAGAGGCAGCGATTGGCTCAAGGTTGACCAATGCGCTTTCACTACCAGGTGGGGATTCTTCAATGTGCTGTGTATGCATCTTTTGTGCACATTTCCATGGCTGCTAGGAAGTACTACGAGCCAAATTAAGGGTTTGGGCATCTAGGGATTGCATGTTTCTAACTTGTGCCTAAGGGGGAAGCAGGCCTGTAGCCAACTGCATATATATGGGGGGCTGTCACAAATTTTGGGGGCTGTCAAAATTTGGTGGATTAAAAAATAAATTTTGAGAGGGAGCACCAAAAATTGGGTGGGCTGCCCCCGCTGCTCCCCTTGCCACCTGCGGTCCTGGGGGGAACTTGCACTTTGATGAAGGCCTTGGTCACACCAATATGAGACAGGGCGCCCTGGTTCATAATTCAAACTGAAGTTGTACCAGCTCTGTTCACACATAGGACGTCCTCAGACTGTCCTCGCTCTGGGTTGCATCGCTCACACCTTTCTTCATGATCAACCTGGGCCTCCTCCACAGAACTCTTAGCTCTCCTCCCCTTTTGCTATGTCAAATCTGCGTCCTTTCCCATTGGATGCTGTTGTGTCACTCAAGGGACGTGAGGGTGTGTGTTTGCGGGTTTTTTAAAGCCTGCTCTCCCCACCTCCACACACACCCTTCCTTTTTTATGTGCTTTTGTTCTCCGTGTGATTAATTTCTAAAATAATAGTAATAATAAATTTGCGTAAAAACACTAGAGGAATCACACATAAACTGAGGAGAGAAGGGGAGGCGCCTCACGAACTCTGTATGTGCCGCCCTCGCCTAGACATTGGCTGAAAGGAAAGACTGGACCCCACCCACCACAGCATGGTTCAGCCTCCTTTAGCCTATGCCTCCCATCACACGAAGACGGCCTGGCATGCCAGGAAAATGATCCGATTAAAATGATCTAATGGGGATAAGCCCATCTGGAAAATGAACTGAATAAAAATAATGTGAATAACATGACTTGAGGATGACCTGAGGTCATCTTAAACTAAAGGTATGACCAGGGCCAAAGTTCGGATACAGCCCAGCCTGCTGTGTGCAGCTGCTTCCATCCCAGGAGTGGGGCCATGTGTTGCCAGGCTGCTCCTTGGTTAGGCAGCAGTGGGACACTATAAAGTCTAGGGCACACCAGCACAGACCCTTTTGCACATCTTCTGTGACACAGCCACAGTTGGGTGCTGTGTTGCATGGTTGCCATGGCAATAGATGGCATGCCTGTGTGTGGCCACTGTTACTGTGGTGAGGCAATTGCACTTATCTGGCACGAGGAGGAGGAAGAGGAGGAGGAGGAGGAGGAGGAGGAGAAGAGTTGGCTTCTCTAACCCGCTTTTGTCACCCATTTAAGGAGACTCAAAGCTGCTGACAAACCTTCTGTTCTTCTCCCAACAACAGACACCCTGTGAGATTGATGGGGCTGTGAGAGCTCAGAAGAGATCCGTGACTAGCCCAAGGTCATGCAGCTGGCTTCATGGTGGAGGGTGGAATCAAACCTGGTATTCCCAGTCTGGCTCCCTAACCACTAGACCAAGGAGCTGTCTCTGGTTTGGAAATAGCTCCTTTATGTGTGAGTGCTCCATCTTGGAGCTCGCCATGAGGCAACTTCTGGGCCAAGTGTGGAAAGGCCCCAGGTTTGGTCTTGCTTACCTTCCGGAGATCAACCAGTGTTTGCAAAACTGTGGGACCTCCTGGCACTAAAGGACAAACATTTTTGTGAAAAAAGCTTTATTAAGGCAGAAAAGCAGTCAACGCAGTGCTTTCACCAACTAGTTCTCTTCCCCAAATTTACATGCAGGCTGTGAGAATCCTGTCAGTAAAAACTCCTGCACACGAGGAATTCCAAGGTGGAGGAGCATGCACCTGGCAGGTTCCACAGGTGTGCCGTTGCATAATTCTGCCACTCAAGCAAACAGCTGAACGAATCCCAGCTCCTAGGAAAATGCCACCAGGAGGCCTTGGTCGGGGGGTGCAGGTGGGCGAAGTCCTAGTGAGTCAGGATATGGCACTGCTCCTTCTAAGTAAGCGCCAAACACCTGTCTGGACAAGACCTGACCTGCCCAAAACTGTCTACTTGGCGTTTCTAAAAGAAGCAGCAGTCATGCCCCTTCCCTGGAGGCGGTGCGGAGCCAAGGTGGTTGTGAATTTCAGAGTGATGAGTTAATGAAATAAAAAACAAATACGCATCTTCTAGAGCAGGGAGCTCCTACACAAAGCAAGAGGCGTCGCCTTCCCGGTGGAGATTAAAAATAACAGCTTTGGGGTGTTCCAGGTCTTCTGAGGCCCACGCTGAAGGATCTGACTTGCTTTTTGGCCTGTTGTGCTTGCTTATGGCTTTTAATGAGCAAAACTCTCTGTGGCATCTGGTAGTGGGCAGGGTTGCGCACCAATGCAGTTTTTGGATTTCGATTCGATTCAGATTGACTATCCAAAGATTCGAATCAATTAAAATGTTTAAAAGTGTCCACATTCAGTTCAAATCAAGTACATTCAAATCTATCTGTACAAATTTTCGATTTGTTTTTGAAGACACGAATGTCGACAACGTTGGGACGTGTCTCTACCGCTCCGTACACATCCGTACGCATCCTGTTTTCGTCCTGTATGCATCCCATTTTCGTCCCGTGTTTATCTGTACAAATGCGTAAGGATACGGATAACATGCGTACAGATACGTATGTAATGTGGATGCATCCCTACACATATGAACATATGGCAGACTCATTCATGGAGATGAGTAGAAAGATTCAAAAATTGGTTCGAATGTTAAATAACGAATATATAGACATCCGATTCAAATTCAAATGTCCAAATTCGATCAAATTCGACCGGATTTCAAATGTTTCTAATATTCTTGTACATCCCTAGTAGAGAGAGGTAGATATAGGTGATAGATCAAAGCATTGCAGGAGCGCTTGCTTCATGGCTCTCTACCTTTTAGGGGTTTGGAACAACTTTGTGAGTTTGGCTTTCTCCAAACTTGTTTTTCTTGTTTTCCCTTTTTTAAAATTGTGGTTTTGATATTCTCTGCTTTTAATCTCTGCCTTTAGCTCTATATTGGACAGGAAAGGTGTGTGATAAACTAACCTTGAATAGCACTCGCACTGGTCGCTAACAGCCCACGCCCGGCATGATCGAAGACTCACCTGTGTTCCATTGCTGGGCTGCTCCTCTTTTGGGCACCGCCATCTCGAGTGCGTGGCCCTCCGCGATTGTGCGTGAGTCAGCATCGCAGCGTCGTCGCCATGATGGCTCTGACGCTCCGCACAGTCACAGTCACATCAGGGGGTCGTCAGAGCTGCCAGTGCGCTTGCATGGCAGCTCCGATGACCATCCCATGCGGCAGAGGTGCAAATGGTCACCGGCTGGACGCAACAGGTAAGTTCCCAGTCACGTCTGGACACGTGTGGAGCACAGTTTCGCTTGCAGTTTGTAAGGGACTCCTGCAGGTGCAAATGACCTGCCCAGATGTTCACTAATTATGCGCAAAGGGTGCCTCCACACTGGCTGTAAAAACACATTTAAAAACACATACAAGACACATTAAGACTTACCTTCTGCACTGCAGGCTGGATCTGGGATTCCGGCGTGCAAGATCCAACCCTAATTGGGTCTTGACGCTGAAGGATCCGGCCTCCAGGAAGACCATTAGGGCTTCCATCTGGCCCCTCAACTCGATCTGGTTGGAAGCAGGACGCTTCCACATACAGAGAGGGGAGGGGCCCGATGTACCGTCAGCCGCCATCTTGGGAAGGCCGGAAGGAGGCTGGTCTGCCTCCTTCCGCCTTTCCCCCACGCACCGCGTGCCGCTGGAAACGTGCGGTGACTGGCAGCTGCACACTCCAGTCCCGTGGTGTTGGCGGTGTGGGGGGTAGGATCCCCTTTGAATGGGTGCTGCGGCCTCTGCACAGCACCCAGGGGATCCGCCTGGCCCAATATGTCCTCCCCACGCATTTGCGGACATGCTGGGCCTCTGGGGATCCATCCCTATTTGGGACAGATTCTCTGGAGGACAGATCGCCGAGAAAGGGATTTACTTTAATCCGTTTCCTGGTGGCGTGTGTGGAAGCACCTGAAGATTCCAAGTGAGAAGTGATCATTTGGCTTTGAGCTATGGCAGTGGTTCTCAACCTGGGGGTCGAATTACCCTTTCAGAGGGGTCGCGACGAGCCTCCCGCTGCCCTTCCCTCCCACCTCCCAGCTGCTCCGCCCCCGTGGTTGGGGGTCCCCACAACATGAGGAACTCCATTAAGGGGTCGCGGCATTAGGAAGGTTGAGAACTGCTGGGCTATGGTGAATGGTGGCACACTCTTCAAATTGAGCCAGTTTGGTCTAGTGGTTAAGGAGCTGGACTCTTATCTGGGAATGCCGGGTTCGATTCCACCCTCCTCCACAAAACCAGCTGGGTAACCCTGGGCTAGTCACAGCTCTCCCTTGAGCTCTCACAGCCCCACCCACCTCACAGGGTGTTCTGTTGTGGGGAGAAGAACAGAAGCTTTGTCAGCCACTTTGAGTCCCCTTAAATGGGTGAGAAAAGCAGGGTAGAAAAGCCAACTCTTCTTCTTCATCTTCTTCTTCAAATTGAACTTAGGGCCTGGTGCCCCTGTTTTTGACATGCCGGTGCCCTTTGCCTTGGAATCCTGTTGGCAGAGGGGCAATGAGCTCATTCACAAGAAAACAAGGCTGCCAGTCTTTCCGTGCCAGCAAGGCTCCATTGCTCTCTACCAGCAGAACACCCTGCCTGCGCTTCTCCTAAGTGCAGGGTGTTCAGGATGCCGGAGACTGGCTAGGAAGGCAAGGGCAGGGCGGGGTTGCAAAGTATTAGCCTGGCCCAGCCTAAATGTTTCAAGTGCTATCTTTATACCCAAACCTTTGGATGCATTTGTCTGTTATGTAATGTAGCCCGTCTACTTGCAAAGTGTGAACCATGTGAGGAGGGAAACAAAAATTGCACACTTACGTAAGAGGCGGATGTGGTTTTGAAGCTGGCGCGGCGCTGCCCAATAGCTGCCTCCTACTGCCACCTACTGTTCAGGGTGGTGAACTGTTTCTGCCTTGCAACATGTACCTGTTCCATACTATTTGGATCATCTGGAATATGGCATGGATAATTTGCAATAAAATGTGTCTCCACAGGCTTTACTACAGATGATCAGAGGTACCTCGGAGAAGGCTTTGAGGTGGGATTGTTCACACACTGGTCCGCGTGTCCCCTCCTTCCAAATATTCTGTGCTAGAAAAGGAGCATTAGGGAAGGCTTGGGAAGATGAGGGCAGGTTCCTACTGGGCAATTTAGTCCGGATTTTAAGATGGGTTTTCCCCCTGTACCCTGCAAAGGGTTGGTTGGACTAGATGACCCTTGAGGTCCCTTCCAATTCCACAATTGAATGAATGGCCACCATCTTGACCTGTCTTTACTTTTGGGTGTTTTCCCACCACGCTCCTTTAATCTGGATCTAAGAAGACCCGGATTAAAGGAAGTACCCAATGTGTTTCCATGGGTGGTCTAGCACCCAATAGCAATGGGTGCTAGCCTCCCTGCCGTGGAAAAACCGGAACACCCATTTGGAAATCCAGATCTACCCATGAGGGGTCTGCTCGTCACCCCAGGTGTTTGGGGGGACAGGAGGTGCAATCTCCGAAGTGGCTTCGAAGTCATTTCGAAGTCACTTCGAAGTCATTTTGAAGTTCACACTGAAGATCAGCACAGACTTCAAAGATGCTCCGGAGCTATTTTGCACAGACTTCGAAGTGGCTTCGAAATGACTTCGAAGCTTAGGTTTTGGGGCTCCCCCTCCCATGGATGCCCCCTCCCCCTAGCCTCCTCTAGACCCCATTGCCACACAAGCGTGGAAACAGCCTCCCTTTAATCTGGATTTTCTGCTTGAAGACCCCATTGTAAACCCCATTAATGGGGTCTACAGAAAATCCGGATTAAAGCCCAGAAAGTACCCATTTGATCCAAATTTCCCCAGCAGCAGTCAAAACAATCGGGTCCCAAATGGGTGCCGTGGTGGAAATGGGGTCATCCGGCTCACACCCAAATGGGTCCTTAATGGGTGCAAAAATGGGTACTTTCTGACAGTGGAAAAACACCCAATATCTGCTAGCAGTTTCACAGACATTCCAGCAGCCGTCTCTAATCTCATCTATCTACTACCCCTCCCCATAATCTCTCCTGGATACCCTCCACCAATGGAGAGCTTTTGCACTATAGCTGTCACTTGTGGATAGAGATTTGCATGATTATTTGAACCATTCAAAAATCAATTGCATTTCTTCAAATTCGGGCATCCGAATTCCAATGTCTCTGCATTCGAATTTAAACATTCAAACAAATTTTGAACCCTTTGAATTGTTCGCATGAATTATTCAGACATTTGTATGTGTACGGATAAAGTACGCACTACATACATATCTGTATGCATCTTATTTGTACCCGTACGTGTTTGTATGGATATGTATGGGACAAAATCGAGATGCATGCAGGATACCAACGGAATGTGTACAGGTGCGTATGTATGCATACGGACACATTTGAATTTTGTCAACATTCGTATCTTCAAATACGAATTGAAAATTCATACAAATAGATTCGAACTGAATCGAACGTGAATACATTAAAATGTGAAACATTCAAATCAATTAAATTGTAACCATTTGAATCCATTCAAATCTTCAGATATTCGAATCAAACCATAAGAAAATAAGAGGAGCCCTGCTGGATCAGGCAAGAGCCCATCTAGTCCATAAGAACCTAAGAGGGGCCCTGCTGGATCAGGCAAGAGCCCATCTAGTCCATAAGAACCTAACAGGAGCCCTGCTGGATCAGGCAAGAGCCCATCTAGTCCATAAGAACCTAAGAGGAGCCCTGCTGGATCAGGCCACAGCCCATCTAGTCCATAAGAACCTAAGAGGAGCCCTGCTGGATCAGGCCACAGCCCATCTAGCCCATAAGAACCTAAGAGGAATCTTGCTGGATCAGGCCACAGCCCATCTAGTCCATAAGAGGAGTCCTGCTGGATCAGGCCACAGCCCATCTAGTCCATAAGAGCCTCAGAGGAGCCCTGCTGGATCAGGCCACAGCCCATCTAGTCCATAAGAGGAGTCCTGCTGGATCAGGCCACAGCCCATCTAGTCCATAAGAGCCTCAGAGGAGCCCTGCTGGATCAGGCCACAGCCCATCTAGTCCATAAGGACCTAAGAGGAGCCCTGCTGGATCAGGCAAGAGCCCATCTAGTCCATAAGAACCTAAGAGGAGCCCTGCTGGATCAGGCCACAGCCCATCTAGTCCATAAGAACCTAAGAGGGGCCCTGCTGGATCAGGCCACAGCCCATCTAGTCCATAAGAACCTAAGAGGAGCCCTGCTGGATCAGGCCACAGCCCATCTAGTCCATAAGAACCTAAGAGGGGCCTTGCTGGATCAGGCAAGAGCCCATCTAGTCCATAAGAAACCAAGCGGAGCCCTGCTGGATCAAGCCACAGCCCATGTAGTCCATAAGAACCTAACAGGAGCCCTGCTGGATCAGGCCACAGCCCATCTAGTCCCGAAAAACCTAACAGGAGCCCTGCTGGATCAGGCCACAGCCCATCTAGTCCAGCATCCTGTCTCACACAGTGCCCCACTGGTTGCTCATGGGTATCTCAAGCAGAGACAAGGGCAAACCTCCTGCTCTCCAATCCCAGCAAATGGCCCTAGAGGCCTCCTGCTTATCCCCAAGGCCTGAAAGATGCATCTAGGCATTCATTCTAGTAGCCATTGGTACATCTGTCATCCATAAATTTGTCCAGCCCTTCCTTAAAGCCATCTAGACTGGTAGCTGTCACCACCTCTTCCAGCAGCAAATTCCATAGACCGATGACCCTCTGGTTGAAGAAATACCTCCCCTTGTCGGATCCGACTCTCCTACCCATCAGCTCCATAGATGCCCCCTGGTTCTAGTGTTGTACGATAGAGGAAAGAAATTTCCTCTGTCCACCCTTCCTATCCAATTTCCTCTATCCAACCAAATGCTGAAAATTGCATTAGTCCACACCCCTAGTCGTGGGACGTATAAGTATGCAAAATTCAGTCTGTCCTTCATTTCTGGTTCTTTCTCAGAGTGGCTACAAACCAAAACCAGCTCAGGGAGCCCCTAAGATATTTCTAGGGGTGTTTTGGCACTTCCTTTCCCATCTGAACAGGAAGGGAGCGCAATGGCCCAATGTTAACTAGCGCTCACACTTGCAAGCGCCGGTCACTAGCAGACTAAGCCCTGCACGATTGGTCACTCACCTGTCACCATGATGACACCGATGCTCTGTTAACACAGTGGCATGTATGGCTGTTTTAGGCTCCAGCGCACTTGCGCAGTACCTCAGATGACCCCGGGGCACTGGAAGAGGTGCAAATGGCCACTGCCTGGATGCATCAGGTAAGCTTCTAGTTAACGTTGGTAAAGGCGTGGAAGACTTATTTGCCTCTCTAGTCTCCCTCTACTGTCACTCTGTTCAAGCGGACTTTAAAAGTGCCCTGCACTTCCGGAATAAGCGTCTGCATGAGGCTCAGCAAAACGTGCATTTAAAACGCACCTTCTGTCCCCACAGAAGCGTGTTTTCTTTCCCCGCATCTTTTTCTCCCCGCCCCCTCTCTTGTTCAAAGGAAAAATAGCCAGATCTCCGTCCCCCGAAATGGCTTCCCGTGCCGGCAAAGGGAGTGATCGCTTGCTCATTCACTATCAGCACTTACTTTCACTCTGTTCTCTGTTCGAAATGGCTTGGCTGCAGCCATCGGCAGTGCGATCGTGCGCTCATTTACTCTTAACACTTTCACAGATCACCCACTTCACACCTGATAACAGTGTTGCAATTCTGAGCAATTCTGGCTCTTTCAAAGTTCTGACCTTTACAAAGGAAAGGAAGGGAAGCTGCAGCATTTCTGGGAGATGTGTGAATGCTTTATGGCTGTGTGTGCAGGCAGCAATCCCCGCCCCTTTTGCCACGGAGTGTCCCCAAGGTAAATGTTGCAATGAAAACCCACGACTTCCAGAAAGAGCGCTGAAACTCTTCTTTAAAGGGCATGTATTTTGTTACAGGTTTTCCTGCTTTTGTAGCGCTGGAAACTTGTTAAAAGCCCTGGCATGGGAGTGCTCAGAGGCAAAAGAAGATTTTTAGCAGACTTTAAAGTGCTTGGGGACAGGGCCTGTATGACTACAGTCTGTATCCAAAGGGACTGGCCAGTGTTTGGCCACTTTGAATGGGAGAAGTAGTATTTTGCTGCCCTCTGGTGGTTAATAAAGGAATCTGCTCCTTAAAGCAATTGCTGCTTAGAATAAAGCATATCATACTTTTAATATCCTGGCTCTACATTGTAAAGAAATAAAGGAATCCAATTAGGTTTAACTAGCTGGATGTCAGAATATGCTAGGTATACTGTCTGGAAAAACACAAAAGCCCTAATCAGGTCAATGGAGCTTAATATAGGCAAATGGGTATAAGATTTCAGAGCATAAGAGCAAACATATAGTATATATAGGGTATTTTAGGGTAATTTAGGAAGGACGTGCAGCCTTGACTAAATACCGTTGTATGTAAAACTTCACAGTTATTAAATTAATTATGTGGTGTAAAAAAAGAAAAGAAAAAAGGAATCTGCTCATTTGATTTTGTATGAAATCAAAATGCATGGCCTTATTCTGGAATAGATCTTTCTGCACTTACCTGTTTTAAATTGGATCAGTTGGTCTGGAGTGACCAGGCCCGCTGATCCGGATCTCGTGGAGAAGTGGATTGGCCCAGCACCGTGTGAACTGTCTGTGGGCGATGCTTCCCTGGGCTACAAAGCTTGCATGAGTTTTGCATCGGCCCTCTGAAGTCTCTGAAGGTTAGGAACAAAAGTTCCTAGCCTTGGGGCCCAGGGGACGCTTTTTGGCGGTGCGCTACGTCATGCTGCTGAAAAGCCCTCCCCACCTGCACACCTCCATGTTCCAGAATAAAGCCCTTAGTCCTCTTGTGGCATTGGCTCAATGGGTCCACAGATGATCCAGATTAAGAACCTCCATAATCTGGATCTAGTACAGATGGAACCAGATCAGTATGTGGGGTCCTTGATCCACTTTATTGTGCAGATGGACCCAAGGGTTCCTCCGAATCCTGAGGGAATGTCTGAGGGGAGGCGGATCATGTTCCCTTGTCCTCAGGGAGCTTTGCCATTTCTGGACTCAAACGCCCCGTTGCCTCTGTCTTCCTTCCTGTGCGCAGGCGTTTTCTGTTCTCTAGAACAGGATATCCCAGATCAGCCGACGCAGCTGTCTCAACAACGGCAGGGGCCTTTGCCAAAAGGAGAGTCACACATGTGATAAAGAAGGCGCCTGCTTTTGGCTGCTGTCCTAGGATAACGTCAGTCATGCCAGGCTAGATAGGATGACATCAGCCAGTTAGATATTCAGCGGACTGGGAAAGGGTAGGGCAGAAGGCAGGTTCGCCAAAGTAATGGCACCAGGGGCCAGAATAGACAAAACAAGTGGAGATTGTGACATCTTTCATGGTGCAAGAGACCATGATCCTGGAAATGCACCTCTGATATAAATGTGCAAGAACCTCTGAGTAGGGATGCGCATGAATGTGGTTTTTTTTGCATTCAAATTCAAATCTAATTGAATATCCAAACATTTGATTAGAAAGTTTAGGATCCGAATGCAACAAAATCCGATTCGAATTGATTACATTTGAATTTGTTTGAATGTTAGGTTCGAATCTAAAGATACGAATGTCGACAACATTCGTAGGTGTTATACATATCTGTACCCATTTTGTACACATCCTGTTTTATTCCGTATGCATCCCGTTTTTGTCCCGTACAATCAGCGCAATTGCGTACAGATACGTATGAGAATGTTTCGAATCATTCAAATGAATGTTTTGGGACATTTGAAATCCGTTTGAATGTTTAAAACCGAATGTGTAGACATTCTATTCGGATTTGAATGTCCACATTCGATCGAATTCAGTCAAATTCGAACGTTTAGAACAGTGTTTCCCAAACTTTTGACATACGTGTATCCCTTCTATAATTTTCGTAACACTGAGTACCCCTCATAAAAAACATTAGGGATAAAAATTGTATTTTATAAAAATGATCAAAATCAGTGGAACTTACTAAAGCACAATAACAGGTGCCCGGAAGTAACTATGAAAGAAGTAAGTTGTCTCTGCAACGAAGTGCAGTATATTCACGCCGCGTCACGCCTCACAAGACCGTTAGAAAACACTGCAATTCTCCGGCGTTTAAACAGCTCTGTGGCTCAACGTCAACCATTAATGTTCCCACAGTTTAAAAATGGCCGAACCCAAGCTGCGCGAAGGATGCGCAGAAGTTCCCGCCATAATGAGCTGCGATACGATGTATGATGGCCCCAGTTCCCGTGTAAAAACTGTGATACGTGCCTATTTCTTTCCTTGTTCTGTGGGCGCAGCTAAGCACGGTGCAGTGGATATTCCCACGTGATCCCCACCAAACTCCGGTGCAACGCGTACCCCCACCAACCTCTTCCCGTACCCCTGGGAGTACGCGTACCACACTTTGGGAAACACTGGTTTGGAACATCCATGCGCATTCGTACTCTGGAAGATATTTAGGTCCTATTCGCACTGGAGGCTGGTGGATCAGACCTGAGCTGGACACTGGTATGGGTAAAGGCCTTCTAGTATGGGTTGAACTAGTTTGTACTTGTGGTTAGAGTGCTGGTCTCTTATCTGGCCATCTCCCAGTTCAATTCTGCACTCCTTAAAGGGTGAGAAAAACACCACTGAAATGCACTCCCTTGCAGGCCTGGACATTGGAGGCATGCTGTCTGAAAGCCTCTTGTGTTTTGGATCAGAACTATCTGGCCCAATTAAACAGGTCTACCAGTGATCTAGAGGCGTTTTCACACCAAGGTGAAGACACCACAGAACGCTTCCCCCTGTTCACACGAGGGCAGGTAAGGAACGCTTTGAGAACAGTTCCCTTACCTGCCAGTGTGAATGGGAAAGTGTTCTCAACCCCTTTGGGGGGGGGGAAGACCCTCCCTCGGGCTGCTCCCATTGGCTCCTATGGACTCAGTGTGGGCAGCCCAGGAGCCTTCTTTCCCTGGGTTCCTGCTCACTCCTGAACCCCAGATCAGGCTCTGGGGGAGGGCAGGAACCCCAGCCAACACCCACCCACCCAATCCTAGGGTTGGGCGCACGGGTGACCTTCTCTTCCCGGCCTGATTCTGCTAGAATAGGCTGAGCCGTTCTGAGCATGCTCAGATGGCCAGTTGAGGCAAGGAGGGTGCCCAGTTGAGGCGAGCAGGAACCCACGGAAAGAAGGCACCCGAGCTGACCACACTGGCTCCATAGGAACCAATGGGAGCAGCCTGGGGGAGGGGCCGAGCTGTCACAGAGAGAGAGCGTGCGAGTGCTTTCTCTCTGAGATAGCTTAGAACGTGCCGAACGCGCCGAGACGGTTTCAGCGCTCTGTTTAGTGCTCTGAAACCCAAAAGCGTGGAGAGCAAGTTGGGACGCTTGGGGGCGGCCTGGAACGGATCCGGCCACCCGCAAGAGCGAATGCTGCGTCCCAATGTGCTCTCCATGCGTTCGAAAACCCCTCGTGCGAAAAGGCCTTAGATTAAGGCTTCCTCAATCAGAGGCCTATTTGCACTACAGCCTCTAGTGAAGAAGGCGTGAACCTTTGGTGAAGAGCATCCAGACGTGTTGGAGGTTGATACAGCCTCCAGGCACGCCTGCCCTCACCAGAAGTTCACTCATCATTGATTAGGTCTGGAGCACAAAATTGTGTGGAGCACAAAATACCTGGAAGGGGGTGTTTACCTGGGCACATCTGGCATCCTCCATGCTTTCCACAGCTTCTTTCTGCATGCATTTATGCCCATGTGGCAAAACTCAGGTAAGTCTGTTCCCGTGCGGGACCGGGCATCCCACCTGACTTGCAGTGACGGTGAAGGCGCTGGAAATTGCAGAGGAGGCCAGGCATGTCCAGGTAAGCCTTTCTCCATGAGGGATGCCACTAACCTGGCTAAACCTTCGAGCTCTTTACTGACCTTGGCCTTTTCCACGTGCCTTGTTACTCGTGATTAGGAGCCCCTGTGGTTGGATTCTGGGTCTCATTGATCCACATTAGTGTGAACAAGGGTGAGGTTCTGCATCTGTCTGCATCCCGTACAGATGTGTACAAATATGTATGGATCCATATGGGATGGATACGGATATGTTCGAGATGCATACATACCCGTACAGATACGAATGTGTGAATTACTCATACAGATAACTCGAGATATTAGTATTCATTCAAATTCAGGCATGCGAATGTCCCTGGACATTTGATTAGTATACAAATTCGTACTGATAATGAATATTTCAATTATTCGTGCTCATCCCTAGTGTGATCATGATCAGAGACGCCATGATTGGGATTACCAGCTGACCAGACATTTGTTCCTCGTTCATGTGAGCTTTGGGACCTTGCTGCACTTGATATTATTCTGGAATATATCTCAGGATAGGGATCTCAGGCCTCTCTGCCCTGCAGCCTGTAGTGCTTGGTTAGTGAGCTTCTGGGGAAGAGCATCCACACCTTGAGGGGGGCTGTTGCTTCCCAGAAGTTCCCTAATCATGCACTAGTTGTGCAGCATGAAATCATGCTCTACAGCTTTACCAACCTTAACTGAAAGCTTAGCTGACCTGTCCAGGCAGCGGCCATCTGCACCTCTTCCGGTGCTCCAGGGGTCATCTGAGGTGTCCTGCAAGTGTGCCAGCACCTCAGACAACCATAGACGAGTATGCATGTGTGCAGAACACCAGCGTCGTCATGTTTGATGGTGCGGATGCATGTGCAATAGCGCAGGGCGCCACAGTCAAAATGGCGGCACCCAGTAGAGGACCAGAGCCCTTTCTGCATCTGGCCTTATTCTGGAATATATCTCGGGATAGGAGTCTGCTGGCCACAAGCTAATGCAGACTAGGGCAGGGCTCACCTGGAGCTTTCCATAGTCTGTACTAGCCTGCAGATAGCAGTTCCCTATTCTGCGATATATTCCAGAATAAGGCCAAGTGCAGAAGGGCCCCGACTCTGCAATCTGCAGACATTTTTATCAGTCTTTGCAAACACACTGGTCTCTAGGCACAATGTTTGACGTTCGATTCAAACTGAATATTCAAATGTCCAAATTTGTATGAATAGAAAAAAAATGTGTGTATTAAAATTCGAGCTGATTTGAATACATTCGTATCTATTCGTATGAATATTCTATTCGTATTTGATGATACGAATGTCGACAACATTTGTACAGATCTGTACTCTCCATACTCATCCGTGTGCATTCGTATGCATCCCATTCTTATCCCATATACATCCCGTTTTCGTCCTGTACATATCCGTACAATTGTGCACAGATGCGAATAAGATGCGTACAGATATGTATGTATATGTAATGCGTACTTATCTGTATGCAAAGGAATGAGCGAATAATTCGTAAAAATGATTCAAAACATTTGAATTTGTTTGAACGTTTACAAAATGAATCTATAGACATCCAATTTGAATTTGAATATCCGAATGTGAATGCATTTGATCGAATTTTGAATGTTTCGAATCTCCTTGCCCATCCCTTCCGGCCTTCCTAATTCCTTACCCTGTGATCAAAACCACATCCTCCTTGTTTGCTCTTCAGACCTTCGACGGGACCAGCTAGGAAACCTGACCTGTTCGTCATGGGACGTAAGGAGAAACCCCGGACACACAGAGAGAAATGTTCGTTAAGCTGCAGTCTGGGCGTATTTTGTGAAGCTTGCACAAAACGGTTGCATTTCCGAGGGCCGTTTGGCATTGGTGCAAATGCAGATCCAGTGCAGAGGTTTCTAGAAGCAGATTTGGATCAGTTGCACCACCGGGGTCAAAATGATGCTGAGAAAAAAATAGCAACCCCCCCCCCAAGTGAAAAGAACCTGTTTCTGAACTGCAGGTGTGTAATGGGGGGCAGAGGGGGGGGGGAGGAAGGAAGTCCGGAGAAAATTGCTAGATATTTGGGAGACAAGAGATCTGCCACCCCCAGCCCCCCAGTGATGGTGCCACCACCTTCACCCTTTTTGTGTATTGAATCGGGAATCTTGCTGCCTTTACTTCCCTGTGAGCAAGATTGTGTTTAGAGACTGTGGTCTTTGTGATCTCCTGTTCTGAGAAAGATGGAAATCTGATCAGGCTGTCATCCATATGGCTGCTGCTTTACGTCAGTCACACAAAATCTGTGACCTGCTCCGCAAAGAGCGCAGATCGCCGGTGACCTTGTATGGGGAGCAGAAAGGAAAAAAAGTGTTTCGTGTCCATCCTGCTTTCTGACCAGAGAAAGAAAAAACAGGAAGAAGAAGAAGAAGAAGAAGAAGAAGAAGAAGAAGAAGAAGAAGCCTCCTCCCATATCAACCTGCCCATGCCCTAAGATCTGCGGGGGGAGGCCCCTCTCGTTGTTCCACCACCCTCTATAGTAAGACGGGTGGGGACTCGAGAGAGGGCCTTCTCAGCAATGGCCCCCAAGCTGTGGAATAGCCTCCCCCTCGAGGGGCGTCAGGCCCCTTCACTGTATATGTTCAGGAGGGGGGTGAAGACGCGCCTCTTTGCTCTGGCCTTTGGCTAAATGTGGCACAGTTTCCCCTTACTGCACATAGTATTGTTTTATACTGTTTTTTATATATGGTTTTATTGTAAATAGTTTTGTTTTTTAAATATGCTATTACCCATCCTGAGACCCTAGGGTACAGGGTAGGAAATAATAAATAAATAAATAAATAAATAAATAAATAAATAAATAAATAAATAAATAAATAAGAGTTGGCTTTTCTACCCCGCTTTTCTCACCCGTTTCAGGGGACTCAAAGTGGCTGACAAACCTCCTGTTCTTCTCCCCACAACAGAACACCCTGTGAGGTCGGTGGGGCTGTGAGAGCTCAGAAGAGAGCTGTGACTAGCCCAAGGTCACCCAGCTGGCTTCATGGAGAAAGAAGCAGTAGAGTTGGTTTTTCTACCCTGCTTTGCTCACTCATTTAAAGGAACTCAAAGTGGCTGACAAACCTTCTGTTCTTCTCCCCACAATAGACACTTGGGCTGCATTCCGATAGGGGCTAAAATCCAGACGGGATTCAAACTCAGGATCCAAGGTTCCCATTATATTGGCCAGTAGCCTGAATGCAGCAAGCCCCATTCCCATGCCACTTCTTTGCCCCCAGACTTTCTGCAGAAACCCCTGCAGACATCCGGGAGGGGGGGGGGGAGGAATCCCAGGTGAAACAGGACTTCTCCATTCCAGTCCGGATTTTAGTGCCGGAGAAGGTGAGCAAAGGCGGAGAGCCGATGGTCAGGGTGAGCGAGCAGGTGAGCAAGAGGTGTGGGGAGGGAAGGCCACCCTTTGGATGTGGCAGGGTTGGATGGCAGGCAGGTGCGGAACGGAGTGGGCGGAAGAAGCGAGGAGGGAAAAGGAAGGAAGGCAGCCGAGGATCGGAGGAGGAGGAGGAGGCCAGTGGTGGCGACAGGGGCTCCTGCCCTCATAAACCACCGTGCCATGCCATTTGCTGATGTCCTTCTGCACACTTGCGGGTCCGGTTTGGGAGCAGCCCGAAACTCTTACCCGCACCAGAACCTGGAGCAGAAGAATCTGGAAACCTGGTAGGTGGGACCGTGCCCCGTGTGAGGTGGGTGGGGCTGTGAGAGCAAAGGAGAGAGCTGTGACTAGCCCAAGGTCACCCAGCTGGTTTCGTGGGGTATTCCCAGATAAGAGTCCAGCTCCCTAACCAGTAGATCAAACTGGATGTCTAAACAACTATAAGTGCAATATATCAGGCTGATGGGTTTGTCTGACTTGGTCTAGTGGTTAGGGAGCTGCCCGAACTGTCATCAGTTTTGGATGAGTAAACATGTGCCCACAGCTTGTCCAGTTGCAGCATTTGCACCCTCTTCCAGGTTCGGACGCTGCAAGGGGCAGGGCGGCATGTCTGTGGCCGCACAACTGTGTGCCAGGGGCTGGTTCCCATGACATCCTAGTGCAACCCGGATGTTGCTGCAGCTGTTGCCGTGGCAATCTAGTCTGCCTGGTCTGGACCATCTGCACTTCAAGTGCTGGTGGTTCAGTTGGGGAGCTCACCAGCGCTTGAAGTGTGGATGCCTCCCCCTCCCTCTGCCTCCCTCTGCACCTAATCTTTTCTTCAGCGCTATGGAATATTTATACTGTCCCACTGAGGAGAGTGCAGAAAGGCCACTGAGCTTTTAATACTTCCCTAGCTGGATATGTGGGGCTGGTGGAAAAGCCCTGTGGCCCTTGAGGTGGCAGGAACCATGGTTGTGTGTGGTTCCTGCCGGCAGAATGTGTTTGCTATTCGTCAAACCAGTAATGGCCACTAGAGGTCAGGATTGGCTGCCCTGTTCTTCCATCCGAGTATCTGCCAGTAAATTAAGTGAGCAGGACTTTCAAAAGCTTCCTTTATCTGCCCAAAAAAGGGGTTTTGCGTGTCCTCCCCCTGAACCCGGATCGTTTTAATGGTTCCTTTAGTTAGCCCACCAAACATGTCTAAGGGTGTTTTTCCACTGGAGCCCTTAGATCCAGATCTAAGAAGATCCAGATCTAAGGAATGGGTACATTCCTTAATCCAGATCTAGTAGATCCGGATTAAGGGAAGCACCCAATGTGTTTCCATGGGAGGTGTAGCACCCATTAGCAATGGGTGCTAAAACCCCTGCTGTGGAAACAGCTTTGCACCCATGTGGGGAGTCCGGATCGACCCCCAAGGGGTCGGTCCGTTACCCCAGGTGTTTCGGGGGGCGAGGGGGGCAGTCTTTGAAGCCACTTCGAATTGACTTCAAAGTTATTTCGAAGTCTGTGCAAAATAGCTCCGGAGTCCCTTTGAAGTCTGTGCTGATCTTCGGAGTCACTTCGGAGTCACGCCGAAAATCAGCACAGACTTCAAAGGGACTCCGGAGCTATTTTGCACAGACTTCGAAATGACTTTGAAATGACTTTGAAATGACTTCGAAGTCAATTTGAAGTGGCTTCGAAATGACTTCGGAGCCTAGGTTTAGGCCCCCCCCAATGGGTGCATCCCCTCCCCCTAGCCTCCTTTGGACCCCATTGCCTGTTTCCTGTGGAAACAGGCTCCCTTTAATCCAGATTTTCTGGCAGAAGACCCCATTGTAGACCCCATTAATGGGGTCTATAGAAAATCCAGATTAAAGGGCAGAAAGTACCCATTAGATCTGGATTTCCCCACGGCAGTGGAAACAATCGGGTCCCAAATG
Organism: Aspidoscelis tigris stejnegeri; assembly: GCA_023333525.1. Taxonomy (NCBI): domain Eukaryota; kingdom Metazoa; phylum Chordata; class Lepidosauria; order Squamata; family Teiidae; genus Aspidoscelis; species Aspidoscelis tigris. The sequence goes on along the minus strand of JALMGA010000006.1, from coordinate 85,410,605 downwards.
GGTGCCGTGGTGGAAATGGGATCATCCGGCTCACACCCAAATGGGTCCTAAATGAGAGCAAAGACAGTGGAAAAACACCCTAAGACGTATCATTAGACAGTGTGCATTCTTAGGAAGCTGCTATTAAACCAGCAGAGACGGCAAGAAGGTGAGCCCATGCGGTATAGAGTTACGGTCATGTGACGTGACGGCCGGCTGTGCAGCGAAAACATGATTTACTGGCTGATTCATTTGCTGTCTGCGCTGGATGACAAACAGGGGCCTGTTTGCACTGCAGCCGGTAGTGCATGATTAGTGAATTTCTGGGGAAGGGCGTCTGCACTTGGAGGAGGCTGATACAGTGTCCAAGTGCCCCCTGCCTGCCCAGAAGTTCCCTAATCATGGAGCTCTAATCAACTTTGGCCGGTCCCTTCTCCTGCAACCAAATACTTACCCGATTGGCTCCTGGGGCCGGTCCTCTCCTGGCTGTTGCCATTTTGGCTGTGGCACCCTCCGCGACTGCACATGCGTCATTGCTGTTGCCATGATGATGCCGACACTCTGCACATGTGCAATCGCATCTATGGTTGTTTGATGACCCCAGAGCACCGAGAGAGGTGCAGATGGTCACGCCACTGGATGCTTCAGGTAGGTTCCTGGTAATTGTTGGTTGAGGTGTGGAACTCCACCCCTAATGCAACAATTAGTGAACTTCTGGTGAGGGTGGCATGCTTGGAGGCTCTAGCAGAACTTCACCAGAAGTTCACTATTCATGCACTAGAACAGTGATGGCGAACCTTTTGAGCTCGGTGTGTCAAAATTCTCAAGAAAACCTAGCTTAACTCGGGTGCTGTGTCACATCTAGAAATATCCATAATTTTGTGATATTTGTAGCTCTAATAAAAAAAGTTATATTTTTAATATATGTATTTTATTAAAAGCAAAAACAAATAATTCTTTACATTTGCTAAATCTTTAATTGAAAGTTGGTATTTTGTACACTTCAAGAGCAAGCAAGCACTACACGCCCAGGTGCCAGGGTGACCATGTGTGTCACCCAAAAGGGCTTGGCGTGTCACCTGTGACACGCGTGTCATAGGTTGGCCATCACTGCACTAGAAGCAATCGATGGGATGCTGGACTAGATGGGTTGTGGCCTGCAGGGCTCTCTAGCATTCTTATAGACAGATTCATGAAGGACAGGTGTATCAGAGGGTGTTTTTCCACTGTCAGAAAGTACCCATTTTTGCACCCATTAAGGACCCACTGGGTGCCTGCCAACCTCACTGTTGAAGGTGGTGGAACAACCAGGAGGGCCTCACCACTTGATCTTAAGGCACGGGCAGGTCGATATGAGAAAAGGCGCTTCTTTAGTATGTATCCAAGACAAATGAATGCATATCTCATACAAATGAATACGTATCCAGTATGTATCCAATACAAGTGAATGCATATCTCATACAAATGAATACGTATCCAATATGTATCCAATACAAGTGAATGCATATCTCATACAAATGAATACGTATCCAATATGTATCCAATACAAGTGAATACATATCTCATAGAAATGAATACGTATCCAATACGTATCTGACTGGATGTTAGCATACAACTATTGCAACATTCGATTTGTGCACAAATGTCTGAATATTCATGCACATCCATAGAACTGAATGCCAGAAAGTCCATTGGTGGACATCCTTCACCTTAACCCATCAGTATAATTGGACCGTTTTACTGACTGTCACAACGGGGTCTTGTGGTTTGGCCATGTTGTGCCCTTTGGAAAGACTGTGGGAGAGGTTTTTTATTTCGGGGAGAAGAATCTTGGGCGATTTCGCTGCAAGAAGGAACTTTTCCAAGCTCTGGGGTGAATAAGGTGAGTTTCTGTTGCCCGAGCCGGATTTTCTGAGAAGAAAGTCTCTCTTTGTCTGCAAAGAAGGTTCTTGCCTTGGCTCCAACAAAGGAGCCTTTGTACCAAACGGCCTCAGCAGAACGATTTCTGCCGGCTGCTCCGGGAGAGTTATTGAGCTTCTGCACCATGCTTTAATTTTTAATCTAAACAGGAAGAAAACCCAGGAAGTTGATTAAGAGGCTGAGCCGGGAAATGTCAAGGGCCTCCCTTGATGGGACGCTGCTTTATCGGCTCCTCCTGACACTGATAAGCAGACAAGTGACTCTGTTTTGTAGAAATGTTTTGAATTTAATTATGGAATGTCGTTTAGATAAGCCAAGAGGAAAAGGGAGTGGGAAAGAAAACAGGTAGCAATCTATTCCAGGTACCATTATCTAGCGAGACTAAAGGTACATCCAGACCGGAGGGAGACAAGCAGGTTTGCTGCTTCCATGCTCTGTGGTAGGGGTGGACCATTCCCCCCCCGCCCCACCGTGAACTAAAAAGATACTGGTTAACAGCATCTTTTCCCTGCATGCTTAAATTCAAATGCGCCACTGCTACTGCAGGCAATGGAGCTTCCCAACTGGCTGAAATGTGAAGCTTCAGTTCTTCCAGTCTGGAGGACCAGAAGGAGCTTTGGATTCAAGGTGGAGCATCGCACGTGTCTGAAGGATTTCACTGGGCAACCTCATGTCATTTTTAGAGTGCCTTCAGACACATGCGATGCTCCACCTTGAATCCAAAGCTCCTTTCCCTGCGAGCAAAAAGCTGGTCGCTTAGTGTAAAACAGGTAGGAATTCATGCATCTCTTCTAAGCGATTGATTGTCTACCGAGGAATTACTGAGCCTATAGTTTTCATTTACCTGTACGTTTTGGAGCTGCTATGGCGAGACCACGTTTGGAATATGGTGTGCAGTTCTGATCACCTCACTTCAGAAAGGATATATGCACCTCAGAGTCCACAAAAGGGCGACCAAAATGACCAAGGGGGTTAGAATACTTTTCCTATGAGATCGGAATGCAACAACCAGGTCTATTCAGCCCTGGAAGATGGCATTGAAGAAGGGACCTGATTGAAATGTATACAATCATGCATGTTTTGAAGAAGGTGCAGAGAGAAATTCATTTTCTCCATCACACAGCATTAGAATCAGGAGGCCCCCTATGGAGCTGATGGGCACGAGAGCTAGGAACAACAAGGGGAAGTATTTTTTCACCCAGAGGGTCATCAGTCTGTGGAATTTACAGCCTGGAGGTGACATCAACCAGCCTAGATAGCTTTAGGAGAGGATTAGATAACTTCATGGAGGGCAGGCGTATCAGTGGCTACCTGAATGGATGCCTAGGTACCACCTCCAGCCTGGGGAGACAAGGATGCCTCTGAAAGCCATTTGCACAGATCTGAGTGTGTACGCAAAAGCTCTGGACCTTTTTGCATGAAAAGGGGAAGTCCAGGTATGCTCCCACGTGGAAGGAGGAGGAAGAGGAGAAGATTTGGCTTTTCTACCCCGCTTTTCTCACCCATTTAAGGGGACTCAAGGCTGTTGGCAAATCTTCTGTTCCTCTCCCCACAAGAGACACCCTCTGAGTTGGGTGGGGCTGTGAGAGCTCAGAAGACAGCTATGACTAGCCCAAGGTCACCCAGCTGGCTTCACGGAGGAGTGCGGAATCAAACCCGGTGTTCCCAGATAAGAGTCCGGCTCCCTAACCACTAGACCAAACTGCCTCACATGGGGCATATATACTGTGTGGAGCCACTTCCGCCCCAGTGGTGGTCCCACGCACGCTGGACTGTCTTGTTCCCAGAGGGCAGCGGAGTGCTATAAGATGCTCCAACACTATACTAGCTGCTGGCTAGTGTGAGCTGTCAAGCGCCAGTTCATACCTCCTCTGGGTGATGGGTTTGTAGTGCACTGCAGCCGCAGGTGCGTGCCTCATTGCTCAGTTGCCTCAAGACAACTATTTTGAAGGCAATTTGTGTGTGTGAGTCTGGGGATGGAACTCTGGGCCATTTCCCACTACAGCCCATAGCGCATGATTAGGGAACTTCTGCAGAAGAGCATCAACACCTTGAGGAGGCTGTTACAGCCTTCAGGTACCCCCTGCCTTCCCAGACGTTCCCTAATCATGCACTAGGTATGGAGCACAAAACCGAGCTCCGCACCTTTACCAACCTTAATCAGTTCCTTACCTGACACATCCAGGGCTGAGCATCCACAGCTTTTCCAGAGCTCCGGCGTCATCGGAGCTGCTGCGCAAGTGCGCTGGTATATCGAATGACCACAGACGTCATGTGCGTGCAGAGTGTCAGCATCACTTTGGTGACAATGCCAACGCATGCGCAGTCACGGGGGGCACCGCAAGCAGAATGACAGTGCCTTGAAGAGGACCAGCCCCAGGATTGGTGCACAACACTTAGGCTGTGAGTGACTAGTGTTCACGAAATGTGAGCACTAGTCAATGGTGAGTGATTGCATCCCTTTCCCGTCCATCAGAGGGGCAGGGAAGTGTGAAATCGCCCCCTGTCCGATTGCACCCAGACAGGGGGCTGCGTGGGGGCTCTTCTGTGAGCCAGTTTGGTCTAGTGGTTAAGGAGCAGGACTGTTATCTGGGAATACCGGGTTCAATTCCGCCCTCCCCCATGAAAGCCAGCTGGGTGTCCTTGGGCTAGTCACAGCTGTCTTCTGAGCTCTCACAGCCCCACCTACCTCACAGGGTGTTCTGTTGTGGGGAGAAGAACAGAAGGTTTGTCAGCCGCTTTGAGTCCTCTTAAATGGGTGAGAAAAGCAGGGTAGAAAAGCCAGCTTCTCCTCCTGTTCGTCTTCTGTGGCTCACCTAGGCCAAATGTGGGCTCATTTGTGCTTTGTAAGCACCTTTTGCCTGAATCCTCCACGGTTTTGCTAATACACTCATGTACAGGATGGCCTGAGTGAACTCAAGGGAAATAGGAAGTGATACTAGGTCGATCGTTTTGCTTCGGTGGATATTTCTGTCAATGGTGCTGTTTTGAAGGCTAAAAATAGCTCTTTTTGCACAAGCTCCACTGCTCATGCTTACAGATCTGACACTGTCAGAAACGCCTGGCTGGATCCAAACAAATGTTCATTTAGGGTCCTTATGTACTGGCCGGTAGATTGGGCCAGCAAGTGTATCAGGAGCCTTGCTTTCCACATTCTGGAGACAAGGCAGCAGGGCCTCCTTGGTTAAGGCCCCCCTCAGATTGTACAGCACCAGCATGCAGAAGGGAGCTCCTCATATGCTTACTGGTCCAGGATTCCAGCCAGTGTGGAATATGGATGTGCATGAATGATTTTTTTTTTTTGCATTCAAATTCAATTCAAATTGAATGCCAAACATTCAGCAAAATAGTGCATTCCCACTGGTGTGCACTAAAGTGCACATTTGCAAATGCTAGTTCACGCCATCCCTCCCCCCACACATCCGTAGATCTACCTGAGGTGCGCACGTGTGTCCAGGTGCCGCCATCTTTGTCTTGGAGCGCCAGCACTGTCATTGGGATGATGGCGATGTGACGCACGCACACACTTGCATTTGGGGTGATCTGAGGTGCCAGCATGCTTGCAGATGACCCATCCAGCACCACAGAGGTGTGAATGGGCTGCACCAGAGACAGGATAGGCCATCTCTGGTGAAGATAAGTCTATGTGTGGAGCATGAAAGGGACTGTTTCTGAGCTGGAGACAGGCCTTCCTAGTGCAGATGCTCCATCTGGGAATGTAAGAACATAAGAACATAAGAGGAGCCCTGATGGATCAGGCCACAGCCCATCTAGTCCACCATCCTGTTGCACACAGTGACCCACCAAATGCTCATGGGCATCTCAAGCAGAGACAAGGACAAACCTTCTCCTCCTCTTGAATCTCAGCAAATGGCCTTAGAGGCACCCTGCCTGTCCCTCCAGCCTGAAGGATGTAGTTAGGCATCCTTCTAGTAGCCATTGACACATCTGTCATCCATTAATTTGTATAACCCTTTCTTAAAGCTGTTTAGGCTGGTTGCTGTGACCACTTATTTTTGCAACAAATTCCATAACCCTCTGGGGCGAAGAAATCCTTCCCCTTGTCGGATCTAACTCTCCTACCCATCAGCTTCATAGATGCCCCCTGGTTCTACTGTTGCGTGATAGAGAATTTATTTTCTCTATCCACCTTTTCTATACCGTGCATGATTTTATATACTCCAATCAGGTCCCCTCTCAAACGCCGTCTCTCCAGACTGAAGAGGCCCAGACGTTGCAGCCTGGTTTCGTAAGGGATTTTGTTCCAGCCCCTTCATCATTCTGGTTGTCCTTTTCTGCACCTTCTCTAGTTCCCTCCCTATGCATCCTGTAGTTATCCCGTATGCAACCCGTTTTCGTCCCATACGTATCTGTACAAATGCATACAGATGTGGATCTTCACGTACGCACTTTGTACAAACCCGCACACATGTGAATGTCCGGATAATTCGAAAGAATAGATCCGAAGTTTGAAATTCAATTTGAATGTTTACATTTGAATTTTGGGACATTCTGTTTGAGTTCTAATGTCGAAATTTGGCACATTCGATCGGATTTCGAATGCCTATGAATATTTGTGCACATCCCTAATCCACAGATACGGAGGTCCAATTGTAAAAGACGCTAAACACATTTTATTCTAGAATATGCATGCTTCTTTCTGTAAATACAGTATAGTAGAATAAGTAACATCTGGATGAATCTCGCAGTGGTTTCCCTATTCTGGGCAATAATCTGGAATAAGGCCCAGTGCAGAAAGGGCCAGGTTTTCCCAAAGGGTTAATCTAAATGGGTCAGTCTGTTTTCAGGGCCTCTTCGAACAACACCGTCCCATTGAGGTCAAAATCAAGCACAGACGGAGCCCTCTGCACTTCATATGTTGAGGCAGTCCCAAATCTGACCACTAGCGCTTGAAGTGTGGATGGTCAGGCCTAGGATGTGCACAAATGCATTCTTTGCATTTGAATGTGAGTCGATTTGAATATTTGAATATTCAATTCAATTTGAAATTCAAAAATCCATATCTTCGAAAATCTGATTTACGTGGAACGATACGGATGTTGGCAACATTGGTATCCGACTTTCGAATTTGCACGCATCCTGTTTCCATCCTGTTTGCATCCCATTGTCATCCCGTGTTATAAGCGCAAATGGACCCGATATTTGGATGCGATATACGACGCCGAATCCAGTCGAATTATTTGAAAATCCACATCGGATTTTCAGATATTCGATATTCTATTGAATTTGGAAATTCGGATTTTGAAAAGTCCGATTCGAATGTTGATCTTTGTCGAATTCAAATTGGATTTTTGAATTTTTGAATATCTGTGCACATCCCAGGAAGGCCTGATCGCCATGCCAATGTCTGTGGCAACATCCAACTTGTGTCCGGCTACCATCCAGCTACCATGGCCCTTGGCCTGCAGATGTACAATTGTGCAGCCTCAGCCATGCTGCCCTGGCTTTTTGCATTGTAGCACCCTGATGAAGGTGCAAATGCTGATGACTGGGACTTCCCCAGTGATTTCACTTATATACATCTAGAAATTATCAGGTTAATTGAAAGTGCTCCCGGATGCTCTGGGACAGTGGTGGTAGCAGGGTGTGTGGATGGGTCTCCCCAGGAGTGGTTGGAAGGGCTCCTCCATGGTGAGTGTGAACAGGCCCTCAGTGATATCCTAGGCCTCTTCAGTCTGGAGAGACGGCGTTTAAGAGGGGACCTGATTGAAGTATATAAAATTATGCATGGTATAGAAAAGGTGGATAGAGAACTTTTCTTTTCTCTGTCTCACAACACTAGAACCAGTGGGCATCTATGAAGCTGATGGGTAGGAGAGTAAGGTCTGACAGGGGGAAATATTTCTTCACCCAGAGGGTCATCGGCTTATGGAATTTGCTGCCGGAAGAGGTGGTGACAGCTACCAGTCTAGATTGCTTCAAGGTAGGGTTAGACAAATTTATGGACGACAGATGTATCAATGGCTACTAGAACGAGGGGGGGGGAGGAACTGGGGCGCTTCTAAGGCCATCTGCTGGGACTCGAGAGCAGGAGAAGGTTTGTCCTTGTCTCTACTTGAGATGCCCATGAGCATTTGGTGGGCCACTGTGTGCGACAGGATGCTGGATTAGATGAGCTGTGGCCTGATCCAGCAAGGTTTCTCTTATGTTCTTATCCCAAACATTCACTAACAAAACAAACATAAATGGTGAGCTGTTTTCTGTTTTGCTTTCAGTCACCATATACACGTGAGTTTGGAGAGCTGGAAACTCAAAGTCCTTACACTGACCACTGAGTTATCTTCTGTTCTCCCACCAGCTGGAGTTCCATATGAATTGCAGGCTTGTTCTGCAGGAGAACAAAGAGACTTTGTTTGGAGGGCAGCTCCATTATGCCACTCGTTGCATCAACCTCAGCCTGAGCACACGCTCTCACACAAAGTCCATTTCCTGTCCATTTTTCTTCTCTTTGTTCCCTGTGAGTTGGAAGCGGATGCCCCCCATGGCAGGGACCTGTTCCCTGTGCACACCGGACGTGAGGAGGTCCACGATTCTGGAATTCATGGTGGCTGAAAATAAGAGGAACTCAGCTGGATGAGGCCACAGCTCATCTGGGACAGCATCCCATCTCACACAGTGGCCCACTGACTGCTTCTGAGCATCTCAGGCAGAAGTCGAGGGTGGAACTGTCACCTGCTCTTGACACCCCGCAAACCGTCTTTGGAGGTATCTCCAATCTGGAGATGGTGGTGCTTAGGCATCAGTTCTAGCAGCCATTGACACACTTGTCCTCCACGAACTAAGAGGACCAATGCTAGATTGGGTCATAGCCCATCTAGTCCAGCAACATGTCTCACACTGTGGGCCACCAACGGCTTCTGAGCATCTCAAGCAGAAGACAAAGGCAAAACCGCCACCTGCTCTCAACTCTCTGCCAGTTGCCTTTAGGGGCACCTTGCTTGTCTCTCCAACCTGGAGGTGGTATCTAGGCATCCATTACAGGAGCCATTGAAACACCTGATCTCCATGAATTTCTCCAGCCCTATAAGGACATGACATTTGCCCTGCTGGAGCAGGCCTTATCCCATCTAGTCCGGTCTCCTGCCTCTACCCAGAGACCCACCAGTTTCTTTTAGCATCTGAAAGAGAAGTTGAGGGCAAAACCATAATCAACTCTTGCCACCCCAAACATGGGGCCTTTCTGCACTGGGCCTTATTCAGGATTATATCTTAGGACAGAGACCAGCCATCTTCATGCTGGTCCAAACTATGGTAGGCCATACCAGGGCCTATCATAGTCTGCACCGGCATGCAGATGGTTGGTCCCCGTGCTGAGATAGACTCTGAAATAAGGCCTAGTGCAGAAAGGGCCATGGTCTTGAGGGGCATCCTGCCTGTCTCTCCACCCTGCAGGTAGTACCCAGGCATCCAAACAGAAGGTTCGTCAGCTGCTTTGAGTCCCCTTGATGGGTTGAGAAAAGTGGGGTAGAAAAGCCAACTCCTCCTCCTCCTTCTCCTCCTCCTCCTCCCCTGATTTCTGGGCATTTAGGGTCTTTCAGACAGAGATTGTTCCTGGGTTGAGATCCTCTTCTTGTAAAAACTAGGAAGAGGGAAGGGAATGAGAAGAAGAAGAAGAAGAAGAAGAAGAAAAAGAAGAAGAAGAAGAAGAAGAAGAAGAAGAAGAAGAAGAAGAAGAAGAAGAAGAAGAAGAGAGTTGGCTTTTCTACCCCACTTTTCTCACCCATTTAAGGGGACTCAAAGCAGCTGACAGAGCTTTCTATTCTTCTCCCCACAACAGACACCCTGTGAGGTAGGTGGGGCTGTGAGAGCTCAGAAGAAAACTGTGACTAGCCCAAGGTCACCCAGCTGGCTTCGTGGGGGAGGGTGGAATTGAACCTGGTATTCCCAGATAAGAGTCCGGCTCCCTAACCACTAGACCAAACTGGCTCATTGCATGAGCTTGTTCATGTTTGAATCCTTAGACTCTACAAACTGACAAGTGGGAAAAGTCAGCAAAGAACAGGTCAGCCTGACATTCAGTTGAGCGGCTCCTTGACCGCTGAGAAGACCACCCAACCTGCAGTGGTCCAGCACCGAACGAAGGAGCAAGCCCTCTCTTTCCCAGGCTCCATCACTGGCATTGTTCCAGCTGTGCCATCTAAAATAAGCACTTTGTGTGTGCGTGCTTTATTCCAGAGGAAACCATTTGGAAAATAATAATAATGATAACAATAACATTTTTGAAAAAATCAAAGGAAAAGCTCGTATCCTCAAGGATATGCCATTGGGAAAGTTTGCACTTCACTTCCCAAGGGCGACAAAAGGTGTTTTTATTGGAGATTTCAAGAGTTGGCAGCCGTGCAGGCAATGAACGTCTGTTTCCGTGAAGTCTGAAATCGCCATAGGGGCCGTATGGGGTCCTAACCAGGATGGATTTGAGACCAGAGAGGAGGAGGAGAAGAGTTGGCTTTTCTACACTGCTTTTCTCACCCATTTAAGGGGACTCAAGGCTGTTGGCAAACCTTCTGTTCCTCTCCCCACAAGAAACACCCTGTGAGGTGGGTGGGGCTGTGAGAGCTCAGAAGAGAGCTGTGACTAGTCCAAGGCCACCCAGGTGGCTTTGTGGAGGAGTGTGGAATCAAACCCGGTATTCCCAGATAAGAGTCCAGCTCCAGGGTGGATTCAAAGCAAATTCAGAGTGGATTAAAGGTGGATTGAGAGGAGATTTGACATGTTCAGAGTGGATACATAGGGAATTAGTAGTGGGGATTCGAATTGGATTCGTATCGAACATTAGTGTTGAATCTGAATCCTACCACATTTTTTAAATTTTTTTTTTTTGCATTTGATTCAATACTGATTGCACACTCCAGGCCATTCTGGGATGGAGGTAGAACTGTGGCGTGTGAATACAAGAACATAAGAGGAGCCCCTGCTGGATCAGGTCCTCTAGTACAGTATCCTGTCCCACCAATTGCTCATGGGCCTCTTAAACAGAAGACAAAGGCAAAACTTCACCTGCTCTTGAATCCTAGCAAATGGCCTTAGAGGCATCCTGCCCACCTCCCCAGCCTGGAAATGGTATCTAAACATTTGTTCTAGTAGCCACTGATATATCTGTCCTTCAAAAATTAAGAGAAACCCTATTAGATCATTGCAGAGGCCATCTAGTCCAGCATCCTGTCTCATACAGTGGACCACCAATTGCTTCTGGGAATCTTAAGCAGAAGACAAAGGCCAAACCCTCACCTGCTCTCAATTCCACGTGAATGGCTTTAAGAGGCATCCTACCTGTCTCCCTAGTCTGAAGGCTGTGTCTAGGCATCCACTCTAGTAGCCATTGATACACCTGTCCTTCATAACCCTTTCTTAAAGCCACCTAGACTGGTTGTTGTCACCATCTCTTCTGCCAGCAAACTCCATAGACCGATGACCCTCTGGGTGAAGAAATCCTTCTCCTTGAGCCAGTTTGGTCTAATGGTTAAGGAGCCGGACTCTTATATGGGAGTACCAGGTTTGATTCCACACTCCTGCACAAAGCCAGCTGGGTGACCTTGGGCTAGTCACAGCTCTCATCTGAGCTCTCACAGCCCCACCTACCTCACAGGGTCTTCTGTTGTGGCAAGAAGAATAGAAAGCTTTGTCAGTTGCTTTGAGTCCCCTTAAATGGGTGAGAAAAGCAGGGTAGAAAAGCCAACTCTTCTTCTTCTTCTTCTTCTTCTTCTTCTTCTTCTTCTTCTTCTTCTTCTTCTTGTCTGATCTGACTCTCCTGCCCATCAGCTTCATAGATGCCCCCTGGTTCTAGTGTTGTGCAATAGAGAAAAGATTTTTTCTCTATCCACCTTTTCTATACCATGCATGATTTTACCTGCTTTAGTCAGGTCCCCTCTTAAATACCATCTTTCAAGGCTGAAGAGGCCCAGATGTTGTAGCGTGATGTCCTAAGGGAAATGTTCCAGCCCTTTAATCATTTTGGAACATCCTTGGAGCGTGTGGGAACATCCAGGAAAGTTACACGTGAAAGTTAAGTGCCCTGAATCCATGGCTCGTTTCCTGAGGATGGAGAGGCTGCTCAGAGCAAAACTAGGCCACGAGATTCATATGACATGTGCATGGGTTGTTCATTCAGGAAACTTGATGTTCCAACCCCTTTTCTATTGCTTTTTTCATGCCCGCAGCATGTTCCTAGATAAAAGACACGTTGCTGTGCTGGCACAGATTTCACTATACATTAGCAGATCAAAAATACATCTGGAAGATTCCACAGGCATTTGAGAAAGCCCAGGAATCTCTGCACTTCCTTAAACCTGGACTTTTGGCTGGATATACCAGTCTGTTTGCTGGTGCTGCTGGGATGCTGGCAAGATGCTGACATTTCAACCACATCAGTTCAGTCCCTTATTTTCCAACCATCTGCTATTGGAGCAACTTTTGGTTCTTAGAATCATAGAAATCATACAGTTATGAAGGTCCAAATTTGGCCGAATGACAAATGTTACGAATATTCATGCACATTCCCTAGCAGGTAGGGTAATTTAGCTACTCATACCATCAAGCTGGAACTATTTTCTGGCAATTCTGTGGATATCTCTGTACATAGGGATGCTTTCTAGATTAGGAATGTGCACAGATATTAGAAATTTTGGATATAATATTCAAATGGATCAATGGGAGAAATTATGGGCAAAAGATATGAAATTTACCTCCTGTATGTTATCGAAAGAAAATATGTATAAAATGATGTATAGATGGTATTTAACACCTCATAAATTGGGGAAAGTTTATCAAAATATGTCTACTAAATGTTGGAAATGTAAAAAGATCGAGGGGACGTTTTACCACATGTGGTGGACATGTAAAAAGGCAAAGAAATATTGGGTTATGATATATAGTTTGATGTCAAGAATTTTGAAAATAAACTTTAGGTTTAATCCAGAACTGTTTTTGTTGGGGATTGTAGATAACACATTAGAAAGTGTAAACTCGTTAATTTTGTATATGGTGACAGCCTCAAGATTATTGTATGCTCAGAAGTGAAAGGAAGAAGAAATAACATCGGGAGAAGAATGGCTAATTAAGATGACCGATTTGGCAGAAATGGATAAATTAACAAACCTACTAAATGTTAGATCAACTGATAAATTTACGAGAGACTCGTCCCCATTTATTGAATATCTGACAGAGCTCGAATTAACGACAGGTGGGTTCGAGTGACGATAAAGAACAAACAGGAAACCAAGGGGAGACAAAGATGCAGAGCAGTAAAGGACGGATACAGAATATAGAAGTCAGACAAGCGGAGGAAGTTACGGGAATTTCAATTAATGTAATGATGGAAAGAGTGTGTAAATGATTTTTCTTTTTCAGATTGTGGTAAAATTTTAATAAATAATATATATATTATATATAACTTATAAGTATATATATAAATTAGTTATTCGTGTGAATTCGGCCAACTTCGGACATTTGTATACCAATCGAATGTCCGGTCATATGGATTTTCACATCTAAATGAATACGAATATCTCAAGTTATTCATATGAAAAATTCAGACATTCATATCTGTACAGATCCATATGCATACAGATGAGTACGGGTACATATGAGATGCATATGTCCCTCTACAGATATGAATGTATAAATACATGCAAATGTATTCCTATTGAGTTGAATGGTGGGACATTCATTTTTTCGTTATTCGGATACATTCCAATTTTTGAATATTCAATTCATTACGAATCAAATTCAGAAACTGCATTCATGCAGACCCCTGTTCTAGGCAAGTGGAATTACTCCAGAGCAACAATAAGTCTGTAACAACAGCCATTCAAGACATAATATCTTCCACAGGTTTTTTTTTTTTGTTTTCTAATATGGCAGAGATATCTTCATATCTCACCAATTGGCCTTGTGAATATTTTACTTGAATTTCACTCTCTGAGGCCGACAGCGAGGGTTACGAACCGTCTAAGATCAACTGCAACTCTTCTTTGGTACATTACTTCAAGCGACATCCTCACTATGAAAAACTGTGGGAGACGATTTGGGTGACGACGTTACCAATTGGTGTCAGAGAATTAGACCACCATGTGCCCGAATTAGCTACGGAACATGGCAACACGTCTTACGATCTGCTCCTCACGGGCCACAAGATTTCGTAGTTAATTGGATTTTTGGGAGCGTGTGTGTGTCAAAATATTGTGGCTGATCTCAGTTTGTAAATACCAGCTGTCATACTCTGAAGGCTGGGTGAATATACCCATGTACTGCATGAATGTAAAAAACATTTGTCATTATCTTTCTTCTGCAGCATTTTTTTAAAAAAGACCTTTCCACTATAGATTATAGCTCTGCGATTTCCAAGTGGTGTCTCATCTGCCTATCCCTATACTGTCATGTGTCTTATCTATCTATCTATCTATCTATCTATCTATCTATCTATCTATCTATCTATCTATCTATCTATCTATCTATCTATCTATCTATCTATCTATCTGTCTGTCTGTCTGTCTGTCTGTCTGTCTGTCTGTCTGTCTGTCTGTCTGTCTGTCCGTCCGTCCGTCCGTCCGTCCGTCCGTCCGTCCGTCCGTCCGTCCGTCCACCCCCCCTCCCTCCACCCATCCGTCCGTCCATCCCTCCATCCATATCACTGAAGCTATTCAAGGATGGTGGCTGTCATTGACATCACAAGCGCTGGTGCCATCCACAGCTTACTTTAGGGTGCTCGAAGTGTGGACAGCCTGTCCCAGATCGTCTGAATTGCCGCAGCAACAGCCATGGCAGCTTCCCACCGTGTGCCTGTCTGCTGCCACGGCGATTGCAATGTTGTGTGCATGGCTGCAGCCACAGCCATGCTGTGCTGCTTCCCTGCAGCTTGGCACCCAGAAGCGGCTGTGAATGCTGTCAACCAGGGGTGTACCAGATGCTCTTAGTGAAGCTGTGGAGGAGTTTTGACTTCTGCACAGCTTTGGAGGATCGGGTGCACCCCCACACTCTCTGAGCCACTCTGGTATAGAGGCAATGCCGCGGTATTTATTTATTTATTTATTATTTATTTATTTGTATTTCTATCCCGCCCTATACCCGAAGGTCTCAGGGCTGGTTACAATATTATATGAATCTTAGACAGGTCCCTGCCCTCAGGCTTACAATCTAAAGAGACAAGAAACAAAAGGAAGATGGTGTGGGAGGGAACAGGGAACAGCAAAAAGCAAGCACATGAGGTCTTCAATTCCAATTCTTGTATTTGTTTCTTATTGCTGGAATTTTCCTATTCTCTTTACTTTGAATTTTTTCTTCATTGATAACAAACCGGGTGATGGTAGAGATGGTCAGCCGGCATCTACTCAGCCCCACCCTGCTCAGCCTCAGGACCAGGCATTTCCTCAACTGGTGGATCGGCTGCCATAGCCTCTTTGCCATCTTGTGATGGGAGCAGTTGGAAGAGGGAGGGGCACTGCTGGGAGCAAGATGGCAGAGCAGCCCAGCCTGATGCCTCTTCTCCACTCCTCCCAGGCGAGATGGATACATAGCCTTGTGATGGCAGTTGGAGGAGGGAGGGGCACTGCTGGGAGCAAGATGGCAGAGCCCAGCCTGGTGCCTCTGGTATGCAGATGAAGTAGGGATGTACACAAATATTAACACTTGTTATTCGTACAGATTTGGACATTCGTACACGAATCGAATGTTACGGCATTCATACTTTAACATTTGTATAAATACGAGTGTTTCATTCATACGAGTAGTTTGTACACTCGTTAAACTGGGGATACATATCAGATGCATACTGACGTGTCTGCGTTCGTATAGCGTATATATCTGATATGTATCCGATACATATGAGTTGGTATAGGATACGTATCCGATATGTTTGTATAGGATCCATGTGCAGGATCGGTATGCATTTGTATTGGATGTTTATACAAATTCATATGAATACAATCATATTGAATAGAATCCTGCCACATTTGAAGGGGATCTATTCAAACGAATATGAATTTTCTAGCATTCCATTCATTTGATTGTAATTTGAACCAGCTCTTCCATACCCGGGGCCTTTTCACACCTTCTGGAACACTTCGTTTTAGGGATTGCCAAATTGAATGCCAAAATAACCATATGAATCGAATGCCAACCCCACCCCCGATTGGTCCATATCCCTAGATTCTTTGTTCTGGCATAAGGTCCTTTGGCTCCCACCCCAAATCCTGCCCCTTCCATGCCCTGTGGAGCTACCCTCAGGGCCTGTCCAACAAGATGGCTGCCGGATTTGTCCCCACAGTGAGAAGAGTTCTGGTCAGCAGTATTGCTAAACGAGGAGAGTCGAAAAAAAGTGATGATTTAATGCCCCTAAACTCCATCATAATGCCATTCATTGCCAGTGGCAAGAAAACTAGTTTAATAATGGGCAATGTCTGGTGTTTTTAATCCTTCAGCACCAAGCTCCACTCCCTCTGAGCCCCAACCTAAGAAGTGAACTCAAGGATAAAGGAAGCTATTAAGGAGACAACATGTCCGTGGGCTGCGAATGACGGAAACCTCTCAGATCCTTCCTGATGGAACATGAGAGAAGATAAGTGTTTCCTGCTTTGAAGTCTTGGCTTCTGTGGATAAAGCAATTACGTACTTGCAGATTCATCACATCTCTCCTGCCTGCAGCAAAGGCGGCCTTCTTCATCTGCTCCGTTCTGGAAACCACCTTTCCTATGAAAACAGCTGGTGCTGTGTAAAAAAGCTTCATCACCTTGCCAAGGTGACATGTAAGGAAACCCTTGGGTTTTCCCCTTCGGTACACACGTCTAGTTGTAGGACAGCTGCCTCAGCACCTGCCCTGCCGGAGGGCGTCTCCTTCCGACGCTCAGCAGAATGAAAGAGTGGAAGGGTTTTTTCTCTGATTTGCAGCAGAGGATGGAGTGGAAAGTTGCATTTCTGAAAAAGTGGTGACTCCTGTGCATTGGGGCCAGGTATGCAGCCTGTAATTGGGGGGTTGTTTTATAGGACTGGGAGCCGGGGGTAAAAAGGTGGAGTTAATTGCAAATAGAACACTAGGAAGCTATGGTGCTTTCTCCACTGGGCTTTATTCTGGAATATATCCCAGAACAGGAGACCTGGGCCCCCTCTAGACTTGTGGAATAAATCCGCAGTTCAGGGGAAAATCGCAGCTTAGCTGCTGTGAAGCGACAACCTGCTGACTAAAAAGCAGCTCTGTAGTTTCCTCCTTGAAAGCTGCAAGAGCTGAGTTGGCAAACACGGTCACATGGGATGAAACAGCCAATTGGATTTGAGCTGAGCTGCCCTCCCTGCTCTCGTCGTCTCTACTTGCCGTCCTGCCCGGACTGGCGGGAAGATTCAAATTTAGTTAATACTGCGCAGCGAGTGTTCTTAATTGTGCGCTGCCGTAAACTCACAGTAGCGATGGGATAATGCGTCACCACCATGATTGATTGATTGTGGTGTGTGTGATGCCCCCACCACGACTCCACATTCCGCTGCACAGTATTAACGAGTCTGGGCGCACCCCTGCTGTCCACATGCTAATGCAGACTATCTGTGCTAGCATGTGGATGACAGGTTCCTTATTCAGGGATATAATCCAGAATAAGGCCCAGTGCAGAAAGGGGTTCAGATTCTGTGCACACTCATGTGAGATTTGATTCCATGGAACATGTTGCTTTATGGGTCAGGCATCTTTGGTTCTTTCTGCATTGGGTCTTACTCCAGGACTTATCCTGGAATAGGGGCCTGCCATTAGGATGACTATAGTCTGCACTAGCATGTGGACAGCAGGCCCCTATTCTGGGATAAGGTCCAGTGCAGAAAGGGGCCCTGCTCTGAATCCTTCCTCTGTACAGAAAATACCATCACTATTTGGGCAAGCTGTAATGTACCTAACAAATCACCCCATGTTCCAGTACGTTTCTGAGAAGGATCTCTCTGTGGTTTCTGGTGCCATCTCTGCTAGCAAGCTAATTCCAGAACAAGTTAATCCAGAGATAATTAAGGGCAGGAAAGTCTTTGAGCAAAACTTGGCCAACTGGCGGATTTGTTTTTGAGCATTCTCAGGTGAGCATAATTAGTATTATCATGGGTATCTTGTTTTTCAAAAGTCCCCAAGGCAAAACACCTGGCGAAGCTTCCATCTCCAGTACCATTGCTAAGTAAACTATCTCTTAGAGTCTACCATTAAGAAGAGCCAGATGCAGAACCATTTCAAGTTTTACGTAACTGAAAGGAAAAAGGTGGAAGGATAGATGGGACATTGGGTGTTTTTCCACTGGCAGAAAGTACCCATTTTAGCACCCATTAAGGACCCATTTGGCTCAGAGCTGGATGACCCCATTTCTACCATAGACCCCATTAGGGACACATTTGTTTCCACTGCAGCTCAGGAAATCTGGATCATATGGGTCCTTCAGGACCTATAATCCGGATTTCATGTAGACCCAATTAAAGGGGTCTACAATGGGGTCTTCAGCTTGAAATTCTGGATTGTAGGGAGCCTGTTTCCACCACAATCCAGGAATGGGGTCTAGAGGAGGCTAGGGGGAGGGGGTGCCCATGGGGGGGGGGGAGCTCCAAAATCAAAGCTTCGAAGTCACTCTGAAGTCCTTATGAAATCCTTCCAAAATCCCTCCGAAGTTGCCTTCGGAGATTAGCAAAGGCTCCAAAGACAAACCCCTTGTGAGAACAAAGCTGACTGTTATCTTCCACATGGAAAGAGGTGCATATTAATGAGGCTGACTCATCGAGAGACGTTTTCGCACGGGGCTGAACGGTACGCGTGGGAGACAGCTGCGGACACGGCATACGCATTGCCCGAGCGGGGCTTGCGCTCCGACGTGTCCGCAGCTGTCTTTCTCGCGTTCGAAATGTAGAGCACTTTAAAGTGCTCTACATGCATTCGAACGCGGACGAGCCGCCCGCAGGCGTTCGGGAGGAGAAGCATTCGCGCCTGCTTCTCCCTCCCTAACAGCTGCGGGCTTGCCTCCGACGCCGGCGCGGCTTCGACAATCAGCTGTTTGACAATCAGCTGATTGCCGATCTGCCTCCGCGGCTGTCTCCGCGCCCCTGGCCGGCCTTTGCCGGCTAAGACAGCTCACGATGCTTTGAGCATTCGCACACAGACGCGCCGGAACGCGTTTACACGCGTTCCGGTGCGTCTGTGTGTGAAAGGTGAAAGCGCCGGGAGCTGTCTTAATCTTCCCGTCCTACTCCCGTTCCAAATGGAACGGGAGTAATGCGAAAACGTCTCTGTTGCCTTCAGGCATGGAAAGAGGTGCATATTATTGAGTCTGACTCACAAGGAGCAAATTAATATGCACTTCTCTTGCATTGATCTCGCAAGGGGTTTGCCTTTGCTAATCTCCAAAGGCAACTTCGGAGATTGCACCCCCTGTCCCCCAAAACACCTGGGGTGACAGGCAGACCCCTTGCGGGTCAATCTGGATTTGCAAATGGGTGCTCCAGTGTTTCCACAGCAGTGAGGCTAGCACCCATTGCTATTGGGTGCTAGACCACTCACGGAAACACACTGGGTATTTCCCTTAATGCGGATCTAGTAGATCCGCATTAAGAGAAGTGCCCATTCCTTAGATTCGGATCTTCTTAGATCCGGCTTAAAGGAGCATGGTGGAAAGACACCCATTGTTATTACACTTCTGCTGGAGACCAGGGACGATTTTGCACTTTCCTTCCCATCTGCTAGATGGGAAAGGAGCACAGTCACCTGAACTTAAGTAGTGCTGACTAGAGACGTCGCGAATATTCAAAACATTAGAAATTCGATTGAATTCATTCAAATTTGGACCTTCGAATTTGAATCAAATGTCTGTAAATTTGAATTTAAACATTTCAATGAATTTTGGATTTTCGCATTTATTCTATTGCTTGTAGGCATCTTTCCCACATCCATACCCATTTGTACGTATCTGTACGGGATGAAAACGGAATGCATAGGAGATACATATAGGATGTGTATGGATGCTTATGGGGTGCATAATGATGCATACTGGCACATACAAATGTTGTTGACATTTGCGTGTGCAAATTCAAATTGAAAATTCGAACAAATAGATTTGAATCTATTCGAACTGAATTGAATGTGAATACATTTGAATTTTAAAGGTTCAAATGGATTTGAATTTTTGGGTATTCGATTCAAATCAAATCCTGAAAATTGCATTCATGCATACCCCTAGCACTCACACTTGCGAGTGCTAGTCACTTACATCCCATTCCCCACGTGATTGGTTGCTCACCTGTGACCAATCCCAGGATGGTCCTCTTCAGGGTGCCGCCATCTTGAGTGTGGCACCCTCTGCAACTGCAGGTACATCGGGGGCATTGCCATGATGACATTGATGCTCTATGCCAGGCATGTCAAAGATACGGCCCGCGGGCCGGATGCGGCCCGCAGGGTGAATTAATACGGCCCGCGGCCGCCACCCGCGGCCACCTTCCCGGCCGCCGCCCTGCGCCGCCCTGCGTTGCCTAAGCGTCCCCAGCGGCGGAGGCCCCGGAGCGCTTCGAACTCTGCCTCCTCTGCACGCCCCCGAGCACGGAGCCGCCGCCGCCGTTCGGCGTTCCTGCTGCTGGGCTCGTCCTCATGCAGCACGCACACACGGGGGCGGGGGGGCTTGCTTTGGGGATGGGAAAGCGTGTCCCCCACCTGCCCCGCCCCGCCCCCTCCTGCCAAGGGGCCTCCACCTGCACCTCGGGCGGGACACACGCAGAGCCGGGACGGGACGGGACGGGCACGCGTGGCGCGGGGAGGGGAGGGAGGGGAGGGCTGCGAGAGCCGGGGAGGCCTGCCGCTGACCTCCACGCCTGGGCTGGCTGGGAGCGGCCAAGCGGCGGCGGGCCATAAAAGCGCACGCGGCGGGCGAGCCGTCTCCCCGCCCGGCTTCCCTGGGCCAAATCGCCGCGAGTCAGTGAGCAAGCAAGGGAGGGAGGGGAGGGCTGCGAGAGCCGGGGAGGCCCGCCGCTGACCTCCACGCCTGGGCTGGCTGGGAGCGGCCAAGCGGCGGGCCATAAAAGCGCACGCGGCGGGCGAGCCGTCTGTTGTGCCCGCCCGGCTGGCTCCTCCAACATGGACAGCCAGCCCCTCCTCTGTGCCCTAGCCACGCCCCCGGTCACGGCCCCAGCCCCTCCTCTGTGCCCTAGCCATGCCCCCGGTCACGCCCCCGGTCACGCCCCCTGGCCCTGACACTACTTTTTTTTTTTAATCCGGCCCTCGGCAAAATTGAGTTTGACACCTCTGCTCTATGAAGTCACAGTTGCAGTTGCGTCATGAGGGCAGCAGAGCTGGCAGCACACTTGATCTCGTACAGCTGAAGAGCTGGAGACAGATGCTGATCTTAAGTGCTCGATAACCCATCAAGTAACTAGGCAGCTGTTGGAACCCCTTAGAAATTTGGCTCGGCCCCTGCCCAGATTCAAATTTCCCACCTCGAAATCTCATTGGCTGAGCCCTGAATAAAAAGAACCCTTTGGGGCTCACAGGGGTGTGGTCCTTCTCCTGAGGTCCATCAATTCCATTGCTGCCATGCTGAAAATCACTTCTCCCACACGAACTGAAATCACAAGCTGAAACACTGGCAATCCTGCCTTGCTCAGGATCTGCAATTCCTGCCCTGCTGGATGGCTAAAGCTCTGATCCTGCACAAAGCCTCTTCTGCCTAAGACAGAGAGAAAACCTGCTTCTGTTTCTCCTAGCTGTATCTGGACCTTTGCTGCATTCCATGTGTCTCCTGAGAAGTGCATGGGTGAGAGCCAGTCAAACTATAGCCTAGAGTCTTAGGATAGGCTTTCCTCCTCTTTCCTCCCATATATTTCCAGATTGCCAGCCAAGCTGCAATCTGGGAATCTGCTTTGCTTATTTGAAGCACCTTCATTTTTTACTCTTTTTATTATTTAAAACCATTTTTCCTATTAAGATCCTTGCTGCCTTATGTTTCTAAGCACCAAAGAAACTGCTCTTGCGTTATTCACACCATATATGTAGATCCTAACGCAGGAAGAGATGCTGGTGAGCATTTCCCCAAAACCACGTAGCAGGACATCTCCTAACAAGACGGTGAGGTGACCTTAATTCTGGCCACATCCTTAG
Organism: Aspidoscelis tigris stejnegeri; assembly: GCA_023333525.1. Lineage (NCBI taxonomy): Eukaryota > Metazoa > Chordata > Lepidosauria > Squamata > Teiidae > Aspidoscelis > Aspidoscelis tigris. Next base: position 85,388,599 of record JALMGA010000006.1, on the reverse strand, counting down.
CTGCGTTGCAGCCTCTCTCTCTCTCTCTAATTAAAGTACATATTTGTCTGCTGTTATGGTTCAAACTGAAAGTGTTTCCACTGGTGCATCCTATCCATTTATGTCTCCGCTCTGCCAGAGAGAGGTGTCTTAGCGAGATGTCTATGCCAGAGGGAGCTGACTTGGAAGCCTTGGCAAGGAATTTGATGTCTCCTTTGCCAGGGTGGAGGCCACAGGTCTCGAGCTGGCTGCCCATGTCCTCTATGGCTACTAGGATGAACACCTAGGTAGTGCCTCCAAGTTGCAGAGACAGGCAGAATGCCTCCTAAGGTCATCTGCAGGGAACCAAGAGCAGGTGGTGGTGGGGTTGCCTTTCTCTTCTGCTTGAGATGCTTAGAAGCCATTGGTGGGCCACTGTGTGAGATGGAATCTAAGAACCTAAGAGGGGGCCTGCTGGATCAGGCCAAAGCCCCTCTAGTCCAGCATCCTGTCACACACAGTGGGCCACCAATTGCCCATGGGCATTTCAAGCATCTCAAGAAATGACAAGGGCAAACCTCCTGCTGTCAAATCCCAGCAGATGGCCTTAGACGCATCCTGCTTGTCCCCCCAGCCTAGGCATCCATTCTAGCAGCCATTAATACATTTGCCATCCATAAATTTGTCCAACCCTTCCTTAAAACCATCCTGGCTGGTAGCTGTCACCACATCTTCCGACAGCAAGTTCCATAGACCGATGACCCTCTGGGTGAATAAATCCTTCCCCTTGTCTGATCTGACTCTCCTACCCATCAGCTTCATAGATGCCCTCTGGTTCTACTGTTCTGTGATAGGGAAAAGACATGGGCTGTGGTCTGATCCAGCAGAGCTCTTCTTATGTTTTTATCTAGAATGGATGCCTAGTTACCACTTCCAGGTTGCAGAGATAGGCAGGATGCCTCTAAAGCTCATTTGCAGGGATTTAAGAGCATGTGGCGGTTTTGCCTTTCTCTTCAGCTTGAGATGCCCAGAAGCCATTGGTGGCCCACTGTCTGAGATGGAATGCTGGACTAGATGGGTTGTGGCCTGATCCAGCAGGGCCCCTCTTATATTCTCTTATCTTCTTAAAGTGAATTTCTTATACTTGGGATAATACTATTGAGAACAAGAATGCAGCGGAAATCAGAACGTTTTGGAAATTTTGGATGAACATTTGGTATTAATTCAATATATGGTTCCTTCAGCCAAGCTGATATATGCGCAAATGTGGAAACGGGCGGAAATTCCAGCTAGAGATGACTGGATGATAAAAATGATGGATCTAGCAGAAATGGATACGTTGACAAATATTTTAAGAGATCAGCTGGCCTTAAATTTTTAAGAGAACCGTCAACCCTTTACTGACTGTATACAATGAATGGAAAGGGACTTATTACAGGATTAAAAAAAAAAACTTATTACAGCATCTGGAGGAATGTTCAAGGTGGATTGGGGGGAAAAGAAGAGAAAAATGGACTGGGGAGCAGAAACTTTATTATATGCAATAATAACTTGGGGGAGGCTGGAAGAAAACTTAATAATAATGTAATTTAATGTTACCCAAAGTGCTTGTAGATCACTGGTTCTCAACCTGTGGGTCGTGACCCCTTTGGGGGTCGATCTACTCTTTTACAGGGGTTGTCTAAGACCATTGGAAAACACAGGATAAAAACGGGATGCGTACGGATGTGTACAGATGCATACAGATGTGTACATACAGATATGGATGTTGTTGTCATTCATATCATTAAATATGAATAGAATATTTGTACAAATAGATACGAATGTATTTGAATCGGTTTGAATTTTGATACATTCATTTTTCTCTATTTGTACAAATTTGTACATTTGAATATTCGATTTGAACCAAACCGAATGTCAAAAATAGCGTTTGTGCACACCCCTAGTGCAATAAATGGCATGCAGATCTCGTGCACCAAAGGTGGCACAGTCCCATAGCCAATGTGCTGTGAAATGGTTCCTGGTGCAAACAGTGGCATGGAGATCTTGTGCGCCAAAGGTGCTACAACAGTGTAATGTGGATCTTGCCATAGCCAATGTGCTGTGGGGTGTCTTTCCACCACACTCCTTTAATCCGGATCTAAGAAGATCTGGATCTAAGGAATGGGTACTTCCCTTAATCCAGATCTAGTAGATCTGGATTAAGGGAAGTACCCAGTGTGTTTCCATGGGTGGTCTAGCACCCAATAGCAATGGGTGCTAGCCTCCCTGCTGTGGAAACACCGGAGCACCCATTTGCAAATCCTGATTGACCCACAAGGGGTCTGCCTGTCACCCCAGGTGTCTTGGGGAACAGGAGGTGCAATCTCCGAAGTTGCCTTTGGAGATTAGCAAAGGCTTCGAAGGCAACTTTGGAGATTAGCAAAGGCTCCAAAGACAAACTCCTTGTGAGAACAATGCAATAGAGGTGCATATTAATTAACTCCTTGTGAGCACGGATGAGTCAGCCTCATTAATATGCACCTCTTTCCATGCCTGAAGGTAACAGGATGAGTTACCTTTAATGGGGTCTACACGAAATCCAGATTATAGGTCCTGAAGGACCCATTATGATGTGGATTTCCCTAGCTGTGGGGGAAACAAATGTGTCCCTAATGGGGTCTGTGGTGGAAATGGGGTCATCCAGCTCTCAGCCAAATGGGTCCTTAATGGGTGCTAAAATGGATACTTAGTGACAGTGGGAAAATACCCGTGAAGTGATGCCAGGTGCCAATGTACATCATGCAGATACTGTGTGCTCAAAGTGAAATAGTATTGCAGTGTGGATTCTGCCACAGCCAATCTGTTGTTATAGCTCCCAGCAACTAGGACTGATTTCAACAAAAACCAACAAAAGAGGGGGCTCCAACGCCACCCCATTCTTCCAGGACCAGCAAAGTTCATCTCACGATGGCCATGAGAACCAGCACTGTGAAGAGTATGAATGGCATGTTATCTGAGTGGGTTCCCCGTTCAGCAACAGCCCCTCAAAGGATCTTTGTGTATTTGCTCCAAGTTCATCCTACGCAGCTCCTTTTGAGACATTATTGTACAGCTTGAAACCAAACTGGTGAACTTTGCACAAGCCACATGTAAAAGTGGATAATGTGGACGACTTGACTGCACTTTAGTGGCAGAACCATCTATGCCGCTCAGTGGATCACTCCATCTGCACCAGGGAGCCTCAGCAACTCCCCAGAAATAGCTGCAAAATCCCCACCAAGTGACCCTGTGGTAGGTTGCTAAAAAGTAGTCCACACACTTATCAGGGGCATTTTCACACTTCCTTCCCTTCTGCCGGATGGGAAAGGACCACGATGACCCAATGTTAACTAGCTTAATGACTGCCTAAGCCCCATGTGACTGGTCACTTACTAGAGACTGATCCCATGGCTGGTCCTCTTCCGGTTGCTGCCATTTTGGCTGTGGCGCCCTCTGTGATTGCACATGCATTAGCGCTGTTGCCATGATGACACTCATACTCTGCTCACAGGCAGTTGATCTATGGTCAGCCAAGGTGTGAGGATGCTTTTGCAGCTCCTCAGATGACCCCAGAGCACTGGAAGAGGTGCAAATGGCCACTGGCCAGATGCTCCAGGTAAGCTTAGGGTTAACGCTGGCCAAGGTGTGGAGCATGATGGGAAAGATATGGTTCTTCAAGTACGCATCATGTACGAACCTGTACACATGTGAATGTCCAAATAATTTGAGTGAATAGATCTGAAATTCGAAACTGGAATAAAATCTTTTAAATTCTAATTTAAGGAAATTCGATCCGAATTCGGATGTTGACATTTGGTTGATTCGATCAAATTTCGAATGCATTCGACTATTCATGCGCATCCCTAGATTGGAGTGGGTTGGGTTTGGCTTTCTCCCCACTCTAATGCAAACTACTCCTCCCCCCTTTTTTGGATTTTGTCCCGGAATAAGAGGCAGTGCAGAAAGGACCCAAGAGAGGACCTGAAAATGTGCCGCTCTAAGAGTCGCACGTCCTGATCTTCTGAAAGGGAGAGAAAAACTGGCAAAGACCGCATTGCCAAGTATTTCTGGTGGACGACAAAGAGTTCAGGCCTGACTCACTTCATGCAGGGAACAAAGGGCTCCAAAAGCAAACTATCACACTTTTGCGAAAAACAACAGCCCCAACAACACACAGTGGGGCAGAGAAGATCCCATGCGAATCACTCTGTGCGGTTCACACGCACACACGGCAGTCTAAACTATTGTTTGTTTAATATAGTAATTCTGCACATCCTGTCTTTCAGGACGCAGAGCCTTCTGAGGCAGTTTACCAAAAATACTGAAGTGCATTTGAAAATACAATGGGTTTTTTTCCCACTAGCACTAAGTACCCATTAAGTACCCATTAGGCTCAGAGCAGGGAGTCCCCATTTCCACTGCAGACCCTATTAGAGCCACATTTGTTTCTACCTGTTCTAGAGAAATCTGGATTAAATGGGTCCTTCAGGATCTATAACCTGGATTTCCTGTAGACCCCATTAAAGGAGTCTGTTTGTTTAATATAGTAATTCTGCACACCCCATTAAAGGGGTCTACAATGGGGTCTTCAAGCATCAAATCTGGATTATACAGAGTGCGTTTCCACTGTGATCAGGCAATAGGGTCTAGGAGTGGGCTCCGGGGATGGCCACCCTTGGGTGTGTGTGTGCCTCAAAACTTGAAGCTCTTGAAGCCTGTCAGAGCAATACCATTTCTATGGAGCTTTGTCCATCTTTGAAGATTCTCCAGAGCCACTCCAGAGGATCTTCGCAGAATCTCCAGAGCATCTATGGAGTTTGGGGCCCCTCCTCGTGGTGCCCCCCCAAAACATGGGGTGACAGGTGGGCAGCACATGGGTAGATTCAGATTCACCATATGGGTACTCCGGCATTTCCACTGCTAGCAAACCTAGCACCCATTGCTATTGGGTGCTACACTGCCCATGGAGACGTGTTGGGTACCTCCTTAGATCCAGATCTACTAAATCCAGATTAGTTGAAGGACCCATTCCTTAGATCCAGATCATCTTAGATCTGGATTAAGGGAGGTAAGTGGAGAAACACCCAATAATAGAAAGTTGTCCGACTCTTTGTGACCCCATGGACCACGGCAGGTCAAGGCCTTTCTGCACTTAGCTGATTAGGCTGCCGTGAACAAAGGCTGGTAAACTCCTGGTAAAGGTGGATCACTCGCGCTTGTCATGAGTAGAAATGTGAACTAATATTCAAAACATTCAAAATTTGATTGAATTTGAATTTGGGCATTCAAATTCGAATAGAATGTCTATAAATTCCAATTTAAACATTCAAACGAATTTTGAATTTTCAAATCTATTTGTGCGACTTATTTGGATATTCATATGTCCATGGATATGTAGACGATGCATACTTGTCCCTACACATCTTTCCCACATCCGTACACACTTGTACGGATCCATACAGGACAAAAATGGGATGCATACACTATAAATTCGGGATGATTATGGATACGTACAGATGTGTACGGGATGCATACAGATGCGTACTGGCACATATGAATGTTGTCAACATTTGTCTGAGCAAATTCGAATTGAAAATTCAAATGAATAGATTTAAATGTACTCAATTTGAATTGAATATGGATAAATTTGAATTGTAAAGATTTGGATTGAATTGCATTTTGGATATTCAATTCGAATCAATTGGAATCAATTGGAATCCTGAAAATTGCATTCATGCACACCTCTAGTAACAGGAGGGATAGAAATGGAAATAAATAAATAAATAATAAATAATAAATAGTCATGAGGAAAGCTTCCCCAAAGCTTCTATTGTCGGCCAGAAGTCCGGATAGTCCTCCCATTTTTACCAGCTTGCACCACTGCATCTGAAGCCTGTGATCGAAACCCCCTCTTGTGACTCTATGACCGGACGCCATTCCCACCACAGCTGGGGCCAGCCTCGGGAATTGGAGGTCTGGTCATGTCAGAGGTCAGCGATCAATCATGGCTGCCTCTGTGCCCGTCCCTGTGTGGGCTCGGCCTCCCCTGCCCACTGACCAGAGGGAACCATAAGAAGAGCGAATGGTTGCACCGCTGGGCACTCCAGGTATGCTTTTGGTCAATATTGGTAATGGTGTGGAGCACGATTTAGTGTTCCACACCTAATCAATCATTAGTGAACTTCCATGACCTTCTGTATCCATCTCATCCTCTGCTCTCCTCTTCTCCTTTTGCCTTCCATCTTCCCCAGCACTAGGGCCTTCTCCAATGGACAGTTTCAAAAAAAGATTTGGTCAGTTCTTGGTTGTTGGAGCTATCAATGACCGTTAGCCCTGAGGCAATAGGCAGCGGTCTCCATCCAAAGACCAGCTGCTGAAAGACACTGGAAGCAGGATAAGCTGCAAGCTCACATCCTGTGAGTGGCCTTCCTTGTTCCTCTGGCAGGCCGCTGCAAGAGCAGACCGCTGGGCTAGATGGGCCCTGGGTCTGGTTCAGCAGAGCGTTTCTTATGCCCTCCTATTCATGGAAATTAAAATGATTGATGGCTGTTAGCCATGACGGCCTCATGATCGCCTTTGGTAACAGGAGACAATGGTCTTCATTCAAAGACCAGCTGCAGGGGAACAGTGGGCTGGGGAAACTGTGTGCCTGGGTCCTCTGCTGATTGTGCAGGTGGTTGGCCACTGTGAGAACAGTCTCCTGGACTAGATCCATCTCCATTCAACCAAGAGGGGCATTTCTCATGTCTGCGTTTTCATAGAAATCAGGGCTATCAATGGCATTTGTGCTGATGGCAGTATGTGGTCTCCATCCAACAGGCAGCTGCTAGGAGACTGTGGGCAGGCAAGCTGTGTGGCTCATGTCCTGCTACTGGGCTTTCTTGTGTAGTTGGTTGGCCACTGGATAAGGATAAGGAGAAGGAGAAGGAGAAGGAGAGTTGGCTTTTATACCCCACTTTTCTCATCCATTCAAGGGGATTCAAAGTGGCTGACAAACCTTCTGTTCTTCTCCCCATAACAGACACCATGTGAAGTAGGTTGGGCTGTGAGATCTTAGAGAAAGAGAGAGAGCTGTGGCTAGCCTGCAGTCACCCAGTTAGCTTCATGGAGGAGTGCGGAATCCAGTCTGGTGATTCCCAGGTGAGAGTCCGGCACCCTAACCACAAGACCAAGCAGACTGCTTGACTACAGGCTCCATTGGGGGGTTTCTTATGTGGAAGCCACGCTGATTAGGATCACTCACTGACTGAGTCTGATGTGGCTATTTGCCTCTAGGGAGCAGACATACTGGCTTTCTACTGGGCAATTCACTGCCTGTGTCAGCTCTTTGGGTAGCGGAAAAAAAGGCAAACTTAGTCTTGAGAAAGATTTGGAAGAGAATGGAAGAGGAAGTAAAACTACTTACTGAAATGCTGTTATCAACAGCTGTGTCTCCATGCAGCATGCAACACACCCCTGAGAACATTCTCACATGCCTCCAAGGCTCAAAACTCCAGGCTGCAAGGTGTGACTCTGGTGTCATGCCTCACCCATTGATCTGGGCCTTTTTGGTTGTAAAATATGGTATGTTTGTTTGAAAGCCTGCTGGGACAATTCGGACTGCGGTGTTGCTGCCATGTTGCTTGCTTGCTGAGGCTGTGAGGAAGACCTGATGTAATGGAGCAGAGACGGGCAAAATCTCTGCTGGTGCCACATCTGCCTCAAAAAAGAGAGCTGCAGAGTTGCGCAAGGGCTGGCAATATGCCTGTTGAGAAATAAGACCCATTGAGTTCAATGGGATTTAGTCCCAGACCATGGGCCTATTTGCACTACAACCCATAGTGGATGATTAGGGAACTACTGAGGAAGAGCATCCACACCTTGGGGAGGCTGTTACAGCTTCCAGGTGCCCCCTGCCTTCCCAGAAGTTCCCTCATCATGCACTAGGTGTGGCCCACAAAGTTGTGCTCCACACCTTTACTAATGACGGATGGGAAATGGTACCCGAAGTGGACCATTACCTGTTTGGCCCTTAATGGAGCTGACAGGAAAATGGATCTGGCAGCTCACTCCTGTATCACTGTCCCTTTGCAAGATGGTAACAGGAGTGAATTAGAAAGAGAAGCACCTTTGGACCTGGTTTTCCTGCTTCCCCTCAAAAAAACCCACTTCCAGGTGTGCTTGCAGTTCATCTTGTGGTCAGACTGCCAGACTCATAGCTCACTGTCATGGGGTTTGATTTCACAGTCCTCCACAAAGCCATCTGGGTGACCTTGGGTTAGTCACATCTCTCTTTCTGAGCCCTCACAGTCCCACCTGCCTCACAGGGTGTCTGTTGAGGGGAGAACAGAAGGGTTGTCAGCAGCTTTGAGTCCCCTTAAATGGATGAGAAAAGCGAGGTATAAAAGCCAACTCTCCTCCTTCTCCTCTGGGTGGAGAGTGGACATGATGGGTGCTACGTTGTATGGTCACGCCATCTCAGGCCCTTTCAGTGCCGCCTTTCAGGAACATGAATGCAGCCTATGCGCATATACAGAATAAGTCAAGCAATGGGTTATTTTATTATATTATTTTATTAGTTTTTAATCCAAGGGAAGCGGGAATCTGCTTCTTAAAAAGATAATTAGCTGTTGTCGTGGCTTTCAGTGGGACAGATCTTGTCTTTTCCTGATTTCTCAGTCCCTTCTGAACAATGTTGGCATCTTCACATCTTACAGCTAAGGTTCCTGTGAGGACAGTTGGCACGAACAGGAAATTCCTGGGATTTTCTTGAAGGATTTTGTCATTCTGGATCTCCTGTTGACACGAGCGGAGGAACTCCAGACTTGTTATGACTGCTTGGCCAGCGGCCTGAAGGGAGAAAATGATGCCAGGTGTGGAAATCAAAGGGCCTTTCCCCACTTTCCACTATACCAGCTCAGCAAATGGCATGAAGGTGTGGTATATGGGTGGCCATGCCCTGTTAGTAGGCTCAGTCTGTGTCGGATGGAGTGTAGATTGGACCAGGCAACCCAAAATTCGCACTTCGCCCCGTAGTTTGCAATTAGTTAACATCTGGGCAGGTGCACCTGCACTGGCAGCAGGCGTTTACAGCCTACGAATGCCCCCTGCCTGCCCAGATGTTAGCTAATTATAAACTAGCTATGGTGCATGAAAGCTGAGGCCTCTTCACACTACCCTTCCTGTCCACTGCACAAGAACGGAGTGGGATGATCCATCGTTGACTAGTGTTCGCGGTTGAGTGCTAGTCAACTTTACCTGCTCCCTGCCTCTGGGTGCCGCCATTTTGGCAGTGGCACCTCCACAACTGCGTGTGCGTCAGCGCCGTCGCCTCGATGACGCTGACGCTCTGCGCACACGAAGGCATGTCTATGGTCATCTGAGGGGCCAGTGAGCTTGTGCGGCACCTCAAATGACCCTGGAGAGCCAGCAAGTGCGAATGGTCGCACCGCTGGACACTTCAGGTAAGTCATAAGGTAACACTGGTTAAGGATCTGAAGAAGAAGAGTTGGCTTTTCTACCCCGCTTTTCTCACCCATTTAAGGGGACTCAAAGTGGCTGACAAAGCTTCTGTTCTTCCCCTCATAACAGAACACCCTGTGAGGTAGGCGGAGCTGTGAGAGCTCAGAAACAGAGCTGTGACTAGCCCAAGTTCACCCAGATGGCTTCAAGGAGGAAGAAGGCTTTTCTACCCCACTTTTCTCACCCATTTAAAGGGACTCAAAATGGCTGACAAAGCTTCTGTTCTTCTCATAACAAAACACCCTGTGAGGTAGGTGGGTCTGTGAGAGCTCAGAGGAGAGCTGTGACTAGCCCAAGGTCACCCAGCTGGCTTCATGGGGGAGGGAGGAATCAAACCTGGTATTCCCAGATAAGAGTCCACCTCCCTAACCACTAGACCAAATGGGCTCACTTCTGGGGAGGGCAGACACGCTTGCAGCCTGTAACAGCTCTTCACCAGTTCACTAATTGTTCACTAGGGGCCATAGTGTGAAAAGGCCGCTGCTCACCCAGGCCTTTGAGGCTTAGCTTTGTCTGCGTGCTACCCTGCCAGGAAGGGAGGGAAGGAGGATTATATTTTAAATAAGTTTTAAGAATATTCGATATCTTTTATCTTGTTATGGCGGTGAGTCACCCTGGGACCTTCTGGTGATGGGTGGGACATAAATCCCAAAATAAATTGAAACGAAACCGACTCCGAGTGCTTTAGGATCCTGCTTTAACTTCCTCTCGTCCTGCTGCTCCAAAGCTGGGTGCCGCTGTTTGCTCTTCTCCCTTTCCCTGTTTCGTGCAAGCCTTGCCTGCTTATCTCTTGCCATCAACAGCCAGGATAAACAGCCTATCCAGCTAGTCAGGCTTTGGAAGGTGTCACCTTGCGCTGATGTCCTTGCCACCCGGCTACAAACCAGCTTCTATTTCCCAGCGTCTGCACTGTGTCCCTCAAGCTCCTTGCTTTCTGCACGTTTGTCTCTAGTCTGCCCTTGGCTGGGCAATCTCCGAGTAAGCCTTCCTGTTGTAGGAAATCTGGGCCTTCTCGCTGTTGTTCTCAGGTTTCCCCAGCTGCAGTGCATCCATAGCAGTGGTTGCTTTCAAGCTACCACCGTGGGCCAGCCGGTCAGCACTTGGTTTCTTAGCTTCTCCACATCTCTGCCTTTTCTGTCTCTGCCGTGACGTGGGGCCACAGCAGAAGAGTCCACGGAGGAGTCTATATTGTCACCTGATACTTAGGGCCTTTTTGCACTTGCCTGCTATCCTGCTCCGAGCCAATCGCTGGAATACAGTGTTCACTCCGTCCCCAGGCTGTTCCTGTCCACAGGTATTCCAGAAGCATGAGGACCGATGTTGTGCTCTTCTGGGTGCTGTGAGAGGCCATAGCTGCAGCTGTCCAGTTGTTTGCAGTGTCCTGATCTCCCTGCATTCTGAACTTGAGGCCTGTTCACACTTAGGCCGGTAGTCAACAAATAGTCAACTTCTGGTGAAGAGCCTCCAAGCGTGCCCTCCCTCCCCAGAAGTTGACTAATTGTTGCTCCACACCTTTACCAACATTAATGAAAAGTGTCCAGCGGTGCGACCATCCGCTCTTCTTCTGGGTCCTTGTGGGCGGTGGGTGGTGGCGCCATCATCTGGGCAGGCATGGTGGCTGTGTCAGCTGTGATCAATCGCTTACCTCTCCCATGATTGGACCACTGATTCCCGGGAGTGGCGTCTGGTCATAGTCGTGAGAGGGGGGTTCGATCACGGGTGCTGACGTGATCGACCACAATATGCCCCTCCTCAGAAACATTCCTCTACGACAGTGGCCAACTGTGGCAGGGAGGAGGTGGACCTTCCAGCTTCGGGCGCAGCAGCATAGGCTGGTAAAATGGGAGGACCATTTACACTTCTGGCTAGTAATGGATGCTTTGTGCAAGCTTTCCTCCTGACAAGTGTGAATGGTCCACCTTTACCAGCAGTTTACCAGCCTTAATTCAGGGTGGCCTAATCAGATAAGTGCAGAAAGGCCTCTGTTCTGGATGCTAGGGTTGGACTATGCAGTGGTGATCCATGTGAGGAGCCATTTATGGTTTTTTTATGCACTGCTGGAATAGGTCTTCCAGCACGCAAAGTGCAAATGGTCCCAAAAGTTACTGTTATTAACCAGCCTGAGATGCCCACGTGAATTCAGCCAAAGCGCAACCTGACGCCATCTTTAGAACGAGAGATGGGGAACATTTTCTTTCCCCACACAGCAAAGGTTGACCTTCCTCTTGCTTCTCTCAGCGGAAAGAGGAGGGATCGGGGCAGCCAAGAATGATGCTGTAGGAAGCGGAGAGTTATGGATGGAGGAAGTCAAGGGAGAGAGCTGGCAGGCCCTCCAGGGTCTCAGAAACAGGAAAAGGTTTCAGGAAAAAGGTGGAGAAGGGCAGCAAGATACGGATGATGTTCACCCCCACCTCATAGAATCATAGAATCATAGAATGGTAGAGTTGGAGGGGACCTCCTGGGTCATCGAGTCCAACCCCCTGTCCTTGACTTCCCTTCATTTTCTCCCAAAGGAAGGGCCTTGAACACCGAACATGATGTTGTTCAAAGCGTGTGGGAAGCAGGCAAGAGAACCACAGGCAGAATGCGGTGCTCCCAGATAGCAGGTGTAAAGGGAGGTGTCCATTAAGGCAGTGGTCACACTTAAGGTTTAATCTAGCTTCAGTCCACTTTCAGAGTGAGAGGACACATCATCAAAGCGACAAGCTGTTTTCTTTTTCTAATCTTCCTCTTCCTCTGTTGATCTGTTTTCCTGCTAGGAACGTGCACAAATATTCAAAACATTTGAAATCTGATCAAATTCAACTAAAATCAGACATTTGAATTTAAATCAGTTGAATCTGAAGCCAGTTTGGTCTAGTGGTTAGGGAGCTGGACTCTTATCTGGGAATTCTGGGAATACTCCCCCATGAAGCCAGATGGGTGACCTTGGGCTAGTCACAGCTCTCTTCTGAGCTCTCACAGCCCCACCTACCTGACAGGGAGCCTGTTGTGGGGAGAAGAACAGAAGGTTTGTCGGCCGCTTTGAGCCCCCTTAAATGGGTGATAAAAGCAGGGTAGAAAAGCCAACTCTTCTAAATTCGACTTTAAGATTTGAACGAATTTTTTAATCTTTCAAATCATTCATATGAATTATTTGGACATTTGTATGTGTACAGATAGGTACGCATTACATACGTATCCATTTGCATCTTATTTGCATCCATGTGCATTTGTACAGATACCTATGAGACAGAACTGGGATGCATACAAATGCGTACAGATGCATACTGACAGATTGAATGTTGTCGACATTTGTATCTTCAAATACAAATAGAAAATTCGTACGAATAGATTCAAATGTATTTGATTCGAATCAGATGTGGATACATTAGAATTTTAAACATCCAAATCTATTTGAATCTTCAGATATTCAATTTGAATCGAATTGAATCCTGAAAATTGCATTTGTGCGTGTCCCTATTTCCTGCATGGAGAAAGGGCTGGCCTCAGTGGCCCCATTTAACCCTAATTTTCTTGGATTCTCATAGGGCTTTCATTGCCCTTCCTTCTGGTTCTTCCATTCAGAAATGTTAAACCAGTTCATGGTCTCTTATCAAACACAATCTAAAAATTCTTCTCTTTGGAGGAGTGGTATCATTTCCTCCTGCCATGAAGAAATCTGCTTTCAGTTTTGCATTTCTATGAGAACGTAAGAGAAGCCTTGCTGGATCAGGCCACAGCCCATCTAGTCCAGCATCCTGTCAGCACACAGTGGCCCACCAAATGCTCATGGGCATCTCAAGCAGAGACAAGGACAAACCTATTCTAGAATCCCAGCAGATGGCCTTAGAAGCGCCCTGGTTCCCCTCCCTCCCCAGCCTGAAAGATGCACCTAGGCATTCATTCTCGTAGCCATTGATACATCTGTCGTCCATAAATTTGTCTAACCCTACCTTAAAGCCATCCAGACTGGTAGGTGTCACCACCTTTTCCGGCAGCCAATTCCATAAACCGATGACCCTCTGGGTGAAGAAATACTTCCCTTTGTCGGATCTCACTCTCCTACCCATCAGCTTCATAGATGCCCCCTGGTTCTAGTATTGTGTGATAGAGAAAAGAAATGTTCTCTATCCATCTTTTCTATACCATGCATAATTTTATATACTTCAGTCAGGTCCCCTCTTAAACGCCGTCTCTCCAGACTGAAGAGGCCTAGACGTTCTATCCTCTTTGTTTTAAGGTTGCCTCTAATTTGGGGCAGGCAAAGGCCCCACTTTAATGGGAAGCTTGTGACACATTACATAGGCTTTGAAAAAATATTTGCTCCCACCTGGTCCCCCACTGTGTGGGAAAAGTGGCTCAGGCTGGTACTTTTCAAGCAAAGAGGTGCTTTGCTTTCCACGCAGGTGTATGTTTTCTGGCCAGTTGCCCAGCGCTGCTCTTCCTGCCTCCGGCTGAGACTGTAAACAAAGCCATCCTGTAAATATTAGAAGCCGGGAGCTATTTGTTTTATTACTGTGAACTCACACACCATTGTACGAGACAAAGCAAACGCTGGCGGCCTTGTGAATAATGACTTTGTTGCCAGTTTGCAGGTCTAACGCTCTTCCAGATACTTTGGGGCCTTTGTGAAAGACAGTGACCCATAGATTTCTTGCCCTAATACCCACCTTGTAATGCAGGTGGGTGAAATAAGAATACTGGGGCTATCAGCATGAAAGATGGAGCAGCCACATTTCAGATGCTGAGGCCGCCATCACACCTGGCTGAAATAGTCTGTCCCATTAAGAAACTGAACTGAAGTCCTAATCCCACTCCGGCTGCGTCCCCATGGGCTCAGTTTATTTCGGAGTGGATTCGGGGCAGCCCTAATGCGAATCATAGCGCGCATTAAGACATCCCCATGTGATTGAGGACAGCATGGGTTGAAGCTGAATCTGCTTGCCCCCATGAAAACTGCGGTAAACCTCTGCATTGGGGAACCACATCCACCTCCTCCTCCCTGGGTACAAGCATGACACACACACCTTGCCTGATCGCCTGATCTGCAAGGTACGTGTGGGCGCTTGATTTAGCGCAGGAGCACCTGACAGCTTCCCTGCACTCAGCTGAGCAAGATCAGCTGTCAGATGGAGATATGCCCATTGTCAAGTGGAAAGAGCACATCCGGTAAAATAACTGAAACACTGCCGCGGCTTCAATCAATGAGCCGCTTTCCCTTCTGCACCTCCAAAGACCGCACACTGCATCCATAAGTGATGATAACAGGGGGGCATAGTAGGAAGGGAACCCAGCTCATTGATTGAAGCCATGGCTGTGTTCCAATTATTTTAGCGGAGAAGTGCTCCTCCACTTGACAGCTGGCATACCTCTGTCTGCCTCGGAGTATTTTGATCATGGGGACACCCCCTCACACCCAATTCCTGATAATTTGTCCTCAGATTGTCCTTAGCTGGGGCTGCTATGCTCACACCTTGTTATGTTATCTCCCTGGATCTCCTTTACGTGACTCTTTAGTTCTCCACCCCCTTGATTGCATCAGTACCACCTGTATTCCGATAGGATCAAGTTCTGTCAATCAATAGTGGCAACAGAGTGTTTTTGAAGTTGTGTGGTGCTGTCACATCACAGGCCGGTCAGGCAACAGGCAAACACTTGCGCAGCTACTCAGTCCCAAGGGTTCCAGGCGTACTTGTGGTCAGTTCCGGTCCAGGGTCTAAGAGTCCAGAAGTCAGCAAGGGTCAGGCAGTCCAAGGGTCAGCAGGTCACAAGGAGTCCAGGATTTCAAGCTCAGGTAAGACGAAGCTGCTAATACGTTGTCTGCAGCAACTTGAGGCAAGGTGAGCTTGTTCTTAAATAGAGGAGTCAGAGCCATGTCCATGGTGCAGCTGGGCTAATCGCTCTGATCTGCGTCTCACCTGCTTCTGCTGTCTAAGCAGGCGATGGGAGAGCCTTTGATTAGGCTCACTGCTGGTGGATTCATCATCAGAGCTGTCTGGCTCCTCACCTGGGCCCAGCCTTAGCTCTTCTATGCCTGCAATGCCCTGCTGTGGCTGCTCCTCAGCCTGTGGTCGCATTGCAGGCATATCCTCTTCTTCTGATGAGGCCGAACAGGGCATGACAGGTGCTGACAGCAAACTCGATGCTAACACAGGGTCCTGTTGGGATAAGAGGACTGCGCCCCCAAAAAAGATGCCGCTGAGGCATATCCCAACCAGCACACACCTCTAATTCCACCACCTTTCCGGTAGAAAACTGAGAGGCTGTAATCTGCTGTTTGCCGAAAGCTGCTAAAATGCTTTCACTTCTCAGTGAGAGTCCAGGTTTTAGTTTTTATTGAAACAAAACATTGTTTCCCTTGCACATTGCTGAAGGAAAATGGAAGATACATTGTCCTTAGAATTGTATCATTGAGGTCCTGTCCCCATGCAACTTTGGTATGGTTCTGAGCGCAGGATCGGTAAGCTTTGTCCCCATGGGTCTTGGATTTGGTCCACAAAAAGCGTACCAAATCCCCCAAAACCATGCCAGAAGAGTGCCAAATTTGATACCTGAAAAAACAAGTCTTGGCATGGTTTGGGGGACTGGTATGCATTGCTCAGCGAGCCGGGAATGCACATGGGGACGCTAGTGGGCTAACGGAGAGGAGATTTGAGCTCACATCATTGGGAGGTGGGGTGTGCTTGCTGTCCCTGCCCTGTTCATTGAAGATCGCAGCCGCTGACTTTTTAAAATGCCAGTCACAAAGGCAGGCTGGAGAACGGCTTGGTTTTAAATTTTCTGCCATTTCCACGGAGGTAATTCCAACTCTGTTTCAAGAATGCCATGGCAGGCTGCATAATGGCTTGATTTTTGTTCTATTTGCAACCCTCGTTTCCCTGATCCAGTGCCCTCGTCGCTAGGAACTTTCCTTCCTAGAACTCCTAGCAGTTGGTTGTTCTTCGGGCCTGAAGTTCATGTGAGTTCTGGCTCTGGAGTGGGTTCTGGTCTGGACAAACACTATCGTGGAGGTGTCTATGTTCCAGATCACGATTTTACATAGTCCAGACAAACAGGCCTGGCTGGTCCAGACTCATTGGTTTGTACCATGGAGAGGTGAGTGCAAGAAGGCCCCAAATATCTTAAGGAACACCTTCTTCCATATTGACCTGCCCGTGCCTTAAGATCTGGAGGGAAGGCCCTCCTGGTTGTACCACCACTCATAGCAGCAAAAGGCATGGGCATCCAGGATAGAGCCTTTTCAGTGGTGGCTCAGTGGAATAGTCTCCCTTTTGAGGTGTGTCAGCCGCCTTCACTCTATGTGTTTAGACAAGCTGTGAAAATGCACCTCTTTACCCTGGCCCTTGGCTAAGTCAACAGCCTTGTCTGCCCCAAGTTCAGACACTGCCATGGTTTTAAAATGTTTAATATTGGTTTTAATGTGTTTATTTTATACATTGTAACCTGCCCTGAGACCCTTGGGTGTAGGGTGGGATAAAAATGCAAACAAAGAAAGAAAGAAACAAATATTATCATGCATTAAGTACCTATCCTTTTATTTTTTAAAGCTTACATTTTGCAACACCCCTCCCCCTTGGGACTGTTTGGTGAAGTTCCGACATAAATGAAAATAATAAATAAAAGACCAAAGCTATGGTCACACCTAAAAATAATCCAGATTCAGTCCACCTTCAGAGCGAGAGAACACATCAGCCAAGTGACCAGTGATTTCTTTTCCACATTATCTATCCCAAAGATGAACCTCCTGAGTTATTTAACACTGAAAGAAAACGGCTTACTATTTTGCTGATGTGTTCTCTCACTCTGAAAGTGAAGCTGGATTAAACCTTATGTGTGACCTTGAAATTGCTAAAGTGCCTTATTAGCTTAGTCTTGTGATGCCATTCAAGTCTGCTGACCGGAACAAAAGTTGATAAAAGTCTTTCTTTGAAGGAGTTGATGATTATCTGGACAGTTTTTACTCACAGCTGCTGACGTTCCGTAGGGGAAGTGAGAATCTTCTTGGGTCAACTTTTATGCCTTTAGCAGCTGTGGAAAAAAAAAGGAAAAAGGGGGGAAAGGGGGGAAAGAAAAAAAAACAGAAGGAAAAAAGCAGGAAAAAGAAAATAGAAAAAAAGAAAAGGACAGAGAAAAACGGTGATTAAGAAGGCAGCAAAGAAGTGACATTTGCTTTGACCTCCAGTAACATGTCTGGCATTTAAAAGAAGGGGAACTATTTACCATGATTCTGTAGAAAGATTAGCAATGAACAGCTTCTGGTGGTAATGCCTGGTACATACTGTGACTGGTGCATGAATATGAAGGCCCCACAGGTGGGATTTTTCCACATTCGATACACGCCAAATCGAGTGTGAAAAATGGTTTTGGGCACTTCCCTAATTCACACTATTTCCAGTGCAAGTGGTGATCTGAGGCACCTCATATTTTTTTAAAATATATGTTTTACATTTAAAACATATGTTGCAAGAGACCTTAGGGTACGCGGCGGGATAGAAATGTAAATAAATAAATAATTTTCTGTAAGCATGTAAACAAATACTGCACAACCGAATATACTAAGCGAAACACAAACCATACAAATCATAGAGAACATACAAAGTGAAAGAAAAAACACCCTAATCTAAGTGTCCCCTTCCACTAGATCACCCGTACGCCTATTTTTTTTTTAATATTAAATTAGGGCCTTAAACACCACCCTGATGTTAACCACCTGTTTTAAAATACCTTTTCAGCCAAATTTAGGAACGGGTGCACTCCCCTCCGGAGCCTCTCCGTAGACTCCGTTGCCCGATTGCGGTGGAAACATGCTTTGTATGATCTGGGTTGGATGCCTGAAGACCCCACTATGGGCCCTGAAGGACCCATATGATCCGGATTACCCTAGAACTGGTCGAAACAAATGTGCCTCTAATGGGGTCTGCAGTGGAAATGGGGTCTTCCTGCTGTGAGCCTAATGGGCCCTTAATGGATACTTAGTGCTAGTGGAAACCCCTTTTTCTGTTCTTCTCCCCACAACAGACATCCTGTGAGGTAGGTGGGGCTGTGAGAGCTCAGAAGAGATCTGTGACTAGCCCAAGGTCACCCAGCTGACTTCATGGAGGAGTGCGGAACCAAACTTGATATTCCCAGATAAGAGTCCAACTCCTGAACCATTAGACCAAATGGTTCTTTGTGAGCCAAAGAAGCTTTAATACCCCCTGTTCCCCAAAATTGGCTCTACCCTCCCCCACCCCCCCTTTTTTTAAACTTTGCAGTAGCACCAAATTCTGGGTAAAAGATCTTTTGGGTTTCTCCTCTCTTCTCTTTTCACTTTCAATGCCTATGACGAATGGTCATGCCATGATATTTAAGAAGGAAAAAGAGTTCAGCGGGAGCTTTGTGGCTAGTTTTCTGCAGCAAAGCTCTGCTGTTCTCTGGTCTGGTTGTGGTGGGAATGTGATGGACTGGACTTTTCAACGCAAGGAAGAAAAGGTTAAAATGTTTATCCATTTGATTTTAGCATCTTTCTTTTTCTAGCGTGCAAAAAGACAGCAAGGCAGCCCCAAACCCAGAGCAACCAAGGGAAGGAGAGGAGGAAGGTTTGAAAAAGGGAATCCTTTACACCCACAGTGACCACTTTGTCCATGTTCTGGCCCCTTACTGAGGACTAGTGCATTGAGTTCATTATTTGAAATTCTCAGGATGAATTGCAGCTTGCTGCTTGGCAAAGCTAGTCCTAAAAACAGTCATGTACAATATCTGAGCTCCCTCAATGGTTGTATCCTTTTCCGGTGGAAAAATCTCTTATTTTTGCAAGCTGAGAGCTTTTATCTTAATCTCTGCGTACAGAAGGAAGCAAAGCAAAGCAAAACAAAACAGACATTCACACCTTACTGGCTACTGTCAAGTGAAGTTTTCTGTCTTGGCGACGGAAGCTGGAGTCACATTCCTTTCAAGGTTGCCACCATAACCTGACATCCTGTTGAGAGCATCTCTTGACATCACTGCGCGAGGAGACATGGAAGGTTACGAAAGTTGGCATTTAGCAGGAAATTATGCATCTGGATGGCCAGATAGAAGGCACTGCCAGTTCGGAATTAAAAGTCACTGGCGGTGGGAAGGGGAGAGACATGCCATCACTGGGGGAAAATGTTGGCATCTGTGACTCTCCTCCAACCCCTTTCTATCTTAAAAGAAGAAGGTAGAAGAAGATTTGGTTTCATTCCGAAATGGTCTTGAAGACCTTTCTTTTTAATACCCCCAAATGGGTTTAAATTGACTTATTTTAGTGGATAGTATTTATCTGTGACTGATGAAATTGTGTTTTGGGAATGTTATTTTATTAGATTGATTTTAATATTGTTCTGATTATTATTAGTTTTATCGTTATTTTATTAGTACTTCTGAAAATTTTAACCCTGTACTGTCCCTTAGTGCAAGGGGTGTTATAAATAAACATTATGATGAAGACGATGATGATAATTTAAAGTTTCCTGGAAGGCATAAGAACCTAAGAGGAGCCCTGCTGGATCAGGCCACAGCCGGTCTAGTCCAGCATCCTGTCTCACACAGTGGCCCACCAATTGCCCATGGGCATCTCAAGCAGAGACCAGGGCAAACCTTCTCCTGTTCTCCAGTCCCAGCAAATGGCCTTAGAGGCATCCTTAGATGTACTTAGGCATCCATTCTAGTAGCCATTAATACATCTGTCACCCATAAATATGTCTAACCCATTCTTAAAGCCATCTAGGCTGGTTGCTGTTACCACCTCTTCCTAGGTCTCTGCAGACCCTGAATTAGTGGCCCATAGGTCACATAGGAAGCTTTACTGAGGCTTCCTTATTCGGCATCATGCTCTATCTAAACCAGGCATGTCAAACTTACGGCCCGCGGGCCGGACCCGGCCCGCGAGGCGTTCCAATCCGGCCCGCGGCGCCCCGCCGCTGCCGCCGCCGCCGCGGCGGCGCCCCGCCACCACGCAGCGCCGCCGCCGCTAAAGCGGCCCGCCTGCGGCTGCGGCCCGCTGCTGACGCACGCCGCGCGCCGGGCCGACGCGCGCCCGCCGCCTGCTGACGCCCTCCTTGGGCCGGAAGGAGGCGAGCCGAGGCGAGCGAGCGCGCGGGCGGGCGGCGCCATGAACAGCCAGCCCCTCCCTGGCCCCGGCCCCGCCCCTAACCCTCCTCGTCGCCGCCGCCGCCGAAGCAGCTCGCCTGCTGACGACGACGACGCCAAAGCGGCCCGCCTGTGGCTGCGGTCCGCCACCGCGCAGCGCCGCCGCCGCCGAAGCAGCTCGCCTGCTGCCGCCGCTGCCGCCGCCAAAGCACCCCGCCTGCGGCTGCGGCCCGCCGCTGACGCACGCCGCGCAGCGCCGCCGCCGCCGCCGAAGCAGCTCGCCAGCTGCCGCCGCCAACACCACCAAAGCGGCCCGCCTGTGGCTGCGGCCCGCCGCTGACGCACGCCGCGCGGCGGGCCGACGCGCGGTGCCGCCTCCTTGGGCCAGAAGGAGGTGAGGCGAGCGAGAGCGCGGGCGGGCGGCGCCATGAACAGCCAGCCCCTCCCTGGCCCCGGCCACGCCCCTAACCCTCCTCGTTGCCCTAGCCCCGCCCCCAACCACGCCCCCAGCCCCTCCTCTGTATCCCAGCCACGCCCCCTGCCACGCCCCAACCACACCCCCAGCCCCTCCTCTGTATCCCGGCCACGCCCCCCCGCCACGCCCCCTGGCCCTCACTTTTTTTTTTTTTTTTGAATCCGGCCCTCGGCTGGATTGAGTTTGACACCTCTGATCTAAACAGATGGATCGGACCAGCAGGGGGCATGGCCACCTAAATCTATATTCAGATGTAGATCTCTCAGGCAAGGATTCTTAGGCCCTGTCTGAATTTACTTGTTAATCTGGATTAAGGAGCTGCTAAGAACACATTGTCCGCACAGGAGTAGGTGCGGATCAGAAATGTGCTAAGGGTTCACTAAGCCGGTGGCCCTTCTGCACTTGGCCTTATTCTGGAGTATATCCCGGGATAGGGGCCCGCTGTCCAAATGCTAGTGTAGACTATGGTAGGCCCCAGGCAAGGTCTTCCAGAGTCTGTATTATCATGCAGGCAACAGACTGACATCCTGAGATATAGTCCAGAATAAAGCCAAGTGCAGAAAGGGCCCAGGTTAGCGGTAGACCAAATAAATGTGATCTACATCCATGCATGGACTCTGTAGCACACATTTCTAGTTCTAAATCCCACTCAATGCCTCTGCCTGTGCTTGATCTGGATCTAGATTGATCTAACTCACATGGATCTATGATAAGCCTCGCCCAGCGCCTGCTGTAGTTTGCACTAGCACACAGATGGCAGGTTCCTATTTTGAAATATAGTCCGGAATAAGGTGCTGAAAGCTTCTTACTAAGTGGACCTTTAATCTGGATGAAGGGTCTGTGTAGAAAGGCCTTGAATCTTATGGTAAACTATTTAAAAGTGAGGTGGGTGGGGCTGTGAGAGCTCAGAAGAGAGCTGTGACTAGCCCATGGTCACCCAGATGGCTTCATGGGGGAGGGCAGAATCAAACCCAGTATTTCCAGATAAAGAGTCCAGCTTCCTAACCACTAGACCAAACTGGAGGGAGGGTGGACTAGATGACCTCTGAGAACACTTGGAGATCCTATGTTACTGGCTTTATTAAGCCACTTGCTGTTCATGCACTGTTGAAGGGTTAAAGCTGATTCAATGGTTCCATTACCTACATGGCCCTGGGGTTTTATAGCAGTCAAATTGCTTAGGTGCAAAGCTGGAAGACCCTCGCAGGTGAAAACCTAGCATCTTTGCTTTGCTCTGGCAAAACACACAGTTAGAGATCACTGCAGGAAGAGGCAGAGAAGCCCCGCAGAAGAACATCTCCCCCTGACCTACATACAGCATTGCTTTACTGTATTTATACACAAACATGTGCTATTGATCAGGCAGCTGTGGGGAGGCCATAAGGATATGACGTGACACCATCTCCTCCGATTCAAAGCAAAGGTCAAGAATGAGAACCGTTTCTGCCATTTCTGGCTGACACGTGGCTGCCCTTCAACGATCCTTAATCTCCAGGCACACGCCTTGGAAAGCCCCATCAGTGTTCGTAAAACTGAAACAAGCTTCTCACTTCTGCATGCAGACACAGAGACAAGAGGAACACTGAAAGGTATCAGAAAGGGGGAGTGCCTGGATCATTGTGAGGCCCAAACAGTTTAAAAATAACCCAGCAGAGGCACCAGAAAATGTTTTCTGTGTAGGCTGGGGGGAAAGGTCACATGAAACATCCTAGGGTCCGTTCCCAACAGATTATAATGAGCTTTGAGACCGTTTTGAGCACTCACCATTCCCAAAGTTTTAAAAGAATCCGCAGTTTCTGAGGATTAAAGGTCCTGAAACATGGATTATCTATATTCGGCTCAACAGAAGTCTGGCTGCTGGATTTAGAAATGCTCCACTTTATTCAGCAAAATGGGAACGCAAGCGGGGTTTTTTTGGTGAGGGAACCTTGCTTTAGGGGTGTTCTCATTTTCCCCCTGATCCAGTTATAAGGCGTGATTTCCTCTGCCATAGTCCCCTCTTCCCCGGGCTCTTCATTACAGGCTAAAGAAATCTACCGTTGGCTGAAAGGGGAGGGGAAGGAAGTGAACAATGAACAGAGTTGGTACTCCTTAAGGCACACACAACAATGTAACAAGCTCAGACAATTGTAGCAGGGATGGGTTGCCAGCTTTGTGTAAAAGGCTGCTTGCTCCCTCTCTGCCGTTTCATGCTGCTCTGATCTACCAGTCTAGTGTAAAACACTATTATACGTAGGGAAAGCGATCTTTAAATCTTCTACTGCCTTGTTAACATGAGAAAGAAGCAGTGCTATGGTGGAGGGAGAAGCGGTGAACAAAAACTGCTGCCAAAGGACTCCATGATCTAATGCAGGAGCAAGTTTATATAGAGAGTGGGGTTTGAATTGCCCGCCCCAATGAAGTCAGGTTATGACAGTGTCTCACTGCTGACTGCATGGGGAGGGAGGGGGGTTCTGCTGTGAGAGCTGAGAAGAGAGCTGTGACCAGCCCAAGGTCAACCAGCTGGCTTCCTGGGGAGGGCAGAATCGAGCCCAGTATTCCCAGATAGGAGTCCGTCTCCTTAACCACTAGACCAAACTGGCTCACAGACCAAACTGGCTATTTCAGGAAGACCCAGGTTGGGAGTTGATTTTCCAAGAATAGTGATATGTGCCAGTTCCAATATAGTGCCAGGATAATCCTGGGTTTTAGGCCCTGTCTGGACGCAGCCAGAGGACGTGAAGGGTCCCGGTTCTTCCTCATTTCTTCCTCTGAACAGCCCATAACTGATTGATTGGGTCTCCTGCCTTTTGAAGGCTACACCCAGGGTTCTGACTGGACTTCCTGATCCTTCCGTTGTTCTTTCTTCCTGCTTCCCTCCACCCAGGTTGTCTTTGCAATTTACTCAGACTTCTTCCTTATCTGGAGCCGACAAATGATTCCCGCCTGTGCCTTGTCATTTACAGTTTCTTCCTTGCCTCTTGTCAGATTCTCGGTCAATTAAAAGGAACACCCTGTTCCTTTGGCCTTAATTAAAGTCCTCCCCACCCCCCACCCCCCAGCATGGGATAGCCTTCCCTCAAAGGCACTCTGGGCATCTCTACTGCACATGATTAGAAGAGTACTTAAGATGGATTTATTTGCCCTCGCCTCTGGCTGGAGAAACCAGCTACTCCTCCCCACTTTCGGGAACTGTTAGGTATTTTTTTCATGGGATCGTTTTAATTTTGTTTTCACGGGTGTAATCTGTCCTGGGACCTTCAGGCATAGGGAGGGGTGCATTCAGACATGGGAAATAAGGCGTCGTTATGGTTGTGCTATGGAGAGGTTTTATTTATTTATTTATTAATTTAAGACGTTTATAACCCACCCTTCACCAAATGGTGCCAGGGCAGGTTACAGCAAGAATAAAACACATCAAATACTAAAACATAGGGGTGGGTGGGTGGGTTTCCATTTGCACTAAGTACCCATTAAGTACCCATTAGGGACCCATCAGGCTCAGAGCAGGAAGACCCCCATTTCCACTCCCGATCCCATGAGAGCCACATTAGTTCCCACCAGTTCTAGGGAAATCCGGATTGAATGAGTCCTTCAGGACCTATGATCCGGATTTCCCGTAGACCCCTTGTGCCTAAAATGGGGGTTTCAGGCATCAAATCCGGATTATATGGAGCATGTTTCCACCGTGATCGGTGGCAACTCTTCTGGGTATTTTGCACTGGCTGAATACCCAGATGTGTGTCCACTAAAATATGTGAAGACGGAACCAGGTATGGCGCTGCCTAGCGAGCAAACAATACTGCCAGACAGGCAGTACTCCGGATTATCACTCCAGCTGAAGGCAATGGCAAAGCACTTATGTCCTGCTGCCAAGAAAACTGCATAGATGTGCTCATAGAGTTGCCAGGAATTCGGCTGGACACGTTTAAAATGTCTGCTTTCCTTTCACTTCCCACTCTATTTAAAAAGCTCTTCCTGAAATTTGGGAAAGGAATGTACAGTAACAGATACCTTTGATACACTGGATGATTGTTGTGAAGAAACTGATCCAGAATGGTGGTTTGGGAGCTGCCTTAGTTAGGGACATGTAGCCACCAGGAGATAACAAGACTTCCCTTTTCACAGTAAGAGTCACTTTCTAAGGGCCTTTCCACATTTGGGCCTGTGAGGTAGGTGGGGCTGTGAGAGCTCAGAAGAGAGCTGTGGCTAGCCCAAGGTCACCCAGCTGGCTTCATGGGGGAGGGCGGAATTGAACCCGATATTCCCAGATAAGAGTCCGGCTCCCTAATCACTAGACCACTAGGAAGATTAGAACCGTAGCTGATTCTGAAGAATGGTCACCTGCCATCTGAAAGCAACAATGAGGCTGCTCCCGAATGTGGAAAGTCCACTCCGGCTGCCCTTTAAAATATATG
Organism: Aspidoscelis tigris stejnegeri; assembly: GCA_023333525.1. Taxonomy (NCBI): domain Eukaryota; kingdom Metazoa; phylum Chordata; class Lepidosauria; order Squamata; family Teiidae; genus Aspidoscelis; species Aspidoscelis tigris. The sequence continues at coordinate 85,363,174 of JALMGA010000006.1, read as the reverse complement.
GCGCCTGCCTCTTTTCCTCTTCATGCTCCCTCATCTCTTGTTTTGTGACATCATTTCTGGCTTCTCTGGAAATGATTGTGAATTAACCAGGGAGTCAGGCCCTGAGTCAAGGATGCTGCCAGGGCAATTTCCTTTTCGCCGCCTTTGCAATGGCGCAGGGCTAATCTCAGAAGCTTTGCCTGTCAATTTTCATCTCTAAATTTTGTCTCATTCCTGCCCTCCTCAACTCTGGTTTAGGAGACATCCCTGGTCGTTCACAGTTCTGTCTGGTCTATGCCAGGTAGGTGCTGACAGGTAGCTGAGAAAACCCTTGCTAACACCACTTGGTAGTGCGGACAACCTTATTAATGATAGAATATAGTTGTTTTTAATGGCCTTAGATTAGAAGGAGAAGAGCTGGCTTTTCTACTCTGCTTTTCTAAGGGGACTCAAAGCAGCTGACAAATCTTCTGTTCTTCTCCCCACAACAGGCACCCTGTGATATAGGTAGGGCTGTGAGAGCTCAGAAAGAGAGCTGTGAATCACCCAAGGTCACCCAGCTGGCTTTGTGTAGGAGGGAAGAATCTATTTTGAGAAAACTCAATTCTGAATGCGGCTTTCCCCAAAATAGCACTGTATCTTATCTTTCTGGCTGCTGTTGCTGCTGGGAGCTGCCATCTTAAAGATGGCCACCACAGATCTGTGGGACCTGAAAAAAAGCAGCCGTGTATACGTGACTTGTGGGTATTTTGCCACATCTAAATACCCAGCTGTGTGTGCCACTATATATATAATGCACAGACAGTGCCAGCCCCACAGTCTAGATTAATCAACAAATGGTTATTCCAGACGGCTTTATCCTGGGATGTTGCTTGTTAGCCAATATTTAAGCAGCATCTGGACCCAATGCAACACAGAAGCTTGATCACAGATCTAAGGTGCATTGCAGGATCCAACAAAACCATTTGAGGAATGTGTGGGCTAGTGAGAGACAAATTTTGCCTCTTGGGCTGCCTCCAGACTAGTGGAATAAATCAGCAGTTAAATGTAAAAGTGCAGTGATGAGCGGCCGTCCCGACTCGAAATGCAGCTCTGTAGCTTCCCCATCGGAGCTGTGAGAGCTGAGTCGGTGTGCACTGTCATGTGGCTTGAGTCAGCCAATCACATTTCAGCTGCCCTTCCTGCTCTCGTCTTATTCTTCTCACTGTTCTTCCTTCACTGGAGGGAAACTTTGGATTTTGTTTATCCTGCACAGCGAGTGTCCTTGATCCAGCATTAAGGTAAGTGTGCAGTCCCGATCGGATAATGCGACGCCACAATGATCCATCGATTGCTGTGTGTGCCGCCTCGATCAGGACCGCGCATTCCTCTGTGCATATAAAATATCTGGAAGGACCTTGGTCTGCAGTCTGTCTCTCTTGTCTGCATTAAGTAGAACTAAGAGCACTTTCAGATCTGCAAAGAACTCTTCCCCAAAATTATCTTAACTGGCCCTCTGCCTGCTTGGAACACTTTTTCTGGCAGGCACAGGGGAATGCCTGAAAGGGTTTTGGCACTGGATTCAATCAAAAGAAATTTAAAAACGGAAATGAAACATGTATACATACAGGAAAGGCTTAGCAATTTTACAATCTGGATATTAGTTTATTTATTATTTTTACACTTCTATCCCGCCCCATACCCGAAGGTCTCTGGATGGGTAACAACCGTTAAAACAACAGATTAAAAACAGAATATACATTACAAGTTTATGTTTGGTAGTATCCAGATTAGCGGAATAAAACCCCATGTTAGAGAAAAACGTGCAGCTCACTTGCTGCGGATCCACGTGCCATCTGGGCTCCAGCAGCCTTCCCGCAGCTTTCTCAGAGAAAGCTGCAATACTTCAGTGGCGCGCATGGTAAGGTGCGTGGCACAAGGGAGGGGGCAGCCAATGGAAGCTGAGCTGCAGCGGCAGCTCTCATTCGCTTTCTCGCTGTCCCGTCCGGACCTGCAGGAACATTTGAATTTACCTGGTACAGTGGAACGAGTACTGATTGTTCCGCTGTAGGTAAATTCGAAGTAGCAGCGGCATAATGCGCCGGCACTCTGCAGTATCAGGCATCAGGTGTGACGCACACCCACCCACCCTGGCTGCGCATCATAATGCGCAGGATCTGTAAGCCTGGACACACCCTTACTTAGTAATCAGGAGATATGATAACTAAGCTGCTCTGAGGCCTCCGAGTTGTGGAGTTTGGGGAAATCAAGTCGTTCTGACACACCAACAGAAAGTCCCAAAGGTCACGTCTTGTCCACACCCTGCCTTTTACCCCCATGCTGAAAAGGTTCTGTTGGGAATGGGACGTCTGAGGTTGGCATGCTCAGAGGGAGACCTGGAGCTTTAAGAAGTAGAAACTAGCCGCTTGCAGAAAAGGAATTTGGAAAGAGTCTTAGCAGCCTTATTGTTGGAAACAACACGTGGAAAAGGTGGTTGGAGAAAAATTACTTTCCCCATTGCACAACACTAGAACCAGGGGTCACTCTATGAAGCTGGTGGGGAGGACAGGTAGGAAGACAAGAGGAAGTATTTTTTTCACCCAAAGGATCATCAGTCTATGGAATTTACTACCAGAAGTCTGGGCGGCTTTAAGAAAGGGTTGGGCAAATTCATGGAGGACAGGTGGATCACTGGCTACTGCAATGGATGCCTAGGTACCAACTCTGGATTAGAGAGCCAGGATGCCTCTAAAGGATGCCTTTGTCGTCAGGTTGAGATGCCCGGAAGCCAATGGTGGTTAGGGATGTGTGTGAATATTTGAAACATTCAAAATTTGATCGAATTTGTTCGAACTTGGAAATTTGAATTCGAAAAAAATACTACTACAAATTATGTCTATAAATTGATGGAGTCTGAGCTTTTGGCAATATGCCAGGAAAGGGATCTCGGGGTTTTGGTGGACAGTTCAATGAAGGTGTCAACCCAGTGCGCGGCAGCAGCGAAAAAAGCTAATTCAATGCTGGGAATAATTAGGAAGGGAATAGAAAATAAGACAGCAAGTGTCATTTTGCCCCTTTATAAATCTATGGTGAGGCCACATTTGGAGTATTGTGTACAATTCTGGTCACCACACCTCAAAAAGGATATTGTGGAACTAGAGAAGGTGCAGAGAAGGGCAACCAGAATGATTAAGGGGCTGGAACAAAATCCCTTACGAAACCAGGCTGCAACGTCTAGGCCTCTTCCGTCTGGAGAGATGGCGTTTAAGAGGGGACCTGATTGGTGTATATAAAATTATACATGGTATAGAAAAGGTGGATAGAGAAAATTTCTTTTCTCTATCGCACAACACTAGAACCAGGGGGCATCTATGAAGCTGATGGGTAGGAGAGTTGTATCAGACAAGGGGAAGTATTTCTTCACCCAGAGGGTCATCGGCTTATGGAATGTGCTGCCGGAAGAGGTGGTGACAGCTACCAGTCTAGATTGCTTCAAGGAAGCGTTAGACAAATTTATGGACGACAGATGTATCAATGGCTACTATAATGGTGCCTAAGTCCATCTTTCAGGCTTTGTGGGACAAGCAGGATGCTTCTAAGGCCATTTGCTGGGATTGGAGAGCAGGAGGAGGTTTGTCCTTGTCTCTGCTTGAGATGCCCAAGGGCAATTGGTGGACCCTCTCTACCACTAAGCTAGCTACACTCTCAGACCCCATGGCACCCCCATGCAGTTTTCCTGGCAGCCACACAGAAGTGGTTTGCCATTTGCTGCTTCTGGGGAGTGGCTGGGGATCAAACTGACAACCCTCTGCTTTCCAGGTTTCTGGCATCACCAGCAAGCTACAGCTCCCTCTCTGCATCAGGCTTTCAAGTCTCCAAAAGCTGGTGGTGATTCACTGAATGAAGGATTCTGGAAAAAGCAATAGCTGGCTGACATTTGGATAAGAGCAAAAACAAAGCCCCAAACACAAAGGAAGAAAATGATCCCAATAAAGTGATATTTAGTCCGTGCCAGAGGCCTCTATGGCCACGGGACCCTATTCTGGGTAGGGCGCAAACTCTGAACAAAGTGTAATCTGGTATTAATGAATAGAGTGTGCTGGCTTTGAATGCAGTAAACGCTGTATGGGGTTTACCTTGCATAACCTTTTCTTCCACCCAGGAACCGCTCAGACTTGTTGTAAGGCTAATTGCCGACTCTGGATCCTTAAGGGGAAGTTGATTGCATTAAAGACAAGCAAGAAACAATTTGCTTTCTCCAAGTAGTTGGAGGTCTTCCACCTCCCAAAAGCAAATGCGTGCAATGTAATAAACAAACAAACAAACTCTTTGATAGCTGCTGGAGCTCAAAGAGTCTTTCAGGTCTCATTTCCTGGAGAAGGGAACGGCCCATTTGGAAGCAAAGCACTTTTCACATGCTCTAATGGACTCTCCCACTTTGCAGAAAGTGCTGGTTGAGGCATATAAAATCATGCATGGTATAGAAAAGGTGGAGAGAGAAAAGCAATTTCTCTACCCACCTTTTCTATAAAATTTCTTTTCTCTATCACACAAGACTAGAAGCAGGGGGCATCTATGAAGCTGATGGGTAGGAGAGTCGGATCACACAAGGGGAAGGATTTCTTCACTAGAGCCGGTTTGCTCTAGTGGTTAGCGAGCCGGACTTTTATCTAGGAATACTGGGTTTGATTCTGCCCTCCCCCGTGAAGCCAGCTGGGTGACCTTGGGCTAGCCACAGCTCTTTTCTGAGTTCTCACAGCCCCACCTACCTCACAGGGTGTGTGTTGTGGGGAGAAGAACAGAAGCTTAGTCAGCCGCTTTGAGTCCCCTTAAAAGGGTGAGAAAAGTGGGGTAGAAAAGCCAACTCTTCTTCTTATGGAATTTGTTGCCAGAAGAGGTGGTCACAGCTACTAGCCTAGATGGCTTTAATGAAGGATTAGTCAAAGTTATGGATGACTAAGTCCATCTTCCAGGCTTGGGGGATAAGCAGGATGCCTCTAAGGCCATTTGCTGGGATTCAAGAGCAGAAGGTTTGCCCTTGTCTGTGCTTGAGATGCCCATGGGCAATTGGTGGGCCACCGTGTGCGGTGGGATGCTGGACTAGATGGGCTGTGGCCTGATGCAGGAGGGCTCCTCTTAAGGAGTTGGGTGGTCATGAGAGCGCAGGGCGAAGGGCTGCCTGAAGTCCTCCATTCCCAGATGGCAACCCCCCCCCGCCCCGGCTGCCGACAAGGAGGGTGGCAGAAAGGAGGCAGAAAAGAAGGAAGGAAGGAAGGCAAAAAGGAAGACAGAAAGGGAGGCAGAAAAGAAGGGAGGGAGGCAGCAAGAAGGAAGTCTGGAAGAAAGAAAGGAAAGGAGGCAGAAAAAGAAAGGAAGGAAGGCCGCGATACACAGGGCCTCGAGGGGGATGTCCCCACATGGGGTGCCTCTGCTTTTCCTTCCTCTTCGGCGGCGAAGGCGCTCTGCACATGCTCAGGATCCCTAGTGTGCCGGGCCGCCCGAGGGAGGGCACGATTCTCTTCCGCCCCGCCAGGCGACGTCGGGCCGGACCGCGGCCCCCCGGCCGGGGACAGTAGGGCGCCCCCCGCCGCCCGCCCGGTCCGCACACACCTCCTCCTCCTCCTCCCGCTGGGGGGCGTGTCGCGCTGCTCGGGTCCCGCCTGCGAGGCGGCGCCGGGCCCGGTGGGTGGTGGCCCCGAGGAGGAGGAGGAGGAGGAGGAGGAGGAGGAAGGACGGGCTGCGCCGCTGCTGCCGGAGAGCGGAGCAGGCCGCCGCTCGTCGCCTCGACTCGGAGCCAGCAGCCCGTCCGCCCGTCGCCGTCGCGGGGTCCGCAGGGCGCCGCCAGCACCGCCGCACCGCTCGGAGCGCCGCCGCCCCCCCGCCCGGTCGCCGCCGCCGCAGCAGCAGAGAGAGGTACTGGGGTCGCCCCCCGCCGCCGCCCCCGCTTCGTGCGCCCCCCCCACCGATCAGTGTGTGGGTCCCGCAGGGAAGCCCCTCGCCCCCAGGCGCCCCTCAGATCCCCCCGCCTGCCCAGATGCCTCCCTCCCTTGGAGACCCCCAACCCCCATAGGCCCCTCCACCCCCCAATTCCCCCTGCCGGCTCACTCTCCCTTTTGTCCCTTCCTTACCCCCCCCCTTAAGCCCCCCAAATCCCTTGCTCCGGCCGCCTCCACCCTTTAGCTGGTATCCTTTAGAGACCCCAGACCCCATCAAATCCCCCCCCCAGCCAACCCAACCCCCTCTCTCACCACCTCCCCCCTTTGTGTCCTCTGGAGACTCCAGCCTCTGCACCTCACCCTCCTTAACCCCCCAATCCCCCCGCCCCACTTAGACCCCCTCGAGGCCCCCATTCCCCGCCCCAGCTGCCTCTCCAGGCCCCTTTGTGCGCCTCTATTTGAGACCCCCTCCCCAGGAAAGGCCCCCGGAGACATCCGGTTGCCTAAACTGCAGAGGATGGGAGGGGGTCTCCTCTCTCACAGTTCACTGCTCGACCCCCCCGCATCTATCTTCCCCTCCCCTCCCCTATCACAACCCTCTCAGTTCACTTGCTGACCCTCCCCGCACCTATCCTCCCCCTCCCCTCCCCTCCCGCTCTCACAGCCCTCTCAGTTCACCTATCCTCCCCTCCCCTCCTCCCTCACAGCCCTCTCAGTTCACTTGCTCGACCCCCCCACATCTATCCTCCCCCTCCCCTCCCCTCCCTCACAGCCCTCTCAGTTCACCTGCTTGACCCCCTCCCCCTCCCCTCCCCCCTCACAGCCCTCTCAGTTCACTTGCTCGACCCCCCCACATCTATCCTCCCCTCCCCTCCCCTCCCCTCCCTCACAGCCCTCTCAGTTCACCTGCTTGACCCCCTCCCCCTCCCCCTCCCCCTCCCCCTCCCCCCTCACAGCCCTCTCAGTTCACTTGCTCGACCCCCCCACATCTATCCTCCCCCTCCCCTCCCCTCCCCCACAGCCCTCTCAGTTCACCTGCTCGACCCCTTCCCCTCCCCCCTCATAGCCCTCTCAGTTCACTTGCTCGACCCCCCCCACATCTATCCTCCCCCTCCCCTCCCCTCTCCCCCCTCACAGCCCTCTCAGTTCACCTGCTCGACCCCCCTACCTATCCTTTCCTTCTCTCCAGCCCTAGCAGACTCTTGTTTCCCTCGCCCCCCCCCCCATTTGTCTCAATGGACTTTTTACGGGGTGGGGATGAGATCTCTGTGACAGTCTCCTAAAAAGTGATTCATTGATTGATTGATTGACTGACTGCCCTTCCCAGGGAAGGGGGCAGAGTACAAAGGAGGAAGCAAAAAAAAAAAAAAAAAAGGAGAGAGACACCCTCCCCCTTGAAAACACGCAATTGCTAAACAGGTGAGAGGGATGCGCACCAAAGAGGGTGGAACAGTGTGCATGTCCACCCAACACACAAGGCGCCTTTGCCTCCTCCAGGGGGTGGGAAGCCCTCCTTGCGGCATGCGGACCGCCCTCCCTGCCCTACTCTGAAGAGAGGCGGCTGGTGGTCTTGTGCTCCTTTTTGCAGCAATGCCCCCCCCATCTTAGTCCTAATTCTGGAGTCTTTGTTTATCAATTTGGGGGACTTAACCCCCCCCCTTTTCAGCATCTTCTTGTGAGCATGGGAATCCCCATGGTTATTGAGCTATCAGTGCAGACAGACCTCTTCCCCCCTTTGTGTGTGTGTGTGTGTGTGTTGGAGAGGCTGTTTACTTCTAAAGGATGGGGGCCATGTTGCCCCATTCTCCCCCCCCCCCCCATCACCTGAGTTTTGGGAAGCAATGTGTTCCCACCTGAACTTTCCCTCTGGGGTCCTGGATATTTTCAGGGGAACCTTTTTGCAGGCTGGAAGCAACGTGCCTTTCTGGTTTGGTTTTTGGGGTCACAGTCACCACGCCTTCAGTGGGGACGCCGAAACCTCTGCATTCCGTACTGTGCGGGCGTTGCACCGAGCATCTTAAGGAATTATTCTGTGTCTGCATCCTTATTATCATGTCTGCGGGAGTCGGGATTCGCTTTTGAATTTTGTGTTGGGAGAAACATGTTTGCATTGCTTTTCCACCTGGGTGAGGCTGGTGTGTGTGTGTGTGTGTGTGTGTGTGTGAAGGAACCCTTGGGATGCTGCTATTGGGGGGAAATTAGTGATCCTGGGCTGTGGCACACCCACGACTGATCGTGCTCCCTTTGTCTGCTTTTCACCTTTGTTTGCTGCAGCATCTCCGGTCTTTTCCCCCCATGTTGTTTCTGGATTCTTTCTTCCTCATGCCTTTGTGTTCAGTTATGTGGGGCTACAGCATGCAGGACTGACCACACATCGCGCCTTTTCCCATAGAATAAAGGCTGCTTTATTCTCCCATTCACGCCTCTCTTGATCTAAATGTCACAAACTGATAGAAAATGCAAAATAAATAACTTCCTGGAACTGTGCTATGTTGCTGTGGAATGAAAAAAGGAAGCAATTTCTATCTATCATCTGTCTATCTCTCTGTCCGTCCATCTGTCTGTCTGTCCATCTATCCGTCCGTCCGTCCGTCCGTCCGTCCGTCCGTCCGTCCATCCATCCATCCATCTATCTATCTATCTATCTATCTATCTATCTATCTATCTATCTATCTATCTATCTATCTATCTATCTATCTATCTATCTATCTATCTATCTATCTATCCGTGCATCCATCCATCCGTCCATCCATCCGTCTGTCCGTCTGTCCGTCCATCTATCTTTCTGTCCGTCTGTCCACCCATCAGTCTGTCCGTCTATCCATCCATACATGTATCCGTCCGTCCGTCCGTCCGTCCGTCTGTCCATCTATCTATCTATCTATCTATCTATCTATCTATCTATCTATCTATCTATCTATCTATCTATCTATCTATCTATCTATCTATCTATCTATCTATCTATCTATCTATCTATCTATCTATCTATCATCTTAGCAGGGAGTATAGTTATTCAGCAACGCACAAGAAACATAGAAAGCGCTTTTTAAATTGCAACCATGGAGTAATAAAACATGGTTTTAAAGGTATTGGAAACAGGAAAGGAGGGTGTGCAATTGAAAATGAGCTTTGTGTGCGTGTTTGTGTGTTTGTGTGTCTCTCTGTGTGTTTAAATAGCAGGCTGTTCATTGTCCATGCTGCAGCATTTTTTTCAGGAAAGAAAGGCCGTCCTGGATTCTGGGTGTAAAATTTGCCCTTTTAATCTCACGACGGTGCCTTCACACGTCCTTTATAGTAAATATCTCATTTGGCCAGATTGCGGGTAAATCATTAAGCGCCGCCGGGCAAACAGAGACGGCGGATGTGTTTTTCACCTTTCCGCACTTTCCTCGGCTGTTTGGGCTGGAATGAAGGAGGAAAGTCTGCAGACAAAGCCGATCCCTTTCCCCCAATCGGGTCCCTCAACAGCGCCTTCGTCACTGGGTTCAGCTGCATTCGCCTGGCATGCGTTGTTTTGATCTGGAGGGCGGATGTCAGTGGAAGGGGTCCAAAATGGATCTCGTCTTTGAGAAAGTTGCGGCTTTGCCAGATTAAATTGCTGATGCTTGTGAAACAGCGTGTGGACAGCTGAGCCGGACAGAACTTGGACTTGGGAAAATCAGCGCCAGGCGTTTCTTTTTTCTCCGGCGGTATCTTGGTTTGTGCGCCGATTTGGAAGCAGAGAAGAAAACGATAAAGGCCTGCTTTTCTAGTGGTGCATCTGCACCTAAGTGTCAATCCAGTTTCAGCCCACTTAACACAGTGGAACAGCACCACAAGCAAAGTGGCCAGTGGTGTTCTTCCCACGTTTTCAAGCCTAAAGGTGGATTTTCTGAGTTGGATAGTGTCGAAAGAAAGCCGCTTACTTCTTTGCTGATATGTTCTCTCACTCTGAAACTGGATTGAAACTGGATTAACCCTTAGGTGTGAATGCAGCCTGGATCACGCCACTTTTGTCCGGCATTCCGTTTCCACTGGTAGGCAGCAAATATACATCCAGAAATGGGAAATGAATGCTGCTTCTTTTACTTATTGAGGGAATTTATATCTTGCTCTCCACCAAAAGGTCTCAGGGCAGGTCACAATAAGAAAGAATAAAACATATATTAAAACATAATTAAAAATGTAGCCCTCCCCTCCCCTCTCTCCCTTCCCTCAGGGTCCCGCAGGAAAGCCTCTCGCCCCCAGGCGCCCCTTAGATCCCCCACGCCTGCCCAGATGCCTCCCTCCCTTGGAGACCCCCACCACCCCCTTTTAATTATTAAAACACAATTAAAAATGTAGCCCTCCCCTTCCTCCCCCCCCCCACTCATCCTTCCTAGCTCTGAGTAAGCTATTTAAACATTGAAAGACTGGTTGGAAAGATATATTTTAACCAGGTGCCGAAAACTGTACCGTGTAGGCACCCGGTAAACCTCAAGAGGGAGGCTGTTCCGGAGTCAGGGGGCTACCACAGAAAAGGCCCTCTTGGATGTCCCTATGTCTCGCACTTCTGAAAGAGAAGTTACTAGAAGAAGGCCCTCTCCTTGAGATCTTACTGTACGGGCTGTTTCTTTTACTTCTTGTCATTAATAGCTGTTAATAGACAAATTTAAAACATGGGTTGGACTGTTTCTACGCAGATCCTTAATCCAGATTAAGGGTCCAAGTGGTAAGCGCCTGGGTGTGATAGATCTGCAAGTTCTAGGTGTACTAGAAGGCTCTGGTCCTGATCCAGGGAGCCATGCAGGAAGCATGCCTCTGTGTTTGAGACTACTTAGGGGTAAGGGTGTGGACGAATGAAATTTTCAGGATTCGATTCGAATATCCGAAAATTTGATTTGATTCGAATATTTAAAATTCGAATTTACCCACATTCGGTTCTAATTGAGTAAATTTGAATAGACTTGTTTGAATTTTCGATTTGAATTTGCACAAATGAATGTCGACAACATTCGTACTATGCCTGTACACATCCATACACATCCCGTATTTATCCTCTATGCATCCTGTTTTTGTCCGTACAAGTGCGTACGGATGCGGGAAAGATGTGTACAGGCAAGTACGCATCTTGTACATATCCGTACACATACGGATGTCTGAATAATTTGAACAAATAGATTCAAAATTCGTTCTGATGTTTAAATCCGAATTTATAGACATTCGATTCGATTTCGAATATCCAAATTCAAACAAATTTGATTGAATTTTGAATGTTTCGAATACTCGTGGCCACCCCTACTGATGGGTGCATTTAAGTGGTGTTCTAGAGCTAAAATGGTCTCCCAGAGGTTCTGAGGCTGACCAGTGAAGCTTGCGTGAGCTTTGGAGGCCATGATGTGGACTTGTCTAGACCAATGAGGTCATGCAACGAGCCTTCCCGTGGTCATAACCAGCAGGCCTGGCTGATTCGGATCCACTGATTCCAACCGCAGGCAGGTAAGTAGAAAAATGGCTTCAAAAACATTCTAAATCCCAGTTAGCACCTAGGGCAGTGATGGCGAACCTTTTGAGCTCGGTGTGTCAAGATTAACAAGAAAACCTAGCTTAACTCGGGTGCTGTGTCACATCTAGAAATATCCATAATTTTGTGACATTTGTAGCTCTAGTAAAAAAGTTATATTTTTGATATATGTATTTTATTAAAAGCAAAAACGAATAATTCTTTACATTTGTGACTTTTGTTGCTGAATTTCGTTTGCTAAATCTTCAATTGAAAATTGGTATTTCATACACTTCAAGAACAAGCAAGCACTACGCGCCCAGGTGCCAGGGTGACCAGGTGTGTCACCCAAAAGGGCTTGGCGTGTCACCTGTGACACGTGTGTCATAGGTTGGCCATCACCGATCTAGCTAATATGGGTTAACTGAGGTACTCCCTCCACTGCCCAGCTCTGTGTTTGCCAAGGGGAAGCTCCTTGATCTGTCAAAGGTTGGCCATCACTGACCTAGGGAGAAGTGTGTAAGCAGTGCTGTTCATTTCCCACTTTGGTGTCTCTGGTAACTGTGAGAAGGGAAGGAAAAAGTGATGGGATGCAATTCGCATACCTATCTCATCTCACCAGCCACCATGGACATCATCATCGCCGTCATCACCATCATTATCAGATCATGCTACTCCCATACATACCCACCTGCCTGTGCCTTGAGATCTGGAGGCCCTCTGGATTCCGCACTCCTCCACTAAGTCAGCTGGGTGACCTTGGGCTAGTCACAGCTCTCTTCTGAGATCTTCCAGCCCCACCTGCCTCATAGGGGGTTGGCCAGTTACTTTGCGTCCTCTTAAGGACTTTTCTTCTTCTTCCTTTATTCTGGAATATCCAAATACAGTGGGATACCTCAGTTGTTAAGTGGAGATCTAAAAAAAACTAGAGCTAAAAGGAATAGTAGCCATAGGAAGATTGTCCTCTTTTCTACTACAAATCCTCCTGAACTTCCTTCTGTGAAGAAAAAAATCAGTATCACCTGTTCCAGGTGCTTTCCTTACCGCTGCACGGATAGTGCCTCGCGTGCGCATTCATGCATTTTGTCTTTCTGCCAATGTAGTTTCTGTTTTGCGCTAAAGTGCAGAGTTTCCGCTGGGAAGGTGTCCTGCCTTCACCCTGCTAAACCCATGTTTACATAGTATTGCTGTCCTTAGTGTGAAATGCTCTATTTAAAGAGTAATGTACAAGGCCAACTTAAGGACACAATAGGATCTATAGAGGTTGCTAGAATGCAAAAGCTAGATTTATTTGAAGGGCCTTTCCGCATTGGGCCTTATTCGGGGACATATCCCAGAATAGGGCCTTACCGTCCACGTGCTGGTACGGAGTCTGGCAGACTCTGGAGGCTGGCATATTCTGCACTAGCATGTGGATTGGGGGCCTCTATTCTGGGATATACAGTCAGACCTCCGTATTTGCTGAAACTTAGGTTTCACTTTTATTTATTATTTATATTTCTGTCCCGCCCTATACCCAAAGGTCTCTGGGCAGGTAAAAAGCTTAAAATCCATCATATATGAACAATATGTAAGAAAACAGTAAAAATCACAGTGTCTAAAATCCAACATGGTAAAAACAAACAGTATCAATTAAAACAGTGGTGTTTACAGTGAGGGAAACATGGCTGACATTTAGCCAAAGGCCTGAGTAAAGAGGTGCGTCTTCACTGCCTTCCTGAACGTAAACAGAGAAGGAGCCCAACACACCTCAAGGGGGAGACTATTTCACAACCTGGGGGCCATTACCGAGAAGGCTGTCTGCCAGGTGCCCACCAGCCTCGCTACTGAAGGTGGTGAGACGACCAGAAGGGCCTCTCCTGCAGATCTTAGAGCTTTTTTCTACCTTTCCTCCCATGCTGGTGCCATTAGGCCTTCCAGAAGCTTCTTGGAGGCCTGGGAAAGTTAGGAAATCTCACACTATTTTTCAGAAGTCCTGTGAAACCTCACGGGATTTCACAGGAATCCTGGGAAATTGAGTGCAATTTCCCCATGTTTGAAATATCCACAGTTTTGCAGTAGGACCTGGAACGTTTTCACCACAGATATGGAGGTCTGACTGCATTCCTGAATAAGGCCGTCTGCGGATAGTGTCGTAAATAATCTGCTAAAATTGCACAGGTGGCAAAGACTGTTTCTTTCTGTTTCTCCAGCTTTTGTTCAATCGCGCAACATTTCAGTGGCCCTGGTCACACCTATATGAGACAGGTTGCCCTGTTCATAATCCAAACTGAGGTCGTACCCGCTCTGTTTACACGTAGATTGTTATAGGTTGTCCTTAGGCTGGCCTTGCTTTGGGCTGTATCACCCACACCTTTCTCCGCGATTGACCTGAGCCTCCTCCATGGAACTATTGCCTCTCCATCCCTTTTACTGCGTCAAATCTACCTCCTTTCTGATTGGATGCTGTTGTGTCGCTCGAGGCGAGGGTGTGTGTTTGCGGTTCTTTTTAACGTTTGCTCTCACACCTGTGTGTCCCATTTATTTTTTAATGCACTTTTCTTCTTTGTGCAGTTAATTTTTAAAATAATAACAATAGATTTGGTAGGTAGAGGAATCATGCACATAAACTGAGGAGAGAAGGGAAAGTTTCTCACGAACTCCGGGTGTTCCGCCCTCCCCTAGACATTGGCCTAAAGGAAAGACTGGACCCACCCACCACAGCACAGTTCAGCCTCCTTTAGCCCGTCCCCCTGCTCACACTGAGGAAGAGAAGTCAGCCTGGGATGCCAGGGCAGGCTGAGTCCTCTGGAGAAGAGGGCTCCAGTTAAAATGATCTCATGGGGGTAGGCCAGCTTCAAAATGAATTGAATAAAAATAATGCGAGTAACACGACCAGAAGACAACCTGAAGTTGACCTAAACTAAAGGTGTGACCAGGGCCACACCTGAATATTGCTACTTTTTTACAATGATGGCAGATTCTCTTTTTTTAAGAGCATCACTCCATTTTCAAATGGAAGACCAGAGGTTAAGAACATAAGAGGGGCCTTGCTGGATCAGGCCACAGCCCATCTAGTCCAGCATCCTGTAGCACCCAATGGCCCACCGATTGTCCATGGGCATGTCAAGCAGAGACAAGGACAAACCTTTGCCTGTTCTTGAATTCCAGCAAATGGCTTTAGAAGCATCCTGCTTGTCCCCCAAAGCCTGAAAGATGGACTTAGGCACCATTCTAGTAGTCATTGATACATCTGTCATCCATAAATTTGTCTAACCCTTCCTTGAAGCCATCTAGACTGGTAGCTGTCACCACCTCTTCTGGCAGCAAGTTCCATAGACCAATGACCCTCTGGGTGAAGAAATACTTCCCGTCTGATGCCCTCTGGTTCTAGTGTTGTGCGATAGAAAAAAGAAATGTTCTCTATCCACCTTTTCTGTGCTGTGCATGGTTTCATATACTTCAGTCAGGCCCCATTGTAAACCCCATCTGTATTCAAGGTTGACTGTATTCAGTGGGCAAAGTCCAACTGCTGAACTTATGTACGGCCAACTGTAACACATTTGCTCATTCAAATTATCTACGCAGGGGTTAACACTGAAGTGCTTGGTTAAACAACTTATGTTCAATTACCCGAACACATTGTCTGAATCAAAATGGGTGGGTGGATTAGAATTTTTAGGTTTGTGGGAGGGAATAAGTTGCATTGGGAGACTGAGCTCTTCATAAATATAGTTCAGTTTGTTCTTCAGCTGATGTTCCAGCTAAAAGTGGAAAATTTTGCAACTGTATGGTGACTTCAGAAAAGGCAACAGGCCTTGGGACTTTAAAAGATTCCTTTAATTCTTCCTTCCGGTGATTCAAATCCATTTCCTGGTGACAAATCCATTTTCTCCTCTGGTTATCTTGTCTTAATTATACATCGAGGGTGCCCGCCTCACCTGCTGCTTTAAAGGGGGAATAATTTAACTGAGTATATCCTGCTCACTTGCTCCTTTTGGAATCTCTCCAAATGGTAAGAGGAAATGCTGACATTATTCTAAAATGCTGGCATACAAGGTCCCGTTGCGGCCTTAAAAGACGCTGCCAGATCAGCCTGGCACACAGGTGGGGCTTCACACCTATTTTATGGGCTGGCTGTGATGACATTTCTGTCGCAAAATATGTGCCCATGCCAGCGCGGTGAAAGGATGGCTTTTTAAAGGAAGTGTGGGGAAGTCTATGGAGTTTGCTGCCAGGAGAGATGGAAACAGCAGCCAACTTAGATAAGCTTTACGAAAGGGTTGGACAAATTCATGGAGGACAGGTGTATCAATAGCTACTAGAATGGAGGCCCAGGTACATCTTCCAGGCTGGGGAGACAGGCAAGGGACTCCTCAAAATCATTCAAGAGCAGGTGAAGGCTTTCACTTTGTCTTCTGCTTGGGACACCCATAAGCAATTGGTGGGCCACCATGTGAGATAGGAGGGCTCCTCCATGTGAGCCAGTTTGGTCTAGTGGGTAAAGAGATGGACACTTATCTGAGAATACTGGGTTCAATTCCGCCCTCCTCCATGAAGCCAGCTGGGTGACCTAGGGCTAGTCACAGCTCTCTTCTGAGCTCTCACAGCCCCACCTACCTCACAGGGTGTTCTGTTGTGGGGAGAAGAATAGAAGCTTTGTCAGCTGCTTTGAGTCCTCTTAAATGGGTGAGAGAAGCGGGGTAGATAAGCCAACTCTTCTTCTTCTTCTTCTTGGGATTGTGTGGGAAGAAAGGCACCTGCCCATGCCTTAGGAACTGGAGGGATGGCCCTCCCAGTTGTCCCACCACCCTCAGCAGCAAAAAGGGCGGGCACCCGGGAGAGGGCCTTCTCAGTGATGGCCCCTAGGCTGTGGAATAGGGATGTTCACGAATGCAATTTTCGGATTTGATTTGATTTGAATTGCATATTTGAATTTGAACGAATAGAGAAAAAATGAATATTCAAATTATAACAGATTCGAATACATTTGTATCTATTCATATTTTTGATTCATATTTGAAGATATGAATGTTGACAACATTTGGATGTGTGCGTATGAACCCGTTACATTTGTACACATCCCGTTTTTATCCCGTATGCGTCCCGTTTTCGTCCCGTATGTATCTGTACAAATGCATATGGATACGAATAAGATGCGTACAGATACGTATGCAATGTGTGCATATCTGTACACATACGAATGTCTGACTAATTCGTATGAATGATTCGAAACATTCTAATTAGTTTGAATGCAAAAAAAAGAAATGTATAGACATTTGATTTGAATTCGAATATCAGAATTCGATCAAATTCAGTCAGATTACAAATGCTTAGAATATTCTTCCATATGCCTACTATGGAATTGCCTCCCCCTTGAGGTGCGCCTGTCATCTTCATTGTACACATTTAGGAAAGCAGTGAAGATGAACCTCATTGCCCTGGCCTTCAGTTAAATGGGGATACACTTTTCCCTTCCCACTTGCAGATGCTGCTGTTTTAATACATACTGTTATTGTTTTAATGATGTTTGATTTTAGATGTTGTTATCTGCCTGGAGACCTTTGGGTATAGGGCGGGATAAAATGTAAACAAACAAACAAACCAGCAGAAGTGAAGAAAGGACCGTTCCTCTTTTCTTCGGTTTGTCCCCTGGTAGATGCTTAGAGAGCACTGTTTGTCTAGTTCCTCATAATTGACTTTTTGCTGAGTTGAAGCATTTCTGGGAGGAAGAAGGCATGCCTCAGGAATTAGCTAATTGGATTTGTTCTGTAGCTCTCTCAGCTGTTCAGGGTGGGTGTGAAAAATTCATATTGGGCGGGGAATCCACAGATGTGGGCCATATCTGGGATTTGTTGAGCCGGAGGCAAGACTAAATCCTCACCTAGAAATCTTGCAAAGAGTAGGCTGAGATTGCAAAACCCCTTTCTTTCTCGTTCAGAATAAGAACCTAAGAGGGGCCCTGCTGGATCAGGCCACAGCCCATCTAGTCCATAAGAACCTAAGAAGAGCCCTGCTGGATCAGGCCACAGCCCATCTAGTCCATAAGAACCTAAGAGGAGCCCTGCTGGATCAGGCCACAGCCCTTCTAGTCCATAAGAACCTAAGAGGGGTCCTGCTGGGTCAGGCCACAGCCCATCTAGTCCATAAGAACCTAAGAGGGGCCCTGCTGGGTCAGGCCACAGCCCTTCTAGTCCATAAGAACCTAAGAGGGGCCCTGCTGGGTCAGGCCACAGCCCTTCTAGTCCATAAGAACCTAAGAGGGGCCCTGCTGGGTCAGGCCACAGCCCTTCTAGTCCATAAGAACCTAAGAGGGGCCCTGCTGGGTCAGGCCACAGCCCTTCTAGTCCATAAGAACCTAAGAGGGGCCCTGCTGGGTCAGGCCACAGCTCTTCTAGTCCATAAGAACCTAAGAGGGGTCCTGCTGGGTCAGGCCACAGCCCATCTAGTCCACCATCCTGTCTCACACAGTGGCCCACCAATTGCCCATGGGCATCTCAAGCAGAGACAAGTTCAAACCTTCTCCTGCTCTCGAATCCCAGCAGATGGCCTTAGAGGCATCCTGCTTGCCCCACCAGCCTGAAAGATGTATTTAGGCATCCGTTCCTCCTCTGAAACCCCTCCCTGTTTGGATTGGCCCACGGAGCAACTTGTATTAATAAAGCTGCATTTTCCCTTCACCCTAGGGCTAGGCAGACTCGGCTGCCCTCCATGTTCATCCACGTTGTCTCCTTGTAGAAATCCTGCAGGCAGTGCATCTGGTTTTGCTCCTTGTTAAGCTTGCAGCTCCCAGATGCCTGCCATTCTCTTTATTAAGAACAACCCATTTTTGTTTAGGGCAGATCTACTCCTGTGTGTCACTCCATCCTTTGGTAGTGTGAGTCATGCTTGCATGAGTTATGCCTTCTTCCATCTCGACCTGCCTGTGCCCTAAGATCTGCAGGGGAGGTCCTCCCGCTTGCACCACCAACCTCAGGAGCAAAAGCGGTGGACACTCCTCAGGATAGGGTCTTCTCAGATTGTGGAATTATTGTCTCCCTCCTGCGATGCGTCAGGCATCGTCACTTTAGGTGTTCAGGAAGGCTGTGGAGGTACACCTCTTCACCCTGGCCTTTGGCGAAACAAGGAAATGGCTTTTTCTATACCATATTCAGGCACTGTAATGGTTTTAATATGTTCATTTTGTATGTTCACTGGTTTTTAATGTTGTAACGTGCCCTGAGACCTTCAGATATAGTGATGGATGGATGGATGGATGGATGGATGGATGGATGGATGGATGGATGGATGGATGGATGGATGGAGATGGATGGATGGATGGATGGATGGATGGATGGATGGATGGATGGAGATGTATGTATGTATGTATGTATGTATGTATGTATGGATGGATGGATGGATGGATGGATGGAGATGTATGTATGGATATGTATGTATGTATGTATGTATGTATGTATGTATGTATGTATGTATGTATGGATGGATGGATGGATGGATGGATGGATGGATGGATGGATGGATGGATGGATGGATGGATGGATGGATGGATGGATTTCTGCTTGAGATGCCCATCATGAGATGGTGGACCACTGCGTGGGACAGGATGCTGGACCAGGTGGGCTGTGGCCTGATCCTGCAGGGCTTCTCTTATGTTCTAATGAGGTGACCACTGCAAACCTCCCCAACAGAGGCAATATAGAGAGGCCTTTCTTCCCCCAATTGCATTTTCCATATTGGAAAGCTGACCTGGGGTTCAGTACCATTTCTCAAATAGTTTCAGTTGTAATTCTTTTGTTCTACTTGTGTTATCCTTAATTCAGTCAGCTACTGCTTTTTAAATTTGGGTTGGGTAATATCGAATGTCATCTTTCCATTTATTGTATATGTTTTGAATAACTTTGTGATTCTCAACCAGAAGTTTGTACATTTTTGCTCCCTCAAGTTCTGTCCTCCTTCTGAGTGTGGCGTGTGAGCCATGTCTGAACCAGGACCAGCGTCATAGGGTTCTCATTCCCTTGGCAGATAACAGACAGGTCTCTGTGCTCCTGTCTCGTGTGGCAAGGGATTGCACAACTTTTCTTTTTCGCCATAACCCCAGACAAAACAAAATCTGTGTGAAAGGTTCATCAGCCCAACAGAGGTGAACTGCCTAGCCTTCAAGAAAATAGTGAGAAAGGAAAAACGAAGAGCTCTCTGAAGTAGTAGGGATTATAGTAGGATCTGTGAGCCAGTTTGGTCTAGTGGTTAGGGAGCCGGACTCTTATCTGGGAATACTGTGTTTGATTCTGCACTCCTCCATGAAGCCAGCTGGGTGACCTTGGGCAAGTCACAGCTCTTTTGAGCTCTCACAGCCCCACCTACCTGTGTCTGTTGTGGGGAGAAGAACAGAAGGATTGTCAGCCACTTTGAGTCCCCTTGAATTGGGTGAGAAAAGCTGGGTAGAAAAGCCAAGTCTTCTTCTTCAGTGGAAGATTCTGCTGGAAGAGGAAGACTGGTTTTTATACTTTGCTTTTCTCACCCTTAAGAGGACTCAAAGCTGCTGACAAACCTTCTGTTCTTCTCCCCAGAACAGAACACCCTATGAGGTATTTGTAGCTGTGGGAGCTTAGAAAGAGGGATGTGACTAGCCTAGGGCTACCCTGATGGCATCATGTAAGAGTGCAGAATCGAACCAGGAGGCTGCCAGATAAAAAAAAGTTGGTTTTCATACCCCTCTCTTCTTACCCTTAGTGTGGAGCCTCAAAGCAGCTGACAAACCTTCTTTTCTTCTTGCCACAAGAGTCACCTTGTGGGGTGGGTGGGGCTGTGAGAGCTCAGAAGGAGAGCCGTGACTAGCCCAAGGTCACCCTTTGCAGGGGAGTGCGAAATCAAACTGGCAGATCTCTAGTTAAGAGTCCGATACTCTAACCACAAGACCAGAGAACTTCCTCCAGGTCTATCAGTCGGACCAGTGGCCCTTATCCAGGACATGTTAGATGTGTTCCTAGCCCCTAGAGGCATGGGAATATGGCTGTGGTGTTGTCTAGTTTGGACCAGTGCTGCTGTGCAGATGGCATTAGTCCTCCCATTTTTGGAACTGGTGGGCCTGACGCTTCCAGAACCATGGATTCCAAACCTGGGCTTTTCTGTGCAGGAAGTCCTTCTTGTCTGTCTTCTTTTTAGCTGAATCACGTGGGTGAAAGAAACAGGTCGCGTTAAATTTAAATCATTGCATAAGCAAGCAGAGGCAACGCTAGGCAGTTTTGTGGTTGCAGTCCTTTAAAAAGAGGAGTCCCTCAAAAATTGCTGCTGGTGTTTCCGGGCACAAACCCTCCGGAAAACTCCCTGCCTTTGAATCTTTTTAGTGTTCCCTTAACGTTAAGGAAGATGACTTGAAAGCGCCCTAGAATTGCCTTTCCCCGGGGAGGCCTTCCTTTGTTTGCTTTCGTTTATCTTGCCTTTTTTGAGTGAAAGGGCTGATTGTGGAGAACGGCGAAGGTCTTTCTGAAAGGTCTGAGCGGAGGTTGTGCTTCTGCCCAGATCCTGAAAAGCAGAATGTTCTGACGGAACCATGCAGCTTTGTTCACATGCAAATTGTGCTGCCATTCAAGACGTAACAGGAGGCTCATGGGAGAAGTCACCCCTTTTTTCAGATCTGAATTGCTATCCTTTGCCTTCCAAAACAAGGCAAGCCTTGGCGGCCTCTGTGGTCAACCATCAAGGCCAGCTGAAGAGGAGGAGAAAATGCCTGCAGTGGGAAATCATTCAGTCCACTTTCCATTGCTTTTAAAATGGTAAAGCTTTCCCCCACTTTCCTCCAGACTTTGAGAAATCTGTTTCTCTTCCTTGTTTCTCTCTTTTTTTTTTTTTGTCCCCTATTTTTCTTTCTTTGGTCATAAGAACCTAAGAGGAGCCCTGCTGGATTAACTACAGCCCATCTAGTCCAGCATCTTGTCTCACACAGTGTCCCACCAACTGCTTCTGGGCATCTCAAGCAGAAGATGAGGGCGAAGTCTTCACCTGCTCTCAAATCCCTGTAAAGAGCCTTCAGAGGCATCCTGCCTGCCTCTCAAACCTGGAAGTGGTACCTAGGCATCCATTCTAGATAAGAACTTAAGAGGAGCCCCAATGGATTGAGGTGCAGCCCATCTAGTCCAGCATCCTGTCTCACACAGTGGCCCACCAGTTGCTTCAGGGCATCTCATGCAGAAGATGGAGGCAGAACCTTCATCTCCTGTTGAGACATCCTGCCTGTCTCCAACCCAGAGGTAGTCCCTAGCTGTCCATTCTGGTAGCCACTGAACCACCTGTCCTCCATAAATGTATCTAATCCTTTCTTAAAGACGTTTACACTGACACCACCTCTTCTGGTAATAAATTCCGTAGATCAATGATCCTTAAACAAGGAGGAAACTGTCATAGACCATATGCATGAACCCTTAATCCAGATTAAGGATCCATGCAGCACACATTCTGGCCTCTCTGTCTGCATGTTAATGTGGATGAAGTTGACCACGCGCCCCACTGGCCTGGCTCTGTCTGCATTAGTTGGAACCTGATAAGGAAGTCCTTAATCAGGACCTCTGATAGGCCCATTTAATTGAGACCCCCTCCCCCCCATGATGGATCCAAAGATGGTTTTGGAGCTAGTGCAGGGGCTGGGATGGGCCTTGGAAATGTGGGCAGATGTGCACCATGCCAGGGTCCATCCATCCTAATGAGGTCTGGTCTGCTTGGTCCAGTCTATGGAGGGTAGGTGTGGAATGTATGCTGCAGAAGAGATATTGTGGACACACCTTGAGTCACACCTGCAGAGAAACTCCAGAGACAGCAGACACCTGTGTTGAACATCACTAGCAGACTTCCGTAGAATAGAGCAGGTCCACCTAGAAGTCCAGAATACAATCCTTTTAAAATGTGAACTTACGGTGAAACATCAGATGAGGAATACTCATTTGTTGCTGATTTTCTTTCCCATTTCCCCATTTTTTTTAACCCCTTAGAATGGAGGGAGCAGCCCAGAATCAGGAAATACACAGGAGTATACAGTAGGTGTACTTATAGACAGCAGGTGTACTTATAGAGGTGTACTTATAGATGTTCAATATTTGTAGAAATTCATATGAATTCAGACATTTGTATACCAATCAATGTTACATTTGTACACTGATATTCGTATTTGTCTGAATGTTTTGGAACATTCGTGAAACGGAGAAGTGGGGAACCAGCTGCGCCGGTCACATCTGCAATGGATCCATACTGCATTCAACATGGATTGAGAGTGGATTCCAAGTGGATTCAGGGCAGATTTGAGGCTTTTGAGGCAGATATGTTATGGGGTACGTATTGGATACACGTTGGATATGTATGGATACATATTGGATACATATGAGATACATATATGCATTCATATTGGGTATCCATACAAATTTCTGTGAATACATTTGTATCAAATAGAATCTACCACATTCGAAGGGGATCTGTTCGAACATATTTGAATTTTCTTACATTTGATTTGATATGAATTGGGATGTACAAGAACATTTGAAATATTCGTTCTTCAACCAAATTTATTTATTTATTGTTTACATTTCTATCCCGCCCCATACCCGAAGGTCTCTGGGTGGGTAACAACCTTAAAACAGATTAAAACAAAGTATACATTAAAAGACTTTTAAAAAGGATTCAACGAATATAAAATGATACACAATATGTTTAAAATAATAGTGTCTGTACTGGGGGGAAACACAAGCAGCTCAGCCAAAGGCCAGGGTAAAGAGGTGCGTCTTCACCGCCTTCCTAAATATATATAAGGAAGGGGCAAGACGCACCTCAAGGGGAAGGCTATTCCACAGTTGGGGGGCCATCACAGAGAAGGCTCTCTCCCGGGTGCCCGCCAACCTCACTATAGAAGGTGATGGGACAACCAGGAGGGCCTCACCACTTGATCTTAAGGGACGGGCAGGTCGATATGGGAGAAGGCGTTCCTTTAGATATTTTGGGCCCAAGTCATTTAGAGCCTTATAAGTCAGAGTCAGAACCTTGAATTGGGCTCGGTAGCGAATTGGCAGCCAGTGCAATTCTTTTAAGACCGACGTGATGTGCATCCGGCTAGCTGTTCCGGTCAGCACTCTAGCGGCTACATTTTGCACTAGCTGCAACTTCCAAACCGTCTTCAAGGGCAGCCCCACGTAGAGTGCATTGCAGTAGTCCAATCTAGTCGAATAGAATGTCCAGACATTTAAAAAAATATATTTGATTGAATATGAATATTTCAAATCATTCGTACAAGTAATTCAGACATTCGTATGTGTACGGATACATATGCATTGCATACGTATCCGTAAGCATCTTATCCGTATCCGTATGCATCTGTACAGATACATACAGGATAAAACGGGATGCATACAGGAGCCTCTGCTGTAACCATTACAGCATGCATGGTTTTAGATCAGAATGTTTATTCACAGCTCTTTATTCATTCTTTTGGTGTTATTAAGAACCGCCTGGCAGAGTGTTGCTGCTGGATGTTTCCTGCAAGAGGTTGGCAGCCTTTAGTATATTATTTAAGGCATGTAGACAACTTGCTCGGGGCAGGCGTTGCTAACTTGAGTCTTGCTGGTCTCCGACTGACCTTAACAAGTGTTTTGTGAGCTGCTCTCTACATCTTCTCTGATGATGGAAGGGATTGTTGTGGGACGTGGTCTTTCCCCCCCTCTGCCTTCCAGTCTGCCCCCACGAGCGCAGCTGTTAAGGAATCTGCTGAAGCAGAGAAGGGCATTTTTCACCAGGAAGTTGGCATGGTTTCTGGAATTTTTCAGCATGCCTAGAGTGCTAGTCAAAACAGTGCTTTATGGGCCAGCTCAAGGGAAAGGGTGACAGATAATGATGCTGTTGTAGATTTGGGGAATTTATGTGATTGTAAGTTGTCCTTCGTTATATTACAACAACAGGCACATTTCGAGATGTAAATAATACAGCATCTGTCTTGAAGCAGCAGTTAAATCTGAGTTAATTCCAATAGTCAGCAGTTGTAAATAAAGCAAAGGCTTTGGGTAGGGTAACCTGACCAACTGCTTTCAAAGACCTTGGCAGGACACATTGGTTTTGGTCCAGCACTGAAATTCAAACAGAGCTGTGGCCTTCCGTTCCTCAGCAAGCAGTGGGAATAGTTTTATGTCTGAGATACAATAATTAACAGATGCATATTGTGTCTTGCTGTTGCCTAGGCCTGCAGGATGGCCTACAAACAGGACTGAACTTTGCTGTCATGGCACAGAGGCACGCTTCACCCAACTGGGGTTGCTTATTCAGCTGGTTGGATCTTGTGGTTAGAGGGTTGGACTGGTAGTCTCCCGGTTCGGTTCTGCCTTCCCCCATGAAGCCAGTTGGGTGACCTTGGGCTAGTCACAGCTCTCTTTTCTGAGCTCTCACAGCCCCACCTACCTCACAGGGTGTTCTGTTGTGGGGAGAAGAATAGAAAGCTTTGTCAGCCGCTTTGAGTCCCCTTAAATGGGTGAGAAAAGGAGTGTATCAAAGCCAACTCCTCCGTCTTCTCCTTCATGGATAACTACCAGCCCAGCCTTTCCATTGGTTCACAGCTGCTGGTTATAAGCTGTGCCTGGATTAATTGAAACAATGATTAGAAAGACGTGCATGCAGCATTGACATGCACATTTTCACCTCTGTGGATCTTTAAGCCCTTTGCACTGGACCTTTGATCAGAACATATTCCAGTCCAGGACCCACCTTTCTGCACCTATTGCGGAACGGAGGAACCCTGTCGGACTTCTCATTCCGGACTGCGAAGGGTGTGCAGATATCGTGTCCTCATAGGTTGGAGTGCCAAAGGGGACCCATTCTAACAGTGCACCAGGAAGTGGTGCCGGATTCTGCCGCTGAAACCGGCCCACTCTGTAACAACAAAGGCTGGTAAGAAGGGTTCCTGGCCTTCAGAGGCTCCCCACTGGCTTTGAAGATGGCAGCTGGGACTGGGCTGCGATGGACTGTACAAATGCGAATAATTCTTGGAGTGGGGTCACCGCTAGCCCCCACTTCTGTGTGGCAGCGCTTACTAGTCTGTGGGACAGGCCGTGTGCTGCAGAAGACCTTAGTCTTTTTCAAAACATGCATCGCTTGAAATTCCAAAGCCTTTGGGATAGGGAGCTGCAAAACCAGTTCCCGGGCACCTTCCTACTCCCCCTTTGCCTTTGCCCTTTTCACTTTCAGCTGTTTCCCTCGCCCACCCTCCGGATTCTGGTGCTGTAACATTCCTAGCATTCTCTGAGCTGCCTCAAAATGTGCACGCTGCACCGTGATCAGCGCTGATAAATTTCGGGCCGCTTTTCTCCCCTGATCATTTCCACGACCAAAGCTATTCCGACGTCGGAATGGGTATGTTGTCGGAATGTGTCTGAGAGGAAGTGACGGAGTTTCAAGTCTGCTTTGGACTTACTGTAAGCTCTGCCTCTTCTTGCAGGGTTGTTGGGCAGGTGGGTGCAAAGAAACATTTAATTAGGGATTTGCACGAATGGGGGGTTGTTGTTTTTTGCATCCAGTTTGTATCTGGGCCTCTGTATCCACACGTTAGTGTGGATCATGGAATCCCTGTCCTGTCTGTGTTAGGTAGTATCCAGATTAGTGGAATAAAGGGTGTTTTTCCATTGCAGTCCTTAGATCTGGATCTAAGAAGATCCGGATCTAAGGAATGGGTACTTTCCTTAATCCGGATCTAGCGATGGGTGCTAACACCCCTGCTGTGGAAACAGCTTTGCACCCATGTGGGGAACCTGGATCGACCCACAAGGGTTCGGTCCATTACCCCAGGTGTTTTGGGGGGCAGGGGGGGGGGCAGTCTTCGGAGTCACTTTGGAGTCATTTCGAAGTTCACTCCGAAGATCTACACAGACTTCAGAGGCACTATGGAGCTATTTTGCACAGACTTCAAAATGACTTCAAAGTGACTTTGAAGTGACTTTGAAGTGACTCCGAAGTCAATTTGAAGTGGCTTCGAAGTCACTTGGAAGTGACTTCGGAGCCTAGGTTTAGGGGGGCCCCAATGGGTGCATCCCCTCCCCCAGCCTCCTTTGGATCCTGTTGCCTGTTTCCAGTGGAAACAGGCTCCCTTTAATCCGGATTTTCTGGCAGAAGACCCCATTGTAGACCCCATTAATGGGGTCTACAGAAAATCCGGGTTAAAGGCCAAAATGTACACATTAGATCCGGATTTCCCCCACGCCAGTGGAAACAATCGCGTTCCAAATGGGTGCCGTGGTGGAAATGGGATCATCCGGCTCACACCCAAATGGCTCCTAAATGGGTGCAAAAATGGGTACTTTTTGACAGTGGAAAAACACCCAAAATCTACCGTTAGAGAAAAAAGCGCAGCTTACTTGCTGCGAAACCAGGACGTGCCGTCCGGACTTTAGCAGCCTCCCTTCAGCTTTCTCAGAGAAGCTGAGATACTTCAGTGGCACATGCGGTGAAGCAAGTGTCACCTGGGATGGGGCAACCAATGGGAGCTGAGCTGCAGGCTCAGCTCTCATTCACTATTCTCGCCATCCTCTCCAGACTGGTGGGAACATTAGAATTTACCTGATACGGCGGAGCGAGTGCTCACCGTTCCACATTAGGTCAGTTCAAAGTAGCGGTGGCATAATGCCCTGCCGCTGTGCAGCATCAGACATCATGTGTGACGCCCATGCCCCGACTACGCATCAGAATGCGCAGTATCTGTAAGTCTGGACGCAACTTTAGGTGCAGCCTGATCTGGAATAGGGAGGCCCTAGTGCAGATCACTGATAAATCTACTAGTGGATTAGTGCCCCGATCTGTGAACGTTGATTTTCTTTGCATTCGAATCGAACCTGAGCCGAATCGAATGTCAGAACATTCAATTCAATTTGAATGTTTAAAACCCGAATGCAGCGAGATCTGATCTGAATCCAGTACATTCAGATCTATGCGTTCGAATAGATATGGACATGGACAACATTCGTATGTGTCATTTCGTACGCATGCCGTTTTGACCCATTTTGCCCTGTATTATAAGCGCAAATGTGTACAGATGCGTATGATATTCGTACATATATGTATGGAATACATAAGTATCTGTGCATTTGAACATTTTGAATCGTTTGAACAGATGTTTTGGAACATTCGAAATTTGTTTGAATGTTTGAATTCGAATGTGAAGAATTTGAATTTGAATGTCAACATTCGGTCGAATTCAGTCAAATTTCAAATGTTAAAGAACATTCTTGTACATCCCTAATCCAGACCATGCTGTCCTGCGATCTGGGCCAGTGGGCCAGGATAAACCTACTTGACCCACTAATCCAGATCCAGCTCAGGTAAACGCAGAAAGGGCCTTGGGTTGCCACTGAAGCCGCGTGACTGTGTGACACTCATAATGCATGCGAAAACACCCTTGTTCTCAGCTGCCTCTATTTTGCAAAGTAGCTGTGAGGTTAAATTTAATGAGGCGAGAGCTTATTGCAAGCTGTGTCAGATGCTGCTCATTAGGACCAGGCAAGGGAAAAAGAAGGCTTGATTAAGCTCATGTTCTCAAGATTCCGACTAGGTGTGAGACATTATTAGAGTTGCACATATGGGATTTTGCAGTTACGCAAATGAGAAACGAGGGAAGCTGTGCTTTCTATGAAAATCTGCAGGTTCTCAGTTTTTACGGGTGCGAAGATCTGTCGAGCAGCTTGGAGGCAATTGCAAAAGCTAGAAAGGTGGTTTAATGGGATTTCTAGGAAATTCCTTGCATAGTATTCACACCCTACTTATGGCTGGAAAGTACTCCGGGACTGCAGAGTAGGTTGTCAGAATGAAATTACTTGGGTTTGGAGACAGAAATGTTGGAGACCTGGGCTCTCTTTGCACTCACCTTGCCTGGGGTGGCCTAACCATTCTGCCCCAGCCTGTTTGGACCAAAGACAGCAGATGTTGCCTGCAATGGTGGGGCGGACGGGATGCCGTCTGTTTTGGAACAATGGTATGTGGGACCCCTAGGGGTTCCACACAACCTGTTCCTTGCCCAAGACCTGTTACTCATATGTTGAGTCTTGTGAGTGAGTCTGAATAGGATGAAGGTACCGTACTATAGTTTTCTAACATGATATTTGAAGTTTGCACACGCTTCGAAGATGGTGGTGTAGGGTTTTCCTTGTTCCAGACCAGGAATGGAAGCGTCAATGTCTGGACTGGAGCAGACGGTGTTAGTATGTTTTAAACGGGGGGGGGGGGGGGGGAGGGGGCAGGTCCACTGCCCTCCCTTAATCTGGATCTAAGATGATCCGGATCTAGGGAATGGGTCCTTCGGCTAATCCGGGTCTAGTAGATCCGGATTAAGGGAAGTAACTATGTGTTTCCATGGGTGGTCTAGCAGTTGAAACGCTGGAACACCCATGTGGTTGATCCCCATGGGGCCTGACTGTCACCCCTTGTTTTTTGGGGGACAGGGGATGCAATCTCCGTAGATGCTCCAGAGATTGTTTGAAGATTCTTCTTTAATGGGGTCTACAGGGAATCCAGATTATAGGTCCTGAAGGACCCATATGATCCGGATTTCCCTAGAACAGGTGGAAACAAATGTGGCTCTAATGGGGTCTGTAGTGGAAATGGGGTCTTCCTGCTCTCAGCCAAATGGGTCCTTAATGGGTCCCTAATGGGAACTTAGTGCTAGTGGAAAAACACCCCAGGTCTACTGCTAATCCAAACTAGGGGTATCTTGTAGGGATGTGTGTGAATATTTGAAGATATTCAAAATTTGATCGAATTCAAATCGAATGTCCATAAATTCAAATTTAAACATTTGAATGAAATTTGAAATTTGAATCTATTCATTTGAATTATTTGGACATTTGTATATGTACAGGTTCGTACACGATGCGTACTAGCATGTATGCGTCTTTCCCACATCCGTATGGGACAAAATACGGGTTGCCTACGGGATAACTACGGGATCCATACGGATGTGTATGGATGCGTACGGGCACCTACGAATGTTGTCGAGATTCGTAAGTGGAAATTCTAATCGAAAATTCAAATGAATAGATTTGAATTTGCTTAATCTGAATAGATTTTGGATTAATTCGAATTTTAAAGGTTCGAATCGAATCGAATTTTCGGATATTCAAATTGAATCCTGAAAACGGCATCCGTGCACACCCCTAGTTTCTTGGGGTATTTTTGTGCTGCAATCACACCTACCTCAAAGGATGTCTGTTGTGGGGAGAAGAACAAGGTTTGTCAGCCAACTCTTCTTACTACATGAAGCCACCTGGGTGACCTTGGGCTAGTCACAGCTCTCCTCTGAGCTCTCACAGCCCCACCTACCTCACAGGATGTATGTTGTGGGGAGAAGAACAGAAGGTTTGTCAGCCTCTTTGAGTCCCCTTAAATGGGTAAGGAAAGCAAAGTAGAAAATCCAACTCTTCTTCTTCTTTGGGGTTGCTTTCCCCTCCGTGGTGTGGCCTGGTTGGCACACTGAATTTGGCAGTTTCTGCATCCTGTAGTTCTGACTCACAGGTGCTCAGAAGACAGTGCTGGCCATCCTCGGAGAGAAGAGGGCTGTGTTGCATAATGTGTGTTTGTTGTTCCGGGAGGAACAGAGAACAACCTTTAAAGGGGGTGACTTGTTCCAGGGCACTTTGCTTCCTCCTCTAGGATTTTTGATTGTCCATTAATGAGAGCACAGCGTGTTCTGTCTACTGGGACGCTGCAGTCTGGCTAAAGAGGCAACTTGAGCTTTAATCCCAGGGAAATGGGTGGAATATGATTGCAACCAAAGATCATCTTAAGTGGTTTTTTCCCTCCCTGCCCCATTTCTTCTCAGAGAGAAACACACAGGTTGGAACCTTCTCTGCTCACTACTTTCTAGTTCGCCTGGGCAGGTTGAGTGGGTGACGTTCCCCGGCGTTGGTCTGTGTTTGCTTTTGGGCTGGTGATACCTGAGCAAAAATGACCTAACTGGGTAAAAAATGGGGGGGGGGGGAGGATAATGATGCTCTTGATTTATATACATTTCTCTCCATTTAGGTTTAGAGTAGGGGTGTCCACAAATGCAGTTTTCGACATCTGATTTATAATGAATCGAATATTCAAAAATTTGAATTTGTACAAATAAGGAAAAACGAATGTCAGGACATTCAGGTCTATACGAATGCATTTATTTATTTATTTACATTTATATCCTGCCCTATATCCTAGGGTCTCAGGGCAACAGCAGATTTAAAAGGCAAAACTATTTAAAACTGTGCCACATTTAGCCAACGGCCAGAGCAAAGAGGTGCGTCTTCACGCCCCTCCTGAACATATACAGTGAAGGGGCCTGACGCACCTCGAGGGGGAGGCTATTCCACAGCCTGGGGGCCATTACTGAGAAGGCCCTCTCTCGAGTCCCCACCCGTCTTACTATAGAGGGTGGTGGAACAACAAGAAGGGCCTCCCCCCCAGATCTTAGGGCACGGGCAGGTTGATATGGGAGGAGGCGTTCCGTCAGATATTTGGGGCCCAAGTCATTTAGGGCCTTATATGTTAAAGTTAACACCTTGAATTGGGCTCGGTAACGAATTTGTATGTATTTGTTTGAATAGTTCAGGCATTCATATCTCCGCGGGCCCATATGCATCTCATATGCAATCCGTACAAATCCCGTACGCGTCTGTATGTATTCCGTATGCATCCCATTTTCATCCCGTAAGGATTTGTACAAGATGTGTGTGTACTTGTGTAGATATGAATGTCCGAATTATTCATATGGATAACTTGGAATATGCATATTTGTTCCAATTCGGAAGCTCACATGTCCGGGCATTTGGGTCATACTGTATATGAATGTCCAAATTTGTCCAAATTTGACCGAATAATGGATATTTTGACTATTTGTGCACATCCCTAGAGTGCACAACAGTAGAGTGAAAGACAATTCTAAGGCCATTTGCTGGGATTCAAGAGCAGGAAAAGGGTCGTCCTTGTCTCTGCTTGAGGTAGCCATGAGCATTTGGTGGGCCACTATGCGAGACAGGATGCTGGATTAGATGGGCTGTGGCCTGATCCAGCAGGGCTCCTCTTAGGTTCTTATGGACTAGATGGGCTGTGGCCTGATCCAGCAGGGCTCCTCTTAGGTTCTTATGGACTAGATGGGCTGTGGCCTGATCCAGCAGGGCTCCTCTTAGGTTCTTATGGACTAGGTGGGCTTTGGCCTGATCCAGCAGGGCTCCTCTGAGGTTTTTATGGACTAGATGGGCTGTGGCCTGATCCAGCAGGGCTCCTCTTAGGTTCTTAAGGACTAGATGGGCTGTGGCCTGATCCAGCAGGGCTCCTCTTAAATTGTCAAGGACTAGATGGGCTGTGGCCTGATCCAGCAGGGCTCCTCTTAGGTTGTTATGGACTAGATGGGCTGTGGCCTGATCTAACAGGGCTCCTCTTAGGTTCTTATGGACTAGATAGGCTGTGGCCTGACCCAGCAGGACCCCTCTTAGGTTGTTATGGACTAGATGGGCTGTGGCCTCATCCAACAGGGCTTCTCCTATGTTCACTGCTGATGGGAAGAGAAAAAATAACATTATGGACTGCATCTCTCCATGATCAAAAAGCGTCTTCCCCAAATGTATTTATATATTTTAATTTTTATCCCACCTAGACCTGAAAGTCTCAGGGAAGGTGACAACAATAGAAAAGCAAATTCAGTGGTGGGAATAATTAGGAGGGGAATAGAAAACAAGTCAGCAAGTGTCAGTTTGCCTCTTTATAAATCTATGGTGAGGCCACATTTGGAGTATTGTGTATAATTCTGGTCACCACACCTCAAAAAGGATCTTGTAGAACCAGAAGAGGTGCAGAAAAGGGCAACCAGAATGATTAAGAGGCTGGAACAACATCTCTTATGAAATCAGGCTGCAACGTCTAGGCCTCTTCAGCCTGGAAAGATTGTGTTTAAGAAGGGACCTGATTGAAGTAGATAAAATGATCACGGTATAGAAAAGGTGGATATAGAGAAATTCATTTCTCTGTTGCACAACACTAGAACCAGGGGTCATCTATGAAGCTGGTGGGTAGGAGAGTCAGATCAGACAAAGGGAAGTATTTCTTCACCCAGAGGGTCATCTATGGAATTTGTTACCATAAGAGGTGGTGATAGCAAGCAACTTAAATAGCTTTAAGAAAGTGTTAGACAGATTCATGGAAAACATGTATATCAGTGGCTACTAGAATGGATGCCTGTGCACTGCCTCCAGGTTGCCTCCAGAGGCAAGATGCCTCTAAAGGCCATTTGCAGGGATCTGAGCGCAGGTGAAGGAAGGTTTTGCCTTTGTCTTCTGCTTGAGATGCCAAGAAGCAATTGGTGGGGTGCTGTGTAAGACACAATGTTGAACTAGATGGGCTGTGGCCTGATCTAGCAAGGCTCCTCTTATGTTCCTAAGTTCTTACATAAAGTGGTTAGAGTTTTGCACTAGGATCCAGAAGTCCATAAATTCACATTCCCTTTCCGCCATGTTGACCTTGGTCATTCTCTGTCTTGACCTTACCTCACCTTAATTGCTATGTATGTATGTATGTATGTATGTATGTATGTATGTATGTATGTATGTATGTATGTATGTATGTATGTATGTATGTATGTATGGATGGATGGATGGATGGATGGATGGATGGATGGATGGATGGATGGATGGATGGATAACAATTAAAATTTATTCAAAATGTCACATCAGACTTTTAAGCAAATTGTAAATCATATCTACAGAAAAAATATGTAAGTATATTTTTGTCCTTTGTGGCACATCTAAGACTACAATGAAGAATAAGAGTTGGCTTTTCTACCCCGCTTTTTTCACTCCTTTAAGGGGACTCAAAATGGCTGACAAAGCTTTCTGTTCTTCTCCCCACAACAGAACACCCTGTGAGGTAGGTGGGGCTCTGAGAGCCTAGAAGAGAGCTGTGACTAGCCCAAGGCCACCCAGCTGGCTTTGTGGAGGAGTGCAGAATCAAGCCCGGTATTCCCAGATAAGAGTCCGGCTCTCTAACCACTAGACCAAACTCTGGCTCCCCAGACCAATAGACCAATGAAGCAGAACATCTACTCAGTGTACCTCCATATCATGGTAGATACTGGAAGCAGTTCATGTTGTTGTAAGCTGACTTACAGCCGGCTTGTAGAGAAGAGCATTTCATGCGCGCCTTTTTTGGTGACAGAAGCCCTGACAGCAAAAACAGTTTCTGTTGCTGTTTAAACAAGAGTCTTGGCCAAGCAAGTGGTGTGTTGATAGACACACATCTGTTGATGTAGGAGTCTTGTGTTCATCTGATGTGACACTAAAGCTCAGACTCAGCTGGGTTGGAAGTGCTTGGGCTGATTATGCATGTGATTTCTGTATATGGGGTGTTTCCTGGTCCTTTTTGTATCTTAAATTTTGGTTTAAAGGGCCAGGTCTACCACTGAAGATGGACAATATGATGCAATGTAAACGTTTAAGCTTAAATCATTTTGATTTTATGATTATTTCTAATGAAGAGAAATTAGAAGAAAGAAAGCTTTGTCAATCCCCTGAAATGAGTGAGAAAAGCAGGGTAGAATAGCCAACTCTTCTCCTTCTCCTTCTCCTCCTCCTCCTCCTCCTCCTCCTTCTTCTTCATCTTCATACCTGACAAGGGGCATAAACAGTGAGACCAGATGAGGTCCTGTGTACAGCCCTAGGGTATCACGTGATGCTCCTGACAGGCCCAGGCCTCTCTAAGCAGTTTGTTTTGAATGAACTGTAGTTCAGCACAAACCTAACGCTGAGATCCGTACAGTATTTAACGAAAGCAGATTAAATGATGAAAAAGCGAAGGAGGATTTTCCCTGGCATAGGTGCTTGTTTTCCAGTCAACACTTATTTGTTACATTTTAAGACGTGACCTTTTTCTCCCAACCCCACATCTGAGCAAGGTGTGGTCAAGTCTACAATTTAGACATCGCCCTCTTTGAATTCGTCTTACGTGTCCACAGAAGAAGATAATTAAACACCCTGCACCAAAACAGGTCTGAACATCTCATTTAACATAAATAGCACGTCCATGAGTTGATGCCAAGGTCTGCACACAAGGCACGTTTAAGCATAAAATTATACAGTGTGCCACGCTTCCAAAAGAAAGGACATAGAGGCCAGTCTTCAGCTGCTTTGACAAAGCCTGAAGTTACAATTTCATCTAGAGCTTCACTGGAATGATTGCTTTTAAGAATTAGTAGAGAGTTTAGGGTGAAGGGCCCTACACTTCCACATAAGAACATAAGAGGAGCCCTGCTGGATCAGGCCACAGCCCATCTAGTTCAGCATCCCGTCTCACACAGTGGCCCACCAATTGCTCATGGGCATGTCAAGCAGAGACAAGGGCAAACCCACCTTCTTTCCTTACTTAAAAACATAAGAACCTAAGGGGATCCCTGCTGGATCAGGCCACAGCCCATCTAGTCCAGCATTCCATCTCACGCAGTGGCCCACCAATTGCTTCTGGGCGTCCCAAGCAGAAGGTGAAGGCAAAACCTTCACCTGCTTTTGAATCCTTGCAAGTGGTCTTTAGAGGTATCCTGCCTATCTTTCCAACCTGGATGTGGTACCTGGGCATCTATTCTAGAAGCCATTGGTAAATCTATCCTCCATGAACCCATCTAAATCCTTTCTTAAACTTAGCATGTGCAAGTGTGATGTGGCTTGCCCACAGATACTAATGTAATGACGGCAGCCACGTTTCCTGCAGTGGTGAATTTGCACAGGATTCAACTTGCTTAGTGTAGTCTGGCAGGTGCAGCGGAGAGCCTCCAGTAGGGATGTGCATGAGTATTCATAGGCAAACGAAATCCGACCGAATGTGCCAAATTTCGACATTCAAACTTGAATAGAATGTCCCGAAATTCAAATGTAAATATTTGAATTGGGTTTCAAACTTCGGATCTATTCGCTCGAACTATCCGGACATTTGGTACACTATGTGTACTTGATGATCCTCATCTTTCCCGCATCCGTACGCATTTGTACGGATCCGTACGGGACGAAAACGGGTTACATACAGGATAACTACAGGATGCATATGGACATGTACAGATGCGTACGGATGTGGGGAAGATGCGTATGTGATTCGAAACAATCTTGTTACATTCGAATGGAAAAGATTCGAATTGAATTGGATTTTCAGGTATTCGATTCAAATTGAAAAGAATTTTTTAAAAAAACCATTCACGCGTGTCTTTAGCCTGCGGTTTTTAACAGACTTCATTTCAGAATAAGTCTGCACCCTGTGACTTTTGGAATTTTAAGCCGGTATCAAACGGAGGCTTTAGGGATGTTTGCATTTGCCTCCAGGTGTTCCGAATCAGTGGTCTGGAACAGTGAGGCTTGCTGATTCTGATCATGGGAAAATGTGGGTGAGACCAGCATCACCTGTGTGATGGTACCGGCCTAGTCCAGCCCATGCTTTGGCCTCGAAGGTCGCACGTGGCCGGACTGACATGCCTCCAAGGGTAAGAAACAACTGTACCTAGTCTTGGAGCATCTGGTGGGCATATTTTAGTGCTGCACTACGGTGCGCCACTGAAATGCATCCCCTGTTAGTCTTAAACATGGGAGGTGTGCCTTCTGAATGCCTCCTGTGTTCTGGATCAGGGCCACTGGTGCCATTGGTAGACCATGGGCCTTTTTGCACGTACCTTTCTTAGTCTGGGTTAAGAGGATCTGGATCTTTGGTATCCTTGTGGAATCTGGTCCTTGAAGTTCCACGTCATCGCAAGGGCCCCACGCATCTCCATGGGCCGTCTAGCCCCCAATAGCAATGGGTGCTAAACAGGGCTGCCATGTGGCACCCATCTGGAGGCTCCGATTAGGCCTGAGCAGGAAGGTCCGGCAGTGGTGCAGCATGATTGGCCCCCTTAGCCATCAGTCAGGGGTCCCTGCTGGTTACAGTGGGCATGACATAGAGACATGGCTTTGTAGCTGCCTTTGTAGCCACTATGAAGCTTGTGTTCATAGACCACTGCAAAGGATGTGTGTTGAAGGGCAGAGCCGGAGCCACGCTGCTGCAAATGGTGGCCTTTAAGCCCGGCCTGGACCCCATCGACCCGATATATGTGTAGAAGTGCGGCCTCTGATTTGGTCTTCACAGTGGAAGACCATACTGAAGACACCATTAAAGGGGTCTTGTGTTAATCCGGATTTAAGGGCCCATAGACCCCATTAAATCCGGATTTCGGTGGTGCTCATGTGGACGACACATTCAGAATGGGGTCCTATTGTGATCCGCACCAATTGTTTACCTATTGGGTTCCTAATGGGGTCTTCATTGCATGTGCAAAAAG
Source organism: Aspidoscelis tigris stejnegeri (assembly GCA_023333525.1). NCBI lineage: Eukaryota > Metazoa > Chordata > Lepidosauria > Squamata > Teiidae > Aspidoscelis > Aspidoscelis tigris. The sequence goes on along the minus strand of JALMGA010000006.1, from coordinate 85,326,519 downwards.
AGCTGTATCATTGGGGGATGAGACCGCATAGATCCACATTAATGCGCAGATCAAGAAACCCAGAGGCTGGTTGTTTAAGGGCCTGTTCTGAAAGAGCTTTTATTAAAGCAGATTATGGATGAGACCTGGAAACTCCTCTACAAATCTAGCCTCCATTCCTTGTATAAGGGGAGGCCATGAGGTTTTCCACAGCCTTGGTGTGTTCCTGCCCCCTCGCTCTCTGCCTCCTGAGTTTATTTGCTCCATGTGCCATTTTTCCAGTTCCCCGTGCAGCCCTGATAGATGGGAATCTTGTGTACAATTCTGGTCACCACACCTCAAAAAGGATATTGTGGAACTAGAGAATGTGCAGAGAAGGGCAACCAGAATGATTAAGGGTCTGGAACAAAATCCCTTACGAAACCAGGCTGCAACGTCTAGGCCTCTTCAGTCTGGAGAGACGGTGTTTAAGCGAGGATGTGATTGAAGTATATAAAATTATGCACGGTACAGAAAAGGTAGATAGAGAAAAATTCTTTTCTCTATCGCACAACATTAGAACCAGGGGGCACTCTATGAAGCTGATGGGTAGGAGAATAAGGTCTGACAGGGGGAAGTATTTCTTCACCCAAAGGGTCATCGGCTTATGGAATGTGCTGCCGGAAGAGGTGGTGACAGCTACCAGTGTGGATGGCTTTAAGGTAGGGTTAGACAAATTTATGGACGACAGATGTATCAATGGCTACTAGAACGAATGCCTAGGTGCATCCTTCAGGCTGAGGGGGGGGGGGAGGAACTGGGGCGTTTCTAAGGCCATCTGCTGGGACTTGAGAGCAGGAGAAGGTTTGTCCTTGTCTCTGCTTGAGATGCCCATGAGCATTTGGTGGGCCACTGTGTGTGACAGGATGCTGGACTAGATGGGCTGTGGCCTGATCCAGCAAGGCTTCTCTTATGTTCTTATGTTCTTATGACCTCTTAAGGGTCACAAAGTGTGATGCGGCACCATATGGCCATATTTAGCCCTTTTGCTTCTAAAACCAGTTCTGGCTGCCTCGTCCTCCGTCTTTCTTCCCTGTCGCTTGAGCTTTGTGGTTGTCAGAGAAGCAGGAGAAGGGCTGAGTCATGCCTTTACTCAGCAGGTTCTTGTGGCACGCACACACGCATGGGACGTGGTGTCTGGGTTTCCTTCGCCACAAAATTGGCACCTCCGTAAGTTATAAGCGTCTATAAAAAGAAGTGTAAGGCCCCAAATTCTGTTGCATTTTCTGAAAATATCATCTTTGATGACCGGGTGGAGGAGGCCATTCTGCCCTTCAGGCCTTTCCTTCTCCCAGAATCGGAGGCATTTATATTCTCAGCCGGGCGCGTGTCTCCTTCCAGTGTCCCTGTTGAGATGGTTTGGCTCTCAATTTCGCATCCGGAAGTCTCCTAGCTCTGACATTTCCCCAGGGCTTATTGCTGTGTGGGGAGCCGGGCATTGAAAAGATCCCGAAGAGAAGCAGCAGAAAGCGGAAGCTGGAGAACGGTCAACCTAACCTTCTGAAAGTGTCCTGTTGTGTGTGTGTGTTTTTTTTTTCTGGCAGGTTCCTTAGAAAAAGAGCTTGGACGGCATGCAAAGTAGTGAAATATCTGCAGACAGCACTGATGATCCTCTTAGTAGCGGCCTACGGAAAAAACGACAACCGCGAATAGTAGTTATCGGTGCTGGGCTTGCGGGCCTCTCAGCCACTAAAACCCTCTTGGAAAACGGTTTCACGGATGTGACTATCCTTGAAGCGTCCGACCGAATTGGAGGCAGAATACAAAGCGTGAAGCTAGGTAAGGAAGGTTTGTTTGCCCTATGTACGCGCCGTTCTTGCGACGCCCTGTGGCGGCGTGGCCCTCTGGGACTTGACTGTGGTTCGGCCCAGGCAGATGACCTCATCTGCTCCGTCTCTGTCTCTGTCTCATAGCAGTGTGTCGCTTTTGCCTGCTGTTTAACCAGTGGCGACCCAGTCTGAGACCAATGGTACAAGGTGCATGAGAAATGCAAGAATGCGCATGTGTGTATCCTGTCCCAGTTTCTCAGAATGTGGGAAGGTGTCAGCTTGCATGTGCATGGGCGCTTTTGGACTTTAAAGACAGCGATGTGATAAAATTGAGCTGTTGGAAACATTATTTTGTAAATAGGGCGGCACCCACGTTTTGCAAAAAATCCACCAATTAGTTAGAACGCCTTTCCAGATTAAGCCAAAGCCCATCTAATACCTTTTTATTGTAACTTGTTCGCCCCCCCCCCCCCAAATGGCCTAATCCATGCACAAGAGCAGTTATGCTAACATGGCAGGCTGAAGATACTTTGGAGTATCTGCCTCAGCTGGTAGAGTTGGGAAATATTTTGCAAAATGGGGGGGGGGGGAAGGAAACGTGGGAAGGGGAATCTCCAAAATAACTCACAACTGTGGAACGTTGCCTGTCTTGTGGGAGGAACACTGCAGAAGCATGCATGGAAGAACCTGGATGCCTGATTAAAACAGTGAAGAAACCTCAGTTTAATGACTCAACTGTTATGGTTCACAGCCTTTGATAGACGTGACCTCTGTTAATCCTGAGAGTTAGGAAATTCTTAAGAGGAAAACAGTCCGGGCTTATTTTGTGTAAGAGTGACATCAGTAGACGGATTCCACATCCTCACCAAATGCAGCAGAGTTTACGGTGGCCTTTAATGCCTAATTGTTTTTTTCCTAGGGTCATCAGAGTTTTTCCTTTGAGCAAGTTTCTTGCGAAATAAATAGTGGAAGCTTTTGTTGTTGTTGTTTTTGTGGAAGAGGTTTAAAGCGGCTTTTGCCTCTGCCCATTTGGGGCATGGATCTAAATCTTAGAGCAGAATGCACATTAGCCTTAGAAATACCCTTTCTCTGCCTTTTTTCTTCCTATAAATAGCGCAAATTCCACCGGGAAAGCCGCATTAGTCTCTTACAGCGAAAACAAAGAAATCTTGTGACCTCTTAAAGACTTAACAGATTTATGGAAGTGTAAACTCTCTGCACTAGAGCCTACAGTGACAGATGCTTGAAGCATATTCTCTTTGGGAGGGGGACAGATAAATCTAGGTGCACCGTGTGGGCGGAGAAAACGAAAGCCAGCCGAGTAGCCAAAAGGGCTTAAGCCTTGGGGAATTTGCAAAGAAGAAAGTTTCAGACTTTTCCTTCCTTGCAAACCTGGAACGTAATAAATCTGGTAGCCATGTGGTCACGACTGAACATGGATACTCCTTTGGGGGGGGGGGGGGATATATTGCCTGTATTTTTTTTAGAAAAAAATAGTTAATCGATTAATTGATTTTAATCATAACCATCAAATCCAGATGGTTTTGTAGTTCAGAATTAGAACACATCGTTTACGTGCAAAAAGTTCTCGCTCTTTGAGCCAGTTTGGTCTAGTGGTTAGGGAGACGGCCTCTTATCTGGGAATACCAGGCTTGATTCTGCTCTCCTCCATGAAGCCATCTGGGTGACTTTGGGCAAGTCACAGCTCTCTTTCTGAACTCTCACAGCCCCATCCACCTCACAGGGTGTCTGTTGTGGGGACAAGAACAGAAGGTTTGTCAGCAGCTTTGAGTCCCCTTAAATGCGTGAGAAAAGCAGGGTAGAAAAGCCAATGCTGCTGCTCCTTTTCTGGGAAAGGTTTCTGACTCGAACTTTGAAGAACAATTGTCATTTGATGGACAGCAGGAGTCGCCAACTTTCATGGGCATTTTGTCCCCTGGCATTTTGAGGACATGGTATGGGCTCCCTAACCACTAGACCAAACTGTTAGGTACTAGATCAGCCCAGGGTTTAAGATTAAGTGCAGAAAGACCCCAAGAAAAGAACCAGTCCCTTGCTTGACGGTGCTTTAAATGACTTTTCTTGTGGAGGCGTCCGGTTTCCTTTTGGTTTGGGCCCTGGACCGCTGGGTGTGCGAGAGAGGCCTGGCTGTTTCTCTCGCTCTGGCTGGGTTTTGCTTGGCCTTGCTGCTCAGTTGATAAACACACAACAGTAAATTAAAACACAAGCATCTGATGAGCTTTCAGGAGGGAAGCGGACGAGAAAGGATGTCTGGCAAGCCCAGCATCCGCCTTTTCATTTAGGAATCACGGACTCCGCTGAACACTTGGCATGGCCCTAAGAATAGGAAATGGGTCATGGACGGCTGATATCGTGTGTCAGAAATAGACCCCTGGCTCTGTCCATTGCCAGACAGGAGGGAAGTACTCAATATTCCAGCTCCTTAGGGAGCTGTTACGTTGGTCAACACACCTGTGGAACGTTTCCTGCTCAGCCTTATTCACACAAATGAACTGGGCACAAATGGCGTAACCGTGCACATGGCTTTGTTTCTTTTCTTTTTTTCAAATGATTTTTATTCGGCATAAAACATTTCACTCTGTAGAAATTATCTTTTTTAAAAAAATCAGCTGTTACAGTCTGTACAGTTGGGCCCCCAATATCTGCGGGGGATAGGTATCAGTTCCTACCGTGGGTACCGGAAAACCGTGGATATTTGAAATGCTGGGAAATTGTGCAAGATTTCCCATGATTCCCAGGAAATTGCATGAGATCGTGGGTGATTTTGCACTATTTCTGACTATCCCAGTCCTCCGAAAAGCCACTGGGAGGCCTAATGGTGCCACTGGGAGTGGGGGAAGGCTGACCGCGGATTTATGAACCTGCGGTTACTGGATCAACGGATACGGGGACCTAAGTGTACTTTACTTGATAGTTGTCAATGACTTCTGCTTTTCTTGAACCATCTGCTCCTCTTATCTGTTCTTTGACCACCCAGTTATGTTTCAGCCCAATTTCTAGATTCATGCTCAGCATACATGGTATAGAAAATCATGCATGGTATAGAAAAGGTGGATAGAGAAAATTTCTTTCCTCTGTTACACAACACTAGAACCAGGGGGCAGTCTGTGAAGCTGGTGGGTAGGAGAGTCGGATCCGACAAGGGGAAGGATTTCTTCACCTAGAGCAGTGGTCCTCAACCTGGGGGTCGGGACCCCTTTGGGGGTCAAACTACCCTTTCAGAGGGGTCGCAACGAGTCTCCCGCCGCCCTTCCCTCCCATCACCCAGGTGCTCCGCCCCCGTGGTTGGGGGTCCTCACAACATGAGGAACTCCATTAAGGGGTCGCAGCATTAGGAAGGTTGAGAACCGCTGACCTAGAGGGTCATCGGTCTATGGAATTTGCTGCCGGAAGAGGTGGTGACAGCTACCAGCCTAGATGGGTTTAAGAAAGGCTTAGACAAATTTATGGATGACGGTTTTATCAATAGCTACTAGGATGGATGCCTAAGTACATCTTTCAGGCTGGGGTTCTTCTAAGCCATTTGCTGGGATTCGAGAGCAGGAGAAGGTTTGCCCTTGTCTCTGCTTGAGATGCCCATGGGTAAATGGTGGGCCACTGTGTGAGACAGGATGCTGGACTAGATAGGCTGTGGCCTGATCCAGCAGAGACAGGGGTGTCAATGGCTACTAGAATGGATGCCTAAGTACATCTTTCAGGCTGGGGGACAAGCAGGATATTTTAAAGGCCATTTGCTGAGATTCAGGAGCAGGAGAAGGTTTGCCCTTGTCTCTGCTTGAGATGCCCATGGGTAATTGGTGGGCCACTGTGTGGGACAGGATGCTGGACTAGATAGGCTGTGGCCTGATCCAGCAGGGCTCCTCTTAGGTTCTCTTATGCTACATCAGTAAAAACACTGAGGTTAGGAGTTGCAACTCTCTTTATGGCTAGCAGTGAGGGGCTCTAGGAGACATTTCCGAAATCTGGTCCGCTTTCGTATGCTTTGCCAGAAACATTTCCACACATGGTTATAGTTTACTAACAGTCTTGATCGGTTACATTTGTCCACTGCATTAGGTCATGATTTATTGCTTTCCTACTTCCTCATGAGCATGCTACCTGCCCACCTTTAGGCAGGTTCCTTAGTATGCAGGTTTTTTAGTATCCTTTACCACGACTCTTTTGACATAGCAGGCTCAGCTTGAAGGTTATGTTCTCTTCCTTGAACTTTATGCACTGCTCTGTTTAGTGTTCCATTCGTTCTCCTTGCTTTCCCCTTATCTTAGCAGGGATACGTTTGCAATACAGCATTAGGAACTTTGCTAATAGTTCCCACAGCAAGGCACAATGAATTCAGGCTACCCTCTTGTGAGTGGGGAACCCTACTTTTGGGTTCCTTCCTTTTGGGGTCAAGCCCAATGTCTGTCTCCTTATTCCTTGAAACCTGCCATTGGTAATTCTTCCTTTGATGTCTGTGTATAGCCAATAAATGATTTTTTGATATATCGAATTGAATGTAAGAAAATTCATATTCATTCAGATAGATCCCCTTTGAGTGTGGTAGGAAGGATTCCATTCAATACGAAATATATTTGTACAAATTCCTACGAATATCTAATACAAATGCGTATGTATCTGATACGTATCCCGTATCATATCCACTCTGAAAGCATCAAATCCGCCCTGAATGCACTTTGAATCCACTCTCAATCCGTGTCAAATGCACTCTGGATCCATTGCAAGGTGTGACTGGCGCAGCCACTTTCCCAGCTCCCCAATTCACAAATGTTCCAAAACATTTGCACAAATACGAATGTCAGTGTAAGAATGTCATAACGTTGGATTCATATATGAATGTCTGAATTCATTTGAATTCATATAAATGTCAAATGCTATGAATATTCATACACAGCCCTAGTTGTCAATTCCTGAACATATTGTTGTAGTTTTATCTCTTGATAAATCTTGCTAATTTGTCCCATCTCCGTAAAATCCATCAGCTGTTCTCTCATAATGTGCATATGTCAGTCTGGCTGACCTTGCTGATTTCTTATGGATACGAGATGCTGATTTGCTGGATTCTACCCATGGCTGAATCCTCTGACCACAAATTCGGCACCTTAATGGTGCTCCATGTGAAGAAGTACTTAATTCTTTCAAGTTCAGATTCAACTTTATTGGGTAACCCCCAGATTCCATTGTATGTTGCTGTTGTTGCCTTCCACAACTTGCTTCCCCCCCCCCCCCAGCCCCTTGTACTTTTCTTTTATGTGTCCTGAATTTTCTCTACCTCTGCACTGTCCAGGCAGTGTATAGTTGTGCTGTGCATTTTACAAGCACATAATTTATTCTCCAGTTTTCTTCCCTCTGCCATTGACTGCTAACCTGGAGCTGCTGTTTTCATCAATTTAGGTTGCCTCTAGTATTCCTGGTCATAGAATCATAGACTTGGAAGGGACCTCTGTGGTCATCAAGTCCAACCCCCTGCCCAATGCAGGATTTCTTAAAACATCCCAGACAGATGTAGGTCCAGCCTCTGCTAAGACGTCCAGCAAAGGAGAGCTCACCACCTCCTGTGGCAACCTATTCCACTGACTGGTCGCCCTTATTGTCAGGAAGTTTTTCCTAATATCTAATCTGTATTGACTCCCTTGGAGTTTCATCCCATTGTTTCTAGTCCTCCCATCTTGTGCAAGTGAGAATAGGGACGATCCCTCTGCACTGTGACAGCCCTTCAGATACCTGAAGATTGTGATCATGTCTCCTCTCGGTCTTCTCTTGTGTAGGCTAAACATTCCTGGATCCTTCAACCTTTCCTCGTAGGACATGGTTTCCAAACCGCGCACCATTTTAGTAGCCCTCCTTTGGATTAGCTTGTCAATATCCGTTTTGAATTGGGGTGCCCAGAACTGGACACAGCACTCTAGATGAGCCCAAGCAAGTACATCTCATAGTTCAGGGCAGGTAGACGAGGAGGACTGGAGGCCAAAGCAAACCTTCTCCTGCTCTTGAATCCCAGCAAATGGCCTTACAGGCATCCTGCTTGCCCCCAGCCTGAAAGGTATACTTAGTGTTGTGGTTGGTTTGGAAGAGTCTTGCAGTGAATTTATTATGTTTATTTATTTATTTATTTGCATGTTTATCCTTTCCCATATCTGAAAGCCTCAGGGCAGCCTACGGCCATAAAAACCAAATACAAAATGAACACACTAAAAGCAATCCTCAAAAATCCTTTGCAGCTCATCTGTGCAGTGAGGCTTATGGTCTTCCTGAGATTAAGCCTTTTTCTTTTTTTCTTTTTAATGGAAGTGTTTTGCAGAAAGCATTTTTCTTTACTGAGTGTTGGATTTTTTTTGCCTCCCCCCCCCCCCCCCCAGGAAACGCTACTTTTGAACTGGGAGCTACGTGGATCCATGGTTCCAATGGAAACCCAATCTATCATCTAGCAGAAGATAATGGCTTGCTTGAGGAGACCACAGACGATGAGAGAAGCGTGGGGCGAATCAGCCTGTACTCCAAAAATGGGGTGGCGTATCACCTCACGAACAACGGGCAAAGGATCCCGAAAGATGTGGTTGAAGAATTCAGTGATTTATACAACGAGGTTTGTTTTCCACTTAGGCGTAGTTTGATATGGAAGAAAGCATTCCTTTGTTGGGGTCCTGCACTGTTTGGACTGAGAACCACCAGCATATTAATTGGTGGTAGAGAATGCACGAAGATGCGTAGCATTCCTTATTCAATATGTTTTGGAACATTCGTACAAATAATTCGTAAATTCGTTAAACTGGGGATACGTATCCGATACTTATGCGTTGGTATAGGATACGTATCTGATATATACAGTATGTGTGTGTATAGGATCCGTATTCTAACATTCAATTCATTGCAAATCGAATGCCAAATAACCCATTTGTGCACATCCCTGATCCAGATTGCATTTGACATGGATCAAGAGCAGATTCAAAGTGGATTCATGTCAGATTGGATGCCTTTGGAGCATGGACATGTTACGGGATACATATCGGATACGTATTCATTTGGATTGGATACATATTGGATATTCGTATCGGATTGAATCCTACCACATTTGAATGGGATCTATTTGAACGAATACAGATTTTCTAACATTCGATTCTAACAAACCCATTCGTACACATCCCTAGCTAGTGGTAAAGTGGACCATGGAGGTATGCAGATGATATTCCTCTGTGATTAGGTTCATCAGTGATGGTCCATTTGCACCGTCAGAATGGATCCCCAGGAAACTCCAAGGCCAGGAAATTTTGTTCCTGTCTGTCAGAGTTTGGTCTAGTGGTTAGGGAGCCGGACTCTTATCTGGGAATACCGAGTTCGATTCCTCCCTCCCCCATGAAGCCAGCTGGGTGACCTTGGGCTAGTCACAGCTCTCTTCTGAGCTCTCATAGCCTCACAGGGTGTCTCTTGTGGGGAGAAGAATAGAAGCTTTGTCACCGGCTTTGAGTCCCCTTAAATGGGTGAGAAAAGCAGGGTAGAAAAGCCAACTCTTCTTCTCCTCCATGAAGCCAGCTGGGTGACCTTGGGCTAGTCACAGCTCTACTCTGAGCTCTCACAGCCTCACCTACCTCACGGGGGGTTCTGTTGTGGGGAGAAGAACAGAAGGTTTATCAGCTGCTTTGAATCCCCTTAAATGGGTGAGAAAAGCGAGGTAGAAAAGCCAACTCTTCTTCTTCTTCTTCTTCTTCTTCTTCTTCTTCTTCTTCTTCTTCTTCTTCTTCTTCTTCTTCTTCTTCTTCTTCTCCTTCTCCTTCTCCTTCTCCTTCTCCTTCTCCTTCTCCTTCTCCTCCTTCTCCTTCTCCTCCTTCTTGAAGGCCAGCTCTGAAGCTCATGTTTCAGGGCTGGCGTTAAGCCTAGACTGGAAATAGCAACCCCAGTGTGAACAGCCTTGTTCCAACCCAGAGCAGTTTGTCCCAGCTTGGGAAAGGTTGCTTGATCCGGACCACAGTGATCTGGATCAGTCCAAGTAGGTGCAGAAAGACAACCAGCCTGCCTGTTTGTGGAAGAGAAAGGCGCGGGAGTCGTTTGCAGGAGTATTAGAGAGGACATTACTAACGCCACCCACAGAGCTGGGAATTAGGGTCATGCAACGGATTCAGAGCTTCCCTCCCCCTTCAGTGCTGAGTTCACACAAATGCACGAAGTTTAAAAACTTGGACCACGTCATCTGCTTGCTGCATAAAACACAAGAGGAACGGACATTAAAATATATTTAATTGTGACTGGTTTTACCTCTGGCCGGCCTTAAACCAGGTTTTTGTGCAGTTTGGCTTGTGTTCTCTTTACAGCCAGTGAGAAGCTTATGAAGGTTGATTGGCATTATGTTGTTTTGCGGGTGGCTTAGAAAGGGCTTATTTTCTGCTGTGGTTTTTGCCACTTCAAATTACGGCATGGGTGACTCAGGCCAAGGAGTAGCCATGCCGTGGTGTCATACAATTTAGAAGAGTAGAACGAGAAACTGGGTGTCCCTTTAACTTCTGTGGGTCTCTGGCTTCACAGAAATCCAAAGGGGCCTCATTGTCTGGCATGTTTTTGCGGATGCAGGATCATGAACGCTTAGGTTATCCTGCCCGATTAGCATCCCCAAACTATTGGCCACCAGGATTTAATCTTCTTACTTATCCTATCTTGCGAGGAATCTAGGGCTGACTAATAGGATCACAGACAGTTCTGACTCTGGTCTTCTAGCGGTTAAGAGCCCTAGGCTAGAACCCCGGAGTCCCTTGGTTGGAAGCCTCGCTCTGCCACGGAAGCTGACTGGGTCTTCCCAGGTACTGGTCAGATAGTCTGGACATGCATGCAGACAGCAGAGCCCTATTCTGGGATATATTCTAAAATGAGCCCAGGGCAGAAAGGGTCTTAACCAGTTATAGACTACTACTTGTGCTTTACCCTAGGGCTTGTCCGCAGCTATCGGCTTCGTTCGGTATTACAGTGCCATAGTGGGCCAGAAAGGATCCAGTGTAGTGGTGCCATTTACACTTAGGAGTGCTAAATTCATCCTGTACTTGGCCTGAAGTGCTTATAAGTGCCATTTAAATAGCTTCCTCGGGGGGCTGTCCTGTTAGGGAAGGAAGGAGGCAACTATATTTTTAAATATGTTTTAATATTTGATATGTTTTATCCTTATTGTAACCCACCCTGGGACCATCTGGTGAAGGGCGGGATATACATTTCTTAAATAAATTTCTTAAATAAATAAGTAAATGTAAGTAAGTGTAAGTGTAAGCGTAAATAAGTGTAAGTAGGGGTGTTTTTCCACTGTTACTAAAAGTACCCATTAAGTACCCATAAATGGGTACGTAATGGCATTTTTGTACCCATTCATGGGTACTTAATGGGTACTTCTAGTGACAGTGGAAAAACACCCTAAGTGTAAGTAAGTGTAAGTAAATGTAAGTAAGTAAATAAGTGTAAGTAAGTGAGTAAGTATAAATAAGTGTAAGTAAGTAGGTAAGTGTAAGTAAGTGTAAGTTAGTGGGTAAGTGTAAATAAGTCTAAGTAAGTAATTGTAAGTAAGTAAGTGAAAATGGCTTCCGGGGCTGCCCAGATCACTAAGGAAACATTTGAACTGGCATTCAGTGGATGGCTGGAAATTGCCATGATGATCTGGCAGTTTTATTTGACTGCATAGCTGGAGTCATGTAGCCACGGCCACTTCCTGGGCCTCACCTGGAAGAGGGTGTGGGGGCTGCTGTGCAGGAGTGATCTGGCTACTCCCAGTCAGTTTGCACTGCTTTTTAGTCCACAGTTGCATTGCATCTGGAGGGGCTCCGGCAACTTCAGGTGAGTTGCCACGGCTCTCAGGTGTGGACGGAGCAATCCAGAACGTGGTTTGGACTGCTCTTCCCCCAAAGTTTGAGCAGGCTCTTTATTACCGCTCTTCTGCGGAACATCAAAATCGAGTTTCCCCTGCCCCCAAATTTCTTGCCTTTCTGAATATCACTGTGCTGTCAGTAACCGTTCCCTCTTGCCTCCCAAGTCTGTCATTTTGGTTAAGATGCTTTTAGATTCCATGTCTTGTTTCTTCTCGGTGTTTTGTCCCAAGTCAGCCAAGTTTTAGAGAGCGAACCCATTCAGGGCTAGCAGTAGTAGCGACCATCCAGTTTGATATTATTTCAGGGAGTGAGAGTAAAGTGTAGTCCAACGTTCCAAGTTCCAAGATGCCAGGAGGTCTGTGGTGTCAGGTACCAGTCCAGTGATCAGAAATACAAAAAGAACACAAGCCAAGGTTGCAGGAGAAAGAGACGTATTGTCTGCAACAAGTTCCGCAGGCGTGGGACGCGCTTAAGTAGACGAGGAAGAATCACGCCCCCTTTGGCGCAAGTTCTTGGCCTGCAGGTGCGCTATTGTCGCTTTTGCCCCAGAATGCTCGGGGAAGGGCATTGCCTGGCGTCTTCATCTGAGCGGTCCCCATCTTGGGCTATAGGGTCAGCGTTCACATTGAGACAAGCAGGGTATAAAAGCCAACTCCTCCTCCTCCTCTCAGGTCAGTGGTCTCTCCAGGAGCACAGCTCAAGGGGCTTTTGGGGGGTAGGAGCAGGAGGAGCAGGAGGAGAGTTGGCTTTTCTACACCGCTTTTCTCACCCATTTAAGGGGACTCAAAGCGGCTGACAAACCTTCTGTTCTTCTCCCCACAACAGAACACCCTGTGAGGTAGGAGGGGCTGTGAGAGCTCAGCAGAGAGCTGTGACTCACCCAAGGTCCCCCAGTTGACTTCATGTGGGAGTGTGGAATCAAACCCAGTATTCTCAGATAAGAGTCCGGCTCCTTAGCCACTAGACCAAACTGGCTCACAGGGAAACAAGAGCACACAGGAAGGAGACACAGGGGGTTATGTCATGCGGGGCGGGGGGGGGGATGCAAACAGCAAGCTCAGTGGATTGTCTCTTCTGACTTCTGCACATGTGCGCGTTCTGTGTCCTTGTGTTGGAGCAGGTCTATAACCTGACTCAGGAGTTCTTCCAGCGGGGTAAGCCAGTCAATGCAGAGAGCAAGAACAGCGTCGGAATCTTCACCCGTGATGTGGTGCGCAAGCGCATCGAAGCTGATCCGGACGATTCAGAGGCGATTAGGAGACTAAAGCTTGCCATGATCCAGCAGTACCTGAAGGTAAAACACAGATGGGGAACGTTGGATGCAGGCAAGCAAACGCTGTTGGTGGGCTTATGGTTTATGTGAGGGATGGATCATCTAGGACCATTTGGTGTTGGTTGAACAGATCTCCCTGTACTGCAAATAATCAAAACTGCAAATAAAGTAAAAGAGGGAATCACTGAAATGAAAGACTTTGCAATCTCTGCAAAACACCTTTGTTATACCAGCCTTCAAGCAACCTATTAGTACATTTTCTAGATTGTGGAACCTTCTCCCCATGTCTTGCCTTCCCTCTGTCAAAGAAAAGGCTGACAATAGGGATACGCATGAGTATTCAGCATATTCGAAATTCAGTTGCGTTTGTTCAAATTCATACATTCGAATTCGAATCGAACATTGGCGCCATTTGAAGACGACATTTGAATGCGAAGTGAATGCTTCTATACATGCATCCGAAGCTTCGTTATTCATGAATCTGGGGTGGGTGGGAAAGCGGCTGCTCAGTCATACCTGCAGTGATTCAAAGCAGATTCAGAGCGGATTCGAAGTGGATTCACAGCGGATTTGACACGTTCGGAGCGGATTCGTTGGGGGATCCACAGAGGATTTGCAGGCACCGACTGGCAGCAGGGATCTGTATTGGATTCGAATAGCATTCAAAGAACATTTGTATTGAATTCGAATCCTACCACATTCAAAGGGGCTCGATTCGAACGAGTGCTAATTTCCTTGCATTCGATTTGATTCAAATCGAACACGTGCAAAAAACATTTGTGCGCATCCCTAGCTGACAACAGAAACACTTTTTTTCTCCGGACAAAGGCTGAGTTGAAATTACTTCTAATTCAGTGTAAGGGATTTAGATGATAGGTTTTGGAGCGTGAAGGGATGGTGGGAATTCAGCCTTCTCCTGTCTCTCATTCTTCGCCTGCCCTTGTTGCCTTGAGTTATTTTGGTGCCGTGAAGAGGTAAGAGAAATGGCTTAAAGGAGTGGCATGTGGCAAGGTCAGGAGAGCAAATGGGAAAGAGACAGAGGTTGTTCCCTTTCGCATTGCAACCTTTAACTCCAGCATGAAAGGGTTCCGTGTGGACAGATTCGGATGACTGTGTCCCATACCTAGTTTGGTCCTGAGTTTCAATTCAGAACCTAAGTGTTGTCTTGCTAGACCCAGATCAGGGTCCATCTGGTTCAGATGTCCGCATCTACTCACCTTCCAGGTACTGGACTCTTAGGCTATATTTGGACTTAATAGCTGCTGTCTTAGGACAGGGTGGACTACCCCATACCCCATCATGAGATTAGCAGACAGGTCCAAGCTGAAGTGGGTCATTTCAGTTGCAGGACAAGGATGTCCATATTGGGATGGCCTGTCCTGCGTCAGCCCACATGCTGGCTCCAGATTCAGAGCTAGCTAGGGGGCTCCAAATGGTCTGAAGGACAGAAGGAAATGCTGCTGGAAGGCCTATATCAGTGTCATGCCCTGTTGCAGTGCCAAAATATGTCCCCTGTCTTATTCTGTGCCTCCATGGACTGATAGGCTAACGCAGTGGTTCTCAACCTTCTTAATGCCACAGCCCTTTAATACAGTTTTTCATGTTGTGGTGACCCTCAACCTAACCCTAACCCTAACCCCCAACCATAAAATTATTTTCATTGCTATTTCATAATGACCCCTGTGAAAGAGTAGATTGACCCCTAAAGGGGTTGCGACCCACAGGTTGAGAACCACTGAGCTAACGCTAGGTAAGCTTTACTGGTAAACTGGATTATGACCTCCTTTTGGGGCCAGTAGCGTGGTCTCTGCTCCATCCTGTGTAGCTAGAGTAGGCTAGGAGTGGTGGTAGGGCAGAGGTGTCAAACTCAATTTTGCAGAGGGCCGGATTAAAAAAAAAAGTACTGTCAGGGCCGGGGGCGTGGCCAGGGCACAGAGGAGGGGCCGGGGCGTGGCCAGGGCACAGGACGGGCTGGGGGCGTGGCTGGGGCGTGGCTAGGGCACAGAGGAGGGGCTAGCTGTCCATGGCGGCGCCCGCACACTTGGGCAGTGGAGGGTCCCGCCGCGCGCTCGCTCGCCCTCGCCTCGCCTCCTTCGCGCCCAAGGAGGACAGCGGTGGCGGCGGGCGGTGGCGGGTGGTGGCCGCGGGCCGTACTCATACAGCCCACGGGGCGCATCCGGCCCGCGGGCCGTATCTTTGACATCCCTGTGGTAGGGCTTCTGCCAACCATGCTACAATGTGGAAGGGAGCCTGTAGGCCTTCACCTACAGGGCCTTAACCTCTATCAGTCCAATCAGTGTGGTCATAATACATTTGACTGCTTCGAATTTTCACACAAATCCAATGCTTTGACACTTTGTGCACAAATCGAAGTTTCCCCGCAAACTGAATCTATTTGGCCTTCACCCCCCTGAAATCTGTCTGCCACTGCCTCCTTCACAGCTGTCTCCGCCATCGCGCCCTCCTCAGAGGCCCAACCTAGGCCTCCTAGAGGCGCGTGTGCAGCTGGAGTGGCTGCCCCATTTGGGGATTCTGGGAAATGATTTTCTTTGGTTCCCAAGATTCCTGGATGGAGGCCGCCACTCTAGTTGCACGTGTGCCTCTGGGAGGCTCGGGTGAGCTGTTGCGGAGAGCGCGATGGTGGCTAAGTTGGAGGTGGGGGCAAAAGTTGAGGCGAGGTGTGCTGATACGTAAGGGCGGGGGTGGCAGGGTTCTTCTCATGATGAACGTTCACATGTGAATGTGAAGCCCCTTACATTTGGGGGGTGCACATCCCTAATGGTCAGAACTCAGAACTGAAGGAGCTGCTGTGCCGCAATGCAGGAACCGGGTAATGTCTCCTGCCTTCTTCTTCCAAGTAGACCATGCAAGGATGCTTTTTCTCTTGGTTTTATTTGTTGGCTTGTAGGATCTGGAGTTTAATTTTCTCCCTTTGTACACAGAAGCCCTTTTTAGCTGCTGGTAGCACTTGGTAGACTTCTTCTCCGCTCAGGTTGCCTAGTGCTTTTCAAAGGTCTGCCGAGCTGGTGGATGGTCCTTGGCACATGATTTGCACCATCGGTGGTTGAATGAGTCCCATGGAACCCTTGTTCTCTCCTTTGCGCTAGGTGGAGAGCTGTGAGAGCAGTTCCCACAGCATGGATGAAGTCTCGCTCAGTGAATTTGGGGAGTGGACCGAAATCCCTGGGGCCCACCACATCATCCCCTGCGGCTTTATGAAGATCGTGGAGATCCTCTCCCGTTCTATTCCGGAGTCGGTCATCCAGCTCAACAAGCCCATCAAGTGCATCCACTGGAACCAGTCCATCAGCAAAGAGATAGACCGCGTGGCCGACCATAACAGCGACCGCATGGAAGAAGACGCGGGCTACCACGTCTGCGTGGAGTGCGAGGACTGCGAGCTGATCTTGGCCGACCACGTCATCGTGACGGTGTCCTTGGGCGTGCTGAAGAAGCACCATGAAAACATGTTCCATCCACAGCTGCCAGAAGAGAAGGTGATGGCCATTCAGAAGTTGGGCATCAGCACCACAGACAAGATCTTCCTGGAGTTTGAGGAACCCTTCTGGAGTCCTGAATGCAACAGCATCCAATTTGTTTGGGAGGATGAGGCTGAGAGTGAGACCCTCACGTACCCCGAGGAGCTGTGGTACAAGAAGATCTGCAGCTTCGATGTCCTCTACCCACCGGAGCGCTACGGCCACGTTCTGAGTGGTTGGATTTGCGGGGAAGAGGCCCTGATTATGGAGAGGTGTGATGACGAAACCGTGGCCGAGACGTGTACTGAGATGTTGCGCAAATTTACAGGTTTGTGCCCCTCCCTTTGCATTTCGGTTTGGGTCTTCAGGGCAAAGGGATTGAGGATAAAGGGGAACGGTGAAAGGTGGTCCAGGCCTATTGAATCTTGTTTCTGAAGGTATTTGCCACCAAGGTTCAGCTGGAACAAGGTTCAGCTCAGAGAACTTCCAACAATGCAACACTGTTTCTGAGCTCCAGATATTCTCTGTGAAGCACGATCCCATAGGTGGGGCTGTGGACTCAGAACAACGTTGGAATTACCCCAGAGTGAATCATGCTTCCCAGTAGGGGTCTGCCAAACAGCAGTCCACGGCCTGCTCTCCTCGAAGTGGGGATTTTGGTTTTGCACTTTCTTCTGGGTGTGCCACTGGATACAGCTACCTTACCACAACTGGTATGGTATTATTTTACCATACCAATCCAGGTAGGTGCAAAAAGGCCTGGTGTTTCTTATAACAGCAATGGGGAACATAAGGACATAAGAAGATCCCTGCTGGATCAGGCCACAGCCCATCTAGTCCAACATCCTGGCCCACACAGTGGCCCACCGCTTGCTTTTGGGCATGTCAGGCAGAAGGTAAGGGCAAAACCTTCACCTGGTCCTGAAACCCAGAAAATTAACTTTAGAGGCATCCTGCCTCTCTTTCTAACCCGGAGGATGTACTTAGGCATCCATTCTAGTAGCCATCAATACATCTGTCATCTGTGAATTTATCTAACCCTTCCTTGAAGCCATCTAGGCTGGTTGCTGTCATCACCTCTTCTTGCAGCAAATTTCATAGACCGATGATCTTCTGGGTAAAGAAATACTTCCCCTTGTCTGATCCAGCTCTCCTACCCATCACTTCACCCTGTAGGTGGTGCTGTGAGAGCCCAGAAGAGAGCTGTGACTAGCCCAAGGCCACCCAGCTGGCTTCATGGAGGAAGGTAGAATCAATCCTGGTATTCCCAGATAAGAGTCTGGCTCCCTAAACACTAGACCAAACTACCATACATAAAATCA
This sequence comes from Aspidoscelis tigris stejnegeri, assembly GCA_023333525.1. Classification (NCBI taxonomy): domain Eukaryota; kingdom Metazoa; phylum Chordata; class Lepidosauria; order Squamata; family Teiidae; genus Aspidoscelis; species Aspidoscelis tigris. Next base: position 85,308,804 of record JALMGA010000006.1, on the reverse strand, counting down.
TGCATAGTATAGAAAAAGTGGATAGAGAACATTTCTTTTCTCTATCACACAGCGCTAGAAGCAGCCCCTCCCACCTCACAGGGTGTGTGTTGTGGGGAGAAGAACATAAGAACATAAGAGAAGCCTTGCTGGATCAGGTCACAGCCCATCTAGTCCAGCATCCTGTCGCACACAGTGGCCCACCAATTGCCCATGGGCATCTCAAACAGAGACAAGGACGAACCTTTCCCTGCTCTCGAATCCCAGCAAATGGCATTGGCAACTGAAGCTGTGTCAGCCACTTTGAGTCCCATTAAATGGGTGAGAAAAGTGGGGTAAAAAAGCCAACTCTTCTTCTTCTTCTTCTTCTTCTTCTTCTTCTTCTTCTTCTTCTTCTTCTTCTTCTCCTCCTCCTCCTCCTCCTCCTCCTCCTCCTCCTCCTCCTCCTCCTTCTTCTATTCCCTTCCTAATTATTCCCTGTGGGTTGGCAGATGGAAATTTCAGGTCCTGTGCTGTTAACGTCTAGTAAACAAGACCTCCGGGTACGGGGTGGGATAGAAATGTAAACAAACAAATAAATAAACAAAACATTCATGACTCCAGAGCTAGAGAATGCCAGGGTCATCTGTCTTCTGCAGTGTTACGGAGGCGGAAAGGACCTGCCTTCCCAGGGGTTATGAATTTTTCATGGCTGAAGAACTTTGATAAACTTCTCTGGCACCCACAGCATAGTTTGAAATCTTCAGCGAGTGAAACTTTCTTGGGAAAGTTGTCCTTGAGCCCGTTTGCGTGCTGAGAGATCTCTTCTGTGTGATCTTTACCATTCATGAGTGTGCTCATTCCCGGCGCCCCTTTTATCACAGGGATCATTTGTCGGTGAGCCTTTAATTTCCCATGCAAGTTAGCATAGAGGGTTATATGGATTTGCTGTCACAACATGCGGGATTTGAGCAGCCTCTGAACCCATTGACGGCGGCGGTGCTTTGTAAATCTGATTAAAGTGGAGCCCTGTTCAAAGTAGCCCGGCGGCTTAGGCAGACAATTTTGTCAGCTAAACCCTCTGGGTCGGGTGCCTGGAATTCAGGGGCGCCAACTGGATGGTGGGGTCTTTTGGCTTCATAGCCCAGCCAACTGGTCCGCCATTTTGTGATGCCATGTCTATGTGTGGTGTGTGTGCGTGTGTATGTTTGTGTTTCTTTTCCCATTCAGCCACCTTGTGATGCCATATGTATGTGGGTGTGTGGTGTGATGTGCGTGTTTCTCTTCCCGTGATGCCATGTGTGTGGTGTGTGTGTGTTTCTCCTCTCATTCAGCCATTTTGTGATACTCTGTGTGTGTGTGTGTGTGTGTGGTGTGTGTTTCTCTTCTCATTCAGCCACTTTGTGATCCTCTGTGTTTGTGGTGTGTGTGTTTCTCTTCTTATTCAGCCACTTTGTGACCCTGTGTGTGTGTGTGATGTGTGTGTTTCTCTTCTTATTCAGCCACTTTGTGACCCTGTGTGTGTGTGTGATGTGTGTGTTTCTCTTCTTATTCAGCCGCTTTGTGATCCTGTGTTTGTTTGGTGTGTGTTTCTCTTCCCTTTCAGCCACTTTGTGATGCCATGTGTGTGGTGTGTGTGTGTGTGTTTCTCTACTTACTCAGCCACTTTGTGGTGCTGTGGTGTGTGTGTTTCTCTTCCCACCCCAGGATGGTTTTAGCCGTGCTGAAATCCCAGCCTTCCTTTTTAACCTTCCCGCAATGTTAGCAATTTGTAATATTGCTCAGATGATTTTAACGTTCATCTTAGGTTTTACAAACGCCTTTTGATGAGAGCCTGTGTTGCTGGATATCATTTACAGAGACCACAACAGCTGTGGCTGTCCATGGCAGCCCCCCATCTAAGCCTGCCCACCTTTTCCTTCAGGGCACAGGGAGCATGCACCAGCTCTTACCTCGCCCCAGATTAGAAATAAATGTTATGAATGCCCAAGATGTTCATTGCATTGTCAGAGATTAGGCTTGCCCTTTTTCATGCCCCGGAATTTAGAAGAGAGATTGTGATCAGACAACTTTGCTAAAGCAATGGATTTGTGTATTCATGGTCAGTGGGTCACATAGGCCTGTCCACCTGTTGTTTGTGCTGTGTTGCACAGAAGTGCTTCAGCAACATGCTCTCTCCCACCTATGTCCATCTGATGCCCAGCGCAGTGTCAAAGTGGTTGGCCAAATTGGAGACCAGAAATCACGCCACATAGCTGAAGAATGCTGTGTGATGCTGCCTGCTGACAGAGCTGCAGAATGCTGTCCATTGGGCTGCTGGAACATAAGAACCTAAGAGGACCCCTGCTGGATCAGGCCACAGCCCATCCAGCCCAGCATCCCATCTCACACACTGGCCGAGCACTTTGCTTGTGGGCATCTCAAGGAGAAGACAAAGGCAAAACCTTCACCTGCTCTCAGCTCTGTGCAAATGGCCTTTAGAGGCATCCTGTCTGTCTCTACAACCTGGACACAGTCCCATTCTAGTAGCCATTGCTACACCTGTCCTCCATGAATCTGTCCAATCCTTTCTTAAAATTATCCAGTTTGGTTGCTGTCACCACCTCTTCTGGTGGTAAGTCCCATAGAATGATGACCCTCTGGGTGAGAGCTCATTCCCCTTGTCTGTCTTAGCTCTCCTGCCTGCCAGCTTCATTAAGCATCTCCTGGTTCTGTTGTTCTACGATAAATAATTTTTCTCTATTCACCTTTTCTATACCTTGCATGATTTTATGCATCATTCATCCATCTTTTCCACACCATGCATTGTTAAATGTCCTGCCCCTTTAAAGGTGGGGACCCGTTTCTTTCACTGGGTCTTTTGCAAACTTTAAAGAAACCTCCAGGTTTCACCTTAGGGATGTGCAAAGATATTTGAAATATTCGTTATTTGATCAAATTTGGCTGACTTTGGACATTGGATTTCAAATACAATGCCCAGGTATTCGTTTTTTAATATTCGAAAAAATACAAATATTGTATTTTCTGGTGTATACGCCCAGTTGTCTTATATGCCAGAATATACGGGTATTTTTAATCATTCGTTCGAATAATTTGGACATTCATATGTGTACATATCTGTACGAATTACATACGTATCTGTACGCATCTCATTCGTATCTGTACGCGTCCGTACATATGCATACGGGATGAAAATGGGATGCATACAGGGTAAAAATGGGATGCGTACAGATGCATATGGCTGCGTACGGATACATACAAATGTTGTTGACACTTGTATTTTCTAATTTGGACTGAATATTCGTATGATTAGATACAAATGTATTCAAACCGGTTCGAATTTTAATACATCCGATTTGAATCAAAGCGACTCATCCCAGTGGTTGGATCTTGCAAGCATTCAAGGCAAAAGTGTGCTATTCCCTGAGGTTTCTATTCTGACACAGATCTTGGGAGTCGAATGAGGCCTTGGCAGTGCATCATAATGATTATATCAAGGGCAGCCACTTTGTGATCCTGTGTGTGGTGTGTGTTTCTCTTCCCTTTCAGCCACTTTGTGATGCTTTGTGTGGTGTGTGGTGTGTGTGTGTTTCTCTCCTCATTCTGCCACTTTGTGATGCCATGTGTGTGTGTGGTGTGTGTGTGTGAGAGAGGAAAACGTGGGACCTGGTTTGGATCCTGCCACTGCCTCTCGCTGTCCTACAGCAGGGCAAAACTGAGGGCCAAGTGAAGGTTCTTCTTCCCTATTTGCCCCTTTCTTCCGGTGACGGTGCGCTCCATACATCGGCTATTTCATTGGTGTGAAATACACTGAAATAAGGATGCACACAAATATTCGTAACATTTGATATTTGTACAAATTCAGACATTTGTATACAAATCGAATGCTATGACATTAGTACAGTGACCTTCATATTCGCACGGATGCTTTGGAGCATTCGTGAACCGGGGAGGTGTAAAAGTGGTTGCGCCAGCCACATCTGCAGTGGATCCAGAGTGCATTTGAGATGGGTTGAAAGTTGATTCAAAGTGGATTCAGGGCGGATTTGACACCTTCAGAGCAGATATGGGATGTGTATGGATACATATCAGATACATATGCATTCATATCTGATGTTCATATGAATTTGTACAAATACATTCATTTTGAGTAGAATCCTACATCATTCGAAGGGGATCTATTAGAATAAATACAAATTTTCTTACATTCAATTCGATGCACAAATCCCATCCGTGCCTGCCCCTGCACTGAAGTGCATGATTTTTGCCCCGTGCACGTGTGTGGCGGCCATTTCCGGCCTAATTTTGGTCCTCTGTTGAAGACCATGGAACCAAGCATCCAGATATTGCTCCTCTGGGGTAACCTGTGGTTGGAGCTGATTTCCCCCAAAGAGCAATACTAAATGTTCTTGCACAAGATGGCACCCATTGCTTTCTGCTGATCTTTAGATACCAGAAATGCCATCAGAATATTTTCTGCTCTTTAATGGGATGAAAAGTGAGTCCTGGGAAAACAGGGCACATGTTGACTCGTGTTGCCTGTCTGCGGCATTATCTTGGGTAGGTGCATGAAGTCAGGAAAGCTCTTGGTTTCTTCACAAAAACAGTTTATTTACAGCTAGAATCGCATCTCTCTAGCAAACCATATCTCCTGGTGAACTTGATTACGCTGACAATAGGGCTTTGTGTGTTTGGCTGAAGCTTCTGCTACACCACCTGGTGGACCTTTGGTAACATGTAAGGAACTATTAAAATACAGGTCTCATTTGAAATCAGGACCTCTTGCTGGGCAGAAATATAGAAGTCCAGAGTCCCACATTTATGAGGCAGATTAACATGTTATTTTTGGTGTAGCTCCTGGTAACATGCTAATATTGTGCATTTCAGGTATTAAATCTGCTGGGTGTATCGGTGACTCTGACTGATGGTCCATGTTGATGTGGGTCTGTTGAGTTTGAGAAGGGCCATAGCTCAGTGGTAGGGCAATCTACCTGCAAAGTAGGAGGACACAGACCGAATCCTGAGCATCTTCCAGAGAAAAGGGAATCAGAACCTGCTTTGGTGCCTAGGAATCCGTGTGGATGGATCACCAGAGGTTGGACTCAACTCGTAATCCAAAATACCAAATTTGGTAGGCAAAACAGCAGAGGTGTTCCTATCATCAGACAAGTCTTTGATCTGCTGTCGTGTTCTCCAACCCTCTAGTCCAAAATATAGCGATGGTAAGATGGAGAGGGCATTCAACAGCTCTGGGACTCGTCTTGGGACCTGAAGCACCTTCCTCTGGGAATATGGCTGGTTGATGCGCGTTGTTCCCGTGTTTGTTTCAAACTGCTGTGTTTCTGTTTGGTCTTGTCTGTATTCTCTGGTGCTCTTCAACAGCTGGAGATTCCCTAACAACTCTGTTTCCCTTTGGACTAGGAAATCCAGACATTCCGAAACCTCGGCGGATCCTGCGGTCATTTTGGGGCAGCAACCCGTATTTCCGTGGGTCGTATTCCTACACCCAAGTTGGGTCTAGCGGAGCAGACGTGGAGAAACTTGCAAAACCGCTGCCTTACACTGAGAGTTCGAAGACAGTTGTAAGTTGGGTGCGCCCGGGAAAGACTCTGGAGACCTTTCGCTGGGCAGAACACTTATATCCTCTAAAAACGATTCCTAGAGAAGGCATTACTCTAGGGGTGTTCCTGAATGCAATTTTCGACATTTGATTCAGTTAGAACGGTGATGGCCAACCTATGACACGCGTGTCACAGGTGACACACCAAGCCCTTTAGGGTGACACACCTGGTCACCCTGGCACTTGGGCGTGTGGTGCTTGCTTGTTGTTGAAGTGTACAAAATACCAACTTTCAATTGAATATTAGCAAATGAAATTCAGCAACAAAAGTCACTAACGTAAAGAATTATTTGTTTTTGCTTTTAATAAAATATTACTAGAGCTACAAAATTCACAAAATTATGGATATTTCTAGATGTGACACAGCACCTGACTTAAGCTAGGTTTTCTTGCGAATTTTGACACACCAAGCTCAAAAGGTTCGCCATCACTGAGTTAGAATATTTGAATATCTAAAGTCATTTGAATAAAGAAAAAACAAATGTCTGGACATTCGAACCGATTCGAATAAATTCATATCTATTTGTTCGAATATTTGATACGTATCCAATGGTACGAATGTCATACGCATCCGTACCCATTGCGTTTTCATCCCGTACATATCCGTATAGATGCGCACGGATATGTACGCAATGCATACCTACCCGTACACATACGAACGTCCAAATCATTCGTACGAATAACTCAAAATATTTATATTCATACAAATACTAAAAAATTAATTCCTGGACATTCAATTCATATATGAATGTCCAAATCTGTCTGAATTCATCCAAATAATGAATATTTCGAATATTTGTGCACATCCCTACATTACTGCCATTGTGCAGACAATTATGGGTAGGGAGCATGGCCGGTGGGTAACTTTGGGTGTTTTTCCACTGCCACTAGAAGTACCCATTAAGTACCCATTAATGGGTACAAAAATGCCATTACATACCCATTAATGGGTATGTAATGGGTACTTTTCGTGACAGTGGGAAAACACCCTTTGTTACAGGGATATTCCTGGTGTAGGAATGTACTGAACCCCCACCTGTGCGTGGAAGGGAGGCTCCTAGTATGCTTGGTGTGGCATGGCTCACTGGTCATTTTAGGCCCTTCCATAGGTGGGGCTGAAGTGCACATTAGCACTCATCGTTGCCCTCCTGTGCAGCCACCTGTGACTACCCATGCGGCCGCATGCATGTATGATGACGTGCACCAGTGTGTGCTACAACTCTGCCTGCAAAAGGGGCTAAAATGGCTGTGGGAAATGCCATGCAGAAGAGGCGAGTTCCCTCCCTGGATGTCTGGGAAAGCTGCCAGCACACTCACAAAAACACAGCGCTGATAAGAACGACTCACTTGTCCAGGCAGTTTATTCAGCAGCCGAGCAACGTAGTCCAGAGAGCAAAGGTCAATAAACAGTCCGAGTTCAGGGTTTCAGAGAGCAATACCACGGTCCAGTCCGGAGTCAAGATAGCCAGGTAATCCAGGTCAGATAGTGCAGCTTTCTCAAAAAGGAAACCAATAACTTCTGACAAAGGGCTTGGGTGTCTGCCCTGTGTTTTTAACTTTGCAGACTCAGTTCACAGGTGCAGGTGATCAGCCTGTCTCTGGGCAAGCCTTTTCGATCTTCTTAACCCTTGCTTCTCTGCTCTCCTTTGCTTAAAGCTGGGGATCTCTAGGCTCTGTTGTTCCATGTCTCCCCCATCCTGCACTTCTGCTGTGGCAAGGCTGGGCTGTTGAACCCCAGGCTCCAATGGGGCTGAGGGGTCAGAGCTGGGTCCTGGCACCACCTCAGGTTCCTCCTGTACCTGAGGAAGTGAGTCCTCCTCGTCCTCTGAGTCCTCTATCCGGTTGACCATGACACTGGATGTGTCTCCCTACTTGATAGTCATTCAGCGTTCCAGAGAGAGCCAGGGCTGTGGGCCATCTGCTAAACGGCGAACAGCCATCTGGCTCATCCCTGACGTGGTGTTTATGCGGAGAGTTTGTCTCTTTCATCGTCTCTTTGATGGCACCCTTCCACAGGCAGCTGCTAGAGAGAGTATCGAAATAAGAATGGATTGTAATAGTACGGAGTAGGGATGCACACAGATATTCACAAGATTTGAAATTCGACGGAATTCAGCCAAATCTGGACACTCGAACTCAAATCGAATGATATGATATTCGAATGCTAACATCCAAACGAATATGAATGTTTCTGAAATTTCGTTTGGACATTCGTTAGATTGTGGGCGTGGAAAAACGGAGTGCCGGTCGCATCCTTAGTAGATCCAGATTGCATTCAACATGGATTGATTAAAAGTGGATTCAGGTCGGATTTGACAATTTCAGAGCGTGTATATGTTGTGGATATGTAATCAGATACTTATCAGATATGTATCGGGTACGCATTTCTTTGTATAGATACAAACGCATTCGTATCAGATACGTATTGGGTATGTATTCATTCATATTTGATACGTATTGAATATTCATGCAAATAGGTACAAATAGATTTGTATTGAATAGAATTTTACCACATTCAAAGGAGATCTGTTTGTACGAATACAGATTTTTGAACATTCAATGTCTCTTGAGAAATCGAGAACTACCATCCAAATATGTATTAATGCCAACCATGTTTCGGAGCACTTTAAGATGACGGAAGCTTCTTCAGACCTGCAGTTCTATATATAAATATGTTGGCCATGTCCAGTTTCGGGATGAATCCACACTAGGGATATGCACAAATATTTGTAGCATTCGATATTTGTACAAATGCATGTGAATTTGTACATTTGTATACAAATAAGAGTGTTAACGACATTTGTACATTGACATTCGTATTTGTTGGTTTGAGAGCAGAGTCAAGGTGGATTCAGGGCGGATTTGATGCTTTCAGAGCATGTTATGTGATACATATCGGATACGTATCGGATACGTATGTGTTCATATCTTATATTTGTATGAATACATTTGTATTGAATAGACTCCTACCACGTTCGAAGAGGATCTATTCAAACGAAAACGAATTTTCTTACACTCGATTTGATATGGATCAAATGCAAAAGAACACATTTGTGCACAACCTTAATCCGCACTAGCTGGAATACTGCAACACAAAGTGTATTAGGAGCCTCCCTTCCTCATAGAGATGTGCACAGATATCCAGAAATCCAAATTTCCGAATTCGAACAGATTTCAAATTTTCAAAAATCTGTGTCGGATTTTTGAATAATTCGACTGAATAAAACGTACATTGCATCCGAATATCATGTTTATTTGTGCTTATAGTACGGGATGCGAACAGGATGCAAACGCAATAAAATACGGGATGCAAACAGGATGCGCGCAGATTCGAAAATTGGGTATGAATGTTCCCGACATTCATGTTTTTGTGTTTGAATTGGATTTTTGAAAATCCGGATTTTCAATTTTTTGAATCGAATCGGATATTCGAATATTTGAATTGGCTTGAATTTGAAGGCAAAAAATGCACGCATGCCCACCCCTACTTCCACACACTGGTGTGGCTTAAGTGAAGCCCGCCCCTTAGAGTCCGCCCCTGGGACCGACCCCTGGGGGGGGGGCTCTTGTGAACCCCACCAGCAGATGGAAGGTCTGCTCCTAGTAAAATTGGTGGTATGGTATACCAGTCACCCCATGACAATGTTTTTAAACATATGACCCTCTTTCCTTTCTTCCTCCTCTTCCTCCCCTGACCCCAATCTCCAGCCTATGCAGGTGATGTTTTCGGGCGAGGCCACCCACAGGAAATATTATTCCACTACCCATGGTGCTTTGCTTTCGGGCCAGAGAGAGGCAGCTTACCTCATTGAAATGTACCAAGACCTCTTGCAATGCAAGAACTGAGAGGCCTGATCTTTCCAGAAGACAACCACTAACTCGTGATTCCTTTTACGGTTGTGCTTTTAAACAAGTCTTTTCTTTTCCTTTCCTTCTTTCCTTCTTTTTTTTTTAAAGAAGAACTAATAATAGAAGCATTTTTATCTTTTATATATTATATTATATATATAAAAGTCTTAACTATTTTAACCCATAGTTGGTTGATTGTACTTTATTTCTATGTACTGTATTGTCAACAGGAAGAGGTGGAACTTCCTGTTTGGGTGATTAAAACTTTCATTTTGTGTCATTTGGTTTCTGATGGCACTTTGGGTGCTTGTTTTAGAGGTATTTTTTTTCTCCCCTTCTGCTCCCCAGTATTGTAAGTGCCTTCTATATTTCAATAAATGTTGTAATAACCACTTGTCCTAGCTGTTTATTCTGGTGGTTCTCAAGAAACCATCTTTAATCCATTACACTCATTGACACATTGCAGAGTAGGATGTGGGGAGCTGAAGGGAATGAATCCCACACCTCTGGAGCCATCAGAGAAAGGGAGCAGGGGGTGAGGGAAAGGGGGCAGATTAGTCTTGTGGTTGGAGTTCCGGACCCTTATCTGGAGGTCTCCCGGTCTGAGTCTGCTCTCCTCCACCAAGCCAGTTGGGTGGCCATGGGCTAGTCATAGCTCTCTTTCTGAGCTCTCACAGCTCCACCTACCTCACAAGATGTCTGATGTGGGGAGAAGAACAGAGGCTTTGTCAGCTGCTTTGAGCCCCTTTAAAAAGGGTGAGATAAGTGGGCTACAAAAGCCAACTCTTCTTTTTCTTATCTGCTAGTCTCCTGGTTCAGTCCTGCACTCCCCCATGAAGCCAGCTGAGTAGCCTTTATTTATTTATTTATATTTACATTTATATCCCGCCCCATACCTGAGGGTCTCTGGGCGGCTCACAACATTTAAAAATGAACATACTAAAACTGTTATCAGACTATACTAAAACCAGTGCAAGGTTTAAAATCCAGCATAATAATAAGAATAAAAATGATACAAAAACAGTTTAAAAAACAGCGGTGTTTGCAAGGGGGGAAGTGTAGAGAGCGTTTAGCCAAAGGCCTCAGAGAAGAGCCACGTCTTCAGCGCCTTCCTGAATATAAACAGAGAAGGGGCTTGACACACCTCCAAGGGGAGACCATTCCACAGCCTGGGGGCCACTACAGAGAAGGCCCTCTCCCGGGTGCCCACCCGCCTAGGCACTGAAGGAGGTGGGATAACCAGAAGGGCCTCTCCTGCAGATCTTAAGACATGGGCAGGTTGATATGGGAGAAGGCGCTCCCTTAGATATCTGGTGCCCAAGTCATTTAGGGCCTTATAAGTCAGAGTTAAAACCTTGAATTGGGCTCGGTAGTGAATTGGCACTCAGTGCAGTTCTTTTAGAACCGGTGTGATATGTGTCCGGCTAAGCTGTTCTGGTCAGCTCTCTGGCGGCTGCATTTTGCACTAACTGCAACTTCCGAACCGTCTTCAAGGGAAGCCCAATGTAGAGTGCCTTGGGCTAGCTACAGATCTCTTTCTGAGCTCTCACACCTCCACCTACTTCACAGGGTGTCTGATGTGGGGAGAAGAACGGAAGGTTTGTCAGCCGCTTTGTGAACCCTTAAAAAAAGGTGAGAAAAGGCGTATAGAAGCCAACTCTTCTTCTTCCTTCTCCATGAAGCCAGCTGTGTGATCCTGGGCTAGTCATAGCTCTCTGAGCTTTCACAGCCCCACCTGCCTTATGGGGTGTCTGTTGTGGGGAGAAGAACAGAAGGTTTGTCAGCCACTTTGAGCCCCCTTAAGGGTGAGGAGGTTCTTCTAAACAAGGTGGTTAGCCCTCCTGTGCCCAAATTGCCTAAGAACCAACTTCTTTAAAACTTTGGTTCCTGTTGGCTTCACTCCACGAGTATCCGACTGTTCAGGCCCTGCTCGTTCATAGTTGGAAGCCATGATAGGATGGTGTCTACTCTAAATGTTCTCTTGTGTCTGAAGAGCTTGATAGCCCCTCCTGTGGCTTTGCTCTTCTTGCTTAATGCCTGTTGGCATTATAAAGAGAATTCTGTCTTTGTTCACCCAGCATGCCTCTTTAATTTGAGCCGTCATCTTCACCGGGCGTGTACGCTGAACATTTCTGCAGCAGCTTCCTTCAGTACCAGGGTCCTGAGAAAATGTGGTCCTCCTCGGGTACCTGAGTCCTTAAATACAGAGAAGGCATCTGTGCAGTTTGATTTGGCAAGCGCCAACCTGTATGAAACGGAGAGCCAGTGAAGAGTGGCCTGGGGCCAGGTTGCTAGTAATCTTCCTCTCTCTGCCCTGGCATGCCGCCAGTGAGTCGGAATAGTTGAGCACACCGTGCCATCCCTAGTATACAAATCTGGCTCTCAGAATCCAGCCCCTTCCATTCATCCGAGAAGAGAAAATTGCTATCCTAGGACAAGAAGAAACCGTGTTAGCCCCCCGCTGGCAAGGAAGCTATGGAGCTGGGCCTCCAGCCCCAAAAGTGACCCCCTCGTAGTGAACTGTTGGCTATTTCAACACCAGCCCGCAAGAGGGAGAAAGGACAGCATTCCAGAGCCCCTCCACCAGACCTACAAGAGTTCAGATATAAGAAAATAAGAAAAGCAGGAAGAAACCATTAAAAGAAGTGATGGAGGACATATAAGGCTCCAAGCCAGAAGACAAGATCAGAGGCTTTTTCACACTTGGGTTGGTAGTGCGTTGGAGGAGGCTGCTAGAGCCTCCAAGTGCCCCCTGCCTTCCCCGAAGTTCTCTAATCGTGCACTACCTATGGAGCACAAAACCGTGCTCCACATCCTTCCCAACCTTCCCCAATCCCTTACCTGTTGCGTCCAGCTGGGGAGCATTTGCGCCTCTGCTGGATGAGGAGGTCAACTTGGCTGCCACACAAGCACGCGCTTGGCCGCCCTGCTGCCCTCGTGGCATGACTGCGCCTGCGCGGACCATCAGTGTCGTCACAGCGATGGTGCTGACACACGCGGAGTCACGCAGGGCGCCACAACCAAAATAGCCGCACTCTGAAGAGTACCGGCCCTGCAATCGCATCAAAGTAAGTGTTCAGTCGCGCCGGGGACAGGACAGGATGGGACGGCTAACGTTGACTAGCGCTCCAAGTGGAAGTGCTAGTCAGTGTTGGTTTATCACGCTCCTTTCCTGTCTGAAGGATGGCAAGGGAAGTATGAAATCGCCCCAGGTTTGGGAATTAAGCATGTTGCACTTTCAGTAGGAAACAAAACCCACAGCAAATTGCAACTTGTGCAAATATCCCATCAGACCTTTGGCGAAGGGTGAATCAGACGTATATTACCGATGTTTTGGCATCAACTCGGCCATATTGCAGCCAGGATTCAGGAAGGAAAGATGGTGGCATTGTAATGCCTTTCCATCTGGCCTGCTGTTAAGCTCCTGTGTTCCTTTCTAGATCCTTTTCTTCGTGTGTCGTGTCCTTTTGGATCGTCTCAGACAGTGAATTCATACCTTCACTTCCCTGGGAAATTGCCCCAGGGAAGTAAAGATCTGGAATGCATTGGGCGTTCACATTTTGAATGCCCAATCCATCTGAGATCTACTCAAGTGGTGGGTAGGTGTGATTGCCTTGCTGCAGCAACAGTCATGCCAAACTGGAGCGCTATATTGCCTGTTGCTGCTAATCATTAACGTGAGCAGGACTGGGGCCTGGAAGAACCATCCACAGCTTCTCCTCGGGCCTGGATCAGCCAGTCGGCTCCTCTGGGTTTTAGAGGCACACTACTCATGGCAGCAGGGGCAAAGCAAAGGAGTGATACCCAAGGGGGGGGTCAAGGGCAAAGGTCACCCCTTAATCCAGATAGGTTTCCCAGGATTGAGTATTTTCCTTTGTGTTTTGAGGGTGTCTTGGGAGAACTGAGAAGAGGAGAATGTGAATGCCCCCATCCCAGTGATCTTACATCTGAGGTGTGATGGGGTTAAGTGAGCGAGATGTTCTGGTACCAGAGAGTCCAGGTGGTTACATGTCATCATCGCCTCTGGCCCCTCCTTCCCTTCATAAGCACCTGATGATATGGGCTCATTAATGTTCAGGAAAGGAGGGGTAGTAAGGCTGACCTGTGAAAAATCCCACCTCAGAACCTTCTCTAAGTTCCTGCAGAGAATGCCCAAGATGGCGGCACAGTGGACATGTTAACACTCTGGACACCCTGCCACCCTCCACATGCAATAGTATGCAGGGATTATTAACTTTTTGCACTTCAAAATCATTCCGTTTTCTGATTTTATTTTCTCTCTCCATCTCTGTTGCCAATAAGGCAATCCAATGTGGCATCTAATCGGTTCAGAACAGGTTACTTCTTTGCTCGAAGGAAGGGGCTGTGCAGGCCAGGAACGGAAGGCCCTGTGTGTACATGTTCCCCTTACGAGACATCTTGAGGGAGGAGTTGCTACAGCTGGGCTTCTGCTATCTTGAGGGGGCACCAAATAGCTGTCCCCCAGATCAGCCTGTGGGGTGTTGACGCCTTCAGTCTTTGGGCCTTTGGTTCAATTCATGAAGTTAAGCAGCCCTTGGGAGAAGTGGTATATAAATGCTAATGATATATTTAGATGACATACTGCTATGAGGCCACCTCTTGAGGTCAGACCTTTATTTTAAGCCCTCCTCACCCTGCTCCACTTTGAGCCACAGACACATCTACTTTTACCCACCTGCCTGTAAACAATTGCTAAATTTAGTGCCGTGGAAGAAACACGAGCCCTGAGCACAGCGAAAGATCATCACTTGAAAAACAGTGTTGACTACGCTGAAACCAGGGACAGAACCAAGGGCAGCTGTGCCACAGAGACAGAAATGGAAAGCATTGCCCCAGAATCAAGAGCTAAACCCAGTCTTCCTTTCTCCTACCATGCGTGTTTCAATTCAAGGTTGCCCAACATGTGCATTATCTCACATATTCGAAGTGGTCAGTTTTCAAGTCTCACTGCAACTATTGTTAGCAAATTGTTCTGACTTCTGGTGCCATCTTCCATTATCTGCCTTGTCCTTTGCCCCACAGATGCCTAGAGGCATCAGCCACTGACTTTCCACAACCACAAATGAACACTATCCTTTCCATCCTTCCACCATCATATATAGAATGTGGAACTGTAATCTCTGTCTCTCGAGGAGGGATTAGCCATTTGTGTGCTCTGGCCACTAGAGGAGGCCATTTACACAGTGACTCCTAGCACCTACATGGGACAATCAATTTTGGGCCCTCTGGAACAGCCAGCTATGCCACATAAACATGGGTTGCCAATGAACGTAAGATCATAAGAGGAGCCCTGCTGGATTGGCCACAGACCATCTGGTCCAGCATCCTGTCTCACACAGTGTCCGCTAGTATCTGAGCATCTCAGAAGATGAAGGAAAAACCAACACCTGCTCTTGAGCCAGTTTGGTCTAGTGGTTAGGGAGCCAGACTCTTATCTGGGAATAACGGGTTTGATTCCTCAACTCCCCCATGAAGCCAGCTGGGTGACCTTGGGCTAGTCACAGCTCTCTTCTGAGCTCTCAAAGTCCCACCTACCTCACAGGGTGTCTGTTTTGGGGAGAAGAACAGAAAGCTTTGTTAGCTGCTTTGAGTCCCTTAAATGGGTGAGAAAAGCGGGGTAGAAAAGCCAGCTCTTCTTCTTAGGAAATCAGCAAAGCAGGGTATAAAGATCAGGTCTTCTTTTCTTCCCCAGCAAAGCTTTTGAAAATGTTTCCAGTCCGGGGGGTTGGGGGGGGGGAGACAGGGTTAGGGTTCTGATCTTGTGGACCACCAAGCAGAAGATGACAAACTCAGTTTTTTTTTAATTGATGTGTATACCCCACCCTACACCAAAGGTTTCAGGAAGGGTTACAACAGATAAAAACAATGCAAACAGGTCAGAAACATAATGGTTTAAGGGACCCACCTAAGTGTTTTCTAGTGAACAGCTCCAGTGCTTGCTTTTCAGAAATCATGCTTGCATTTAAGTTTCAAAATAATCAAATGCTGCCACCTTGCGTTGGAGGGAATGAACCAAATGTGCCACAGAATTGGTCTGATAGGACCGTCAGATCCTCCGTAGAAAGCAGCTTGTTGTGGGGGTGGTTAACAAGAGTGTAGCTACCACTGAGTTCATATCATTCTAGGGATGTGCGTAAAATCTTATTCGATTTGGATATTTAAGATTCCAATGTCTTAAAATCTGATTCTGATTCATATTTAAAGATACAGATATTGATATTCTCACCTGTTATACGTACCTGTGCGCATGCCGTAAAAAATCCTTACGCATCCCGTATTATCCCATATGCATCTTGTTTTAATTCTGTATTTTAAGCACAAGATACCAATAATTTTTGGGCAGATCCGTATATGACAGATACAAATCTACACATTCGAATCATCTGAAAATCCGTATCAGGTTTTGGAAAATCTGTATTCGAGTTCGAGTGTCAAATCTGGATTTTTGAAAATCTGATTTGAGTTCGTATGTCGAAATTCATCAGATTCGAATCGAATATTTGAGTTTTCGAATATTCATGCATATCCCTATTCCGTTCTAGGGATATCATGGAGGATAGGTCTGAATGGCTGCTAGAATGGATGCCAAGGTATCGCCTACAGGTTGGCAATATTTTAGGGACTCGGAAGCAGGCGAAGGTTTTGCCTTTGCCTTCTGCTTGAGATGCCTGGAAGCAATTGGTGGGCCACTGTGGGTGTTTTTCCACTGTCACTAAAAGTACCCATTAAGTACCCATTAATGGGTACATAATGGCATTTTTGTGCCCATTAATGGGTACTTAATGGGTACTTCTAGTGACAGTGGAAAAACACCCTGTGTGGGACAGGGTGCTGGACTAGTTAGACCATGGCCTGATCCAACAGAGCTTCTCTTAATCCATGGAGGACAGGTGTGTTAATGGCTACTAGAACTGATGTCCTGGTACCACCTCCAGGCTAGAAAGTCAGGCAGGATGTCTCTAAAGCAGTGATGGTGAACCTTTTGAGCTCAGTGTGCCAAAATTTGCAAGAAAACCTAGCTTAACTCGGGTGCTGTGTCACTTCCAGAAATATCCATAATTTTGTGATATTTGTAGCTCTAGTAAAAAAGTTATATTTTTGATATATGTATTTTATTAAAAGCAAAAACAAATAATTCTTTACATTTGCTAAATCTTCAATTGAAAGTTGATATTTGGTACCCTTCAAGAACAAGCAAGCACTACACGCCCAGGTGCCAGGGTGACCATGTGTGTCACCCAAAGGGGCTTGGCGTGTCACCTGTGACACGCGTGTCATAGGTTGGCCATCACCGCGCTAAAGGGCTGTTCACAGGGAACTGAGGGCAGTGGAGGTTTGGTCTTTGTCCTTTGTTTGAGATGCCCAGAAGCAATCAGTGGACCACTGTGTGAGAAGAGATGCTGTACTAGGTGGGCTGTGGCCTGATCCAGAAGGGCTCCTCTTACATCATTATAGACTGATTTGTGGAGGACTGGTGTATCAGTGGCTACTAGAATGGATGTCTAGGTACTTCCTCCAGGTTGGAGAGACAGGCAGGATGCCTCTAAAGACAGTTTGCAGGGATTTGAGAGCAGGTAGAGGTTTAGCTTTCGTCTTCTACTTGAGATTCTCAGAAGCAATTGTTGGGCCACTGTGTGAGATGGCCTGATCCAGCAGGGCTCCTCTTTTGTTCTTATTTGAACTGCAGTTTGTGAAGATCAAATTGCAGTTAATGGCCCTTACCTGCACCAGGCCTCCTTAGCACCTTTATGTACCCACAAGGAGGTAAGTTGCATTTAAGCAGTTTGTGGAAATTGCTTTTCTGAAGCCTGGTTGACCCCATTATAGCCCCCTTTATGGGAAGTCTAGACTGTTTCTTCCGTCGCACGACAGCAGAAAGTGCCATGCCTTCATTTACCGCTTGAAATATATATAATGATGGTGTACGATGCCTTGAACTGTTTTTAATTTTTTTGCCTTTTAGTTTGCCTTTGTAATTTAATTGAAACTGCTCTCAGATGTCAAAGTTACAGCAGGATTAAAAAAAATGGTGAAAAAGCCAAAGAACTAATTTTTCAGGCCCACAGTTTCTCCGGTCCAAGATGAGATGTCACACAAGACAACCACAGATTGGAAGCAAGGCTGCAACTCTGAGTAGCAAGCTTGTGGCTGGATGCGTTTTGAAGGATTTCTGTATCAGCTCTGAAATTTCCATTTTGAATCTGGAACTCCGGACAGGTATACCAGACCAGCAAATGTACTAGGAGCTAGGGATGTTCATGAATTATTCGCGCATTCGGAATCCGGATGGATACGTCCGGATTCTGAGATTCGTGGACGCATTGGATAGGGCCCTATTCAAAGGGCCCTCTTTGTCCACGAATTGGCTAATCCAGTATCTGTAGAGGCTTCAGTAGATGGGCTATGGAATATCCGTGCATGGATACGAATAGCCCCACATCCCTGAGCGGAATATTTCCACATTCTATTCACCTCAAATAGAATGTAGAAATTGGTTCTGTGCACAACCCTGCTAGGAGCCTCTATTCCATACTCTTGTGAGGTCTAGGACAGGATCTACCCCCTTAGACCCCACCCCCTAACAATGCCCCCCGGGGGCGGGGGTCTCCATCAGCACAAAAACCTCAGAAAGGTGTGCCTCTGCGCATGCTCTGTGGCTACGGCCAGGATGGTGGCTCCATCTAGAAGGTAAGTTATTGTGATATTTTGGGAAAACCTGCTATCAGAATTGTTTTTCCCACTCTGAAATAGGCTTTAGTGGGCTTTAAGGAGGATATAGCGGAGCCAGTTTGGTGTGGTGGTTAGGGAGCTGGACTCTTATCTGGGAATACTGGGTTTGATTCTGCCCTCCCCCATGAAGCCAGCTGGGTGACCTTGGGCTAATCACAGCTCTCTTCTGAGCTCTCACAGCCCCACCTACCACACAGGGTGTCTGTTGTTGTGGGGAGAAGAATGGAAAGCTTTGTCAGCCACTTTAAGTCCCCTTAAATGGGTGAGAAAAGTGGGGTAGAAAAGCCAAGTCTTCTTCTCCTATGGCGGGGTTGCCACAGATACATGTGGCAATCTCACCATATATCTCCCCCATCTTCATGGGACCTCTGTCTTCATAGCTACCACCCCAGTTTCAGTACTAGCATTGGAAAAGCTGGGTTTCTAGTATTCCATAAGTATTCTAACACCATCCAAACAATTCTGACTTCATCTCATTGTGTGTTCCCTTGGCTATAGGAGATAGTTCTCCTGTTGTTTTGACAACCACAAAAATGTGCGCACAGGGTGGTTTTCAATGCGCCGTTTGCGTTCCTTTCCTAAGTAGATAACTCCATTCTATCTGACAAGGCTTAGAATGGAGGGAAGGCAAGAACTCCAGGAGACGTCTCTGGCTCTCAATCTGGTCTGTCAGACTAAGATAATAAGGAGAGTCAAATCAAGTCTGTTGGACTAGAGAGAACATTTCTTTTTATCTAGGGGATGAAACCATTCCAGCACCCATGTGAAAACTTGAAATTGGATTCCGAACAGTTTGGCAACACAGACAGGATTCACATGCAGCCCTTCAAGACTGCAGGAACTGCACGTCTTTGCATCTGTTGAGGAAACATCCCCCATAAGAACCTAAGAGCATGAGAGGAACCATTCTGGATCAGGCTATGGCTCATCTGGGCCAGCATCCCGACTCACACTGGTTACCTATTTGCTACTGAGCCCAATTCAAGATGTTGACACTAACGTTTAAAGCCCTAAATGGTTTTCGCCCTGGGTATCTGAAGTGGGTCACTTTGGTCTAGTGGCTAGGGAGCTGGTCTCTTATCTGGGATTACCAGGTTTTATTCCATGCTCCTCCACAAAGCCAGCTGGGTGACCCTAGGCTAGTCACAGCTCTCTTCTGAGCTCTTGTCAGCTGCTTTGGGTCCCCTTAAATGGGTGAGAAAAGTAAGATAGAAAAGCCAAGAACAACTTCTTCTTCTTCTTCTTCTTCTTCTTCTTCTTCTTCTTCTTCTTCTTCTTCCACCAAATGTTTCTGGGTTCCTCAAAGTGGAAGAGGAAGGCAAAATCTTCACCTGCTCTCAAATCCCTGCAAGTGGTCTTTAGAGGCATCCTGCCTATCTCTCCAACCTAGGTGGTAATATGTAGATGCTAGCATTTCCATTCCATCTCTAATCCTCATTAAAAGCTTTTAGAAAGGCATTTCCTGGACTTTCATGTGGATTAGCAGATGTGGCATGAAGATGCTACCGGCCATGCTGAGCTGCATTTGAGCCACTTTATTTTGTAGCATGTGGATGCAACGTTAGCTGGAGGTCTTCTGTTAAGGACCCTTTTAAAAAGTTTAGTTACGGAGCTTTCACAGTACTGAGACCTTTCCAAAGCTGTTGAATAAACTGTGCCACAGAAAACACTGTCTTAGGCAGAATTCTGAGTGTATTTGGTACAAATAACGAAAATAAATGCTTGTTCCCCCTTTGCAAAGGTTTACATAAAACAATCCAGCTGATCTTGCATCATGGGACAGGAAACAAAACCTCATTCTGGTTAATAAATACACTTGCAAATTGTTAGAAGGGGGAAAAAAGAGAGAAGAAAGAACGAGATACAGAGTATTGAAAGTTTTGTTAAAGGAAATGTACACCTATGTACACAATTGTAAACAATAAAATAGAAAGGTTATATAAAACATCAGTCTGGCGAAATTGCAGATGAAGTTGTCGTCTCAGTAGCAAGAATTCACCAATATACAAAATTCAATCAGCCGCATGAGCAGATTATGGGCTGGCTTCCATTTCTATCTAGGATCAAACGTAGGAGGGGTTTGTTTGTTTTTAATACTGTACAGTTTCTCACACTGTGGAAGATATCAATCTTCTGAGCAATGGAACCCTGGCTACCTCCAAACAGGGTGTAAAACCCCAAAGGATTATGGGATTGCTAGACGTGTCCATGGCAATCCCATCATAGCCTCAGGGTATTGGGGAGGTTACCCCTCAATATTGCTATGGCAGGAAAAAAGCAATCTCTGTCTGAACTTTTCCCGCTATAGTGATATTGATGTACCTGTTTGGATGCTGCTCCTGAAAGCTGCCACCTTGGAGATGGTCACTGAGCATATGAAGGACCCCCAAATAGCAGCTATCCATGTTGGGGTCAACTGTGAACTCCTGGGTAATTCAGACTTCAACATACCTGCACACACATGGTCCACCGATGGTGGGCGTGTGGTATCCATGCAGGTAAATCTGTTGGCTTGTTTCTTGCTGTTGCTTAGCTGTCTGAACAACAAAGATTACTCCGGAGCAGGTTTATTCCAGAGTACAGCTTAATGAGGGGTTTTTCAGCTGCTGTCTAGAGGCCTGTCCCTACAGATACGGGATGTGTTCTACAGTAATAATAAGACCAAAGTCAATTTCTGCCTCAGCACATCTGTCTTTCAGATTGCAGGCTGCAGCCGCACAGAGCAAAAAGGACAAACAGCAAAAACGGTGGTTCAGGAGTGACTTAGACATGGCAGTGTGTGGAAGCTAGCGTTTTCATCCCACTTCTAATACGAACCCCAGAAAATGGACTTTTAGAAAGTGCATTTTCTGACCTTTAATATGTAGTATAGGTAGGGAGGGGCTGTAGCTCAGTTCTCTGGGAAGTAGAGAATTGCTGGTTCAGTCCCAAGTTTTATCCCAGAAGTAGGCAATGGCAAACCACTTCACCATCCCTGCCAAGAAACCTGCATAGAAGTGCTCATGGAGGTGTCTATTCAGTCCACCAGCAGCTGGACACTATTCATTGGTATCCAGTCACAAAAGAGTAGGGATTTGCAAGAATGTTCTAAACATTCAAAATTTGATCCAATTCACTTGAATGTGGACATTTGAATGGTTCAAATGCACAGATACGTATCTATACAAATATCATAGGTATCTGTACACATTTGCACTTATAATACGGGATGAAAACAGGATGCATACAGGATAAAACGGGATGCGTACGAAATGCATACAGATACGTATAACACATAGAAATGTTGTCGATATTCGTATCTTCACATTTGGATCTAACATTCGAATGAATAGATTTGAATTATTGGATTCAAGTCGGTTTTTGTTGCATTCGGATTCTAAACATTCAAATCGAATAGAATGTTTTGACATTCGATTTGACTCGAATTTGAATGCAAACAAAAACCATTTGGGCGCATCCCTACCACAGAGGTATGATGGGAATACTCGTTGCCACATGGCACCACGTGTGAGCACTAGTCCAGGTTGGTTAATCACACTCCTTTCCTGTCCAGGTGACGGGAAAGGAAGTGCAAAATCGGCCAAGGTTGCAAACAATTTGGTACTGCAGAAATGTCAGCTTTCCCC
Source organism: Aspidoscelis tigris stejnegeri (assembly GCA_023333525.1). Lineage (NCBI taxonomy): Eukaryota > Metazoa > Chordata > Lepidosauria > Squamata > Teiidae > Aspidoscelis > Aspidoscelis tigris. Next base: position 85,287,000 of record JALMGA010000006.1, on the reverse strand, counting down.
CTTTCTCAGTTTCTGTATATACTGTAGTCATATGGACGAACTTCCAGGAAGAAAAGGTTCCCCCCCCCCAGCAATTCCTGATGTTCAATTACCCACTTAATTTTCTCGCAACATAGCCTACGCTTCTACCTTCCTGATGTCTTCTCACTTGAGTTTATCCCTCTGATGAAATCAGCTATTATTTGTGAAGGTTGAAGACGCCAGAGGCATCTTCTGACTGTATTTTATGCCAAGAGAGGGCAATAACTCCATATATGCTTTGTGGTACATTCCTAAAATTGTTCAGAGCTGCAGGAATTATGGAATCAATGCTCCTTAGCCCTGTGACTTCGTGATAACCAGAGCCCAAACCTTTAGGATGCGTCATCATTGTCATTTGTAAAGGACAATGTGTTTAGAAAAGGGCTTCCAAATGGTGTAAATGGCTATTTTGAGCTTGAAAAACTGAAGCTGAAAAGGCTCCAAAATTATGATTCCATTGTCCAGGAAGCGTCATGTACTTTTAATGAGTTGTAAAGTGTGACAACAAAAACATCACAGGTTGTTTTTGTTGTTTTTTTTTGTGGTTCCTGAAATGAATGATAAGAAATTGCACAGCCCCAATGACTCTGGAAGGAATTTTGACCACATGCCAGTGAGATATCATTGGCTTCTCATTGTTTCACCTACAAAAGCATTTTCAGGCCTCATTCATGGTCCACACGCCTATTTCCAGATTCGTTCTGTTTGATTCACCCCCACTTTGATCTCTGGCAAGCCAGCGTCCACACACGCCTGAGTAAACAAGGGAAGTGGGAATAAATCTATTCGCTGCCCAGACATTTCACTGGGGATTCTGTTGTTGACTGAACTAATTTGGGGTCCAGTAGACTTGCCCAGTGGCCATTGTACAAATCTGCCTGTTATCTCTGAAACACACACAGGAGGAACAGAGCAGATGGAGCGGTGGGTGCTCAAAGCAGGGATGGATTTGGCTGATCTGATGGGCTGCGGATGGGAAAATATTTTGACAAATACCAGAATAGCTGCCTGCAAGCCATCTATCCTCCTTGTGCTACGACAAGCAAAGTGAAAAGGGAATAGGAAATAGGCATATAATCCTTTCTCACTGCCTTCCTTCCTTCTTTCCTTCCTTCCTTCCTTCCTTCCTCCCTCTGCTCCCGTTTCTTTCCTGTGTTGAAAAGGCATATATGTATGTATGTATGTATGTATGTATGTATGTATGTATGTATGTATGTATTGTGTGTGTGTGCGTGTCTGCATGTGTACATGTATGTATATAGTTTTTATCAAAATCACGATAAGCTCATCTGAAACAAAAACATTTTAAAACGCATGAACCCAGTTGCAAGCTGGAACCCCCTGAAAATTCTGCCATCTCTCTCTCTCTCTGAGTTTGTGTGTGTTAAGTGTGAAAGATTGCAGGCCTCTTTGCACGACAGCCCATGGTGCACAACTAGGCAACTTTTGGGGAAGAGCATCTGCACCTTGAGGAGGCTGTTGCAGCCTCTGGCACTCCCTGCCTCCCCAGAAGTTCCCTAATCATGCACTAGCTGTGGAGCATGGAATTGTGGTCCACGCCTTTCCCAACCCTTACCCCAACTTATGATCATGTCCAGCTGGGGAGCATTGGCTCTGCAGCTGGACGAGGAGATCAACGCAGCTGCATGTGGCTGCAACTGAGCGTCAACGCTGTAGGAATACGTACTGGATACACATCCGATACATATGGATACATATCTGTTTGTATCGGATATTTGTACGAATTAGTAGAAATACATTTGTGTCGAATACAATCCTATCACATGCGAAGGGGATCTATTCAAATGAATAGATGTGCACAAATGTTTTTTTTTTTTTTGAAATTGATTCGTATAAAATTGAACGCAAAAAATTTTGTATTGGTTTTAACGGATCCCCTTGGAATATAGTGGGGTTCGAGTTCAGTACAAATGCTCAGTCCTGTATGAACCCGATATGAAGCTTCATGTGAATGTATTGAAACGTTCAATTCGGATTTAGATGTCAGAGTTTGAATACAAATATCCACATTTCTATGAATTTCAAATGTTACAAATACCTGTGCACACCCCTACTGGGTTGTATATCGTTTAACCAGGCCTGGATTATTGCCAAGGAAAGAGAAGATGAAGAGTGGGGCTATTCCTGAACAAGGGGTTGGTACGGATTGGAGGGTCTCTGATCCAGATCTGGGCCTCTGCATCCACCCATTGATGCCGGTTGGGGAGGCCCTCGGCATCCCTGCCCCCGTAGGCTGGCTCCACCTGCACAGGATGGAGGTAGATCCGGATGGAGAGGCACTTGACCTGGAGGCAGGTGGTAAGCCTCCATGATCCGGACTTCGAGGAAGTGGTTTCTGGTGCAATGTGCCATAGAGTGCTTCCCAAAATCACCCCCCCCCCATGCTCCGTGGCCCAGAAGTGTCATTCCTAGCTGTTGGGGGGTTGGGAGAAACTGCGATGCTTGCTCTGTGACACACAAGCTTTGCAGAAGCAGTGGGGGAGTTAAATCTGGTTTGGTGTTGCCTGTGCTGATGGTGGGGATCCAGCCCTTACCTCCCTGGATCTGGATCTGGAGATCCAGGTCATTCCGGAGTTACAGATCCAACTTTTCTGCATAGTGCCTGGGATGCTGGAAGAAGAAGAAGAAGAAGAAGAAGAAGAACAGAAGGTTTGTCAGCCGCACATGGATGCAAATAAGATGCAAATGGATACGTATGTAATGCGTACCTATCTGTACACATACAAATGTCCAAATAATTCATATGAATGATTTGAAAGATTAAAAAATTCGTTCAAATCTTAAAGTCGAATTTAGAAGAGTTGGCTTTTCTACCCTGCTTTTCTCACCCATATAAGGGGACTCAAAGCGGCTGACAAACCTTCTGTTCTTCTCCCCACAACAGAACACCTTGTGAGGTAGGTGGGGCTGTGAGAGCTCAGAAGAGAGCTGTGACTAGCCCAAGGTCACCCAGCTGGCTTCATGGGGGAGGGCGGAATCGAACCCGGTATTCCCAGATAAGAGTCCGGCTCACTAGACCATGCTGGAATGAATGTGATCCATTTTATGCTGATCTCCACGGTTGAACCTGGACTTTTTGTGGGCAAAACAAGTGTTCCATCACTGCCGTATAAGTAACACCCACTTAAATTGCCTTTTTAATAAGAATCAAATGCAAAAGAAAAAGAAAAAGAAAGAAAAGAAAAGAAAGAAAAAAGAAAGAAAAGAAGAATTTGTGCACATCCCTAATTCACAGTGGCCTGAACTTCTTTTCTCAGCTCTTAGCCCATTTCTCAGCATCCCTCGTTCAGCTTCCCCTAATCGGATGCCATTGAGATGCTTTGGAATGGGACTACAGATCCCGCCAGCCCCAGCCGACAGAGTCAGCAGCAAGGCGCCCTTGGTTTATCAGAGCCGCCTTCATGGGCGAAAGCTCTTTGTCCTTTCTGTGTGGGAATCCAAAACATCTGAGCAGGCTGCACATGTGTGCATAGCATCGTCACTCTGTTCACGCCAGCAAGAGTTAAGTTATACATTCAAAAACATGAGACACATACTGACAAATCAAGTTCCAAAATGTGGGATGCGTTTGAGGCTGTCTTATTTTGCAGATGGAGGGGGGGGGAGCGCTGGGTTGCAAACCGAGGGAGCTGCGGCGCATGACAGCATAGAAAAGATGAAGCATGCGCAGAGGGCTGTCCTTCACTATCACTGACTTATACATAGCCGGGGAGGGGAAAAGGCAAGGGTTAATGGAGGGACAGGGGTACACACAGATGTATATACCATGAACTAGAATATAAAGAACTATACATTAAAAAAAAAGGAATTGTGTAATCCTGAGCATGTGGGTTAATTCTCACCACAATATAAATTCGTCTGGCACTTCATTGGACTATTTGTCCGCTTGAACATGGATAAAAGTGAAACAGCCTATAGACTTTTGAATCACAGACCATCTCTGCAGGTGAGGCCCAGCCTGAAGTTGGGTGGCCAGGAAGAGAAAAGCCTCCTGAAGATTTAAAGAGTTGCTGCAGAGAAGGGATTTCTGCAGATGTTGTCTGCCTGGCAAGCAACATCTGGAACTTCCCTCTTCTGCACATCTGTTCCAAGTGAAAGAACACTTGCAATTCTCCCACCTACTAGGCGACTATTTCCATCTGGTCACCTTAGCCAGAATCTTGCCCACTATGGGATGGGCCCTTCTGCACTTACCTTGTCTGATCTGAACCAGTGGGTCTGGACCAGCAAGGCCCACTAGGTTGGACCATGACAACCCATAGTCTGGAACAGCACTGTCTGCATGGTGCCACTGGTCCGGATCAGCCTTTGGACCAGCTCGCATGAGCTCCATAGCTGGACTTGAGGGCCTCAAAGGGCTAGCAGTGAAGGTCCCTAGCCTTGGAGCGCCTGGGAAACCCATTTTTGTGGCACACTTTGGTGTAGGGGTGCTCATGAATGCAATTTTTGGGATTCGATTTGAATATCGGACAATTCAATTCGATTCGAATCTTGACAATTTGAGTTTATCCCCACATTCAATTCGAATTGAATTCAAATCTATTCATTTGAATTGTTTGTCAACAACATTTGTATGTGCACGTATGCATCCATACACATCCTGTATTTATTCTGTATGCATCCCATTTTCGTCCCGCACAGATGCGTACAGATGCGGGAAAGATACGTATGGGCAAGTATACATCTTGTACGTATCCGTACACATGCAAATGTCCGAATAATTTGAACAAATAAATTCAAAAATTCAACGTTTGTTTGAACGTTTAAATTTGAATTTATAGACATTCGATATGAATTTGATTGAATTTCAAATGTTTTGAATATTTGTGCACATGCATGCTTTGGTGTAGCCCTGAAAATGATCCTCTGGTAGTCTGGAACATGGCAGCATGACTTATGCATGCCTCCAAGCTCCAGACTAGGGTGAGCTGGTATGCTGTTGTAATCTTTCATGCCCAGGACCACCAGCAATTCAGATGTGGGCGGAGCCTGAGGTGCATTATGCTTCATCCTGTGTGAAATGACAGGGCAGCAGGTACAGAAAGACCCTATACCATGGTTCACAGTAGACCAAAGTCAGGACTATCATATGAAGGACAGAGGACCTATAGCTTTAAAAGCAGCTTAAACACTTTCTTCTATGAAGCTTTAAAAGGTATAATCTCCTTTTCACATGGCAACCCTACAAGAGCATAGTTTGGTGAGATTAGCAGTGGTTCTCAACCTTCCTAATGCCACGACCCCTTAATGCAGTTCCTCATGTTGTAGAGACCCCCAATCACGGGGGCGGAGCGGCTCAGGTGGGGATGGGGCGAGAAAGTGGGAGACTCATCGTGACCCCTCTGAAAGGGTAGTTTGACCCCCTCCAAAGGGGTCGTGACCCACAGGTTGATAACCGCTGGATTAGAGGGAGATACTGCACACCGTTCTCTCCCACCCCTTCCCAGAAGGGATTTACAACCCACCCTCTGGGTCATTCTAGCTGGCCTGCCTTTGATAATCAAAGGGTACGATGAGACACACTGAAAGAGACGCCCTCTGGGTGAATTTGAGGCCACAAGGGCAGACATTTTCTCCCTAAATTCACCTTCCCTCGGCTCGATACCCGGGAACGGTCACCTCTTCCTTATCTGAGGTTTCATAATACTTCCAGCCCAATTGGGTGGGAAGCTATCCAAGCACAGAGGCAGGAAAGGAGGCCAATCCATGGAAGTGGCTGCTATGGACGAGCGATCAGGTAGGGCCATATGAAGCTGTGTACCTGAATGATCAATCAGCAGTGAATCGGGACGTGGATGAATATTTGTACTATTCATTATTCATAGAAATTTGCATGAATGAATGTCTGCACATTCGTACATTAACATTCGTACAAATACATGTTTTGGGCATTTGAACAAATAGTTTGGAGATTTGTTTAATAGTACGGATACGTAGGCATCCTATGCATATCTATACATATCCCGTACGTATTTGTACGGGATGAATACGGGATAAATGTGGGTTGCGTACGGATTTGTACAGATGCGTCCAGATACGTACAGGATGGGTATGGATGTGTATCATCAAATACGCATCCGTACGTATCGAGTATCTGAACGAATATGTACAAATATATTCGTATGGAATAGAATGTCCGGACATTCGAAACTGCACATCTGTATGAAGACAAATGTTGGGGCATTCGATTTGTTACGAATCAGATGCTGATAATCACATTTGTGCACATCCTAAGTAGTGAATCCTCATTGTCAGGAAGGCATTGCCAGGCTCGGAGGAGGAGAATACTGCATTATGAAAAAACGAGGTAGGCTTTGGGGCGGTCACTTCTTTAACTGACTGAACGGCATTTTTGGAGGTGTCTATGGAAGGGAGAACACTTTTTCACAAAGGAGCGACTGAAAAAATTCCTATCTGATCGCACCCACCAGGTCCATTGTACCTGCTTGTACGATTTTTGCTACTTTATCATTTTTTTAAAACGCAGGAATCACCCCATTACTTAAGAGCTATACTTACATCCTCAGAAGCCTGCTCTGTATTTAAAAAGCAATTTTTTTAAGCTGTTGTAGGAAAGCTATATGGTAGTGCAAACATTTCCCAAAGTCCCCTATAACTGTCCAGGAAGGAGCACTTTCCTTTTGGCTCTCTTCTTCTGGTTGCTTCCTCAACAGCAACAATGAAACCCAGCAGAGATCTTACAATAACCTGTATCTTCTTTAGGGCCAGGAGATCAATATCTCACACTTGAGTTTTGTGCCCTCATTGGTCACTTGTTCTTTCTCTCCTTCTTTCACTTATGCTTCTCTGATGCCTGCCCACCCTCATTTGTTCCCCCTACACAGAATTCTGCAATGCTCTGGATTCAGAATAAGAGCATCACAACACCGAGGGAATTTGCAGCACCTTTCTCATGCTGTAATAATGCACACAGAGTTGTTGTTTTGTGGTGCCCAACAACTGAGGCATGGACTAATTCATCTGCTGTACATATTTAGCTGATAAAGAGGTACTTCCGATTTTTTCATACGATAAGCATCAACCTCACCTCTAATATTCACTGAGCTTCCCCAAAGCTCACCGAGGTCCCTCGCTCTTTAAGGCCAGTAGTGGACTTCCTTAAGTGTTTTGCTCCAGTACGGAATGGTGTAGCCACAGATCTTGTCCAAACAGGAAAGCCTGCCTTATCTGGAGTCAGAACATCTCTTGATCTAGCTCCGTAAGGTCTACCAGGACTGATGAAGGCTTTCCTCAGTCTTCCTATGTGAGACCTCTTGTGGGGTGATTTGGGAAGGGATGGACCTTCTATGTTGGCTCCCCAACTACCTGCTTGGCACAAAGACTACGACCGCCCTTGACAACCATCCATCCATCGAGACACTGATAACATAAAACACTCCAAGCCCCCCTCCCGTGCCCCAGGGATGATCCCCATTGACCTTTAAATATCTGTTTCTTTAAGACCACAGGACTCGGAGTCTGTTAAATCATCGTACGTTTGACAGTCAATGCACTCCATGAACTCATTGGAGATGCCAATGGAGACAGACTCCACCTCTGTTTTGTAGGAGGCCACCGTGCCACCTCTGATGGACCCTCCCCGCATCTTCTGCGAAAGGCTGTTCATTGTCTCCTTCAGCTGGGTGGCCGGTTTTTGGAAAGGGGAGAACATTCTCCACCTCCTGAAGTTCAGAGTTCTTCTCTTACTGACTCTCTCCAAGCTGCTAGAGTTCAACATGAACGAGCCGCTGAGAGTGGACATTCTGGACCGGGGCTCTCTCTCGGAATCGTGGGGGAAGCCGCCGTTCACAGAGGCCCCCCGCCAGTGGTTATCGTACACCCGCCATATCGGCCTCTTCCGACGGCGGCACTGGCACATCAGGAGGCGGGTGAAGGCTCTTTTGAACTCCTTGCTGGAGCAAGGGTAGATGATTGGGTTCACGCAGCTGTTGAAGTATCCCAGCCAGAATATGACCTTGAAGGCAGTTTCTGAAGGTTTCAGAGAAGGGAAGAAGGAGCCTAAAGGAAAGACAGAAAGGTAAGGTCAGATGTATGGCACTCTCTAGTAAAAAATAGGTTGGTGCTGAACCTCCATTTAACGTGACTGGGCCACAGAAGGTATCTAGGACCAGATATCAAGCAAGGGAGCCTTGCAGAAATTGAGTGAGAACATAAGAACGTAAGAGGAGCCCTGCTGGATCAGGCGACATGGTGGCCCAACAAATGCTCATGGGCATCTCAAGCAGAGACAAGGACAAACCTATTCCTGCTCTAGAATCCCAGCAAATGGCCTTAGAAGCACCCCGGTTCCCCCCCCCCCAGCCTGAAAGATGCACCTAGGCATTCATTCTAGACAGCCATTGATACATCTGTCATCCATAAATTTGTCCAACCTTTCCTTAAAGCCATCTAGGCTGCTAGCTGTCACCACCTCTTCCGGCAGCAAGTTCCATAAGCCGATGACCCTCTGGGTGAAGAAATCCTTCCCCTTGTCGGATCCAACTCTCCTACCCATCAGCTTCATAGATGCCCCCTGGTTCTAGTATGGTGTGATAGAGAAAAGAAATGTTCTCTATCCACCTTTTCTATACCATGCATAATTTTATATACATCAATCAGGTCCCCTCTCAAACGCCGTCTCTCCAGACTGAAGAGGCCTAGACGTTGCAGCCTGATTTCGTGAGGGAGGTGTTCCAGACCCTTAATCATTCTGGTTGCCCTTTTCTGCACCTTTTCCAATTCTAATAGAATTCTGATAGAATCTTGTTATATTCAAATTTAAAAGATTCGAATCAAATCAGATTTTTGGGTATTTGATTAGATTCGAACAGAATGTCAAAAAAACATTCGTGCACATCTCTATTTCTATTATATTTTCTTTCCTTTTTGTTATTTTATTTCCCTATTGTTATTTTGTTGTTTTTGACTGCTCCTCTTGTGTTTTTCATGTTTTATTCATGTGGAACACGTTCCTCCCCAAATTGATTTTCTTAAACTCGCTCTTACAGCTCCAACTGATCCAAGCTGTAACGGTGCCCGTGTGCCCGCTTTTTGCCAGCAGATGGCGGCATTGCGCTCTTCCTGAGATTGATGGCTTTTGCCCAGAGAACTCCAAGAATAACTTTCTGACTCAGTCTGAGTGTCTTTTAATATTAGATGAATCATGACGCTGCGTGACTGCGGTGCTAATTTGTATTATGGGTAAATAACATGCGCTTCCAAGGTATTGGCGCTAAATCTGGTGTCAAAACAGCTCGGAGGGGAGCGTTTGGCATCATGGGCACAGAAACATTAAATTCAGGGGGAGAGAAAGCCATCGACTCAATCGCTAGCTGAGCAAGGACGCGAGCAAAACACAATCACTAAGTTGCACCCCAAATTAAAGGCCTGACTTTCAGAGTCTGCAAGAATTTGGGGCAAATGAGCCTCAGGATTATACAGGTGAGAGTTTAGATTTCCACTTTCTCTTGTGGCAAAGGTCTTGTCTGCACTGGGCCTTATTCTGGATTATATCCTGGAATAGGAACTGATGTCTGCATTACCGTACTGGGCCTTATTCTGGATTATATCCTGAAATTGGAACCTCCTCTCCACCTTTCTACACAGGGCCTTATTCCAGATTATATCCTGATGTCTGCATTTCTGTACTGGGCCCTATTCTGGATTATATCCTGGAATAGGAACCTGATGCCTGCATTTTAGCACTGGGCCTTATTCCAAATTATTTCCTGGAACAGGAACCTACATGCTGGTGCAGATTACAGCGGGTCCTGCTGCCTTGGCAGTGTAGTAAAGTCCCAAACTGTTCACATCCACAAAGTTAAGAGAAATTAGAAGTGGACCGTGCTGTCGTTCATTCGTCCACTCCATCCTTCTCTACTTGGATGCCTAATTTGGGTTCCACATGGGCCCCTTAGGTGTGTCCTGGCAAGGACACTCCTAGCCTGGAACAAGAGTTCTGAGCCAGGAATGTGACGGGTGGCACTAAGCGGGCTGGCAGGTGTGTCCTGATTCCGATGCCTCCTTGGCTTCAAAGGTGAGGCTGGGGACCTTCCTCTGTGTCCCTGGGAATGAACCTGGAAGTAGGGCTGTCTGGTAAAATGCTGCTGGGCTGCAGAATGGAGCCTGGGCTGCTCTTACTCCCATTGGCTGTCTTTCCCTTTCCTCTTCCCTTCTTCTCTGTTAGGAAAATTGCTGCTCTATCAGCTTTCTTCCATCCATGTAGGTTTAAGTAAATAAACAAGCTAGAGACGAAGGAATTTCCTTTATCTATATTGCAATATAGGAGACTTGCCTTCCAGACGTCCCATCAGGACAAGTTCAAACTCTCTCACATCCCAGCCTGAGTTTTTATCCCTTTCTTGGCCAAATGCTTTCCTTCCCAGAGTTTCTCCACTGGTTTAAAAGAAGCTCCAGCTTATAGCCTTCCCGAGGCGCCTCCTTATGCCCTTCAAAGCTAATTTGCATCTAATTTATTCACAGTGGGGAGGAGATTTTACTATGAGAGTACTCATTAAGCATGTGCAAATACAACAAAAATCACTGCACTTCAAACAAGGTTCAGTAAACCAGGGGCCGATTTGCACTTAGGCCTCTGGTATGCAATTGCATACCAGAGACTTAAGTACAAATCAGCCCCAGGAAGAACCGGTCATGTCCTTTGAAGCTGCAAAATCTGCAGACATTTTTATCAGTCCTTGCAAACACACTGGCCTCTGTGAGCCAGTTTATTCTAGAGGTTAGGGAGACAGACTCTTATCTGGGAAAACCGGGTTTGATTCCGCACTCCTCCCTGAAGCCAGCTGGGTGACCTTGGGCTAGTCCCAGCTCTCTTCCTGAGCTCTCACAGTCCCACCTACCTCACAAGGTGTCTGTTGTGGGGAGAAGAACAGAAGGTTTGTCAGCCGCTTTGAGTCCCCTTAAATGGGTGAGAAAAGCAGGGTAGAAAAGCCAACTCTTCTTCTTCTAATTCCTTATATTCTCCTTCCCTTCTGCCCCCTCCCCATCATCCTTCATCCTGCATCTTTCTTTGTAGGATGAGTCAAATCCTGCAAGGAGTCTTCCCATCCAAATACACACTCCCTCCATCAAAGGAAATGATGTGATGCACCCAGCTTCTGGACCTGCAACTGCTCCAAATGGCAGGGCAGAAAATAATTTCCAGTTTGCCTGCCGAGACTCTGTATGAGTCCCTATTCTAATGCTGCAGCCCTGCAATCTAGCCTTGTTTGGAGAAAGAGTCCCATCGGTTTGTCCCTCCCTTACGAAGCTTAGGACCAAGGCTTTCGGGGTGTAAGTCAGAGGCGTGCTGTTGATTTCAGGGACAATGGGTAAGACAACAACAACAGCCAGTTAGCTAACAAGCCTGGAGTGGAAATGCTGGATGAAGAGGCTTGGGGGAAGCTGTTTGAAGCAGCCCTCTAATAGTAATAATACCCAGAGCGAAATGCTCCCTCGCCTGTTTCTCTTTCTCCCCATAAAACAGCCTGACTACAATCTTGGAGTCTGATTCAGCCAGAGACGCAGCCAGAATCTCTGAGCGGTTTGTGCTGCCGTTGGCAACAGGTCAGGCCTTTTGGAAGGGCATTTGTTTATTGCCGGATCTGAATTCTGTCATGGCCTGGGAGCCTTCGCGTCAAAACCCACCTGACCCCCCCATCTGTTTTATGTCATTTTCTCAGATCTTCAGCATCCCTTTTCCTGCCTGCCTCTGAGCCGGTTTGATTGTGTGGTTAGAGTGCCGGACTCTTATCTCACAGTCACACGGCTTGGTTCTGCACTCCTCCACGAAGTCAGCTGGGTGGCCTTGGGCTAGTCACAGCTCTCTTTCTGAGCTCTCACAAGCCCACCTGCCTCACAGGGTGTCTGTTGTGGGGAGAAGGACAGAGCGTTTGTCAGCCGCTTTGAGTCCCCTTAAGAAAAGTGAGAAAAGTGGGGTATAAAAACCAACTCTTCTTCCTCCTCCACAAGCCCAGTTGGGTGACCTTGGGTTAGTCACAGATCTCTTTCTGAGCTATCACAGCCCCACCTACCTCATAGGGTTTCTGCTGTGAGGAGAAGAATAGAAAAGGTTTGTCAGCCACTTTGAATCCCCTTAGGGGTGAGAAGAAGAAGAAGAAGAAGAGTTGGCTTTTCTCCCCACTTTTCTCACCTGTATAAGGGGACTCAAAGCGGCTGACAAACCTTCTATTCTTCTCCCCACAACAGACACTCTGTGAGGTGGGTGGGGCTGTTAGAGCTCAGAAGAGAGCTGTGACTAGCCCAAGGTCACCCAGCTGGCTTCATGGGGGAGGGCAGAATCGAACCCGGTATTCCCAGATAAGAGTCCGGCTCCCTAACCACTAGACCAAACTGGCTCCCTAACCACTAGACCAAAGTGGGGTATAAAAGCCATCTCTTCTTCCTCCTCCACAAACCCAGTTGGGTGACCTTGAGCTAGTCACAGCCCCACCTACCTCACAGGGTGTCCGCTGTGAGGAGACGAACAGAAGGTTTGTCAGCCACTTTGAGTCCCCTTAGGGGTGAGAAAAGTGGGGTGCAAAAGCCAACTCTTTGTCCTTTTCTTCTATGCCCCATTTTAGTGAAACCCTAAGGGGCAGGGACCGCACCCTTTTACTTTACAAAACATAAGAATCTAAGAACCTCAGAGGAGACCGACTGGATCAGGCCATGGCCCACCGAGACCAGCAGCCTGTCTCATACAGTGGCCCACCAACTGCTTTTCGAAATCCAAGCTGAAGAGAAAGGAAAAACCCTCCCTGCAAAGGGTCTTTAGGGGCCTCCTGCCTGTCCTCCCAACACCCAGGGGATAGCTGAACATCCATCCTAGTAGCCATTGGTTCACCTTGCCTTCCAAGCAGTTTTGACATCCATAGGACGGGGCCAATTGCACTGATTGGGAAAGGCTGAAGGATCCAGGAATGTTTACCCTACAGAAGCGAAGACTGAGAGGAGACATGATCACGGTCTTCAAGCATCTGAAGGGCTGTGACAGGGTAGAGGGATTGTCCCTATTCTCACTTGCACAAAATGGGAGGACTAGAAACAACGGGATGAAACTTCAAGGGAGTCAATACAGATTAGATATTGGGGAAAACCTCCTGATAGTGAGGGTGATCAGTCAGTGGAACAGGTTGCCACAGGAGGTGGAAAGATTTCCTTCACTGGAGGTCCTCAAGCAGAGGTTGGACCTACATCTGCCTGGGATGCTTTAGGAAATGCTGGGGTTGAACTCAATGACCCTAGAGGTCCCTTCCAACTCTGCGATCCTATGACTAGCTCTGGTGGCATTTTGCTGTGGCCCAGCTGAAGCTTAAGGAAGGAGGCACAATCTGCCAGGCGGATTGTGCAACCTCACATCTCTGTGTTGTCGTGCAAAGCCCATCTGATGTGCTCAAGCCCTTGTGTGCTGGTTCTGCCACTTTGATGAAGGGACCAGGACTGATCTAGGTGGATCACAGGGCTGATCCGATGCACAATTTCATATATTCTGAGGCAGTGATGGCCAACCTATGACAGGTGACACGCCAAGCCCTTTTGGGTGACACACATGGTCACCCTGGCACCTGGACGTGTAGTGCTTGCTTGTTCTTGAAGTGTACGAAATACCAACTTTCAATTGAAGATTTAGCAACAAAAGACACTAATGTAAAGAATTATTTGTTTTTGCTTTTAATAAAATACATATATCAAAAATATAACTTTTTTACTAGAGCTACAAATATCACAAAATTATAGATATTTCTAGATGTGACACAGCACCCGAGTTAAGGTAGGTTTTCTTGCGAATTTTGACACACTGAGCTCAAAAGGTTTGCCATCACTGTTCTGAGGAGTGAGAACAAGTGTGATATCTGTGAAGGAAGATCCCAGGGAATGTAGGGACTTAAAAGTAATGCCTTTGAACGGTCCAGAGATTTAACTGCAGAGTACGAAAGCGTGAACAATATTCTGACTACAGCAGTATTTTTCTTTTAAATGCAATTTACAGTCAAGAACACACAGCTTCACAAAACAAAAACCTGCTCTAACGAAGGACCACGGAAATGCAGGCCACGTCTCCCCACACAGTGTGGGATGGCCCTGTGGGTGGACACAAGGGCTGTGGTCACAGCTAAGGTTTAATCCAGCTTCAGTCCACCTTCAGAGCAAGAAAACACAACAGCAAAGTGACCACCAGTGATGTTCTTTTCGCATTCTCTGTCCCAATGGCGAATTTTCTGAGTTATTTAACAGCTTGTCACTTTGCTGATGTATTCTCTCGCTCTGAAAGTGGACTGAAGCCGGATTAAACCTTAAGTGTGACCACGGCCCTTGTCACTTTGCTGATGTATTCTCTCACTCTGAAAGTGGACTGAAGCTGGATTAAACCTTAAGTGTGACCACAGCCCTTGTCACTTTGCTGATGTATTCTCTCGCTCTGAAAGTGGAATGAAGCCGAATTAAACCTTTAGTGTCACCACGGCCCTTGTCACTTTGCTGATATATTCTCTTGCTCTGAAAGTGGACTGAAGCTGGATTAAACCTTACGTGTGACCACGGCTCTTGTCACTTTGCTGATGTATTCTCTCGCTCTGAAAGTGGACTGAAGCCGGATTAAAGCTTACGTGTGACCACAGCTCTTGTCACTTTGCTGATGTTTTCTCTCGCTCTGAAAGTGGCACTTTGGATAGGTATCACAATCCTCAGCAGATGTGCAGTGCCAACAGTCATACCTATGGGCGCCCTGCAAGGTGAGTGGGGGTATGGTCCTAAGCTGTTCCGGGGGTTGCATTTGCAAATTCTACCAGTCACCAAGCAGCCCTTATATGGAACCAAAATACTACCTATCAGTTGCACCGTGTGGCTGGCAGGGAATGCTGGGGGCTGTAGTTCAGGAACATCTGGAAGTCCATCTGCATTCTATGCGCCTTTGCTTTTGGCTCCTGAAAGCCTTTGCGATTCTGCTTCTTAGTATTCCACTAATGGGCTCTCTTAACTGACCGAATGAATTCAAGCGGGGTTCTTCCCCTCATTCTCATTCTCCCACAGAACAGGTTTGCATGCACATGGGTGCGCGGGCCTCGTTGCCTGCGAATCAGGGCGTCCATTCATTGACAAATTGCTTGGGTGTTATGCAATGCAACAATCGGCCTCGCAGCTGCACGCCGTCAGCCTCGCCATCAAAGCGGCTGTTCTTGGCTTCGCTAGTCCCCAGAGCCACATCCATCCCTAAAGTAACTCCTCTGCAGCAAATGAATTTGCATCGGAGGACAAATTGGCCCTTGCCTGGTGTGGGACTAAGAGAGCTATTAAGCTTTTCTGCAGATTAAAACATCCCTTGGCAAAAAAAAAAGAAAAAAAAAGAAACCCAAATCAAAACAAAAAACCCACAAGCACTGGCAGTATTTATTATCTGCTAAATGGGATGAGTTCTACAGTGTGATTCTACGCGTCACGGGGATGAGGAAAGCTGGATCAGGGATTCTGATTCATTTGCCAGCATTAACCTTGTTGCTAGAGCTTCCTTTGTTTCCCCACCAACCTTGCTTACTAGCTGACCAAAGTAGAAGCGGACGCCCCTGGGATCCAGGCCGCTCCAAAAACCTCCCTTCCGATCGCACTCATTTCAAGCCTGCTTTTTCTCCTCCATTAAATAACAGATTAAGCCAGGGGAAGCAGGGAGTTTACCGTGGTTCCTTATTGTTTACTTATAATGCTGGTGCGGCATCCTGTATCTCCAAGAATTGTCGGTATCACCATTGCCCCTTGTGCAACTCCTGCTAGCCTTTCTGGGTTTGTGGAAGTTGGGGGGAGGAACTGTCTTCCTGCCCCTTTTGGGAGATGTATTTCACGGGCCTCCATCAACTTTGGTTCTTCCAGTGAGCCAGATGGGTCTAGTGGTTCGAGAGCTGGTCTCTTATCTCGGAATTCCAGGTTTGATTCCGCACCCCTCCATGAAACCAGCTGGATGACCTTAGGCTAGTCACAGCTCTCTTCTGAGCTCTCACAGCCCCACCTACCTCACAGGGTGTTCTGTTGTGGGGAGAAGAACAGAAGGTTTGTCAGCAGCTTTGAGTCCCCTTAAATGGGTGAGAAAAGTGGGGTAGAAAAGCCAACTCTTCTTCTTCTTCTTCTTCTTCTTCTTCCACAGATAGCCATTTTCCCCAGTCAAAGGTAAGAACATAAGGAGTCCTGCTGGATCAGGCCACAGCCCGTCTAGTCCAGCATCCTATCTCACACAGGGGCCCACCAATTGTTTATGGTCATCTCAAGCAGAAATCAAAAGACAAAATCTTTACCTGCTCTCAATTTCCTGCAAAATGCCCTTTAAGAACATAAGAGGAGTCCTGCTGGATCAGGCCACTGTCCATCTAGTCCAGCTCACCAATTGCTCATGGGCATCTCAAGCAGAAGGGAAGGGCAAAACCTTCACCTGCTCTCAAATCCCTGCAAGTGGTCTTTAGCGGCATCCTGCCTCTCTCCAACCCATTTTAAAGAAGAAAATTGCTTTATAATGGTTAGAGATGATTTGGCTGATAGCTACTAGCACTGAAATGAGTATCTTCAAATATCCACTCCTTGAAACTTTTCTAGTTACGTATCTTAAAATCTTCCATTCAAAAGTAGAGTTACTGCTTAGCTCAGGTTTTGAATGCAGCATTTCAAATTTGAATCCAAATTTGAATTATTATTATTATTTTTAAAATCAGCACTGGAAGGCTTTAGCCATGTTGGCATCCGCTCCTTGTTTTTGTAGGCATCAAATATGAAATTACAAAAAAAAAAGAAGAAAATTTCACTGCCAGGTCCTGAGTGCTGTTGCATTGCGACAAATAAACGTCGTGAAATGGAGGCTTTGGAAGCTGCCTGCTGTCTGTCAATTGTGCCAACATCAGATGTTCAAGTCATGGCAGACAGTGACGATCTGATGCCCAGTATTATGGCATATTAAAAAATGGGCATCAGATACTAAGTTAGATATTTAAGCCGCTACCTGAATACCTAGAAAACGGATGGAGATTATCCAACACCATTAGTGACAAAGCAGCATTTCATATGGAAAATCTGCAATTGTTTATTGCATTTTTTTGCATAACACAACTTTGCTTTTATGCGGTTAGCAAAAAAAGTGACTTTCCTTATATACTTTATTTTTTTTAATGCTCAATATGGATTTCCCCCCATGACTGGTGAAATATGACCTCCCTCCTTTAATGCAATCTGGGAAACTTTGGCCGCTTCCAGACGGCGGCTGAATAACCCACTAGAAAGTGATAATGCGGGATAGTAAACCTCTGCCATTATCCCTTGCTGGCCAGACAGAACCATAGCTGGCCCTGTCATTGTGTGTTTTAAATTACACACTCTTCTGGGGGCCTTTTCTGTGGTGGCCCCAAGACTCCGGAGCAACCTCCCTCTTGAGATTCGCCAGGCACCTACGCTGTATAGTTTTTGGCACCTGTCCATGGGACGGGACAGGAAGTGTGAAAGCATCCCGAGGCTGTGGTCACAGCTAAGGTCTAATTCAGCTTCAGTCCACCTTCAGAGCGAGAGAAAACATCAGCAAATTGACCACCAGTAATTTACTTTCCACATTATCTGTGTACGGATGCGGGAAAGATGCAGATCTTCAAGTACGCATCATGTTTGAACATGCAAATGTCCGGATAATTCAAACAAATAGATCTGAAGTTTGAAATTCGATTTGAATGTTTGCATTCGAATTTTGGGACATTCTATTCCAGTTCGAATGTTGAAATTTGGCACATTCAATCCGATTTCGAATGCCTAGGAATATTAAGCCTGAGGGCAGGGACCTGTCTAAGATTAATATAATATTGTAACCCGCCCTGAGACCTTTGGGTATAGGACGGGATAGAAATACAAATAAATAAATAAATAAATTAGTACACATCCCTAGCTTATGTAGAAAGGGTGCATGCACATGGTCTCTGGTGCAGCAGCAGTTGTGTCCCTGCTGGATCAGGCCACAGTCCGTCTCGTGCAGCATCCCGTCCCCACAGTGGTCCATCAGTTGCTTCTGGGCATCACAGAGAGAAGTCCAAGGCAAAACTCCCACCTGCTCTTGACTCTCTGCAAATGACCCTTAGAGGCATACTGTCTGTCTCTCCAGCCGGGAGGCACTACCTAGGCCTCCATTCTAGTAGCCCTTGATACACCATGGATTGATGTAATCCAGGCTAGTTGCTGTCACCAGCTCCTCTGGTGGGAATTCCCATAGGCTGAGGATCCTCTGGGCAAATAAAAATACAAATACTTCTGCCGCTAGTCCTAACTCTCCTGCCTATCATCTTCATAAAGTGCCCACTGGTTCTACTGTGGTGTGACAGAGAAAACAAGATGATAGATGGGGAGTTAGGCTTGTACTGAATTGTTAACTGTGATGTATGTATGTATGTATGTATGTATGTATGTATGTATGTATGTATGTATGTATGTATGTATGTATGTATGTATGTATGTATGTATGTATGTATGTATGTATGTATGTATGTATGTATTTATTTGCATTTGTATTTCTATCCTGCCCTGTAACCAAAGGTCTCAGGGTGGGTAATAACGTTTAAAATCAAACACATTAAAACAATAACATATATATTAAAACAGTAGGACCTGCAAGTGGGAAAGGAAAATATATCCCCATTTAACTGAAGGCCAGGGCAAAGAGGTACATCTTCACTGCCTTCCTAAACGTGTGATAGACGCACCTCTAGGGGGAGACTATTCCATAGCCTAGGGGCCATCACTGAGAAGGCCCTCTCTTGGGTGCCCACCCCTTTTGCTGCTGAGGGTGGTAGGACAACCAAGAGGGCCTCCCCTCCAGATCTTAAGGCACGGGCAGGTCGATATGGGAGAAGGCGTTCCGTCAGATATTTAGGGCCCAAGTCATTTAGGGCCTTATAAGTTAAAGTTAAAACCTTGAATTGGGCTCGGTAGTGAATTGTTGTCATGCACCGTGGGGCCTTCTGGTGTTGGGCATGGTATAAATTCTTGAATAAAATGAAATAAAATAAAATAAATCTTTGCAGAAAAACTCTTTGACGAACCACAGTTTCCCACGCCTTCTAATTCTCTTTTAAATTCAGCACGGCTCAAAGGCCAAAGAAGCTCGGTGGTTGCGCCAATTTACCTGCCCAGGTGAGCATCTCCACAGGTGTGGGTATTCCTTCTTTGGGATCTCCAAACTAGGAGATCCCCTTCGGCTGGAAGCCTGGATACATTCCCCCTCCCACTGCCCCTGTTTTGTGGTGTTTTGGCTGCCTTTAACAAGCGTGATTGATGCTGCTTCTTTTTAGCTAATTGCATTTCTGCTCTTGATGCTTTTATTGTGACATTTTATAGCCGGCTTTTAAAAGTCTGATTACATTCGCTTCCCACCCCCACTGCTTTGAGTCGGCAGAATGGCAGCCTAAAAACCCAAATTAAAATAAATTAAGATAGAAAAAGCCTCCTTCCTTATCTCGACTACCTCCCTTTCTTTGTAGTCTGCACAGGTGTCGGCGTGCTGGGGAGGGAGGGAGGGAGAACCGTTGCCCATCTCTAGCACAGAAGGTGAGGACTCCTGCTGGCAACGGCTGAATCAGGTGACGCTTGCTGAGGGTCTCAAGGACAACCAGGTGTCACCTCCCCTGCACACGGCATGTCCACACTCCATCTTCATGCGCAACTTCTGTGAAGCGATCGGTACGCTCTGCATCCCAGTTGAGAAAAGCGCGTTGGAGCAAAAGGGAAATGTGCCATTTGAGCTAGCTGAGTCCCAAACATGCTTTCGTGCTAAAGTCCCCAAGGGGCCTTGTCCACATCTTCTGCTCCCTTTGGCATAAGAAGAAGAAGAAGAGGAAGAGGAGGAGGAGGAGGAGGAGTTGGCTTTTCTACCCTGCTTTTCTCACCCTTAAGGGGACTCAATTAGCTGACAAAGCTTTTCTATTCTTCTCCCCACACCAGACACCATGAGGTGGGTGAGGCTGTGAGAGCTCAGAGGGGAGATTATTCCATAACCTGGGGGCTACAGACGAGAAGACCATGCCGCATGTTCGCCCCCTGCTAAATTCTGAAGGATGTGGGACCACCAAGAGGGTCTGAATGGTGGATCTTAGAGCACAGGCATGTCTAAATGGGAGGAGGTGTTTCTTTAGATAGATAGTTGACACGGGTCAGGCACACACCCAAAAAGAACTCAGGCAGATGATTGACTTCGGTTTGGTCCCCTAGGAATAGTGGGACCAGAGCTGAGAAAAGCTCGCTGCTTCCTCCAGTTTCTTCAGAGACATCTGCTATCTTTGGGTAGTTAAGCAGGCGTAGAAATCATGTGCGCTTCACAGAAGGAGCTGAGTTACTGTCACTTGCAGAGACGACTCTGTGGGCTCTTGCATGGTTGGAGCAGGTTCAAAACACAGCAGCCACGGTGGATGCACACAGGAAAAATGAGGCATCAAACCCAAGGCAACCCAAGCATCTATATTACCTGCTCCCTGTACCTGGTCACTTCCAACCAGTCAATAAATACGGTGGCCTCACATGGCCAAAAAGCTTCCGCCACGCCATGATAGTATGAAATTACAGACATCTAAATATTTAAGGGAACATATTCTTCCGTATCGATCTGCCCGTGCCTTAAGATGTGGAGGGGAGACCCTCTTGGTTGTCCCACCACCTTCAGTAGTAAAAGGGGTGGGGACCCGGGAGAGGTCCTTCTCACTGATAGGGATGAGCATGAATATTCGAACACTGGAAATTCGATCAAATTCAGCTGAATTCGGACATTCAACCTGAAATCGAATGTTACCATATTCGAATGCTATAGTTCGGACATTTGTTAGATGGGGAGTGTGGAAAAACAGGCAGCCAGTCACATCTGCAATGGATCCATCGGTCGACAGCATATTAAAAGTGGATCCAGATCGCATTCGACGTGGATTGACAGCGTATTAAAAGTGGATTCAGGTCAGATTTGATGTTTTCAGAGCGTGGATATGTTACAGATACATATCGGATACATATTCGTTCGTTCCACCTGATACAGATACGTATTCGTTCGTATCCGATATGTATTGAATGGTTGTTACGAATACATACAAATAGATTCGTATTGAAAGGAGTTTTACCACATTCAAATGGGATCTGTTCATATGAATACGGATTTTTGAACATTCGATTTGTTTTGATTTGAATGCAAGAAACCTTCGTGCACATCCCTACCAGTGTTGGCCCCCAGACTATGGAATAGTCTCACCCTTGTAGTGTACCAGGCCCCTTCACTCTTTGCCCTGGCCTTTGGCTAAATGGAATATACTGTCTCTTCCCATTGTACAGACACTGTTATTGCTTTAATATATACTGTTGTTGTTTTAATATATGTCTGATTTTAACTGTTGTAACTCACCCTGAGACCTTTGGGTATAAGGTGGGATAGAAATACAAATAATAAATAATAATACATTTCCTGTCCTGACTCCGAATGCAAAAATGTCCTCAACCCAGTTCGCGCCTGAATTTTGCAAGGTTTAATTATGCTAACAATAAAATTCCTTGGGGTTTTTCTTCTTTCCAAGCTTCTGGTTACCGTTGCTTCATTGCATACAACTAGTGACTGTGTGGGTGTTTTGTCTTGTTAGTTCCTCACGCTCGCTATGGTGAGATGCTGTGACTTTTGACTGATTTTTCATCTCAAAGGGAACCAGTTCTGTACGGTTACCTTTTCGCCTTTTAAAACAAGAGCTACAGCGTTTTTCAAGGCACTTTTCTCTGGTTCACATTCTCTTATCATTCCTTCCTTCGGCTCTCCCAGTATAAAACCAAAAACCTTCAAAGCTGAGTGTTCTCTTTTTACTAGCAACACTGAATAAATAACCCTTCCTGCTAAAAAGTAAAATACGATGGTGGAATACTGTGGAGGTCAGGTGGACAGAGGGTTTGCCCACATGAATAAGTAGCTAAGGTAGTGGATGTGTAAACACTTTGCTTAGAGGCTAGAAGGAAACGCTGTGACCAGCAAGTCTCTTCTAAGACAATTAGAAAGTAAGAACCTAAGAGGAGCCCTGCTGGATGAGGCCACAGCCCATCTAGTCCAGCATCCAGTCCGACAAGTGGCCCACCAATTGCCCATGGGCATCTCAAGCAGAGACAAGGGCAAATCTTCTCCTGCTCTCCAATCCCAGCAAATGGCCTTAGAGGCCTCCTGTTTGTCCCCCCAGCCTGAATGATGGACTTAGGAATCCAGTCTAGTGGCCACTGATACATCTGTTCTCCATGAATTTGTCTAATCCTTCCTTAAAGGCAACTAGGCTGGTTGCTGTCACCACCTCTTCCAGCAGCCAGTTCCATAAACCAATGACCCTCTGGGTGAAGAAATGCTTCCCCTTGTCTGATCCGACTCTCCTACCCATCAGCATCGTAGATGCCCCCTAGTTCTAGTGTTGTGTGATAGAGGAAAGAAATTTTCTCTATCCACCTTTTCTACACCACACAAGATTTTATAACCCCCCCCCCCCCCAGCTTCTAAGTTCATCGTTCCTTGGTTTTCAAGAATGGGAACTTGGAAGCTTATGAGAGTCTGGTTTTAAGTCTTCCACAGTATGGAATTGCACAGTTGCGCAAAAGCGCTACTCCAGCAGGCACTAGTCACAATGCTGAGGTGACGGCAAACCAGCCGCCCACGCGGCAATTTCTGCCCAGCCCACTCAGTCACAGGGCCAGTCAGCAAGATGCAAACCACCCCAGGAGCGGCCCCAGGGGGTGAATCTGTGATCAAAGGGTGGCGTTGGAACTCCCCACTCTTGGCCACATCATGATTTGCATGGGAACCTCAACTGGTAAAGGGTGGCGAGGGAAAGATGCTGTTTCCCTAATGTGCTTTATGGAGCGTCTTCAGTGGGAACAGCGATATTCGGGTTGACTGTGATTTATACTCAAACAAATGGGAATGGACAGAATGCACCTTCACCTCAGTAATGGGATGTTTTTCCACTGTCAAAAAGTACCCATTTTTGCACCCATTTAGGACCCATTTGGGTGTGAGCCGGATGGTCCCATTTCCACCACGGCACCCATTTGGGACCCAATTGTTTTCACTGCCGTGGGGGAAATCTGGATCTAATGGGTACATTTTGGCCTTTAATCCGGATTTTCTGTAGACCCCATTAATGGAGTCTACAATGGGGTCTTCTGCCAGAAAATCCAGATTAAAGGGAGCCTGTTTCCACTGGAAACAGGCAATGGGATCCAAAGGAGGCTAGGGGAAGGGGATGCACCCACTGGGGCCTCCCTAAACCTAGGCTCCGAAGTCACTTCTAAGTCACTTTGAAGCCACTTCGAATTGATTTCGGAGTCACTTCAAAATCACTTTGAAGTCATTTTGAAGTCTGTGCAAAATAGCCCCAGAGTGCCTCTGAAGTCTGTGCTGATCTTTGGAGTGAACTTCGAAGTGACTTCAAAGTGACTCCGAAGTGACTTCGAAGTGACTCTGAAGTGACTTTGAAGTGAATTTGAAAACTGCCCCCCCAAAACACCGGGGGTAATGGACCGACCCTTTGGGGGTCAATCCGGATTCCCCACATGGGTGCAAAGCTGTTTCCACAGCAGGGGTGTTAGCACCCATTGCTAATGGGTGCTACACCTCCAGTGGAAACACACTGGGCGCTTCCCTTAATCCAGACCTACTAGATTTGCATTAAGGAATGTACCCATTCCTTAGATCCAAATCTTCTCAGATCCGGATCTAAGGGCTGCAGTGGAAAAACACCCATGAGTTCAATTTGGATTTAAAAAGTCAAGTGGGAACAGGGCTCCCCATACATACTTTTCCAGTTGATTTTAACCCAGTCCATTGCTTATAGAGGCTTGTGCAGTTCATCAGCTCAGAAAACGACTTGGAGTAAATAAGAGATATACCTCTTTGCCAAGACAGAAAGAGAGAGCGAGAAACGTGAAATGCAAGAGCAAAGTCGCCTAATATCTACTGGCTGAAACAACTCCCAAATTGTTCCTTTTCAGGCTCTGCTGCGCTCCTTTGCCAAAAGGAACACAGCGGAGTTGCCAAGTCTCAGCCTTGCCCTCACTGATTCTGTGTGAAAAAATGCCCATAATTTCCCATAATGTTTGACAGCGATGGGGGTGTGTGGCTCCCCGATTCCTTCTCCCCTCCATGCTCCCTCTCACATATCATTCCAAGAGCCCGGAATGGCGAACAAAATCCCTGGTCGTCTTTCACGCCATGCAACTTCTGCCCTTGGCTTCCGAGCAAGGCCAAGGTGGATCCAGTCTCAGGAAAGATGCTCCTCTCTTCCCCTTCTTTGGTTTTGTTTCCGAAAATGGAGCGTGGAGGGGGGGCACACGGTGGGAGGGGAGGAAGTAAAACCAGGCCACTTTGAATGGGCCCCGATTGCTCCATTGCCGTCGCAGGGGCTTCTGCCAAAGCAGAAGACAGGGCTGACTTTGTTCCCAAGTGTCTCCAAGATGGATCTAGGATTGCACTGACAATGTGCGGCTTCCTCTGGGATGAATTTCAGCCTTGTCTTTACCAGCTTTCCTTGCTATGTTGCTTTCTGCTGGGCCCCCCTTCTTTTGAGCTGCTTCTCACCTGCAGCCCTTTGATACCTTTGCAGTTGCCAAACCAGGCCCAGCCAGAAAGACGTCCAGGGATCAGCACTCAGAGTCCGGCAGATTTCTACCTTTGGCACCACCAGACCAGTCAAGAAAGACAGGAAAGAACAGAACTGCAAGCCTTACAGTTGCCACCCACTGCTCCATAGATGTTTCAGACTATGGGCCTGTTTGCAGTTGGTCTTGCCTGGAATATATTCCATTACAGGACCCTGCTATCCACATTAGCATGCGGAGAATAGACCTGTGAGTCAGTCTGGCCTAGCGGTTAGGGAGCCAGACTCTTATCTGGGAATACCAGGTTTGATTCCGTTCTCCTCCATGAAGCCAGCTGGGTGACCCTGGGCTAGTCACAGCTTTTTTCTGAGCTCTCACAGGGTGTCTAGTGTGGAGAGAAGAACAGAAGCTTTGCCAGCCGCTTTGAGTCCCCTTAAATGGGTGATAAAAGCAGGGTAGAAAAGACAACACTTCTTCCTCCATCAAGCCACCTGGGTGACCTTGGACTAGTCACAGCTGTCTTTCTGAGCTCTCTCAGCCCAACCCATCTCACAGGGTGTTCTGAAGTTGGGAGAAGAATAGAAATCTTTGTCAGTTCCTTTGAGTCCCCTTTTTGGGTGAGGAAAGCAGAGTAGAAAAGCCAACTCTCCTCCTCCTC
Source organism: Aspidoscelis tigris stejnegeri (assembly GCA_023333525.1). Taxonomy (NCBI): domain Eukaryota; kingdom Metazoa; phylum Chordata; class Lepidosauria; order Squamata; family Teiidae; genus Aspidoscelis; species Aspidoscelis tigris. The sequence continues at coordinate 85,261,700 of JALMGA010000006.1, read as the reverse complement.
CTCCTCCTCCTCCTCCTCCTCCTCCTCCTCTATCCTAGCATAGATTCTAGAATACAGCCAAGGGTGAATCGGGCCCTATGACTCCATTCAAACTTACCCAGTATGGGCAGTACTCAGGAGTGACCCTTAACTCACAAAAGCCATTGGCAGTTAAGTTGGATCATTGTGAGAGCTGTAACCTTCACCCCCACAAAAGTTAATTTTCCTAATCTTTGGCCTTTCCACAGTGAATTTTATAAACTCTTGCCCTGCAAGGACGTGTTGGTGATCTTTTAAAGTCCATATAAATATTGCACCAAGTTCTAATCTCTCAGATGCACATTGGTCCTTTCTGCACTGGCCCTTATTCTGGATTATATCCTGGAATAGGGGCATGCCATCTGCATGCTGTAGTCTGTGCTACGCGTGGATGGCAAGTCCCTGTTCTGGGATAGGATCTGGAATAAGAGCCAGTAGAGAAAGTAATGTAATGGGGAAAGGAAGGATGCAAGAGCAGAAAGACTGAAATTTTGGTTGCATTCATGTGTAGAAAATAAAAAAGCATGCCTTAGAGAAGGTAGCATGTGACCCTTGTGTTCTCATTCCACTTCTAATCCATTTTTTCCTAGACTATAATGTTCCCGGGAAGTGGCAGACTGGCCTGCCAACGATCCCAACCTTGAACCTTCTCTAAGGTGCCTCTGAAAGGTTTTATTCTAGAGATGTGCATGAATGTTCTAAACATTTGAAATTCGGTCGAATTTGAACAAACGTGGACATTCGAATTTAAACATTCGAACAGATTTTGAATGTTCCAAAACATTCATTCGAAACTCATATGTATCCGTACGCATTTGCACTTATAATACGGGACGAAAATGGGATGCATACGGGATAAAACGGGATGTGTATGAAATGCGTATACAGATACGTATAACACATACAAAAGTTGTCGACAATCGTGTCTTCAGATCTGAATCTAACATTCGAATGAATAATTTTGAATGCGTTTGTTTCGAATCGGATTTTGTTGCATTCGGATTCTGAATATTCGAAGCAAATAGAATGTTTCGACATTCGATTTGACTCGAATTCGAGTGCAAAAAATAAAATGAAATTCGTGCAATAGAATAAAATTTATTCTCCTCTGCATGAACACAGCCTTGGTCCCTGGACTGTGCCCCCACTGACTGCACCAATGTGGACTCCTCCTTGTTTTGAACACCCTGAGTTGGCCTGTTCAAAAGCCATGCGCCGTTGGCCCTTGGGGGCTCTTAAAAGCATTTTTGGATGACTCTCTCGGAGAAAGAGGGTTGATCGCTCAGGCCATTGGAATCCAGGCTGAGGCCCTGGAGGGAACATTATGTTCCCTGTCACAGCCAGAGCTGTGCATATCTGCTTGGAGCACCTCTTCCAATGACCCTTTTGTAGAACCACCGCCTTTGCTGCTATCAGGCTTATTCCTGGAAGGGCTGCCTGATATGTGCTTGAGTGCATGATTTTGGGAGAGGTCCAAAAGACAGATGTGCTGCCTACAAGTATCCTCAAGTGGGAGATGTCTGTCATGGAAAAGACTGGGCATTGGCTATTTGTTTAAAAGGCCTGGGGTTGCAGAGGCTCTGGTCTCACGCCCATCAGACTGGAGAAAACGACTTTAAGATGGATCAACCTACTGCTGCCCTGTAGGGTGGTATAAAATCACAGAATCATAGGATTGGAAGGAACCTCTAAGGCCATCAAGCTCAACGCAGGATTTCCAAAACCATCCCAGACAGATGTAGGTCCAGCCTCTGCTTGGAGACCTCCAGCGAAGGAGAACCCACTACCTCCTGTGGCAACCTCACTACCTCCTGTGGCACTGACTGACCGCCCTCATTGTCAGGAAGTTTTTCCTAATATCTAATCTGAATTGACTCCCTTGAAGTTCCATCCCGTTGTTTCTAGTCCTCCCATCTTGTTCAAGTGAGAATAGGGATGATCCCTCTGCACTGTGACAGCCCTTCAGATACTTGAAGACCACAATCGTGTCTCCTCTCAGTCTTCACTTCTGCAGGCTAAACATTCCTAGATCCTTCAACCTTCCTTCATAGGACATGGTTTCCAGACCACTCACCATTTTGGTAGCCCTCCCTTGGACTTGCTCTAGTTTGTCAATGTCTTCTTCAAATTGCGGTGCCCAGAACTGGACACAGTACTCTAGATGAGGTCTGACCAAGGTAGAGTAAAGAGGAATAATTACTTCTCATGATCTAGACTCTGTGTTCCTCTTGATGCATCCTAGGATGGTGTTTGCCTTTTTTGCAGCTGGAGCAAAATGGTGGGGTTTTTTTGTATTTGATTCATATCGAATGCAAGAAAATGTGTATTTGTTTGAATAGATCACCTTCAAATGTGGTATAATTCGTATTCGATAATGATCTTCAGTCCCATACGAACCCCATATGGATGCATACAAATAGCATACAGATCCTACATATGAATGCATATGAATAGCATACGGATCCCATACAAATGCATACAAATGGCATACAGAGGCGTTTTCGCACACGCCATTTTAGTACGCGTGGAAGACAGCTCCGGACACGGCATACGCTTGCGCTCCGACGTGTCCAGAGCTGTCTTCCATGCGTTCGAGATGTAGAGCACTTTAAAGTGCTCTACATGCGTTCGGGCGTGCACGAACTGCCCGCAGGCATTCGGGAGGAGAAGCGTTCGCGCCTGCTTCTCTCTCCCTAACAGCTGCGGTCTTGCCTCCCACGCCGGCGCGGCTTTGACAATCAGCTGTTTTCAGCCAGCGCTGGCTGCGGGAGCCTCCTCAGCTGTCTCCCCGCCCCCTGCCGGCATTTGCCAGCTAAGACAGCTCACGACGCTTTGAGCATTCGCACACGGGCGCGCCGGAACGCGTTTACACGCGCTCCTGCGCTCCTGTGTGTGAATGGTCAAAGCGTCGTGAGCTGTCTTAGGCTCCCCATTCTACACGCGTTCCAAATGGAATGCGTGTAATGCGAAAATGCCTCTGATCCCATATATGAATCATATAAGAAGCTTCATCCAAATGTACCACAACATTCAATTCAAATTCAAATGTCTGAATTTGGCCAAATTCTGAATGATATGAATGTTCATGTACATCCCTAGCTAGGACCTTGGCACAGGGTAAACGCAAGTCAGGCCCCTGGCCTCCAGAAAGACCAATTAACAAACTGATTTGCTGGTATTGAGTAGTGGGAAGCTCAGCAGAGTGTTGGTACTTCAACCTCCCTTTAAGCATGCTGCAATCTACGCTTTAGCGTGTATGTGTGTTTTCTTCTGCTTTATTAACAAAAAAAAGTACAACCAACATATAAAAAAAGAAGAAAAACATACCAAAAAACATACAACCAAGACAATCCAAAAAGCCAGTTCCACATAACCTTCACATAACTATCTGTCAACTGGCTCAGGGGATGAACATTGTTAAGCCCATCTCGAAGAATACTTGGTACTAAAACATTTCTGGGATCTCACAGCTTGCTCCAAGTATCCACTACCTTCATACAAATTCACTCTCCTAAATTTACATTGCACCTTTCCCTAAAAAGATCAAAATTAAACAAGTCCATCACACAAGCATACCACCAACCAACTGCCCACAGAGTCTTGCCCTTCTAACCAATTACTATCACCCTCTGTTTAGCCCAAAATTAATCTGCTCACAAAATCCTTATCCCTTAATGAAGCATCCTGATCCTGAGAGACACAGTCAAGAGACACAGTTCTGGATAGGCAGATAAATTCCTATGTAACATAGAATTCATTTTCATAACTGCAGCATCCCAGGACCGTATCACCTCCAGACAAAGCAACCATATAATAATAATAATAATAATAATAATAATAATAATAATAATAATAATAATAATAATAATAATAATAATAATAATAATAATAATAAAAAACGTTTATTTATAGTGCCCCTTTCACCAAAGGGCATTTTATATGTGCATATAAAACCCCTTCTTTCCACACTGTTGCCAACAGTCTGACGAATATGTTGGGATCATACGTGCTAAATGAGAGGGCGTATGATACCATCTATACAAGAGTTTAAGCCTCTTCTCTTTCAGTGTGTGTGTGTGTGTGTGTGTGTGTAAGAGAGAGTTTGTACTTTATTACTTTTGAGAAAACCTTCCTTGATCAAGAGAAGACCCTGAGAAAGGTATAATTTCATCTGCTTTAGGTAGTGTTCCCCTCACTACCTTTCCTTTCAGTTCTGACCAGCCAAAGTTTAAGAAAAGATGTTCTTGGTGAAAAAGGGAGACTGTGGATTGGGACAGTACCCCACCCCCACCCCTGCCCAATTCATTGCAGGCACATAACTGATAGTGTGTGGGGAGCAGCAATTGATGTTTGAGCCAGGGGAATCATGGGGGAAGAGTTCATTACATTGAGGGGCTCCAACCCACATTACCACGTCTCCTGTTTTGTCCCCAGAGCAATGCTATGGACTTGCATGTAGTGAAATCTCTGGCTCTAGGAAACACAGCCTGAACATAAGACTTGTCCACAAACTTCTTAGATTTTTAAAGGCTTTACTGGTTACAAACACACATAACATGAAATAATTCCTTTTCTCTCAATAGTCTTGATTAAATACCTTGCTCTCTCTTCTTTGTGGGTTTTATCTTTCCTCTTTGGACTTTGTCTTTCTTCTGTGGACTTTGTCTTTGTCAAAGGAAAATACTCTTTCCAGGTCTGACTTGGCTGCAAACTCACTACACACAAAACTGAAACTAACTGGAGAGGCAGTATAAGACCCTAGAATTTCCCACAAACCCTTTCTCTCTTAAAGCTATAGACATCTATTTCCCCTTCTAAACTAATACATAGAAAAGCCTATAATATCTTTAACTAAATATATGTCTCAAGAGCATCAGGATGCTCTGGAGGCATGACATCTCCCTACATGCAAAAGGGCTCGGAATGAAGCCTTACCCCCCCCCTCAATGTAACTCTGCCTGCTTCTACATAGCAACAAAAGTCTGATTGGCTGAAAAAAACCCCACACTGCATGCATTGCTGAACTCTCTAGTTTACCTCTTTATTTACTTAATTGGGCCTTCCATTGCTTTGGCTTTAAGCCTAGAAGGCAGCAGAAACGTTTGTTTCTTCCTGGATTCTACCTCCCCTGCCAAAGATAAAAATTTATATTTTTTCTCACAGCCACAGATACACTTTCCCTCTTGTTGCACATTACTAGTTTGCCCAGCCTTGAAGTGTTTTCTTGCTATAGGTTTTGAATAATTCACCAAAACCTGAAAGTATTTTTATGTGCCTACAAATCACACATTGCCATTTGACTAATTCACCCAACATTGAAACTGCTCTCATACTGCTGCTTGTTTCTTTATTGCAGATTATTGTTTATTTTTACCATTTGCCTTGTAATAAACTTATTTCCTATGTGTGCCTTTTAAATTTCAATAAAGAAAATCTGTATTAAGATCAGTTAAGTGTTTCTCCCCTCCCTGGGATCAGCTCCAATCTGTTTTACCTTAAAGAACCTGCGTATCTGTAGGAAAACTGCTAAAAACATGTGCCTGTAACACAACCACCCTTGGAAATGGACTTTTTGTTTTGCAGAGTGGGAACACTTGCTTTCTGCAGGGGTGGCCTGTGCAGATTTGCTTTCCCCATAGCCACACTCTCTGCCTAGCCCAATTTTAGGATGTGAAGAAAATGGCTCACTTCTAGGACCATTTCCTGTGTATCCCTTAGTGGGCCAGGAAGAAACTTTGAAGCCAGGGAGTTTAGAAAGTTGGGGGGCTTGCACTCTTCCCCAAAGAGGTCTTGCTCCACTGTGATGAGGAAGCAGCTAATGTGATATTCCTATAAAAATGCAAATGTTTTGGTTGCACAAGGTTAAAATCTGTACCCAGTATCATATCTACACAGTCTTCTGCCTCCTTGAAAATCTGTAGAATTCACACTTGACAACAAAGACGTTAAGCATCCATTACCAGCCAGAAATGCAAATAGTCCTCCTGTTTACCAGCCTGCACAGCTGTGTCCGAAGCTGGAAGGTCCTCCTCCTTGCTCCTGTAATTGGCCACCGCTGCAGAGGAGCATGTTTGAGCAGGGACATATTGTGGTTGATAACGTCAGTGCCCGTGATCAGACGCCCCTCTCGCGACTCTATGACTGGACACCACTCCCAGGGATTGGTGGTCTGATCACGGCAGAGGTAAATGATAGCTCAAGATAATTGTTGCTTCAATCCTGATAACACTTTGGAAAAGAGCACGCCAGAAAATCAAGATGACACAGTTGCCTCTTTGCAAAATGGGCACAAAGACTCAAAAGAGACTGTTTTTCTCAGCGTATCACACCCTTGAGCCGAAATGGGCGTGGGGCTGAGTCACCTATTTAAGTTCCACTCTCGCTGGACTCAGTGTTGCAAACAATGACAGTTTTATAAGTTTTTTGGGGTTTTTAAAATTACTATTGTTATTATTATATGATGTATTATTTATTATAACGTACAATGTATTCTTGACTTATGTATTTATTTGACTAACTATATTTATTTGCCATTTTTTAAAAAAATTGTATTCATATTATATGTTTTTTCCATTTGTTGTAAACCGCCTTGGGCAGAAATTTATTTTTTGGAAAGGCGGTATATAAATAAAAATGGAAAATGAAAAAATGGGGGCCACCACAACTGCCCCTGTGAGGATGTTGCCTCCCCTGCCCATCAACTTCAGGGAATTGGAAGAAGAGCGAATGGTTGTGCCTCTGGATGCTTCAGGTAAGCTTTTAGTTAACGTTGGTAAAGGTGTGGAGCACGATTTAGTGCTCCACACCTTATCAAGAATTAGTGAACGTCTGGGGAGGGTGATCATGCTTGGGGGATGTAGCAGCCTAGCCGATGTGCGTATGCTCTTCACCAGATGTTCACTAATTGTTGACTATCGGCCTAAGTGTGAATAGGCCTCTGGAGAATATTTTCCTTCCTTCCTTCCTTCCTTCCTTCCTTCCTTCCTTCCTTCCTTCTCTTTCTTTCTTTTGAAACAATGGGAGCAGAGAAAATCATAGTCCCTTTTCTTATCAGTCTCCTACGCTTGATTAAGTCTTGAACAAATCTTCCATTATACGTCTGCTACGGCGTCTGTAATTAAGACGGACGGCACCTGTTCTAGTACAGACTAATTTCCCCCTCACGTTCCCTCTATAGGTTCCCTGTTCGATATAAAAATATTTCCCCCCTAAAAATAGAGAGTTTGCAATTACGCCTTCCTTCCCACCAGCCCCATTTCAGACTGGAAATAGAATGGTCCCCTGATCAAACAGGCACGATCCCTGGATAAAGCAGCAACTTAAGGACAGAAGAGCAGCTGAACGTTTGTTCCTTCAAAAGAAACCGAAGAAGAATAGGAAGCAAAAACCTTTGTCGGTTTGGCATTTTCAGGTTAACACAAAGGAGAAAACATCGCTGGGAAAACCGAGAGGAACATCAAAGGACAATGCAGCTAACACAATTGCAGGGGCTTTAAGGGGGTTTAAGCCTGTCAGGAGAATTTCTGGAAGCTGCTTTAGCTGGTCTTGCCTTTTGAAGATGTTTTCCACCCCTCTGCCAGCTCTAGATGTCCACAAATGGGCTGAAGATGTTTGCCATGTTAAGTGGAAGACTGGGTGATTGCCAGGTCCACAGGGGTCTACTTGGCTTCCCAATGATTTCCTAAGCTACTGTGCAAGACATAGGGGAAGGATAATGAGGGATTGTGGAACCCTCTGCTTGATGGAGTTGGATGTGCAGTGAAAGGATGGGGGAATAAATGAAGTGGCTGAGTCCTGAGTGAAGCTAGTGTCCAGCCTAGTGGTTAGAGACCTGGACTCTTATCTGGGAATACCGGGTTTGATTCTGCACTTCTGATCTCTTACATCACAGGGTGTCTGTTGTGGGGAGAAGAATAGAAAGCTTTGTCTGCCGCTTTGAATCCCCTGAAATGGGTGAGAAAAGCAGGGTAGAAAAGCCAACTCTTCGTCTTCCTCCATGAAGCCAGCTGGGTGACCTTGGGCTAGTCATAGCTCTCTTCTGAGCTCTCACAGCCCCACCTACCTCACAGGGTGTTATGTTGTGGGGAGAATAGAAAAGCTTTGTCAGCTGGTTTGAATCCCCTAAAATGGGTGAGAAAAGCAGGGTAGAAAAGCCAACTCTTCGTCTTCCTCCATGAAGCCAGATGGGTGACCTTGGGCTAGTCACAGCACTCTTCTGAGCTCTCATAGCCTCACCTACCTCACAGGGTGTTTTGTGGCTGCGAGAAGAACAGAAGCATTGTCAGATGCTTTGAGTCCCCCCCTCCTCCTCCTAAATGGCTTTGAGAGATGGCATAGAATAATCTCCTTCTGACAAATTCCCCATCTCTTTTGTTCAACAAGCTTTGAATAAGTGATTTGCAATTTTTGTTGATTTATCAGTGTCTCCAGCTTCAAACTGCTGAATTATGATGATGGCGATGCAATGGGTGTTCTCTTCCTGACACTGTAAAGATTTATCCGTTTGCGTGCCATTTTTATTTTTCTTAATGGCTTTCAGGCTCATCTTTTGTGTTTGTGCATGAACTAGTTTACCGCAGTGAAAACTGACAGAAAGGTCAAATATAATAATAGATGGCAATAATTAGGACCAAAGGGAAGGCTAAACAAGGCCCCTCCATTTGCACTCCCAGGGCTAATTTGAGAGGGCTGATCCAAATCCAGACGTTTTCTGATAAGAATCCTCCTCAGCTGAAGAACTCTTCCTTCCCCTCCTTCTCAGATTTTTCTCTTCTTTCAGTCCATGAATTCGTGGACTTCAGGACTATCTGTGGTTACTAGAAGGGATGTGCTGTTTGGCACTCTTTGGGTGCTGTTTGGGCACGCGTAGGCTGGGCACCACGACATTCCCGGCAACGTGGGACAGGTACGGGTTGGGTGTGGATGGGGGCATCCCCATGAGAACTGTGCCGAACCCTGGTAAGAGAGAGCAGTGCCATCTCCTTTCCTCTCCACCCCGTCTCTCCTCATTGGAGGCCAGACTGATGCCAGCCCAGCCCTGTGCCGCATTCCTCCCCCCTTCCTTAGTGCCACTGACAGCCAGGACTGGGGTGGGAGGCACGGAAACAAGTTAAAATAAAGCTTCATTCATAATAATTTTTGCGGACCAAATCCAAAACACATGGGGATGGACCTTTCCAATCCCGTGCTTGGAACTGCACCAAACTTGCATGGGGACATGGCTGAAGGGTTGCCTTTTCTACCCCCCTTTTCTCGCCCATTTAAGAGGACTCAAAGTGGCTGACAAAGCTTCCGTTCTTCTCCCCCCAACAGAACACCCTGTGAGGTAGGTGGGGCTGTGAGAGCTCAGAAGAGAGCTATGACTAGCCCAAGGTCACCCAGCTGGCTTCATGGAGGAGGTAGAGTTGCCTTTTCTACCCCACTTTTCTCGCCCATTTAAGAGGACTCAAAGTGGCTGGCAAAGCTTCCGTTCTTCTCCCCACAACAGAACACCCTGTGAGGCCTCTGATTTTCCAACTGCAATTTCTACTTCAGCAAACTGCAGTTCAGGGCATCCCTACTTAAATAGTGGGTGTTTTTGCACCTAGGTTAGGCATGAAAACGAGCACACAACCGGGATGCATCAGGTGTCTGCATTTTGGGCTGCCCGATATGATTTGCAGGTTAAATGCAACCACCTTTATACTAGAGGGCGACGGCTTCACTGCAGCAATGGCCATTTGTGCTGGTCCTTGCCATGCTGATTGGGTCACGCAGCAAGCAACTGCGGCTGTGCTGCCCTGACCCAAGCACCCTTTGCCCGGAAGAGGCGCGAAAGGTGTGTGCCAAATGCGTGGGCACCTCAGATGACTCCAGATGCAACAGCGCGTGCCCCAAGTGTCATCGTTGCCGTGGTAATGGCAGCGGTGCACATAGCATCGTGCTGGGCTTCATGTGGATGATGCCAGTGGCAGGACACCCCCCCCCCCCCGGTGCCCGAACGTGCAGCCAGACCCAGGTAAGTCTCTGAGCATATGGGGCTTGGTTTGGCATGCACTTGTAGGGAATGCACTTTCCCCATACAGCAGACAAGAAGCTAAGTGCAGAAACACCTCAAGTGGGAGCTCTGTAGATGTTGTGGCCAAACCTTGAATCAAACATGGCTAAAAACAAGAGATTTTGTTGCCTGGTACCATCTTTTTTATAGCTGCTTTACATCCTAAACCGACCCCCCACCCCAAAATGTCCCAATGGACAGAAGCTGCCATTAATTATAATCTGAATTTTATCACTTGGCTCGCATTTTTATTGCCATTTTATTTTCACTTTGGGAACCAACCTGGGATTATAAACACTGCTAACACTTCACTTCACTTTCCTAAACCAGTAACTCACTTAACATTCTCTGTCCGATTTCCAATCGAGAAAATCTGTGGCGATAAACAATGAAATTGACTTGATTTATAAGAGCCATCTTGTAAAAGTGGAGTGGCAGAATTCAGGAAGATTTACTTCACAAGCCTTCCTCTTGTTAAAAGAAGGGTTTTCTTAAAAAAAAATTGAACTCTACCAATGTCAATGGTACACATCAAACAGAAAGTTAGGGCTTTTGCACACTTCTGAGGCTTGGATTGCTCCAGGTGTCTCAGAACAAAGCCATCTGCACTTGGATTAGCTGTTCTCAGACAGGGTCTCTGTGAAGGCTCCAATGACCAGCAGGGACCAAGGTTTCTGGCCTTAGAGACCCAGGGGGATCCATTTTGGAGGTGCAATTTGGTGAGCTGCTGAAATGGGCCCCCCTGCTAAACCAGTCCACAGAGGAGTTCACCTCTACACACTGCCCTAGGCAGTTTTACCTGCAAGGTCAACTTGCAAGGTCTACCACTATTGTGGTTGCCTAGACTGGAGGTGTTTTCGCATTACAGCGAAGACGCCTCGGAACGCTTCGGCCCAAACGCGTTGAGAGCAGTTCCCCATCTGCACTGGCAGGTAAAAGACGTGTTCCAAACACATCTTTTACCTGCCTATGTGCAGACGGGGAACTGTTCTCAGCCCGTTCGGGCCAAAGACTCCCGGGCTGCTCTGACTGGCTCCTCTGGAGCCAGTGGTGGCCATCCCAGGGCCCCCTTTTCCCTCGGCTCCTGCTGTCTCCAGGAGCCGAGATCGCAGCTCCTAGAGGCAGGGGTACGCACACCTAACACCCCCCAACCCACCCTGGGTCGCGCGGGTGCATTCGTGGCCTTACCTGCAGGCTGCCAGGTTGATTCTGCCTGCAGGAGGCCAGGCATGCTGTGCGCATGCTCGTGGGGCGGCCCCTCATTGGCCAGCCACCCTCCTGGCTTCACCAGGCCTTGTTGCTGCCGGGCCGATTCTGGCAGCGGGAGGTCCGGCATGCACTGCGCATGTGTGCACCACAGCCTCCCATTGGCCAGCCGACCCATTTGGGACAGATCATAGGTAAAAACAGTTTGCCGGAAAACGAATCTTTATAGATCCATTCTCTGGCGGCATGTGCGGAAAGACCCCTAGTCCCTTCCTGGAATGGAGTGAGGCAAAGTATGGAAAGGTCCATAGACAGGTCAGAGTTTCTGTAGGCCCTCTACTTGGTTTGGACATGTCAAACATATATCGGGCAGAGGTCAGTTTGGTCTTGTGGTTAGAGTTTCAGATTCTTATCTGGTAGCCACCTGGTTTGATTCTGCCCTCTTTTTATTCTTCCTCTTCCAAGCTCCAAAGCTGAAAGCATGCAGACTTGCTTTAAAAACGTCGTAATATTAATAGAGAAGAATCAGCTCTACTGATTCTTTTATGATTTCTATTCTTAGTTTCATTTTCCATCCCTGCCATCTAATTTGGACTTGCAGCTATCACCAGGTTGAGCCAATTTATCTCCACCCCCTTGCAACGCATATAGCTGTGGGCAAAGACTGAGGTCTGCCAATCACTTATCATGAAAAGTGAACATTGTCACATTGCTCTCTTCTTTGCAAAGTCTCTGAAAAACCAGGGGGGAAGAAATTTACCATGTGGATGCTGGGGAGCAATTTTGAAACCCCAAACCTGGAGGTTTTTCATCTTGATCCTGAAGAAGAAAAAGAAGAGTTGCCTTTTCTACCTCACTTTTTTCACCCACTCAAGGGAACTCAAAGCGGCTGACAAACTTTCTGCTCTTCTCCCCTCACCAGACACCCTGTGAGATGGGTGGGTCTCTAAGAGCTCAGAAGGGAGCTGTGACTAGCCCAAGGTCACCCAGCTGGCTTTGTGGAGGAGGGTGGAATCAAACCTGTTATTCCCAGATAAGAGTCTGGCTCCTTAACCACTAGACCAAACTGCCAGGCGGCATAAATTGTATGCGGATTAGTGGTAGCGTTACCAAGAAGATTATGAAGACAAGGGTTCAAGAGCTTTTCTTTTTGGGTATGGGGCAGGATAGAAAAGTAAATAAATAAATAAATAAATAAATAAATAAATAATTGGGTGTGTGTTAAGTTTGCAAATTTTCAACAGATCTTCCAATTCACTTTTACTGGTATGCAAAGAAGATGAACAGTTTTCCCACGAAAGTAACGAAGCTTTGTGCAAATGTATAGAAATGTTTGTTTTGTAGTCAAATGTCAATTTTCAAATGTACCAACGTCCAATTCGAGTTTGAATGTCCAAATTTGGACAAATTCATACGAATTTTGAATGTGATGAATATTTGTGCATATTCCTAGTGGAGTGGGCTCCACATAACCTGGAACAATGGGACTCACTGATCCAGATTACCACCACAATAAGTGCAGAAGAAAACCCTGGGATTCCGTAGACGTATCCATTGGGTTTTCTCCGCAGATGCAGAAATAGTTTGCGATGACTTTTCTCTCAGTGGGATGCTGGATAGTCCAAAGGGGAGGGACCATTTTGCCTCTACCAAGGCAGCGTTAGAGCTGGAAACATTCAAGTGGCACAAAGCCATGAGAAGAATGGCGGCTGTGTGAGAGGAATTGCTTTACTTTGGCTCTGCTAGATGTGGTTGGAGGAGGTGCAGGATTTATGGCGCCTGGCTTTGTGGGAGTGGAGGGACAGGCTTATCAAAGGCCGGGGTGAGTCAAGGCAGTGAGGAGTGCTTGAAGACAGGGATTTCACTGTGAGGGATGTGGCACCTCAGAAAAGATGCACGTCACCATGGTGACAGGGACTGATAAAGGGGGACTTGAAGAGAAGAATTTTTACGTTTGGGAACATGCTCCGTTTTGGGTGCTCACTTGGGGCCTATTTGCACTTGGCTTTATTCTGGAATAGATCATGAATCAGGGGCTTGCTGTCCACATGCTAGTGCAGGCTACAGCAGGCCCAAGGTGAGGCCTACTAGAGCCTGCATTAGCATGTGGGCCACACATCCCTATCCTGAGATATATTCCAGAAAAGGGTCAAGTGCGAACAGGCCCTTGGTTTTCTCCAATAAAGTTACCTCAGTTACGCAGTGTTAACCTGCGGCCTGTTCAGACGTGGCCTTATTTTGAAATATCTCTCAGGGCAGGGATCGGTTGTCTGCATGCTAACACACTCTGCCAGACCTCACCTGTACTAGCATGTGGACAGCAGGCCCCTATTCCAGGACAGATTCCAGAATAAAGCCAAGTGCGAACAGTCCCTGGCTGCATAATTCCTGAGGTCCTGGGCCAGGTGGTCAGAGCATTGTGGCATTTTAAGCATGGGAAGGCCACACGTAGCTCTCAACGGCAGACCAAACCCAACCTCAGTTTCTGAGCAGTGCATCTGAGAGCTGAACAGGATGTGGCGGCATGTCCGCCAGAGGGCAGAGTTTTTTGTCTGCTTCATATTGGCAAAGTTTGAAGCATACCACAGAGACTTGATCACTGGGCAGCTGAAGAGGGCAGTTTCTGTGAGAAAATATCCCAAGGACCCTGGCATGAGGGGCAGAGGTTTCTGTGGGCAGGCCATGCTTGGCCTTGTCTCCTTGGGGAATTATCCCCCCCCCCCCGCTTCTAGATGCTGTTAGACACAGAAAGAAAGGCTGTCACCACAGACAGTGCCCAAATACCCTGCTAGGAAGCAATCATGTGGAGGTTTGCCTTCCTGGCATTACAGCTTTCTGTAATGCCAGTTTGGTCTCATGGTTAAGGAGCCGGACTCTTATCTGGGAATACTGGGTTCGATTCTGCCCTCCCCCATGAAGACAGCTGGGTGACCTTGGGCTCGTCACAGCTCTCCTCTGAGCTCTCACAGACCCACCTACCTCACAGGGTGTCTGTTGTGGGGAGAAGAACAGAAGCTTTGTCAGCTGCTTTGAGTCTCCTTAAATGGGTGAGAAAAGCAGGGTAGAAAAGCCAACTCTTCTTCTTCTTCTTCTTTCTAGCTACTGTAGATAGCACAAGCCACAGTGCTGTCTTTGTGTATTTTTGTGAGATGCCCATCTGGGCATCTGGCTGGTGCTGACTACCTGGAAATGTGCGTCCCTGCCACTGCGCATGCGCTGCTATCTGTTTTGACCTCCACACATGTGTAGTGGATGGAGCTACAAAGGACTCCCTATCCTCAAGCTAAGATAAAGTGTGGTTGCTGGAAGACCTGCAACCACTTTTTAGAGGGGTACAAGGACTTTTTAGAGGGGTAAATGGCGGGGCCAAGGTGGAGTTGCCACAGATACATGTGGCATACCACATTGGTGCCATAATGGTGCTATATAGGGATGTGCGCGAGTGCAATTATCGAACTCGATTCGTAATGAATCAAATATTTGAAAATTTGAATCGAGCCGAATCACGAAAAAAATGAATGTCTGGAAATTTGATTCGATATGAATACATTGGTATGTATTGGTATGAATAATTCTGTCCTGCCCTGTCCTGCCAGTCCAGCCTTCTCCTCAGAGGAGAGTCTGTTTGCAACGGCACAGCAGCGTGGGGAACGAGCGGGACAAAGCAGTGCAGGTATTGTGAGTCAGCGGCCAGCTCACAGTGGGGGAGCTCACAGACACCTCTGAGGATGAAAGCTTGGAAAACGAACCCCTAGAACACCCCCCCCCCACTACGTCTCTGGCAGCAGAAGCAAATCAGGCACCGATCACAGTGTTTGGCCCAGCTGCACCAGCAAGGGCATGGTGCTACTTCCCCTACTTAACTGAGCATCACACGTTGAGCCGGTGTTGCAGACCACATTGATGCAACTCCTGCCGTGCCTGTATTCTGACTCTTGGAGTCTTTTGTGACTCTGTCGAATTTCCCGAAACCTCAGCCTTGGACTCTTGCTGTGACTTGCTGAGTCTCTGGACACCCTTGACTCTGGATTGAACTGATGCTGACTACTCCTAAGCCCTCAAAGGACTGCTGTAAGCGTGTACCTGTGTTCTGCCTCGCTGCCCACACCCACCTGGGACACGACAAATTCAGACATTCGTATCCCTACAGGTACATATGCATCTTGTACAAACCTTTACGCATCCTGTGTGCTTCCCGTTTTCATCCTGTGCTCATACGTATACATACAAATGTCTGAATTATTCGTATGAATAATTCATATGAAAATATTCGTATTGGTTCAAATTCATGAATCTGAATGTCCAGACATTCATATATGAATGTCCAAATTCATTTGAATTCATGCGAATAACAAATATTTTGGGGCCAAAGCTGGATGGGGCCAAAGTTGATGGGAGACTCAACTCTTCATATCATCTTCCAGAATGTCAGAATGCATCCACGGTTGGAGCTGTGTGTTGCGCAGCTCAGGAAATGTATTCCTCCTGTTTTATTAAGTTTGCCAGTCCAGCAGGCAATAAATCAGCCATTATGACTTTGATTGATATACGCTGCCTTGGGTTCTGCTCGCTTCCTCAGGGGAATGAATGGTGTGCAGTGTGTGTGCTGCATTTAGGTGCAGTTTCTGCAGTTTTTACACAAAATTTGTGCTTGCCAGAGCTCCCACAATATTAACAGGCCTAGCCTTGTTCAATTACAAGATTTCCTGTCAGTGCAAAGCCTCCAACATGACAAGAGGGTGACAAAGCTATGCGTGACACAAATGGTGAGCTGGGTTTGGTGCATGTTTTATTCTCCATTAACGAGAACAAGAACAGGTCTTGGACCATTTCTCCTTGTCATTCCAGTTTGTGCAAAATATGTTCCGTTTGGAGGAACATCTAGGGCCTTTCCGCACATGCCGCCGGAAAACGGATCTATGAGATCCGTTTTCCGGTGGACCATTTTAAAAAAGAATGTGACCCAAAAAGGGTCAGATTCTCGGAGGCCCTGTGCGTATGCAAACGCGCAGGCTGGCGGCAGCAGGGCCGGATGGGGAAATGGATTGGGGTGGGTGCTGTGTGGACTCACCAGCACCCATCCCAAACTGGCCCTGCCGGCGCTCTCTGTTTGACAGCTGGGGCCGCCCACTGGCTTGCACCATTGGCTCCCTCAGAGCCTAAATGGTGAGACCAGCAGCCAGCTTCACCTTCGCAAGGAAAGGGGTGATGGCCCCTTCTCTTGCAAGGGGAAGTTGCAGCTGCCACCCAGCACCCCACCTGTGGCCACACGCTCGCGTTCGCGGTGCTTACCTGGTTGCTGGTGGGGCGATTCTGAGAGCAACAGGGCCGGCGTCCATCGTGCCTATGTGTGCTGCAGCCAACATTTCCCAGCAACCCTCATAAGGGTAGCTGGCCCCTTCCCATTGGTGAGCCACCCTTGTGAGGGTTGCTGGGAAATGCAGGCTGCAGCACGCGTAGGCACGATGGACGCCTGCCCTGCTGCTCTCAGAATCGCCACGCCAGCGACTCCAAACGTGAGCACGTGGCCATGGGCGGGGGGGGGGGGGAATGGTGTCAGGAGTCTTTCTGCGCAGGTGTGTCGACTGGCCAGGGCAGCACACCTGTGCAGAGAGCCTCCTGATGGCTGGCGCTGCCAGAAGCAGCCCTGGCCAATCAGAGGCACGCAGGACGCAGGCGCGCAGCCTCCTGGGACTCAATTGCCAGAATTGCGGCGACGACGAAGAGGTAAGGAGGGGATCGCTCGCGCTCTTCCCTGGGGGGGGGGCTAGGGAGGGCTTCGGAGAAGCTCCCCCTGGCTCCAGAAGCGGCAATCTGCCACTTCTGGGGTGATAGCGAGCCGCGATAGCGGAGTCCCCTGGCTCACCATGCTCGGCTCCGGCGGAGCCAGTCATGGCGGCCCAGGGGAGGGCTCCTGGAGCACGGATGTGAGGCGGGTGCTGTGCAGACGCACAGCACCCACCTCAAATCCGGATCTACGTTGTCCTTCCGCCGCTTGTAAATCCGGATCTACCCTGCATCCGGATTTAGTAAATCTGGATCTACTGGATACTGGATTTACTAAATCCAGAAGAGGTAGATCCGGATTTACTAAGGTAAATGCGGAAGCACCCTTATATGGTAGTCTCCCTGTTCATTCTGCCCTCCTCCACAAAGGCAGCTGTGTGACCTTGGGAGCCAATGTGTGAATGCTCTCCCTCCCGTATAGCTGTGGGACGGCCTGGAACAGCCGGTAACCCCCTGGGCCCAGTGTAGAACACAATTTCATGCTCTACACCTGGAACACGTGTGGCTATTCCGAATGGAATTGCTGGTCCAGTAGAGCGAATGCTTTGTCCCAGGGTGTCCTACACACGTTCCAGAGGCCCTCGTGCGAATACGCCTCAGAAGCATCTGCTCCTTCGGGGGAAAAAAAATTCCTTGTTAAATGCCATTTGCTGAACTTAAAAAAAAAATCTCATGAATCTATACACATTCTTAGATGTTCACCGTACTCTGAATTTGATTACGCAGTTTTCTATTTTTTTTTAATATACCCCAAGAAGGTTTATTTTAGGCAAATTCACTTAAATTTGCTTATTAGCAAAGAAGCTATAAAATGTTCACTATATGAGAGGAAACTGCATGTTTTACTATGTGCCCAGAATCTGAAATTAAAGAGGCCTGGGATAAATGCATTTCTACAAATTTGTCCATCTCTGCTGTGTGGACATGAAAGCTATTCAAAGATGCTCTCTACCCCTGACAGGAAGATTTAGGTCCGAGCCAAGTATCTCCATTAATAGGCACTTGAATAAAACATGAAATGCCTGCCAACCCTGCTTGCAGAAAAGGCTTCAAACTTAAAAACTTCCTATTCTTAGCGCTGACTCACAGCTCTTGCGCAATGGATTATAACCTGTGCCTCCAAATGGACCCTCTTTCTTCTGAGCGTACTAAGCAAAACGCGGCTTTCTCCTAATTCTCTCCCCCCACCGTCAATTCCCCAAACTCAAGCGTATTTCCAAGGAGAAATGGACCAAAGGATAAAAACAATAGAGCAGGGAAGACGCTTTCCAAAACATCCAGTCCAACCTTGTTACTAAAACACGTTGGGGCACATGGCCAGCTTAACTTGCCAGCGCTCCTCTTAAGAACTGCAACCATTCTTTTGGAAAAGACCCCGTAAACAGAAATAGAACAAATTTAAATTGTAATTCTTCCTCCTTCTCTCGTTCTCTCGTTCTCTCCCTCCCTGGCAGGACAACACCCAGAAGAAGCTAAGCATCAAAGCCCTGGGTGACGCTTATGGTTGTACCAGGCCCTGAAAGCCATATAATGGAAATGCCTAGTGGACCCCCAGCGCGCTGCTGTTCCAAAATATGGGCCCCACCATAGAAAATCCCCCCTGTCCCTTGCACCAGCAATCGGCTTAGATGGTTTTAAGAAAGGGTTAGAGAAATTTATGGATGACAGATGTATCAATGGCTACTAGAATGGATGCCTAAGTACATCCAGTCCAACCTGGATGACAGATGTATCAATGGCTACTAGAACGAATGCCTAGATGCATCTTTCAGGCTGAGGGGGGGAGGAACTGGGGCGCTTCAAAGGCCATCTGCTGGGACTCGAGAGCAGGAGAAGGTTTGTCCTTGTCTCTGCTCGAGATGCCCATGAGCATTTGGTGGGCCACTGTGTGCGACAGGATGCTGGACTAGATGGGCTGTGGCCTGATCCAGCAAGGCTTCTCTTATGTTCTTATGTTCTTATCTTTCAGGCTGGAGAGACAGGCAGGATGCTTCTAAGGCCATTTGCTGGGATTCGAGAACAGGAGAAGGTTTGCTCTTGTCTCTGCTTGAGATGCCCATGGGCAATTGGTGGGCCATTGTGAGCCTTTTTCCACAAGGGCTTAGAACCCTTCTAAGACCCCATTAAGAACCCAATTTGTACCTGATTGGTACCAATTGGGAAGGCCCTGTCCTCACCTGGACCCCATTGAGGGCCCCATCAGTAAGGCCCTGTCCCCATGAGGGCAGGGGAAATCCAGATTTAATGGGTCCTTCAGGCTCTTAAATCTGGATTTCGTGTGGACCTGAATAAAGGTGTCCACAACGGAGATCCGGATCTCCAGGAGGACCCCATCTTAAAGATCTGGATTTCGAAGATCCGAATCTTTGTGTCTGGATAAAGGGTGTGTGTGAGACAGGATGCTGGAGTAGATGAGCTGTGGCCTGATCCAGCAGGGCTCCTCTATGTTCTTATGCACCTCAGAGATGTGGCTCCATAATAAGGTACTCTCCTTGAGATTTCAATAATCGAGATCTCAGTACTCTGTATGGGAAATGGGACACTTTCCGTGCCTCCCATTGGCTGCTGCCACCCAATTTTCCATAGATCTGACTGGTCAATAGCTGTAGCAGGCTGGGATTGGCTAGCCGTCTGCATAGCCTCTGTTCCACTCACCCTATACTAGGAGAGTTGGCCTGAGTGTGATATTTTTGTGTCTCCAAAAGGGATGCAGAAACAGAAACTTTGGCTTGTGGTAAGTGTTTTATTATATTGTCCGTCTGTCCCTAAAGCTTCAAATGCACCCAAGAGGTGCCCTTTTTAGTGTGTCTGGTCATACCCCTTGTTTGCTGCCTACTAGAGTGATTTGGGCATTTATGTTCCTCTTGGTAGTGCTCTGGAAGTTGGCCAAACACATTAGGGAAAGATTCTGCCAACAGAAAGCTCCCCATAAAGATTAGAGGTAAAAGTCCATTTCCTTTGTGCCTGCCTGCCCTTTACTGTGCCAGTAAATTATGGGGTATTATGAAATGCAGCTCCCCCCCACCAGTTTTACTGCAGCAGCCATTGTTGTGCTGGAAAAGCAGTCTGGGCAGAGGGAAGTGAAAAATACAGGACACCGTGCCCCCCCCCCCCCGGGCTTGGTGGTTAACTGGGGAAGTTAACAAATGTTCCGTTTAGCGTTAGGCATTGTTTATACCTGACATGGTCCTTCCAAGCTCGCTGGAAGGAGGAGATCCTGCTTTGCTCTGGTCATTTGGGGCTGGGGGTGGGAGATTTAAATGGCCGCTGTCCAGAAAAGGTTTAGGGTTGCTGGTGGAGGAGTTTTATGGCAGTTTGTGTCTGCCACCCAGCCCAATCAATTTCAGGGATGTGCATGGATATTCAAAATATTTGCTCTTTGTCCAAATTCGTACATTTGTATGCAAATAAAATGTCCGGACATTCAAATTTCCAAATTTAAACGAATACGAATATTTTGAATTATTCATACAAATAATTCGGACATTTCTATCTGTGCGGGTATATACGCATCTTGTATGTACCCGTACATATCTCGTACGCATCTGTATGGGATGAAAACGAGATGGAAACGGGATGGGTACAGTATGCATATGGACGCGTACGACTGCCTGCAAGATACGCATGCACCCAAAGAAATACGAATGTCTGAATTATTCAGATGAATACATACAAATGTATCTGAAGAAATCTGGATGTCCAGACATTAGTTTTTCCTTATGCGTATGAATTTGGATTTTTGAATATTCGGTTCGTTACAAATCGAATGTCAAAAATTGCATTAGTGCACACCCCTAATCAATTTGCATCCTATGGACCTGATTGAAGTATATAAAATTATGTGTGGTATAGAAAAGGTGGATAGAGAACATTTCTTTTCTCTATTGCACAACACTAGAACTAGGGGGCATCTTATGAAGCTGATGGGTAGGAGAGTCGAATCTGACAAAGGGAAGTATTTCTTCACCCAGAGGGTCATCAGTCTATGGAATGTGCTGCAGGAAGAAGTGGTGACAGCTACCAGTCTAGATGGCTTCAAGGCAGGGTTAGACAAATTTATGGACGACAGATGTATCAGTGGCTACTAGAATGAATGCCTAGGTGCATCTTTCAGGCTGGGGGCGAGCGGGGCACTTCTAAGGCCATTTGCTGGGATTCTAGAGCAGGAATAGGTTTGTCCTTGTCTCTGCTTGAGATGCCCATGAGCATTTGGTGGGCCACTGTGTGCGACGGGATGCTGGACTAGATGGGGTGTGGCCTGATCCAGCGGGGCTTCTCTTATGTTCTTATGTTCTTTCCCATCCAGTGGCCAGGAAGGGAAGTGTGAAAGCGCTCCTGGTCTTGGCCCAGATTGAGTGATCTGAGTCAAGACCAGCCTCTGCATCATCCTCCAAGATATCGGAATGGAAGGTGCCTGAACGTCCTGCCAGAAGAGGTGTGAAAGACACTTTTGATAAAATGGAGATAGATCTGGAGTCCACAGGCTATATTCCGTGTCCTACGGACTTCACGGTTCCATCATAAACCTGACTGCGTGGCTCTGTAAGCGTCATGAAGTCTCCATTCCCATATACTTTATGAGACAGCAGAATACAGATGATGGGACTATAATAAAATACACAAAGTGCTTTCACCACTCAAGAAAAGTAGTATATAAATACCACTATGTGGTATGAGAATAGGAATGTCGCCTTTCTCCTATTCTCGCCTCACTAGGCCTATAATCAGGGACAGACGTATCTTTTTCAATGTTCCGAAATCTATTTGAATCACTCCTTTGCAGAGCAGATAGTTTTCTGTTAAAACATTTTAAAGGGGACATTCTGTTTCCAAAGGGTTGGACGGTAAATGGCTTGAATGTCCGGCAATATTTCATTTGGCAGAATAGCGTTATCAAATACAAAGTCTGCATTTAGCTGGCAGGCTATAAATTTAAGCTGTTTTGCCACCCTGAGTCTGCCTGTTCCTGTAACCACAATGCTGGGGAGAAGAGACAGACTATACCCATGAAAGACGACAGCAACTCTATTAAAGCTCTGCAGGCATCTTTGCTTTGCACATTCAGAAGGCTTATTGTTTGTTATCCTCATTACTGTCATCATTTTAAAAATATTTTGGGAGGTGGGCAGATGAATGAATAAATTTTGGGGGGCATTCTATCCAATTTGATCCTGTAAAACCCTTTTCTTTAAAGGGGTATGGAAAACTGCCTGGAGCTCCGAGGACTGCAGGTTTCATCCCACGTCTCTCCCCAGAAGGCATCAATGGCAAACCACTTCTGTATCTCTGCCAAGAAAACTGCACGGAGGGGCTGCAGTTAGCGGTAGAGCAAACAGCATGCTAAGCAGTGGGTTGCTGGTTCGACCCTCAATCTTTCACTGCAGGTAGGCAATGGCAAACCACTTCTATATCACTGCCAATAAACCAGCAGAGAGGTGACCATGGAATGGTCAAAGTTCAGTGGTACAGCAACCTGCCTCGAAAGTAGAGGGTTGCCAGTTGGTTCCTCAGTCTCTCCCTGGAAGTAGGGAATGGTAAACCACTTCTGTAGCTCTGCCAAGAAGACTGCTTGAAGGTGCCCATGGAGGTGTCTATGCAGTCAGCCAGGATTTGGCAACGATTCAGTGATACCCAAGAACAACTGGACAAGCTGACAAACACTATAGGCAAAAGTCTTGGTCGTGACTAGACTCTTTACCTAAGAAACCCTAAGCTTTGTGTTAAGAGATGCTGATGATTACTGTGCCCAGTTTAATTAACATATATTGGTCAAGGCTGAGGTCAGAGAATGGGATGGAAGATGGATAAAAATCCTTCAAGCACACAGAGTTACCAAATATGGAGGCTCCCTGTAATGCAATGTATGCACACAGCATGGCTTTTCTTTCTTTTTTGTGGGTCTGTGTGCACACACCATGAACATACAGCACACCATGCACGTACACAGAAATGGAGAGCTACAGAGACAAAAAAACATTGTGGAAATAAGTGTTTTGCTTTTACAGTTTTGCCTTTTGCTCAAGAGACTGTACAGTAACTATCATCTCCACACAAGGAGTTATCTACTGCTGAAGGAGTCAGGGGGAGGGATTTTTGGATTGTTTGTTGGTTATCTGTTGGGCTTTGTTTTTCTGATTATTCAAGAAGCCTATTCACACGAGGGCCGGAGGAAAGGACACCCTGGGGACAGAGCATTCACTTGGCAGGGCTGGTGGTTCTGTTCAGAACTGCACCAGCCTAGCCTACAGCACCTACATGTGTTCCGGGTGCAGAGCACCAAATTGTGCTCTGCACCTGGCCCAGGGCATTCATGGCCGTCCCCGGTCATCCCGCAGCTGTTCAGGAGAGAGCGCTTCTGCATGCTTCCTCCCTGACGGCTGCGGGCTCCGCCCCAGGCCTGTCCCCATTGGGTCTGGCTGGACCCAGAGGCGAGCAGGCCTGTCTGGTCCCATCTCTGGCTTCCTGCATGCCCTAGGGGACTGGATCGAATCCCTGAGGGCCTGCAGAACCCCCCCCCCAAGCACAGGCCTATGTGGGGACGTGCGCATGCGTGAGGCACTTACCTCATGCTCATCGGGTTCCAGTGTGTGCTTGTGCGCGCCGGCCGCTCTGACTGGATAGCTACAGCTAGCCAATCAGAGTGACCGGCGCACGCAGATACACAGTGCTGCCAGCCTGGCTTGCCACTTTGGAACCTGGCGAGCATGAGGAAAGTGCCTTGAGTGGGCATCTCTGCCTAGGCCCATGCATGGGGTGTGTGTGCCCGGGGGGTTGCCCTAGGGGACCCGACCCTGTCCCCTAGAACCCGCAGGAACCCGAGGAAGGAACCTGACAGGCCTGCCCGCCCCTAAGTCGAATTTGACCCAATGGGGGGCAGGCATGGGAGTGTCCCACCCCCGTGCCAGTCTTTTTGGGCTAGGCCACACAGGGTTGGATTCCCCTTTCGCACATAGGCAGGTAGGAACACGTAGCCACGTGTTCCTTACCTGCCTAGATGGGAATGGGGAAAGTGTCCCCACGTGGCCTAGCCTTTGTTCTCCATGCAGCAGCAGCAGCAGCAGCAGAAGAAGAAGATTTGGCTTTTGTACCTCACTTGACAAAGCTTTCTATTCCTTCCCCTTCAAGAGAACACCCCGTGAGGTAGGTGGGGCTGTGAGAGCTGAGAAATAGAGCTGTGACTAACCCGAGGTCTCGAGGCTGGCTTCATGGAGGTGGGCGGAATCAAACCCAGTATATCCAAATAAGAGTCTGGCTTACTAGCCACTACACCAAACTGGCTCACCTCCGTTCTGAGGAGAGCTGGCTAAGGGATGCTGAAATCTGTAGTTTGAAACATCTAGAAGGAATAAAGCTGGTAGAATCTTCTCTAGTTGTCTGATCATTCAGGGCTGGGCAGGTGTTATGATAGGGAGAGTTTCAGGGAGGTGAGGAGAAAAAATTATCTTTAGCATTTGTGGTGGATCTGGCTTGGAGAAAGGTTGTGAATGGATGTTCATGCTCTCTTTTTATTTTCTGCACCATTGCTATATTACCCTTCATTTAAAATTCCAGGGCTTTACATAACCGTAGTAGTAGCAGCAGCAGCAGCAGCAGCAGCATAAATATTGACATTTAAAGTCTAAAGTACTGTAATGGAAAAACAGATAATGAAAGAGGCTCTAGCAACTCCATTAGGGATTTCTAAAGCTAATAGGTCGGCTATTAAAGGAGATTTGCCAGGTTTCAGGATGAGATTCCAGGTTCCTGGGTTTTGCGTTTCTTTTCTGAAACTACAGGTGGGAACTATAAGCAAGAGAAAAGTCTGTTTTCTTCCACATTTGGCTTATTTTGTTTATTTAGCATATGACAAATTCACAAAGTTCAAACAATGTGATAGAACCAGGAGATCTTTTAAGATTGTCCGGTTGCAGCCCCTTCAAGATTTTAGCCTCAAAGTGACTGCTCTTTAGCACCAACCAGGTTACACATGTGTCTTAAGAAATGTCATGGACACGAGTTAGCTGCCTTTGCTCTATCCACCTTTTCTATACCGTGAACTATTTTATGTATGACTACATTGGGTGAGAGGGAGATGACAGACATGCCAAACTCCTCCACTGCCACCCGCCATTTGCCTCCCTGCCACTCACTTCCTCCTCCTGTCATCATCTCTTGCTGCCGTTTGCCTCCCCTACCCCATTCCTCAGTCTTTCATCATCCCGCTGTTTGCCTTCCCCACCGTTCTCCAACAGACAGAGGAACAGTACGAGGAAGAGGCAAACAGTCGCAGGAGACGACAGACAGAGGAAAGGGGCAGGGCGAGGCAAATGGTGGCAGGAGGCGACAACAGACAGAAGAATGGTACAGGGTGAGGCAAACGGTGGCAGGAGACGATGACAGAGAGAGGAAAGGGGTGAGGGAAGGCAAAGGGTGGGTGGCAGTGGAGGAAACTGGCACGGTGGTGGCATTCCCATTAAGAAATCTTTGGATTATTCCAGGATTCTGTAGTGAGTCCTGTTATAATCCTAAAATAGATTCCCCGGATATTCAGACATTTACTATGCAGAAACAGGGAATCCCTTCAAAAGTGTTGGGATGCCAGGGGCTGGGGCCAAATTCAGGCTAGACTAAAATGCCAGTCGAAATGCAGCTTAGGAATTCGTTGTTCCCGTCTGATGGCAGTCATGCACTTCTGGGTATTTCACGCCTTCAAACTACCCCAATACGTGCATCTTTCCACTGTGTCACCCAGTGCCAGACAAAGTGAGTGCCTGCAGTTTTCCCACACTGTTTCCTGGTTGTGTGGTCAACAAGAGAAGATTCCATAGGACCTGCACTCTACTCTGGGATATTGCTAAATAGCAAGATTTGGGATGTCAGCTCACAGGTTTGCTTGCCACATTAACTTGCACAAATGTATTTGCAACACCACAACCTTTTGTACCCATCCCAGAGTCAGTAAAGTTTCAGAATCCAGCCTTAGCCATTGGGTGGGGTGGGATGGTGAGTGAGAAACAGAACCTACTCTTTCCAAATGCTGCTTTCGAAGAGATATTTTTTAAAAAAGATGTTTAAATCTTAGTTCTTTTTGAGAGATTTTCAAGACGCCAAAGTCAAGTACGTGACTGCAAGCCATGTTCTCCCTACCTCTAAAGTCCCCATGTCCAGAACTACCCATAATTGGCAACGTTGAAAAATAATAATAATCTGGAGTTAAGAGAGCATTGAACTTAGATTGTGAAAAGCTAGCTGCTTTGCCTTGAAACTTTTTTTTGTTCTTTGGGGTTCCAGCCTCAACCCTGTTTTAGCTCTGTTCATCCATATAAGCAGCTTGATTTTCCCTGCTGGCTCACAGCCATATGAACAGCAGGCAATCAGCGTGGATGTGGAATGCATCTTGCAGGGTGCTTCTTACAGCTGGACTCACTCTGGGACTTGAACCAGTGCCTGGACCAGGAGGTTGGTGTTGATCTTTGACTTGTCCCAGGAGGGCTGGCCTAAGGCATGTTTTATTGGAGGTCAAGGTGGCACTCCCCTGTTCTTCCACTTAGGCCCTGTCTACATGCAATAAAAAGCCCATTAAAAAGCTTCTTTTGCCACGGAGCGTCTGCACGCAGAGCTTTTCTTCGGGCTTCCAGCGCCACAAAGGAGGAAAATCTGCTGCAGAACCCCCCCCCCCTTTCATACAAGTCTACCAGCGCACTTTTTGGAAGCGAGGAATTGGGGGCGGGGATTGCTGGCTGTGGTATTAGCGGGCAGGGGGTTCCTGCAATTCTACATTTAATGCCCCATCTTTCCTCTTTTTTTCTGCCTTCTCCCTCGTTTTCTCTTCAAATGAAAGAAAACAGTCGGCAGACATTTAAATCACTGTAATGAATTGCTTCCGCCCGCCCGTGATTCTGCGCATGATCGTGCAAGCGCTACAGCCGCTGCAGCCCAGCTGCCTTTGCCGGCAGGGGAGACGTTTTGGCGGATGGAGAACTTGTGAATAATGGATATTTTTATTTTGGGCGTGTTGGGGGTTGTCGCACTGCTTGGCCGGCTGACTCCCAATACAGCAAAGGCTTTCTGGTTGTGGCCGCAGTCCTTCCCCGTTCCCGCCCTCTCCCCTATCAAGCAGAGATGGGGCGGGGAGAAAAAGATGCGGGCAAAGAAAACATGGCTTCCATGGGGACAGAAGGTACGCTTTTAATGCGCGTTTTACTGAGCCTCACTTAATTCGGAATTGAACACGCATTTTTAAAGTCTGCTGCAATAGAGGGACAATAGAGAGACAAAAAAATACCATGGGGATGCCCCCTTATTGAAGCTAACAGGACTTATTGGAGCTCATCAGGACTTAGGCTAGCTCACACTTGGCCTCTTAGGTTATAATTAGTTAACATCTGCTTGCAGGAAACATTTACAGCCTAGAAATGCCCCCTGCCTGGCCAGATGTTAACTAATTATAAACTAGCTGTGGTGCACGAAATCATGCAGTGCCACTAGGGGTCACTTACCTATTTTTCTATGCACCCAACTGCATCTGGTCCACCTTTTCACTGCTAAAATGCCAAGGCATGAACTGACTGCTGCATGCATTTTCAAGTACCCATGAAAATTAGGAGTGTGTGGAAGGAGTCCCAAGTGGTGCTTTCCACTGTTAGCTCTGGGGTTGTGGTTGTAGCCTCCATAAGCTACGTGGTGGGGTGGGGACACAATTATGAGCCTCTGGCAAGTTGAATGAAGGTAGCAAGCAGAGCGTTTCTTTCTCTCCGCTGCAAGCCAACAGCTCGTAGCAGAGGATATTTAAAGGGAAAGAGGGAAAGGGACACAAAGAAAAGAAAAGAGAGGAGAAGAGAATAGACCAGCAATTTACCTTCCTGCTGCCCACCTGTGCCCTGTTAATATTTCAGAAACAACACAGCAGCATCACTGGTTTGTGGGTTGGGTTGCAACGAGGCAGCTGAATGACACTTTTGATCAACTTTCCATCCAAGGGTCACTCAGCACGTCCAGCTGCTGACCAACACACAATGCCTGCTAACGGCTGCTGCTAATGCCTTTTGTAGCCACCTGCTAGCATTAGCTCTCCCCCTCTCTTGGTCTCTCTCAATGATAAGGTTTGGGTCCATCAAACCATGGTGTTTTGCAAAGCTATGTTAAATAGGTAATTGCAACCTGCGGAAGACAGAAGATTAAGAGAAGAAGAAGAGTTGGCTTTTCTACCCCACTTTTCTCACCCATTTAAGGGGACACAAAGCAGCTGACAAAGCTTTTCTATTCTTCTCCCCACAATCGAACACCCTGTGAGGTAGGTGGGGCTGTGAGAGCTCAGTAGAGAACTGTGACTGGCCCAAGTACTGGAAATCAGGTCCACTGCAGAGGGGAGACCCTGGCTACCAATATCTCAACAGCTTTGCAGAGGTGGATCTGGGCTAACTCAATGACACTGCAGAGGAGAGACCCAGGCTATCAGTATATCAATGGCACTGCAGGGGAGAGACTCGGACTATCAATATGTCAATGGCACAGCAGGGGAGACACCCAGGATATCAGAATGTCAATGGCACTGCAGAGGAGAGACCCAGGGTATCAATATATCAATGGCACTGCAGGGGAGAGACCCAGGGTATCAATATGTCAATGGCACTGCAGAGGAGAGACCCAGGCTATCAATATATCAATGGCACTGCAGGGGAGAGACTCGGGCTATCAATATGTCAATGGCACAGCAGGGGAGACACCCAGGCTATCAGTATGTCAATGGCACTGTAGAGGAGAGACCCAGGCTATCAGTATATCAATGGCACTGCAGGGGAGAGACTCGGGCTATCAATATGTCAATGGCATGGCAGGGGAGACACCCAGGCTATCAGAATGTCAATGGCACTGTAGAGGAGAGACCCAGGGTATCAATATATCAATGGCACTGCAGGGGAGAGACCCAGGGTATCAATATGTCAATGGCACTGCAGAGGAGAGACCCAGGCTATCAGTATATCAATGGCACTGCAGAGGAGAGACCTAGGCTACCAATATGTCAATAGCGCTGCAGAAGAGAGACCAGGCTATCAATATGTCAATAGCACTGCAGGGGAGAGACCCAGGCTATCAATATATCAATGGCACTGCAGAGGAGAGACCCAGGCTATCAATATGTCAATGGCACTGCAGGGGAGAGACCCAGGCTATCAATATATCAATGGCACTGCAGAGGAGAGACCAGGCTACCAATATGTCAATGACACTGCAGAGGAGAAACCCAGGCTATTGATATGTCAATGGCACTGCAGAGGAGAGACCTAGGCTACCATTATGTCATTGGCACTGCAGAGGAGAGACCCAGGCAATTGATAACTCTGTGCACTGTAGAGGGGAGACCCATTCGACAAGCATCAGTCAATTGACCTCCAGGGGCTAATTATGCCAGTTTTTCCTGGATTGCCCTGAACAAGGGAAGTTAGATTTTACCAGTCATGTAAAACTGCATTATGCAAAACCCTGATTCTAATATAAATGATGACTTGGATTTATAGCCCACATTTTGCTAAATGGCTCCTGGAGGATAATGAGATAAAGAACAAATAAAAAGAGATTAAAATCCAAAATAATTCAACAGACATTAAGAGCCCTAGACAAATGCTGTAATGAAAGTAGCAGTGGCAGCGGCGGCAGCAACAGCAACAAAATTATTTAAAACAGTCAACAGATGTTCTGCCAAGTCCTTGCTCTAGAAATAAGCATAGAGAAACAGAATCTCATTTTGGTGCCCCAAAAGAGGGTGACGGTGCCCAGTGCATCTTGGTTATATGTAAATTTCCTCAAAACATCTTGGTGTTCTTCTGCTCTCTGAGTCTGTTTCTCCATCAAGGCACTTTAGCTGAAGACAGTTTCCCTTACTCCCCATGGAGATCTGGAGCGCTTGATTAAGAGGCAAATCAGCCTTCTGAAGTACAAAGGGAGGCATGTCACCTTGAAACATTTCTTTGCAGCCTAAGGAGAGCTGTTACATGAGTGCTGCTGACACACCTGTCCTCCCTGGTCCACCATGAAGGTACGCTTGCTAGGTTGGAGAGCAACCAAGCTTTCCAGATGGTAAACTAACATTGGGTGGCAAATGAAAAGCCCACCTGATTCACAGTGTACTTTTCTCCATCATGGAAGCAAGACCATGATTTTATGACTGACGCTTATAAAATCACACACGTGTGGAGGAGCGGCTAGAGAAAAATTCTTCTATCCCATAGCGTAAGAACCATGGGGATCTCTGTGAAGCTGATGGGCAGGAGAGTTAGGATTGACAAGGGGGAATATTTTTTCACCCAGAGGGTCATCGGTCCATGGAATTTATTGCCAGAAGAGGATTAGGCTCATGCATGGAGGACAGATGTATCGGCAGCTACCAGAAGGCCACTCAAGGCCATTTGCAAGGACCGAGGCCAGGTAAAAGTTTTGCCTTTGTCTTTGGCTTGAGATGTCCAGAAGCAATTGATGGGCCACTGCGTGAGTTTGAATGCTGGACTAGATGGGCCATGGCCCAATTGAGCAGGGGTCCTCTTATGTTTTTATAGTATCTATGGGCCTTTCCGCACTGGCTCTAAAAACAGATTTAGAGCCAGATGTGGAACGGATTTAGACATGGCTTTTGCATAGGGGCCGGAATTAGACCCCTTTGAGCAAGCCACGTCCGCATATCGGCAGGTTTTTAAACCGTTTTTGCCGCCGAAATCCTACCCAGATGTAAGACCTGAAAAAATCAGGTCTTACATCTGGCTTTCCCCCTGAAAACGGTTTGGAAACAAACGTTTCTGCACCGGAGGGGGAAAAGCCGGATTGCCGGCGCATGCCCAGCTGTCAGAGAGAGGCAGAGCACATGCTCTGCCATTCTGACAGCTGGGCAAGCCTGGCAGCCAGCTTCCCTGCCTTCCCCCTGGGCAGAGAACGGAGAATGCTCCGTTCTCTGGCGAGGGCAAGGCACCCCCACTCCTTCTGTCACCCCAACCTCACGAACAGCCCCCTTCTATGTACCTGATCGCCTCCATTTCGCCTCCATTTCGATCGTGAGTCTCGGAGGGACGGCGGCAATCGCGCACGCGCGAGCCATTGCTCTGATGACCCTTTCAGCAGCCCTGGACTACATTTCCCAGCGTCCCTGGGCTGCTGGGGCCGTCAGAGCAATGGCACGCGCGTGCGCGATTGCTGCCCTCCCTCCGAGACTCACGATCGAAATGGAGGCGAAATGGAGGCGATCAGGTACATAGAAGGGGGCTGTTCGTGAGGTTGGGGTGACAGAAGGAGTGGGGGTGCCTTGCCCTCGCCAGGGGGAAGGCAGGGAAGCTGGCTGCCAGGCTTGCCCAGCTGTCAGAATGGCAGAGCATGCGCTCTGCCTCTCTGAGAGCTGGGCAGGCGCCGGCATGGCCGATTTGGGATGGGTGCTGGATTTGGGATGGGTGCTCCGTTTCCCAATCCGGCCTTGCCGCCACGGCCCCGCGCGTGTGTGTACGCGCGGGGTCTGGGAGAAACCGTTTCTGCTCGAAACCGATTTCCCTTTGAAAACGTTTTGGCCGAAAACGGATCTTATAGATCCGTTTTCGGCGGCAAATGCGGAAAGGCCCTATGGTTTTACAGGGGTTCAGATCTGTTGCATCTTTTCCAGTTATATCTGGAGATGGTGGGTGATGAACTAGGAATGGGGCTGAAAATTTAACTGCTCCTCGTATCGAACTGAATGCAAGAAAATTTGTATCTGTTCAAATGTGGTAGGATTCTATTTGATATGAATTCATACAAATATCGAATATGAATGCATAGGTATCCAATACGTATCCCGTAACATATCCACTCTGAAAGTATCAAATCTGCTCTGAATCCACTTTGAATCCACTCTTATACCATGCTGAATTCACTCCAGATCCGGTGCAGCTGTGACTGGCTCAGCTGCTTTCCTACCTCCCCATTTCATGAATGTCCCAAAGCTTCATATGAATGTCCTGAAACATCTGTACCAATATGAATGTCAATGTACAAATATTGTAACATTCAACTCATAGACACATGAACAAATTCGTACAAATAGCGAATGTTATAAATATTTGTGCACTCAGTTTTTAAGCAGTTTGAGCAACACATTTTCACTCAAATGACAATTTCCAATAGAATGGAATTCCACGTCAATCTGTTGAAAATTGTGCAATACCAGACGGGATCCAAGGCCATTTGTTATGGACCACTTTGGCGGAATTGCGCAGCGTAGCTCAATGCAGCCTGTCCATCAATGCTTTTGCAGCTGGGAGCCACGTCAGGCATCTGTTTCCCTGTTTTGCTCAAGAAATATTCTTTTTCAGGAAGTGGTGTGGAGTTATTGCCTACATTTTCAGTTGAATACACCCTGGGTCTAGGTCAGTGATGGCGAACTTTTTGAGCTCGGTGTGTCAACATTTGCCAAAAACCCTAGCTTAACTCTGGTGCCGTGTCACATCTAGAAATATGCATAATTTTGTGATATTTGTAGCTCCAGTAAAAAAAAAAAAGGAGTTATATATTTGATATATCTATTCGTTGAAAGGAAAAACAATTCTTTACATTAGTGACTTTTTTTGCTGCTGAATTTCATTTGCTAAACCTTCAGTTGAAGGCTGGCATTTCGTACATTACAGCAAGCGCTACTAACTTCATCTGTTAGTTTCTTTTCTTGGTTTTATTATTTAATGCTGAGAAAAAGGTCTCACAGAAGTACCTAGAGGGGGAAATTGTGAGTAAAGCCATAGCTGCCGCACACAGATCTTCAATCCTCTAGTTGCCGGGAGCACAGGCGCACTGTGTGTGTGACCCAGTGGCACGATGGCGTGACTCCATTGCCGGGCACAGACAGTGCGTCTGTGCTCCTGGTATCTTGTAGGCTGCAAGCCAGAAGCAGCCTGTGGCTTACTAGATACTGAACAACAACAATGTGCCCAGATGCCTGGGTGACACTGTGTGTCACTGAAAAGGGCGTGGCTTGTCACCTGTGACACGTGTGTCATAGGTTCACCATCACACCAGGCATAAAAGCATGAGCGTTCTAGAAATTAAGAAGAAGAGTTGGCTTTTCTACCCCGCTTTTCTCACCCATTTAAGGGGACTCAAAGCGGCTTTTCTATTCTTCTCCCCATAACAGAATACCCGGTGAGGTAGGTGGGGCTGTGGGAGCTCAGAAGAGAGCTGTGACTAGCCCAAGGTCACCTAGCTAACTTCATGGGGGCGGGCGGAATCAAACCCGGTATTCCCAGATAAGCGTCCAGCTCCCTAACCACTAGACCAAACTGGCTCAACCTGGGATGTGTCTGATGCTTTTACAGGGACAGGTGCAGTGGAATCGATCCCCCCACATCACCTGATCCTTCCTGAGCTGACAGCTGGGGAATCTGAGGAACAGCACTACGTCAGGTCTGAGGGTTCCCTCCTTCCAAACTAATATGGGTATGTAGAGAGAAGTGTGCAAAGGCCTAGGCAAACTGGCGTCTTCCATTTCTCTTGCTTTTGTTTTTATTTTATTTTTAAACTCAATGTAGCTGCTTCATTTTCCCATTGCTGATTTCTTAGGCTCAATTCCGCATAGACAAACGCTGAGTCATGCCTGCCTGCTGTACAGGACTATGACAAAAATAGTCAAGTCATTTTTATCTCTTTCCTATCAGATAAAATATTACATCCCTGGGAATGGTAAATAAGTAATAAAGACGCAGGACCGGTTTCCCCAGTTCACACTTTTTGGATTAACAGTCGATGGTGCCTAAAAGTTACCAGATGTTCGGTTTGGGACATTTGTTCTGCTTGCCCTCTGCCAAAATGGGACTTTCTAGCTCTGTTAAGAGAAGGAGACAACTCAGATCTTTATATTCATTTTTAGGCATTTAGGTACATAAATCCCATTGATACTGACATCTGCTTACTCTGTGTCTCCCATACAAAAGGTGCTACCTGTCTCATCCAACATTTTCCTAGTTTCTTCCCATAAAAACAGGGATCTCAGATGTTCTTGGGAGTCTAGTCCAGGAACACTTAGGCTGCATCCCCATTATAAGCTTAATTCAGTTTCCCCAAACCGAAATAATAGAACCGGATGCAAACGCGAATTTGCCTGTTCCCATTACTTTAAACTTAATCGCGTTCTGTCCAGATTCTGAGGATCGTACGTGGCGTATGTGACTCAAGGGGCTACTTTTTAAAAGCCACTTTTCGGGGCTGCCCTGCCCTCTTCCTCCTGGTGTGAACGCGCCACCCATAACGGACCCCTTCACGGAGCCTGGCTGGGTGGCTGCTGCTTGCCTGGATGGAGGAAAACTGGCAGTGGACAGTCAGCGATTTTCCCCATTGCCCAGGGCACACAGCAGCAGCGGCAACTCAAGCAAGGGGACTTTAAACATTCACACATCTCCCAGAATCTGCCCCTGCTTTCCTTTCCCTTTCTAAAGGTCAGAACTCCAAAGAGCTAGAATTGCACAAAATTGCAACATTGTTATCAGGTGCAAAGTGGCTAGATTGCTACAGTGTAGCGGCTGCTGTGAAGGCTGGATTTTTACACTGAAATCACTGTCTTTGGAAACAAGCTATTGGGGGAGGGAAACCCTAAACATGGAATCTCATCCCTTAAAACGGTAGGGTCCCCACAGTAAAAAATGTAACACGTATCAAGCGCACAATCCAAAGTGAGACCTGTTGAAATGAAGGTTAACATTTACAATGCTTTGGGGCGATTTAACATGCAGAAAGCGTGTTAAGCCAAACTGACTTGGGGTTTGCGAGGATTGAAACCATATCGAAACCGAATTAAGCTTGTAATGGGGATGCGGCCTTAGAGGAGCACATTTTATTTATTTATTTACTTATTTATTTGCATTTTTATCCCACCCCATACCCAAAGGTCTGAGGGCGGATAACAACATTCTAAACCAGATATATACATTTAAAAAGTAGCAGTGTATATTAAAACAATAGCAGTGTCTGAAAAGTGGGAAGAGAACATGTATCCCCATTAAACCAAAGGCCAGGGCAAAGAGGTACGTCTTCACCACCTTCCTAAATGTGTACAGTGAAGGCACCTCAAGGGGGAGACTATTCCATAGCCTAGGGGCCATCACTGAGAAGGCCCTCTCCCAGGTGCCCACCCTTTTTGCTAGTGAGGGTGGGTGGTACAACCAGGAGGCCATCCCCTCCAGATCTTAATGCACAGGCAGGTCAATATGGAAGCAGGTGTTCCTTCAGATATTTGGGGCCCAAGTCACTTAGGGCCTTATAAGTCAAAGATAACCCCTTGAATTGGGCTCTGTGCAAACTGGCAGCCAATGCAACTCTTTCAAGACCAGCGTGATGTGTTTCTGGGCAGCTGTCCTGGTCAGCAACCTAGCAGCTGCATTCTGCACCAGCTGCCGCTTCTGAACCGTCTTCAAGGGCAGCCCCATGCAGAGTGCATTTACAATAGTCTAGTCTGAATAACTAGCATGGATAACTGTGGCCAAATAATCTCTGTCCATTTTGAGACCTGTGCATAAAAAAAGCTTCTTTGCATCTTGGAAGGGGGGAAAATCAGGCCAGTGGGACCATAATGCAAAATTATGGTCCATTCCATCTGAAGGCTGTAATGAAGGTCTTCAAGCAGAGACTGGACGGCCATCTGTCTGAGATGGTTTAGGAGATCCTGCCTTGAGCAGGGGGTTGGACTCGATGACCCAGGAGGTCCCCTCCAAGTCTACCATTCTATGATTCTATGATTCTATTCTATGATTTAGGCCTCTTCTGCTTCAGCCTGAATTCTGAGTACCTTCCCCGGGGTGGGGGGTGGGGCAACACACATTGCTCCCCAGAGGCATCCTAATATTGTTCTTTTTGTGGCATAAAAGGCTCTGAACAAGGAGCAGGATTTCTAATTTTGAATGCACTTTTCTCATGCAGACTACATACAGAGCTACCTTTGGTCACAAGAGGGTACTGCATGCTCCAGGTGCGGATCATCCCGCCATCTAGGTCCCCTCTCTTTCTGTCACATTGTCCATTGCTGCACCAGTGCCCACTGATGCATGCCACGAAGGGCTGATCTTGGCCTGGATTGAGTGATCTGGGCCGAGACTGGAGTGGGAGACCTAACCGACAGTGAGTGCCATGGGCCATCCACGTTGTAACAGCATAGCCTAACTTTGGAGACTTTCTGGCCTCCCAAGTTGCAGTACAGGGCTTTTCAACTCAAGAACACAAGAAGATAAGAGGCGCCCTACTGCAGTGTGGTACGCGTACCCCCAGGGGTACGGGAAGAGTTCGGTGGGGGTACGCATTGCACCAGAGTTTGGTGGGGATCACGTGGGAATATCCACTGCACCGTGCTTAGCTGCGCCCACAGAACAAGGAAAGAAATAGGCGCATATCGCAGTTTTTACACGGGATCTGGGGCCATCGTACATCGTCTCGCAACTCGTTATGGCGGAAACTTCTGTGCATCCTTCGCGCAGCTCGGGTTCGGCCATTTTTAAACTGCGGGAACATTAACAGTTGACGTTGAGCCGCGGAGCTGTTTAAACGCCAGAGAATTGCAGTGTTTTCTAACGGTCTTGTGAGGCGTGACGCGGCGTGAATATACTGCACTTCGTTGTGTATGTACCAAAAAAATAAAAAAATAAATATATTTTCATTTTTATTACAGCATATGTTTTTTATGAGGGGTACTCAGTGTTACGAAAATTATAGAAGGGGTACACATATTTCAAAAGTTTGAGAAACACTGCCCTACTGGATCAGGTCACAGCCCGTCTAGTCCAGCATCCTGTCCCACACGGTGGCCCACCAATTGCTCTTGGGCATCTCAAGCAGAAGACAAGGGCAAAACCTTCATTCTGCCCCCAAATTCCAGGAAATTGCCTTCCAACAAATCACTTGAGGCCTGCCATAGTCTGCACTAGCATGCTGATAGCAGGTCCCTATTTCTGGGATATATTCCAGAATAAGGGCCCTAGAAGTGCCTAGAAACAGCTCAATTCCAAGGCTTCGCCTGGGCTCCGGTACAATGGCACCAGGTTATAGACACCAGTAGACCAGGCCCACCATGTGCAGGGCAAATACACAGACGTGCGCTGGCCCAGTCCATCGCTTGGGGGCACAATTGCTCTCTCTGTGGATTGTGCTCTATTTATTTATTTGGATTCTTATCCCACCCTATACCCAAAGATTTCAACATTAAAATTAAATGAAGAATGAACACACTAAAAACAACACAGCCTGAAAGTGGGGAGGAGGAGCTGTTTTCCATACTTAGCCAAAGGCCAGGGCAAAGAGGTGGTCCTTCACTGCTCTCCTGAACAATGAAATGAAGGTGACTGATGCATTGCAAGAGAGAGACTATTCTAAATGATGAAAAGACTTTGATACTATATATGGTGACAGCTGCCAGATTGTTATATGCACAGAAATGGAAGCAAGATGAGTTACCGACAGAGGAGGAATGGACAATCAAATTGGCGGAGATGGCAGAAATGGACAAATGGACAAATCTATTAAAAGATAAAACAGTGAATAAGTTTATGAAAGATTGGGGCCATTTTATAGAATTTCTTTAGGAACTGGGTGTTTTGATGGAAGGTTTCGGCCTTTAAAAGAAATAACAAAAGGTATATGAAGGGAGCAAAGTGCAAAAAGACTACAAGAAGAAGAGTCCGAAGAACGGAGGAAGACACACGGAAAATCTTAAGCATTGTAATGGAATTTGTCATAGTTATGTATTGAAATGTGTTATAAATGCTTAGTGAAAATAAATTAAAAATGGATACCAAAAAAAAAGAGGGAGACTATTCTATAATCTGGGGGCCATCACTGAGAAGGCCCTATCTAGGATGCCGACCCCTTCTGCTACTGAGAGTGGTGGTACGACCAGGAAGGTCTCTCCTACAAATCTTAAGGCATTGGCATGTCGAGCTGGAAGAAACACCATTTTTGGACTAGGGTCTACTTTGATGCCTTCTCCCACACAGATGTGATGTTCCATGGAAGGTACAGCCTCCCAGTGGACATCCTCTGCATTGTAGATGTGGTTTTCCTTGCGGATTGCTAGCCAGAAGTCGAGTTCAGATCCTACTATCTGTTCCTCTCTTTCCTGTTTTCCAGTGATGTTGAACCTTTTGAGCTCGGTGTGTCAAAATTCGCAAGAAAACCTAGCTTAACTCGGGTGCTGTGTCACATCTAGAAATATCCATAATTTTGTGATATTTGTAGCACTAGTAAAAAAGTTTTATTTTTGATATTTGTTTTTGCTTTTAATAAAATACATATAATTCTTTACATTAGTGACTTTTGTTGCTGCATTTCGTTTGCTAAATCTTCAATTGAAAGTTGGTATTTTGTACACTTCAAGAACAAGCAAGCACTACATGCCCAGGTGCCAGGATGACCAGGTGTTTCACCCAAAAGGGCTTGGCGCGTCACCTGTGACACGCGTGTCATAGGTTGGCCATCGCTGCTCTATTCCCTTGCAAGACCTGACCCAGGAAACCATTCTGGGGCTTAAAACCCATGGTGGAGACCCACCCTTAAGTAACAGTGGCCGTGATCCTGACTTTCAGTATGCAACAGCTTCTGCATGCTGCATAGTTTAGCTCTTACAAGTGATGCACACCTATTCACCCTTTCCTGTGGCTAAGGAACCTGCTTCCCCTCCCCACTTCTGTTGCTGCTTTGAAGGGGGTTCTTTTTAATTCCCTTTTCTTGCTGTGACCTGCCCTGAAACCTTTGGGTATAGAGTGGGGTAAACAAGCCAACAAACAAATAAATCCTGCATCTTGCCAGCTGACTCATGAACCCTCGCCGTATTTTCTACCTGCCATTCAAAGATTTGCAGATCCCTGACTTTTAAAGAAGTGAAATTGTCTACTGACAGGCAGGTTGAAAGGATTTTGAAAACAGGATGGTGGTGGTGGGGAACCCTTAGCTTTCTGAAGAACTCATGCTGAGGGGACCTGCACTCCTGAACACTCACTCATGAAAGAGACAAAGGGCCCGTCTGCATGCTAAAAATAATCAGAACGGATTCCATGTCCGCCTCAAAGCGTCTGCATTCAAACCAAATTCAATACTGGGAATAATTAGGAAGGGAATAGAAAATAAGACAGCAAGTGTCATTTTGCCCCTTTATAAATCTATAGTGAGGCCACATTTGGAATGTTGTGTACAATTCTGATCATCACACCTCAAAAAGGATATTGTGGAACTAGAGAAGGTGCAGAAAAGGGCAACCAGAATGATTAAGGGTCTGGACAACCTCCCTTATGAAACCAGGCTGCAACGTCTAGGCCTCTTCAGTCTGGAGAGACGGTGTTTGAGAGGGGACCAGATTGAAGTATATAAAATTATGCATGGTATAGAAAAGGTGGATTGAGAAAATTTCTTTATCACACAACACTAGAACTAGGGGGCATTTATGAAGCTGATGGGTAGGAGAGTCAGATCCGACAAAGGGAAATATTTCTTCACCCAGAGGGTCATCGGCTTATGGAATGTGCTGCCGGAAGAGGTGGTGACAGCTACTAGTCTAGATTGCTTCAAGGAAGGGTTAGACAAATTTATGGATGACAGATGTATGAATGGCTACTAGAATGAATGCCTAGGTACATCTTTCAGGCTGAGGGAGGGGGGCAGAAGCAGGACACTTCTAATACCATTTGCTGGGATTCAAGAGCAGGAAAAGGTTTGTCCTTGTCTCTGCTTGAGATGCCCATGAGCATTTGGCGGGCCACTGTGTGTGACAGGATGCTGGACTAGATGGGCTGTGGCTAGATCCAGCAGGGCCTCTCTTATGTTCTTATGTACTTGGCACAAAGGATTCAATTTGTGTTAAAAAAACAAACCCACTTCACAAGTGTTCTGCATGTAAAATAAGGGCCTAACACGTATTGTCCTGGTGCCATGCGGACCCTCCCAGAGGGGATGCATGGGAAAATAACCTCGCTTGCTTGCTTGCCTCCATTTACACTGCTAGGAAGGCAACATGTTTGCGCTGACGTAGATGAACTGTCAAGGAGATGTGTGCACCTCAAGCAGAAGATGAAGGCAAAACCTTCACCTGAGGCCTTTTCGCACACGGGTTTTGGAATGCTTGGAAGACAGCCCAGAACGCGGCACTCGCATTGCCACGGCCGGGTTTGCATCCCAGCTCTGATAGCCGTGGGCACACCCCCCCCACCACCAGCATTGGCTGAAAAGTGGCCTCACAGCTGACGCGAGCTGCGCTGATCACCAGCCTTGCTGGGCTGGTGATCGCGCAGGCGCGCCGACGCCGGGACAGGGAACCCACCAATTCGTGGGTCCCCTGTGCCAACTAACCACGATTCGTTGGTTCCCCTCTGCCATCTACTGGGGTCGGGGTGCCTGCATGATCGCTGGCCGGGCAAGGTTGCCGACGGCCTCGCGCACGGGGACGTGGCTCTTCCTGGCCCCAGCAGCCCCACTGTGGCTGCCAGAGTCAGGGAGCCACCAGGATTGGCTTCCTCTTGCCCCTTTCTGGGGTGGGAGGAGGCCGATCTGGGGCTGGCCGGGGCTGAGGGACCCCTTCTTAGATGGAACCCACGTGGGTTTCGTCCAAAAAGGCTTTCCCCCGACCCCGATCGCACCCATCTGCGGGGTGTAGGTGCCTGGATGTAGGTGCCTATACCCCACAGATGACCCACACACACCTTCAGGGCCTGGGGACGCGATGGGCGCGCACGGAGCTCCTACCTGTTCTGTGTCCGGGCTCGCAATGAGTCCAGGATGCCGGAAGTTCACATGAACTGCTTGTCCAATCGGGAGCCGCTGCGCACACACGTGGGGTGTGCTTCCGGCGTCCCTCGCTCATGGCAAGCCTGGATGCCGGGAAGGTAGGGGGCGATCAGGTGGGCGGCTGGGGGTGGGGGCGATCAGGTGGGCGGCTGGGGGTGGGGGCGATCAGGTGGGCGGCTGGGGGTGGGTGCGGTGGGTGGGGGTGGGGCGCAGTGGGTTGGTGGCTGGGGGTGTGGTGTGGGGGTGGTGGGGGTGATCTGCACGGTGTAGGCGCC
The DNA here is from genome assembly GCA_023333525.1 of Aspidoscelis tigris stejnegeri. Lineage (NCBI taxonomy): Eukaryota > Metazoa > Chordata > Lepidosauria > Squamata > Teiidae > Aspidoscelis > Aspidoscelis tigris. Next base: position 85,220,645 of record JALMGA010000006.1, on the reverse strand, counting down.
TAGATCCAGGCGCCTATACCTCGCAGATGGGCATGATCGGGGTCGGGGGGAAGCCTTCGGAGACCGGAGACATGCGCTCCGATCTCTGAAGGGGTCCTGCCCCATTGGGAGCTTGCCCCAGGCCCCTCGATGGGTGCCCGGGTACCTTTGTGCCAGCCGCACAGGGCTCGATCGAGCCCCATACAGCCGGCACAAAGCGGGGCAAGCGGCCTGACAGCGCTGCCCGCCCCTGGGTGCTCGCACCCAATGGCAGGCAGCCTTGCAGGCCATATCCCCGCCCCTGGCCGGCCTTTCCCGGCTAAGTAACTTCCGAATGCTTTCAGCATTCGCACACAGGCCTGCAGGAACGCATTTACACGTGTTCCTGCGTTCCTGTGTGTGAATGCTGAAAGCGTCCTGAAGTTACTTAGGCCTCGTGCGTAAAGGCCTCTGCTCTTCATCCCTTGCAAATGGCCTTTAGAGGCATCCTGCCTGTCCCCCCCCCCCCCAGCTTCTGAACAGATGACAATTTAAAAGCGGCAAAGATAATATTATTACAGGGTTTTTATGGGATTCCAAATGGGATCAATGAAACAACTTTTACAGCAGTTAGACATCTTGAATATCCTTCACTAGGCAGGAACCAAACAGACGGGATCCTCCATTTCAGAACTTCTGAAACAGTGTTTAGATGAAAATTCTTTCATCTAATCCTGATGCCCTTCTTTGTTGAGAAAACAGCTTTTTCAGATTGCCTTATTAGCATGCAAATCTGCCCTGATTAATTGCACAGATATTTCTCAATAATTGCATCATTATGTCTGGAGTGATAAAGGAGGCAGCTATGCAAAATAACTCCCCAGCTCCAAAGAAGGGTTCCAGTCAATGCTGAAGCATCTTTTCACAGGTGGCCTTTGCCACCTTGCATAGAAAGACACCCAGAAAGATTCTGAACCCTCTCCTCCCCCACTATGGGGGGAGGGGCTTACTTGCAGGGCTGGTCCAATGGCTTTTTTTTGCTCTAGACAAGAGCTCTTCTGCCACACCACCAGAAGTGGCGATAACAACCACATTGGATGGCTCTGAGATAGGGTTAGGCAAACTCATGGAGGACCATGGCTGCTAGAATGGATGCCAGGTTGGGGAGACAGACAGGATGTCTCTAAAGGCCACTTGCAGGGGTTCAAGAGCAGGTGAAGGTTCCACCTTTATGTCTTCTGTTTTTGATGCCCACAAGCAATTGGGGGGCCACTGTGTGAGACGGGATGCTGTACCAGATGGGCTTTGACCTGACCCAGCAAGACTCCTCTTATTTTCTTCAACTTGACATGCCTGCTATTTAAAATATTACCTAGGACTGTGATGGCCAACCTATGACACGCATGTCACAGGTGACACACCAAGCCCTTTTGGGTGAAACACATGGTCACTCTGGCACCTGCTTGTTCTTGAAGTGTACAAAATACCAACTTTCAATTGAAGATTTAGCAAACAAAATTCAGCAACAAAAGGCATTAATATAAAGAATTGTTTGTTTTTGCTTTTAATAAAATACATATATCAAAAATATAACTTTTTTACTAGAGCTACAAATATCACAAAATTATGGATATTTCTAGATGTGACACAGCACCCGAGTTAAGCTAGGTTTTCTTGCGAATTTTGACACACCGAGCTCAAAAGGTTCGCCATCACTGATCTAGGAGGAGTAGATTAACGAACTACATCAAGCCAACCAACCAAGGTCACATCCCCATGCACTTTACAGTCTGAATTGAATCTGAATTTGATATGGAGCGTCCCCATGCAAAGCCCCCAAACCGGGCTACATGCGGAACAAATCGCCCAAATCCGCGGTAAATTTACTCCCCTTGAAAACTGTTCTCGCTGCGGTTCTGGAGGCAAGCCCAGATTATTTTGGAGGTATGGGGACACTCCCGGGCTATTGGGGAAGGAGATTGGTGCTTGCATCATTGGTGGGCAGGGTTTCGCCTGTGCTTTCTTCTCCTGTCCTGCGTGCTGTGATTGCAACTGTTTGGGCATTTTTAAAAAAAAAAAATATAAAAGGGAAATGATGAAGGGGTCAAATGGTTTTCCTTTTTAAGATCCAGAACATAAGATCCCTACCAGATGGGCCCAGTGTCCCATCTAGTCCAGCATCTTTCCCACAGTTCTCAGACACCTGCATGTAGACACTCATGAGTAACACAAAAGGTTGATTTGCTTACAGACTCCCAGCAGCTAGTCATTAGAGGCACTGTGCCTTCTTCATCAGCCCTGGGACAATTCTGTGGTGGACAGATTACCAGACTACCAAGCCTACTAGGAGCCTCTCTTCCTGGTTCACCTGGGGGTCAACTTTCCCCCCTATAATCTGTGCAGAATAAAAAAAGTCCCAGTTTAAGAGAAAGAACTCAGTTGTTATGACCTTTTCCTGTGCCAGACTTTGTCCAGAGACTGGACCATGGCTGGTTTGGAGCTTCCACATGCACCTATGCTGTCAGTTTAGGTGCCAAGGGGGGAAGATTCTCTGGAAAAGATCTCAAACTTGATAAACACAACTTAAGGCAAGTTTGCTCGCTGCTGGGCTAGCCTAGCCTAGCTTAGCTTTAGTGGATGCATGGAGATCTGAAGACACTTAAGCCCATTACTTTGCTGAAGGAAAGCAGATCTGGGTTTGGATGGGAGACCTCTCGGAGATGACATATAGTATATGCTGCCTTGGGTATGTATCAATGTAATGGCAGGATTTAATGCAAAAAATTACCTCATTGGAACACAACCTGATATGTAAAAATGTAACTTTCACATGCATTCCACAGGTGTGGACCACAGAGATTACACCTGGCTTGGAAAAAGCTGTCTTGGCCAAGAACATGGCAGGATGGGTTGCATGGCTGCTTGACTACCTGGCCCAGCTTACCTTCAAAGCTGGGGTACCTGAAGGCCACAAACATTTCACCGCGGGTCCAGAAATGACCCAGAAGTTGTCCATCTTCTGAAAGTCAGCAAGCTGTACCTGAGCTCCAGAAAGGGTATATGGACTGTTCCTGCTGCCACCTGTCTACATAGCCATGGTGGGAACCGGGACCCAGACTGGTGCGCATGAAGAATGTATTTCGTAGTCTTCTCCTTTGGTGCACAGTGGTGTGCAGAACCAGACCCCTGATGGCGTGGTCCAAAATGACCATGCAGAAGTTATCAAAGTGTCTCAGATTCTCCTCCTAAGGCAGACCTGGGAAAGATTTCTTGTCCGAAGTCCTAGGGCCTGTTCGCACTTGGCCGTATTCTGGAATATAACTCAGGATAAAGGTCTGTTGTCCACATGCTATTGCAGACTCTGGCAGAGCTCACTTGGGGCCTGCTGTAGCCTGCACTAGCATGTGGACAGCAAGCCCTTATAAGAACATAAGAGAAGCCCTGATGGATCAGGCCACAGCCCATCTAGTCCAGAGACCTGTCGCACACAGTGGCCCACCAAATATATTATTCCAGGATATATTCCAGAATAAAGCCAAGTGCGAACAGGCTCCAAGAAAGCCATTGCCACTCAACTGAGATAAAACTAAAGTTTTGAAAACTAACAGTGACCCCTTTTCATTCAGGTTGAATTAAAAAAAAAATACTTCTCCCTCCTAGGGGTGTGTACCAATGAAATTTTCAGGATTCGATTTGATTTGAATAGAATATCCTAAAATTCAAATCAATTTGAGTGTTTGAAATTTGAATGTATTCACATTTGATTTGACTTGAATCAGTTTGAATCTATCTGTGCAAATTTTCTATTTGAATTTGCAAATACGAATGTCGACAACATTTGTACGTGCCTGTACACACCTGTATGCACCCTGGTTTCATCCTGTACGGATCTGTACAAATGCGTACAGATGCAGGAAACATGCGAATGGGGAAGCATGCATCGTGTATATATCCGTACACATATTGAATGTCTGAATAATTTGCACAAATAGATTCAAAAATTTGCTATTCATTTGAAAGTTTAAATTCGAATTTATGGTCATTTGATTTGAATCTGAATGTCCAAATGCAAATGAATTTGATCAAATTTTGAATATCCCTATTTCCTCCTCATCTGTAATCCAGTATACCTGATGGGGGCATGGGGGAGGGATGAAGCTCTGAGTAGAAGGCTCCCTTTGACTCCCCCCCCCCAAAAAAAAACACACTCAATGGGAAATGCTTGGTGAAGCTTTGGAAACCAGAAGAGACATGGGATTTTCAGTTAAGAGGCCACCTGAATCCAATGCATTAACCTTTGCCCTTCTCCTTTACCACGAGAAGAGGTGGTGACAGCAACCAGCCTGGATAGCTTTAAGAAAAGATTAGATAAATTCATGGAGAACAGGTGTGTCAATGGCTAGGCACCACTTTCAGGCTGGAGAGACAGGCAGGATGCCTCTAAAGCCCATTTGCAGGGGCCTGAGAACAGGTGAAGGTTTTGCCTTAGTTTCCTGCTTGAGATGCTCAGAAGCAACAGGTGGCCACTGTGTGAAAGGCAAGATCTTGGACTAGATGGGCTGTGGCCTGATCCAGCAGGGCTCCTCTTAGGTTCTTATAGACAAATTCACAGAGGACAGGTGTATAAATGGCTACTAGGTGCCACCTCCAGGTTAGAGAGACAGGTAGATGCCTTTAAAGGGCATTTGCTGGGGTTTGAGAGCAGGTGAAGGTTTTGCCCAGAAGTCATTGGTGGGCCAATACGTGAGACACGATCCTATCTAGTAGGAGTGTGCACAAATGCAATTTTCAAGAATTGGTTTGATTCAAATCCTTAAATTTCAGATTTACCCAAATTCGATTCTATTAAGCAAATTCGAGTCTATTTGTTCCAATTTTTGATTCAAATTGGCACTTACATACATTGACAACATTCATTTGAGCCCTTAAGCGTTGTTACACATCCTGTATGCATCTTGTAGTTATCCCGTATGCAACCCGTTTTCGTCCCGTATGGGTCCGTACAAATGCGTACGGATGTGGGAAAGATACATATGTGGAAGTACACACCATGTACGCATCTGTACGCATATGAATGTCCGAATAAATTTGAATAATTCGAATGAACAGATTCGTTCAAATGTTTACATTCGAATTTATGGACATTCAATTCGAATTTGAATGTTGAAATTCGGATGAATTTGATCAAATTTCAAATGTCTTCACATCCCTAGATCCTTAGACCAGATGGGCTGTGGCCTGACCCATCAGGGCTCCTGTCTTGTTCTCCCATGATTATATTGCTCTGTTTATATTTTGTCACGAAGGGCAGGGCGGAAGCGGCAAATGTGCACAGTTGCGCTCAATGGATGCATGGCGAGAAAGGAACCTGGTTTGATTTAAAACAACTATTTACTAGATCCAGCAATATAGATTCTATGAGTGATATCAGGCCAGCAAGCGTGCTGGAAGCCTCCTTTCTTCACACTGGTGCAGGCTAGGGAAAACCCCACCTGGAAACCTCTTCCCACCAGCATGCAGAAGGGACTGTCCTTGTATGTTTGCTGCTGTTGTATACCAGAAGAAACAACCATATGAAGGCCACAGAAACATCTCTATGAAGGTCACCTGGGAGATGAAAGCAGGACCCTTTTTTGCGTTTATTCAGGATGCGTGTCTCTTGTCTCATACCAATCAAGGGGCGTCTTTGCACTACAGCCAGAACGGCTGTAGTGAACAAGGCTAAGATGCGCAGGAATGCTTTATCCATTCACACGGAGGGAGGCAGGAACGTGTCTACACATGTTCCTGCCTGTCCTAGTCTGGAAAGGCCGGGATGTGGGAGGGACGCTCTTTCCCCAGCCTCCTGCCGTTGAGTAAGGCAAGACCCAGGGCAGGAGGCCTGTTGGATGCCTTCCCTGCGTTCCCACTTGCCCCTGGGACCCAGATCGGGCTCCTAGGGCCAGGGGGACCCACAGCCCACACCCCCAACCCACCTCGGGGCTGCGCTCGTGCAAACGCTCCTTACCTGCTCGCCGCTGCACAGTAACTGGGGCGATCTGGCCAGCTGCTTTTCGTGCCTGTGCGCCGCGTGTTCCCTGATTGGTCAGGGACCCGCACCTGCGCAGATGGCCAGTTGAAGGCAGGCGGGTCCCTGACCAATCAGGGAACGCATGGTGCACATGCGTGAAAAGCAGCAGGCCAGACTGCCTCAGTTGCGGCGTGGCGGTGAGCAAGTAAGGAGCGTTCGCGCATGCATGCCCCCGGAGTGGTTTGGGGTGAGTGGGGCGTGTGTCCCCCTGGCCCTAGGAGCCTGATCTGGGCCCCAGGGAAAAGAGGCACCTGGGCTCTCCACCCCTGGCTCCACAGGAACCAATGGGAGCAGGCCGGGGGAAGGGGTCCAGCTGTCACGGAGGGAGAGCGTGCAAACGCTTTCCCTCCAGTGCAGCTGTGGACACATCAGGACGCGCCAAACGCTCCGGGACGGTTTCAGACCACTTCTTTGTGCTCTGAAACCGGAATGCATGGAGGGCGCTCTGGGATGGGCTGAGAGGAACCGCCGGCCCACAGGAGCGAACGCTCCATCCCCATGTTCCGGAACCCCTCGTGCAAAAAAGCCTAAGATCTTTTCAGGCTTATCTCCCAACTCCTACCCTGAGACTGGTTCAAGAGATCATTTCAACTTCCTCTTAATTACAGCAACTTCCTGAAAAGAGACAACAACTTTTTGTTTGCTTGTTTTAGCTGGCTTCAGAAACCCATCACTCTTATTTCCTGGGTGCGTACTTTTCATTTGTGCCACGCACAACAACTGCATTGTTTCAGTTTTCAAATTATTGCAAAAAGGCAGAGTGTTCACAGGCTTTAAACATAAACAGGTAAACGTTCAAGGAGCAAACGTCCAAGCTTTTGTTTTGATTTCTGGCTTCCGAAAAGAGAGTGCACCTTTTAAATTAAAAGAGTTTTAATTACAGATGGTTTTGAAATAGGTTTTTGAGTCTTCTGAACCGATGGGGTTGATTTTATTATTATTTTTAAATGGAGGGTGATCAGAAAATGTATGAAAAACAAACACAAAGTTCCTTATTGAAGTACAAATGGGTAGGCGTGGAGTTGCCTGGTTCCTGGGAGCAGCTATGGGTCAGGATCTGACCACTTTTGGTGAAGGACTAGTGGGTTCAGCAGTTTTGTTTCAGCGCGTGTGGTGTTGGGACAGCAACTGTGGAATGTTTGTGGTGGTGACGCGGAAGGGGTTGGAACATTGTGTACTGAAGAAACAGAGCAAATGCAGAAGCAGGAATCGACATTTTTGTGGCATGTGTGTGTGTGTGTGTTTGCGTCGGCAGGGACAGTATTTTTGGTGCAGAAATCACATGTGAGCAGCACGCCGTTGGGCCCCTGGAGTCCACCCCAATCATGAATCCCCCTGGGTCCTGGCAGATGCTTTTAGAAATAACAGTGACCCCTTTATATGTATCTCCAGAGAGATTCTACTTTTGAACACGAACAGACTACTTCGCTAGCAAGAGGCCTGTGGGTGGATGGTGGGACTTCAGGCAGGTAGATTTGAATGGGGATATTTACGTGGTGGGGGCGGGGTTTCTCTGCCCCCCCCCACACCCTGTAGGCACCTTACTGACAACATCAGCTTTGCTCCACAACACGTATGCATCTGAATCATGCCAACAAAGTCACAGCCTTCTTGGGTCGGAATGAGCATTTATCAGCTTGCTAAATGGAAAGAGAGAAAAGGGGAATTGCTGTCCACCAGGATCACCCCCTCCACACACACACACCTAGGACTAGTGACCAGCAGTGACTTGAGAGGTAGGGCCTGACCCAGAATCCTTTGCCTTAAAAATCTTTGGACACACACCTACGGAATATAGCAGCTCAATAAATGTTTGTCCTGGACAACAATGGTGTCTGACCCCCAACTGATATCATGAACCTGCTGCTGAAACCATGGCTTTCAAGCGAGAGGTCAAATGTAAGATAGGACAACACTCTAGTTCCAAGATTTCTCATAAATGTTCTCATCAAAGTTCTGTTTCTATGCACTGCACATGTCACAAACTGTTGACTTCACTAGTATCGTAAGGAATGAAATAAACCCAGAACATCTGCTAAAGTCACCTGGTCTGAAGGCAATGAGAAGAGCAAGGGGAAAACAATACCTATACCAGATGGACCACTACTGGTCCCCTTTGAGAGAGGAAATGGCTATCAAAATCTGCCCAATGGTTTCTTAGCAGAACTGGGATGAAAGATCAGGTCCACTGTATGGTTCAGACCAGCGGATGATAGAATCATAGAGTTGGAAGGGACCCCTAGGGTCATCGAGTCCAACCTGCTGCTCAATGCAGGGCTTCCTAAACCATCCCAGATAGATGTAGGTCCAGCCTCTGCTTGAAGACCTCCACTGAAGGAGAACCCACTACTACTCACCGCTCCTTGCAAATCTGAATTGGTGAGGTGAGATTTCCTTTTCCTCTAGCAGAACCAGGTGAAATGCTCTTTGTGGACTGTGCTCTGTCAAGTTTAGGAAGGGTTGGAATTCACCTGCTCAACATGTGACCACAACACAACAAAGCCAAGACTTACCAAAAAACAGTACGAAAAAGAAAGGCAGCCAGCAGAGAATGAAAACCCCGACCACGATCGCAAGCGTCTTGGCCGCTTTCTTTTCCCTGGAGAACTTCAACAGGCGTACGGACAGGGAGCTGCGGAAGGTGTGTCCTTTGCCCTTGGTGCTGGCGCTGGAGTCCTCAAGAACGCTGCGGCAGTGTATTCGGAGCACCACCTCCATGGACTTGTTGCGCTCTTTCTTCACCCCGGCCTCCAGGCTCTTGGTGGTCCTCCTTGCCACCACGTAGATGTTGAAGTACATCACCAGGATGACCAGGAGCGGCAAGTAGAAGGAGAAGAGGGAGGAGAAGATGGCATATCCTGGTTCCATAGTGATATGACAGGTCTGGTCATTATCGGGAGGTTCCTCCTTCCACCCCAAGAGGGGCCCGATGGAGATGACCATGGAAGAGAGCCAGACCACCAAGAGGATGACTACGGCCTTCTTCTCAGTCATGATGGTGGGGTATTTGAGGGAGTATTTGACCCCGATGTACCTATCCACTGAGATGATGCAGAGGCTCATTATGGAGGCAGTGCAGCAAAGAACGTCCACCGCAGCCCAGATGTCGCAGAAGATGCGGCCAAAGACCCAGAGCTCCAGAACCTCCAAGGTGGCCGAGAAGGGCAGCACGGTGGTGCTGAGGAGCAAGTCCGCGATGGCCAGGTTAATGATGAAGTAATTGGTCACGGTCTGCAGGTGACGGTTGCAGGCCACTGAGAGGATGACCAGGATGTTGCCTACGATGGCCGAGAGGATGAAGATGGCGAGGAAGACGCCGACCCCCACAGACTGCAGGCTCAGGCTCAGAGCCACGGAGGTGCTGTTGGAATCTCCATCCTCGCCTGCCCATGACCCATTGGCGCCCCCTTCGGCCTCTCCCGTGCGGTTCCCATTCAAGCTGGCATTAATCCGGTCAGAGAAAGTCATTCTTTTCAGAAAGGTCCATTTGCCATGGGGGATGGAGGGATCACTGTGATGTGGGCGCTGAGCCCACCAGCCGCCAGCGGGCTGTCACCACCACCACCACCACCTCAGCTTCTGTAAGGGGTCTGGCTCTTTCCCTCTGCTGGCCACACACACAAGGGGAGGCTCTCTTCTGAACCCACCCATATCCCCTCCTCTGCAACAGGGACACACCCTCTCTGCAAAGGTGAACCCCCAGGTTGGTCTAGTGGTAAGGGAGCCGGACCTCTTATCTGGAAACACTGGGTTTGATTCCACCCTCCTCCACGAAGCCAGCGGGGTGACCTTGGGCTAGTCACAGCTCTCTTCTGAGCTCACACAGCCTCACCTACCTCACAGGATGTCTGTTGTGGGGGGAGAAGAACAGAAGTTTTGTCAGCCACCCGGAGTCCCCTTAGATGGGTGAGAAACGTGGGCTAGGAAAGCCAGCTCCTCCTCCTCCTCCTCCACAAAGCCAGCTGGGTGGCCTTGGGCTAGTCACTCACAGCACTCTTTCTGAGCTCTCACAGCCCCATATGTTCTGTTGTGGGGAGGAGAACAGCAGCTTCGTCAGCTACTTTGAGTCTCTTTAAATGGGTGAGAAAAGTGGGCTAGGAAAGCCAACTCTTCTTCTCAACGGCCCCCCCAGCCCCTTCCTCAATGCCTCTTCCTCTTGCATCCACACAGGACAATTCTTTGGCCAAGGTGCTGCTGGATCTCCAGGGGTGGCCCTCCCCTCTCTCTCAGCCCCCTCCCCACGGGCACCCAAAGTTCTCGGGCTACCACAGTGGGAGAAGAGTTAGCCTTTTCCATTAGTCTTCGCTTTTGCCCTGACTCACGATTTCCTTGTTCGAGGGAGGATACCTGGATTTCACTTTCCACCCCCACCTTCCACCTGCACCCCGAAATGTTTGTGGAGGCACCAGCTTCCCTCGCCCTGGACTTTTGCTGATACCTGCCCTACGGATGGGTGGGTCTTTTTGGAAAAGCCCCCTCGAAACACAGCGACACCTGCCCCCCTCCAGCCAGCCAGCAAAAAAGAAAAGAAAGAAAAGAATAATAATAATAATAATAAACCACAGCAAAATTCAGGGACAGAAGGAAATCGCTCCTTTCCCCTTTTCCTCCATGCAGCTGCTGCTGTTTTAGGCCGGGCAGGAGTTTTGCGAAAGAAGATCCGCTCGTCCGTTTTGCTCCGTTCCGCGCTGGATCCCAGGCGATGCGATGCGATGCGAAAGCGATGCAGCGGCGGGAGAAGCCAGCCAGCCAGCCAGCCAGCCCAGCCAGCCGAGGGGCCGTCGGGGGAGCCCCCCGCCGCCGCCTCTGCAGCGAAATCCAGGCTCAGGCCACGGGATGAGGAGGATGCAGGAGGAAGCGGCGGCCGCGATGCTCAGGTGTGCAAAGTTCGCACGCCGAAACGATGGGCGGAGGCGGAGGCGGGGGAGGTCGTGCGGGTGGGCGACGGGTTGCTTCCTCCCACCGGGTTGCTGCCCGCTTACGGCGCCGGCGACCAGACCCTTCCCGGGAGCTCCTCCTCGGGGACCCGTGACATTTTTCCAGCCGGCATCGGGATCGATGCGCAAGTTTGGAGGACGAAAGCGGAGCGAGCGCGCTTGCTCGGCCGGCAGCGCTTGAATGGAGTTTCCCCGACCGCAGGAGGAGGAAGGGAAGCGCTCTCTGCTCCGCAGCCGCCGGGAAGGAAGGAGGCAACCGCTCGGGGCCGGAGGAAGGAGGCTCCTCGCAGCGCCAAACACACACAGGCACGCGGGCGCGCACACACCGACAACGACCGCACACGCACCGAAAATAGATCCATTGAAGGATTCCCAGGTCCTGAGAGCCAGCGAGAGAGCGAGCGAGGCGGCCGAGAGGCGCTAGAGGGCAGCAGAGAGCTGATCTGGACTCCCCCCCCCCTCGTGGCCGAGACGGGGCTCGTTGCCTTCTAGTCGGTGGCCGATTGCAAGTCCTGCTGCCTTGTTGGACAACTGGGAAAGAGAAGAAGGGGCGGGAGGGAGGGAGGGAGGAAGGAAGGAAAGGTGGGGAGGAAAGGAGGTGGGGAGGGAGGGAGGAAGGGGAGGGAGGGAGGGAGGGAAGGAAGAGAGGGAGGCAGGCAGGCAGGCAGGAAGGAAGAGAGGGAGGGAGGGAGGAAGAGAGAGAGGGAGGGAGGAAGGAAAGGAAGGGAGGGAAGGAGGGAGGGAGGAAGCAAAAGGGAGGGAGGGAGGAAGGAAGGAAGAGAGGGAGGGAGGAAGGAAGAGAGAGGGAGGGAGGGAGGAAAGGAAGGGAGGGAAGGAGGGAGGGAGGAAGCAAAAGGGAGGGAGGGAGGGAGGGAGGAAGGAAAGGAAGGGAGGGAGGGAGGAAGGAAGGAAAGGAAGAAAGAGAGAGGGGGGAGGGAGGTGCCACTGCCACTGGACTCCCCCTGCCCTCTTTGGCGGTGTGCCCTTGACACATTGATTGGGTGCATCAGTTCGATTGCAGCGGGCTGGCGGTTGTGTGTCAAACATGTGTTTGAGCAACGAAGTCCAAAGTCAGATCAGAGGCTATGTTTGTCCTGCTGGGGCTGTGCCTCAGGATAATGGCCATGGAAAGGCGCCCTTACTATTCTGGGACGGGGAATACTTAATCTGGAGTCCAGAACTCCTCATCTTGACCCTGGGGCCTTTAAACCTCTCCCCCCACCCCCAGCTGACTTCAGTTTTTTGGCTGAGATTTTTTTTAATATTTGCCAGTGCCACAGATAAATGCAAAAGTACTGGGGTGATGGTTTTAATTTGGCAAACCAACTGAGCCAGTTTGGCCTAGTGGTTAGGGAGCCGGACTCTTATCTGGGAATACCGGGTTTGATTCCGCCCTCCCCCATGAAGCCAGCTGGGAGACCTTGGGCTAGCCACAGCTCTCTTCTGAGCTCTCACAGCCCCACCTACCTGTCAGGGTGTCTGTTGTGGAGGGAAGAATAGAATAGTTTTGTCAGCAGTGTTGAGTCCCCTTAAATGGGTGAGAAAAGTGGGGTAGAAAAGCCAATTCCTCCTCCTCCTCCTCCTCCTTCCCCCCTCCGGCCCCCATAGGCAGGAAGTTCTCCTGGACTTGCTTTCTAAGCTGATGAAGGGCCTGAAAGCTCCTGCTGCTGCATCCTTTGATTACCTTTAGAAAGGCCTGAGAAAGGAGAGACAGGTAGGATGCCTCTAAATACCACTTGCAGGGATTCAAGAGCAGGTGAAGGTTTTGCCTTTGTCTTCTGCTTGAGATGCCCACAAGCAATTGATGTGCCACTGTGTGAGACAGGATGCTGGACTAGATCAGGGCTCTTCTTATGTTCTTATAGGGCTGGACAAATTCATGGAGGACAGGTGTATCAACAGCTACTAGAATGTATGCCATATCCAGGCTGGAGAACAGGTGAGAGCCTCTAGGGCCATTTTCAGGGAATTGAGAGTAGGTAAAGGTTTCACCCTTGTCTTCAGCTGGAGAATGTCCAGAAGCAATGGGTGAGCCACTGCATGAGACTGAATGCTGGACTAGATAGGCTGTGGCCTGATCCAGCAGGGTTTCTTTTATGTTCTTTTAAGGTTACACAAATTCATGGATGACAGCTGTGTTAATGGCTACTAGAATAGTTGCCTAGGTACCGTCTCCAGGTTGGAGAACATGCAAACAGCTTCTAAGACCATTTGCGAGGAGTTGAATGCAGATGAAGGTTTTGCCTTTGTCCTCTGCTTGAGATGCCCAGAAGCAGGTGGTGGGCCACTGTGTGGGATGGGATGCTGTACCAGATGGGCTGTGGCCTGATCCAGCAGGGCTTTTCTTATACTCGTCATGTTGAATCTGGAGCAATTTTAATGGGATCGTGGTAGCTATGTGGAGGCCGCTGCCTTCCCTTGTGTTCACTCGGGCAGGAATGTTTGAACTTTGGGACTGCATTCCAAGTAAACATGATGGTTACAGTCAAGAATGGGAAAGGACTAGGCGAGGTCAGGTCTCTCCCTTCCCTCCCTCTGTGTTAGTTCAACGGGGGAGCCTGGTCAGGTCTCAAGTTCAGCGGCATGTTTGGCTGATGGCGAGGAAAACAAAGTTGGACCCAGCGGGAGGGAAATTGCTTTATCGCATTTTATAGTCCTCTCTTTTCTCTCCATCAAAAGCCTTGCCTAGTTCACTCCTTGTTTTCTGCCAGGAGGAGACAACCCTAGAACCAGTGGGCGGGAATTGCAGGAAAACCGGGTTTCCCCCAGAATGAAGATAAAGCTTCCTATAGATAAGAATTGTTTGGAGCTTCATGGATGGCCGGGGCACACAGTGGCCTCTCCTTCAGTTGGAAGATCTGAGCAGCAACTGGACAGCCATCTATCAGGAAGAGGTTGGGAAAGTTTCTTTCTTTCTTTTTTAAGACAGCAAGCCCTGTGATCTCTGCTTATTCAGAATCTTCTTGCCCTCCTTCAAATCCACAAAATGCTCTCAAAGAACAGGAGAGAGGCCTATCCTTTGGTCCTGCAGCTGAGATGACAAGAGGAAAGGGTGACTGGGAGGGAAGAGGAAAAATAAAGACCTTCGTAGGTCAGATGATGTTGTTCCATCAATGGCAGTCTGATGGTACAGCTCACAAGCCTGCTATTAGCGATCTGCACGAATCTATTTGTTTGAATTATTCAGACATTCGTATGTGTACGGATATGTACACGTTGCGTACTTGCCTGAACGCATCTGTTCCGCATCCGTAAGCATTTGTACAGATCTGTATGGGGCACAAATGGGATGCATACGGGATAAATATGGGATGCGTATGCATGGTTACAGACGCGTATGGGATGTGTAATAATGCGTACGGGCACATACGAATGTTGTTGACATTCGTACGTGCAAATTCGAAAAAAAAATTCGGTCAATTCAAATCAAATGTGGATAAATGCAGATTTTAAAGATTCAATTCGAATTGAATTTTCAGATATTCGATTCAAATCAAATTGGATCCTGAAAACTGCATTTGTGCACACCCCTGCTTACTATCTCTTCTCCCTCCCTCAGCTGGCTGGCTCTAGTCTAAAAATAAAAACAGAACTTTCCCATATTTTTTTGTTAGGAAGGCAAATTGCTGTAAGATTTCTGGATGGGAATCTCACCCCCAACCATTCATTACATGCTCTTCATTCTGTATTTTGGCTTCATCCATTTTTCTCACTGTTTCTGGACAAACTGAATTGTTTATTTCGAGAAAAATAATCGTATGTCCATACACATTATTCCTATGAAATGGTGCATGAAATTTTATAGAGGAATAGAAAGAGTTTTTTCAGATGAAGGGCCTCTTCTTTGTCTTCACTTGTGGTCCTCCATATGTCCTGGACTACATGTCCCAGCATTGGGCTAACATGGAATTCTGGGAGTGGTAGTTCAGGAATATCTGGAGAACCCACCCCACCCCAGGTGGGCAGCTTGCTTTAGAACATAAGAACATAAGAGGAGCCCTGCTGGATCAGGCCACAGCCCATCTAGTCAAGCATCATGTTACACACAGTAGCCCACCAATTGCCCATGGGCATCTCAGGCAGAGACAAGGGCAAACCTTCTCCTGGTCTCGAATCGCAACAAACGGCCTTAGAAACATCCTGCCTGTTCCCCCAGCCTGAAAGATGTACTTAAGCAACCATTCTAGTAGCCATTGATACATCTGTCGCCCATGAATTTTGTCTAACCTTTCCTTAAGGCCATCTAGGCTGGTAGCTGTTACCACCTCTTCTGGCAACAAATTCCATAGACCAATGAGTATCCTCTGCCAACTTGGTTTCTCTTCAGATGCTTTGGACTACAAGTTGCCCTCTCTAACATCTCGTTTTCTGCTCAACCTACATGGACTCTGGAACATTGCTGACTCTTTCCCCACATTGTCTCTCTCCAGAAGTGTTTGTGACCTAGGCTACCGCTTCAGGTGCCCAGGGCCCATTGTGGCTAAAGATCTTAAACATTCTAGTCCAGACATAACCACCCCCAGGCGTGTGATATACAATCTAGATGATGAGTGGGGCGGACTTGGGCGTTGTATCTCCAAGTTTGAAGGCACGCTATGCCTGCTGTGGTGTTTGGTGCCTGCCCAAGACCTGGAGGCAAGGGCACAAGATCATGCTCTTCCACAGATGCTACAAAATGCCAGTGTGGAGTGGAGAGGGTGTCTGTTCAGGTGCCTCTTACGGTGGTCATGGATGGAAGGTCTTGGTTTCCCACCACTATAGATTAGGGGTGTGCACCAATGCAATTTTTGACATTTGTTTTGTAATGAATCAAATATTCAAAAATCCAAATCTGTACGAATAAATAAAAAAACATGAATGTCTGGACATTCGACTCGATACGAATACATTCGTATGCATTCATACAAATAATCCAGACACCTGTATTTATATGGGTTCATAGGTATCTCTTACGTACCCATACACAGCCCATAAGCATGCCGTATGCATCCTGTTTTCATTGCGTACAGAATAACGTGAGATATTCATATTCACTCGAATTCGGAAATCCAAATATCAGGACATTCGATTCGTATGTGAATGTCCGAATTCGAAATGAATATTTTGAATATTCATGCACATTCCCACTATAGATGTCCCCATTTACGTCTTGCCTTCAGAATATTTATTTATTTATTTATTTATTTATTTATTTATTTATTTATATTTCAATTTATATGCCGCCCCATACCCGAGGGTCTCTGGGCGGCTCACAACATTTAAAACAGATGTATAAAAACAGTATCAAAAATAAAACAAATTTAAAAATACAGTTTTAAAAGTACAAAACAGTTAAAAACATCAGCGGTTTTCAGTGAGGGGAAGTGTGGGGAACATTTAACCAAAGGCCTGTGTGAATAGGAACGTTTTCACCGCCTTCCTGAATAAGAACAGAGAAGGGGCCTGACGCACCTCAAGGGGGAGACCATTCCACAGCCTGGGGGCCACCACCGAGAAGGCCCTCTCCCGGGTACCCACCCGCCTAACTAAAGAAGGCGGAGGGATCACCAGAAGGGCCTCCCCTCCAGATCTAAGAACACGGGCAGGTCGATATGGGAGAAGGCGCTCCTTTAGATATCTGGGACCCAAGTCATTTAGGGCTTTATAAGTTAAAGTTAACATCTTGAATTGGGCTCGGTAGTGAATTGGCAGCCAGTGCAGCTGGTTTCTCCCATTTGATTCAATGAGAATTGAATGGGGGAATACTCAGCTCTGTTCGAATCCCTCCTGTGAATGTAGGGGGCTTTGGTTTTGTGTGTGAAGAGAACCCCCCTCCCCATCCTCCCTTCCCATCATGCTCTGCCTCCCCCACTCACCTGTTGCTGCTGCCACCATTACATGCTAGTCTAGGGCCCACATAGTCATTCTGGAGGTGCACATGCATTTCCCCCATCTGGGCATAATTTCTCACAAGATTTCCCATGATCCCTGGACAGGGGAGGTGTGCGTGCAGCTCCAGAAGGCCTATTTGGGGCCTCCGGGCAGCCCCTGAAGGGGGGCAGAGGCCCACTCCTGGCCTCCAGTCCCCACCGGCTGCCACCCCTTACCCCCAATGTGGCTGTGGTCACATCCTCTGCCACCATTCATGTGATGCTCTGAGGCTGAAATGGAGGCTGTGTTTGTGGCCTCCGTGGGAGTAAGGGAGCATGGGGGGGGGATGGGATGGGATGGGAGGCTGGGAGTGGCCAGATCTGGACTTCATTGAAGCTTCTACAAAGCTTCTATGAAGGTCGGAACCACTAGATTTGTGGCTGAATGGGGGGCCCACTGAATGGAGGCCCCTTTTGGTTCCCGTGCGAATGTTAAAATTTGTATGAATCCACATGGATTTTGAATGGCACAAATGTTTGTCGTCATCCTTCTCCAGAAAATGGACAGGAGGTAATGTAATTCATATATATGTATGTATGTATGTGTATATATATATATATATATATAGTTCCTCTTCTCCCTTAATGTTAACAGGGAAGAAAGGCAGACCTCCTCAAAATTGCTTTCATTGTTGAAGAGCTCATCCGGCCTGCGGTTTCTCTAAATCTGTAATTGCAATCTGTCCTCTTGAAACTTAAGTTGGAAGAGTCTCATCCTGCTGCCCTCTAGAGAGGTGGAAAATGGGGCCTTGCTCACGTGGACCCACAAGTGCTGCTGAAAAGTGGTTTCCACCCCACACAGGAACAGGATGGAAGCTGCAGCGGTTTGTTTTGGAAGGACAGAGAATCTGATGTGGAAAGCCTTTCTTCCAGGATTTTTTTTTTGGGGGGAGGTAGTTAAGGAAGGGTGATCAGAGCAAGAGTTTATTGACTTTTTTCCTGGGCATCTTGGAAGCAACTGTGTGAGGAAAACCCTTTGGAACGTTTGGCTGGTTGCTGAGCTTAGCATTTAAATATTTATTATTGTCCTCTCCATGTGTTTTTGCTCTCAGTCCTTAATATAACTGTTGGATGCACTAAGATAATGAAGGGCCCTCTTGCTTTCTTTGCCAGGATCCAGTTTGGTCTCGTGGTTAGGGAGCCAGTCTCTTATCTGGGAACATAAGAACATAAGAACATAAGAGAAGCCTTGCTGGATCAGGCCACAGCCCATCTAGTCCAGCATCCTGTCGCACACAGTGGCCCACCAAATGCTCATGGGCATCTCAAGCAGAGACAAGGACAAACCTTCTCCTGCTCTCGAGTCCCAGCAGATGGCCCTAGAAGCGCCCCATTTCCTCCCCACCCCCAGCCTGAAAGATGCACCTAGGCATTCGTTCTAGTAGCCATTGATACATCTGTCATCCATAAATTTGTCTAACCCTTCCTTAAAGCCATCCAGACTGGTAGCTGTTACCACCTCTTCTGGCAGCACATTCCATAGGCCGATGACCCTCTGTGTGAAGAAATACTTCCCCCTGTCAGACCTTACGCTCCTACCCATCAGCTTCATAGAGTGCCCCCTGGTTCTAGTGTTGTGCGATAGAGAAAAGAAATTTTCTCTATCCACCTTTTCTATGCCGTGCATAATTTTATATACTTCAATCAGGTCCCCTCTCAAACGCCGTCTCTCCAGACTGAAGAGGCCTAGACGTTGCAGCCTGGTTTCGTAAGGGAGGTGTTCCAGACCCTTAATCATTCTGGTTGCCCTTCTCTGCACCTTCTCTAGTTCCACAATATCCTTTTTGAGGTGTGGTGACCAGAATTGTACACAGTATTCCAAATGTGGCCTCACTATAGATTTATAAAGGGGCAAAATGACACTTGCTGACTTATTTTCTATTCCCTTCCTAATTATTCCCAGCATTGAATTTGCTTTTTTTGCTGCTGCCGCACACTGGGTTGACACCTTCATTGAACTGTCCACCAAAACCCCGAGATCCCTTTCCTGGTGTGTTGTAGAAAGCTCAGACCCCATCAGTTTATAGACGTAATTTGGATTCTTGGCCCCAATGTGCATTACTTTACACTTGTTAAGATTAAAGCACATTTGCCACTTGGTTGCCCACTCACCCAATGCTAAGAGATCCCTCTGGAGCTCTTGGCAATCTCTTTCAGATTTTACTACCCTAAATAATTTAGTATCATCAGCAAACTTTGCTATTTTACTATGTACCCCTTTTTCTAGATCATTGATGAATAAATTAAAAAGCATTGGTCCCAGTACTGAGCCTTGAGGGACCCCACTTTTTACTTCTTTCCACCCTGAGAAATTGCCGTTTACTACTACTCTCTGCTTTCTGCCCTTAAGCCAGTCACAAATCCAGGACAGAACCTGTCCTTTTATTCCATGGCTGGTGAGTTTACTCAGTAGCCTTTGATGTGGGACTTTGTCAAAAGCCTTCTGAAAGTCCAGATAGACAATGTCCACTGGTTCACCTTTATCCACGTGTTTATTGACACTCTCAAAGAATTCCAACAAATTTGTGAGGCATGATTTACCTTTGCAGAAGCCATGCTGGCTTTTGTTCAGCAATGCCTGCTGCTCCATATGCACACTAATTTTGTCTTTAATAATGGTTTCCATCACCTTACACGGAACTGACGTTAAGCTAACTGGTCTGTAGTTGCCTGGATCACTCCTGGATCCTTTTTTGAATATTGGTGTTACATTTGCTACCCTCCAGTCCTCAGGTACGGAGCCTGATGTTAGGGAAAGATTATATATTTTTGCTAGAAGGTCGGCAATTTCGCATTTGAGTTCCTTAAGGACTCTTGGATGAATACCATCTGGTCCCGGTGACTTGTTAACATTTAGTTTATTAAGACATGCCAGGACCTCTTCCTTGGTTATTTCTGTACAGTTTAACTCTTCAGAAAACACAGGCTCAGCTACTGGCATGTGTCTTCTGTCTTCCTCCGTGAATACGGAAGCAAAAAGTTCATTTAGTCTCTCTGCAATCTCCGTGTCTTCTTTAATTACCCCTTTCTCTCTTTTACTATCTAGTGGTCCAACTGCTCTCCTGGTTGGATTCCTACTTCTGATATACTTAAAGAAGTTCTTGTTATTTCTTTTGATGTTTTTAGCAATGTGCTCCTCAAAATCTTTCTTAGCTTTCCTAATGGCCGTCTTGCATTCGTGTTGCCAGTGTCTATGTTCCCTCCTGTTTTCCTCATTTGGACAAGCCTTCCATTTCCTAAATGAACTCTTCTTGTTTTTAATGACTTCATCTACTGCATTTGTGAGCCACATTGGTTTCTTCTTGGACCTAGAAGTCCCCTTTCTTCTTTTAGGAATGCATTCTAGTTGCACTTCCGTTATTGTGTTTTTAAGTAGTCTCCATGCATTTTGAAGTGATTTAACTCTTTTGACTTTCCCTTTCAATTTCCTTTTCACTAATTTCCTCATTTTGGGGAAGTTTCCCTTGTGAAAGTTTAAGGTCTCTGTGTTAGACTTTATTAAGAACTTACTCCCTGTATTTAAGTTGAAGGTTATTGCATTGTGGTCACTGTTCCCAATTGGATCAGCTACAGTGACGTCCTTTACCAGGTCCTGAGCATTACTTAGGATCAAGTCCAGGACTGCATTTCCCCTGGTTGGTTCCATGACCATTTGTTCCATGGAACAGTCATTTAGCAGGTCTAGGAATTTTCTCTCTCTTTCCTGAGTTGAACAGGAGTTCACCCAGTCTATGTGAGGATAATTGAAGTCCCCCATTATAACTACCCTATCTTTATGGGCTACCTCCTTTACCTCCTTCTCCAATTGTTCATCTCCTTTGGACGTATGGTTGGGAGGACGGTAGCATGTCCCTATTGTTAGACTTCCTTTTTGGCTTGGTATTTTTATCCACACTGGGAATACCAGGTTTGATTCCTCACTCCTCCACAAAGCCAGCTGGGTGACCTTGGGCTAGTCACAGCTCTCTTCTGAGCTCTCACCTACCTCACAGGGTGTCTCTTGTGGGAAGAAGAACAGAAAGCTTTCTCAGCTGCTTTGGGTCCCCTTAAATGGGTGAGAAAAGTGGGGTAGAAAAGCCAATTCTTCGTCTTCCTCCACAAAACCAGCTGGGTGACCTTGGGCTAGTCACAGCTCTCTTCTGAGCTCTCGCAGCCCCACCTACTTCACAGGATGTTCTGTTGTGGGAGGAAGAATATAAAGCTTTCTCAGCTGCTCTGAGTCCCCTTAAATGGGTGAGAAAAGTGGCGTAGAAAAGCCAACTCTTCTTCTTTTCCTCCTTCTCCTTCTCCTATTCCACTGGGATTTAGAGTTCAATCCCAGATTCCAGCCCTGAAAAAGTTTAATTCTTTCCTGTCCCATTTCTTTCCTCTTTGTCTCTGCCCGCCTCTGCATTCCTCGCGGTGCCGCTTTTTAATAATTAGCACCATCTTTCATTGCCTTTTGCATTTTCAAATCGTTGACATGTCATAACCGGCTTTAAGATTTCACAGCAAACTAGTTACGCATCTAATCTGAGTCTTGTCTACACAAAAAGAAAGAAGAAGAAGCTAAGCCAGTTAACAACATTCCCCCACATTTTCTTTTCCCGCCTGGGGTGCCTGGGGTGCCTTCCTTGGCTTTCATGCAGCAACAGGGTTTTTAATCCTAGCTAAAGCACTTCAAGTTCTTGCTCTAATGCTTCTTTCCAGGGGCTATTCCTTCACACCACGAGTCACCCCCAGGCCACTAAATTTTGCTTTGAACCAGGACATCTTGAATTCTGTATTTAAATGCAAAGTAATTATGCACGCGCTTTGCATAAACTGGTGTTTATTTTGTTCCAGATCTGAAGTTTGTCTCTCTCTCTTTCTCCCTGTAGATGTGAAATTATTTTGGGCAAGAGAAAAGAAGTGGAAAAAAAAAGAAAGAAGTGAAAACGAACCAGAAGCATGACTGCACAAGCGATTTAAATCAAGAATAATCACTTTGGCTTCCTCCAGATGTTGGGTGCCATTATTCTAGAAGGAAGTATCAAATATTGTTCTCTGTTCTACGCTGGTCAACTTCTTCAGAATATGGTGCTGAAGAGATGCTTGTCAAAAGAAATAATTTGGCCCAAAATATTTAAAGGAACGTTTTCTTCCATATTGACCTGCCAACGCCTTAAGATCTGGAGGGGAGGTTGTACCGCCACCCTCAGAAGCAAAAGGGGTGCGCACAAGAACATGGCCTTCTCAGTGATGGCTCCCAGACTGTGGAATAGTCTCCCCTTCAAGGTGCACCAGGGACCTTCATTTTACATGCTTAGGAAGGCAGCGATGATGCAGCTGTTTGCCCTGGCCTTTGGCTAAATCAGGACACAGCTTTTTCTCGCCACTATCAGATACTGTTATTGCTGTAATATGTTCATTTTTGTATTTTGTTTTAACATTGTTACCTGCCTCGAAACCTTTGGGTAGGTGGTGGGATAAGAATGCAAATAAAATTAGCTAAAATAGGCAGATGTTAATAGGCTGGGGGAATGACCTCAGAAAGCTAGAAAATTAGATGAAAATCAGCTGGGGAAGGCTTCACTGGAAACACCATTTATTTACATTGGGGTATGGAGAGTTTGGATTTTTAACTATGAGGTATGTTGATTTTGGGTGTTTGTCCACTGTCAGAAAGTACCCATTTTTGCACCCATTAAGGACCTATTTGGATGTGAGCTGGATGACCCCATTTCCACCACGGCACCCATTTGGGATACATTTGTTTCCACCACCCTGGGGAAATCAGGATCGTATGGGTACATCTCAGCCTTTAATCTGGATTTTCTGTAGACCCCATTAATGGGGTCTACACTGGAGTCTTTAGCCAGAAAATCCGGATTAAAGGGAGCTATTTCCACGGTAAATGGGCAATGGGGTCTAGAGGAGGCTAGGGGGAAGGGATGCACCCATGGGGGGGAGCCCCGAAATCCCAGCTTCAAAGTGATTTTGGAGTCATTTCAAAATCATTCCGAAATGACTCCGAAGTCACTCTGAAGAGATTGGCAAACACTTTGGAGAGGCTCTGGAGCTGTCAGCGCGGTCCGTTCGCTATTAGCGCAGACCGCGTGGACTTCCCTCCGGAATCCCTCCGAAGCAGTCAGCAAAGACTTTGGAGTCTCGCCGCCGGTCTCTCCAAAGATCAGCGCAGACTTTGGAGGCGCTCCGGAGCGATTTCCCGCTGACATCGCGGGCGCTCTGGGGCTGCCTTGCACTGACTTCGGAGAAATTCTGAAGGGACTCTGGAGCGGCTTCGAAGTCTGTGCCTGTCTCTTTGGAGGGACTTTGAAGAGTGCACCCCCCCTGTCTCCCGAAACACCTGGGGTGACGGACAGACCCCTTGGGGGTCGATCCAGATTCCCCACATGGGTGCAAAGGTGTTTCCACAGCAGGGAGGTTAGCACCCATTGCTAATGGGTGCTACACCTCCCGTGGAAACACACTGGGTGCTTCTCTTAATCCAGACTAGCCCTTGGATCTGGATCTTCTTCATCAGTCATATCTGCAACGGATCCAGAGTGCATTCAACATGATTAAGAGTGGATTCAAAGTGGATTCAGGGTGGATTTGACTTTTCAGAGCAGATATGTTACCGGATACATATCAGATACATATCAGATATCTATTGGATACCTATGCATTTATATCGGATATTTGTAGAAATTCATATGAATACATTCATACTGAATAGATCCTACCGCCTTTGAAGGGGATCTATTCCAATGAATATGAATTTTCTTACATTCAGTTTGATACAAATAGAATGCAAAAAACCCCATTCATGCACATACCTAGTGATGAGTTTAAGACCAGACCAAAACCTAGGAACTCCTACCTGGCCATGAAATTTCACTGGGTTAGTTCTCAGACTATCCTACCTCACAGGGTTGTTGTCTCAGCCAAACCTATCTCGCAGAGTTGTTGCAAGATAAAATATAGTGTAGGGAAATAGTGTTTGCTATCCTGAGCTCTTTGGGGTGGCTGGAGGGAAAGAAAGAAGTCAGGATTCAATACAAAACAAATCTTTTCTCCATTTTTCTCGATAGCAGGTAGAATGGTAACTCCTGCTGTTACCAATTGTAACAGAATTGCTTTAAGGCAGATTGCTGCTCTCCGGGGACCTTCTGCATCTTAATCCATCTGCCTTGGAAGTCTTGTAGGTTGCAATGAACTCTGAGCATCCTGCTATCTATTTTTTTTTGACAATTCCATTTTCATAGCAGAGTGGTTGTGCTGTTTCTGTTGGACAGAGATTAGCTCATGGCTATTGTGCCAGATCTATGGTGAAGCACATTAGAGCAGGTCAGACTGATATCATGTAGCAGGAGAAAAACAGAGAATAGGTGGCAATAATGGGATTCTGCTGAGCAGGCCATGGCTCTCTCCTTCAGCACCATGGAGAGCTCCTTGTGAATGCGGGAGTTGCAAGCTTACTTTTGCTTGAGAAGAGCTGAGACCAAGGCAGCTTCCAGATTAGAAGATTAAATCTGCAGAATTTAAACAAATATGCTGCTTACCTGCTGTGATAGGAGGACTTGCTGTGTCCACTCCTGTTGGAAGTCCGCAGCTTTCTCCTTGGGGCTGCAAGACTTCCATGGCACGCGTCACATGGGAAGGGGCAGCCAATGGCAGCTCAGCTCTCATTCAGTGTTCTAACAGTCCTGTCCAGACTGGCAGGAACATTCAGATTTATCTTAGACTGCAGCATGAGTGTTGCTCATTCCACAGTAAGTTAAATTTGAATGCACTGCTGTTTGCAGGATCGGGCGTCAAGTGTGATGCCCACACCTTGGCCCATAGTCAACAATTAGGCAATATCTGGGCAGGTGTATCTGCACATGCAAGAGGTGTTTCCAGCATAGAAATGCCCCCGTACCTGACTAAAAGTTGCCTACTTGCTGACTAGGTGTGGATCACGAAATTGTGCTCCATAACTTTATCAACCTTTACCCCATCTTAACTGCAAGCATCCAGTGGTGACCATCCACACCTCTGTTGACCGTGGAGGTCATCAGAGCTGCCATGCGAGAGTACTCGCAGCTCCAATGGTCTCCTGACACTACTGTGATTGTGCAGACCACCAGCGTTGTCATAGCGAAGGCGCTGATGCAGACCCAGTTGTGGAGGGTGCCACACAGAAGATGGCGGCACCCGGAAGAGGACCAGATGGTGATCAATTGTGAGGAGGGTAGGCTAACATGAACTAGTGATCGCAAGTGTGAGCACAAGTCAACGTTAACTGATTGCACTGCTTTCCCGTCCACGGTATCTACCAACACTAGCGTGTTTTGCAGGCACCAAAAGCAGAAGACAAAGGCAAAACCTTCAACTGCTCTGGAATCCCTACAAATGGCCTTGAGAGGCATCCTGCCTGTTCTTCCAACCTGGAGGCAGGACCTGCCATCCATTCTAGAAGCCATTGATACATAAATAATCCTTTTTTAGAGCTATCTGTGCTAGCTGCTGTCAGCACCTCTTCTGGCAGTAAATTCCATAGACTGATGATCCTCTGTGTGAAAATATACTTCCCTTTGTCAGTCCTAATTCTCCTGCCCATCAGCCTCAGGTTCTGATGCTGTGTGACAGAGAAAATAAATCTTCTCTCTCCACCTTTTCCACACTGTGCATGATTCTATATGCTTCACTTGTTCTCTTAATTGCTATCTTTCATAGAATTATAGAATCATAGAGTTGGAAGGGACCTCTAGGGTCATCAAGTCCACCCCCTGCTCAATGCAGGATTTCCTAAGCCATCCCAGACAGATGTAGGTCCAGCCTCTGCCTGAAGACCTCCAACGAAGAAGAACTCGCTACCTCCTGTGGCATCCTATTTCATGGCAGATCATCGTCATTGCCAGGAAGTTTTTCCTAATATCTAACCTATATTGACTCACTTGTTTCTAGTCCTCCCATCTTGTGCAAGTGAGAATAGGGACAATCCCTCTGCACTGTGACAACCCTTCAGATACTTGAAGACCGCTATCATGTCTCCTCTCAGTCTTCTCTTGTGTAGGCTAAACATTCCTAGATCCTTCAACCTTCAAGGCTGAAGAGGTCCAGACTTTGCAGCCTAAATCTGCATGGTAGATGTTCCAATCACGTGGTTATTCTGGCTGCCGTTTCCTGCACCTTTTCCAGTAGCAGAATGTCCTTTCTGAGGTGTGGTCACCAGAACTGTACACAATACAGTGGTACCTTGACATACGAGTTTAATTCGTTCCGTGACCTTGCTCTTATGTCAAATCGCTCATATCTCAAATCAATTTTCCCATTAATCCATTTCCAGCTCCCAAAACACCACCTCAGTTGTTTTTGTTATGTACTGTACTGTATTTACATACTCGTATCTCAAATCTTGCTCTCATCTCAAAGCAAAATATCACTCGCTCGGCAGCTTGTATCTCAAAACACTTGTATGTCAGGGCACTTGTATGTCGAGGTACCACTGTATTCTAAATGTGGGAGAGAGGAGTGCTGTTGTGCCCATGTGGATATGTTGTCAAACACAGTGAGCCACTTTGGTCTAGTGGTTAGGGAGCCAAACTCTTATCTGGGAATACCGGGTTTGATTCCACACTCTTCCATGAAGCCAGCTGAGTGGTCTTGGGCTAGTCACAGCCCCCTTTATGAGCTCTCATAGCCCCACCTACTTCACAGGGTGTCTGTTGTGGGGAGAAGAATAGAAAGCTTTGTCAGCCGCTTTGAGTCCCCTTAAATTGGTGAGAAAAGTGGGGTAAAAAAGCCAACTCTCCTTCTGAGGCTAGCATTTAAGATCTCAGCCCTGATGTTCACACAAGCTTTGAGGCCAACATGGAGGCTTGTCTGGAACAGTGCCATGGTGCATATGGTGCTACTCCATGTCTTTCCATGCTCTAAACCAGTGACCTGGTTGGTCCAGATCCAGCAGTTCATACCATGGATATGTATGAACTCTCTTCTTCTTCTCCTTCTTCTCCTCCTCCTCCTCCTCCTTCGTGTAGCAGCCAGGTGTGACAAGGAGCTGTGCCCATGTTCTGCTTGTGGCTTCCCCCCCGTTGCCCATTGTGAAAATCACGGCCCATGGCCACATGGATCTTCTGGCCAGATGGAGATAGCTGTTACGATTCTGCATTAATGACGAGCAGCGTACAGCAAGCAATCCTATTGGAAGAAATACACATAGTCCTTGATGCCCTGAAGCCAAGTCGATGTTTAAAAGCTTCTGCAATGACTTCCAGTGGGGTTGTATTGACAGATGCCTATAAGAGAAGCTGTGCGCTGCTGATCATTGCGGTTAACCACCTGAAGGGAAATAATAGGCAACGTTGCATGAAGTCAGGTGTGAGCAGAATTCTTAAGCAAAGGGCTTCCTTGCAATGCAGCCCTAAGCTACCCCCTCTTCCAACCAGAAGCCTATTTGGTACCCGCTGAGCAGTTACAGCTGTTTGCTGCAAATCAGCCTTACACAGGTGCCTGCTGGTTTGCTCCATTCAAACAGGCCCAACTCTGTTCCGGTGGCCCATAGAGGCCCTTGGCTTGGCAGGTGGATCTAAGGAGTCTGTTTGAATGAGATGGTGATGTTGACCTATGTGTCCGCAGAGCAATTTTACGGGTGCCTGTGCTTTTATAGCAAATCCTAGGTGGTCATGAAAGCTGCTGAGTGTTGGCAGGATCTCATATGATGTGCACTCACGTCCATTATTTTAAGGTAATGGAGGTGGAACATCTATACCTGGAGGATGAAGGCACAGGGGCTGGAAGCAAAATAGCACAGAGCAGAAACAGGAAGGAAGGAAGGAAGGAAGGAAGGAGAAGAAGAGTTGGCTTTTCTAACCCGCTTTTCTCACCCATTTAAGTTGACTCAAAGCGGCTGACAAAGCTTCTATTCTTCTCCCCACACCAAACACCCTGTGAAGTAGGCAGGGCTGTGAGAGCTCAGAGGAAAGCTGTGACTAGCCCAAGGTCACGCAGCTGGCTTCATGGGGGAGAGAGGAATCGGACCTGGTATTTCCACGTGAAATAGCAAGAGTATAGGTTGCAAGTGCTGTTAAATTTATTAGTAGCCTTTTTTCAAAACAAAACAAAGCAAAAACCAAGGCAATTTATGCTCTACACCTGAGATTGGACACCTCAGCTATTTCACCATGTGAGATTTTTCCTTGGAGCCACACTGGACCATCATCTTTTCTAATTTCAAGGCTGAAGAAAGAAGCAGAAATTCTCCCATGTATCCATTTCATTAGCATGCGGGACGTCACACTGACAGTGAGGGCAATCAGTCAATGGAATAGGTTGCCATGGGAGGTAGTGGGTCCTCCTTCACTGGAGGTCTTCAAGCAGAGGCTGGACCTCCATCTGTCTGGGATGGTTTAAGGAATCCTACATTGAGCAGAGGGTGGACTGGATGATCCCTTCCAACTCTATGGGCTCACCCCATAATCAAAATACAGCCAGGCGAACCTGAGTTCCCCTCCCCCAGCGTTTTGTATAATTGCATAGTATATTACTTTGTTTATATAATTTTTTAAAAATATATTTATTTAATGTATGTTGTATTACTTTGTATTGTACTTTTCATAGTTGTTGTAAACCGCCTTGAGTAATTTATTAGAAAGGCGGTATACAAATAAACTGAATGAATGAATACCCATAATAATCCGGGCGACATGTGTGGCAAATGACACAAATCCATGGCAAACCCCCCTTTCCAACTGTGCTCTCTCCAAATTAGGAGGCAAGCACATATCCTGATTCATGGGGATCCTCCCGGGTTATTGGGGGAGGAGTTTGGCGATCGGAGCATTAGCGGGCAGGGTTTTGCTGTCCCTGCCATGCGTGCTGCAATTGCGGCTCCTTGGGGAAAGAAGATAAGGCAGCAAAGAAATTAAGCTGAAATGAGCTCTCATTTGCTCTCTCCAGCTAAAAGCATGCCCCCCCTTGCCTGATCCCCCGATCAGCACTACACACTTGGGTACAGGGGTAGATTTTCCGCATGAACGCTGGATCACTCATTCTCTGCCAAAAAGCGATGGTTTTCAAAGCTAGGATTTGAGACTGCTAGTGGTAGTAGCTGGAGGTGTGGGGGACCAGAACGGCATTGTTGAACAGAAGATAAGAAAATGGATCCAAGCTGCAAGGATTTAGAAGGAAGCTGATGTGAACACAAGGCTCGCTGTCATGCGGATGTGTGCACATCCGCTAAAGTCAGAGCTGCGGCTTCAATCTATCAGCCCTTTTGCTATCCTATTATGCCCCCCCTTTTGTCTTTGTTTTCTTATCCCTGTTGTGTTTTGTGGTTTTGGAGGTGCAACCTGGATGCATTTCCCAACGATTTTCCCTGTCATCACTGCACCGGGCAGGACAGGGCATGGTGACATCAGCTGGGCTTACAATCAGGACAGAGGGGGTGGACAAAAAAAAGGATGTGGTTTCCCCGATGCAGGGGTTTACCCCGTTTGCTTGGGGGCAGGTGGATTCGAATTGAACCTGCACTCTCCTCAACCGCATGGGGACATCTTAATCTGAACTACAATGCGGATTAAGGATGCTCTGATTCAGCAGCGCGTTAACTGGAGACCATGGGGACACAGCTTACGATTAAAAGTGCAGAAACCCCCCCCCCCCAATTTTCCACCTGACCCTCTTTTATCTTGTTGGCTGCAGTCTGAAATAGAAGGTTAAAATAACTCGGCTTTTGGTTTGATGCCATAGCTGGGATCTTCTCTGTTTCTACATCGCTGTGAATAAGTTCCAGCAAATCCATGAAAGGGATTCATTTCTTTTTTTCTTTCAAAAGAATTATTTCAGGATGATTACCAGTAAAGTCTCTAAATGAAGGAGGCGATGGCCCCTGAACTCATTGCTGCCTGCAGTAAGGATGAGTCTTCTGGCCTTGTTAAAACTGTGGCATTTATTACAGCTGGAAAGGTGCCAAAGAGGAGCCCCCTTAGCTGCTGTGCCACAGGCAAATCAATCGTCTCATAAAACCCAGCTCTTAACAGGGCAAAGATGGTCAGTTTCTCAGGTGGGATACTTTTCCCCTTCACTGTTTCACCACACAGCCCTGCAGTGGGATTTTAATATGCTACGGCACTTGTTGCTCCTGCTTTTTCTCCACAGGAGGTGTAGCATTCGGTTATGAAATGTTGCGGTGGAGAAGAGAAAGGAATAGAGGCCTTCAAGACTCTGTTATGGGAACGGCTCCTCTACACGTGCCAAGCCGTGTTTCCCCCATATGCGCAAGACGGGCTTTACTGATCACAGTGTAGCATTTATAAATCTATGGTGAGGCCACATTGGAATATTGAGTACAGTTCTGGTCACCACACCTCAAAAAGGACATTGTGGAACTGGGAAAGGGGCAGAAAGGGGCAGCTAGAATGGTCAAGGGTCTGGAACACCTCCCTTACGAAATCGGGCTGCAATGTCTAGGCCTCTTCAGTCTGGAGAGACGGCGTTTAAGAGGGGACCTGACTGAAGTATATAAAATCATGCACGGTATAGAAAAGGTGGATAGAGAAAATTTCTTTTCTCTATTGCACAACACTAGAACCAGGGGGCATCTATGAAGCTGATGGGTAGGAGAGTCAGATCCGACAAAGGGAAGTATTTCTTCACCCAGAGGGTCATCGGCTTATGGAATTTGCTGCCAGAAGAGGGGGTGACAGCAACCCACCTCGATGGGTTTAAGGAAGGTTTAGACAAATTTATGGAAGACAGATGTATCAGTGGCTACTAGATAGATTCCAAGGTACATCTTCCAGGTTTGGGAGGCAGGTAGGATGCCTCTAAAGGCCATTTGCAGGGATTTGAGAGTAGGCAAAGGTTTTGCCTTTGTCTTCTGCTTGAGATGCCCAGAAGCACTTGATGGGCTGCTGTGTGGGACAGGGTGCTGGACTAGATGGGCTGTGGCCTGATCCAGTGGGGCTCCTGTTATATTCTAGTGATCCCAAAGGAACGGAGCCATTTGGCTGCTCTTACTGCCAAGTTTCTTTAATGAAAACTTAAAAAGCACACAGCAAATAATTGTATTCCAGTGCGAGCAGTAAAATTAACAAATGGCACTGGTAACACACAAATGGCGACAATAAAACACATGAAAATTGGGGCAAATTAGTCAAGCTGTAGGCAACATCTCAGCTTGCAACTATTAGCAAAGAGAGGGAGAGAGACTATTATCTGTATCGAGGGGAGAATAAACTGTGGCAATGGCTGAGACCCAAGATTTTCTTGTTGGCTGGAGAGCAAGAGTTACTCTTAAATCCAGACATCCATTGTTTGTTCATTGGTCCATTCGTTCTTACATTTCTATCCCACCCTTCACCTTAAGGTCTCAGGGCAGGTAACAGCATTTAAAAATAGACATGTTAAATTTGAGCCATATATATAAAACAGTAATGTCTGTAGTGGTGGGGGGAACTATACCACATTTAGCCAAAGGCCAGAGCAAAGAGGTATGTCTTCATAGCCTTCCTGGACGTAAACAGTGAAGGGACCTGACACACTTCGAGGGGGAGACTATTCCTCAGCCTGGAGGCCATTGCCAAGAAGGCCCTCTCTCAAGTACCCACCCGTCTTACTATTGAGGACAGTGGGACAACGAGGAGGGCCTCCCCTCTAGATCTTATGGCATGGGCAGATCAGTATGGGAGAAGGTGTTCCACCACACCCGGAGGGATGGCAAAGTTCTCCTCCTCCTCAGGCAGGGCTTCCAGCACATTACGTCCCCTTTATAAATCCTTTAGCTTGCTCAGGCCTCAGGGTCTAACTTCTTTCATTGCTTAATCAGTGAAGTCCACCAACCGGCCCTAAGTACCCAGTCGATCCCAGCAAAGAGCAAAGGCTAGCAAAGTGGTCCTGGGTGGCTGTCTGTGGTCCTAAAGAAAGTGAATAAAAGGCCTGTGTGGAAGGCCACCTGGTGAGATCCCGAGGAAGGGCTGGAGAGTGGTGCTAAGTCTCTTTATTTTAAAATGGGTGAGTGGTCAAGTACATTTGAGCCTTTAATCCTTTTAAAAATAGAGCAAAGAATTCAAGTCAATATTTTGCAGCCTTGCTATCACCGCTGTATTTGACAATTAAGTGTTGTTTGGAGACAGAGGTAATCGCTCTTATTTTAACTGGCATGGCCCAAACCAAACACATGCTGGAAAGAATCAAGCTTATGCCAAGGGTGTCTAGACAGCGCCGGGCAGGATTAAAGCAAATGAGTGGGGAAGCCAGAAAGTTTGGTCCAGCAGGATGCACACAGTTTACAGATTTCTTATAGGGCTGCTGACACGGATAGCAATTGAGCTCCCCTGCTTGAATTGTGATTTGGGGTTCTAGACTAGGTCTAGGCCCAGGTTGCAAATCCCAGACAGTTGTGAGGTTCTTGGAATCTTCCTGGGCCAAGCCCCAGAGCACATTTCAGGGGTGTTGCAAGAGAAAAGAGAGGATGTGAACATAAAAGCTGTTCTTGCAATGGCTGCCCAGAAATTTCAGTGAGGAGCCTTCTAGAGTAGGGTCGAAAAAGAGAGGTGTGGTGCAATAGGTAGAGTGCTGGATTGACCCCGAGGAACTGGGACTCAGCTCCTAGTTCAGATGCAAAGCTCAGAGGGGGATCTTGAGCTAGAAGCTGCCTTTTGTTCTAACCCAATACCTGATTGTCCTTCCTCTGTTCATCCACAGTTTGGGTCGCTTTGCTCACACTGTTCTGTTCCTGTCCTGCTTTACAAGACCTTTTTGAGATTTCCACCTCTCTCTACCATCACAACACCACCTGCACTGTGATGAATTGAAGTTCTGTCACGCAGCAGCATGTCATCACACATTGGGTGAAAGGGAAGGCAAATTTGTGCAGGATCCACCCCCTCCCCTTTAGTCCTGTTCCCCAATCACACCCAAAGAATGAAAATGGATTAACACTCTATGACGTCTTGAGACCTGTAAAACTCAGGACTCAATAAAGTACAGTAGAAGGGAAGAAAGTACACAGATAAAAGAGATTGGGGTCTGAAGATGGATTGCAGAAGGATTAAAGCGAAGGTGTGACCACAGCCTCAGAGAAACAGTGTGAGGCCCTCATCTTCCCAAACCTTCTCTAATCCACCTTTTCCAGCATGGACTGTTCTGAAGAGGGGGACAGACAGACCAGTATGTGAACAATCCCACCTCAAAGCCTTCTCCGAGGTACCTCAGAGGCACCTCTGTCTTCAGGCATAACAAAAGGGGAACCTCTGAGGTGCCCCAGAGAAACAGTGTGAGGCCCTCATGTTCCCAAACCTTCTCTAATCCACACAAATGTGATATAGTGTTTTCCCCCCCACTTATCTCCCTTAATCCAGATCTAAGATGATCCAGATCTAAGAACTGGGTCCTTCAACTAATCTGGATTTAGAAGATCCGGATCTAAGGAAGTATCTGATGTGACTCCATGGTCAATGGAGCACCCAGTAGCAATGGATGCTAGGCAAGCTCGCAGTGGGAACGCTGGAGCACCCATGTGAAGCATCCATCTGTATCCAAATGGGAGATGTCCACCAAACCACGTTTTTTTTGGGTGGTGGTGGTGGTGATGCAGCTAATCTGGATTTGATGCCTGAAGACTGGATTCCAGACCCCCTTAATGGGGTCCACAGGAAATCCAGATGATAGGTCCTGAAAGACTCATTTAATCCGGATTTCCTTAGTACAGGTGTGAACAAATCAGGTTCTAATGGAGTCTGCAGTGGAAATGGGATCTTTCTGCTTTGAGCCTAATGGGTTCTTAATGGGTCCCTAATGGGTACTTAGTGCTAATGGAAAAAAACCCTAGAAGTCAGTCCTCTTGAGTTTGATGATATTTACACTCAAGTAGTCTGTATCCAGTTGCTATCTCACGTCAGACTGTGGAAACACACATATGATCATGACCAAAATGCTACACCCTATTTTACAGTTCATCTCTGGCGTAAAAATTAGTTTTTAACTTCTAGTGTTAAATGAACCTGAAAGGCTTCAGTTTAGTTAAGCATTAATATTTTTTGCTGCTTCTGCAGAAAGACTGAAAATGATGAGAGGGTAAAAAGAGAAATCAGGCTGAGGACGGTAATGTACTGTAATCATAATTTCTAGACTTGTAGACTTCACCCTAAGGTCTCAGTGTTGGTAATGAGATATTAAGAATATAGGAGTAGAAAGCTTACAAAATACAGTATTTATATGAAAATTCAAAATCCTCCTAATATAAAACCATTACAATACAACAAAGCTCAGTAACACAGATAATATTATGGTGCAGTCTTGATTTATGCTACAGGCTCACATAGTGGGAGGGCCTGCACATGTGTTTAGAGCTTTCTCGTGGAAAAATATTTGGAACCGGGTTCTTAAAATGGAAGAGCAGATTTTATTAGGAAAAGGA
Organism: Aspidoscelis tigris stejnegeri; assembly: GCA_023333525.1. Lineage (NCBI taxonomy): Eukaryota > Metazoa > Chordata > Lepidosauria > Squamata > Teiidae > Aspidoscelis > Aspidoscelis tigris. The sequence goes on along the minus strand of JALMGA010000006.1, from coordinate 85,186,403 downwards.
TTACTTAGATAGGAAATCCTATGTCTTGGCTGCATATGCATAACATAAAAAGAAAAACTGAGGGAAAATAGAGTGGAAAAAATTATGTCGGCTTTTCTGGGATTTTGGTAGGTGGGAGTTATTAGTGAAGCAATATTATTATTATAGTTTATAGTTTATTTATAAAGCGCTGTTCATGTGGTGACAAAGGAATTAAAGACAAATAACTAGGGGTGTATATGAAGCCCATTTCCCACATTGATTCGGTATGAATTAAATGTGGAAAAATTCAGGCTTGGCCAATCCTGGCGAATGTGGGGGGCTTTGAACACAACCCCCTTCACTCACTTGTCTTCCTCACTGCAGCCGCCATGCTATCTTCTAAGGCACTTCCAGGTCTATGCACACAGACCGAAAAAGCCTTTTCTGGCCTCTGGAAGGCCTATTTTGGGCTCTGGAGAGCGCAGAAAGAGGCCCAGGACGCCAGTGGAGCATGCCCCAAAAAGTAAGGGGGCAGATGGGAGGCAGGTAGGACCACTCTGGTGGTGTCCCGGGCCTCTTTGTGTGATCTCCAGAGGCCAAAATAGGCCTTCTGGTTCTGGGGTTGCCTGATCCCTGCCTTTTCTGGGCTCCAGAAGGCCTATTTCAGGCTCTGGAGAATGCAGAAAGACGACAGGATGCCAGCAGGGCACACCCCAAAAGGTAATGGGGCATGTGGGAGGCCATGGGGGGACGGGGACACAGGAGGTCCAGTGGGGAGGCCTCAGGGCATCCAGTATATGCCAAAGTTTCGACCGAAGCTTCTATGAATACCAGATAATCCGATTTGTGGACAAATAAGGCCTAGGAATGGAGGCCCTATTTGATTCAGCCTGCCATGAACCTACAAATTCGTACATATTTGTGTGAGTTCTGGATGTCACAAATGTCCGTGCACATCCCTACAAAGAACATGAGAAGTTGATGAAATATCCAGATTTGAGGATCGAAATTGAAAGACTGTGGCGCATGCCAGCCATTGTGGTCCCAGTGGTTCTTGGCACACTGGGCGCAACCTCTGTTTCTACATGGCCTTGTGAGGTTTTCTCCTTCATTTTCCTCAAGGAGGTTTAGGCTACGGTTCCCATCACCTCAACGAACTGAGCTGGGAGGCATGATCTTATCTTCTGTCCCATGCAGCAGTCTTTTCTTTTCCACAAGCCAAAGATGACATTGGGCTGCTGTTGCGGAAGTCTTCATACTGGCTTCCCTGCACCCTATGTTGGGAAAAATGGTTCTCAGACATGGCCCTGATTCATGTTGGCATCTTAGTAACTGTGCCATCAAAGTGCCACTGTAATGCCTTAGCGGTTAACCAGAGGAAAAGAAAATCCCAGGAGATGCTGTGGTGAAAGAACAGTAAAGGTCCAGAAGTGAAGTTCTGCGTTGTAAATTTGCAATTACAATCAGACGGCATTTAGGACTCCCCCCATTTTGCTTAGTTCAGTCCTTCAAATGCTGTGAACAAAGCAGAGGCAAGAAAGAAGACGAATGAAGGAGATGTGCAAATCTGATTGATTGATTTGAATAGCACTGAATGGTTGGACTCTGAATCAAACGGGATGGTTGAAATCTGCTCCAATCAAACTGCATCACCACCTGTTTTAAATTGAACCGGGGGCCGCTTGGTCAAACCAGTTTGAACTAAAGGTTGCAGGAGATAGGGATGCGGAGGGAGTGAGGGAAGCCAGTTTGGTCTCGGGGATAGAGGGTGTGGCCCTCTTATCTGGTAATCTCCAGGTGTGATTCCATACTCCTACACAAAGCCAGCTGGGTGACCTTGGGCTAGTCACAGCTCTCTTTCTGAGCTCTCACAGCCCCACCTACCTCACAGGGTGTCTGTCTTGGGGAGAAGAACAAAAAGCTTTGTCAGCCGCTTTGAGTCCCCTTAAATGGGTCAGAAAAGTGGGTTAGGAAAGCCAACTCTTCATCTTCCTCCTCCATGAAGCCAGCTGGGTGATCTTGGGCTAGCCACATCTCTCTTCTGAGCTCTCACAGCCCCACCTACCTCATAGGGTGTCTGTTGTGTGGAGAAGAACAGAAGGTTTGTCAGCCACTTTGAGTCCCCTTAAATGGGTGAGAAAAGCAGGGTAGAAAAGCCTCTGCTTCCTCATCCTTCTGTGTAGAAGGCGGAAGGATGCACATCTGCCTCTCAAGAATTGTCAGGTGAACTTTAAATAAATGCTGGCCTGAGGCCAATTCTCATTTGGCCTCTTCATTTGCAGTTAGTTAACATCTGGGCAGGTGCATTTGCAGGAGGTGTTTACAGCCTACAAATGCCCCCTGCCTGCCCAGATGTTAGCTAATTACAAACTAGCTGTGCTGCATGAAAGCAACTGAAGTCTACCCAATCCCAACCCAAAGCTTACCTTTCCCATCCAGGAGGCAAGCGCTGGTACCTCAGATGACTTCTGATGCAACTGTGGGTGTGCCAAACATCATTGTCGCCATAGCGTCAGTGCAGTCATGCAGGGCGCCGCCACCAAAATGGTGGCAACCCATGAAGGATTGGACATGCGACTGGACAAAGGGGGCTAAGCTGTTGTGGACTAGTGTCTTCTAACTGGTTTGTTTTGCATCTTTCCTGTCCGACAGATGGGCAGGGAAGTGCAGAAATGCCCCTGGAAAGAACTTCCCAGGTTTCCCACACGAGGACTATTTGCACTTTGGGTGGTAGCCAACAATTAGTGAACTTCTGGTAAAGAGCATCCACACATGGAACAGGCTGTTACAACCTCTAAGCATGCCCTGCTCAGAAGTTCACTCATTGTTGATTAGGCGTGGAGCACTAAATCGTGCTCCACACCTTTACCAACATTGACTAAGGCTTACCTGAAGTTTCCTGCGGTGCAACCATTCTCTCTTCTTCCGGTTTCCTGCAGTTGGTGGGTGGGGGAGGCAACATCCGTCCAGGCGCAGTTGCGGTGACGGCCACAGTCGATTGCAGACCGGGAGTGACATCCAGTCACAGAGTTGCGCGAGGAGCTTTCGATCACAGGCTTTCGATCATGGCTGCAATACATCCCTGTGCTCCAACATGCCCCTCTGTAATGGTGTCCAAGCATGTCACGGAATGGCCAATCATGGCAATGAGGAGGTGGAACTTCCGACTTCATATGCAGCGGCCTGGGCTGGTAAATGGGAGACCCATTCGCACTTCTGGTCAAGAATGGGTGCTTTGGGGAAGCTTTCCTCATGACAAGTGCAAATAGTCCACCTTTAACAGAAGTTACAGAGTTGCGCAAGGGGCTTTCACATGAGCCTTAGTTCACGGCAGCCTAATCAGCCCATGGGAAGAGTCAGACATATAGGATTCTCATGGTGGCCACCAACACGCCAGAGGCTACCAGAGATCCACCTCTTGCATTCTAGCCTGTTTAATCCAACCACTGAAAAGCTGCAAAGAGTTTAAGAAGCCTCAATTCTCATCTCTGGTATCTACAACCATAAGCAATAGCATTAAATTAAGCTCTTATACCCAAAAGAGTTAAAGGAGGCTTGAAAAATGTGTTTCCAGGAGTATTCAGCTGATAATTGGTACAGACTTGCCCACAAAACCTTGGAGATAATGTTGAATTTCCTGGTGTATTTTCCTTAGATGCTTTCAGGGCTGGCCTACCACATATCAACACACAAAGTAATAATTGCTAGATAAGGCTGTGTCACAGATAATTGAAAATTGACTGTTAACTTTTGGATAGGTTCTAAGGATGATAATGCCAAACAGCTATGCTGTCTTTTTTTTTGCAAATATGAGGACTCACAGAGGATCTCTCTCTTTTTTTTTCTAAGTAGAAATTGTTCTTTTCCTTTTCGAAAGAAATGTGCGTGGGATGTGGTATGAACTGATTTGCCCAGTTCCAGAAAAGAGACACATTTATTCTTGTCCAATATCCAGTCATGTGTACATAACTTGATATATGGAGATATGTGTCTTTTAAAATTTTTCTATTTTTCTATAAAGGAACTTTTCATAAATTAAAAAAAAGGAATTCATAAAATCCTAAGAAGTGAAAGGAAGAAAAAGGAAGGAAAGGCAGAAAAGCCCCAATGATACCTTTGTTAGACAAATGTAAACAAAAATGCATAATTTTGGTTTAAAGAGTGAACAAAATATCCTTATTTAACTCTATGCACACTCTCAGCTATGTGTCCATGGTCTTATGGAGAAAGCTGTTATAGCGCACTTGGCTCACCATTTTGGGAGCCAGCAAGGACAAAGTAGGTGCTGTGTGTGCACACGCGTTCCTGTTTAGGCCTGTCCCCACGGGGTGGTGGTGCCTGTGGGGGTCCCTGCGGGCCCTAGGGTACCTGATCCTGTCCCCTAGAACCCGCAGGAGCCAGCTGGACCCAATGGCAGACAGGCCTGGAAGTGGAGTTCTGCCATAGACAAGTTGTGAATTTCCCCTATTCTCTTCCGTAAGTAACAACTATGGTTTTTAAAAATGTCTGCTAAAAGCTGCAATGGATTTCTGGCTGGCTGAGGACGTATACTCTCTGACCTCCTATATTTTTTCAGTGAGAGGTGTCAGTGACAGAGAGGACAGCTTAACCTTTAACTATCTCAGGTCAGCGCATTCCCACATGGCCAACATTTACGGGTGATAATTTGTTTCAAAGGACAAGGGCTGAAAATCCTTCTGCTTCTCCGTGAGTGTTCCTTGCTGGCATGATTGAGAAAATTCCTCTGTGCCCTTGCTTGAACTCTTAAGAGCCATTCTCTGAGGTTCAAGGAGATGGTTGCACCATGGGGCGTTCTAACATTTAGTACAGCCATCCCTTTGATTTGATTTCTGCAAGCCACCATGTAGTGCAAGACTGTGTTCTGCAAGAGTTTTTTTGCCTCCTCTGAAAAACTGGGGGTTAGAGATAGCCCAGGGTACTAGTGTAGGTCAATGGCTCTGTATAGGACCCCTAACTCAACCAATCTAGAGGAGAGGCTCAGTCTATGGCTGTATCCCCAATGCCCTGTGGTGGATTTGGGGGAGCCTTAATGCGAATCTTAGTTTGCATTAAAGAGTCCCCATGACAATAAAACCACAATAAATCCCTGCATTGGGATGCTGCGGTTTTCTCCCCCCCCTTGCCTGAGCACTTAATCACCCAGGTAAGGGCTTGATTTACCCCAAACAACCACCTGACAGCTGCCCTGCAGTCAGCTGAGCAACTATCAGGCAAGTATAGGGGCTGTCAAGAGCAGGGCAGAGCTCCAGTAAGACGATTATGCATTCAGGTAAAGGGGGACAGTTGCAATCGCAGCATTAGTGGCGGGGACAATGAAGCCCTGCCTGCTAATGCTGTGATCATAACCCGGGAGTGTCCCCATGCCCCCTTTATAACCCGTTCTTGCCCTGTAATTTGCAGTATCCTTACCATGGGGACATGGGGTATCACAGCAGGGGAACAGCTAGTATACCAGTGTGGCTGCAGATGAGCGATCCAGACACCTTCTGCATGCTCCCTCTGGACTGCATTAATTGGGTCTGGGTGTGAAATATTCACTTGGTAGCGTAACGTTCTCCTTTGTGTATGGGATTTGCACGAATGTGTTTTTTTAGCATTCAATTCATAAATCAAACATTAGAAAATTAGTCTTCATTCGGATAGATCCCCTTCAAGTGTGGTCGGATTCTATTAGGTTTGAATGAATTTGAATGAATTCTTACGAATATCCGATATGAACAAATATGTATCGGATACATATCAGATACGTATCTCTTAACTCTGAATGCGTCAAATCCAACCTGAATCCACTTTTAATACGTTGATCCATGTTGACTTTGTTGGATTTTTAAAGCGTTTTTATCAATATTGTTTTTTAATATATATTGCTTATAATCTGTTGTTTTAAAACTTGTCACCCGCCCTGAGACCTACGGGTATAGGGTGGGATAGAAGTAGAAATAATAAAATAAATAAATCTGGATCCGTTGCAGATGGGACTGGTGCAGCTGTTTCTCATCTCTCCAGTTTAACAAATGACCAAACTGTTTGCATGAATGTTAATGTATCAGTGTCGTCACATTTGATTTGTGTACAAATGTCTGAATTTGGACGAATTTGTATGAACAACGAATGTTATGAATATTTGTGTACATCCCTTGTCTAACGGCCATAGCAGGTGATGGCTTTACCTTTGTCTTCTGCTTGAGATGCTTGGAGTACCACTGTGTGAGACAGGATCCTGGGCTAGATGGCCTGTGGCCTGATCTAGTAGGTCTCGTCTTATATTTTTTAACTAGAATCAAGGTCTAGGTCAGTGATGGTGAACCTTTTGAGCTCAGTGTGTCAAAATTCGCAAGAAAACCTAGCTTAACTTGGGTGCTGTGTCACATCTAGAAATATCCATAATTCTGTGATATTTGTAGCTCTAGTAAAAAAGTTATATTTTTGATATATGTATTTTATTAAAAGCAAAAACAAATAATTCTTTACATTTGCTAAATGTTCAATTGAAAGTTGGTATTTCATACGCTTCAAGAACAAGCAAGCACTACATGCCCAGGTGCCAGGGTGACCATGTGTGTCACCCGGAAGGGCTTGGCGTGTCACCTGTGACACGCGTGTCATAGGTTAGCCATCACTGGTCTAGGTGAAGGCTTTGCCTTAGTCTTCTGCTTGAGATGCCCAGAAACAATTGGTGGGCTACTATGTGAGACAGGATGCTAGACTAGATAGGCTGTGGCCTGATCCAGCAGGGCCAATATATATCTGATACGCATCCATAACATATCAGTGCTCTGAAAATGTCAAATCCAAACTGAATCCACTTTTAATCCCCTGTTGAGCCATGCTGAGTGCAATCTGGATCCAATCTGGATGTGACTGGTGCTACGTTTTTCCACACCCCCAATCTAATGAATGTCTGAGCTATTTGTATGAATGTCCGGAAACATTTGTATTTGTACGAATGTTAGCATACGAATATCATAACATTTGATTTGGGTACAAATGTCCAAATTCAAATTTGTCCGAATAACAAATGTTACAAATATTTATGTATATCCCTAGTGGATGCCCTAAGGACCCAGGTAGATGCAGCCTGAGGCTACGAAGGCTCCTTCTATTGCTCGGCGTTTTTTGCACAGCAAGAGTAGCAGTTGCCAGGCTGCATTTTTGTGTATGTTTAGACTACTGTCCTCTACCCAAAGACCCCAAGGAGGCTGAAATGCACCATGGGACAAAAGCAGAAAAATTCAAAGCATTCAGAACTGCAAAGCAACAACAGCTACAGAACACAATTAGCAATTAAATGTTTGTGAGCTGATCTGCTCTGGATCAATCCGGATGTGGGTGGTGGGCCCCCCATTTGTTTGTTTCCTTTAAATTTTAAATTAAAGGTTGCCTACCTCCTTGAATGTCCGGGGATTAAGGATGTGCACGAATATTCAAAAATTTGAAAATCCAGTTCGATCCTGTCGAATGCTGATATTCGAACTCGAATTGGATTTTCGAAAGTCCGAATGTGGACATTCAAACTCGAATACAGATTTTCAAAAATCCGATATGGATTTTTGAATAATTCGAATGTGTAGATTTGTATCTGTCGTATATGAATCTGCGTGAAAATTGTACTTATCTTGTGCTTAAAATACGGGATTAAAATGGGATCCATATGGGATAATACGGGCGGGACGCCTACGGATTTTTACAGAATGCACACAGATATGTATAACACATATGAATGTTATAGACATTCATATCTTTAAATACGAATCTAACATTTGAATGTACAGATTCGAATGTTATGAATTTGAATCGGATTTTATGACATTTGGGTCTTAAATATCCAGATTGAATTGGATTTTATGACATTCGAATCTACTCAGATTTGAATGTCAAAACTACATTTGCATACATCCCTACAGCGGATATCCCTCAGCAGGTCTGGTTCATACGACGTGGGGAGAAATGGCAACAGGGAAAATGTGCTTTCCTTTGCAATGAATGGATCATTCACCTGCAGCCTTCCTCACTCAGTCTGATTTTAGTAATTTCCTCTTTTCCCTCCCCATGAGAATCAGATGTCAGATACATCTGCTTGCAAACATTTGTTTGCAGGCAACCTTTAAAAAGTTACTCTTTTATGGTCAGGCTATCTTGGAGGGTGTTCAGATGGTTCAGGCAGGAACGCCTACAGAAATGCGCTGGATAGGGGTGTGGAAGAATATTCAAAACATTTGAAATTCAATCAGATTTGTTTGAATTCAGACATTCAGATTCAAATCAGTTGTCTATACATTCATTTTTTGACATTTGAACAAATTTTGAATCTTTTGAAAAATTCGTATGAATTATTCAGACACTCCTATGCGTATGGATATGTACGCATTACATACGTATCTGTACGCAGCTTATTCTTATCCATATGCATTTGTGTGGATAAGTACGGGACAAAAAATGGGATGCACACGGATTAAGAACTGGATGCGTATGAATGCGTACAGATGCATATGGGTGCATACAGACACATACGAATGTTGCCGACAATCGTGTCTTCAGATATGAATTGAATATTCATATCAATAGATATGAATGTACTCAAATTGGATTCAAATTTGAATACATTTGTTTTTTCTCTATTTGTTCAGATTCGAACATTCAATTTGAATTGAATCCAAAAATTGTGTTCGTACACATCCCTAGTGCTGGATAGAAAATTATAGGAATTGTAGTCCAAAATATTTAAAAGGGACCAGCCTGACCCATTTTGATCCAGGGCTTTTAACATAAATGTTAAAGCGTTTGCTATTGCAGAAATAAAAGGCTATATTGATGAGTTGTGAGTCTTTGTGTTATCTGTGCGCTAATGTTTCATCTTGTGGGCTACTCAGTACATAATCTGGAAGGCAGTGTGGAGGCAAAGCCAAGGGGAATTATTTCAGTTTGAATTGCTTTTGGTTTTTCTCATTAAGCAATCAGGATAGCAAAGCCAGGCAGACAAATGCCTTATTTACTTAGAATATCAGAACTGTAGCACAAATCAGCTCTTCCTCTGATTATACCATTTATCTAGCATGCGTCGTTTACGCGGTCTATGTTGTCCATTGGCTCATTCATGTGGAAGCTGAAGAATTGGATTGCGTGCTCCCCTATCTATTCTGTGATATTTAGACTTTAGGGTACTTTTGCATGGGAGGCCAATGAACTTGCTTCAGAGACTGGGGCGGGGGGGGGGGGAATACTAGGCTAGCAATGTTCTGGGTAGCTTGGAGAATGCTGGCGTGTTTCTGCACTTGCCTTCCTGTCTTCTGGATGGGAAGATTGCATTAGAGACTAACATGTACATACAAATATGTAGAATTCCAAGATTTGTGGACGGATTGAATAGGGCCCTATTCGTAGGGCCCTATCCATCCATGAATTGGATAATCTGGTATTTGTAGAAGCTTCAGTAGAAGTTTCTATGGATACCGGATACCCTGGGGCATGCCTCTGTGGTTTGCACTAAGCCATGATGGTCCTCTAGTAGATCTCTATATCAAGGCCCCTTGATCTGGGCTATGTTCCATCCTATGAGGCAGAGTGTGCAAGCAGTAGGCAGGGCCTCCCATATTCCACATTAATATGCACAAAGGAAAGCTTGTGGCCTCCTTCTGGAGTCCAACTAAGGTCCAATAAGCTTCTGGCAAACTTATTTTGGGGATTTAATAAGGTGTGCCACTGATATGGGTTGCCCTGTAAACTGGAGCAAGGAGGAATCCACCTTCTGCATGCCTCTGTATTGGAGATTGGGACCTGATAGTGTGGCGGTAGACTTCAATACTGAAGCGTAGGAGGAGTGGAGAAGAGGCAGCAGGCTGGGCTCCGCCATCTTGCTCCCAGCAGTGCCCCTCCCTCCTCCAACTGCCATCACAAGGCTAGGAACCATCTTGCCTGAGAGGAGTGGAGAAGAGGCAGCAGGCTGGGCTCTGCCATCTTCCTTCCAGCAGTGCCCCTCCCTCCTCCAACTGCCCTCACAAGACTACGAACCATCTTGCCTGAGAGGAGTGGAGAAGAGGCAGCAGGCTGGGCTCCGCCATCTTGCTCCCAGCAGTGCCCCTCCCTCCTCCAACTGCCATCACAAGGCTAGGAACCATCTTGCCTGAGAGGAGTGGAGAAGAGGCAGCAGGCTGGGCTGCTCTGCCATCTTGCTGCCAGCAGTGCCCCTCCCTCCTCCAACTGCTCCCATCACAAGATGGCAAAGAGACTATGGCAGCCGATCCACCAGTTGAGGAAATGTCTGGTCCTGAGGCCGAGCAAGGTGGGGCTGAGTAGATGCTGGCTGACCATCTCTACCATCATCCGGTTTGTCATCAATGAAGAGAAAATTCACAGTAAAGAGAATAGGAAAATTCCAGCAATAAGAAATTAACAGAAGAATTGGAACTGAAGACCTCAAACGCTTGCTTTTTGCTGTTCCCTGTTCCCTCCCACACCATTTTCCTTTTGTTTCTTGTCTCTTTAGATTGTAAGCCTGAGGGCAGGGACCTGTCTAAGATTCATATGATATTGTACAGCGCTGAGTACATGTACAGCACTTTAGAAATAAACTATAATAATAATAAACTGTGAGCCAGTTTTGTCTAGTGGTTAAGGAGCCGGACTCTTATCTGGGAATACCGGGTTCGATTCCGCCCTCCTCCATGAAGTCAGCTGGGTGACCTTGGGCTAGTCACAGCTCTCTCCTGAGCTCTCACAGCCCCACCTACCTCACAGGGTGCTCTGTTGTGGCAAGAAGAATAGAAAAGCTTTGTCAGCCGCTTGGAGTCCCCTTAAATAGGTGAGAAAAGTGGGGTAGAAAAGCCAACTCTTCTTCTTCTTCTTCTTCTTCTTCTTCTTCTTCTAATAATAATAATAATAATAATAATAATAATAATAATAATAATAATAATAATAATAATAATAATAATAATAATAATAATAATAATAATAATAAAGCGTACTTGATGGGTGGGTGCTCTCTGAATTGCCCTAACGTGAAAATGGAAGAGGCTTTCAGGAGAACTTCATGGCACAGTATTCTGGATTACGAGTGTGTAGAAGGTTCCAGCTTCGGTCTCTAGTATCCCCTGGAAGAAGGGGAAGGGAAGGACACTTCTATTTTGTGATCACTGTAACTGCTGATGTTGAACATTATTTGAGGGATTACTTGCCTTATTGATACATACAGTACATAGATTTCCATTTGTCTGATGACAGTCCTGGTCAATGAAATTTCGCTTGCCTGATGTAATGTCCATGAAGATGCATAACTCCGTCGTATATTCTTCAGACAGCAGACAACAGGACTGGCAGTATGATTATCTGTTTTGCTTATTGGCATTTCTATCCTGCCCAAATATCCTAAAGCCCCCAGAAAGGTTACAGCCAATGAAAGCATAAAGAATATAAAAAGAATTTTGAAAAAAACGTAATTTAAAACAAGAGGGCAAATGTTGCTTATTTCTTTAAAGTTGCTAACAGGGGGTGTTTTTCCACTGTCAGAAAGTACCCATTTTTGCACCCATTAAGGACCCATTTGGGTGTGAGCCGGATGACCCCATTTCTATCACGGCACACATTTGGGACACATTTGGGGAAATCCGGATCATATGGGTACATCTCAGCCTTTAATCTGGATTTTCTGTAGACCCCATTAATGGGATCTATAATGGGGTCTTCAGCCAGAAAATCCAGATTAAAGGGACCCTGTTTCCACATTAGTTTGGCAATGGGGTCTAGAGGAGTCTAGGGGGAGGGGTCACCATTGGGGGGCGGGAGCCCCAAAACCTAAGCTTCAAAGTCATTTCAAAGTCATTTCGAAGTCACTTCGAAGTCACTTCGAAGTCTGTGCAAAATAGCTCTGGAGCGTCTTTGAAGTTTGTGCTGATCTTCGGAGTGAACTCCGAAGTCACTTCGAAGTCACTCCGAAGTCTACTCCGAAGATCAGCAGAGACTTCAAAGATGTTCCAGAGCTATTTTGCACAAACTAGAGTCCCCCCCTAGACCACATTGCCTGATCTCGATGGAAACGCTCTCTGTATAATCCAGATTTGATGCCTGAAGACCCCATTGTAGACCCCTTTAATGGGAAATCCAGACCCATTCAATCTGGATTTCCCTAGAACTGGTTGAAACAAATGTGGCTCTAATGGGGTCTGCAGTGGAAACGGGGTCTTCCTGCTCTGAGCCTAAAGGGTCCTTAATGGGTCCTTATGGGTACTTAATGGATACTTAGTGCTAGTGGAACACCCCCCGCCCACAAGGTAGAAGTGAAGAAAAGTTTAGGCTGAAAATGAAGACTTTTGTGAAACCACCACCACAACAAATACGTCAATCCATTCTTGCTTGTAGCTAAGGCACGAATTCCACGTAGCAATGATGAATTGCAGTTGAATTCCTTAGGGTTATTCTAATGCTTAAAAACAAGCCCTGCTTGAATGCGAATGAATTCGATGATTCGTCCCTGGACAATGTCAAAACCTTCCTTTCTGCAGCCTGTGTCAGTTTAAATCTCCCAGTTTTAAATCTTTCCACAACTACTATTGACTGCTAAGGGAGACAGAGAGAAATAAAGGCAGGTGTGTAGGAAGTTTACTTTGACAAGATCAGGGCCGCTTTCACACTTGGCTTCCCATCCACTGGATGGGAAAAGCATGTGACCGACTAACATGGACTAGCTTTCGCACTTGGGAATGCTAGTGCATGTCACACTAAGCCTCATGTGCCCAGGGACTTACCTGTGTATGGGTGCATGCCCGATCACCAGCAGGGCATTGCCACCTTGCATCCGGAGCCTGGTGCAACATCGCTTGTGCCATCACTGTTGCCATGGCAACAATGATGCTCCACGCGCATGCAGTTGCGTTTGGGGTCATCTGAGGTGCCGCGCAAGCATGCTGGCACCTCAGATGACTCCTTGCACTGGAAATAGTCTGAATGGTCACGGTGCTGGATGCAACTGGTAAGGAATTGGACCAGCATGGTAAAGGTTGCATGCGTGTGGTGCCCAATTTTGTGCACCACTGTTAGTAGGTTATAGGGTAACATCTGGTGAGGCAGGAGGCGTTTCCGGGTTGGAAATGCCTCCTACAAGTGCAGATGCACCTGCCCAGATGTTACCCTATTGTGAGCTATGGGGCCAAGTGAGAATTGGCCTCAGAACTACACAGGGGAGGAGAAGCCACTGAGGCCCCCATTGCCATCCACATCAGGGGTGAGTCAACTCTGGAGTTGGTAAAAATGGCTGAGAAGGTGTTTGGCTGTGAGCCCTTATGAACATACAGCCACAGGGCATCCGGCTGTTTAGACAATTCACTGCTGGGTTGATTGGTCTCTGTGTTAGGTAGGGATGTGCATGAATATTCATAACCTTGTCTGTCCGAATTCGGACGAATTTGAATAGCTGTACATGCATCCAGTGTTAGGACATTCATACATTAGCATCTGTATGAATACGAATTTTCCAGACATTCGTACAAATAGTTTGGACATTTATATGAATAGTTTGGACATTTGTTAAACCAGGGAGGTGAGGAAGTGGCTGTGCCAGTCACATCTGGAATGAATCCAGATTGCATTCGACATGGATCGAGAGCAGATTAAAAGTGGATTCAGGTCAGATTTGACACTTTATGGGATACGTATTGGATATGTATTGGATAAGCGTGTGTTCATGTCAGATATGTATCAAATGCGTATTCATTCATATCGGATACGTATTCATTCGTATCGGATACGTGTTGGATATTCATACGAATTCGAATGAATACAACTTATCGAATAGAATCCTACCACATTCGAAGGGGATCTGTTAGAACGAATACAGATTTTCTAACATTCAATTCATTATTAATCGAATGCCAAAAAAGCCATTTGTGTACATCACTAGTGTTAGGGTGTCCAGTTTTATTTTCAGTGATCTAGCTCTCTGCTTAGATATTCTTTTTCTTTCGGTCTGAGTAAGCTGGGCAGAGGATCAGATGGATAGGTAGTGTCATGGAAACAATGAACTTGAGTTTGGACAAAGTCTGGGAAGCAATAGAGGTCAGGAGGCCCCGGCATGCAGTGGCCCATGGGGTCATGAAAAGTCAAACGTGACTGAGTAACTGAACAACAACATATACTGAAGGAAATCAACCCTGACGTTCCCTGGAAGGACACATACTGAAGGTGAAGTTCAGCTACTTTGGCCACATCATGAGAGGACAGGACTCATTGGAAAAGGTCCTGATGCTGGGAAAGATGGAAGGTAAAAGGACAAGGAGACGGCAGGAGATGAGGTAGGTAGATAGTGTCATGGAAGCAACAAACATGAGGTGAGGCAAACTTCAGGAGGCAGTGAGGACCTGACACGCTATGGTCCTTGGGGTCATGAAGAGTCATTCGTGACTGAGCAACAAGAGCAAAGGCAACCAACCTTGAACTGTCCACTGCAAGAAGAAATAGTGAAGCTGAAGCTCAAATCCTTTGGGCATGTGATGAGAAGACTGGACTCACAAGAAAAAAGCCCTGATATTGAAAAAGATTGAAGGCAAAAGGAGAAAGGGATAGCAGAGCATGAGATGGATAGAAACTTGATAGAAGCAACTGATATGAGTTTGGTCAAACCCTGGAATACAGCAGAGAATAGAAGTTTCTGGTAGGGGTGCAAACTAATGCAATTTTTGGCATTCGATTCAATTCAAGTTGAATACCCGAAGATTCAAATCGATTTGAATTTTTAAAATTCAAATGTATTCACATTCATTTTGAATAGAATACATTTGTATTATTCATACGAATAATTGCTTCATATCTGAAGATACAAATGATGACAGCATTCGTATGTGTCCATAAGCATCCATATGCATTCCTATGTTTCCCGTTTTGATCCCGTGTGCGTCCCGTTTTCGGCCCGTACATATCTGCGCAAATGCATATGGATATGAATAAGATGCATACGTATCTGTACACATACAAATGTATGAATTATTCGTTCAAATGATTTGAAAGATCTGCAATTCATTTGAATGTTTAAATTAGAGACATTTGATTCGAATTTGAGTGTACGAATTCAATTGAATTTTGAATGTGTTGAATATTTATGCACACCCCCAGGGTGCTTCCACACTGGCCTCCGAAATCTGGATCTATTTAGATCCAGATTTTGGAGATCCGTGGTAAGTAGATCCTCATCTAGTAGAGGAGCCAATCATGGCAGGCCGGGGGAGGGCCCAGTTAGGGACCCTTTCGCCGTGTGGACACATCCGAAATGGATGTGTCTTAACTGCAAAAGCACACATTAGGTACCCATTAAGACTACCTTGAATGTAGTCTTCTGGTAATCCGGGTTAAGGGCCGCGTAGCACACATTAGCGACACATCTCACGGGAATCAATGCAGAAGCGGACTCCCTCATGTGCCTCTAATGTGTGCTGCATTGCGGACCGGGTTTTACACATCCATCCTTAATGGGTACTTAATGTGTGTTAAGGGTCCAATGCAGAAGCACCTCCAGTTTCTGGCACTCAGTGGTCTATGGGATCACGAAGAGTTGGATAAGAAGTAATGACGGAATAAGCTCCAATCTTTCTGTCACAGGAAGGATACCCTCTTCTTTCTTTCCTAGCCCAGCTTTTATAGATTTACTTTTTTCTCCAAAATCTTACACCCATCAACCAACCAAATCAGGCTAAGGCTTTCACCGCTTTTCAAAGCACAGCTGATCAAATGCAATCCCCTTTCATTCCTTCCATAAACAAACATTCAAATCCTGCTCTTTCTGAAGCGACGGACAGAGCAGATGCTGTGAAATTTAGCCCTGCATAGCTCTTTTCTGTTGGAAAGCGAGAAGCAAGCAAGAACATTAACCGAGCACCATTATTTCCGAAATGCATATAGGCCTCATTTCTTCGCAACACTTAGCTCCAGAAGGAAAGCAAATGGTGGAAATAGATTGCATTTCTAATTGAATCAGGGTGGTTTGTGTAAATTGACACCTACACACACACACACAAATAAACATGTGCAAATGTGATGCATATTTGGTGCCTCTTATCTGCTTTGGTGGTGGAGCAGCGAAGATGCCTCAATTCAAGCTGATTTTCAGCTCCCCTTGAATTTGCAGGCAAGTCTAGTCTGTTCTTTTTGTATTGTCCTGAAAAGAGATTCATCTGTCTCCTCTTGAATGAATATGCACCTTTGAAAGCCTAGAAGAACAAACATAGCCTGAAGGTTTGTTCTTCTCCGGTAAGGCATCCAATGGAAAGATTGGCATGGGCGTGGGCTATAGCATTTAAATATAGGCCATAAGGGCATAGATCTTTATCGATCTCCAGGGGTTGGCAATGCTGCATTGTCATCTTTAAATATTTAGCATATAGTAACATTTATTATTCTTATGGGGAGAAAACAGAGATCATGCAAAGGATGTCTTATGGAGGTCAGATGCTCAGTTGCCCATGAAGTAGGGTTATAAGAATAATGGAAGATGGGCAGGGTACAACCAGAACCCACCCTTTGCTCTCCCTGGACCATTGGTAGCATAGAATCATAGGTGGGTTTTCCTCTTGCCTCCCTTAATCCGGATCTAAGATGATCCGGATCTAAGAAATGGGTCTTTCGACTAATCCGGATTTAGAAGATCTGGATCTAAGGGCAGTGTAGCACCCAATAGCAATGGGTGATAGGCAAGCTTGCAATGGGAACGCTGGAGCACCCATGTGGAGCATCCATCTGTACCCAAGTGGGAGACATCTGTCACGCCATGGTTTTTTTGGGGGGGAGGGGGATGTGTCTAATCCGGATTTGATGCCTGAAAACCGGATTGTAGACCCCTTTAGTGGGGTCTACAGGAAATCTGGATTATAGGTCCTGTAGGACCCATTTAATCTGGACTTCCCTAGTACAGGTGTGAACAAATCAGGTTCTAATGAGGTCTGCAATGGAAATGAGGTCTTCCTGCTCTGAGCCTAACGGGTCCCTAATGGGTCCTTAATGGGTACTTAGTGCTAATGGAAAAAAACACCATAGAATTATAGAGGGGACCTCCAGGATCCACCTCTCAATGCAGGACTCCCTAAACCATCCCAGACATATGTAGCTCCAGCCTCCGATTGAAGACCTCCAGCAAAGGAGGTGACCTGTTCCACTGACTGATCACCCTCATGGTCAGGAAGTTTTTCCTAATATCGAAACCTTCTTTTCAAAGGAAGGCATCCAACTGGAGCTGCGCCCTTCCCTCCCACCTTCTATGAGAGTAGTTCCCAAAGTGTGACCCACCATTTGTTACTGAAAAATTACTCCCAGCATTCCACTGTGGTTGGCGTATTGTTCTGGGAGTGGAGAAGAACTGTTTGAGAACCAGTGTCCTTTGAATCTCTGCTGGCCAGGAGAGAATCATCCTGGGGCAAAAAAAAAAAAAAAAAAAGGTTTCAGTCTCATCTCAATACACTTTATGGGAGCTGCATCAGTGCCAACTACAACTTTGGACTGTGGGGTGCACATGATAGACGATTCTGCATGAGGTTGCGTGACCTCAGTGGCCAGAGCACCTCTGAGTCCCTCTGAGAATTCTCTAGAGGGACTGGGCTTTGGTCTGCTCCAGCTGCCACCAATTGGACAGGCAGCGGTGCCAGTTTACCTGGTTCCAGAAATGATCCACTTTGGGGCTGTTTCTGTATGCACTGCTAAAGTTTCCCTGACCTGCAACTCCAAAGGCTGGAAAACATTCCTTCCCTGGCCTCCAAAGGTAGGTTGTGATGGGCAGTCATTCTGTGGCCAATGTGCTCCTCAAGGCTTTTCCTGTTCCTGACCCAAATGGCTTCTGTCTGCACTCACCCATGTTGGCTACAACTGGTCAGGTCCCTAAGAATGTGTTCAGATGCTAGTTTAAGGATGACCTTGGACTGAATTTGAGATTCAAAAGACAAAGAAAAATGTGAAAAATAGCACATACATGTCCCAAGCCTCCAATTATCCACCCCTTCCACAGATGGGAAATAATAACTCTCAGGGCGACGTACTGATTGGGGCAGGCTCCTTTAGCGAATAGCAGCCTGGAAATGGGTGCTACTGCTAGCTGGCAAATCAGAGACAGGGGATCTTGGGCCAGTAGTGGCCAGTCAGTGGTAAGCATGAAAAACAGAGACAAAAGACGCAATCGCACAGGACATTTTCTTTAGGCATCACGTCTAATATAATATTTATTGCATCCACAGAAGGGACCCTGGGACCCTCCCTCTGAGTTCCTCTTAGACCTGCAAGTATCCTTGGCTCTGTACTTCTAAGAGACTAGTATTATTCAGCAGATGGTTATGAAGTTGAAAATTGTAATTTGCGCAACCTATGTGATGTGATCTAAGTGAGGCATTATGTCCCAATACATTCAGAAACATCCACGGAAGTTAAAATGCTTTCCTGGAATTTCTGATCAGCTGTGGTGTTTGGAAAGACATTATAGCTTGATGGAAAAAAGGCAACAGATGGCCAAAGGAAGGATGAGGTAGTCCTCAGGGCTGAAGATTTTTGCAGAAGTTTTGCGCAGTGCTTAATCACAGTAAACAGCATACACGTAGCCTTGGTAAGTGTCGGCGGGCCATATGCTCATGGCTAAAATTATATGCCTGTGACTGCGGATATAACATTCTGTTGAAGAGTTCTTGTCTCACTTCAGGGCTGACACCCATCTTTAGGAACAGAAAAGAAGAACAGATGGGTGAGGTTTTCCTAATTTCAGAGGAGTGAAATTCCTTGAATAATCACTCTAAAATTATAATTAATTATGATGTTTTGGGTGGTAGCGGGGCACCTGCTAGACATTTTAATTGCAATTGTATAATAATTTTATTGCAATTAACTGCTGCAGCCTTTATAAGTTGATAGTTATCCAATGATAGCTATTATAAGTTATGGTTATGCAATGATAACTATTGTAAGTCATGCTCATTGGGGGTGATGGAGTCTGTGCTCAAAAATGGTCCTCAAGCTTGATAAAGGTAGTGTTAGGGTGCTGGACTAGTACCTTTGAGAATCAGGTTCAAACACCACCTTAATTGGCCAGTTGATCTTTCTCAGGCTAAACCTACCTAATAGGGATATTGTGAAGAAAAAGTGAACTCTTTTGGTTGAGGGCGTGAAACAAAGGTCCTGTCTTGGAAACCTCCTCTCTGCTTGACATCATTAGACATTAGGATGAGATGATTGGTTGGCCTTCCTTCTCAAGAAGATAAGAGGAGCACTGCTGGATCAGCCCCCAGTCCGTCTAGTCCAGCATCCTGTTTCAGACAGTGGGCCACCAAATGCTTCTGGGCATCTCAAGCAGAAGACAAGGGCGAAACTGTCTCCAATAGAGATGTGCATGAATATTTGTAACATTTAAAATTCTGCCAAATTTGGACATTCAGATTAGGTGTTAGTTGCCATATGGCAAAGTGATGCTGTGAAATCTAGAGTGGCTTGGAAAGTGTGTCAAGTTTATCATAGAAGAAGAAGAAGAAGAAGAAGAAGAAGAAGAAGAAGAAGAAGAAGAAGAAGAAGAAGAAGAAGAAGAAGAGTTGGCTTTTCTACCCCGCTTTTCTCACTCATTTAAGGGGACTCAAAGCAGCTGACAAAGCTTTTCTATTCTTCTCACCACAACAGAACACCCTGTGAGGTAGGTTGGGCTGTGAGAGCTCAGAAGAGAGCTGTGACTAGCCCAAGGTCACCCAGCTGGCTTCATGGGGGAGGGTAGAATCGAATCTGGTATTCCCAGATAAGAGTCCGGCTCCCTAACCACTAGACCAGACTGGCTCACGAATCATAGAGTTGGAAGGGACCTCCAGGGCCATCAAGTCCAACCCCCTGCTCAATGCAGGATTTCCTAAACTACCCCAGACAAATGTAGGTCCAGCCTCTGCTTGAAGACCTCCAGTGAAGGAGAGCTTACTCCTTCCCGTGGCAACCTATCCCATTGACCGATCGCCCTCACTGTCAGGAAGTTTTTCCTAATATCTAATCTACACTGACTCCCTTGAAGTTTCATACTGTTGTTTCTAGTCCTCCCATCTTGTGAGAATAGGGATGATCCCTCTGCACTGTGAAGCCCTTCAGATATTTGAAGACCGTGATCATGTCTCCTCTCAGTCTTCTCTTCTGTAGGCTAAACATTCCACACAGCTGTGGGATGGCCGGGGACGGCCGGGAACAGGTGTAGAGTGCAATTTTGTGCTCTACACCCAGAACACAATTAGGGCAGCTCTGGGACAGGCTGGGACGGTTCCGAACGGAACTGGCCTCCAGCCAATGCCTATGATGTGTCCCAGAGTGGCCCTAATTATACTACAGAGGGCCTAGGGTGAACAGGCCTCTAGATTCTATACTCCTCTTGATACATACTACATACAGTACATCATGTGGAATGTGAGTGTATATAAGTAGCCTGTATGAACTGATTATGTAAAAATGGACATACCGCCAGTTGGCTTCTCTCTGCTGAAGCAATGAAGACAGAAGTGAACAATGGGTATAACTACCATCGAGCAAACCTGGCTTTCTGCCAGGGGTCTACAAAGCTTGAGTCAGCCTTTGCCTTGGTGCTGAGCTTCATTGCGTTGTTTTATTGTGTCTTCGTTCAGCATGGCATGAAAAACCCATTTTGCTTTCTTTGTCAGGAGCAAATTCTTTCCTAACAATGCCTGTGGCTGGAATTAATGCTTATTTTGCACAATGCAAGAGTCCTTTACACTGGAGGCTGCAAGATCTTGTTCTATTCTGTTTAGGATTACATCTATTTCTTGGATGTGAGCGGCTCACTAGGTCACAATTAACATTTTTCATTCTGCTTTATTATTATAATTGGAGATATGTCATAACAATGTCAATGATTTCCTGGCTAATATGTCTTTTTCAAAATGTTTTTTAAAAAAAATCTTTTTATTAACATATTTAAGGATAAATAGCATATACTAGGGATGTGCGCAAATGTCTTTTTGTATTTGATTTGTATTAAATGCAAGAAAATCCTTCTTCATTCAAATAGCTCCTCTTCAAAGGTAGTGAGGTTTGAATTTGATACAAATGTTCAGTCCCATAAGAATGCATACGAGTGCATACAAATCCCATTTGAATCCCATACGAAACTTCATGCAAATGTATCTAAACAATCTTTGAATGTGCCAACATTCAATTCAAATACAAATGTCTGAATTCCTTAGCACAATGATGGCGAACCTTTTGAGCTCAGTGTGTCAAAATTCTCAAGAAAACCTAGCTTAACTCGGGTGCTGTGTCACATCTAGAAATATCCATAATTTTGTGATATTTGTAGCTCTAGTAAAAAAGTTATATTTTTGATATATGTATTTTATTAAAAGCAAAAACAAATAATTCTTTACATTTGCTAAATCTTCAATTGAAAGTTGACATTTCATACACTTCAAGAACAAGCAAGCACTACATGCCCAGGTGCCAGGGTGACCAGGTGTGTCACCCAAAAGGGCTTGGCGTGTCACCTGTGACACGCGTGTCATAGGTTGGCCATCACCGCCCTAGCATATACAGCCAGATCCCCATATCCACTGATTTGGTAACCACCATTCCAGTTAACCATGGTTACTGGATCATTCCACACACACACACACCCCTCGGGTGCCATAAAGGAAAAGCACCCTGAACCGGAAGACCTATTTTGGCCTCCATAGAGCATTGGAATAGGCGCATGACAGCACCAGAGCCCGTCCCAAAATGTAAGGGGGCACGTGAGAGGCGGGCAGGAGGCGTCCAGTGGTGATGCACACTTACTCCAATGCTCTCCAGAGTGCAAAACAGGCCTTCTGGAGGCCAGAAAAGCACTTCTGTATCTGGTGTTGCACGACCCCAGAACTGGAAGGTTTGTTTGTGATTATCCATGGTTTCAAGTAACCGTGGTAGGAGCCGCAACGTATCCCCAGCATATAAGGCGGTCCAACTGTACTCCATAAATACATCAGACATCAGACTGGACAACAATAAAATTAGACAATAACAGCAAACTACAACAATACACCCCTCCCCCCTCTTGTGTATCTACTATTAAGTATTTACTATAACTGAAAGACTAATCTTAGCTTATTTTTATTGGCTTCACTCTCCAAGGGATTAAGTACCTCTTAATTGCATTCCATTTAGCTTTCACCTCTTGTTTTTTAAAGAAATGGTCTAGATTACATTTTGCAGTATTAATTACACAAATTTCTATTTGTTGCACTATGTAGTGGCTCTGGATAATATGTGGGATTCCTGTTTGGCAGCAGTTTGCAGAAGGCTACAAATGATGAACCACTCAATGAATAAAGAAAGAATAATACTCCAAAGTTAAGAAATATAGCAATAAATAGCCGGAGAAGCAATTGTGCAAACAGCAGTGAATTCGCACCTTTGCACCCAGGTACTGTTATTGTCACGGGGGTTGCTAATCAGTTAGAACTGCTCTACATCTACATGAAAGGAGCTGGCCTTTGAATAGTAACCTTCCAGAAAATGAACCTTTCAGCCCTGAAGGATGGCTTTTAAGAGGGGGCCTGGTTGAAGTATATAAAACCATGCATGATGTGGAAAAGGTAGATAGAGGAAATTTCTTTTCTCTATCACACGACACTAGAACCAGGGGGCATCTATGAAGCTGATAGGCAGGAGAGTCGGATAAGAAAATGAGAAGTATTTCTTCACCCAGAGGGATCATCGGTTTATGGAATTTGCTCCCAGGAGAGGCGGTAACTAGGGATGTCATTTTTTTTGGCATTTGATTCAAAATGTTCAAAATTGAATGTTCAAAAATCCATATTCATATGTATAGATTGCATGCTAATGTGGTAAAATTCTATTTGATATAAATCTAATAATACACATTTGTACAAACATTCAATACGTATCTGATACGAACAGATAGGTATCTATACGAATAGATATGTATCTGATATGAACAGATACATATCTGATATGAATAAATATGTATCTAATATGAACAGCTACATATCTGATACAAATAGATGTGTATTTGATATGAATGGATGTGTATCTGATACGAAAAGATACGTATCTGATATGTTTCCCTAGCTTAACGAATGTCCGAACTATTTGTACAAATGTCTGGAAACATTTGTATTCATTCAAATGTTAGCATACAGATATTATAACATTCGATTTGAGTTTGGATGTCTGAATTTGGACAAACTTCAAATATTATAAATAGGATGCTTTTAAGGCCATTTGCTGGGATTTGAGAGCAAGAGAAGGTTTGCCTTCATCTCTGCTTGAGATGCCCATGGGCAATTGTGGGCCACTGTGTGAACCAGGATGCAGGACTAGATGGGCTGTGACCTGATCCAGCAGGGCTCCTCTTAGGCTCTTATGGACCAGATGGGCTGTGGCCTGATCCAGCATGGCTCCTCTTAGGTACCTATGGACTAGATAGGCTGTGGCCTGATACAGAAGGGCTCCTCTTAGGTTCTTATGAACTAGATGGGCTGTGACCTGATCCAGCAGGGCTCCTCTTAGGTACCTATGGACTAAATAGGCTGTGGCCTGATCCAGCAGGGCTCCTCTTAAGCTCTTATGGACTAGATGAGCTGTGGCCTGATCCAGCAGGGCTCCTCTTAGGCTCTTATGGACTAGATGGGCTCTGGCCTGATCCAGCAAGGCTCTTCTTATGTTTTTATGGATGCTTCCTGCAGCAGTTCCCCCAAAATTCCTACGCACCTAAGTGTGAACAGGCTCTAAATCTCCTTGAAGTCAGGTCCTCTCGTTTAAATTGGTTGCAAGTAAATCACAGGTTGTAGTCTTGATTGGATTACTGTTAAGCAGCAGAGATGTACTCTTCAGTAGGGATAATTAACTAATGCAAAGTGATCTACAGGCGTCAGCAAATCCGTTCATTACATCAGCCTTCTGACCCCCAGCATTCGGAAATTTGAACACAGCAACCCATTGGAGAATAAAGAGGTAGGTAGGATGCTGGGATAATGAAGCAGCAGCTACATCAGAAACAGATCCCATGAATCAGCCCTGGTATTATGCAGGTTCATAGAAGAAGGGAAGATGGTAAGGAAGGACGTTAGGAGCAACTCGGTGACTGGATATTTTTCACTACTGTCCAAAGTGTTTGAGGCCATATTTCTTCTAAAAGGTTCCTGGAAGGTTCTCATTGCCTTAGGACAAAATCCTACCTTTTTAGCATTTGGCAGGATATACTGAAAAGGCCTGGCAAGAGATAGATTCTGGGCCAATTTATGCGAAATCTTGTTGAGCCCGAAGGTTTCTTTGTATAAGAACTTTGTATAGTGAGCCAGTTTGGTCTATTGGTTAGGGAGCTGGACTCTTATCTGGGAATGCTGGGTTTGATTTTGCACTCCTACATGAAGCCAGCTGGGTGACCTTGGGCTAGTCACAGTTCTTTTCTGGACTCTCACAGCCTCACCTACCTCACAGGGTGTCTGTTGTGGGGAGGAGAATAGAAAAGCTTTGTCAGCCGCTTTGAGTCCCCTTAAATGGGTGAGAAAAGCAGGATAGAAAAGACAATTCTTCTTCTTCTTCTTCTTCTTCTTCTTCTTCTTCTTCTTCTTCTTCTTCTTCTTCTTCCTCTTCTTCTTCTTCTTCTTCTTCTATTCAGTTGGCACCTTACAGGCCGGCTTCTTAGAGGCTCTCTGTTGTTGGCTTTACATGGAGTTTAGCTTTTGCTATTTCCATACAACATCTGAAGAAACAGTCTGCCTCCCATTCCCAGCTGTTCTTTCCAGCTTCACTGAGCTGTTTTATAATTCAGTTTCCTTCAGTTCTGAAGACTATATATCTTTATGTCCAGCCCCATAAAGCTATTTGAAGTGATTTCTCGCTGGCCATAGAGAGAACCCTTTCCTGACACCTCCCACATTTGGGACTGTATGATGTGTAGCAATGAATATTTTGTCCTATACCCAGAAGGCAGCTGTGAGTGCCAGGTTGCTTCTAGGGCAAAGAACCATTCTGGACCCCTGGCATTGTTTGAAAATTGATTTTAAGTGATCCAGATTAGGGACGTGCAAGAATGGGTTTTTTGACATTAGAAAATTCGTATTTGTTTGAATAGATCCTCTTTGAATGTGGGAGGATTCTATTTGATATGAATGTATTTGTACAAATTCATACAAATATTTGATATGTATCCAATATGAACGGCCGTGTATCCGATATGAATGAATACGTATCGATACGTATCCCATAACATATCTGTGCTCTGAAAGCGTGAAATCTGACCTGAATCCACTTTGAATCTGCTCTTGATCCATGTTGAATGCAATCTGGACCCATTGCAGATGTGTGGTGCAGCCGCTTCCCCCCCCCCAGTTTAACAAATGTCCGAACTATTTGCATGAATGTCTGAAACATTTGTACTCATACGAATGTTAATGTATGAATGTTGTAGCATTCGATTTGTATTTAAATGTGGAAATTCGTCTGAATTCATCTGAATAATGAATGTTGTGAATATTCATGCATATCCCTAATCCAGATTGTTCACAAAGCCAGGTGGTGGGTCTGTAAAGACAGACGGGCCCTTGGGCCACGCCTTCCTCACCAGGTGTGCACACAGGACTGGAAAATGCAAATCTAAGCATTCCAAATGTGAGCTGCAGATCCTACTGAATAATCTTACAAGCAAAGCTATGCAGCCTTTTGTCTCCTTAAGTGTTCCAATTTGTTCTATTCCTTTCAAGAGTTTTACATTAGCGTTATACTGTATAGTGGAGATATTTACATAAATTGTTATTTTATTTCTTATCTCTCTTTTGTTGTAGATTGTATGTTTGGGTGCACTGAAAGTATTTAGGTCATGATGTCCTCTTATCTTGAGGTTGCATGGTTGCTTTGCAAGACGTTGTTTGCTTTGCTATAGAACCTGGAAACCTGCAGCTATCATGTTCCAGAGGTATTTCTCAAGAAGCTACTAAGGAAGACCCATTTGGTCTAAATTAGGGGTGTTCACAATTTTTTTTTTTGTATTTTATTTATATCGAATTGAATGCAAGAAAATTCGTATTCGTTCAAGTACATCGCCTTCAAATGTGGGAGGATTAAAATACAAATGTTCAACCCCACACAAATCCCATAAGCTTCATACAAATGCATAGAAACTTTCAATTTGAATTTGAATGTCAATCTTTGAATGTGTGAACAAACATTCAACTCAAATTCGAGTGTCCAAATTTGTACTAATTAGTACAAATTTCAAATGTTACGAATATTCGTGCACATCCCCCGTCGAAGTGGGTTCACCACACTTGCTTTGATTGTTTTTTTGCATAAAGCCATGACTGACATTTCAGTATCTTTTTGGAATAAGAATTACAAACACACACACACGCACACACACACACACACACACACACAGAGTGTTTGCCTACAACAGTGTGTTTGTAACTATAAGGGATGTGCATCACACACATTTCACCACTTTGATTTGATTCAAATTAAAGGGGGGGGGAATGTTCAACTTTGTGCAAAGCCCCCTGTGAATGTATGTGGCTTTGCCTTCATGCGCGAACATTTGTTGAATGTTCTTGCATGAAGGTAACCTCTGGCCTTTCCTTTGCATTGTCCCTTGCTGCCTCACCTTTTGCTGTTGCTACCACCATTGCCATCACACACCCCTCAGAGGGTCAACAGGCCAACTGGAGGCGTGTGCACAGCTGGAACATAAGAACATAAGAGAAGCCCTACTGGATCAGGCCATAGCCCATCTAGTCCAGCGTTGCGTCGCACACGATGGACCACCAAATGCTCATGGGCATCCCAAGAAGAGTCAGGGGCAGACCTCCTGCTCTTGAATCCCAGCAAGTGGCCTTTAGAGACATCCTGCAATTCTCTGGCGTTTAAACAGCTCCGCGGCTCATCGTCAACTGTTAATGTTCCCGCAGTTTAAAAATGGCCAAACCCGAGCTGCACGAAGGATGCACAGAAGTTTCCGCCATAACGAGTTGCGAGACGATGTACGATGGCCCCAGATCCCGTGTAAAAACTGCGATACACGCCTATTTCTTTCCTTGTTCTGTGTGCCCCGGTTCTCCCCCAGCCTGAAAGATGTACTTAGGCATCCATTCTAGTAGTCATTGATACATTTGTCATCCATAAATTTGTCTAACCCTTCCTTAAAGCCATCTGGACTGGTAGCTGTTACCACCTCTTCCGGCAGCAAATTCCATAAACCAATGTCTTTCTGGGTGAAGAAATTCTTCCCCTTTTCTGATTTGACTCTCCTACCCATCAGCTTCATAGAGTGCCCCCTGGTTCTAGTGTTGTGCGATAGAGAAAAGAAATTATTCTCTATCCATCTGTTCTATACAGTGCATGATTTTATCTATTTCAATCAGATCCCCTCTTAAACGCCGTCTCTCCAGACTGAAGAGGCCTAGACACTGCAGCCTGATTTTGTAAGGGAGGTGTTCCAGCCCCTTAATCATTCTGGTTGCCCCCCCCCCCAATTTGGGAATTGTGGAGAATCATGCAAGATTGAATGTGATTCCTGGGAAACTGTGCAAGATTTATCCTGATTCCCAGGAAATTGTGCAATATCTATCAGGATTTCTAAATGGAGTGGCCCTCCCAGCTGGGCACACACCTCTGGGACCATGTTTAGAGCCTCTGACAGGAGTGCAATGGCTGTTCTAGCAGCAGCAGCAGCTAGATTTGGGGGGCATGATATGGGGGTAGGCAGAACTGCCCACTAGGGATGTGGACAAATACTCATAACATTCAAAATTCATACGAATTCAAATGAATTTGGACATTCAAGTTCAAATCAAATGTTGGCACATTTGAAGATTGACATTCAAAGTTGAATCAATGTTTTGATACATTCGTATGAAGCTTTGTTACTGATTCATATGAAATTTGTATCTAACATTTGTATCCAGTTTGTATGGAGCACTCATATCGAGTTCAAATCCTAACACATTTGAAGGGATTTATTCAGAAGAGTATGAATTTTCTTGCATTTGATTCAATGCAAATGAAATACACGCAAAAATATTCTTGCACTTCTCAGCTGGCCCCCTCAATGCTTTGATGAAGGCCAGATATATTTGCTCCACGCGTGAAGGGTGGCCTATAAATGTAGGCCCCTTTTGAATTGCGCGTGACATGTTGAAGCTTCTTCAGATTCGAAGCTGATAAACATTTTTCACCTACCCCTAATTATAAGTGCATTTCCCTTTTAAAAATCTTGTTCTATGTGCCATTTCATTGTTAAGTGTGTTTATTTAGGCTTGTTTTGGTCTTATTATAGTTATATTCATGTTAAAAAAAATTATTGACACATGTATCTGGTGTGTAGGCTCATATTTATAAGGTGCTATCTCCTTCACAGATAGTTCCTGCAATGTTTGAATCTATGCTTTTCCACAGATTGTTTGGTTATTTTCATTGTATTTTCTCACTAATGCCTAATCCTTCCATCTCTCTCCTCACAGTCTGAGGAACACTCCCTTCTTGTCTTTGGGTCTTTCAACACTGGGCCTTATTCCAGATTATATCCTGAAAGGGCCTTGAAGAAATAGGTTAATAAGGAAAAAAACAAGGTTACTCACTTGCTTTTCAGTAGGATGCCACCCATAGTTTTCTTTTGCTTTGCAGCAATTAAAGTAGGTTTGTATGCCTGTGTTTAACTTAAGTTACTAAGATAACAGAAACTACTAAATTCTGTCTTCGAAACCCAAGTGTATACCATGCTTGCAGTGTTTTGACTTGTCCACAGTGTGTGTGTGAATTTTTGTCCTTCAGCACATATAGAAGACCTGTGAAAAACCTCTTGCTGTTGAAAGCAACTGAAACTGATACAATATTCACATGGGTGGGAAAAAGCATTGCAAGTAAGGATGTGGATGGATTTTTTTTGACATTCAATTAGCAACAAATTGAATGTTAGAAAATTCAAATTCATTCAAATAGATCCCCTTCAAATGTGGTAGGATTCTATTCGATATGAATGTATTCGTATGAATTCATACAAATAACCAATACGAATGAATATGTATCCGATATGTATCCAACAAGAATGCATACGTATGTGATACCTATCTGATACAAATGCATATGTATCAGATATGTATCTGACACAAATACACATGTATCCGACACATATCCAACTCGAACGCATATGTAGCAGATATATATCAGATATAGATCTTCTTTCTCTTCTTACAGAGGTCTGCTGTTTGTTTGTTAGCTCTTCCTTTGTTTGAGTTGCTAATGAGTCATTGGTCTTTCCCTGGCTGTACCCTGTTGGCATTGTTTCCTTGGGTGTAAGGGTTAATGGTGGGTCGTTGAGGCTAGCTTGTTTACTATGTATTGGTGTACTTCCTGGGGGTGAGTGACTAGTGGTTTGTGTGTTTGCAGAACTCAGGTGTGAATCTCTGTTTTGTATGTTTCTATACAGAGGTTTCCAGATGTTGCTGAGAAACAGGCCTTGGTCCCTGTTAAAGTTGTGGGGATTTTGTTGTATTTCTATGGCCTCTCTTGTGGTGGGCTGTCTGCATGGCCACGCTAACATTGCAACTGGGGGACTTTTGTTTTCCAGCTGCAGTATAGATGGCTAAGGAGAAGTTGTCCAGCTTCTACCTGCTTTCAGTCCACCCAGAGATGCTGTAATCTTTTAGACCACAACTGATTTAATTAATACTGGCAGTTTTAGAGCAGGCCATTGTAAATCAACACCAAGACTGAAACAGGACACAAAAGGGCTTGCCTTATCATAGAATCCATGGGAGTAAACAAAAAATGCATTACTCAGCCAATCCAAGGTCAAGAATCTAGGATCAGAATCTCACGAGCCCAGTTCAAAGTCCTGAGGTGCACAAACAGGAATTTAGAGGGTTGACACCACCAAGGGAAGCAAGGCTTCTTAGTTTTCCTACATTTAAAGTGGACAGCTGCTTTTAATCAGGCTGATCCTTTCTTCTGCCTGGAGAGTACCCTCACAGAACGATGTTGCTGTGCTCTCTTGAATACACTCCTGGGGCCTTTTCGCACTACATCCGGAATGGATGTAGTGCATGTGGCCTGACTAACTTTGGGACGCTTTCAGCATTCACATGAATTGGTGGGTCCCCTGTCCTGTCTACCAGCGTTGGCACACCTGCGCGATTGCCACCACAGCCCGGCAAGGTTGGTCATCAGCATGGCCCCTGTCAGCTGTGGGGCCGATTTTTGGCCAATGCTGGTGGGGGGGGGCGTGCCCATGGCTGTCAGGGAGGGAAGCGTGTGCAAACACTTCCCTCCCCAAATGGCCAGGGATGCTTGGAACGCGCGCGGACGCATGTAGAGCACTTTAAAGTGCTCTACATCTGGAACGTGCGGAAGATATCCTGGAACGGGCTGGGATGGAAAACCGGCTGCGGCAATGCGAACGCCGCATTCCGGGCTGTCTTCCGCGTGTTCCAAAACCCTGTGTGCGAAAAGGCCTCTGGTCTTTGGACTCAGGGCCCTTGTCAACTGACTGTTCCACCTGATCCTCAGCCTGCTTCAGACTGAAAGGCTGGAAGGTTCCAGAGCCTGGGTGTCTGAAAACTGGGTAAGCTCAGAATCGTCCTTTGAGTCAGAGTCTGACTTCTCAAAGACGACAGAGGTCATCAAAATCAGGAAACAATTCCTTTATTGTTTGCATACAAAGCTTAATAAGCAATGAATGAAGTTTAACAACAACATCATCAACAACAACAATAATAACTATTTAAAAAGTATCAGGAAACGGCTTCATGGGCCATTTTCTGTGTTCAATGACTTGTAGAGATGTGCACGAATATTCATTACATTTGTTATTCCCACGAATTTGTATGAATTAGGACATTTGTACATGAATCGAATGTTTCAGACATCCGTATAGATAGTTCAGACATTCGTTAAACTGGGGAGGTGGGAAAGGGGTTGCATCAGTCACACCTGCGATGGATCCAGAGTGCACTCGACATGGATCGAGAGTGGGTTAAAAGTGGATTTAGCTCAGATTTGACGCTTTCAGACCAGATATGTTACAAATACATACTGGATATGTATCTGATACCTATGGGTTCACATCTGATGCGTATTTGTTCATATAAGATATTTGTAGGAATACATTTGTATTGAAAAGAATCCTACCACATTCGAAGGGGATCTATTCAAATTCATAAGAATTTTCCAACATTCAATTAGTTATCAATTGAATGCCCAAAAACACATTTGTGCACATACCTAATGTACAGGCCTCCCAGAAGACAGGGAGAGATGCTTAAGAAGTGGCGTGATTGTGCCAGGCATGCTGATGAAAGTGGCAGGAAATGCTACTAGAGCTCTTCATGCCACTCTCTATACAAGGGGTCTAAAGAGTGCTTGTAGTGGCATGTCAGCTAGATGAGTATGGTCCATGTGGATGCTGCGCTTGTTCTGTGCACCATGTGTCATCCAGGAGCATTGTTAAGACCATAAGAACACAAAAGAAGTTCTCCTGGATCAGGGCCCAGCCCATCTAGTTCAGCATCCTGTTTCAGACAGTGGTCCACCAATTTCTTTTGGGTATTTCAGGAAGAAGACAAAAGCAAAACCTTCATATGCAAATTGATTTTAGAGGTATTCTTTCTGTTTCCCCGACCTGGAGGACATACCTTGCTATAAAGTCTAGTAGCCATTCGTACACCTTGCACCATGATTTTGTCTCTAAGAACATACAAGGAACCATGATGGATCAGCAGGAGATTGTAAATCAACAAATCAGAACCCTAGCCCTAGCCCTAGCCCTAGCCCTAGCCCTAGCCCTAGCCCTAGCCCTAGCCCTAGCCCTAGCCCCAGCTCCAGCCCTAGCCCTAGCCCTAACCCACCTAGTCCAGCACCCAACACAGTAGCCCACCAATTGCTTCTGGGCATCCCAAGTAGCAGATAGAGGCAAAACCTTCACCTGCTCTCGAATCCCCACAAATGGCCCTTAGAGACATCCTGCCTGCCTCTCCAACCCAGAGCCAGTACCTAGGCATCCATTCTAGTGACGGTTGATACACCTGTTCTCCTTGAATTGGTCCATAAGAAGCCCTGCTGGATCAGTGGCTTCCTAACACCATAAAAGTCCCATTC
Organism: Aspidoscelis tigris stejnegeri; assembly: GCA_023333525.1. Taxonomy (NCBI): domain Eukaryota; kingdom Metazoa; phylum Chordata; class Lepidosauria; order Squamata; family Teiidae; genus Aspidoscelis; species Aspidoscelis tigris. The sequence continues at coordinate 85,154,354 of JALMGA010000006.1, read as the reverse complement.
AGATCCTGCCTGCGATTGCAGTTACTGTTTGCCAAACCCTTGTGAGTTTTCATCTTTCATCTCATTCACCACAGCTGTAAAAAAATCCAGCTGCCAGAATCTTGTCTGTGTGACTGGAATGAAAACTGACAAATTGATTGTGGAAAGAAACTGGAAGGCAAAATGCCATTAGATCTTCCCTTGCAGCTTTGGATTAAACGGAGCTGTAAACACACCAAGGCAAAAATTAGCCCATCACCTTTCATGGCTTTCTTGAACTTAGCAACCCTTCCCAGAAGGAGTCTTCATTATCACTCCCCAAATGGCAACTTACTTATTCCTGATAAATATTAAGATCTTCCATTTCAACAGGTCACTTTGATCATATTTTATAAGAGGCTCCAGCCAGTCTCTGTTATACCATTAAGGCTTTCTCTGGCATCTAGTTATCATAGCTGAGTGTCCAATATACTAATTTTAGAATTAATTTTGTAAATTGTGCTGGAGAATCTGTTAAGAGTGTCTGCAACACGGGAAGCTGAAATTGCATTGAGGAACTACAAAATTTTTATTTATTTATTTATGCATTTATTTTCTGCCCTGTACTGCCTGGTCTCAGGGTGGGTTGCAATGGCAGAAGATGTTAGAATGATGATGCGTGGTCCATCAAACTGCATTAAGGACTCAGCTTCTATTTTCTTTTATGGTTTTTCTTTTCTGTTAGCCTTCTCATCTCCTAAAGACCTATAACAAGGCAGTGAAGCTATTTTACTCATAGCTGAAATTGGGAGGACGTTTCCAAAAGTTAGGGATTTGCAAGAATATTCAAAGCATTTGAAATTCGATTGAATTCATTCAAATTTGGACATTTGAATGCAAATTGAGTGTCTATACATTCTTTTTTTAAACATTCAACCGAATTCGAATCTTTCAAATCATTCATATGAATTATTCAGAATTATCGCATACATATCTCTATGCATTTGTACCGATATGGATGGCACGAAAAGGGGATGCATACAAGATTAAAACAGGGTGCTTATGAGTGCATACAGATGTGTACGGACACATAAAATGCATTCATGCACATCTCCACCATAAGTACGTACTTGGGGTGTACACAAATGAAAACCACATGGTCGATTCACTCTTGAACCAAACACCCATTTGTGCTGCTTAATTGCAGACCATTTAATTGAACATAAGAACATAAGAGAAGTCTTGCTGGATCAGGCCACAGCCCATCTAGTCCAGCATCCTGTCGCACACAGTGGCCCACCAAATGCTCATGGGCATCTCAAGCAGAGACAAGGACAAACCTTCTCCTGCTCTCGAGTCCCAGCAAATGGCCTTAGAAGTGCCCCAGTTCCTCCCCCCCCTCAGGCTGAAGGATGCACCTAGGCATTTGTTCTAGTAGCCATTGATACATCTGCCATCCATAAATTTGTCTAACCCTACCTTAAAGCCATCCAGACTGGTAGCTGTCACCACCTCTTCCGGCAGCACATTCCATAAGCCAATGATCCTCTGAGTGAAGAAATACTTCCCCCTGTCAGACCTGACCCTCCTACCCATCAGCTTCATAGAACAAAGGGTTTTTCTTATTTGATTCCAAAATTATTCAAAAACACATACAAAAAATGCCATTTCCCCACCATTGAAAAGTCCTGTTGAAGGGCAATACCCCCAGCAAGCATGAACTGTTCTGTCAAATAGTATATAATTGTAAAACCTGTCTGTACTGAAACATTTGGTTCAAATTCAAATGTCAATCTTCACATCTGCCAACATTCAATTTGAATACGAATGTCTGAATACAGCCAAATTCATACGAATTTTTAATCGCATGTTGGCAGATTCAAAGATTGACATTCAAATCCGAATAAAATATTTTGATGCATCCATATTTATTTATTTACATCCATATGAAGCTTTGTATGACATTCGTACGAGATGGAACATTTGTATCAAATATGAGTCCTACCACATTTGAAGAGGATCTGTTCCAATGAATATGACTTTTAGGTATCTCAAGTAAAAACCAAGGGCAAAACCAAGGGTTCAATTCCACCCTCCCCTATGAAGACAGCTGGGCGACCTTGGGCTAGTCACAGCTCTCTTCTGAGCTCTCACAGCCCCACCTACCTCACAGGGTGTCTGTTGTGGGGAGAACAGAAGGTTTGTCAGCTTCTTTGAGTCCCCTTAAATGGGTGAGAAAAGTGGGGTAAAAAAGCCAACTCTTCTTCTTCTTCTTCTTCTTCTTCTTCTTCTTCTTCTTCTTCTTCTTCTTCTTCTTCTTCTTCTTCTTCTTCTTCTTCTTCTTCTTCTTCTTCTCCTCGAATCCTAGCATCCTGCCTGTGTCACACACACACACACACACACACCCCAGCCTGGAAGATGTACCTAGGCACCCTTTCTAGTAGACATCTGTTTGACATTTATTTATTTATTTGCATTTTTATCCCACCCTATATCCAAAGGTCTTGGCGTATGTTACAGCCATAAAAAACAAAATATAAAATGACCTCACTTAATGTGGGCATGGCTCAATTCATGGAAATATTAAGCACTTGGACTTCACTGAGAGATATGTGACTCCTGACACACATTACGTTGGGACTTGATGCAACGTTGCTCTTTTTTGTTTTAATTGTTTCCTATGTCAAGGTAAATGCCTGAAAAAATGCCAGAAACAGCAGCAAAACATACTTGCTTTAGCATTCTTTTTCTGCGTTGTTTTGTGCATGTGGAAATGGGCTCTGAATATTGATATACCATCCAGAAGGGGGAAAAAAGCCTCAATGCCTTTATATAACCTCCTCAATATTAGTTTTTCAGGAGTGTTACTTTATATATTGTTCACATATTGGTGGGGCGGATGACACAGAAAGGACTGAAAATGGCAGCAAATTTCACACCTATGATCTGTTCAGAAGAATGTTAGGAGGAGAAAAAGAGACCAGAAAAGAAAGCCACAGTATGGAATCAAGTGGAAGAAGCCTGCTTCCTTTACTCCAAACCAAAAGAAAAGTAACCGGAGTCTGGCAGAGGAATTTGAAGGAATAGCTACTGGTGATCTGGTAAAGTTGTGGGATTCCCCCCCCCCCCCCATTTTATTTGTATACCACCTTTCTGGAAGAAAATTTGCCCAAGGTGGTTTACAACAAACAGAAAATATACAATCCAAGCCAATAATCAAAACATTATAATAAAAATTCATTATGAAAATCACACATCATACAAAACATTGCAAAATAAGCCAAGCACACACACTTGAGTCCACTGAGGCCAAGTGGAGTTCAGAACATGGGGACGTGTTAATTCGAGCTACAATGGGTATTGGGGATGACCTGATTCAACACCACAATGAATGGAGCCCATGGGGACGCAGCCTATGTCTCTAAAGGCCACTTGTAGAGAATTAAGACTACGAGAGGTTTTACTTTCAGCTTCTGTTTGAGAATGACCTGAAGCAAGTAGTGGGCCACCATACCAGACAGGATGCTGCACTTGATGTTTCATGGACTGATCTTGTGGGGTTCTCCTGTGTTCTCACATACTTATACCTTCTGTTTTCTCCCCTCCTGTTGCAGAAGCCCTTCATGTGGCCTGATCCAGGCATACTTTGGATTTGGCAATGAGTTAGAAATTTTTTGATGGTTAGCCACTAAGCACCCGTCTGGCTTGGTCACGTGTTCCTAAGTGGCATCTGACCATAAACCGCAACTTATCCTGTATCCCGATCAAAATCTCCTCCGTGCTTAGAGCGTTCATCACATAGCAGCAGATTTTCATTTGAGACTGGCAAAGGGAATGGGAGACAGGAGCCAACATAACCACAGGCTGCTTCATCTGTGAACAAACAATTGAAATTGCCAGACAAGCGGGATCTTGCTGAACCATGCAAAGATTTACTGCACGTCCAAAGTCTGTAGCAGAAATTTCACCAAGGATGAGCCATCCCCAATAATAATGGAGTTGTGTCATATAGTTATGTTTCTGTCAATCATCATCATCATCATCATCATCATCATCATCATCATCATCATCATCATCATCATCCCTCTAATGGGCGTCACCTTGTTATTGGTGGGGAGGCTTAACTACTCCAGTGATGTTGACAGGTGGGTTGGTAGTAGTTCAAGCTACCAGCAGGTTCAACCATGCCAGAGGAGGACCAAGAGCACCCAACCCATCACTGTATGGAGCAACAAAAGAAAATGACATCTATACTGGCTTAGTCCTTACCTTAGTAAATCCAGATCTACCTCTTCCGGATTCAGTAAATCCGGTTTAGAATAGATCTGGATTTACTAAATCCGGATGCAGGGTAGATCCGGATTTACAGAGGTGATCCGTATCTAATAGATACGGATCCCCCCCCCCTCCGTCCTTCCGCACAAATTCATAAGAATATCCAGTACAAATGCATACGGATCCTGCAAACACATATGTATCAGATACATAGCCTATTCCAACACATACGTATCAGAGATGTATCCAATGAACGCATACCGATTGATATGTATCCCATACATATCCTCAGTTTAATGAAGCATTTGCATGAATGTTCCGAAACATTTGTTCAAATATGAATGTCAATGTTAGTGATATGCACAGATATTTTTTGAGATTCTATTCAAATCAAGTTGAAAACCCGAAAATTCAAGTCAATTTGAAATCTTTTAAATTCGAATTTAACAAGATTCAATTTGAATTTACCAAACCTGAATCTATTCGTTCGAGTTTTTGATTTGAATCTGCACATATTAATGTCGACAACATTCATATGTGCACGTACACACCTTCCCCGCATCCATACACGTCCATGCACGTCCATATGCATCCAGTAGTTATCCCACATGCAACCCGTTTCAGATGCGGATCTTCAGGTTTGCATAGTGTACGAACCCGTGCACATATGAATGCCCGGATAATTCAAATGAATAGATCTGTAATTCAAAATTCGATTCAAATGTTTAGATTTGAATTTCAGGACATTCAATTTGAATTCTAATGTCAACATTGGCACATTTGATCGGATTTTGAGTGCCTACAAATATTCGTGCTCATCTCTAGTCCATGTACAAATGTCATAACATTCAATTCTCATATGAATGTGTGAATTGTTGTAATATCAATATCCCTACTGTCTCATCATTTATGCATCTCTGGGACAGAGCATGGATAGTAGGTGCCTGCAAACTGTTTGGCCCACATATAATGAAAGCAGATGCCCATTTTCTCAATTCTTGGGCCCCAAATATCTAAAGGAACGCCTTCTCCCATATCGACCTGCCCATGCCTTAAGATCAAGTGCTGAGGCCCTCCTGGTTGTCCCACCACCTTCAGTAGTGAGATTGGTGGGTACCCAGGAGAGAGCCTTTTCTGTGATGGCCCCCAGGCTATGGAATAGCCTCCCCTTCAAGGTGTGCCATGCCCCTTCCTTATATATATTTAGGAAGGCGGTGAAGACGGACCTCTTTGCCCTGGCCTTTGGCTGAGCTGATTATATTTCCTCCCCAGGACAGACACTATCATTTTAAACATGTTGTGTATTGTTTTAGATTTGTTGAATTTTTAAAGTCTTTAAATGTATATTCTGTTTTTAATCTGTTGTTTTAAGGTTGTTACCCGCCCAGAGACTTTCAGGTATGGGGCGGGATAGAAATGTAAATAATACATAATAAATTCTCCTTTTTTAGGTTAGATGTATTTCCGTCCTAGTCTCTTAGTGATTTTCTAGATTTGTGATTACTAATACAAATAAAATTTGCATTTTTTTCTTTCTCCTAGAGGGATATGTGGGATAATAAGCTAACCCGAAGCTTCAAAACAGGTAAATAAATATGTAAAACAGCCAATTAAATTCAGGCCAAAGTGCTAAAAATGGCACTGGCAATTAACCGTCTTTTTTTCTGTGTCTTCCTATTTTTGCATGGCCAGGGGGCATAATCATCATTTTAGAGGTTCCACGGTTGTCCGCACACTTTTGAGAAAAGTGAAAAATTTTAAATCAAGTTTGTGTTGCAATTAATTTGTGGGCAGATTCAAGGTTTGCATAACCGGAGAGGTGCTCTTTCTTTTGAAAAATGCAGCTTTCAGCAAGCTGTCATTTTTCCTCCTGCTCTTTCACAGGATCGAACTGTTCGCACACTTCAATCATGTTGCAAAAACACTGAATTTTGGAGTACCGGGGATGGCATGTGCTTTTCTCCTAAATGCCTCCCCCCTCCCAGTTTGCAAGACCGCTGGAATACTGGCAGTTTAATCTCATTCCACTGTTTAAATGCTCGAGATAAAACAAGTTCCATTAATCTTCTAGAGAGCTGTGTTCAAAGCATGTGCGTTTTTGATTCATATGTCAATAATATTTTTCTGTTATGCAATGCTGAAAACATCTGTTTTACATCAGAACATGTAATTTCTGCTCTTACATAAGGCTGTGGTTGAAAAGCATTTTCACTGATTATACAGTTAGAGTGTAGCAAAAAGTTCTCTCTGTGTGTAAGGGAGTGTATGAATTATGCTTAAATAAAACCTATTAGGAATAAGTAAGGAAAACACATAGTTTCGAGAGCCAAATTATACACAAACAGTCCCCTTCCAACATGATGTTTGAAGTGATTAGAAAAAGATCTTTAAACATACTGTAAGCAAAGACTATAGTTCCATTATTAATCGATAATTTATATCCAGACCTGGCACTGTTAATTGCGTGATCAGACACACTTAAAGGGGTATCCCCTGGGAGAATTAGGCCGCATCCCCATTACAAGCTTAATTTGGCTTCGATATGGTTTCAATCCTCGCAGACCCCACGTCAGTTTGGCTTAACACGCTTTCCGTGTGTTAAATTGCCCCAAAGTACTGTAAATGTTAACCCTCATTTCAACAGGTCTCACTCCGGTTCGTGTGCTTGATACGTGTTACATTTTTTACTGTGGGGACCGTACCGTTTTAAGGGATGAGAATCCATGTTTAGGGTTTCCCTCCCCCAATAGCTTGCTTCCAAAGATAGTGATTTCAGTGTAAAAATCCACACTTTACAGCAGCTGCTACACTGCAGCAATCCAGGCACTTCACACCTGATAACAATGTTGCAATTTTGCGTAATTCTAGCTCTTTGGAGTTCTGACCTTTAGAAAGGGAAAGGAAAGCAGGGGCAGGTTCTGGGAGATGTGTGAATGTTTAAAGTAAGGGGGATTGAGTTGCCACTGCTGCTGTGTGCCCTGGGCAATGGGGAGAGGAGGGGAAAGAATCGCTGGCTGCCCGCTGCCATTTTTCCTCCATCCAGGCAAGCGGCAGCCACCCAGCTAGGCTTCATGAAGGGGTCCCTTATGGGTGGCATGTTCACGCCAGGAGGAAGAGGGCAGGGCAGCCCGGAAAAGCAGCTTTTAAAAAGTAGCCACTTGAGTCCCCCCTTGAATCACATACGCCACGTACAATCCTCAGAATCCGGATTGAATGCAATTGTGTTGAAAGTAATGGGATCAGGCAAATCCACATTTGCATCTGGTTCTATGATTTTGGTTTAGGGGAACTGGATTAAGCTTATAATGGGGATGCGGCTTTAGAGTTGGGAATGCCAGACATGTCACCCCTACATGGGCATCACCAATTGTTTTAAGCCTAGGAATGGTAACCTTTTTTTTCATACAGAAGGGAATAACACTGATAGTCACACTGGGAGAAGACATGAGTAAGGTTGTGCATGAAGCTATTTTTCACATTCAATTTGGTGTGGACTGAATGTGGAAAAAATTGGCTTTGGTTGAATTCCATCCCCATGAATGTGGGGGGATTTGTATTCGTGCACTAATATTTGAACCAATATTTGTGCATGAAATGAATGCCACCTCTCCCCCACCCCTCCATTCCTCCCCACCCACCCCCACGTACCTGTCCTCCTTGTCACCATATCTTCTTTTAAGGCACTTCCAAGTCTGCGTGTGCAGTACTGAAAGTGCCTTTTCAGCCTCCAGAAGACCTATTTTGGCCTCTGGAGCACACTGAAATAGGCCTAGGGATGCCACCAGAGGTCCCCAAAAGGTAAAGGATGATGTGGGAAGCAGGTGGGAGGCCTCAGGCGGCATCCCCAGATCTATTTTGGTGCTCTCTGGAGGCCAAAATAGGCCTTCAGGTGGCCAAAACAGGCTTTCCAGTGGCCAAAAGAGAAATAGGCTTTCTGGAGGCATGCACGCAGAACCGTAAGGCCTAGGAAGGTGCGATGGTGGCAGGTAAGTGGCGGAATGGGGCCTGTGGGGGCTTGGGAGGCCCGTGGGGGATCCAGTATCCACTGAAGCTTCAACGGATAACTGAATATCCGATTTGCAGATGAATAGGACCTACAAATGTATGCGCAACTCTATTCATCTGTGAATGTCTGAATTTGTACCTATTCATGCAAATTATGACTTTGTTGGATATTTGTGCACATCCCCAGACATGAGTGATGTAGGCCAAGGTCTCCACATTGTGCACCAAGGTGGGTGATGTGGAAGATGCCCAGGGTCCTGTTCACATCTGGCCTTTTTCTGGAGTATATCACAGGATAGGCGTGTGTAGCCCACATGCTAGTACAGACTCCGGTAGGCCTCAAGTGGGGCATGCTGTAACCTACAGTAGCATGTGGGCAGCAGGCCCCTATTCCAGGATATATTCCAGAATAAAGCCAAGTGCAAATAGGCCCCAGGAGTCTTTCGATTTGAATCTCTGCTCTACTATGGAAGTTCACTGGCTCTTCTTGGTTATGAGTAAAACAGGTTCACTGCCTTTTGAGTGCCTCAGGGGAGGCATGGACAAAGAGGGGAACCCCTGGCAGAAAAATCCAGAGTGGAGCACCTAAGACCAGTTGCATGGATCATGGGTCATCTTTCTTGTAGCTCCTTTAGCCAACCCAGTGCTAAGTGTCATGTTCACCATCTTTTGGATCACATTGGTGAGGCCAAGGGAGAAACTCTGATGTCTGGATGACTCGGTGTTTCCAGCCCAGGATCCTTCAATTACCTTTTGAGACAGAAGAATGCCAGGAATTACCTATGAACCTTCTCGAGCGGCCTAGCTTACAAATAAAGAGATGATGGTGGTGCAGAAATGCTTTATGTGTCACGTCGCAGACTGGTCAGGCAACAGGCAAACACTTGTGCAGCTACTCAGTCCCAAGGATTCCAGGCATACTCGTGGTCAGTTCTGGTCTAGGGTCTAGGAGTCCAGAAATCAGCAAGGGTCAAGCAGTCCAAGGGTCAGCAGGTCACAAGGAGTCCAGGATTTCAAGCTCAGGTAACACGAGGCTGCTAAGACATTGTCTGCAGCAACTTCAGGCAAGGTGAGCTTGTTATTAAATAGAGGAGTCAGAGCCATGCCCACCGTGCAGCTGGGCTAATCGCTCTGATCTCCATCTCACCTGCTTCTGCTGCCTAAGCAGGCGATGAGAGAGCCTTTGATTAGGCTCACTGCTAGTGGATTAATCACCAGAGCTGTCTGGCTGCTCACCTGGGCCCGGCCTTAGCTCTTCCATGCCTGCAATGCCCTTCTGTGGCTGCTGCTCAGCCTGTGGTCGCATTGCAGGCATATCCTCCTCTTCTGATGAGGCCAAACAGGGCATGACATTATGTGAGTAAGTGTGGCAATCCTCCTCCAACTCTCCATAATTTCTGGATCACTGGCTTTCCCTGGGCTAGAAGTCAAGAACTATTAGAAGAAATTTGGTATTCTAGCAGTCCTGGGGGTTGGGGAGGGAAGGATGAAGTTCAGGGTGATTAGTTCAAATATGATGGGAATTCAGTTCATCTTGAGCTCTTTCTTTAAAAAAGGAAAGAAATTAAGCAAGTTCATTTGCAACTAATTCCAAGTGCTAAAAATGTCTGCCAAAGGACCTTCAGGCATGGCAGTGTCCACAGAAGCATGGAAGGAGCAGAAGGAAATGTTGCTTAACATTTTTCCTATTCAGATTACACAGTGGAATTATGGAGGAAACAGCTGGTGAACCTGAATCAGATCTGACCTTTCTTCCAGTTATGGAGGCAGGGGGTGTTCTGCCACATAGATGCCACACACTCTGTCTGCATTGAAGCCAGGGAAGAAAACTTCCCCAGCACTGAGGTTTCCAACTGGGGCCATTAAGGGACATGGAGGAAATGGCCCACGAGGCCTGCCAAGTTCAGCATCTCCATTAATGTCCCCAGGTGAGATGCAAATTAGGGATGTAGATGAATGTTTTTTTTCATGTTTGATTTGAATCAAATGCGAGGAAATTTATGTTCATTTGAATAGAGTCCCTTCAAATGTATTCGGGTTCGAATTCTTATGAATGTTCCTGGAATGCTATTCAAATCTGATTTGAATCCCTGCTGCCACTCGGTGCTACGAATTCGCTACAAATCCCTTATAAATCCGCTCTTAATGTGTCAGATCTGCTCTGAATCCACTTTGAATCCACTCCGGATCTGCTGCAGATCTGAGTGGGTAGCCGTTTTCCCACCTGCCAGGTTCACAAATATAACGAAGCTCTGAACGAATGTATAGAAGCATTCAATCCACATTTGAATGTCCAGCTGAAATTTGATATGTATTCCCAAATTTGAATGAACTTAATTGAATTTTGAAGGTGACAAATATTTGTCCACATACCTAATGTAAATCCTATCACAGCCCACAATAAGTAATGCAGCACGCAGCACATGGGGGAACGGCGGAAGGAGGCAGACCAGCCTGTTTCTGCCCTTCCCAAGATGGCGGCCACTGGCAAATCTAGCCCCTCGCCTCTCCGTGTGCGGAAACGTCCTGAAAAATCAGGTCTTACTTCCATCACTTCCCTCTGGATGCATGCAGAAGCAGGACACTTCCGCACATGGCCAGGGAAAGAGACGGATTCTCTCCCGCCGCCATGTTTGGAAGGGCGGAAGCAGGACTGCCTGCTTCCAAAGCCCTTCCCCCGGGCACCGTGCACCGCCGGAAACACGCGGTGACTGGCAACTGCATGCTCCAGTCCTGCGGCTCTGGCACGTGAGCCGGAGAACAGTTGGAATGGGTGTTGGTATGTCTGCACAGCACCCACTCCAAACTGTCCTCGGGAATCTGTCCTCCCCATGTGTGTGCGGATGCATGTGGGTCCCTCAGATCCGTCACTATTTGTGATGGATCTGAGGGAGGACGGATCTCCAAAAAGCAGATCTTTTTAGATCCGCTTTTCGGCGGCGAATGCGGAAAAGCCCATTGGGTACTTCCCTTAATCCGGATCTAGTAGGTCATCTTAGATCCGGATTAAAGGAGGTCAGTGGAAAAACACCCCGAGTTGGCCAGAGATGTGTTACACATAAAAAGTACATACATATATATCTTCATTTCATTAGGCTCTTTACACATTTCCTCAAAAGTATGTTCCAAAGTTTCATCATGTGGGAAAAGCTCAACAGCTCTTTATTAAAGTTTGCATTTCCAAAACATGCTGGATTAAAGCTTCTCTCTCATCTCTTTTAAAGAATCACAGAGGATACACCAGTGACTTTAAACAACTTTGACAGCTAGCAGATTGTAGCATTGTGCATTGAATTAAATGATGCTCGGTGTTTAAAAGGTCTGAAGGTAACTTCCTCCCCGTGTGGCAGAATTTGCTCTTTTCAAAGAGTGAGACTCCAGCCCTATATTATGTGGCAGAAAGATCACATGGTCAGCATCTCCAGCACAAATGTTAATGCCCTCTTAATAAGGTCAGGAGAGACAATTTATGGCTTTTAATATCAGACCTGAAGTCTTTTCCTTGATGTGACCGTTGGCCAGCCTTGTTCAAGTGATAATGAATCAAGGGATCATTAGTTGACTCTATGGCATGATGGTGTTAACTTTAAGGTGTTAATCTTAACTTATAAAGTCCTAAATAACTTGGGCCCTAAACATCTATAGGAACAGTTTCTCCCACATTGATCTGTCAATGGAAGAGAGGCTCCTTGTTGTACCACGTCCTTTAGTAGTTGACCATGTGGGAAACCAGAGGCCTTTTCGCACTACAGATGGATGGCTGTGGTGCATTAAGGCTGGTACACGCAGGGGCAGAATGACCTTTCACGGACGTTCCATTCCTGTGTGTAACAGCCCAAAAAGGCTGTTGTGGGAGCAGCCTGGTTCTGGCCCACTGGCTGGAAGCCTGGTTCCAGCCCGTGCTGTGGTCCTGCGGGCTACTGCCACCTCAATCGGGCTGGTGGCAGCCCATGAGGGCCTCCTGGGTGGCCACCATCACCCAGGAGTCCATGCTGCCCCCAGCTCCCCATGCAAGACCTACCTGTTCAGATGCCTGGGATGCAGCATGCACTTGCGCAGAATGCCTATTACCTGGTTCGATCCCAACAAGCCCCACCCCTGGGGCCTACCCAGTTTGAACCAGGCATCTGAACAGGTAGGTGGTGTGTGGGGAGCTGGGGGTGGTGTGGAGCCCTGGGTGGGGGTGGGCACTCAGGAGGCCCCCGTGGGCTGCTGCTGGCCTGATTATTAAAAAACATACTTTATGCACCTGTTCCTGGATTTTTTATTGAAACAAGGAAATATCTTCTCCCCACATTTAGTTAAATACCTTATTATTTTAATTTCTTCATTTTATATTTCATTTTCTACTGATGACCCCACCCTCGAACCTTTAGGCATAGGACTGGTTTAAAATGTAAATAAAAATAAACAGACAGACAAACAAACAAACAGTTGAATTGATAGTAGTGATATAGTTTTTCAATGCTTAGCATCACAGCTTTGATCCAAGTGTAGCAAATCTGTATTAGGGGTCTAATACAATATTAATGTCACCTGCTAATATTACTAGAGAAGAGGAAAGGTTTTGCAGCATCTGTAGGTAAGATGGAAGAAATTATTTCTGATGAACATTTGAAGCATATATATTGGCTAAAACTAGATAAAGATCATTGATGATACACTCTACAAATAGATACTTGGGTACCATGCCTTTGGTATCATGCTGAATTTGGAGAATTTTACTCTCTAAAGAGGAATGTATTAAGACCAGCACTTAGAGGACCCAGGGGAGATGAACTGTTGATGTAGAGGGGAATTATGGATTACCCTGGAACTTTTGGAATTCAAGTATGTTTCCTGATTAAAGACAAGATGAACTTTGCCTCGTTTTAAATTGGATTCTATAGTTTTCTCTTTAGGACTTCGTTAAGTCTATGCACATTGTAGGACTGCAAAATTAAGGGTCATTTAGTGGATGATAGGTGTATCAATGGCTACTAGAATGGGTACCTGCATATTTCCTTCAGGCTGGGGAGACAGGCTGGATGCCTCTTAAGGCCATTTGCAGAAGATCACGTGAAGGTTTTGCCTTTGTCTTCCACTTGAGATGCCCAGAAGCAATTGGTGGGCCACTGGGTCAGACAAGGGGTGTTTTTCCACTGTCACTAGAAGTACCCATTAAGTACTCATTAATGGGTACAAAAATGCCATTACGTACCCATTAATGGGTACTTAATGGGTACTTTTAGTGACAGTGGAAAAACACCCAAGATGCTGGATTAGATGGGTTGTGGCCTGATCCAGCAGGGCTCCTTTTATGTTCTTATATAGTGTTGGTAGAGATACTGGAACTGAAATCCTGCTGCTGTAAACAAATTGATAACAAACAATTAAAAAACAATCAACAAGAACATTTATTGTGGAAGACTTAAGTGCCTGCAACCAGGTATAGCCTTGTAGGGTTGTGCATGAATATTTGGAATATTCAATATTCAAACGAATTTGGCTGAATTTGGACATTAGTATGCAAATTGAATGTCCAGACATTTGTATTTTAGTATTTTCATATGACTATTTTGAGTTATTCGTATATTTCAGTCTCTTTTGTCTATATACATCATATCTAAACTGACCAACAATGTAGTAATACCACATTTCCAATTTACATTTATCTGCTGATTTCCATGATACAGCTATAGTTGCCAATGCCACCCTAAACAATGGACTCAACATATATCTTTTATTTTCTTGTATGTTTTGTTCTCTGTAGATCTGTAAAAAACCCACAAAACCCTGTTTCTGGGTACATATTAATATTCAATTCCATTATGTCATTAATCTCATCAAAAATTCTATTCCAGAAAGGGATAATCTTAGGGCACATCCACAGAGTAGATTGAACGTTTTCCTCCTTCTCCTTCTTGCTACATTTTTGGTTCATTATTCCTCTTTCCCTGTAATAACGACACAAGGTAAATATAAGTCATTTTTAGCGTTTGCTTTCTCTTTCCCCTCCCTCTTCCAACACAATAGGTAATCAGTGGAGTTCTTTAAAAACAGAAATGCTCTTTTTTCAAACTATAAAATGCAACAGTTAGCATGCTAAGCTTACTCAAACTTATTTTAAGAGCTAGGCGTAGTGGATTTATTGGTTTATTGGTGTATTGATTTGAATGTTTATCCTGCCCTATAGCTAAAGGTCTCAGGGCAGGTTACAACATTAAGAACCAGTGAGCATGTAAAATGAGCATGAAAACCATGGCAGTGCCTGAATGTGGGGAGGAAAGCCATTTCCTTGTTCAGCCAAAGGCCAGGGAAAGAGGTGCATTTGCATTCACTGCTCTCCTAAATGCGTAAAGTGAAGGTGCCTGATGCACCTCAGGAGGGAGACTGTTCCACAATCTGGGAGCCACCACTGAAAAGGCTGTAGGTCAGCTCAGGACTCGGTGCCTTCCATGGTATCTCAGCATGTTATGGGCCCAACTATTGCGCATATTATCTGACAAGAGTGCTAGCAAAGAAGGCTTACTCCTCCACCTCTATTGCTTCCCCTAATGATCATCCAGCAGAGCTATTCTGCGTGGTTAAACCGATATTGTTTTCTAGTGTCAGTGATCCAGATATCCTATCCTTAGGGGCTTGCTGTGAAAGCTACTTCCAGGGAACGGGGCCCTGCAACTGGAAGGCATTTCATGGAGTTGTTCAGAACATTGCCTCGTCCTGTTGTTTGGGATCAGTTACAGTTATTGCAGCCTGTGGAAGTGGATAAGTGGTTTGCAGAGGTCCTGGCACCTCCTTGCCTCCTTTACCTTTAACCTGTGTGTCTTAAGATCATAATTGGAAAAATTCTGGATCTAGCGACTTGGCTCCCTTGGTTGTCCCACTGCCTTCAGTAGTGAGGCTGGTGGGCACTTGGGAAAGGGCCTTTTCAGTGATGGCCCCCAGACTATGGAATAGTCTCCCCCTCGAGGTGTGTCACACCCCTTCCTTGTATATATTTAGGAAGGTGGTGAAGACGCATCTCTTTGCCCTGGTCTTTGGCTGAAGGGAATTATATTTACCCCCCAAGTACAGACACTACTTTTTTAACACGGAGTGTACCATTTTAGATTTGTTGAATTTTTAAAGTGCTTTAAATGTATACCCTGTTTTTAATCTGTTATTTTAATGGTTGCTACCTGCCCAGAGATCTTCGGCTATCGGGTGAGATAGAATTGTAAATAAATAAATAAATAAATAAATAAATAAATAAATAAATAAATAAATAAATAAATAAATAAATAAATAAATAAATAAATAAATAAATAAATAAATAAATAAATAAATAAATAAATAAATAAATAAATAAATAAATGCCATAGACCATCTAGTTCAGCATCCTGTCTCACACAGTGGCCCACCAAATGCTTCTGGGCATCCAAAAGCAGAAGACAAGGACAAAACCTTCACCTGTTCTGGAATCCCTGCGAATGGCTTTTGGAGGCCTCCTGCCTGGCTCTTCACCCTGGGCAACGTATCTAGG
Source organism: Aspidoscelis tigris stejnegeri (assembly GCA_023333525.1). Lineage (NCBI taxonomy): Eukaryota > Metazoa > Chordata > Lepidosauria > Squamata > Teiidae > Aspidoscelis > Aspidoscelis tigris. The sequence goes on along the minus strand of JALMGA010000006.1, from coordinate 85,138,612 downwards.
CACCCATTCTAGTACCCGTTGATATACATGTCGTTTCTTAAAGCTATCCAGGCTGGTTGCTGTCACCACCTCTTCTGATAGACTGAGATCATTTTTCTCCACCGTCTAGAAGGAGTTAATGCCACTCTGTACCAGCTGAAAGTCTGTCAAGAACTCATTTCAATCACAGCAAGGGAGGATTTGAATGGTGGATGGGACATCACACCCTCTTAAAGATTGACTTGCATGTTTGGGTGTTTGGGCGCACACACTGAAGAAGCAAGAATATTTCCTGCTACAGTCCAAGATGCTTTTGTCACTTTTCTGACAGGCAATTTTCTCTGAGTGCATATCTTGGACTTTGGCTAACCTCAGAAGAAAGTGAATGGTCTTGTTGGCTTTCAGAGAATTGCAGTGGATCAGAACAAAGCAAGGTTTTTTTGGGGTGGGTGGGTGAGAAACTGGCAAGCTTGTTCCAAGCAACAGTCCCAAAGCAATACTCTGAACAAGTATCTAACCTTGATACTTTTATGGGTTAGAGGGGGTCCTTCTAAGTTGCTGCTTTGGAAAGATGAATCAGGTATGGTTTGGGCCCCTGATCCTTAATATATTAAAATGATATGAGCATATATTAAAACAACAGTGTCTGCAAGTGGGAGAAGAAGAGTTGGCTTTTCTAACCTGCTTTTCTCACCCATTTCAGGGGACTCAAAGCGGCTGACAAACCTTCTGTTCTTCTCCCCACAATAGAACACCAGGTGGGGCTCTGAGAGCTCAGAAGAGAGCTGTGACTAGCCCAAGGTCACTCAGCTGGCTTCATGGAGGAATGCAGAATCAAACACAGTATTCCCACGTAAGAGTCCAACTCCCTAACCACTAGACCAGACTGGTTCACTGGAAGGGAAAGTGTGTCCCCATCCCATTTAACTGAAGACCAGAGCAAAGAGGTGCGTCTTCACCGTCTTCCTGAACATATACAGTGAAGGAGCCTGACACACCTCAAGGTGGGGGGACTATTCCTTAGCCTGGGGCCATCACTGAGAAGGCCCTCTTCCAGATGCCCGCCCCTTTTACTACTGAAGGTGATGGGACAACCACAAGGGCCTTCCCTTCAGATCTTAAGGTACATGAAGGTCGATATAGGAAAAGGCGTTAATTTAGATATTTGGGGCCCAAGTTGTTTAGTGCCTTATATTCAAGAACACCTTGAATTGGGCTCGGTAGTGAATCAGCAACCAGTGCCTGCGTCAGCCTTATCTTACCTGGAAATACTGGTGCATCCTTTCCTCTTCTTTCTGTCTGGCAATACCCCACAGCTCTCTGTGGGGTAATGCCCGTTCCCTGCCAGTATGTGTGATCACAACAGGGCTTTTGGCCATCCTGGGCAGAGAGTTGGCCCTTTCAGTGCCTTAAGATCCAGAAGTTTGGACCAGGTGAATTTCCACATTGAGTTTCCTGGTGCACCGGGGTGTGGGTCTAGCTGTCACTGTGTTTGTGGGGCACATTTTGGGTGAACTTGAATCTGAATTGACATTTTTTTTGCCCACATTTGCGTTAAATCATCTCAAAGCCTTGGAAAGAACCTGTTGGTGAAGGGCGGGATATAAATTATTATAAACAAACAAATAAACAAATGTTGGATTTCATAGCTCTGAAAGAATCTCTTGAAGTTGGCCAGAATACTACATAAGCAGAAAGGTAGGAGGTCCCCATTGAATTGTGAATCAGTGGTCGCACCTGTAGTCAGAGTAGGTTGCTTGGTTTGGAGGCCATTGTAGGCTGCAGTGTAGAAAATTAACTGTTTGTAAAGCTTTGTTTTTTGGTGGGAGTACTTCCGGGGATGGGATGCTTTTTTCGTAAGGCATAACTTAAAACAGCCCTGTCTGATTGCGCCTGTGATTCCATAGAAATGTACCATAAACTGTTGCAAAAAATAAATAAAGAAAGAAATAAAAAAATAAAAAAATCATGAATACAAACAGAACGACGAGCATTTCTATTTTGCTCTTGCTTCAGCCTATTCCCTGAACTGATTGGTTTGTCTCTGCAGTTGGGATGTGCATGAAAATTCATAACATTCATTATTCATATGAATTTGGACGAATTTGGACATTTGTACATGAATTGAACATCACAGCATTTGTACATTAACATTCGTATGAATAAGAATGCTTTGGAACATTCACATGAATAGTTTGTACATTCGTTAAACTGGGGACACATATCCGATACGTATCCGATACATATGCCTTGGTATAGGATACGTATCCGATATGTATGCAGGATCCATAGGCAGGACATTAGTTCAGCTGGGGAGGTGGGAAAGCAGAGACGTTTTCGCACGGGGGAAAATGGAACGCGAAAAAGCCAGCTGTGGACACGTCATCCGCATTGGCCGCGCGCGCCTTGCGTCCCGACGTGTCCGCAGCTGGCTTTTTCGCGTTCGAAATGTAGAGCACTTCGAAGTGCTCTACACGCGTTCCAACGCGGACGAGCCGTCCGCAGGCGTTCGGGAGAAGAAGCGTTCGCGCCGCTTCTGTCTCCCGATCGCCTGCCGGCTCGCCTCCGACGCCGCGCGGCTTTGACAATCAGCTGTTTTTCAAACAGCTGATTGTCGATCTGCCTCCGCGGCCGCCGGCGCGCCCCTGGCCGGCGTTTGCCGGCTAAGCCAGCTTCGGGCGCTTTGACCATTCGCACCCAGACGCTCCGGAACGCGTTTACACGCGTTCCGGAGCGTCTGTGTGTGAACGGGGAAAGCGCCCGAAGCTGGCTTAAGCTTTCCGCCTGAACGCGTTCGGTTTCGAACGCGATTCAGTGCGGAAATGCCTCAGCTGTGCCAGTCACATCTGCAACAGATCCAGATTCAACATGGATTGGGAGTGGATTAGAAGTGGATTCAGGTGAGATTTCACTCTTTCAGAGCGTGCATATGTTACAGGACATGTATCAGATACATATTCATGTTGTATTGGATACATGTTTGTTTGTACTGGATACGTGTCTGTCCGTCCGTCCGTCCGTCCATCCATCCATCCAGCTATCTATATTTATATCCCGCCCTGTACCCGAAGGTCTCAGGGTGGGTAACAACCTTTAAGATCCACCAGATCCACGTTGCTAATTTTATTAGAATCACAGGCTCTGTACATTTTTTCCTTATCATTTCCTTGTCACTGTGCTTGTCTGTATCCTTTTCCCACTGTATGTCTTACTGTAATACAAGAGAGTTCTTTCCATAACTTATGAGAAACATTTTAGTCTGCAAATAATATGCTGCAATACATTTGCTGATGCGGCCAGACTTTTTCATGTTTTAGGATAAACAAATAATGTGATAAGAGTGAAGCCTGTTTGCTTGTTGTGCTTCATTTCAAACTTCAATATTGTTGTAGCCTTTTTTGAATTTCTGGTTTCCTCAGCATGTGCATTGTCACTTTGGCTGACACTGAATTTTGTATTTTGTCTGTGTTTCAGTGTTCCCTCACCCTACAACTGCATATCTGATAACAGGGTCTGGGTAGATAATGTTTCATCAGCTGCTGAATCATCTTCCTGTTATTTGTATAGCTTTTGTACTGTGCTTCCTGGGTAGCAATAATGCGCCATTTCTGATTCAATGTCTGAATGTCATACAATGCTATGAATTGATGGCTACTTCTAGAGTCTGGATAAATAACAGACTTTAGAATAAACATTATTAGGCAGCGAAGTCCCTCGTCCAAACCTGTGGAAGAAATCTGAAGCGAAAGCTAAAAGTGCAACTTACCTGCTGCGCAGCAGCAACCTGGTGTCCTGACTAAAAAGCAGCTCTGTAGCTTCCTCCTCAGAAGCTGCAAGAGCTGAGTTGGCACACATGGTCATGTGAGATGAGGCAGCCAATCAGAGTTGAGCTGTCCTCCTGCTCTTGTTCATCTCTTCTCGCCATCCTGCCCAGACTGGCAGAAAGATGCACAGTAGCAATGGGATAATGCATTGTGACGATGATCCACCGATCACTGTGTGTGATGCCCCAATTGTGACTGTGCATTGTACTGCACAGTATTAACGTGTCTGGACACAGTCATAATTGTTGGACAATGATGGCAGCAGGTGACTGAGAGGGCAGGAAGGGTGGGTTCCCTTTGTTCATGAATATTTGTGATTTTCAGGCACAAAGCTGAAGTCACCCACATTTGGGGTGGGGGGATTCGGACAAAACAGAATATTTCCCCATTTGACTTGCATTGATTCGAATGGGGGCATTTGGCTTTGCACACATCTCTAGTGTGCATTAAGAACATGTTCTGATGGGGATTAAGAACATAATAACATCAGAACATAAGGGGAGTCCTGCTGGATCAGGCCACAGGCCATTTAAGCCAGCATCCCATCTCACACATTAGCCCACCAGTTGCTTCCAGGCATTCTTCAGCAGAAGACAAAGACAAAACCTTCATCTGCTGTCAACGTCTGGCAGTTTGCTTCTAGAGGCATCCTGCCTGCCTCCCAAAGCTGGAGGTAGTACCCAGGCATTCATTCTAGTAGCCATTGACACACCTGTCCTCCATGAATTGGTCTATAATGACACAAGGGGACCCCTGCTGGATCAGGCCACAGCCCACCTAATCCAGCATCCTGTCTCACCCTGTAGCTCACCAATTGTCTCTGGGACCCTGTCCCCAAGCAATTTAAAGCCCTCTAAAAATCTTCTTTTGCCTCTGAGTGCCCCCATGCCCGGCTTGGCAACGAGCTTCCCAGTGCTACTAAAAGAGGAAAATCTGCGACAAAAAAGTGCACTTTAAAGAAGAGTTCCAGTGCTCTTTTTGGAAGTCGTGGGTTTTCCTGGCAGCATTTACCATGGGGACGCTCCGTGGCAAAAGGGGTGGGGATTGCTGCCTGCACACACAGCCATAAAACATTCACACATCTCCCAGAAGTGCAGCAGCTTCCCTTCCTTTCCCTTGCTAAAGCTCAGAACTTTCAAAGAGCCAGAATAGCACAGAATTGCAACGTTGTTATCAGGTGTGAAGTGGGTGGATTGCTACATTCACCACTGCTCTTCCAGGTGGATTTTGACAGTGATCTGTGAAAGTGTTGAGAGTGAATGAGCGAACGATCGTGTGGCCGATGGCTGCAGCCGCTGCCTTTGTCGGCATGGGAAGCCATTTCGGGGGGTGGAGATCTGGGAGACAAACAGAGAACCGATGGCTATTTTTCCTTTGAACTTGTCGGGAGTTTCTTCCTGGTTGTGGCTGCACAGAGCGCAGTCCCTCCCTGTTCTTGCTGGCACCCTATCAACAAGAGAGAAGGCGGGGAGAAAAAGATGCGGACAAGCAAAACACGCGCCCATGGGGACGGAAGGTGCATTTTAAACGTGTGTTTTGCTGAGCCTCATGAGGACGCTTATTCCGGAATTGCACAGCACTTTTAAAGTCCGCTTGAATAGAGTGACAGTAGAGGGAAACTAGAGAGGCAAATAAGTCGTTTGGGGACTCAGCCTGGGTGTTTCAATCAGAAGTCAGGGGTGAATCCTTCACTTGCTTTCAGCTGCCTGCAAATGACCTTTAGAGGCCTCCTGCCTACCTCTCCAACTTGGAGGCAGTTACCTAGGCATCCGTTCTAGTAGCCATTGATGCACCTGTCCTCCATGAATGTGCCTAATCCTTTCTTAAAGCCATTCAAGCTGGTTGCTGTTGTCCTCTCATTTGCTAGGAAATTCCATAGACCAATGACCCTCTGGGTGAAAAGAATCTGTCCTCTTGTCAATCCTAACTCTCTCGCCCACCAGCTTCATAAGCGCTCTACTTCCCTTGTGCATTTTGATTCTATTGTTTAAACTCTTATTTTAAGTCTGGGATTTCCTTGTGAGTAATGATGTGCATGAATGTTCTAAACATTAGAAATTTGATGGAATTCAATCGAACGTGGACATTCGAATTCAAATAGAATGACTTCACATTCGAATTTACATGTTCGTTCGAATGATTCAAATGATTCCAGTGTACAGATACGTATGTATTACACATCTGTATGAATCTCATATGTATCTGTACGCATCTACACTTATAATACTGGATGAAAACGGGATGCACATGGGATAAAGAGGACACGTACAGATGCATATAACACATATAAATGTTGTTGACATTGTATCTTCAGATTTGAATCCAACATTCAAATGAATAGATTTGAATGCATCTGATTCGAATCAGATTTTGTTGCATTTGGATTCTAAACATTCGACTTGAATTCGAAAGCAAGAACCACTCGTGAGTCTTACAGAATCTGGAGCTTATTTTTTGTTTTAAATATTTCATTAGGGTTTTATGCACGTTCAACCTTTTTTAACATATTTTCTCTTGCTTTGTTACTGGTCCTGGCACCTGATAAAGAATGGATGCTGAAATGCAGTACATCATGATGAAGTAATAAAAACATGGGTATAAAGAGTCTCTAGCAGCTTTTATTCTCTAATTTAAAGACACTTCCCTCAGAAAAATCTTTAGCAATTTAACTTCTTTTTATTGCACTTTTCTTTTTCCACTTTAAAACCAGCTCTGCTTCTATGTCTGCGGTTTATATGTAGGGTGGTGGTGGTGGAGAGCAGCCAGCCCCAACTTGTCCTCCCAGCTCTTTCAGGGTGCAGCTTTCTTGTCACATTTTATTAAGAAGTTCTTTGCATGTTGTAAGTGCTCCTGCAATTAACCGTACCTGCAATTTTGCAGTCATCCACAGTGGAAAGCCTGACAGGGTTCTAGAAAAGCCCAGTCGAAGAGGCGGAAGCGTTCTTTAGTGTGGGAAGGAGGAGAAGACGAGCTCTGGGGAATGAATCCATGTTAGGAACAGTTGGCTAAACAGTTGTGAAGAGGAACAAGGCCTCTTGCGCTATTTTAATTCTTTCCCCTCCCTCTTGCCGCGTAATTGTGAGCACATGGGAACATAAGAAACCAAGCATTTCCACTCTGGAAGAGACCAAAGATTCACCTAGGACCGAAGCCGGTTGCCCTGGAAATCAACTCGCTGCCCTCAGGGAGGTCATTAACAGGACACAATTTTTTGGGTGTGCCAAGGCTATGGCTGTGCTCAGACATAACAAAAGGGACGCTTTAGAGACCGTGGGTGGTTCCGCACAGGTCCTTAGAACACACTTAGAGACACACACAAGACACATACAAGACACGTTTAGACTTACCTTCCACACTGGAGGCCCGATCCAGGACTCTTCCTGGCGGCCGCTTCCGTGCAAGACCTGACCCGAATCGGGTCTTGCCGCTGAAGAATCCGTTGCTCATGAAGACCTTGAAAATTAGGCCTTCAGTCCATCCCTTCACCTTGATCCGGTCGGAAGCAGGATGCTTCCACACATGGACAGGCGAAGGGACAGATGACCCTGTGGCCGCCATCTTGGGGAGGGCGGAAGCAGGCTAGTTTGCCTCCTTCCACCCTCCCCCATGTGCTGAGTGCTGCCGGAAACGCGCAGTGACTGGCAGCTGCATGCTGCAGTCCCGCGGCTCCGGGGGGAGGGTCAGCAGTGCGGGAGGCAGACGCCCTTTGGAATGGGTGCTGTGGCTTCCGTGCAGCACCCAGGTGATCCAGTTGCCTGATCTGGCTTCCCCATGCCTGTGCGGACTCTTCCTTGAGCCGTTTCTTGGTGGCAAATGTGGAAGCACCCCATGTGTGGTGCTCATGTTCCCAACCCTTCTCTAATCTGGGAATACTGGGTTACATAAGAACATAAGAACATAAGAGAAGCCCTGCTGGATCAGGCCACAGCCCATCTAGTCCAGCATCCTGTCGCACACAGTGGCCCACCAAATGCTCACGGGCATCTCAAGCAGAGACAAGTACAAACCTTCTCCTGCTCTCGAGTCCCAGCAGATGGCCTTAGAAGCGCCCCGGTTCCTCCCCCCCTCCCAGCCTGAAAGATGCACCTAGGCATTCGTTCTAGTAGCCATTGATACATCTGTCATCCATAAATTTGTCTAACCCTACCTTAAAGCCATCCAGACTGGTAGCTGTCACCACCTCTTCTGGCAGCACATTCCATAGGCCGATGACCCTCTGCGTGAAGAAATACTTCCCCCTGTCAGACCTTACGCTCCTACCCATCAGCTTCATAGAGTGCCCTCTGGTTCTAGTGTTGTGCGATAGAGAAAAGAAATTTTCTCTATCCACCTTTTCTATGCCGTGCATAATTTTATATACTTCAATCAGGTCCCCTCTCAAACGCCGTCTCTCCAGACTGAAGAGGCCTAAACGTTGCAGCCTGGTTTCGTAAGGGAGGTGTTCCAGACCCTTAATCATTCTGGTTGCCCTTCTCTGCACCTCCTCTAGTTCCACAATATCCTTTTTGAGGTGTGGTGACCAGAATTGTTCCACCCTCCCCCATGAATCCAGCTGGGTGACCTTGGGCTAGTCACAGCTCTCTTCTGAGATCTCACAGCCGTACCTACCTCACAGGCTATTCTGTTATGGGGAGAAAAGCAGAAGCTTTGTCAGCCACTTTGAGTCCCCTTAAATGGGCGAGTCCCCTTCTTCATGAGACAGGGAGGGGCAAACTGGTGTGTGAACAATCCCACCTCTAAGCCTTCTCTCAGCCACCCCAGGGCTCCTCAGACATTCTTTTGTTGCTTATCTGATCACAGCCTATATCAGCTTCATGTAGGAAAGTCCGAGGGTCCATCCACATGGCCAGTGGCAGGTGCTTGAAGCAGCCGCAGGGCATAGTGCTCAAATGCTCCAGGTGCCTGCTGTCATTGTGCCATTCCCACAGAGCAAGGGAACTCAAACCCTCAAGCGCTCTCCGCGCCACCACATGGCAGTGTTGAGATTGACTTTCCATTCTCAAAATGTGTTCTCGCTTCAGAGGGATTCCAGAGGGAAGTCCACGCGGTCTGCGCTAATAGCGAACAGACCGCGCTGACAGCTCCGGATCCTCTCTGAAGTGTTTGCCGATCTCTTCGGAGTGACTTAGGAGTCATTTCGGAATGATTTTGAAATGACTCTGAAATCACTTCGAAGCTGGGATTTCGGGGCTCCCCCCCCATGGGTGCATCCCCTCCCCCTAGCCTCCTCTAGATCCCATTGCCTATCACTTGTGGAAACAGGCTCCCTTTAATCTGGATTTTCTGGCTGAAGACTCCATTGTAGACCCCATTAATGGGGTCTACAGAAAATCTGGATTAAAGGCTGAGATGTACCCATACGATCCGGATTTCCCCAGGGTGGTGGAAACAAATGTGTCCCTAATGGGTGCCGTGGTGGAAATGGGGTCATCCGGCTCTCACCCAAATGGGTCCTTAATGGGTGCTAAAATGGGTACTAACTGACCATGGAAAAACGCCTATTGTCTAGATTTTAATCTATTATTCCTAATAAAAACATTTGTTTTAAAGATATTTTTCATTACAGTATGTATCTGTATCCAATTTGTTTTTGCTTTTTTACAAGTCTACCACATATAGTAAAATATTCAGCTGTTCCAGAACAACCAATCTGGAATTTAGGCAGGTAAGTACAGAAAGATCCAGAGGTGACCCATAGCACACCCACATCCTTTGCCAGCCCATCACCTGTAACAGCTGTCCTGTCAGGCCCTTTTTGGTGGCTGGGCTTAAGATGTGAGGTTGTAAAGTGTGCAGACCTGATTTATATCCGTCTTTAAAATGCAGGAATTTTGCAGTCTGATCTCCATTTGGCAGCAGAAAGTACTCCGCTGAGCCACTGTCTGTCTCCTGGATTTAACGCAACTCATCTCTGCTCACAGCCTCCGTACGGGAGTCAGATGACATTTTGGTTTGTATCTGCTAAAGCACGACACAGAAATTTGCTGGATGCTAAAACAAATGTGACGCCCTTGCTTTCCTGGGTCCGTATTTTCTGTACAGATTCCTGTCAGGACTGCTCTCGCTGGGTTGAAATGTGTACACAATGGATGGATAGTCGTTGTCCATGTGCATTCTTGAGATATCAGTGCTCAAGTGGCTGTTTTGGCCCATCGAAACCTTAAAATATAGATTGCGAAGAAGCGTCAATAAACATATGTATGATGTTTGGTCATCACTAGATCTAGTTTTGCGCTAGATCTAATATTCATTAATTCATTAATCCGTTTCTATCCCAGGGTAGGTTACCATCAAATCACTATAAAGACAGATAAAATAATTAGCAAAAACAGTGACACTACCTTCATGGAAAGGGATGCTCTTCTCTTGCCTTCATCAGACCCCTAAAAACATAGAATGAGGATGCCAGACGCATCTCAGAATGGAGGCTTTCCCACAGTTTAGGAGCTGTCACCAAGTAGACCCTTCTACATGTTCCTACCCCTGTGATAGCTGAGAGGGGTGGTGGAACGAAGAATGTTTCACCTAGAAAGCACTGAGGCCCTGTCCCCAAGCAATTTAAAGTCTGCTAAAAATCCTCTTTTGCCTCTGAGTGCCCCCATGCCAGGGTTTTTTACGAGCTTCCAGCACTACAAAATAAGGAAAACCTGCAACAAAAAAGTGCCCTTTAAATAAGACTTTCAGCACTCTTTTTGGAAGTTGCGGATTTTCCCTGCAACATTTACCTTGGGGACGCTCTGTGGCAAAAGGGGCGGGGATTGCCGCCTGCACACACAGCAATAACACAAGCAGCTTCCCTTTCTAAAGCTCAGAACTAAAGAGCCAGAATCACGCAGAATTGCAACATTGTTGCAATCACTATCAGGTGTGAAATGGGTGGATTATTGCTAGGGGTGGATTTTGACAGCAATAACAGGGAAAGTGGTGAGAGTGAATGTTTGCTGGCACGAGAAGCCATTTCGGGGGGCGGAAGATCTGGGAGATGAACAGAGAACCGATGGCTATTTTTCCTTTGGACTTGTCAGGGATTGTCTTCCTGGTTGTGGCCGCACTGAGCGCAGTCCCTCCCCATTCCCACTGGCACCCTATCAACAAGAGCAGGGGCATGGAGAAAAAGATGCGCGCAAAGAAAACACGGCTCCCATGGGGAAAGTAGTTGCATTAAAAATGTGCATTTTGCTGAGCTTCATGTGGACGCTTATTCCTGATTTGCATGGCACTTTTAAAGTCCACTTCAATAGAGTCACAGTAGAGTGACAGTAGAGAGGCTAATAAGTCTTTTGGGGACGCAGCCTAAGTGTTTTGTATACCTGGATGATACCTGGATGATATTGTAAGATGCTTGGAGCTTTTTCTCTTTATTTTTTCTTTTGAATGGGAGAGTGGGAAAAGTACCCGTATTTTCTGGCATATAAGACGACTGGGCGTATAAGACAACCCCCAACTTTCCAGTTAAAATATAGAGTTTGGGATATACTCGCCGTATTAGAAGACAACACCCGGCGTATAAGACGACCCCCCACTTTTGAGAAGATTTTCCTGGGTTAAAAAGTAGTCTTATACGCCAGAAAATACAGTTATGTTTAAAAATAAAATTGAAGGTGTATGGGCGTGTTCCCCAAAGGGTAATCCCTGGGCCCTTATCACAGAGGCAGCATCAAGTTGTGATGTGATTGTGTGAAGGAATTAATACCTGTGTGAAGGGGTAAGGCCCTTCCTGTGTATAGCAGAGATGTGGACAAATGGAATTTTGGCATTCAGTTCATAATGAATTAAGTGTTAGAAAATTCATATTCGTTCGAATAGATTTCCTTTGAATGTGGTAGGATTCTATTCGATGTGAATATATGTTGCAGTCACGCTCTGCAACCTGAATCTTGGCTCTGGGGAGCCTGGTTGGAGGCAGCCTATGACTACCTCGATCTTGGCTGCAGTTCTGAAAACCACAGCGATGCTTAGTTACAACCCAAGGGCTGCAACGATGCTTGGTACCAATGGTTACTGGTACGATCCACTGGGCGTTGAGAAAGTAAATCCTTTATTAGCCACCGGCATGCTTATAAGAGATCACCATGTGCTCCTATGGTGAGTTGAAGACAGAGAGCACAGGGGAAAGAAGTCAGGCAGGAGACAGGATGAGCTGGAAAGAGCCAGTTTATTTCTTTGCAGAGCTTTAAATAGCCTGCCGCAAGAGGGGTGGAGAAGGAAGTGATGTCATGACATCATGCAGGGAGGCAATAGGTGGAGCCGCATCAGGTGAGCAGGTCAGAGGTCCTTCTGATGTCACATCCTGTGGCGGGAGGAGGGAAGGATTCTCAAACAGGAAGAGAAGGGTTGTTTTCTGTGGGGGCCATGCGGCTGGGGAGCCATTATGCCCCAAGGCTAAGAGTCCAGCACCCTGCTGGTGCCGAGTGTGTACTACAAGCTATGGGACAGAAAATTATTTGCTCTTTATTCTTGAGGCTTGTCTTCTTGGTCAGCAAGGGGCTTGGAAGCTGGAAGGGAAACTTAGGGAAACTCGAGCAGCTTTTTGTGATTACAACAAATATATTCATAGAAATTCGTACAAATATCCGATATGAATGCATACAAATCCTGCATATGGATCTTCCATGTGGATCCTATATCAGATATGTATCCTATACCAATGCATGCGTATCAGATACGTATCCAATATGAATGCACATGTATTGATACATATCCGATACGTATCCCCAGTTTAACAAATGTATGAACTATTTGTATGAATGTTCCGAAACTTTCATAAATGTATGAACGTTAATGTACGAATGCTGTAACATTTGATTCATGTACGCTCTCCAAATTCATCCAAATAATGAACATCTGTAGTGTATATGTGCCCACCTGCACACAAAACACACACACACACTTTTTAGGAAGGTGAGGTTCTTTTATTAGAATTTTGCAGTATTCAGAGACAGCGTCACCCAGTTTTCTGCTTGCGCACCTGCTTCCAGGTCTAGAAGGTGACCTGCACTGTGAAGATTGTACCCCTAAGTCTTTCAGTCAGCACTGAAGAGGACCAGAGGTTACAATAACAAGATCTTAAGGGGTGACATGTTTAAGTATGTGGTCAGGATTTCTCCCTCTTTTTACACATCCTCATTGGAACAAGGGGCTTTTTCGCACTTGCCTGATTAGTCTGCCTACACTAGGGCTGGTAAACTCCTGGTAAAGGTGGACCATTCACACTTGTCGTGAGGAAAGCTTCCCCAAAGCGTCCATTACCAGCCAGAAGTGTGAATGGTCCTCCCGTTTACCAGCCTGCACAGCTGCGTCTGAAACAGGAAGTTCCACCTCCTCACTGCTGCAATTGGCCATTACGTGACATGCCATTGGATGCTCCAGATAAGCTTTTGGTCAACGTTGGTAAAGATGTGGAGCATGATTTTGAAATCATGCTCCATACCTAATCAACAATTAGCAAACTTCCGGGGAGGCAGGGCACAGGTGGAGGCTGTAAAAGACTCTTTGAAGTGCAAGTGCATTAATTGTTGACTACTGGCCGAAGTGCGAATAGGCCCCAGGTCTGCAATGGAACCAGACCTTGGCTTTTCTTTTACTATAATTCCCACGGTCCATAGATTCTTATCTTCCTTGCACAAGAAAGTTAGTAGATAGTAAACTTTGACCGGGCTGGAGGGAACTCAGAACCTAGCACAATGGCACGAGTGTCTGTTGCATGAGGCCAAGTGAATTAGTTGGCTTTATTTTATATCACGCTTTTCTCACCCATTTAAGGGGACTCAAAGCTGCTGACAAACCTTCTGTTCTTCTCCCCACAACAGGCACCCTGTGAAGTAGGTGGGGCTGTTAGAGCTCAGAAGGAGAGCTGTGACTCACCCAAGTTCCCCCAGCTAGCCTCATGTAGGAGTGTGGACTGGAACCAGGGGACGTCCAGTTAAGAATCTGACACTCTATTCACAAAACCAAACAAGACCAATGGAAGCAAGACATTGTACCGTCACCTTGAAAGGGTCAGTGTCTGCCATCTATGGATAGAAAGGGAAAGGTATTTTTAAAATCCCTTCTTTTTTTTTTTTGCAATGTGGAGTAGAAGGTAATGTGCAGGCAAAGCTGTTCTGTGTGCTCAGATGTGAGTTAACTTTCTATACCTGTTCTCTAAGCTCTTGCTCATTGTCAGCTCCTGATTAGCCTCGAGGATGGAGAAGATCCTTAATCTGCCATGAAAACTATTATTGCACATTATACAGTGAGTAAGTGTGCCAGCTGTCGGGCAAATCCAATCAAAGGTGCCGCCTGAGATCCACACGGGAAAGTCTCATCATTTTCAGCTGGGCTTGCAAACCCAATACAGCATTTCATTGCAGCAAACTGAGTTTTGGACTGCTGGGGTTTTCTGCCTCCTGCCAAGCGGCATAGATAATCGAGCCACCGGGATGATTCATCTCACAAGATCAGTTGCAGGGAAAGGATGTCTTAGAAGCCAACAGACCTCGCCAACGGTGAGCGCTCAGGAGGGTGACAGGAGGTTTATGTGCATACATTATTTAGGAAGGCGTTTGATTCCACCACAAGCTCATTGGGAACCCAAATTAGCTAATGAATGTCATTGGGAGGAAATGTATTCCTCCAAGCATTTCACCCTCCTGCAGAGTCCTCGTCTTTCTAATTGCACAAGGAGATGACATTGCTAGGGTGTAAGGCTCTTCATTTCATCCAATAACAAGGTTAACTTGGGTGGGATGCTTTAGTTGGGCAATTAGGAATGGAAATAAAAAATGGTCATTTTTCTACGCTAAAGAAATCTGGGTCTAAGGCCACGGCTCCCCTTTCAAGGTAAAATGCCTCATGCCACTGCAACTCCACCTGCAGTGGTAGAAAGCAGTTTGATCCAGTGGTTAAGGAGTCAGACTCTTATCTGGGAAGAAGAAGAAGAAGAGTTGGCTTTTCTACCCTGCTTTTCTCACCCATTTAAGGGGACTCAAAGCAGCTGACAAAACTTCTGTTCTTCTCCCCACAACAGACAACCGGTGAGGCAGGTGAGGCTGTGAAAGCTCAGAAGAGAGTTGTGACAAGCCCAAGGTCACCCAGCTGGCTTTCATGGGGGAGAGGGGAATCAAACCTGGTATTCCCAGATAAGAGTTCGGCTCCTTAACCATTAGACCAATACTGGGTTCGATTCTGCCCTCCACCATGAAGCCAGGTGGGTGACCTTGGGCTAATCACAGCTCTCTTCTGAGCTCCCACAGCCCCACCTACCTCACAGGGTGTTCTGTTGTGGGGAGAAGAACAAAAAAACTTTGTCAGCTGCTTGGAGTTCCCTTAAATGGGTGAGAAAAGTGGGGTAGAAAAGCCAACTCTTTTTCCTCCCCCACGGAGCCAGGTGGGTGACCTTGGGCTAGTCACAGCTCTCTTCTGAGCTCTCACAGCCCCACCTACCTCAACGGGTGTTCTGTTGTGGGGAGAAGAATAAAAAGGCTTTGCCAGCCACTTTGGTTCCCCTTCGATGGAGGTCTTCAAGCAGAGACTGGATGGCCATCTGTCTGAGATGGTTAGGAGATCCTGCCTTGAGCAGGGGGTTAGACTCGATGACCCAGGAGGTCCCCTCCAACTCTACCATTCTATGATTCTATGATTCTATGAGTCCCCTTAAATGGGTGAGAACAGCGTGGTAGAAAACCCATCTCTTCTTCTTCTTCCCTAAGAGGTTTTAAGGGCAGTCTCTACTTATGCAAATGCAGCCACTAATTTGCACTGCACATAAAAATTGTTCTTGCCTTCAATCCCTGATATGTATTTGAGTCATTCCTGCCGGTCCAGTTTGCTTCGCTATATTTTTAAAGAGCATGAAAACTGCTCTTGTTCGCTTTTATTGAATTTAGCACTGTTGCGATTTCCCTACTATTATCTTTTGTTCTATGCAGTTTCAGTGGCAGAGGTGAGATATAGTTAGCATTTGTGATGAGTTAGCTATATGTCGGCTTAATTTATTTAATTTAAGGATGCACCATTAACTCATTTTGGGGGTTAAATGGAAAGGCAGAATATAAACAGCTTAAGAAAAAGAAAAAACACATTTCCTGCAAAATTGCTTTTGCTATCCTACCAAGAAGATAGCCAATTTTAAAAACAATTTATTAGTTGCTTACTTGTGTTTCATTGTGCATAATGCATAGGCTTGTGTTTTGTCTTGTTTTATCTTATCCGAAAATGCAAAAAACTATGCATCTGATTATTTATAATTTATGAATAGTGCAAATAGATATCTAAAGTTGTTTAAAGATACATAGAAACGATATAGCCGTTATTATTATGTATATAACTATAATCAATTTACATATAAAAATCAAATAGCAAAATACACACGCAAGAAAAATTTAAATAAGGAATGGTAATACTACTACTTTACTAAAGAAATTCATAATGAGAAAGGAGGTAACATTTCCTTTGCCATTTCGCTAGCATTATTCAGCAACAGATCCCATTTTAGATCTGTATTTTGGAGATAGAGATTTCTTTATACGCTAAAAACTCTTCTGTGCCTCATTTTAAGAGGCAGGACATAAAATCATAGTGTCTCATTCTGCTGAAGTGCAATCACTTAAACTTTTCACAGCCCAACAGCACATGGATATAAAACTTATTAAACAGAAAAAGATTAAGGCAAAGAATTCCCCAGGAGCAATATAGATGATTATGAGCCTCAGATATTCAACAGGACACATGAGGTTTTCAAAGCCCATCTGGAAGGACGGCTCTTGTTTTTGTTCTGGTTGGGGAGAAGACAACAACATATTTTTGGGAATGGCCATAACTAAAAGGCAGGGTAGTTACTTGGAAAGCAGAGCATTAGAGGATCAATCTCTAAACCGAAGCATTTGGTCTACATAGGGGCTGTGATCACACCTAAGATTTAACCCAGCTTCAGTCCACCTTCAGAGCAAGAGAACACATCAGCAAAATGACCAGTAATTTCCTTTCCACATTGTCTATCCCAAAGGTGAATTTTATGAGTTATTTAACACTGAAAGGAAACCTCTCGTCACTTTGCTGATGGATTCTCTTGCTCTGAAAGTGGACTGAAGCTGGATTAAACCTTAAATGTGACCACAGCCCCATTTTCTCCTTCTCCACACAACAGACACCCTCTGAGATAGGTGAGGCTTTGAGGGCTCAAAAGAGGCCTGTGACTAGTCCAAGGTCACCCAGCTAGCTTTGTGGAGGAGTGTGGAATCAAACCCCATGACTATGAGAGGTATGAATCCGGCACTTGAACCACATGACCAAACTGGTTCACTGCACTCTTCTGTCACAACGCATTGGTCCATGAGTGTGCGGGTGGACCTTGCGCATTGATAAAAGGTTCATGCTCCCACAACAATGTTGGGCAAATACGTTCTGTATCTCACTATGGATCAAACACCTTCTTTCCATGAAGATAATCTTTACTTCAAACTCCGGTGTCTCCCCAGAAGATGACCGTGGCAAAACCTCCATCTAGGAGCATCCAAGATCATCCCTGATTCTCTGAAGCTGTGGTGCATTTTTTACTTCTCCGCAGCTTCACCGTGAGCTGTTAGGGAGCTGCTAGTGATCTTCCACGTGCACTGTTCACTCTTCCCTATGGTGTGAATTCTGCATGGGGGTAGGGCGGGGCAGCTGCATGTGGAAAATTGTGTGCTGCAGTTGCCATGCCAATGGCTGGATATGCAGGGGAAATTGCCGTGGCTGTTGCCATGGCAGTTTGGACGTTCTGGGATGAACCTTCCCACCATGAGCCAGTTTGGTCTAGTGGTTAGGGAGATGGATTCCTATCTGGGAATGCTAGGTTTGATTCCACACTCCCCACAAAGCCAGCTAGGTGACCTTGGGCTAGTCACAGCAGCTCTCTTCTGAGCTCCCATAGCCCCACCCACCTCACAGGGTGTTCTGTTGTGGGGAGAAGAGCAGAAGCTTTGTTAGCCGCTCTGAGTCCCATTAAATGGGTGAGAAAAGTGGGTTAGAAAAGCCAAGTCTTCTTCTTCTTTGTAGTACTTAACTGGGCTGGAATACTCATGCCTGTGCGGACTAGCTGAATTTCAACTTTTTTTGTCCATTTTGACTTTGTTGAATTATAAAACACAGGGGAAAAAGTTATATATATATATAAATATTAATAGAGTTACAACCTAAAAACTGAAGTTCAACACAGCACCTCTGAGGTTCATGACACCAAGGAATTTCCACTGCATTTGAATTTTTTCTTCATTCTCAGTCACTTTTCACATCCTTCATTTTTCAAATAGAATCTTGACTTAAACCCCTGTTGCCTTCATGTATTATTGGAAACTCTGATGCATTATGGAATATATTATGGCTGCACATTTTAGATTCAAGGGAACTTTGCACCATATATCTTTTGTAGTTTTTAAACCAAGGGTGAATTATGTTTCTCATTTCATGCTAGTATTCACTTGCTATAGCATGGATGCTCACCTGAAACTCTCCAGAAGATCATGAACTACAACTCTCATCATTTTTATTTTTACTTTTTGCCAGCTACCTGGCTGAAGGAAATGATCAAGATGTCACATAATGCTCCTAAATGACTTGCCACCCAAGAAGAATAAGAATAAGAAGAATTGGTTTTTCTACCTCACACTTCTCACCCATTTAAGGGGATTCAAAGCGGCTGACAAACCACCTGTTCTTCTCCCCACAGCAGAACATCCTGTGAGGTAGGTGGGGTTGTGAAAGCTCAGAAGAGAGCTGTGACTAGCTCAAGGTCGCCCAGCTGGCTTCATGGGGGAAGACGGAATCAAACCCAGTATTCCCAGATAAGAGTCCAGCTCCTCAACTACTAGACCAAACTGGCTGCCTTCTCCCACATCGCCATGTCCAAGTGGAGAGGGCCTTCCTTGGGTTCTGATTTCTCACAGGTGGAATGGACTGGGACATACAAGACCTTTTCTGTGGTGGCCCCTACACTCTAGAATACTGCTCTCCTCCAGATTCGCAAGGTACCTCACTATCTGGTTTTAGGCACCTGGTTAAAGCAAACCACTTATCCAAGATTTTGATGTTTAGCTTCTACTGAATGTTGGGCCCTTTTACACTTGGGTGAAAATGCTGGTCTGCAGACGCTCCTACATGGAACATACACACTGTGTGGAGGTGCATCCCATTCCAGAAGCGCCTCCGTGTGTGCTGGATAGTCACCCATCTGGATAGCTGTGCAGCTGGCATGCACCATTCGCACCACTTCCAGGTGAAGGGGGCTTGGGGTGGGGCAACGTTGGCCGGATGCTGCATTGCTGTTGTCACAGTGGAGGGAAATGCTGTCGGTATAGTTGTGTTCACACTTATGTGGCACTTCATTAAGCTTCAGATGGGTGTCCAAAATGCAAATGCCCAATCCATTCCAGATCTTTATTTTCCTGGGACAATCTCCCAGAGGACTGAAGGTGTGAACGGGCCCCTTGTTTTATTAACTGTCTGCCTACCGCCCCTCCCCGCCCCTCCCCGCCCCTCCCCTCCCCTCCCCTCCCCGCCCCTCCCATCCATCCATCCATCCATCCATCCATCCATCCATCCAGCCAGCCAGCCAGCCAGCCAGCCAGCCAGCCAGCCAGCCAGCCAGCCACCCATCCATCCATTCTTTGTATTTCTGTCTCACCGTATACCTGAAGATCTCTGGATGGTAACAACATTTAAAATCAGACATATATTAAAACAACAACAGTATATTTTCAAACAGTAACGGTGTCTATAAAGTGGAAAGATACAGTATATTCCCATTTAACCAAAGGCCAGGGCAAAGAGATGCATCTTCACCGCCTTCCTGAACATGTACAGTGAAGGGGGCCTGTATTTGGGTCCAAAACCCTTACCCAGGTAAGTCACAGAAAGGTAAGACCTTTGAGAGGAATAAGTATTCTTGCCACAAATAAGGGAGTTACTGGTCTTTCTGCTGGTCTCTCTCTGTCCTTTTCTTTATTTGCTTAGAGTAATTTATTACAATTCCATCAAGAAGAAAATGTGCACAGCTTTTTGGTGCTTCCCATTTATACTCCAAAAGGGCATCTTTCTTTCTTTTTATGTGAAAGGGGAACTGTAGAGAGCTCCATCTCTACCCACTTCCAAATTCACATTTGAAATTCTCTTTGAGACTCTAATGGCACAGGTCTCCTCATCTCCTCTTTTCCTACAAAGCCTGACAGGTGGGTGTTTGCTCTGTCATTGTTTAATCCCCCCCCCAATCTTCATCCTGCTGCATCTTTCTCCGAAGTGCTACACTATTACATGCACTTAACTTCTCTTCTGCAACTGTGACTGGTACCAGATGCTAACTGAAAAACACTCAAACAATCGCTGTTCCTAGAGTAATGCTCCTTGGGCATGATTGCTTGTTGCCTGCACAATACAGTGACACACACATCCAGATATTTTGATGGTGAAAAATACCTGGTTGAGCATGATTGCCACCATTGGGCTGGTGTGACTGGCTTTCTCAGGCCCTGCACATTCTCAGTGGCCACAATCGCGATGATGGTTCCCAGTGGCAGCATCTAGACAGGTAGGATATAGCACTATTTTTGGAAAACCTGTGTTCAGAGATGGCTTTCCCAAAATCGGTTATAGAAGGTTTTTATTGCTGGATTTACAGGTAAAGGGGGCACGGCTGGGGGAGACAAGAGGTCAGGGGTGGGCAGACCACAGAAGCTTTTACAAAGCTTCTACAAAGGCTGGATTCGTTCAAATCATGGGCAAAGGGAGGCTACGAATGTAGGGCCCTTTGAATTTGGTTGTGAATTGTTGAATTTCCATGAATTTGAACGTGAGGTATATTTTCCACCCATAGCTACATTCAGCCATTTCACTTTGTATTAAGAGCTAATGACCATAAGGCCAACTCAGAGTTGAGGCCTATCCAAACTTTGGCCTCTAGTGCACAATTAGTGAACTTCTGGTGAAGGGCATCTGCACATGGAGAACATCTGTTACCTCCAAGCGTGCCTGCCCTTACCAGAAATTATTGATTAGGGGTGGAGCATGAAATTGTGCCCCACACGTTATCCAGCCTTACCTGAAAGCCTACCTCAAGTGTTCAGGGCACGGACCATTTGCTCTCCTTCCTGAGTTGTCTGAGGTGCCATGCAAGCACGCTGGCACCTTGAAGGACAATAGAAGCGACTGCACATGCACAGAGCACCAGCATGCGCAGTCATGGAGGGCACCACAGCCAAAATGGCAGCACCCAGAGGAGGACCAAGCCCTGGATCAAATAAAGTAAGGATTCGATTGTGGGGGGAGGGAACAGCCTAAGTTGACTAGTACTCCAAGTATGAGTGCTGGTCAGCGCTGGTTAATCATGCTCCTTTCATGTCCAGCAGATGGGAAGGGAAGTGTGAAAATATCCCTGGATTCAAAGGTAGCCAGTTATCTCACCAGGATGGTATGAAGAAGTAGAAGACAGGTCCCTCAACCTCTGAGAACCTCCTCATAAGCTGCTGTTCTTTGCATCTTTCCTTAAACAAACAAAAATTTGAGCAGATTTGGTGTACTAAAACCATAAGGACATAAGAAACGTCCTACTGAATTGGACCCACATGGCTCATCTGGGCCAGCAGTCTGTTCTCGCAAGTGACAGGCTTGCTGCACAAGGAAGCCTGCCAGCAGGACATAAGCACCCAGAATGCTTTGGTTGAAGTCTTCCAAAAACCAGCCTTTGGAGGCAGACCACCTCCTACTTCCATTAGGGCCTGTAGTCATGATAGCCCCGGTTTCCATGAACATAAGTATGTAAGAAATGCACTCCTGGATTGGAACTATGGCCCATCTGCCCCACAGAAGTTAAGTTCAGGAACAGGACCAGCAGCCACATTGTGAGTATTGGCCCTGTCCCAAACCTGACACCTACCTTGCATCTGGTGCAGCATGTATAGTTGTGTCCTGGGCCACCTGCATGCCCCTAATAATTGCCACGTGGTTCAGGCCATTGCTATGGTCATCAGCGGTGCTGATACAGGGCTGCACAGCTGCATTCACACTGCCTGCCTGCAGCCTTTGCATGCAGGATAAGGTGAAGGCTGCACCTGAGAGTTGACTGAGAGTGCCCTAGGTTCTCTTGGTCAAGCTGTGGTGTGGTTTTTACTGGTGATCAGGATAGCTCTGGGCCATTTTGGGACAGAGGCAGAACCACGGTATGCAGACGCTCTGTCCCAGAGCATTCTGGGCTGTCCTGATCTCTTAAGCCCACCAGCAGAGCACAAGCACATAGTTTACTATGCTTGCAGTCTCTTAGCAGCTGGCCTTGGGAGGCACACAACCTCCTATTGTCTTCAGGACTAATAGTCATTGACAGCGTTGACCTCCATGAATAAAAGAACATCTGAAATGTCCCACTAGATTGGACTCATGCCCTATCCAGTCCAGTCATAAAGACATAAGAACATAAGAATATATCTGAAGGAAAGCCTTCTCCCATACCGACCTGCCCGTGCCTTAAGATCTGGAGGGGAGGCCCTCCTCGTTGTCCCACCACCCTCAGTAGTAAGGCAGGTGGGCGCTCAAGAGAGGGCCCTCTCAGTGGTGGCCCCCAAGCTGTGGAACAGTCTCCCCCTTGAGTTACATGAAGCTCCTTCACCGTATATGTTTAGGAATGCAGTAAAGATGAACCTCTTTGTGCCGGCCTTTGCTAAATGTGTTACAGTTTCCTCCCACCCAAAGACATTATTGAAGAACCCTGCTGGATCAGGCCACAGCTCATCTAGTCCAGAATCCTGGACTACTGGTTGCTTATGGGCATCTCAAGCAGAAGACAAGGGCAAACCATCAAACACTTTCAATTCCCTGCAAGTGGCCTTTAGAGGCATCCTGCCTCTCTCTCCAGCCTCGTGGATTCAAAGTGGATGAGAGCAGGTTTGACGCATTCAGAGCAGATACGTGGGGGATACTCAGGGGATTTGTAGGGGATTCATATGCGATTCGTAGCAAGGCTTCAAACTGGATTCGAATCGAACATTTGTATCACATTCAAAGGGGATCTGTTTGAACAAATACAAATCTTCTTGCATTCAATTCAGTACAAACTGAACATGAAAAAATAATTATGCACATCCCTCAATGATACACCTATCATCCATGACGTTGTCCCATCCCTTCTTAAAGCCCATCTAGTCCAGCATCCTCTCCCATGCAGTGGCCCACCAGTTACTTCTGGGCATCTCAAGCAAAAGACAAAGACTAAAGCTTCACTGCTCTTGACTCCCTGCAAATGGCCTTGAGAGGTATCCTGCCTGTCTCTCTATCAGGGGGAAGTGCCTAGGTATCCATTCTAGTAGCCACTGATACACCTGTCATCCATGCATCTGTCTAACCCTTTCTTAAATCCATCTAGGCTGGTTGCTGTTACCACCTCTTCTGGCAGCAAATTCCATAGACTGTGATGACCCTCGGTGAAGAAATCCTTCCCCTTGCCTGATCTGACGCTCCTACCATATGTTCCCATAGTGGCCAACCTCCCGCACATGGGGAACCAAGAGCAAGGCATGAGCACCCAGCGCACACCATGCCAGCATCGCAATGCTTGTTTAGAAGTAGGAAGTTTCCCAAAGTTTCCCACTGTTGCTATTACTTGGTAAGATCACTATGGGGGTGGGAGGGGAGAGGTGGAGAAATTGAAAGCTCAGAGTGAGTGTGAAGTGACTAAGAATAGCTAGGGAAAGAGGTGGCGGTGGAGAAAGGAACAGACAGGTCTCTTTCTAAAATGTACATTGTTTGGAATGGATTTGATTAAAATCATTGCATGTGCTGAAGCAAGCATGCTGGCAGCTTCTGTAACACCCACTGGAAGAAAAGATTAGAAAGGAGTTTGTTCACTAGCAGCCCTAGGGGTGCTTTTACTGTGGCGAGGACAGGTGACGGTGAATTTCCAGGCAGAGTTTGATTTAAGAGAAAGGAAGCTGGGAGTCCTATCAAGGGCCTTTCTGCACTAATTGTAGTTCCATAATAGGGTCCCTCATAGGTCCTGATATCAAGGTGGCTGGACTGGCCTGCCTTGTCCAGAACATGGAAGAAGATGGAGAAGATGATGATGAAGAAGAAGAGTTGGCTTTTATACGCTGCTTTTCTCACCCATTTAAAGTGACTCAAAGCAGCCAACAAACCTTCTTCTCCCCACAACAGACACCCTGTGAGGTAGGTGGGGCTGTGAGAGCTCAGGAGAGAGCTGTGAGTAGCCCAAGGTCACCCAGCTGGCTTCATGGAGGAGTGTGGAATCAAACCAAGTATTCCCAGATGAGAGTCCAGCTCTCTAATCACTTTTCGGTAGTCCATCTTCTGGGCTACTGGGGAACTCATTTCAACAGTACATCAAAGAATGGTACTGGAATGGATTTTCTGGTGTCTCTGGGGCTAGAACTTTCATACCTAACCCTTCAGAAGGCTTGGAGTGCATGTAGTCTAGCCTTGAAGCTTGTGTGAGCTGGGTGGGGGAGGTTGCGTCTGTCTCTCCAACCTTCTTCTTCTGGTTGGGTAGCCTTGGGCTAGCCACAGCTCTCTTCTGAACTCTCACAGCTCCACCTACCTTGCAGGATATCTGTTGTGGGGAGAAGAATAGAAAGCTTTGTTAGTCGCTTTGAGTCCCTTTAAATGGGTGAGAAAAGGGGGGTAGAAGAGCCAACTCTCCTCCTCCTCCTCCTAGAAACCAAGCTATCAACCCTTAGATCTCCTGCTCCTCATAGGCTGCTGAGAAAGGGCCTCTCCTCTTCTCTAGTATGGACCACAGCTTCTAATTATCAACAGATTTATGGCCTTAATGTGCCTAGTGTGTTACCTACTCCAATCTCACACTGCTGTCTTGCCATTATAGTCACACAACTAGAATGGTGAAAGCTTTTCTATCTGCCTGGGCAACTGATTGTTTACCACAAATGTGTCTTGCACTGCTGTTTTGACGTGACTGTGCAGGCCTGAATTTATCCACCATTGTATGCATATTTTTCTCATGATTTTGTATGCCACCCAAATCCCGCAGGGATAAGAGGTAGGGATGAAAAGGATTCCAGCTAATAAATAAATCGGACGTCCAGGAAGGCACTTCTTCAGAGACAGAAGTACCAATGAGGTGCCCAAGAATGCAGAGAAGCTTTTCTGCTATGGTGTGTGCTTTGATTCTTGCAGACCAGAAGATAATAAAAGCATCATGTCACTTGAGTGTTCAGGTCAAATACAAGGCAAATGCTGTCTGTAGACTGTTTTTCAAAATAGTTTAGTCTGAACAGGCAGGGAGGGGGAACAGTTGGGTCCAAGCCTTACAACACTGAATTGCATTCCACTGTCTGGGGAGAGTTCATGATTTTTGGGATGTAGTAACTATGGTGTCAGGCCTCCTGTTGTCAGTCCACCTTCCTCCCACAATGAAGGGGCAGTTGCAATGCCCAGCCAAGCTGAGGCAGGCTGCCCTGCCAGGCATGATGAGGAATGCCTGTCACAAGTGGAATGCGAGAATGCGGAGTCTATAGCTCAAACGGACAGCAGCTCAGAGTTGGAGCAAGAAGCTGGACGCTGCCCTTCCCCACAGGTGTTGAGACAAGAGCACTCGCAGCTGCGCAAATCAGAAAGAATACATCATCTACCACAACAGAGGCGTGGCCCTGTTTCCTCTATTTCAAGCCCCACATTTGGGCCAGAGTTGTTGCAGACAAAGACTGTAAATCTGTAGCTCTTGGAATCTGTGACCTTGCCTTGGGATTAACAACTGACCCTTCTGCCTCTCTGATATCTTTTGACCCTGGAATTCTCTGACAACATGTTAACTCTTAAGCCCTTAAGGAACTCTACTTTGGTATAGTCTCTTGCTGCTACTAAGCCTGTGTGTGTGTGTGTGTGTGTGTGTTTGGACCTTGCCATCTGGAGGCATGACATATGGGGTGAGACTGGATTCTTTCCAGGGGCTCAATATTCAAGTGATATTTGGTTGGTGTGTGCATGTCGCAGTCAGAGCCCCTTTCTGCACTTACTTGTAATCTAGTTTAAGAAACCTCCAAGTTCAGATCCTGGGCCGCCTCATCAACACGCTAATGCAGATCAAGGAGGCCTCCCCTACTTGCTGGTCTGGCTCCATCTGCACTGGATGCAGCCAGATCTGGATTCAAAGGCCATTAATCTGGATCTCTGGTGCACCCATTGAATTGGGTCCACAAGAGCACCAAGGGACTTTTTTCAGAAGACTGGGAAGAACATTTTCAGTAGACACATGCCTCAACTGAAGACCATCTTGCAGTGATGCCCTCGGTGGACACCATTTCCTCATTGCTCTACCAACTCTCACATCCCATCTGCATACATGTTCCTCAACATGGGCAGTATCAGTAGTGGCAAATGAATATGGGGCATCCTGCAGGGCCATGTCAAGAGGCCTATTCACACTACAGCTGGTAGTGCATGATTAGTGAACTTCTGGTGAAGATCATCTGTAGTTCAAGGAAGCTGCTACAGCCTCCAAGCGTGCCCTGCCTTCCCAGAAGTTCACTAATTGTTGATTAGGTATGGAGCATGAAATTGTGCTCCACACCTTAACCAACGTTAACTAAAAACTTACCTGGATTGTCCAGCGGCACAACCATTCACACTTCTTCTGGGGCTCCGGGGTCATCTGAGGTGCCACACAAGTGTGCAGAGCAAGCATCATGGCGAGGGTGCTGATGCATGCACAGTCATGGAGGGCACTGCAGCCAAAATGGCTGTGTCCAGAAGAGGACCAGTCCAGCAATCAAATCAGTTAAGTATACAATCGTGTGTGTATGGGGGGGAGGCTAAAGTTGACTAGCACTCCAAGTGTGAATGCTAGTCAACATTGGTTAATCACGCTCCTAAAGACCCCATTATAGACCCCAGGAGTCTACAGGAAATCCAGATGATAGGTCCTGAAGGACTATTTAATCCGGATTTCCCTAGAACAGTTGGAAATAAATGTGGCTCTAATGAGGTCTGCAGTGGAAATGGGGTCTTCCAGCTCTGAGCCTAATGGGTCCTTCATGGGTCCCCAAAGGGTACTTAGTGCTAGTGGAAAAACACCCATAATTGCATACCAGAGGCCTAAGTGTGAATAGGCCTCTGGATCAATTCTTTTTCTTACACTTTCTACAACTGTATGTATGTGTGTAGATCAGTCAAGTTAAGTTATCCCTTGGTCCCACTACAGTATTATTGGAGCAAGAATTCTACTTTCCCTTCTTTCTCGCTCTCATCACTTGTTGAAGCTGACCTTTAAATGCATCGGCTCCTCTGTTTTCTTCCAGGCATGCAAGCTTTGCTCTGAAGCAACTGAGGACATTGACTCACCTCTCTGATGTCAGGCGGTGTCTCTAAAGGGGCCCACCCACAACCTGGATTAAATGGTCTTTGGGCGCATTCCACTCTGCATCATCTAGCAAGCCGTTTCATGAAAAATGGAGTCGCCTGGAGATTTGCTAAGAGTGTCAGGAGGCATTGATTGCCACGTCAAAGGATAATAAGTTGCCCGTGAAAAAGACTTTTGTCTTCTCTCGGCAGCTTCCCTTATAAATGGCCTTGACCTTATAGATGTACAAAAATAATCTTTTTATCCTGGTTTGAGTTGACTTTGTATGGGGAGGAAACTGAACCATGTGTGCCTCATGAATTTATCTGGTAGAAATCTGTGGACATAGCTCAACTCAACATCCGTTCCATTAGTTCTATCTATTGTAAGTGTGCTAAAAATCTTCTTTTGCCTCTGAGCGCCCCCATGCCAGGGTTTTGAATGAGCTTCCAGCGCTACAAAACGAGGAAAATGTGCAACAAAAAAAGTGCTGTTTAAATAAGACTTTCAGCGCTCTTTTTGGAAGTTGCGGGTTTTCCTTGCAACATTTACCTTGGGGACGCTCCGTGGCAAAAGGGGCAGGGATTGCTGCCTGCACACACAGCAGTAACACAAGCAGCTTCCCTTTCTAAAGCTCAGAACTAAAGAGCCAGAATCGTGCAGAATTGCAACATTGTTGCAATTGCTATCAGGTGTGAAGTGGGTGGATAAGGGGTGGATTTTGACAGTGTTAACAGGGAAAGTGGCGAGTGAATGAGCGATCGTGCGCTGGACAGGGTGGATTTTGACAGCAATAACAGGGAAAGTAGTGAGTGAATGAGCGATCGTGTGCTGTATGGGGTGAATTTTGACAGTGATAACAGGGGAAAGTGGTGACAGTGAATGTTTGCGGCACGAGAAGCCATTTCGGGGGGCGGAAGATCTGGGAGTTGAACAGAGAACCGATGGCTATTTTTCCTTTGGGCTTGTCAGGGGTTGTCTTCCTGGTTGTGGCCATGCCGAGCGCAGTTCCTCCCCGTTCCGGCTGGCACCCTATCAACAAGAGCAGGGGCGGGGAGAAAAAGATGCGCGCAAAGAAAACACGGCTCCCATGGGGAGGGAAGTTGCGTTAAAAATGCGCATTTTGCTGAGCCTCATGCGGACGCTTATTCCTGATTTGCATGGCACTTTTAAAGTCCACTTCAATAGAGGGACAGTAGAGGGACAGTAGAGAGGCAAATAAGTCTTTTCAGAACGCAGCCTATGTTTCATTCACAGCATATACACCTAAATTTTAATCCAACTTCAGTCCACTTTCAGAGAGAGAGAAAACACACCAGCAAAGTCACAAAACTTTTTCTTTTGGGCGTTATCTAACTCGGAAAGTCCACCTTTGGGTTAGATAATGCGGAAGAAAACTACCTAGACCACGGTTCCACCTTCCCTTTAAACTTTTGTAGCCTATGAACGCCAAAACCTTCTCCTATCTTAAGACAAGCAGAGGCTAACTTACAGTTTTATGACAAAAGCAATATTGAATATCATAACTCCAAGTTAGGCTTATCAAAAGCTGGATGCAAAGATTTATGAGTCAGAGAAGTAGGCAGGAGAATTAGGAATTTCCTGCTAAACAAACAGACAAAAGGACCACTCTGTTGGTTTACTTACGCAGATCTGACACCTGGATTGCATGCCATCAACACTCAAGCATCCTCATTTGCAAAGGTGCAGCCCTTTTGTTTGAGATACACAGCAGGTTACAGATACTGAACTTTGGTACCTGATGAGCCATCAAGTGACCAGGAAGCCGTTGGGACCCTTTGGCTCTGCCTCTGCCCAGGTTTGAATCTCCCACCACAAAAGCTGATTGGTTGAGTTCTGCTTAAATACAGAGAGGTGGTCCTGGTTGGGAGACCTTGGGTTAATCACAGCTCTTTCTGAGCTCTTTCAACCCCACCTATCTCACATGGTGTCTGTAGTGGGGGAGAAGAACAGAAGGTTTGTCAGCTGCTTTGAGTGCCCTTAAGGGTGAAAAAAGTGGGCTATAAAATCCAACACTGCTTCTTAATTATATATTTTTTGCTTTAAAGTAGAAGAGTCGCCCAAAATTAACATGATGCCCTTTCCTCTTTTGCTTCCACTGATCCTTCTTGTCCCATATTTTTACTGAGATAAATTGGCACTCATATTTATATTACAGTGTTGCTCTTCAGTGTTTTCACTTATCTTCTAATTGGTTTTATAGGGTTATAATGAGCTTTCTAGTTGAGTTTTAATGTTAAAAATGAGTGGTGTTTTGTCTTCTTCTTGCGGCTTCACGCCTCTAGGTTTGGGAATCAATACACTGAGGAATATTGCGGTCAGTTAGACCTCAATTAAAATCTGCACTAATCTGCAGTGGAAATCAGAGGCAACTGTGTATTGGAGCTAATTATAGTAAATGACCTTAAAATATAGTCAGCATTTTAGTTATCTCATGTTGATGCAACAATTAAGATAATGAGCTATTAGGTTAATAACCTAGCATTTTTAAAAGCCAAATTCGTACCCAATTTAGAATGTTTGGAAGCTGATTGGTCTCCATCCATCCATCCATCCATCCATCCATCCATCCATCCATCCCTCCCTCCCACCCTATTCCCAAATTTGGCTGAATTCTGACATTCGAATTTGAATCAAACGCTTCAATACTTTCATATGAAGCTTCATATTGGATTCATGTGAGATATGCATAGGATATGTATGGGATTGAACATTCATCTTAAATTCTAATCCCACTGCATTCAAAGGGGATCTGTTCAAACAACTATGCATTTTCTTGCATTTGATTCAATACAAACAATAACAATAACAATAACAATAACAATAACAACAATAACAATAGACATTTGTGCACACCTGTTGTCTGGGCAGCCGCTTGGTAGTGGTGCTGTTGAGGCAATGGTGCCACCATGAATGCTGCTGGCTCAGTTAACCACGGTTAGTGGATCAGCCCCACGCTCACGGGGGCCATAAGGAAAAAGCACCCAGCAGCGGAAGGCCTATTTCGGCTTCCAGAGGGTCTATTTTGGGCCCTGTAGAGCATTGGAATAGGTGCATGATGCCACCGGAGCCCATCCCAAAATTAAAGGGGTCGTGTGGGAGGCGGGCAGAAGGCATTCAGTGGCATTGCACACCTATTCCAATGCTCTCCAGAGGACGAAATAGGCCTTCCAGAGGCTAGAAAAGCATTTCTGGTTCTGAGATTGCACGACCCCAGAACTGGAAGGCCTGTTTGTGATTATCCACTCTTTTAGAGAACCACGGTAGGAGCCGAAACATATTCCCAGCAGATGCAGGGGTCCAACGGTACAATATGGGATGCTGCAAACACTTGCAAAAAGCCCAGAAGCAGAAAGAGCCTGAAAGAATACAAATGGAGCTCTTATCTAAGGGTGGATATCAAATCCAAGATTTCTCCTGTCTGTGCCAGAATTTGAAATGAGTGTCATTATCCATGCAAAGCATGAAATATATTGCTGAATTATGGTTCCCATCAAACCTCTCCTGAAGTCCCGGTCTTTTTTTTTCTTTTTCTGGCTCTGCATGGCATCTGTTTCAATTTAAGACTGAGACAAAGGCCCCAACAATATCGTGGAAAGTAAAGAAACAATTCCTACGCTTAGGAACTGTGCCATTTAGAGGTTGCTGCATAAATTTAAGATGAATTTGCTTACAGGAAACCAAGAATAGATGTTAAGGGTTGCAAAGCCAGAGCTGGCCTCCTGCAGAAGCACCATGGTGCTAAATGACAAAGAAAATGTTGGGCCGGCGTGTTTGGAATGCATTTTTGTTCAAGTAATAAGTCAGGTCTCTGTTACTAGGAAGCGTCTCTCCCTCAGTGAATCATCAAGGTTCTTGTGACCATTGATGATACAATCCTATCTGAGAGGAAAGTGGAAATCAAAGGAGCAGAATTGCTGGCTGGATCATAAATTACTGCCAGCAACAATGGATGCAGAGATTGGTGTGTGTGTGTGTGTGTGAGTGTGAGTGTGTTTGTAGGCCAGGCAAACTGTCAAGACGTGGTAAGAACAAGACCATCTAAAGATCACTGCAGTGCATAAAATATGTGGCCAGATGGAGGGTGTACCAACCATTGGGTTAGATTTTTTTTTTTTTTGTAACCAAAGAGCTCCCAGAAACCACTGTGGTGGTGATGGTTGTCCATGGAGTCATCAGGGTAGTCAACCCTGACTTGATGGTACTAAAGGAGAAGTTTGGTTAATGGTCCAGGGCCATTCCTGTTTTAACATTCAGCTCACTTGCTGAGCTTCAGAACTTTTAGGCCTTTTCGCACGAGGCTGTCTTGAACACGCTGGGATGCTGCATTCTCACGCTTGGGGTGGCCGGATTCGTCCCTGACCGCCCCAAGTGTCCCAGCGCGTCCTAGCCATGTTTGAAAAGTAGAGCAGTAAAAACTGCTCTCCACGTGTCTTTACGCATCCTCGGCTGTCCAGGGAGGGAAGCGTTCACACACCCATCCCTCCCTGACAGCTGCGGCACACGCCCCTCACCACAACTGGTCAAAAATCAGGTGAACAGGTGGCGGGGCCGCACAATCGTTTACCTGCCGCGGTCTACGCAGGCCCTTGGACTCTGGTAGACGGGACCCAGCCTGACCATGTCCCGTCTCTCTCCAACAGATGTCCACATGTTAGACCCTTTCCTGGCAGGTCTGAAGCTCCTGTCTGCCCTGCTCTTCTTGTTATCTTCTGGGCAATGTGAGTAAGCGTTATATTTTAAATATGTTTTAGATATATTTTATGTTTTTATTTTATTCTGAGAAGGTTGGAAGCTCAGGAGACTTCTGTAGCTAGAAAATGTTTTTGTAGAATGGATGTGTTCTCTAGGGAGCAGTGATATGACAGTTGTTGGGGTCCACCTTCTACTCCCCTCTTTGATCTCAGGGTACGATCACACATACCAAAATGGGTGCTTCTGAGGCACATTTGAGGCTCTTGGGACAGATGGAAAATGTAAAAGAAACACTTACCCTGTCCCCAAGCCTCTGGGTGTGTCCAGAATGGGGGACACTGTGCATTTCGATGTGCAGTCTCCGCATGGGCATCACACCTGATGCTCAGCTCCCATTGGCGCCTCCCATATGCACCATGAAAGTCTCACAGCTTCCCAGTAGGAAGCTGCGGACCTCCGTTTGGAGTAGCAACAACGCATCATGACTTTGCAGCCAGGTAAGCTGCAAAATTATTAATGACTGCGGATTTTTATCCACTAGACTGGAAGACACACAAACATCACGCTCTGGGTGAGAAGAAGTTAAGAGTCAGATGGGGAGGAAGACTTTGGAAGCTCCTAACCAGTCGCAGTCTGCTCTCGCTGCTGAGGGCTCCACAGAAAATCAGCTCCGCAGAAAACCAGTTGGCAATGACCTGTGGGAAGCAAGGAAGGAAGGCAACAGTAAGAGAAGGAAGGTAAGTTGCCTGGATTGAGATGCTTTAGGTGGCAGCTCCTACCAACTATGCTGGCTGGGGCTGATAAGAGTTATTTCCCAAAATGGCCTAGCTCATCTGTCAATATTCACTCGCCAGGAACATGCTTTCTGCTTGTGATTCAGAAATACGTGGCCTGGATTATGGGTCAATGAGGAGACATTCCTACCTTGAAGTTGACCATTGAGCAAAAATGCCCCTTAAGGACTCAATTTAGCTTGGTGAGTCATCCCTAAAAAGCCAAGGAAGCTTCATTAAAATAGAAAGTTTTTTAAAAATCCATTTTGTTTTAGTATTCAGTTGCTGTTTCAGTTGGGCACCCAGAGCGTCTCTGCGAGGCCTTTGGAACTGCAGTGGTTCAGCTTAGAAATGATACATTGATGTAATACAGAACAGAACAACTGTGGCATTTAGACCTTGCCAGCCTGCCACCAGCCTGTTTTAATAGCTCTCGCAGCCAAATAAAATATTACATTTTTCATTTCATTTCATCTCGTTTCGTTTATTGCGTAGGCAGGAGCCCAAGTGCTAAAGGCTAATCACATGGGAAGGTGTGCCATCTATTTTGCCTGGTGCCTCCAGGAAGGAATGTGATGTGTCATAATAATAGTAATAGTAATAATGATGATGATGATGATGACGACGATGATGGGGTGGTGGTGGTGGCATGATGATGGTGGTGGTGGTGGTGGCAGTGGTGGCATAATGATGATGGTGATGGTGATAGTGGTGGTGGCATAATCATGATGGTGGTGATGGTGATGATGGTGGTGGTGGCATGATGATGATGGTGGTGGCGGTGGCGTAATGGTGATGGTGATGGTGGTGGTGGCATAATGATGATGATGGTGGTGGTGATGATGGTAATGTGATGGTGGTGGTGGTGGCAGCAGTGGCGGCGGCGGCGATGAGGATGATAATTAATAATAATATTTTTGCTTTTCAGGCAGAGCCATGAGCCTTAGCAGGTATAGTGTTTATATTGTTTTCTCTTATGCCAATAAAGCTACTACTGCTTTGCACCTTATGAATGGAACTAGAAGTCTGGAATTTCTTGGCTGAAACACGAAACACTGCCAGATGGGATTTTACAACGTGCTGTTTCTCATTCCACATACTCTAACATGTTTTATCTTCCTTCATTATCACTAAGCTTTAAATGTGTTGCTGCCTCTTCCCTTCTTGGAAAAGGTCATTTGCTGGGCCCTGTGGTACACTCAGAAACATTTGGAAGTACAGTACTGTGTGCACATCCTTTGCTAGGTATTGAAGGCCAAAGCGCTTGGAAGGTTCCAGGTTGTGTGAGAAAATGCTGAGGAGGCCCGTGGTTCCCAGGAACTCTGTTGTCTAGAGGATCGTCTATTGAACAGAGGCGCTAGGTGGGCGTAGGGGTGCACAGAATGCAATTTTCAGGATTCAATTTGATTTGAATTGAATACCCAAAAATTCAATTAAATCTGAATCTTTAAAATTTGAATTTAACCAAATGTCAACAACATTTGTATGTGCCCATAGGCTCTGTTACGCATTCTGTATACATCCGTACATGTCCTATGCATCCTGTAGTTATCCCATTTTCATCCTGTATGTATCTGTACAAATGTGTACGGATGCAGGAAAGATGCATATCTGGAAGTACGCATCGTGTGTGAACTCGTTCATATGCGAATGTCCAGATAATTTGAATGAATAGATCCAAAGTTTTACATTTGTTTGCATCTTTAAATTTGAATCTATGGACATTCAATTCAAATTAGAATATTGATATTCAGGCAGATTTGATCAAATTTTGACTACATTTGAATATTTGTGCACACCTCTGGGTGGGCGCATAATTTGTCTCAAGTAGGGACTTACACGAATTTTCAAAAATCTAATTCGAATTCAACGAATCTCGACATTCGAATTCAAATCGGATTTCGTAACATTTGAATTTATACATTTAAACAGATTTTGGATTTTTTGAAACATTTGTTCAAATATTCGAATGATTTGAATGTACAGATTCATATGTATCACATACAAATTTGTGCGAAAATTATACCTATTTGCACTTATATTGCGGGATGAAAACAGGATGCATACGGGATAAAACGGGATGCATATGGAATGCGCACAGATTTGTATAACAGATACGAATGTTGTCAACATTTGTATCTTTAACTCCGAATCTAACATTCAAATGAATAGATTCGAATGTTGCAGATTCAAAATGGATTTTTGGATATTTGGATTTTAAATGTTCGAATAGAATTGAATTTTTGGATATTTGATTTGACTCGAATTCAAATGCAAATGAAAAAAAAAAATCATGCACCCTTCATCTCAAGTCTGGAAATTGGCAATGCATGGAATGGAAGACGATTGAAATTAGCCTTCGGACTTGGTGACAAATTTTCACCAAGGGTAACTGTCCTTTCGTTTGGACCTTGTGGTGTTATATCCTGATGCGGTTTGGCGGATCCCCCTGTTCTCACAGTCGACAAGTGGTGAGGCTGTAAGTGACACATCTGTTCCCTGACCTTTGCTTGGAGACCACTGAAGGTTCGCAAGGCCTCTTTCCTGGAGAGGCTTCTCTGGAGGTTTCTCCTTCTCGCTTTGGAAGGCAGGAAATGACCTCTGAGGTTTCCTGCATCCTGTGTGAAAATGCCTCTTTGAAGATCATCAAAAGGAAGCTGATGAAGCTGGAAACTGGACAGCCTTCCATCTGCTCAGCAGTTCACACATGGGAATGTTGGATTGGCAGGGACACAAGGAAAGTTAAGGCGGCTTTAAAAATCTCTTTTACAGTGACTCCAGGGCTGGTCACCATTGTTGCAGCCTCATTCGTTTTTCTTAATGGTTGTCCTTGTATTAATCAAGGGCTGTTCCTTCACTTACCTCTCCACGGTCCAAGGCTATGGGACTGGACCAGCCAAGGCTACTGGTTTGGACCATGGAAAAGTGTGGTGTGGAACAGCACTGTCTATGTGACAGTGCTGGTCCAAACCAGGTCCTCAGCCCAGCCCTGAAGAACTTGGATGAACCCTGACAGCCTCAGAGTCACTGGGGACCCATTTCAGCAGTGTATTGAAACATAACCTTTCCTTCCTTCCTCCCTCCGTGGCAGGACAGCACCCAATGGCAGCTAAACCTCAAAGGCCTGGGTGAAGACATATGTCTCACCGTTGAAAAATGGATTAAAATGAAGACCTCAAAAATTAGGTCTTCAATCCATCCCTTCGCCTGGATCTGTGTAGAAGCAGGACGCTTCCGCACATGGCCAGGTGAAAGGACGCATGTCCTTGTGGCCGCCATCTTGGGGAGGGCGGAAGCAGGCCGGTTTGCCTCCTTCCGCCCTCCCCAATGCACTGATTGCTGCCAGAAACACATGGTGACTGGCAGCTGCACGATCCAGTCCCCCGGCTCTGGGTGTGGTGTCGGCGGCGCGGGAGACCGGATGCTCTTTGGAAGGGGGGCTGTGGCTTCTGTGCAGCACCCAGGTGATTTGGCCTCCCTGCGTGTGTGCGGAAGCGCGAGGGCCCTTTGGATCCATCCAAAATAGAGACAGATCCTCGGGAGGTCAGATCGTCAAGAAATTACTCTTCTTAGAGCCGTTTCCCAGCAGCAAATGTGGAAGCCCCCTCAGACTGCTCCTGAGGGACAACCAGGTTCAAATGGTGACATCCGTATGGCAATTATTTATTCTATTTGAATATTCCAGAATAAAGCATACATACTCCAGAATATACAAATATAGGAGAATAAGAAACCATTAATGGAAAGGCTAAACAGAAAAGGCATAAGAGGCTTATTCGCACGAGGGCCTCTAGGGAACTACTAGGTCAGCCCTAGGACAGAGAATTACCGCTGCCGGCTGGGCAGTTCTGTTTCGAACTGTCCTGGCCAGTCCCAGGGTGGCCTAATTGTGGCCAGAGTGTGGAGCACGAAATCATGGTCCACACCCAGCACAATATATGGTCCAAACTTTTACAATCTGTACAAATTGCGAAGGTGACAAACATTTTTCATCCATCACTACTGGGAAACTCTTGCTTGATACAATGGCCATCTATAGAGGTTTTGCTCCTAACTCACTTCATGGGCCATTGGCTTCTCTAATCCCCACCAGGCCACCATGAACCTGGAACCTATCCAGATCCCTCTTTCCCATCTAAAAACCTGAGATGGAAAATGAGGTGCAGATTAAGCATGAGATGGCCCAGGAAGTCCACCCAAACACTGTCCCACTCAGTGCAAATACTGCCTGCTGATTTTGCGAAGGTTCTGCAAACAGGGTGTGATGCAGTATAAACAAGAGTGTGCTTTCAGCTGAAGTCTTCAGAGTTTGGCAGCAGCTTTAGTTAAGTAGATCTTGGGCCTAATATTTCCTCAGGGAACCCGCCAGGAGGTCCAGGGTGGCCGTGTGTGCAGCAAGATATAACAGCATGGCAGATTAACCAATTCATAAGAAAAACAAATACTGGGGGAAAGCACCCTGCACTGGAACAAAAGCACCGGTTTACGTTTATTAAATAAGCTCTTTTTCTGTTTTAAAGCTCTGAGGGAGCAGTGAAGAGATGGAAAACACCCTTTTGCAAGGCAGGGAAATGAACTCAAAAGAAGAAACTTTGGTTGCACGAGAAATTTGAGCTCCAGCATACAGGGATAGAAGCAAATCTACAGGGATTTGGGGTGTACATGAATATTCGTAACATTTGAAATTCGTACAAATTTGGCCAAATTCAGACGGTCGGATTCGAATAGAAGGTTGGCACATTCAAAGATTGACGTTTGAATTTGAATGGAATGCTTTGGTGCATAAAGAACATAAGAACATAAGAGAAGCCTTGCTGGATCAGGCCACAGCCCATCTAGTCCAGCATCCTGTCACACACAGTGACCCACCAATTGCCCATGAGCATCTCAAGCAAAAGACAAGGAGAAAACCTACACTGCTCTTGACTCCTTGAGAGGCATCCAGGAGGAAGTGCCTAGATATCCATTCTAGTAGCCATTGATACATCTGTCGTCCATAAATTTATCTAAAACTTTCTTAAAGCTATCTAGGCTGGTTGCTGTTACCACCTCTTCTGGCAGCAATTTCCGTAAACCGATGACCCTCTGGGTGAAGAAACTCTTCCCCTTATCTGATCTGACTCTCCTACCCATCAGCTTCATAGGATGCCCCCTGGTTCTAGTGTTGTGTGATAGAGAACATAATTTTTTTCTATCCACTTTTTCTGAACCATGCATGATTTTATATACTTCAATCAGGTCCCGTCTTTCTTCTGAATTCTGTCTTCTTTTTCTTATGTTAAGCCTACACAAATAACCATTCTACCCTAGATATGTTGAATTTGGAACCGATTTGGGCCCAAACCAGGAGGAGTTCAAGGAGTTTGATAATGAACTGAACCTCACAATGTCTGAGGAGCTCTCTTCATTATTGAACCAAACCAGTGGGGTTTGATTGTTCAATGCCCCCCACCCTGTTTCCTGAGCTGCATTGTGGCCTACCCCAAACACATCCTTGACTTATCTTTTTGGTGGCCCATCTTCCAGCTGGTCCAGACCAAACAGCTGCTGATGGTCACAGGAATCTTTAGGGGGCCTCTTGGTAGGCCTGTTTTCCCAGCATACTTGGCCCTCCAAAATGGAGGACAATGGGCCATCTCAGTAGTCCAAATGTCTGGACACATGGATGAAGTTGGCTAGTCGTGTTTGAGTCCAGAACACCTAGAAGGTGGGTAGAAGTTATGTACATGATGAGGGTAGGCTGTGTGCAAGGGAAACAGTAGGGGGAGGCCAGAAACATGATGAAGTGTTTGTAGAAAAGTTAGAGTTCAGTTATGTTGAATCCACACATCGGTTTCTTTTTTCTCTGTACAACATGTAACCCAATATACGGCATACAATTTTTAATTTTACACACACCAAATTCCCTCCCCCTCCCCCCGTGGATCATTACTACTTAATTGCTAAAGCTACTTATCTCCTTAATTCTTCTCTC
The DNA here is from genome assembly GCA_023333525.1 of Aspidoscelis tigris stejnegeri. Taxonomy (NCBI): domain Eukaryota; kingdom Metazoa; phylum Chordata; class Lepidosauria; order Squamata; family Teiidae; genus Aspidoscelis; species Aspidoscelis tigris. Next base: position 85,100,038 of record JALMGA010000006.1, on the reverse strand, counting down.
AACACATTATGGAATCCTGTCCTATTTACAAAGCTAAATAGGTTTCTCCGCTTTTCTTCAGCTGAACTTCTGTTATGCATTCTGATAAATTTCTTTGTCTAAAAAGGTCAAATGTGAAATAGCCAATAACATAATTATACCAGGTCCCCACTGTACATTTGCTTAGATCTTTCTGTGCCTTTGCCATTGTTGCCATTGACATTTGGTTGCTCATACATTTTTGTTCTTCTCTTACATTTTGCCGTTTGTAAATTCGTAGCAAACATAATTCAGGATATGGCCTGCCCGCCCGCCCGCCCGCCTGCCCACCATCCATGCATCCATGCATCCATGCATCCATCCATGCATCCATGCATCCATGCATCCATGCATCCATGCATCCATCCATGCATCCATGCATCCATGCATCCATCCATCCATCCATCCATCCATCCATCCATCCATCCATCCATCCATCCATCCATCCATCCATCCATCCATCCATCCATCCATCCATCCATCCATCATCTGTTTGTCCACCCATCCGTCTGTCCATCTGTTCATCCATCCGTCCATCCACAGCTGGCAACAATCAGGGTGGCTTTGGGATGCTGTGGATCAGAGGCAGTGCCATAGTCCTGCCTGTCTCTCCAACCTGTAGAGCAGTGGTTCTCAACCTGGGGGTCAGGACCGCTTTGGGGGTCGAATTACCCTTTCAGAGGGGTCGCAAAGAGTTTCCTGATGCCCTTCCCTCCCACCTCCCAGCTGCTCCACCCCCATGGTTGGAGGTCTTCACAACATGAGGAACTCCATTAAGGGGTCACGGCACTAGGAAGGTTGAGAACCACTGCTGTAGAGGTATCTGACCTGCAAGATGATCGTGCAGCACTGTTCACTGCCTGTCTTTTTAACCTGATCATTTCACGTTTTTTGCTCCCAAGCTGGTGGCTCCCTCCTTTCTTTCCCTGGTCCAACAGAATCCATCTGGAGACAATTCACAATGATGAGGCAGCAGTTAGGGCAGCTGGAGCAGCAGAGTCTGTGGCCTTCAGGAATGCCAGCATGCAAAAGGGGAAGCGTGTGAAGTTTGGTGGGACGGCTGCCGAAGCCAGTTGTTGATAATTTTCCTCTAAAGCATTTTGGTGAACCACGAGGCATTCAACCAACAAAGCTTCAGATTTCATGTCAAAATCCCACATAGTTTTACCAATTAAAGGCATGGCTGGGAATGCCATCAAATGGGACATTGCTTCATCCAAACGCTGGTTCGTAATTCATAATTCGTGCTCATGTCTGTTTTCTCCACAGTCGCCGTGCAATTTTAATGCAAACCAGAGATGAGATTAAATAATGGTTGGACCATGCCATCCTTTTACTGGCTAGTTAGAGGGGGAACTGGTTCCAAATTAAATGGAAACGTCTGTGAAATGGTTGGTGGGGAAGGGATGCCTTTCCAGGACAAGTTACAGGTAGGTGAAATCAGAATGGATAAGGAGGAAAATTAAATGAAGATACTTTAGTAAGATAGGACTTTTCTGCACTTAGCTTTAGGTTGGGACAAGAACCCTAGTAGTTGGAATTTGGGCCTCATCAGCCCTGTTTTCCACTAGGATGCTCTGTCTGCATTGGGTGGAGCGTGACCCTTGTCAGATCAGACAAGGGAAGGATTTCTTCACCTAGAGGGCCAACAGTCTGTTGAATTTGCTGCCAGAAGAGGTGGTGACAGCAACCAGCCTGGATAGCTTTAAGAAAGGGTTAGACAAATTCATAGTTGACTGGGGTATCAATGGCTACTACAGTAGATGCCTAGGTACATCCCCCAGGCTGGGGAGACAGGCAGGAGGCGTCTAAAGAACATTTGCAGGAATTTGGGAGCAGGTGAAAATTTTGCGCTCGTCTTCTGCTTGAGATGCCAGAAGCAATTGGTTTGATCTAGTGGTTAAGGGGCCCGACTCTTATCTGGGAATACCGGGTTTGATTCCGCACTCCTACATGAAGCCAGCTGGGTGACCTTGGGCTAGTCACAGCTCTCTTCTGAGCTCTCACAGCCCTACCCACTTCTCACGGTGTCTTTTGTGATGAGAATAGAAAGCTTTGTCAGCTGCTTTGAGTCTCCTTAAATGGGTGAGAAAAGCAGGGTAGAACAGCCAACTCTTCTCCTCCTCCTCCTCCTCCTCCTTCTATGTTTTTGGCAGCATAGGAACCCCAGTGTAGGAAGACAAGGGAGATGGCTTTAAACCGAGGCAAGAGGCTCATAGGGTTAGCTTATTCCACAGGAGGTATGGTATCTAGGAATCCCTTAGTGCTCATATCTTACACCTCTGGCTAGGAATTTTCACTCCTAGATCTCAGAGGCTGGCTCAGAAGCCCACACAAGCTTTTGGGCCAGTCCAGGGCTTGGTCTGGATCAGAGATGTCATGCAGACAGCACACTTCTAGAGCATACTTTTCCACATGTTTGAACCAGAGTGAGGTGTGTGCAGAAAGAGCCATACATGCAAAGGTTTTTCGACAAGATGTATGTGCTGATACCGAGACAAACTCTGAGCATGTTGCGAACTCTGGGATTGTGACAGTTAATGAGTCAATGGAGATGAATGCAGGGCATATGCATTTTTACTTCTTGTACCGGAAGAGGGGCTCTCTGCCTTGCAGTGCAGAAGTTCTGGATCGGGGGAGGCAAGGGCTGGATCATTGCTGTCTGCATGGATGGCATTAAATGCAAAGCTCCCACAGACTGCAAAGCTCCCACAGACTTTGCAGCCACCCACTGACAGCTAGGAATGACAGATACTAGCCACAGGGAATGGTGTGTGTGTATGTGTGTGTGTGTGTGATTTTTGGGTGCAATATGGCATGCCATGCTGAAAACAGTGTCCAATACTACTGGATCACAGAGGTATACTACTGCATGCCTCTGTGATCCATATTAATGATGAATGGGTTTTTCCGTGTTGTATTACTATTATCTGTTTATTTTAATGGTCTATGCTTAATTTTTGCATACTTGCTCTTTTTATTGGAATTGGTTGTGGCAAATTTGTATGCTGCCTTGAGTCCCTTTTTTGGAGAGAGGTGAGCTATGAGTGAGTGAGTGTCAGTGTCAGTGTATGTATGTTAGATCCAGATGGTGAGTCTTTCAATCCAGATCTGGCTCCATCTCATGCAGACAGATACAGCCTAGCGCAGAGTGGGACATCCTCGATCCAGATTAACATGCGAATGAAGGGGCCCCTGATCTGGTTCGATAGCCTCATACAGAAAGGCCTAGAGAAGTCAGAGCAGATATAGGAATGTGCACGGATATTCGAAAATTCAAAAATCCAATTCAAATCTGTAGAATATAGACATTTGAATTGGAACCGGATTTTCAAAAATCCGAATTTGAACATTGAAATGGATTTTGGATTTTTGAAAATCCTATGCAGATTTTTAAAATGATTCGAATGAATAGATCCACGAATATTGTATACGAATATCATATGTATTTGTGCTTATAGTAAGGGATTAAAACGGGATGCATATGGAACGAATACAGGATGAAAACAAGATGCACGCAAATTCAAAAATCGGATACAAATGTTCCCAACATTCGTATCTCCAGATTTGAATCAGATTTTTGAAAACCCAGATTTTAAAATTTGAATCAAATTGACTTGAATTTGAATGCAAAAAATACATTCATGCACTCCCCCCCCCCCCAAGCAGGTATAGTACACTGTGCAGGAAGCAACTGCTGGAATTCCCTCTTTGTTGCAACTGTTGAAAGTGCAGGAACCTTGCCTCCATCAAGTCACCCTAGCAAAGCAATTGGGAGGAAAAACAACAACCAAGCACGAACCTATTGTTACTGCTGCCCTGAATGCCCATCAGTTAACAGTTCTGCTACTTGTGAGGTTACTGGGTCTCAGGATTTCTTTTCTTTTTTTCTTTTAGCAATTATTCTGAGCTTTCAATACAGGTCAGAAGTTGAGTGCAGAGATCTTCAAGTTATCTCCCACACTGCCAAAATGGAAGGGTCAGCAACTGAGAGTCAACAGCATAAAATACTCTACAAACAGGTGCCTAGTAGATGTTTTGAAGCATCCTGGAGTGAGCTGTTCCCTGATAGTGAGGGGACTGCCAGGCATTGACCAATCAGTGTACAAATTCAGACCTTGAAAAAAACAAAAAGCAAACCTAGGTGGTAGGAATGTGCATGAATCAGGTTTTTTTGTAATTGGTTCATATCGAATCGAATGCAAGAAAATTAGTATTCATTTGAATAGATCCCTTCAAATGTGGTAGGATTTGTATTTGATACAAATCTTCAATCCCACACGAATCCCATACAAAGCTTCATATGAAGCTTCATACGAATGTATCAAACATTTGATTCAAATTCGAATGTCAGTCTTCGGGTGTGACAACGTTCTATTTGAATTCAAATGTCCAAATTCAGCCAAATTCGTATGAATTTTGAATGTTACAGATATTCGTGAACATCCCTACTAGATGGTGCTCAGATTGTACTCAATCTGAGTTCAACCCCAACTGTATTATCACTGTTTCTTTCTGCATGGTCTTTTTATAGAAACAGCTTCCCCAAACAATGCCCATTGTGGCACTATGAATGTGCCATAATGAGCCAGTGTGTTCAGGGACTTGCCCTTCAGGGCACATTTGATAAAAGTTACAGTTATAGGGCAAAATTGCTCTTGGCTGAGTAGTTCACACGGGGTAAGCTCCCTGGCACAACATCCACACTTAACCAGAAATGGCTCCTTCCATGTGGGAGTGCACTCTGTATGGCAGAGATTTATCCATCTGTCTGACCGACCGACCGACTGACCAACCAACAAACCAACCAGTCAACCAGCCAACCAGTCAACCCACTAACCAACCAGTCAACCCACTAACCAACCAGTCAACCCACCAACCCACCCACCCACCATTCAACCAACCATTCAACCAACCATTCAACCAACCAGTCAGTCAGTCAACCAGTTAATTAATTCTATTTCTATCTCGGGCTACACCTGAACGTCTCAGGGCGGGTGACAACATTTAAAACCAGACATATATTACAACAACAACAACTGCTCCAAGCATACACCTACCGTTTACTAGTTCCAGAGCCAGCTGGATAATCCGCATGACTTCTGGGCTGAAAAACATGCAGGAAAGTCATGTGCTGGGCCGCACACATGCGCTGATGCACTGCATCACCTGGTTGCTCTGGAGCCAGCACTGGCACTGGGATTTGAAGGTGGCTGCCATCTTGGCGAGGTTCAGAGAGGGTTGTATGCACTGAGCATCTGCAAATGACCTGCCCAGGCAATGAGATCTCAAGAAGAAGGCCTTCTTGTAGTTCCTTCTCTTTCAGAGGTACCAGGTTTGCAGGAAGGCCTTTTCTGTGGTGGAATTTTCTCCCTCTTGATGCTCACCAGGCACCTACTTAGTATAGTTTTTGGCACCTGGTGAAAACATATATTTTTACCCAAGTGTTTGCTTTTTAAACAGCTTCCTCAGGGTGCTGTCCTGTTAGAGAAGGAGGGTGGGGGTGGGAGGGAGGGGGTTATATTTTTAATTATGTTGTAACCTACCCTGTAGACCCTTGGGTATAGGGTGGGATAGATAGATAGATAGATAGATAGATAGATAGATAGATAGATAGATAGATAGATAGATAGATATTTTATTTATTTATTTATTTATTTATTTATTTATTTACATTTATATCCTGCCCTATACCCTAGGGTCTCAGGGCACGTAACAGCATATTTAAAAGACAAAAATACTTAAAATAAAACCATATATAAAAACAGTATAAGACAATAGGATGGATAGATAGATAGATAGATAGATAGATAGATAGATAGATAGATAGATAGATAGATAGATAGATAGATAGATAGATAGATAGATAGATAGATAGATAGATAGATAGATAGATAGATAGATAGATGCGGATGCTTAATGCATACACGGGCCATTTCATCCTTTGCTTTCTAGCGACAGGATGCAAACTGCAAAAGGACTCATAGCCAGCAACTTACAGCTTTTATAATTAATTTTAAAAATTGGACTTTTGGAATCTTAACACTGAGAAAGTGGTGGCAGTGATGTCAGCATCAGATTTTGCTTTCTTTTTTTTAACACAGCCTACAGAAAGGAAGTGAATGGGGCTCGGCTGAAATGGAGGTGGATTGAAATAAAAGTAATTAGGTTTTCAGTTCCTCATCAAGTCCCTTTTTGGCAAAGTGGCTCAGCTTAATCAGGATGTATTTTAGGAGCCTGGGTCCCAGGGACACGCTTCCTGCGAAAGGAGAAGCATTTTCGTGGCTCTGATGCAATTGCTATTTGTGATAGAAAATGTGCCCTTCCAGTTTTGCTCAAAGGAGAAGGTCAGATGGGATCTAATGGCTTTATTAACATCCTTTTCTGGCAGAGCTGCTAGGGTGAGGAGCACCAGCTCCTCAAGTCAAGAAACAGCTTCCCATTATCACCGCTATTATGTAAAATTGTGTTCCCTGAACTTCCTGGTGAGGTGGTTTTTTGGGGGCGGAATGGAGTCTCGCTGCAATGTCTTGCCTGTAAAGTCGGCTCATTTATTCTATTCATGTTCAGCTGCCCATTATGAGACAGAAGGTTGCGGCAGAGCCAAAAGAGGGTTGTAAAAGCTCTCCGCTTAGGATTGATTTGAAGGGTGAATTTAAATGCTCACCTTATCTGGAGCTAGCATTAAGTTTTTGCCTGGTGTCTTTGTTCATATTAATGGCGTCGCTTCCACGTCGCTCAGAGATCCTTGCAAGTTTTTCCAGGATCAATTCTCAGGGAGAATAGAGTTATTTTGTAGGCACGTGCAAGAATGTCTTTTTGTGCTTTTAATTAGTAATGAATTTAATGTTACAAAATTCGTATTCATTTGAACAGATGCCCTTCGAATGTGGCAGGATTCTATTCAATACGAATGTATTCTTATGGATTTGTACAAATATCAGATAGAAATACATATGGATCCTATATCAATGCATAAGTATTGGGTATGTATCGGATACATATCCTATATGAATTCATATATATCGATACGTATCTGATACATATCCCCAGTTTAAGGATTATACGAACTATTTGTACAAATGTCCCAAAACATTTGTATTTGTACGAATGTTAATGTACAAATGTTGCAACATTTGATTTGTGTACGAATGTCCAACTTCATACAAATTTGTACTAATAATGAATGTTACAATTATTCATGCACATCCCTTTTATTTTGTGGAATCTCCTGGGAGAAATTATTTATTGATTTATTATATTTTTTAATGCTGTGGATTATGCAGTTTACAAGGAAACATTACAAGCATTACAAATGAAAATAGTGATTACCCAATATTTTTAATTTTTTTTTACAGTAATAATATTCAGCAGACCTCAAGCATAATTATATAACCATATGCTCTGGACTGGGACCGGGGACATTTTTGCCACTGCTGTTTACACAGAAATGGCAGGAAGAGATATTCATGTTAGAGTCTACATTAAAGTGGGTATTCTACTAGAGAGCTCCAGAGGCCAATTTGCAATTGGCCTGCTAGTGAACATTGGGGTAGCTTCTGGGACAGGGATGTGCACAAATATTTGTAACATAAGATATTCGTACAGGAATCAAACGTTAAGACATTTGTACATTAACATTCGTACAAATTCAAATGCTCTGGACATTCACTCTGAATGTTTCAGACATTCGTATGAATAGTTCAGACATTTGTTAAACTGGGGAGATGGGAAAGTGGCTGAGTCAATCACATCTGCAATGGATCCAGATTGTGTTCAACATGGATTGGGAGTGGATTAAAAGTAGATTCAGGTCAGATTTGAAGAAGAAGAAGAAGAAGAAGAAGAAGAAGAAGAAGAAGAAGAAGGAGTCCCTATTTAAGGTGGCTCAAAGCAGCTGACAAACCTTCTGTTTCTCTCCCGAGAACAGAACACCCTGTGAGGTAGGTGGGACTGTGAGAGCTCAGAAGAGAGTTGTGACTAGCCCAAGGTCACCCAGCTGGCTTCAAGGAGAAGGAGAAGGAGAAGGAGAAGGAGGAGGAGGAGGAGGAGGAGGAGGAGGAGGAGGAGGAGGAAGAGAAAAGTTGGCTTTTCTACCTCGCTTTTCTCACCCATTTAAGGGGACTCAAAGTGGCTGACAAAGCTTTTCTATTCTTCTCCCCACAACAGACCCCCTGTGAGGTAGGTGGGGCTGTGAGAGCTCAGGAGAGCTGTGACTAGCCTAAGGTCACCCATCCGGCTTCATGGGAGAGTGCGGAATCAAACCCCGTATTCCCAGGTTAGAGTTCAGCTCCATAACCACTAGACCAACTAGCTCAGAGTGCAGATTTGTTATGGAATACATATCAGATACATATTTATTCATATCAGATATTCGTTTGAATTTGTACAAATACAGTCACGTTGAATATAATCCTACCACATTGGAAGGGGATCTATTTGAATGAATACAGATTTTCTAACATTTGATTCATTACGCATTGAATGTCAGAAAGCCCATTTGTGCACACCCCCATCTGGGAAGCATCATTTGTACTTACAGGAGGCATCTCTACATGGGATTGTGCATGCACAGTGTGTCACTGTTTTCCTGGTGATTACACTGGCTCCTGTGCAGCCATGCCAACATCTGTATCCAAGTTGTCAGCTACTTTGAGTCCCTTTATATGGGTTAGAAAAAGAGGGTATAAGTGCCAGCTCTCCTCCTCCCAGTTTCTATGCCCCGAAGTGGGCCAGTCATGTGGTCCCCATGTTCCATCAAAGTCCATGCCTTCTGTGGCACACATTCTCCAGGGACTGTGAAAAAGTTGCCTCTCCTTTTCCCCATTTCCCCCCGGTATCAGTTTAACTATTATGCCTGTGTTTGACTGCCATCTTTTAATTGCTATTTTAACTTCTTAATCGCTCTGATTTTATTATTGCATTTCATTTTTATGGTGGTCATTTTTCTTATTATTATGAACCACCTTGCAAATATTTATGTTGAAGGGCAGCCTAGAAATTGATTAAATAAACTCATAAATCCAGCAAGTCTGGGATCAGTGCCCAGAGCATTATTTTTGTAGGCCTACTTGCAATCTCGTAATAGCCAATTCTCCTGACCTGTTTTGCAAAATCAGAGGATCGATAGCTGCCCTTGGGCTTTTTTTAGGTCCCTTTTTCCAAAACTGCTGCCATTTTTGGCCGTCTGATTTATATTTATAGTCAGATGTAGTTGTACATCATGAGTGTATACACTAATTGGATGTGGTCTGGAATATTCACTTTTTTGTATTTTCATTTATTTCAGGGCGTAGAGGAAACTCTCCAGAAAGTAAACTTGGAGGTTTAGGAGTTTCCAAGAATTGTGAGTCTGTCGTCTTATACTTAAATAGGAAGTAGTCGGTGATTTTTCATTTTTTACATCAGAAGAAAGGCTTGCCACCCTCTTTAGCCTGCTTTATGGCTGTGTTTTGGGTCTCACAAGACACTAAGTAGTGTGAATTGCAGAATTTTGTTTGTTGGAGAGATGTCTGGCCATGGTAAAGGTGAAACATCTTGGGCAAAAAAATAGAGAAGAGACAGATATTCAAAAATTCAAAAATTGTATTCAGATTCGATGAATATTGACATTTGAATTCGAATCAGATTTTGGAAAATCCGAATTTTCAAATTCAAACAGATTTTGGATTTTCCAAAATCTGCTATGGATTTTTGAATAATTCGACTGAATAGAACATTGTATATCACATCCAAATATCGTGTTTATTTGCTCTTGTAATACAGGATGCCAATAGGATGCAAATGGGATAAAAACAGGATGTGAGCGATTTCAAAAATTGAATACAAATGTTCCAGACATTCGCATTTTCACGTTTGAATTGAATTGTTGAAAATACCGATTCAGATAATCTGGATTCGAATCGGATTTTTTAATTCCAAATCAAATAGAATATCAGAAGTAGGGATGTGTATGAATTTTTTTTTGCAAAAAATTTTTTTGCATTTGAATAGATCCCCTTTGAATGTGGTAGGATTAATTTGATATGAATGTTCAATCCCATATGATTCCCATATGCATCCAATACAAATCTCATGAAAAGCTTCATGCAAATGTATTGAAACATTAGATTTGAATTCGAATGTCAGTCTTGGAATGTGGCAACATTTGATTTGCATTTCAATGTCCAAATTCACCTGAATTCCTACAAATTTTGATTGTTACAATTATTTGTGCACAGCCCTAATTTCAACCCATTGCCACTTGGATCAGAAGGCTGTGTTTGTCTTCCGTCCTAGGGTGCTGTGTGTGCGCACTCATGTGTTCAGGCATAGGTCTCTATTTGCTGTTTTCAGTCTATTAAAGCACTCAGAGCACTCTAGAGAAAATGAATGACATGCAAATCTTAATCAGGCAAAAAAGTAAGGTGCGCCACGAGGGGAAAGCAGAAAGCAAACTTCATAAACAAAAGGAGAGAAGAATATTGGATCAATAGTGGAAAAGCACTGTGGGCATAGAAAGGAACCAGATAAAATGAACAAAGACTAAAGACAGATAAGAGATAAGTGTTTAAAAGATGAGGTTCAAAAAGAAGATCAATATCTTAGGAGGGAAGAATCCAAGAAGAAACATGAAAAGGAAGCAAAGATGAAGGATAACGGGAGGCTTAAGCTGATATAGACATTTCAGACTAGGGAAAAAGAAAATAAAAATAAAGCGAAGGAAATCTCTTTTTATTTTACTTATTTTGCAGTTAAGGGATGCAAAAGGTGTACAAAAATGGAACTGAGTGGGGAAAACTAAGTAAATTGGTCATATCAAGTGATGTAATGATTTTGGCCCTTTCTACACTTGGGTTTGTTCTGAAATATATTCTAGAACAAGGGTCTCCTACCCATGTGTGAGAGAGGGTTAAGACAGGTCCTGCTCCTGTCATGCTCTGTCCATGTTGGACGATGTGTAGATTGGGCCAGGCACCCAAAATGGTGTCCTAAGTCAGTATAACTATAGAGATCTATAATTTAGAGGTCTAAAACTGACCAAGAGCTAGTGCACCAGACAATGGAGACATGTAGGGATGTGCATGAATGGGTTTTTTTGGCATTTGATTTGGAAGGAATCCAAAGTTGGAAAATTTGTATTCGTTCAAATAGATCCCTTTCAAGTGTGGTAGGATTCTATTTGATACGAATGAATTTGTATGACTTAGTATGAATATCTGATACGAATGCATAGGTATGTATCCTGGATACGTATCCTATACAAATGCATACATAACAGATACAGATCCCCTTCCTGTTTTACGTGCACACCCTTTGCCTCTGTCTCTGCTTCTGCAATGTCAGTGTATGAATATCATAACATTTGCTTCAAGTACGGATGTCTGAATTCATATGAGTAACAAATGTTATGAACACTTAATGTATCTGATTTTCAAAAATCTGAAATTCATTTGAATGCTTACATTTGAATTTTTGAAAATCCAATTCAAATTCGAATGTCGATATTCGATGGAGTCGAATTGGATTTTTGAATTTTTGAATATCTGGGCGCATCCCTGGTGTGCGCAAATGCAATTTTTTACATTCAATTTGTAACAAATCTGTATGACATTCAAGCCGATACAAATACATTTGTATCTATTCATTCGAATATTCAATACGTATCCAATGATACAAATCTTGTATGCATCCATATGCATCTGTATGCATCCTGTTTCACCAGCTATTCCTGGTGAAGCTATGTGTTTACTCGTTTGCAGCTTACAATGACTTGGGCGGCCGGACAGAGATCCCAGATGCTCCAGGACACTCCAGGTTGGTGGAGGTGATACAGCGCATGCATGGACTGCCCCTTAGTGGTTGCAGCTGCACCAGACAGGTGTGAACAGACCCAAGGTTTCCAGGAGCAGATTGTAGGTGAAACTGAAGGTCTCCAGGTTGCTGGGGATTCATTTTTGTCCAAAACAAGATGATTAAGATGCTGAACAGCTTTGCAGGCTATAGATGGGGCTGCAGAAAGCCGCTGTTAACCGGATGCCAAATGAAATTCTTGCTTACAAACCCCACATCATGTATTCTTTCCAATGCTTGTCACACGATCAAGCCTGATCAAGTTGACTGATGGGTATGGCAGCTTCTCCTTCTCGCCACTGCTTTCAGAGTTCCCTATCCTCCAATCTGCATTTTCAATCAATAAGAACCCTACATCCTGTACCTATTTGTACCAATGCAACCATTGCGCCACAGAGAAATAGAAGCTGCAAACCTGCTTCTTAAAAGCAGATCAAAAAGGAAATAGAAGAGTATTTGCCCATAAAAACTGTTTGTGAGCTCATATTACAGTTAAGTGCAGGAGACATGACTCTTTTAAAACTCCTAGTGGTTTGAAAGCTGTAAATATATAATATTTGATATGAATATTTGTAACATCTGAAATTCAAATGAATTTGACTGAATTTGGACATTCGTGTTCAAATTTGAATGTTGAAACATTAGAAGATTGCATTCAAATTTGAATCAAATGTTTCTTTTTTAAAAAAAAATTATTAGTGTATATTTTATAAAACATCCTTTTTTACCAAATGAAATACAAAACACACTTTTGCATTTTTGCCCCCCCCAAGTGAACTTAAATTAATACAATTCCATTCAACCCAGACTCCTAAGAAATTTCTTAACATCCTCTATCAGTTTGTTATTTCTGTCTTGTCTTGTGGTATGTAAGTATAACCTTTCCCACATTGTCAAAGAGTTCCAGAGTCAAAGATATCTGAGAGTCAGAAGGGTCAGTCATTAATCACAAAGCAAGGTTATTTATTTATTTATTTATTTATTTATTTATTTATTTATTTATTTATTTATTTATTTATTTATTTATTTATTATTTACATTTATATCCCGCCCCATACCCGAAGGTCTCTGGGTGGGTTACAACAGATTCCAAGAGCTACAGATCTATGGTCATTGTCCTCAAAGTTTAATTTAAGCAGGGTCATGCCTCTTTCATTGTAGGTGGCACAATCTTTCTGATTTGTGCAGCTGTGAGCACTCTTGTCCCAACACTTGTGGTGAAGGGTGTCACCCGGCTTCTTTCTCTGACTCTGAGCTGCTGTCAGTTTGAGCTATAGACTCAGCGTTCTCACTTTCTGCTTGTGTCAGGCATTTCTTATAGTGCCTGGCTGAGCAGCCTGCCTCAGTTTGGCTGGGCATTGCAACTGCTCCATCATTGGAGGAAGGGGGACTGAAAAGAGGATGCCTGACACTCCCAGTGTTGAAAACTTGTGGGGAGAAAAATTCCTCTTCCTCTTCTTCCTCTTCTTCCTCTTCTTCCTCTCCCTTCTCTCCTTCTCCCCCTTCTTCTTCTCCCCCTTCCCCCTTCCCCCCTTCCCCTTCCCCCTTCCCCTTCTTCTTCCCCTTCTTCCCCTTCTTCCTCCCCTTCTTCTTCCCCTTCTTCCCCCCTTCTTCTTCCCCCTCCTTTTCCTCTTCCTCTTCCTCCTCTTCCTCTTCCTCTTCTTCAGTCCAACTTATATATACCGTATTTTCCGGCAAATAAGATGACTGGGCGTATAAGACGACCCCCAACTTTCCAGTTAAAATATAGAGTTTGGGATATACTTGCCGTATAAGAAGACAGCCCCTGGCGGATAAGACGACCCCTGACTTTTGAGAAGGTTTTCCTGGGTTAAAAAGTAGTCTTATACGCCAGAAAATGCAGTATATAGGCTAAGATTTAATTGGAGTATGTAAAGGGATTAAGATGGATGTGTCCACTGATTCTGTTTGCAAGGAAAATCTATTCTTTTAAAGGTTAAAAAAAGTATTTCCACTTTGATTTATACAAGGTAAAATAAAAGCCTTTGCTTGAAAACACATACATCAGCATGTAACTGCCAATAGAGGTCGGCCAGCCTAAAAAACAAACCTATTTCAGGTCACATTCACACATTTTTCAAAAGGTTCTGCTTTGTTTATATGGGCTTTGTCCATGAAAATTTCAAAGCCTCAAAATACCGCCAGTTGTTTAACTAGTTAGATGGATGCTAAATATTTAAGAAGCTATGTGCATGCAGGTTATTGTTGGCCCTTTCTGCACTTACTTGGTAGTCTGGATCAAAGAGCCTTTTACTCCACATGGTTTGCACAGGACTAGTAGTAATCTGGATCAAATATGTACTTATTTGCACTTGGCCTCTTAGTAGATGCTGGGCTAGCTTCTGGTAAGGAGCACTTGCCCTTGCCAGAAGTGTTTTCAACCCAGAAAAGCATCCTGCCTTAGCAGAAGCTACCCCAGTGTTTATTAGCAGTGGTGCATGAAATCATGCACCACATGGGTCCTAATCATTACCTTTTCCATCCAGAGGAGTGACCATTTGCATCTCTGCCAGGATCTGGGTCAACCGAGGTGCCAGAGTCTCGATTGATGACCCCAAACATGACTGTGCATGCACAGAGCATCACTGATGCTGTGGAGCCAGGGCACATGCAGTTGCACTGGGCTCTGTGCAGAAGACGGAGGCACCAAGAAACACGAGCCCAGACCTGGGTAAGCCTTCGGGTGCATGGGGCTTGTTTTGGTGTGAACTAGTGTTTGCAAGTGTAAATGCTAGTGCGTACTAGGGATGTCCATGAATATTCAATCTGATTGAATGTGCTTAATTTTGACATTTGAAATCGAATAGCATGTCCTGAAATTTGAAAGCAAACATTTGAATTGCATTGCAAACTTCAGATCTATTTGTTCGAATTATCTGGACGTTGGTATGTGTACAGGTTTCTACATGATGCGGATTTGAAAATCTGCATCTTTCCTGCATCTGTACGCATTTACTGGAAGGTCTATATTTAGCCCTCGGAACACTTTCGTGGTTCCACAGGAGTCTAAAAAAAAGCCCGCACCGCCACCTAAATGAGCCCGCCCATCTCCCAGGGTCCCCTTACCTGGGCGGTGTGCTTTGGTGGTGGAATGGGCCTTTCCCAGGGCCCTCTGGAACTGGGAGCAGGCTCCTGGGAGTTAAATACAGGCATTCCTGTTTTACTGGCAATTGCTGCAGCGGCGCGGAAAAGGTGCTGTGGATGGTGACAGCGAGGAGGTAAGGTAGTGGGAAATGAAAGGTGGAGGGAAAGGTGGGAAAGGAGAGGTTGGGGAAGGGTTTATTCATTCCAGGCATGGATATCCGATAGAATATCTATGCCTGGATACGAATACTCCCACATCCTCCAACGATTTGACAATATTTTTTATTTTATTTTATTTATTTAGATTTCTATCCCACCCCATATGCAAAGGACTCTGGGAGGGTAACAATGGATTAAACAACAAATTAAAAACAGGATACAAATTGCTCCCAGAAGTGCCCCTCCCTCCTCCAACTGCCATCACAAGGCTGAGAACCATCTTGCCTGAGAGGAGTGGAGAAGAGGCAGCAGGCTGGGCTCTGCCGTCTTGCTCCCAGAAGTGCCCCTCCGTCCTCCAACTGCCATCACCACAAGGCTGAGAACCATCTTGCCTGAGAGGAGTGGAGAAGAGGCAGCAGGCTGGGCTCTGCCATCTTGCTCCCTGCAGTGCCCCTCTCTCTTTCAACTGCTCCCATCAGAAGATGGCAAAGAGACTATGGCAGCCGATCCACCAGTTGAGGAAATGTCTGGTCCTGAGGCTGAGCAGGGCAGGGCTGAGTAGATGCCAGCTGACCATCTCTACCATCATCTGTTTTGTCATCAATGAAGAGAAAATTCAAAGTAAAGTTAATAGGAAAATTCCAGCAATAAGAAATGGAGAGAAAAACTGGAATTGAAGAGTTCAAGTGCCGGCTTTTTGCTGTTCCCTGTTCCCTCCCACACCATTTTCCTTTTGTTTCTTGTCTCTTTAGATTGTAAGCCTGAGGGCAGGGACCTGTCTAAGATTAATATAATATTGTAACCCGCCCTGAGACTTTCGGGTATAGGGCGGGATAGAAATACAAATAAATAAATAAAACAAGATACAGATTAAAACAAGATGCACATTTAAAAACACCTTAAAAATTCAACAAATTTCAAACTGTGCACTCCCTAGTGCATTAATAGTGACTGTAACTGCAACTGGGGGGGGGGGAGAATAAAACACCTCAGCCAAAGGCCAAGGCAAAGAGGTATGTCTTTATTGCCCTCCTAAATAAATACAAGGAAGGGGCATGGCGCACCTTGAGGGGGAGACCATTCCACAGTCTGGGGGCCACCACCAAAAAAGCTCTCTCCCAGGTACCCACCAGCCTCACTACTGAAGGTGGTGGGACAACCAGGAGGGCCTCATCGTTGGATCTTAAGGCACAGGCAGGTCAGTATGGGAGAAAGCGTTCCTTTAGATATTTGGGCCCCAAGTTATTTAGGGCCTTATAAGTCAGAGTTAACACCTTAAATTGGGCCCGGTAGTGAATTGGCAGCCAATGCAATTCTTTTAAAACCGGCATGATGTGTGTCCAGCTAGCTGTTCCGGTCAGCACTGTGGTGGTTGCATTTTGCACTAGCTGCAACTTCTGGACCGTCTTCAAGGGCAGCCCCATAGTCCAATCTAGAGGACTCTTTCACTCTTTCAATAGTCAACATCTGTCTTTCTTCTTCGCTTTCACTCTTTCACATTCTTCTGCGATTGGAACAGTTTTGCTCCCTGCTGTTTCCTAGATGCATAGCCCATCTTGTACTTTCAGTGGTGGGACATAAATCTTTGTAAGACAACTAGCAATTAGCCACTCCTTGACGTATGTTGGCAGACTTTCAAGAGTCTTGCATTTCAGAGGTAGTTCCATTTTGGTCTATCAATTCATGGTGTGGGCCAATTCTAATTGGCAATTCAAGAAGCCACTGACTAATTGCCTTGGTGACCCCATGGAAGCTCTAGAAGAAGTGGTCATGTTTGCAGCTGAGACCTATGTCACAAACACTCTGCTTAGCCAACAGATGTTCCTTTTATCACAAGGGCAGTTTGACCCTCTGGGCTAATTGCCATTTTTTCCTACTGTCTTCTCCCATCCAGCAGATGCAATGTTCTACACCGAGAACCTCTGGCTCACCCTGTGAAGGTCCTTTCATGGTTAAATATTTCCTGGAAAGAAGCTAATAATGCAGTGCAGAGTGAGGCTATTAGTGACCTTGCAGAGCACTGGCTATTTTCTTTGAGAGACCCTGGATGGGGGAACAAATTTAACAATTTTTCTCCTTGTTTCATTTCTCCCCTTTCTTCCTCAGACTGTTCCCTTTGTTGCTAGCTGCATCTCTCTGTAAGAAATGGCATGTACTTTATCGAGACCAGTTCATGAACCCCAGTTTGAAATACCAGTTGACGTCTTATGCTTTTTGTCTGGTTTTGCAACTGTGCTTTCAAGCAGTCATATTTGACAAGTTTGCAACAACTGGCTTCATATTAGAGTCATCCTAACGATGCTTGGGACTGGGAAAGAACCTCTACCAGTTTGGACCTCATTAATCCACAAATTTGAAAAAGCTGTTGTGGTTCACCAGGGTATAAACACAGTATAATGAATGAAGTTCTCGCTTTTACTGACTTTTTCTGGAAACTCAAGTTCCAGTCTGAAACCTAAGAATGCTCTATTATTCAAACAATGCCCCTTCTGTAGCAAGGATTAAAGGATTTAATAAGGATTAAAGGAAGTAAGTGTAGAAAGGTCCTGATTCTGCTCCCAAAGGGGCAATTCAGACCCAGAACAAAGCAAGGCAGAGCATGCCAGCAACTGTCTCTATTATGGTGGCCATGAAAGTTCTCCTGCTTTAAAGTTGTAGGCCAAGAGGAGTTCCATAGCATGTGTTCCATAGCCCTGGAAGTCGATCATTTCCACAGCTCATGAAAATATCAATGGATTCCACATCCCTGAGTAGCCTGCTCCATCTCCCACTGCCTGTCTGTGTGGCGGTGGCTGAACTAGATCATGGCCAGGGAATGTCAAGGAGACCATGTTAAAGTGGCTTCCTTCTGGAGTATTCCCAGGCACAGATTTTGCACCCAGGAGAAATCCAGACTCCAGATGAGAAGTCTGCATGGCCAGACTGTTCCCCAGGAGGTTTGTGCTGGTGTGAAGATCTAGCATCCTAGACACACATCTGGTGCAGTCTGATTGATCTGTGCAGATGTGCCTTCTTCCAGAAACTTCTGCCTCCGTTGCTTTTTGTCCCCATTCCTAGAGAAACCAATAGTTGCTGTCAAACGTCAGCCATACTTGTTTCTAGAGCTGCCTGTTTGCCCCTACTTAGGAGAACTGGCTGAACATCCCTTCTCAGATTAGATGTCCATTGAGGTGATGCATATCTTATTGCAGGGAGATGCCATAGGTCCGGGCATCTACTTTGAAGAAGAAGAGTTGGCTTTTCTACCCTGCTTTTCTCACCCATTTAAGGGGACTCGAAGCGGCTGACAAAGCTTCTATTCTTCTCCCCACAACAGAACACCCTGTGAGGTAGGTGGGTCTGTGAGAGCTCAGAAGAGAGCTGTGACTAGCCCAAGGTCATCTGGCTGGCTTCAAGGGGGAGGGCAGAATCGAACCTGGTATTCCTAGATAAGAGTCTGGCTCCCTAACCACTAGACCAAACTGGCTCAATTTGAATTGAAAATGTTCCAGGTTCTGTCACTGGTGTCTCCTTGCAAAAAAATGCAACAGGAGTTCAAGATTACTTGATATATCCATGTAGCCAGAAGCAGTCAGGATCTGAACGTGCTGTACCTTATTATTGCATTTTTAACTGGATTGTCAACAATCCCAGGATAGCTGCTAGAAAGAACTGCATATATATATTCAGAAGCCAGAACAGCTAAAACGAGCAAGGTCAAAGGTCTGGGCTGTCCTAGAGGTCAAAGGTCATGCCAACTGAAGTTTACTCCCAAGATCAGAAAACAGACCGGGGCATTTTTGCCACATCTGAGACTTTCTGGAAGTTTTCACTTTGCTGTAAAAGCCAACAAACTTCTGAAGTTTGCAAGTTATAAAATATTAAAGTCTATTTTAGAACCCATTGAACCCTCCTACATTACTGCCTGGTGATTGGCGTGGCATCAAATATAATAATAATTATTAATAACGCTGATAGATTACAGAGTGGAAAAATCAGATTATTAATAGATAGCTGCTGTCACTGGTGATGTGAACATCACAAAATGTAGGAACAAAAAAGAAGTAGAGGTGAGGATCCAGAAAAAAAGAGAGGGAGAGAGAAAGAGATAGAAAAAGACAGAGAGAAGAAGAAGCAGGAGGTCTTTTTTTTAAAAAAATATATTTTTACAAGAGATGTGCACAAATGTTTTTTCGTGTTTGATTTGTATTGAACTGAATACAAAAAATTGTATTTGTTTGAATAGATATGAATCTGATTCGAATCCCCACTATGAATCGCCTACAATCCCTACACGTCCCCCACGTATCTCCTATGCATCTGCTCTGACAGTGTCCAATCCACTCTGGATCCACTTTTAATCCACTCTCAATCTGCTCTGAATTCACTCTGGACCCGTTGCAGATGTGACTGGGGCAGCCGCTTTCCCACCTCCCCAAGTTCACAAATGCAATGAAGCTTCGTACGAATGTATCAAAACATTCAATTTGCATTCGAATCTCAGTCCTCGAATGTACCAACCTTTGATTCAAATTCAAATGTCCAAATCTGTATGAATTTATATGAAATTCGATTGTGATGAATATCTGTCCACAGCTCTATCCATTTGATCAATATATTTGACAGCTCTGTATGCTGCCCTTCTATTAGTCAGGTTTTAAAAATGCTTTTCAAACCTATCTGAGCAAAGTTCTTTGAAGTTGCACCCACATTCACGATGCAGACTTATGCAAGTTTATGTAGGTATATTATTTGCCAAAAGATAAAAGAAATATCTCTGTACTTGTGCAAAAACAAACTGAAAAACTAAAGCCACTGGAAAGGATATCTGATTCAGGACAGAAAGAAAAACAGTGGGAATAGATGCAGATTAGATATTAGAAAAAATCTCCTGACAGTAAGGCGATCGGTCAATGAAATAGGTTGCCATGGAAGGTAGCGAGACCCCTTTCCTGGAGATCTTCAAGCAGAGGCTGGACAGATATCTGTCTGGGATGGTTTAAGAGATCCAGCATTGAGTGGAAGTTGGGCGCTGGAGGTTCCTTCCAAATCTGTCATTCTGTGAGTCTATGAAAATGGAAGCCTTGGTACCATCATCAGAACATAAGAGAAGCCCTGCTGGATCAGGCCACAGCCCATCTAGTCCAGCATCCTGTTGCACACAGTGACCCACCAAATGCTCATGGGCATCTCAAGGAGAGACAAGGGCAAACCTAATCCTGCTCTAGAATCCCAGCAAATGGCCTTAGAAGCGCCCCCCCTGCCTGAAAGATGCACATAGGCATTCATTCTAGTAGCCATTGATACATCTGTCATCCATAAATTTGTCTAACCCTTCCTTAAAGCCATCTAGACTGGCAGCTGTCACCGCCTTTTCCGGCAGCAAATTGAGACATGGTGCTTCTAAAGGCCATTGGGGAGTTGAGAGCAGGGGCCTATTCGCACTTGGCTTTTTTATGAAACATATCCTGGAATAGGAGCCGGCTGTCCACATCCTAGTGCAGGGTATAACAGACCTCAAGTGAGGCCTGAGATATACTCCAGGAGAAGTCCAAGTGCGAGCAGGCCCCAGATGAGGGCTTACCTTTGTCATCTGCTTGAGATTCCCAGAATCAATTGGTGGGCCACTGTGTGAGACGCAGGGGTGTGCACGAATTATTATTTTTGGCATTGGAATTTGAATCAAATAGAATATCCAAATTTGATTTAAATGTTTAGAATCCAAATGCAACAAAATCTGATTCGAATCAAATACATTCAGATTTATTCGTTCAAATGTCAGATTTGAATCTGAAGATACAAATGTCGACACCATTCATATGTGTTATACGTATCTGTACGCATTTCGTACGCATCCCATTTTATCCCATATGCGTCCCGTTTTCATCCTGTACTATCAGCACAAATGCGTACAGATACATATGAGATTTGTACAGCTACTTATATGCTTATCTGTGCATTCGAATGTTTCAAATCATTTGAATGAATATTTTGGAACATTTGAAATTTGAATATTTAAATTTAAATTTAAAGTTGAATGTCCACATTTGATCGAATTCAATTGAATTTTGAATGTTTAGAACATTCCTGTAGATCCCTAGTGAGATGGGATGCTGCGTTAGGTGGCCTGTGGCCTGATCCAGCAGGGATCTTCTTAGGTTTTTATGTAGAAGGATCATTACAATGGTAAGAAATACCAGCAAGTACGTAAAGGTCCTGAGGCATGCTGCCTTCATGAAAATAAATATATAGACTTGAGTCTTTATAATAAAAAACACAGCTTTGCTTTCATATCTAAGTACAATTTATCACAGCTCCAAAAGACCCGTTAAGTTTGAAATTTTAACATCAGATACATCAATCTGAATTGTGTATTGCAAGAGAAAGCAAATACTTTGAGATTAGTCCGTCCGTTGGCTCAAGAAATGCTTTAGTTGTCCATAAAATGTTGTTGCTAGGTACCAACAAATCATGGTTGGTTCCTGGTGACTATGTGAACATATCTATGCAGTATACTTGGCAAAAAGTATCCTGCCAGTGAACTGCAGTGGGGGAAAAACATGTCCAAAGTTATTTATTTATTTATTTATTTACTTACTTACTTACTTACTTACTTACTTACTTACTTACTTACTTACTTACATTTCTATCCCGCCCCATACCCGAAGGTCTCTGGGCAGGTAACAATAGATTAAAATAGATTAAAACAAGATACAAATTAAGAACAGATACAGATTAAAATGAAATACAGATAAAACAAGATGCACATTTCAAAACACCTTAAAATTCAACAAATTTAAAACCATGCACTCCATAGTGCATTAATAATGATGTCATTATAGCTGGGGAGGGAAAATAAAACCTTAGCCAAAGGCCGAGGCAAACAGGTATGTCTTTACGGCCCCCCTAAATAAATACAAGGAGGGGGCATGGTGCACCTCAAGGGGGAGACCATTCCACAGTCTGGGGGCCACCACTGAAAATGCTCTCTCCCGGGTTCCCACCAGCCTCACTACCGAAGGTGGTGGGACAACCAGGAGGGCCTCTTCTTCGGATCTCAAGGCACGGGCAGGTCAGTATGGAAGAAGGCGTTCCTTGAGATATTTGGGGCCCAAGTCATTTAGGGCCTTATAAGTCAAAGTTAACACCTTGAATTGGGTCCGGTAGTAAGTTGGCAGCCAGTGCAATTCTTTTAAGACTGGCGTAATGTGTGTCCAGTTAGCTGTACCAGTCAGCACTCTGGCTGCTGCATTTTGCACTAACTGCAACTTCCAGACTGTCTTCAAGGGCAGACCCATGTATAAATGTACATACAAGTTTAAAGGTGAGAGTGAGGACATTGTGTTGAGAAATCTCTTCCTTTGAGTCTTCAGTGGTTACATGTTCAGTAGGGATGTCCATGAATGGGTTGTTGTTGTTGTTTTATTTTGCATTTGAATTCAAATCGAATAGAATATCCAAATATTCAATTTGATTCAAATGTTTAGAATCCAAATGCAACAAAATCCTATTTGAATCGAATACACTTGAAACTATTCATTCGAATGTTGGATTTGAATCTGAAGATACGAATGTCAACAGCATTTCTATGTGTTATATGTATCTGTATGCATTTCATATGCATCCCGTTTTCATCCCGTACTATCAATGCCAATGTATAGAGATACGTATGGGATTCATATAGATATGTATATAATACATATGTATCTGCATTTTTGAGTGTTTCAAGTCATTCGAATGAATGTTTTGGAACATTCAAAATTCATTTGAATGTTTAAATTTGAATGTGTACACATTCTAATTGAATTCGAATGTCCACATTTGATCAAATTCGATCAAATCTGGTATGTATAGAACACTTGTGCACATCCCTAACATTCAGACAGGATCCACACGATAGTCTATATTTTCCGCCTTTCATCGATGCTAATATCAAATGCACATCCCTAGTTGGAAATGAGGTTGCACTGTGTGATGGTTTCAAGGCTGCAAACTGTTTTGCTTTCTAGCAAGCTGCATTAGCCAGCCTCTTTGCAAACAGCCTTTTGCAAGCCCTGGGCATAGGTTGCAAAAAGGGCAGGAAATCCTGTGCGGGCCTGAGTGCAAAGATTGGCTACAGCTGATATTTTGGAGGGAAAAGCTGTCCAGGGATCTTAGAGCTGGAGGGGCTAGAGGAGGAGTTTCGACTAATCAGGCGTGCGGGACAGGAACCTCTAGCAGGAATCTCCAGCAGCATTTTATTTCAGCAGCTTTCCCCAGGAGGTGAGAGCCAATCAGGGCCAGGGTAAAAAAAGGTATAAATGAACACAGAGTACAGCAGAGGGTGTCTTCGTGCTGGGACTGAAGCTGAAAGGAACAGAAGAAAGCTGAACCTGAGGGAGCTGGACCAGTAGCTGACCATTGGTCTTGTGGCTGACTGATTTCAGAAGGAGACAATCATGGAGGATTGTGGCTCTGAGGGAGACTTCACTAGCAACTGACCAGACTGGATGATCAGTCAAGCAAGGACGGGCCGTGCCTTGTGATCATCTACAGCCACGTTCTGGTACACTGGCTTGGCTTGGGCTGTGGCAGAGCTAGCCAGAGGGGGAGGAACGTGGAGAGGTTTGTCTTTAAAAGGGGAACTATTTTCCTTTAGGGAAAGGGGTAGCTCCTAACTTTTAGAGACTTACTGATTTAAGCCAACAACTACCTGAACCTTATTATCTTTCTAGTATTGCTTGTGTGTTATAATAAACTTGTTTTAGTTTACTGTTCAAACCGCTTGCTACCCGTGTTTTGTGTCCACACTGTAGTATTCACTCGGCCATTGCACGAACTCAGCATCCTAACAGGGCCCAGCTACTCCTAGAGAGGGCAGGCACTGACCGGACTGCTGGGGATCGTGACACACTGGGAATGTATTTCAGCA
Organism: Aspidoscelis tigris stejnegeri; assembly: GCA_023333525.1. NCBI lineage: Eukaryota > Metazoa > Chordata > Lepidosauria > Squamata > Teiidae > Aspidoscelis > Aspidoscelis tigris. The sequence goes on along the minus strand of JALMGA010000006.1, from coordinate 85,076,034 downwards.
GCACAATTTGGTGTGCTGCCAATATGTGTCTTCCTGCTAGACTGGAATGGGTAGGCATGTGCCCTTCTAGCTGCCACAGAATGCTGGTAGGCCTGAAGAAAATGAAGCCCTTTTTGCACGAGGGATTTTTGAATGCGTCTAGAACACGTTGGGATGGAGCATTCTCTTCTCTGGTCTGGTGGCTCCATTCTGAGCTGCCCCAGTCCGTCCCAATGTCTCTACATGCGTTCAGGTTTCAGAGCACAAAATTGTGCTCTGAAACCATCCCGGCAGATTCGGCCCATCCCACGGAATTCCCAGCTGTACTGAAGAGAGAGCATTTCCACGCTCCCTCTCTGTGACAGCTGGCCCCTCCCCAAGCCTCCCCCCATTGGCTCCCATTGAACCAGGGGCAGGGAGGCCTGTCGGGTGCCTTTCCTGGGGTCCAGCGAGCTGCATTGGCCCAGATCAGGCCCATGCAGGTGGCGGGACCCCCACCCAGCAGACCCCCACCCACCCCAGGGGCACACATGCGTGAATGGGGCTTACCTGTTCAGCACTGGGCAGCAACTGGGGCAAGGAGGCCCGCTGTGCTGTGTGCATGCACACGGTGTGTCCTCTGATTTGCCAGGCACCCGCACCTGCGCAGATTGCCCATCGAAGCCCATTGAGGGGTGCTGGGTGGGGGTACCGCCACCTTCATGGGCCTGATCTGGGCCAATGTAGCTCGTGAGACCCCAGGGAAGGCACCTGACAGGCCTCCCCACCCCTGGCTCCAAGGGAGCCAATGAGGGGCAGCCATGGGCGGGACTTGTGAGTCCTGGGCTGGCCGTTTGGCCCAAATGCATCTAAGACATTTTACCATTCGCGCGTAGGCAGGTAAAGGAAGTGTTCTACAGTGTTTTTGCTGTCGTGCAAAGAGTCCTCAGTATAGGCAGCCATTTTGGGCACCTAAACTGGGACGCTCCATCTCCATGCGGATGAGTTGCCCTAGAGATGGTGTGAAGTAGGGATGTGTATGAATATTCATATTATTCATTATTTATATGAATATGGGCGAATTTGGACATTCGGATTCCAATTGAATGTTGGCACACTCGAAGGCTGGCGTTCAAATTTGAATAGAATGCTTCAGAAAATTCATATGAAGCTTCATTACATTTGTGAACCCGGGAGGTGGGAAAGCGGCCGCCCCAGTCGCGTTTGCAGCAGATCCAGAGTGGATCCAAAGTGAACTGAGAGCGGATTCAAAGTGGATTCAGGGTGGACTTGATGTGTTCTGAGCTAATATGTAGCAGTTATGTATGGAATAGATGTGGGATTTGTTTTCTAACATTTGTATTGAATTCTTATGTAACAGTCATATCCAACTGAATCCTCCTACATTCGAAGGGGATCTATTTGAACGAATACATCATCATCATCATCATCATCATCATCATCATCTAATCCACATCTCTAGTGTGAAGCCATGTGAAACAGAGACCTCAATGCCATGCCATAGATCAATCCTCAGGTAAGTGCGAAAAGGCTGCATATCTAGCTTTGAGTATATACTTCTATGGTTTTCCCTCATCCAAGCGGCTAACACTTTGGAAAGGATTCTGGCTCTGATGAAAAATCAGAACACAAAACTTTGGCTCTTAGTAATTTTGTGTGTCACTCCGGGGGTAGCGGTTGGCTCTTCCTGAGAACGCAAAGAAACCACTTTGCCCATCACGGAGAAACATGCCAAGAACAAGATGAAAGGAAGTTGTTGGTTGCCAGTCCTGAGATAAACGTGAAGCTTTTAAACGTGCATATGGTTGGGGGAAAGAATAGGAAACAGAGCTATTAGAGAGCGTGCCTCGACCAGGTAGTGATGAAAGGCACTAATTAGGAAGCAAAAACAGAATACAGGACGATGGAACTGTATGTTCTGCCCCGCTAGAGTTTCTGGAAGATGCAGATTCAAAACTTTGTCAAAAGTACTTGCAATGCTCCAAATAAGAGACTTGGAAACAAATCCATAACAAATGTTGGTTTTCCAAGGGTGGATTTGGGTCAAAATCTATTTTGGTATGTTGTAAGAATCAACGGTTCACAGCACAGCTGCTTCATGAAATTGTTAGTGAATGACATGCTGTATTAATAACTCTTATTTTGACTATTTCTCTCCAGGAGTTTGCTGTACCGGGAACAAAAATAAATGTTCGCACAATCAGTCTTGATTGTGTTGACATATCCGAGGCAGTCCGGGATGTATCATCCATATACACCATTGCTGAGCTTCTTTTAGTTCCTGCAAGTCACAACACATGTTCTTGGTGACTGACGGTGTTGACCCCGGATGTGTTACTATAATCTCGTGTTACTATAGCATCACAACACACACACACACACAGCTAAAGTCCAGTGAACTGAAGTAATGGTGTTAGTGTTTTAAGAAGACATGACTGTTAGAGCCAGTTTGGTCTAGTGATTAGGGAGTCGCACTCTTATCTGGGAATACCGGGTTTGATTCCGCCCTCCTCCACAAAGCCAGCTGGGTAACCTTGGGCTAGTCACAGCTCTCTTCTGAGCTATCACAGTCCCACCCACCTCACAGGGGGTCTGTTGTGGGGAGAAGAACAGAAAGCTTTGTCAGCTGCTTTGAGTTCCCTTAAATGGGTGAGGAAAACAGGGTAGAAAATCCAATTCTTCTTCTTCTTCTTCTTCTTCTTCTTCTTCTTCTTCTTCTTCTTCTCCTTCTCCTTCTCCTTCTCCTTCTCCTTCTCCTTCTTCTTCGATGAGAAGGAACAATAATTCACAGACTAATGAATGTGTAAACATTGAACCTTTGTACACTTACCTGGTGTTGATCCAGATCAGCTAGTCCGGATCAAGCAATCTGTTCCAAAGTGGGGATTGATTGCTCTGGACTGAAAGAGGTGCATTTCTGTGTTTGCTTTCCCGTCTGTTGGACAAGAAAGAGGCATTAGTGACAAATGTGCACTAGTGTTTGCACTTAGGAATCAGTCTTAGCCTAGCCCTAACATGACCGGAGACTTACATGTGCCCAGTCATGTGTCCGATCATGTACAGGGTGCCACCATTTTGGTTGTGGTGATCTATGTGACTGTACGTGCGCCATCACCATGATCACGATGACGTTGATGCTCTGTGCATGTGCAGTCACGTTAGGGGGGCATCTGAAGTGCCAGAGCACTTGTGCAGCACTTCAGACAACCCCCGTGACCAAGAATAGTACCAATGGTCACTGCCTGGATGGCAAAGGTAAGGTTTTGGTCACGTTAGGTAAGGGTTGGGTTCCTCGTGGTGCAGGATTCTGTGCACCACAGCTAGTATGCAACTAGTCAACCTCTGGGCATGCAGGGGGTGTTTGGAGGCTGTAAATGCCTCTTGCAAGTGCAGAAGCACCTGCAGAAATGCTTAAGGTTGTCTGCATTGGGACAACTGTTTCACTGTAGCCCTAGCATTGCCCCTGAAGCTCATCCGTGCCTTGTTGTGCCACCAAAAGGGTTTCCCCAGAGTAAACTGGAACGTGGAAGTATGATATCTGCCCCTCCCCTTGGTTTGGTTTATTACTGTCTAGTATGCCAGAGGACCTGGGTAATGTGCAGAAGGAAGGCATCTAGGTTGCTTCCGCACTTGGCCTTATTCTGGGATATATCTCAGGATAGGAGTCTCTTGTCCACATGCTAATACAGGCTATGGCAAATCTCACTAGGACCTGCTGTAGTCTGCAATAGCATGCAGATAAGAGACCCTGATCCTGAGATATATCCCAGAATAAGGCCAAGTGCAGAAAGGGCCCTAGTCCCCTCTGGATCCGGACTACCAGAGTGACTTGTGAACAAGCATCAATAGAGGACTTGCCTTAGGCGTGGGACAGATAGCCAAATTCTTAAGTTCCAAGTTTTGAATGTCCAAAAATTCTGCCAATTATTCATGGAACCCATTCTGAGCCAGTGTGGTCTAGTAGTCAGGGAGCCGGACTCTTATCTGGGAATACCGGGTTCGATTCCACCTTCCCCATGAAGCCAGCTGGGTGACCTTGGGCTAGTCACAGCGCTCTTCTGAGCTCTCACAGCCCCACCTACCTCACAGGGTGTCTGTTGTGGGGAGAAGAATAGAAAAGCTTTGTCAGCCACTTTGAGTCCCCTTAAAGGGGTGAGAAAAGCGGGGTAGAAAAGCCAACTCCTCCTCCTCCTCCTCCTCCTCCTTCTCCTTCTTCTTCTTCTTCTTCTTCTTCTTCTTCTTCTTCTTCTTCTTCTTCTTCTTCTTCTTCTTCTTCTTCTTCTTCTTCTTCTTCTTCTTCTTCTTCTTCTTCTTCTTCTTCTTCACTAGTAGTTGTGCTTGGGTATCACAGACCCCTGAATGGTCTTGACCAAATAAGAATTAGCATTATGCTAACCTTGAGCTGGAACCTAAGGCAATGTCCACACAGTCCTTTTTGGCAGTGCCAGAGGTATAAGATACGGACACTAGGGTGTTCCTAGATACCATACCTCCTGGGGAACATGCTAGCCCCATGAGCCTCTTGCCTGAATCTAAAGCCATCTCCCTTGCCTTCCCACACTGGGGTTCACTTCTGCCACCAAAGGAGAAGAAGATTGGCCTTTTTTATCCCACTTTTCTCACCCATTTAAGGGGACCCAAAGCAGCTGACAAATGTTCTGTTCTTCTCCCCACAACATAACACCCTGTGAGGTAGGTGGGGCTGCGAGAGCTCAGAAGAGAGCTGTGACTAGCCCAGGGTCACCAAGCTGGCTTTGTAGGGGAGTGTGCAACCAAACCCAGTATTCCCAGATAAGTGTCTGGCTCCCTAACCACTAGACCAGGGCTGAATATGTCCTAATTGTACACCAGAGGCCTAAGTGTGAATCCAGCCCAGCATACAGAGATTCCCTTGGTGTCCTTGGATTCAAATCCCCACTTTGCCTTGGAGGTCAGACTGGATGACCACAGGCCTGCCGGTCTAACCCAGTGGTTGTTAAGCTGTGGTCCTGCAGATGTTTCTGAACAACCCAACACCCCCTTCTCAGCATTCTCTGCTAGACGCACATGGGAGGGAACGTTTTGAATGGAATTGTGGGAGCTGTAGTTCAAGAACATCTGGTCTAGTGCAACGAGTACCTCTGGCTTAGCCTAACTCATTATCTACATGGTGGGGTCCCAAAGCTTTGAAACAGTAGAACAAACACGACTTTAAATTAATAAATGTATATATTGGGTAAAATGCTAGATTGGACTGGTGATTTTGTTCTTCTTATATTCCACTAATTAGTTTTTCAAAGAACCTGGGTCCCTCTATAAAAAGCCGGAGGCATTTTTCGAAGGAGAAGAAGCAAGTGAAATAGGTTTACTATCGTTCTGTTGTTGTTGATTTTAAGGATAAAAAACAATCATACTTTTGTGAGTAGATTTTGGTCGCTAGGGCCTTAGCCCAAACAAAAACAGCAATTCAATTAGCAACTGGAAATTCCAGTAATGCTGTTACAGAATGATTTCTACTGCTATAACAGTAAAACACAAACAGGAAAAATGAGATAACATTTCAGTCCTTTTAGAGGGAGGCCTGTGGGTACACTTTTTTTTTTTTTTTTTTACTTTCCACAGATGGAAGAAATGTATTCCTCCTAGGGGTGCAATTCTGGACATTCAATTCGACTTGAATTGAATATTCAACTATCTGAATTCGTACGAAGAAAGAAAAACACCAGCATTCGAATCAATACGAATACGTTCGTATCTATTTGTACAAATATTCGATATGGATCCATTGATATGAATCTTGTACACATCTGTTCGCATCCTGGCTTTATTCAGTACGTATCCGTATGGATGTGTACAGATACGTATGCAATGCGTATCTATCCGTACGCATATGAATGTCCGAGTTATTCGTATGAATAACTCAAAATATTTGTATTTGTAAAAATGAATGTCGGGACATTTGATTTGTATACAAATGCCTGAATTTGTCTAGATAACAAATATTTTGAATTTTCATGCATATCCCTATTTCCTCCAGATTAGACAATGGAGATCTGCATTGTAAACTAAAATGGATGTTTGAGGAATGCTGCATTTGATGGTCTTCAAACTGGTAAAGCATCCAACAATCAACATTACAATAGTCTACTCTGGAAGTTACCAAAGCATGGATTACTGTGGCCAGATCGTCTCAGCCCTGAGGAAAGAGGTGCATCCTCTCAGGCATCTGAATGCATACGGTGAGGATGTCTAGCACACCTTAGAGGGGAGGCTACTCCGAAGTCTGGGGGCTAGCACCAAGAAGGTCCTCCTGTGTGTCCCCACCCCTTTAACTTCTGTGGATGGTGGAACAGTCAAGAGGGCTTCAGTGGTAGATCTCAGGCCACAGGCAAATATATTGTACACGGGAGAAGAAGGTGATCCTTTGGATATTTGGAGCTAAAGCTATTTGGGGTTAATGTTTTGGATTTGGCTTGGCAAGGAATATCGTCATTTGTGGTTTCAGATCTCTACATGGGGTGATGTTGCAGTTCCCCTCCTGTCTGCTGGCTGGGAAGGGAGGAGGAGGAGGAGGAGGAGGAGGAGGAGGAGAAGCAGAAGCAGAAGCAGAAGAAGAGTTGACTTTTCTACCCCCCTTTTCTCACCCATTTAAGGGGACTCAAAGTGGCTGACAAAGCTTTTCTATTCTTCTCCCCACAACAGACACCTTGTGAGGTAGGTGGAGCTGTGAAAGCTCAGAAGAGCGCTGTGACTAGCCCAAGGTCACCCAGCTGGCTTCATGGGGGAGGGCTGAATCAAACCTGGTATTCCCAGATAAGAGTCTGGCTCCCCAACCACTAGACCAAACTGGCGATGAACCAATGTTGGAGTGCAATTGAACTTGGAGCGCCTGTACTTGGAGCACTAGTCAACGTTAGCAGTTCCCCCACTCCACCCTGTGAATGCATGCTTACCTTGATTCAATTGTGGGGATGGTCCTCTTCAGGGCACCACTATTTTGGCTGTGGCACCCTGCACGCTTGAATGGCGGCCTTGTTGACCTCTTCATCCAGCAGAGATGTAAATGCTCCCTGGCTGGACACAGCAGGTAAGTGATTGGGTAAGGCTGAGAAGGATGTAGAGCATGATTTCATGCTCCGTACCTAGTGCATGATTAGGGAACTTCTGGTAAGGCATGGGGTGCCTGGAGGCTGTAACAGCCTCCTCAAGGTTCAGATGCTCTTCCCCAGAAGTCCACTAATCATGCACTATGGGCTGTAGCACAAATAGGCGCATGGGCTGGTGCAACGTACTTGCAGTTTGCAGCCTTATAAAAATGAACGTTGTTGTGAACAGAGGTAGATATAAACAACCCCCTACTTATGTTAGTTTCAAATAGCTATAAATATCACCCCACACAGCCCTTCCCGTAGCATCTTAGCCTTTGCACACCACAACCATAGAGGCTCTTATCCTTGGATTCCCTTCATGCTTGCAAATAAGTATTTTTGGGGTACAGCGTGATGCTGTCCCTGTCGTCGGCGCCATGTAAAAGGAGGCATGACAAGAACGGCGGGGAGATAAAAATCAACCAACAGCTCTGAAGGTAAAAGGAAATGTCACATGGGCTGCATTCACACCTGAGTTTTAATCCAGCTTCAGACCACTTTCAGACTGAGAGAACACATCAGCAAAGGGACAAACTGTTTTCCTTCAGCGTTATCTATCTCAGAAAACCAACCTTAGGGTTAGATAACGTGGGAAGAAAATGACTAGTCACTTTGCTGATGCGTTCTTCCACTCTGGAGTGACACTGGATTAACATTTAGGTGTGAACACAGCCATAGCATGCAGAAGGAGTCACTCCGGTGTTGGAGGAGGTAGATTAATTTCATTGTTTACTGGCTTAGTTTATAGCTTTTTTTTTTAAGAAGAACTTTCAGTGTGCAGGAGAAAACCGATAAGGAGATGCTTATGGGAACAATATTATTCATAGAAGATTTTCAGCTTCCTTTGCTACTCATACTTCTTTGCTTTTCTGGCAAATGAAATGGTGGGAAAGCCAAGAGGGACAAAGCAGATTCAGTATACTGTCATTTTGTCTTAACATAGCCAGTAAAATGGGACATCCCTTCCCAGTTGCAACATGCAATCATGCCAAAGGAACACCAAGATGTGGAATGCATTGCAGGCTATAGAAACTGGCAGGTATGGAGTGCACCAGCTAAGCATGATTCCTTGACAGAGACGTTTCCAGGTACATATGTGCTGCGTTACGAAAAGGGCATCTGAAATTCCAGGCAGGTCTCCCCTTCCTGGAGGAGACAGCTCCTTTCTGGGTTTGTGGAAGGTGAAGGCACCATGATTGCCACTTTGCCTCCATTTAGAAGCATGGGATTTTTAACCTGAGGAGATGTTGGCAACAAGCTGCCTGGATAGCTAGAAGAAAGGGTTAGATAAATCCTTGGACAATAAGTGTATCAATGGCTACCAGAATGGATGCCTAGGTATTGCTTCTGGGTTGGGGAGACAGACAGGAGCCTCTAAAGGCCATTTGCAAGGGGTCAAGAGCAGGTGAAGGTTTTGCCCTTGTCTTCTTCTTGAGATGCCAAGAAGGAGAAGAAGAAGAAGAAGAAGAAGAAGAAGAAGAAGAAGAAAAGTTGGCTGTTCTACCCTGCTTTTCTCACTCATTTAAGGAGACTCAAAGCAGCTGACAAAGAGTTGGCTGTTCTACCTGGGTTTCCCCACCCATTAAGCGGCTGATAAAGCTTTCTATTCTTCTCCCCACAACAGAAACCCTGAGAAGTGGGTGGGGCTGTGAGACCTCGGAAGAGAGCTGTGACTTGCCCAAGGTCACCCAGCTGGCTTTGTGTGGGAGTGTGGAATCAAACCCGGTATTCGCAGGTAAGAGTACAACTCCCTGACCATTAGACCAGATTGGTGGAGAGCCACAATGTGAGACAGGCTGCTGGACTAGATGGGCTGCAGTCTGATCCAGCAGGGCTCCGCTTATAGAGTTCTTATAGAGTTGGGCAAAATTCACAGAGCATAGGTGGACCAGTGGCTACAAGTACAGATGCCTAGCTACTGCATCTAGGGCACCTTCCAGATTAGTGGATTAAATCTGCAGATATTAAAAAATATGCAGTTTACCTGCTGCAAAGTGACAACTCCTTGTCCCCCCTCCCAATGGAGGTCCACAGCTTCCTCCTCGGTGGCTGTGAGGCTTCCATAGCATGCACGCTAAGGCATGCATCACATGGGAAGGGGCAGCCAATGAGAGCTCGGCTGTAGGCTCAGCTCTCATTGGCTGTTCTCACAGTCCTGTCTGAACTGGCAGAAACACTTGAATTTACCCAATACTGCGGTGCGAGTGTTGCTCATTCCACAGTAGGTAAATTCAGAGTAGTGGTGGCATAATGCACTGCCACTATGCAGAATCAGGCTTCAGGTGTGATGCCCACACCTCAGCTGCGCATTCTGATGCACAGCTTTGAGCCAGTTTGGTCTAGTGGTCAGGGAGCCGGACTCTTATCTGGGAACACCAAGTTTGATTCCGCGCTCCCCCATGAAGCCAGCTGGGTGACCTTGGGCTAGTCACAGCTCTCTTCTGAGCTCTCACAGCCCCACCTACCTCACAGGGTGTTCTGTTGTGGGGAGAAGAATAGAAAAGCTTTGTTGGCTGCTTTGAGTCCCCTTAAGTGGGTGAGAAAAGCAGGGTAGAAAAGCCAACTCTTCTTCTTCTTCTTCTTAAGTCTAGACACACCCAAAGTTGGATAGACAGGAATGAAGCCTCTAAAGGCCATCTGTGTGAAGCTGAGAGCAGATGAGGGTCTCACCTTTGTCCCCTGCAGGAGATGCCCAGAAGCAACAGGTGGGTTACTATGTGAGAATGGTTGCTGTACTAGAAGGACCATTCTCTTATATTCTGTGTTACAGGATTGTGTCACTTATTCGTAATATTTGTTATTCGTATGAATTCGTATGAATAGTTCGGACATTCATTAAACTGAGGAGTTGGGAAAGCAGCTGTTCTATACATCTGCAACAGATCCAGATCGCAGATTCGACATGGATCGAGAGCAGATTAAAAGTGGATTCAGGTCAGATCTGATGCTATCAGAGAATGGATTTGTTATGGGATACTTATCAGATACATGCTCGTTCGTATCGGATACGTATTCGTTCTTATTGGATACATAACGGATATTCGTAAAGAGTTGGACAAAATTCACAGAGCATTTGCTGAATTTTTAAAAAGCTTTTAATCTGTATTTCGTTTTTAATGTGTATCTGGTTTTAATGTCGATTTGTTTTTAATTTGTTAATTAATCTGCTGTTACCCGCCCAGAGACTTTAGGGTATGGGGCGGGATAGAAATGTAAATAAATAAATAAATAATACCTATGGCCCACTTATGTTGTATCCCTGAAACCATTTTAGACCGGTATTTTTCTGCAAGAAAAACCTCTCCACATAACCGAGTGCTTTAGTCTGTGCACTGTTGTATTCTAGAAACCTGAATTGCACTTCCAAGTATATGATGCATTATTTGTGTTGTTTTTTTTCCTCCTCACCATGCCTCCTTTGATCTATTCTCTCCCCCGCCTACTCTGAAGATTAATGTTGCCCACTGTCTCATTAGCAGCCTTTGGATAATATTGGAGTCTTTTGACAAACGGAGGCCTTTCACCGAAACACTTCCTAAAAGCTGTAAAGTGATTCATTCAGGGGAGATAATGGCACCCACAGAATATTGCAACGCCTTACGGTCTCAATTTTTCTAAAAGGTCTACATCAAGAGCAGCATGAGCGCCTGTGATCAACATTCATGGGACTGTTTATGAGCTCAGTTGAAGCACCGGCTCCCACAACCAGCCCAAGTCACCCCAAAGTGATCTTTACAGGAAAAAGGCTTATTTGGAGAAACAAGCAGAGACAGTATTTGTATTTGTACAAATTTTGAATGTTACAAATATTCATGCGCATTCTTATGAAGTAGTGCTGAGCATGAATGCAATTTCCAGGATTCAATTGGATTCAGATTGAATATCCGAAGATTTGAATCAATTTGAATCAATTTGAATCAATTTGAATTTATTTATTTATTTATTTATTTATTTATTTATTTATTTATTTATTTATTTATTTATTTATTTATTTATATCCTGCCCCATACCCAAGGGTGTCTGGGTGGCTCACAACATTTCAAAACACACACATATCAAGTCTGTATAAGACAATGCTAAAACCAATACAAGGTTTAAAATCCAACATAATAATACTAAAAAAGAGAGATACAAGAACAATTTAAAAAACAGTGGAGTGTGCAATGGGGGAGGCGTGGGGGGGGGGGCTTTTAGTCAAAGGCCTGAGTGAAGAGGTGTGTCTTTACCGCCTTCCTGAACATAAACAGGGAAGGGGCCTGACACACCTCCAAAGGGAGACCATTCCACAATCTGGGGGCCACTACAGAGAAGGCCCTTTCCTGGGTGCCCACCCGCCTAGCTACCGAAGGTGGAAGGATAACCAGAAGGGCCTCCCCTCCAGATCTTAAGACACGGGCAGGTTGATATGGGAGAAGGCGCTCCTTTAGATATCTGGGGCCCAAGATTTGAATGTATTCACATTTGCTTCAAAGCAAATACATTTGTATCTTTTAATTTGAATATTTTATTCATATTTGAAAATATGAATGTTGACAACATCTGTGTGTGTCCACGCGCATCCATACATATCTGTACAGATCCTGTATTTATCCCGTATGCATCCTGTTTTTGTTCTGTACATATCCCTACAAATGCATACAGATACGAATAAGATGCGCACAGACACGTATGTAATTCGTACACATACGAATGTTCAAATAATTCGTACAAAGGATCTGAAAGATTTGAAAATTCATTCAAATGTTAAATTTGAATGTGTAGACATTCAATTCGAATTCCCATGTCCGAATTCGATAAAATTCAATCGAATTTTGAATGTTTTGAATATTCATGCAGCTTGTGGGCTTAGATAACTACGCCTAGATTTTAAAACTGAATGTGCATTTTTCCTGAAAATGTGCCATTTACAAAATATAAAACTAGCAGTATATGGACAGGATTTTTTTCTCTCCCTCTGGATTTCTTCCAGAGTAAACAAAGGCTGTAAACAAGAAAGGTTATAATAATTTCACATTCTGGGTCATCACTACAAGATAAGAATTCTGACCATTTAATTAAAAACATGCCAACATTCAGCAAGACTTTGGAACAGAGAACAGTCAATAAAACTGATAAATTTCAAGGAATAAAATTTTTGAAATACAAGAAGGCGGAATTATGTAAGAAATTGTCCTAGTGAACTGCCATCCAGGAAGAATCATGTGCTTATTTCTTAACCAACACTGAAATAAATCATAAATACATGCAATAAAGCAGCAACCCCGTTGGCCTTTGCAGTTTGGATTATTTGTGCTGCTCCAAACTGTGGCAGGGTTGAAATTTCTAAGCAAAGATGTCACTTTTTCAGTGACAACGGCAGGATCTGCAAAGCACCTGTATGGCACCTTATTTTATTTATTTATATAGAAAACTTATATCCCGCCCTTCACCGAATGGTCCCAGGGTGGGTTAGAATGAGAGTAAAACAAATCAAATGGTAAAAAACATAATTAAAAGTATGACCCTCCGCCCTTCAACCCCCACCCTCCTTCCTACCCCCATATTAGGCTGCATACTATAGCAGTTAGAACATTTGAAATGGATAGTTAGGTACTTAAGAGATTTAAACTCCTGTCTTGTCCTTCTGAAACACATCCCCTCATTTGTCTTGAACATGCACCCATGGGGACAGAAAACCCACCCAGAGCAGGAAGGAGGGAGAACCTCTCATAGGCAGGTAACAACAACAACAACAACATCAAAGCCACGTTTTGCACAATTTAGAATAAGGAAACAGCTTCTCCCACCAACTTCCAGGCACTAGTACATTCATTTTGCATTTGGTCCTTATTGCTGCAACCCACCTTGAGACTTTTGCATATGGGAGGGATAAAAATGTATCACATTAACACAGGAAAAGTGACCAATGGCCCCAAATGTACACACTGAAACCATGGGTGCATGATGTGAGCATATTAAGAATTAGAAAAAAGTTATGCGTAGCCTGCTTGAAGGATGCGGAATGAGAAGATCCTCCAAGATCTTACTAACGGCAGGTCAAGGTGGTGGTCATAAGAACATAAGAGGATCAGGCCACTGGTGGGCCACTGTGTGCGACAGGATGCTGGACTAGATGGGCTGTGGCCTGATCCAGCGAGGCTTCTCTTATGTTCTTAGGCCACGGCTCATCTAGTCCAGCATCCTGTCTGGACTAGATGAGCCACAGGCCTTGGGCCACTGTGTGGGACTGGATGCTGGATTAGATCGGCTGTGGCCTGATCCAGCAGGGCTCCTCTTGTGTTCTTTAGAGATGTGCATGAAGTTTGTTTTGTTTTTTTGACAGTCTATTTGAATTGAATGGAATAGCCCAAAATCTGATTTGATTTGTATCTTTTAAATTAGAATTTAACAAGATTTGATTTGTATTTACCAAATTTGAATCTGTTCATTTGACGTCACCTATGAATGTCAACAACATTCGTATGCGCACATATATGCATCTTCTCTACATCATACACGTCCGTATGCATCCCATAGTTATCTCATATGCAACCCATTTTCATTCCGTATGGATCCGTACAAGTGCGTAAGGATGCGAGAAAGATGTGGACCTCCAAGTATGCATTGTGTTCAAACTTGTACACATACAAATGTCCGGATAATTAGAACAAAGAGATCCAAAGCTTGAAATTTGATTCAAATGTTTACATTCAAATTTCAGGACATTCTATTCGAGTGCGAATGTCGAAATTGGGCACATTTGATCAGATTTCAAATGCCTACAAATTTTTGTGCATATCCCTAGTGTTATATTCTCTCCTTATGGAGAAGCACACCATTCTTGTCCTGTGCGGATCCTGCTCTTGTCTCTGTTTGCAGAAGTTTATAAACATTGGTTATGTTGCAGACTTTAAAATCTCTTGCACTTTATTTTTTCCAAACTGCTCTTTGTGCCATGATTCCATTCATCTGCATCCTGTTGGGTAGGCAGATGGGCCCTCTGTTCTATCTTTGCAGAACTGGGAAATATTTCACAATAAGGGAGGATTCGGTACATTCTGTTTATTGTGCATTCAGCACCAACAATCTAGCTGGTAGAATAGGAGCAAACCGCGGCGCACATAGTCGTTTAAATAGAATTTTAATGCACTCTAGTGAATATATTAAATGCCTTCTATTGGAAGGCAGAACAGGGAAACCATCAACCTCCAAATTCAAATAATTAGGGATTGAATCCTGCGATCAGTTGCATGAATGCTCTATCCCAGTTCAATGAATGCTATTGAGCTACCCCACACTTAGACCCCTAAAAACTGGCTTTGATTTTAACCGACAGCTTTGTGAATCAGCCTTTCTTCTTTCCCCCCAGCCCCCAGCCCCCAGCCCCCCCACCATCATCTCTATGTCTTTTGAAATGTATGAACAATTTTCTGTTCCACTGATTTCAGATGGACCGTCAGACAAGTGTGAAGAGGCCCAGAATATTTAAGAGCAAAAAAATAGCGTGCAGCTCCAAGAAATGGTGTCAAATCTCCTTTGCACTAGAATTCTATGAATATCTACAATAGAAATGGCCCATGGATGGCTTCTGCAAGGCGGCGGAGGTGTGGTAAAAACAGACTTTGGCAAAATGAAAATGGAGCTTCCAACCAGAACTTTCCCCCAGATCCACTGCCTTGTGGGTTCTAATCCATGGAGTGCAAGTTTATGCAAAGTTACCTGGAAGAGCAATTACTTCTGCATAGGTACGTCTAAGATTAGGCTGGGTCCAGATTAGCGGATTAAATCTGCAGTTATAATGAAATACGCAGCTTACCTGGCTGGGAAGCCACAATGGGCTGTCTGGACTCCAGCCGCCACCCGTAGCTTTCTCAGAGAAAGCTGCAATACTTCTGTGGCGTGGGCGGTGAGGTGTGCTTCATGTAGGATGGGGCAGCCAACGGGAGCTGACCTGCAGGCTCAGCTCTTGTTGGCTGTTTCTCGCCATCCTGCTAGGATGGTGGAAACTTCTGATTTACCTGATACTGCAGAGCGAGCGCTCATTGTTCTGCAGCAGGTAAATCTGCAGTAGCAGCTGCATAATGCGCCACTGCTATGAAGTTTTGGGTGTCAGATGAGATGCCCACGTCCTGGCTGCACATCAGAATGCGCAGGATTCCCAAGCCTGGACACAGCCTTACACTGCTTAGTGATGGACTTTCATACCGGAACACAAGAAACAACGTTTCTGTAAAACTTTTATTGGAAGACATAGGTCCTTTCTGCCCAAGGTCCCCCCTACAAACATACATTCTGGGCAACTAGTAATTAAAGTTCTTAGCTTCCTAGCTATCTGCATGCCTCTGTGATCCAGAACAAGGCCCTTAGTCCAATTGTAGACCCAATTAAATCTGGATTAAAGGCTTTTTAATAGGGATGTGCATGTCTGAATGGGATGTATTCAAACGAAAATGAATTTTTTTGCATTCAATTCGACATGGATCAAATACATCAAAAAAAAATCGTGCACACTTGTAGTCCCTGGTAGTCCAGAACATGCGTGCCTCCCATGTTCTGGATCAGGCCCATTGATACACTGGGTGGACGATTAATTGTGCCTACTGGCAATACAGATCAAGGCCTCCTTGTTTGGCATCATGTGCCACCTAAAGCTGATGGAGAAGGACCGCAAGGTGCCAAGCCACCTAGATCTGCATTAATCTTCTTTTTTCCACGCATAGTCAAAGATCCAGATCTTCAAGATCTGGATCGTTGAGATGGGGTCGTCCTGTAGATCCAAATCTTGAAAATGCCTGAAGGCCCCATTGTGGACACCTTTAATCAGGTCCACATGAAATCCAGATTTAAGGGCCTGAAGGACCCATTAAATCCAGATTTCCCCAGCCCTCGTGGGGACAGGGCCTTGCAGATGGGGCCTTCAGTGGGGTCCAGGTGGGGACAGGGCCTTCCCAATTGGTACCAATCAGGTATTGGGTTTCTAATGGGCTCTTAAAAGGGTTTTAGCTCTAGTGGAAAAACACCCAATGTGTAGTTCTGTCAGGCCCAGATCCTTACTACATAGGCCCTTAATCTGGGTTAAGGGACCATGCAGAAAGGACCATAGTGTTTGGTCTGTCTCTCCAAACTGACATCAGTAAACAACAAATATCTTGGCATACAAATATGGAAACTTTGAAGCAGGCATTGGCAGTTCAATAGCCTATGCATTGGGAGAGATCTTTTCACATGTTTGGCTATCAGAAACTCTTTGGGCGCATCTACATGCCAAAAATACTCCGGATTTAAACTTGTTTTGCCTTGGAGTGTCTCCACGCACAGCTTTACTCCAGTCTACATCAGGCGCAAAGGAGGAAAATCCATGGCACAAAAAAACCCCCTTTCAAATAGTACTGCACATGATGTTGGGGGAAACCGTGGATTATCCTGGGAGCATGGAGATGCACACGGATTTCTTTAAAGTGTCTTTCAGGCTACATTAATCTTTCTCGCTCATTAGGTGTGTGGGTGAAAAGATTCCTTTCCTTGGCAGCCAAGAGTTAAAAGCATAACCAATGCTTGTAACATAGTTACAAGCATAACTAAAAGCAAATAGCTCCACTTAAGTGAACAAACAGAGCACCGATCTCTGTCAGCTTAAAATAGATGTTTCCCCCTCCGTTGTTAAGATAATTAGCAAGCACAGAATTTCTCTCCCCTCCCAATAATGTGAAAGAAAGGGCCTTTCCGCATTTGCTGCAGGAAAACGGATCTATAAAAATCCATTTTCTGGTGAAGCGTTTTTTTTCTGAGAATTTCTCCCAAGTAGGGACAGATTCTTGAGGCCCCGCGCGTCTGCACACATGTGGGGTGGCGGCAGCAGGGGCGGATTGGAGAGGGTGCTGGTGTGGATTCACTAGCACCCATCCCAATCCGGCCTCCGAAGGCCCTGCCTTGTGAAAGAGGGAAAGCGCATGCTCTCCCTGTTTGACAGTTGGGCCCTCCTCCTGGCCTCCATGATTCACCCCATCAGAGCCACCACTAGGAGGTCGGCAGCCAGCTTCCCTGGGTTCCCCTTCACCTGAGGAGGTGCGATCGTGCCTTTTTGGGTGAGGGGAACTCTCAGCCTACCCGCCCCCACCCCGCCCGTGGCTGCCCACGCTTGATTCGCTCCTTACCTGGTTGCTGCTGGCCACTTCTGGCACTGAGAGGCCACAGTACATGCACGCGTGTGCATGCTGAGTCTCCCGGTGTCAGAAGCGGCCCAGCAGTGAGGAGGTAAGACGCCCGTCATGAGTGAGTGACCCTGGGCGGGGTGGGGGGTAGGCTGCGAGTTCCCCTCACCCAAAAAGGCGCGATCGCACCTTCTTGGGCGAAGCGGAACCCGGGGAAGTCAGCTGCTGGCCCCTCATGGTGGCTCCGATGGAGCCAATCATGGAGGCCGGGAGGAGGGCCAAACTGTCAAACAGGGAGACCATGTGCTCTCCCTCTTTGACAGCTGGGCATGTGCCAGCAATCCGGCTTTCCCCCTGCTGTTGCAGAAGCGTTTGCTTCTGAAATGGTTTAAGGGGAAAAGCCAGATGTAAGACCTAATTTTTCAGGTCTTATATCTGTGTAGGATTTCTGTGGCAAAACCGGTTTAACAAACCAGTCTTGTGTGCTAAAACGCAGAAGCGGCGTCCTCAAAGGGGCTCCAATCTGGCCTCCAATGCGGAAGCCACGTCTTAATCCCTCCCCGAACTGGCTCTAAATTCGTTTTTAGAGCCAGTGTGGAAAGGGCCAAAGAGAGAGTTTGCTGGACAGCTTCTGTGTACAGGCAGCTGCAGGGAGTGAGCTGATTTCAGTTGTGCTTGTAACTCTTTGCAGCCAAGTAAAGGGATGATCTGTGTTGTGTTGTGGAGATTCGATTGAGGTTTTTGCTGTCATCGCTTCAGTGGGCGGGGGGGGGGATGAGGAGAATAAGATTCAGGCTCACAAAAAGCAGCTTGCATGGGGACAGGAAAGTACATTTTAAATCTGCATTGCCCCAAACCACATAGGAACACTTTATTTCACATTAGAACCCACATTCTTAAAATCTGATGCAAAAGAGAGCAAAAAGAGACCATGGAGACGCGCCCTTTTACTTTGCTCTCAGGTGATACAGATTGACCTCTCTAGTGGGCAATATCTCTTTATGCAGGATGCTGAATCACTTGGCCTTTTTCTGGAGTGTATCTCAGGATAGGGGTGTACGGCCCACATGCTAATGCAGACTCAGGTAGACCTCACCTGGGGCCTGCTGTAGCCTGCACTAGCATGTGGACAGCAGCCCCCTAGTCCAGGATATATTCCAGAATAAGGCCAAGTGCAGAAAGGGCCCAGATTTTCAGATCTTTTTGACTACAACTCCCATCATCCGCAGCTAGGCAGGAAGGAAAGACAGGGAAGAAACTCAAGGAACACCTACTGCAATTCTCTCATCTGAGCAATTAAAGTGAAGTTCTTCCCTTCTGACCTTCCTAAGCTAAATATCAAGTTAGTGGAGCAATCAAGAGATTGCTTTATTAAGCAAAAAACAAACTGGCATGTAGCAAACTTCACTGAGGTCAAACCTAGGGGAAGGAAGGAAGGAAGGAAGGAAGGAAGGAGGGGGGGAAGGAAGGAAGGAAGGAAGGAGGGAAGGAGGGAAGGAGGGAGGGAAGGAAGGAAGGAAGGAAGGAAGGAAGGAAGGAAGGAAGGAAGGAAGGAAGGAAGGAGACACAACCATCACAATAAGAACCTGTCTACAAGAGCAGTTAATGGAATGTCAGCTCCTCAGTCCCACAGAATAATACACTGTTGGGGTCAAGGATCCCTCAGTACTGTGTCCCTTCACATGTTCAGGAGAGAAGAAGAAGAAGAAAAGTTGGCTTTTCTACCCCACTTTCTCACCCATTTAAGGGGACTCAAAGCAACTGACAAAGCTTTCAATCTTCTCCCCGTGACAGACACACTGTGGGGTAGGTGGGGACTGTGAGAGCTCAGAAGAGAGCTGTGACTAGCCCAAGGTCACCCAGCTAGTTTCATGGAGGAGTGTGGAATCAAATCCTATGACTGTGAGATATGGGTCCAGCACATTAACTACAAGACCAAACTGGAGTGAAGACACACCACTTTGCCCTGGCCTTTGGCTAAATCAGGAAACAGCTTTTCCTCCCGACTTTCAGGCAGTGTTATGGTTTTAGCAGATTCATTTTATGCTCAGTTTTCAGTGTTATAACCTGCCCTGAGACCTTTGAGTAGAGACTGGGATAAAAATACAAATAAATAAATAACAACAACAACAACAACAAAATCCTTTGCTAGTCTATCACTCATTTGTGCATGCAAAAAATAATAATAAATAAAATCCTTTGCATTTACAAGAATTCCATTTTGAGATACCCAATGTTTGTTTCTTAATTTAGGCTATAATCTTTTGCTCAAAGTCTCCCACTAGGCAGAAGGATTTCAGGCAAATTCCAACATTATAAATTTAAGGAGGGGGGGGGGAGAGGGAGAAAACCCACAAAGTCTGTGTTTTTCTTGGAGCAGCTGCGGCATTTGAAAATTATGGTGTTGGCTATCTGAGTCATGCCTGGTCATAGCTCACAGTTTGCCTTAAGGGTGAGACAAAACTGTATTCCAAGAACTGAGTTCTATAACAAGTTGCATGACCAGTTTTGAAAACTTCCTTTAAGGGCAGAGCAGGGCAAGGCAATGTCTAACAATGCAGGGATATGTAGTCCTCTGTCCCTTAGGTGATGTTATCTAAAGTAACACAATTGCAACACACATATACAAACAGCAAAGATATAGGAGGCTCACTTAGTTTGGTCTGGTGGTTAGGGAGCCGGACTCTTACTTGGGAATACTGGGTTTGATTCTGCCCTCCTCCATGAAACTAGCTGGGCGACCTTGGGCTAGTCTCAGCTCTCTTCTGAGCTCTCACAACCCCTCCTACCACACAGGGTGACTGTTGTGGGGAAAAGAACAAAAGCTTTGCCAGCAGCTTTGAGTCCCCTTGAAGGGGTCAGAAAAGGGGGACATAAAAACCAACTCTTCTTCCTCCATGAAGTGAGTTGGGTGATCTTGGGCTAGTCACAGCTCTCTTCTGAGTTCTCACAGCCCCCCTGCCTCACAGGGTGTCGGCTGTGGGGAGAAGAACAGAAAGTTTGTCAGGCGCTTTGAGTCCCCTTAAATGGGTGAGAAAAGCAGGGTAGAAAAGCCAACTCTTCTTCTTCTTGTTGTTGATTTCATCTTGAAATGTCCATCGTACTTGCAACATCTTTTTTTTCTTAAAGAAAGGCAGATTCATATCCCTTTAGCAATAAGGCAGAGAAAAATTATGTTTATTGATTTAAATTATTTATTACATATTGAACCTATTCCATACCCTATTCTTGTAGGGCTCACCAAAATATGTAATAATGAGGGATGCAACGTGAACTTGTTTTGCTAGGAAACAGGCTCTCATGAGTAGGGATATGCATGAATATTTGTAGCCATTCGAAATCCAAATGAATGTGCCGAATATTGACATTCAAACTTGAATAGAATGTCTTGAAATTTGATTGTAAACATTTGAATCAGATTTCAAATTTCGGATCTATTTGTTCGAATTATCTACACATTTGTATGTGTACAGGTTCATACAGGATGCGTACTTGAAGATCTGCATCTTTCCCGAATCTGTATGTATTTGTACAGATCCATACAGGATAAAAACGGGTTGCATATGGGATAACTACAGGATGCATACGGATGTGTATGGATGAGTACGGATGTACATACGATGCATACGTGCACATGTGAGATTCGTACATGCAGATTCAAATAAAAAATTCAAACAAATAGATTCGAATTTGGTAAAAACAAACCAAATCTTGGGTGTTTTTCCACTGCAGCCCTTAGATCCGGACCTAAGAAGATCCGGATCTAAGGAATGGGTACTTAGTAGATCCGGATTAAGGGAAGCACCCAATGTGTTTCCACAGGAGGTGTAGCACCCATTAGCAATGGGTGCTAACACCCCTGCTGTGGAAACAGCTTTGCACCCATGTGGAGAATCCGGATAGACCCCCAGGGGGACGCTCTGTTAGCCCAGGTGTTTCGGGGGGCAGGGGGGTGCAGTCTTCGAAGCCACTTCAAATTGAGTTCAAAGTCATTTCGAAGTCTGTGCAAAACAGCTCCATTGAAGTCTTTGCTGATCTTCGGAGTGAACTTCGAAATGACTTCGTAGTCACTTCGTAGTCACTTCAAAGTCACTCTAAAGTTCACTTCGAAGATCAGCACAGACTTCAAAGGGACTCCAGAGCTATTTTGCACAGACTTTGAAGTGACTTTGAAGTGGCTTCGAAGTGACTTCAGAGCCTAGGTTTAGGGGCCCCCCAATGGGTGCATCCCCTCCCTCTAGCCTCCTTTGGACCCCATTGCCTGTTTCCAGTGGAAACAGGCTCCCTTTAATCTGGATTTTTTGGCAGAAGACTCCATTGTAGATCCCATTAATGGGGTCTACAGAAAATCTGGATTAAAGCTCAAAATGTACCCATTAGGTCCAGATTTCCCCCATGGCAGTGGAAACAATCAGGTCCCAAATGGGTGCAGTGGTGGAAATGGGATCATCCGGCTCACACCCAAATGGGTCCTAAATGGGTGCAAAAATGGGTACTTTCTGACAGTGGAAAAACACCCCTTGTTAAGTTCAAATTTAAAAGCTTTGAATCGAATCAGGTTTTGGGGTATTTGATTCAATTCATATAGAATGTCAAAAAACAACAACAAAACACTCTACTCCTGAGTGCTTTTCTTTTAACCCCAAAATGTATTTGTAACAAAGCAATTAGGGATATGCATGAATGGGTTTTGGGCATTTGATTCGTAATTAATTGAATGTTAGAAAATTCGTATGCGTTCGAATAGATCCTCTTTGAGTGTGGTATGATTCTATTCAGTATGAATGTATTCGTACAAATTTGTATGAATATCCAATATGAATGCATATAGATCCTGGATATAGATCCTGCATAAGAATCCTGGATAGTGACCCTGAAGCAGTGGAAGAAGAGCCAATGCTCCTGCCCTGGCAGCTTGTGATAAGTCTCTGGTTAATGTTGGTTAACATGTGGAACACGATTTTGTGCTCCACACCTAGTCAACGATTAGTGAACACCTGGTGAAGGCAGGCATGCTTGGAGGCTGGAACTGCCTACTCTGCATGTATATGCTCTTCACCAGAGATTCACTAATCATGCACTAGAGGCCATAGCGCAAATAGGCCTAAGAGATGTAACAAGGTTGGAGTGGTTGAACCAATGAAATGTTTGATTAGAATCTCCATTGGTCTGGTTCATTAATGAACCAAAGCCCTTGTGTGCTTGTTATTGGGGGATACTTGGGAATTTGTGGGTTTGCATTAGGGTTGTGAACGAATACTTGAAGGTATTCGAAATTCAATCAAATTTGTCCGAATTTTAAAATTCAAATTCAAATTGAATGTTCATGAATTTGAATTTAAAAATTCAAACGAATTTTGAATTTTGGATCTATTCGTTCAAATTTTCCAGACATTTCCATGTGTACACGATTCCTACTTGCACGAACACATTTTCCCTGCATCTGTACGCATTTGTATGGATCCGTATGGGGCAAAAATGGGTTGCACATGGGACAACTACGAGATCCATACAAGTATGCTGACATTCATAAGTGCGAATTTGAATTGAAAATTCAAATTAGTAATAATAATAATAACAATAAAATTAATAAATAATAATAATAAACCAGCATAAATATCTTGTTTGCTGTGTTATTGTTGTGTCAATCATCATCATCATCATCTTACCCATTCAGGCATCAGAAGAGAGATGGAAGGTATTAAAAATCTGCATACAGAAATGTCATTGTTTTAAACAAGCAACAAGCCCCTTCCTCATCCTTGATCACACAACCCCAGCAGGACAATCTCATGCCAATGCCTTATTGAAACAAGTGAGAATGGTCGTGCCTCCAGCCCTTAAGAGCTACTATTTGTATTGGAGTGAAGGATTTAAAAAGAAAACAGAAAATTGGACGTGTTACCTAGAGTAAAAAAATTCCCAAGAACGCACTGGGTTCATTCATGCAGACAACTTGGGGATGGTATGACAGGGTTTTAAAAAATTCATACAGAATGTAAATGAGAAAGGGGGAGAGAAAGAGGCACACAGAAAGCAACCAGGCAAGGAGGCTATTGATGAAATTAGATTCAATTCAGCTTTGTCATACCAATGAAGAAGAAGAAGAAGAAGAAGAAGAAGAAGAAGAGTTGGCTTTTCTACCCCGCTTTTCTCACCCATTTAAGGTGACTTAAAGCGGCTGGCAAAGCTTTTCTATTCTCCCCACAACAGAGCACCCTGTGAGGTAGGTGGGGCTGTAAGAGCTCAGAAGAGAGCTGTGACCAGCTGGCTTCATGAGGGAGGGCAGAATCAAACCCGGTCAGGTTCAATAAGGGTCTGGCTCCCTAACCACTAGACCAAACTGGCTCACAGACCAAACTGGATCAAACTACTGGCTCATGCAGTGGTCCTGCTCTTTGATTCAGCAGAATGATATGGTGTGGGGTGACAAAGACATATCCAGAAGCAGCCGGTTGCTACCATCTCCCATTCCAGGGGTGTTTGTTTTTAGCTTGTTTGGGTTGACTCTCCAGCGCTAGTCAACATTGGTTAATGGTGACCCTTTCCCATACAGTGGAGGGAAGGAAAGTGCAAAAGCACCCCATGACTGACATGGAATCCATACATTATCCATGCTGCAGTAAAATTCAACAGCTAGTCCAGGTAGGTTTTTCATTCAGATGCGTGAAGATGGTCAGGTCCCAAATTATCCTTTGCTGTAGGAAAATGCCTCTAGCCAGCTGTCCCTTTCAGTATATAAACTTTGCTGTCAAGTCCATGGGACGGATGCAAGAGATAATGGGCTTCCATCCATTTCTGGAGGAAATGCTTTCCTATAAACAATGGAGGCTGCAAGAGCTATTCATTCACAAGGAGCGAGGGAACGGGTAAAGCTTCTCTGACATTTAGCTCCCAAAGAATAATTTAGCTTCATGCAGTGAGAACTCAAAAGTTGCATGACCTCCCTGTTCGGAAGAGACCCATGGAGATAATAATAACTCCAGAAGACAAAACATGCGAAGACAAGCTGATGGAGCTGAGACCCGGTGAAGTGAGGGGGTGGGTGGGAAGGCTGCGAATGGATGTGTGAACAGAATCTGATAGGAATGGCTGACCGAATTCTTTAAATACTCCATTCCAAACTTTCCCTGGATGTGCAGTTTTGAGCAAATATGATGATCCGAGTTCAGCAACATTGTTCTTAGAGTTGTGGTTAGTGTTTCATTCTCTGACAGTGGCTTGGCAGCTGTTTAGGGCAAGTTGAGATACGGTATCCCAACTATGGGTGTTTTTCCACTGTCAGAAAGTACCCGTTTTTGCACCCATTAAGGACCCATTTGGGTGTGAGCCGGATGATCCCATTTCCACCACGGCACCCATTTGGGACCCGATGGTTTCCACTGCCGCTGGGGAAATCCAGATCAAATGGGTACTTTCTGGCCTTTAATTCAGATTTTCTGTAAACCCCACTAATGGGGTCTATAATGGGGTCCTCAGACAGAAAATCCGGATTAAAGGGAGCCTGTTTCCACACTTGTGTGGCAATGGGGTCTAGAGGAGGCTAGGGGGAGGGGGCACCCATGGGGAGAGCCCTAAAACCTAAGCTTCGAAGTCATTTCAAAGTCACTTCAAAGTCTGTGCAAAATAGCTCTGGGGCGTCTTTGAAGTCTGCGCTGATCTTCAGAGTGAACTGTGAAGTGACTCCGAAGTAACTCCGAAGTGACTCCGAAGTCACTCCAAAGTCACTTCAAAGTTCACTCCGAAGATCAGCAAAGACTTCAATGGAGGTGTTTTGCACAGACTTCGAAGTGACTTTGAAATGACTTTGAAGCCACTTTGGAGATTGCACCCCTTGTCCCCCCAAACACCTGGGGTGACAAGCAGACCCCCCATGGGTAGATCCGGATTTCCAAATGGGTGCTCTGGTGTTTCCACAGCAGGGAGGCTAGCACCCATTGCTATTGGGTGCTAGGCTACCCATGGAAACACATTGGGTACTTCCCTTAATCCGGATCGACTAGATCCGGATTAAGGAATGTACCCATTCCTTAGATCCAGATCTTCTTAGATCCGGATTAAAGGAGCGCGGTGGAAAAACACCCTTGGAGTTGATTTGCACTCATCACAAAAGCTTCCATGTAGAGATCTGCACAATTTTTTTTTGGTATTCAATTTGTATCAAATCGAACGCAAGAAAATTAATATTCGTTCGAATGAATCCCTTTGAATGTGGTAGGATTCATATTTGATATGAACCTTCCACACAAATTCGATATGAATCTTAGATACGAATTGCACACAAATCCATAATGAAGCTTTGCACAAATGTATTGGATCATTTGATTCGAATTTGAATGTCAGTCTTTGAATGTGCCGACATTCGATTCAGATTTGAATGTCTGAATTTGGCCAAATTTGTACTCATTTTAGTACTAATAAAATTTGTACTTTTATTTTATTTGTGCGTTGCATCACGTGACGTGCCAGTGTGCTTGTGCAGCGCTGGAAGAGGTGTGGATGGGTCTGCCCAGATGGGTCTACTGGCTGTGGGTCCAGTACAGGTAAAGGTAGGTCAACCTTGACCACATGTAGTCACCATGGGTGGAGCTTCTAGATGGAAGGAGCCATTTCTCAGAGCTCCCCCCATGGCAACTAGTGGGACAAGTGTGGAAAGGCCCATAAAAACCCACAAGGAGGGCATGAGCCCAACAATGTACTCTGCTCATAGGCCACCAGCAGCTGACCTTTGGAGCATTGCATCCACATGGCTCTGAGGGCTAGTAGCCACCAGCAAGATTCCTACAGGGACAGAGATGTACCCAAGGGGACTACTCTTGGGATGGAGACTTTATTTGGCCTGAGGTGGAGGCAGAGGGCTGTCTGCTTGGCTTGCATGTCCCAGTTCATACAAACTTTGAGGCTAGGGAACAAATGTTCCCGAGGGTTCCCATGTTCATCTGGGACCATGACATGAAGCACAAACAATTGTCCTCACAAGGGCTCTTGCCTCCCTCCCATTTGAGGTCATACTCTGGCAGACTCCCAGGAGCTGGTAGGATACTGGTGGTGTGCGGACTCCCACAGATAGGCTGCCCCCAGACTAGTGGAATAAATCTACAGTTAAAGGTAAAAGCGCAGCATACCTACTGGCCAGTGATGATGGCCGTCCCAACTCAAAAAGCAGCTCTGTAGCTTCCCCATTAGGAGCTGCGAGAGCTGAGTCGGCACATGACGTTATGCAGGTTGAGGCAGCCAATCATAGCTGAACTGTCCATCCTGCTCTCGTTGGTCTCTTCTCACCGTTCCGCCTGGACTAGAGGGAAACTTCGGATTTTGTTTATGCTGCGCAGCAAGTGTAATTAAATCAGCCTTAAGGTAAGTACGCAGTCCTGACTGGATAATGCGATGCCATGACAATGCACCCAACATCGTGTGTGATGCCTCAATCTCAACTGTGCATTCCATCCTGAAGTATAAACGGGTCTGGACACAGACACAGTGGTCACCAAGGCCCTGTGTTAATTGCAGTGCTCTGCAGGCTAGCAGTGTGCACAAATGCAACTTTCAACATTTGCTTTGTAATGAATAAAATATCTGAAAATCCAGATTTGTACGAATAAAGAAAAAATGGATGTCTGGATATTCAATGTATTCAATTCAATATGAATACATCCACATGTATTTGTACAAATAATTTGAACATTCGTTATCTCTACAGGTACATACACTTCTCGTACATACAGTAAACATCTGTACACATCCTATATGCATCCCATTTTCATCCAGTATGGATCTGTACTGATGCATATGAGATACGTATGGGTGCATACGAGATACGTATGTGCCCGTACAGATACAAATATCCAAATTATTCGTATGAATAGCTCACAATATTTGTATTTGTTCAAATTCGGAAATCCAAATGTCCAGATATTGGATTCGTATATGGACGTCCGAATCTGTCTGAATAATGAATATTTCAAATAGCTGTGCACAGCCCTACTCCAGGCCCATCTTGTTTTCTTTTTCTCCCAGCAAGGACTCCACAGTAAAATCAAATGCCTGAGAAGCGTGTTCCTGGCTGAGCAGATCTATTAACAGCAGACCTGCTCCAGCTTTTCCAGAATAGCTGCCTTCACAGACCCCATCTGCACTAGCAGCCTTGCTGAGTCCCTCACATTCCAGCTGTCAAAGAGAACCACTGGCCTGTTGAAAGCGGCTGTTGGCTGGATGTTTTTAATCATTTCCCCTACAGAGTTCTCCCCTCACCCTCTGCTGGTCCCAGAGCTCCCAATGGATTTCATTTGGCCACAGAGACCTGGCCAGCCTATAGCTTGTTGTTCCAGCAGTGTATGGGAACAGCTTATAAAGGACATTGCGGAGTTGTTTTCCTTTGGGAGTAAACAAAGGAAATAATTCTCTCCTATTTTTTTTTTCATTTTCTGGGACAGGAGGTGAAGTGTGTGCTTGTATAATAAATTTAAAACAAATAAGCATTTCTGATCAGCACACAGAAAAAAAGTGCTGAGAGCCATGTTGGATAATTAATAAGCTGAGGAAATATCAGCAATTTTTAAGTTGCGCAGAACTTAACCCTTTTCTCCACATTTCTGCTTCTCCATACACGTTATTCATATATATTAAACTTTCTTCCTTCCTCCCTCCCTTCCTTCGTCTGTGGCAAATCATAGTGAGGGATGTGCCGTGCCCAAGGAGGAGAAGGTTGCCATCTTTCCTGGGGGTGTTCTAGTGGTGGCAGCCTAGGTCCCTCTGCCTTCTGGGTGACTTTCCAGCCTGGCTGGGCATGGACCTCTTGGAGAAGGTGATTCTTTGTGGGACTGGGGCCTTTGGTCAGCTGCTCTGGACTCTACCTGGTCTCAGCTGCTTCAATTCGTGTGTGTGTTTGGCTTATTTTGCAATGTTTTGTATGATGTGCAATTTTTATCATGTATTTTTAAGGCCATTTGCTGGGATTCGAGAGCAGACAAAGGTTTGTGTGTGCGACAGGATGCTGGACTAGATGGGCTGTGGTCTGATCCAGCAGGGCTCCTCTTAGGTTCTTATGAACAAGATGGGCTGTGGTCTGATCCAGCAGGGCTCCTCTTAGGTTCTTATGGACTAGATGGGCTGTGGTCTGATCCAGCAGGGCTCCTCTTAGGTTCTTATGGACTAGATGGGCTGTGGTCTGATCCAGCAGGGCTCCTCTTAGGTTCTTATGGACTAGATGGGCTGTGGTCTGATCCAGCAGGGCTCCTCTTAGGTTCTTATGGACTAGATGGGCTGTGACCTGACCCAGCAGGGCTTCTCTTATGTTCTTATGTTCTTAAGGTCCAGTGCAGAAAGAGCCTTGTGTGTATATCAACAATGGAAGAAGAACTTTCTGGACCAAATATTAAATGCAGACACCGGTGTACTTAACAGAATTTGTTTGTGATCTACTGCCCACAATAAAAAAGACTTATTTTTCTGTACCCTTCTCTTGATTTATTCCATTTGAGAAAACATCAAACATAATGGAATTTAGCAGTTTAACAAGCCACTGAAAGATGTTGGCAGATGTTTCTGAATGTCTGTTGTGCTGGATCAGCCAGGATTTCTCTTTTTAAAAGACACGATAATTCAGTCTTTAAATTGGCTTGGAACAAAACAACGCAGAATTTTTTAAAAATGCCTGTTTCTTTCCTTTACATAATTAATTATGCTTCTGAAATGACATGTTTCCCCAAAGCATGTGGAGTCAGATCGGCAATGATTAGAACGACAAATGGCAAAAGAGAAGGCAAAAATAAAAGATACGTAAATGAGCACAGTTTCACGTCTCTGATGTGTCTAATGTAGGGATGTACATGAACAGAAAATCCACCCTCCTTTTGCAATCGAAACAAATACACAAAACTTAATTTCTTCATCAAATCATTCATTTGAATTTTTGAACTTTTTGCATTCATCGCTGAATATTTTTGCAGCTTTCCCCCATTGAAAACACATATTTTCGGCAGTGTAATACTCCAAAAGTGCAAAGATTTGATTGAATTTTCGTATTCATGAGCTGGGAGCATTGTTTACTTTGTTTGAAGGTTTGAACTGTCGAGAGTCAGTACTTTAATTTCGATGTGAAAATTTGCAAATTCAAAAAATTCAATCAAATTTTCAAATGTAAATCCATTAGAGCATATCCCTAATCTGATGCAGCCTAGAATCATCTTTTTAAATTCCACTTTTTGTGCATTATCTGCAGCAATTAGCGATGTGGGATGCAGGCGGAGACCCTTCCCTTGCAGTTTATGGGTTCACAGGGTACTTCAAAGTTCCCTTAGTGGTGGCCAATATTCTGCAAAAACAGCTTCTTTGCTGGGTCTCTGTTAGCTTCGAAAAGCCTGTGAACCAGTGTGCCCCTGGGAATTCTGGGATGGATTAAGACTGCAGCCTTAAGCAGGATAAAGATAGTTTTCCAGAACTATCCAGCCTAGAAATGAGGCAATTGCTGGTAAAAAAGAGAGACGGGAGATAAAAAGGAGGTGGCCAAGAGAAAAAAGGTGTAAGCATAAGAGGACCAATATAGTCCAAATTAGTGATGTGCACAAAAGCGGGTATTTTTGCATTCGATATTGAATTGAATGTAAGAAAATTCATATTCATTTGAATAGATCTCCTATTAATTTCTATTAATTTTGAATAGAAATTAATCAATTTCTATCCTGCTCCATACCCAAGGGTAACAACCTTAAAACAACAGATTAAAAACAGAATATACATTAAAAGATTTTTAAAATTCAGCAAACCTAAAACAATAAACAACATGTTTAAAATGACACAAATGTATTCATATGAATTGGTACGAATATCCGATATGAATGCATGTGTATCCAATACATTTCTGATATGTATCCTGTAACACATCTGCTCTGAAAGCTTCAAATCCATCCTGAATCTGCTTTGAATCCACTCTCAAACCACGCTAAATGCACTCCGGATCCTTTGCAGATGTAACAGGCACAGCTGCTTTCCCACCTCCCCATTTCAAGAATGTTCCAAAACTCTCGTATGAATCAAATGTCCATGTATGAATGTCGTCACATTCAATTTGTAAACAAAGGTCTGAATTCTTCCAAATTCGTCTGAATATCAAATGTTACAAATATTCATGCACATCCCAAATCAATGGCTTTTTCTGCACTGGACCCTATTCTAAATTATACTTGGGAAGAGGAACCTGTTATTCGTATGCTAATGCAGATTACAGCAGTCTGCACTGGGTGGGCTATAATTCTATTATCAATTTTCTTTAAAAATAAGAACTTAGTATGGACTATTATATCTCAAATCTCCCCATTCCAAAAGATATTAAAAACCACAGCTGACTCTGTGCCTTTTCACACTTCCATGTGTGGCACCGATTGGCATGCTCTAGGATGCTCTGTCCTCATACCAAACCACTTTCACAAGACTCCCAGAGCACTCCAATCGCCCTATCTGTAGAGGAGTGTGAACCTCCCCACAGCTTTGGTTGTGCACTCAGTCTATGCAGCCACTTCTGGGTGCAGACTGTGCAGCTAACATGCGTGCACCATCACGGTCATCAGGGCATCAAGTGACTGTCCAGCACTGTGGAGGTGCAGATGGACTGACCTGTTGCAATCTGGCTCTGCAACCTAAATCCTTGGCTCTGGGAAACCTTAGGGGAGGCAGCTTATGGCTACCTCGATCTTGGCTGCAGTCCTGAGAACCACAGCAATACTTGGTTACAGCCCAAGGGCTGCAACGATGCTTGGTACCAGTAGTTACTGGTACGATCACCGAGTGTTGCAAAAGTAAATCCCTTATGAGCCACCGGCATGCTCTGAGAGATCACCATGTGCTCCTATGGTGGGTTATAGACAGAGAGCACAGGAGAAAAGAAGTTAGGCGGGAGACAGGATAAGCTGGAAAGAGAGACCTTTATTTCTCTGCAGAGCTTTAAATAGCCCGCCACAAGAAGGCGGGGAAGGAAGTGACCTCAGGAGAAAATCCAGGGAGGCGATAGGTGGAGTGCATCAGGTGAGCAGGTCAGATGTCCTTCTGATGTCACATCCTGTGGCAGGCAGGAAGAGTAGACGGATGCCATGCGGCCAGGGAGCCATTATGCCCCAAGGCTAAGAATCCAGCACCCTGCTGGTGCCAGGTGTGTACTGCAAGCTATGGGAGCAGGAAAATTCTTTTTACTCTGAGGCTTGGGAAATGGTCATCAAAGGCTTGGAGGCTGGAAGGGAAACTTAGGGAAACTTGAGCGCCTTTTTGCGATTACAACACTGACCCAGAGTGTTAATGGCTCTAACACAGGCAAGGGAGCTGTTTTTTATTTGGAAATGGCTTCTTGAAGCGCAGATGATCCATGTTGGAGCACGCCACAAGGTGACTACTGGGCCAAGTGTGGAAAGTCCCCAGAGGCTTTTCTGGATTTTGCTTCCCACCCACAGGATGGGGAAAGTGCATTCCCACTGGTGTGCACTAACATTTGCACTTTGCGAGTGCTAGTGCGTGCAAACTAACCCCCAATGAGGCCACAGAGCTACCTGGATCTGGACGCATGTCTGGGCACTGCCGTCTTTCGTGCAGAGCCCAGTATAACTGCATGGGCTCTGGTGCTGTCACCACAACAGTGGTGATGCGCCGCACATGCATAGTCACGTTTGGGGTCATCTGAGGTGCCAGCACACTTGGGGAATGCCTCAGATGACCCTGGTACTGACAGAGGTGTGAATGGTTCTCCTTTGGCCAGAACAGGTAAGTTTGCAGATGCATGTGGTGCATAAGTTTGTGCTCTGCCATTAGTAGCCGCTGGGGTAGCTTCTGGTATAGCAGGTAGACATGTGCATGGATATTTGAAAATTCAAAAATCCAATTCGAATCCATCGAATATCGACATTCGAAATGTAATTGGATTTTCAAAAATCCAAATTTAGACATTTGAACAAAATCGAATGAACAGATCTGCATATTGCATAGGAATATTATGCGCATTTGCGCTTAGAATGTGGGACGAAAACAGGATGAATACAGGATGAAAATGTGACAAAAATGGGATGCGTGCAAATTCGAAAAACAGATACAAATGTTGCTGACGTTTGTATTTTCGGATTCGAATTGGATTTTCAAATGTATGGATTCAAATAACCCGGATTCGAATTGAGTTTTTGGAAAATCAGGATTTCTGAATATTCAAATTGACTCAAATTCAGATGCAAGAAAA
Organism: Aspidoscelis tigris stejnegeri; assembly: GCA_023333525.1. NCBI lineage: Eukaryota > Metazoa > Chordata > Lepidosauria > Squamata > Teiidae > Aspidoscelis > Aspidoscelis tigris. The sequence continues at coordinate 85,043,587 of JALMGA010000006.1, read as the reverse complement.
GCATTCAGCACCCCCCTGATAACAGGAGATACTTCTGATGTGGAAATGCCTCCTGCAAGTGCAGATGGTGCTTCCTAGAAGCTACCCCATCGTATACTAGCAGGCCAAGCACGAATTGGCCTCAGGTTGGAACCTTCTTCTATCCCAGAACAAGTCTTTCATACTTAAATAGCTCCAGTGCTTCCATAGCTTAAATACTGCAATGATTCCTTTGGGTAAGTATTTCACTGTTACATTCACATTTTGTCTCTGTTGTGCATTCTTCTAGCCTCCGCCGGCTTAACATCGTCTGCATAAATAAAGGAGACAGCATTGCCTTACGATTCAGAGCCCCCTTCAACTGTGGGGTTAAGGAAAGAAATGATTTATGGGCCTTCAGTTGCACAACGTATGTCCTTGCCATTTTTAAACCAACCTATTTATTCCTTATTATCTGCCGGTTTATTACAAATTGAATATGTATGTAAACTCATGAGCTTCAGGAACCCATGATTGAAAGGGAAATAATAGCCACAGTAGCTGATAGGTGTTGAAGCACAATTTGACACATTCATGCTGCAGAGCTATGTCACACCGCGTGTGACCAAAGAAACTAAAATCACAAAAGGACTCCTGATGACCATTGAGTTTGGCTCAGTCCTCCAGTCTTCAGCACTGACATGGGTTAGGGTACCTTTCCGATTTCCAGATTTCCTTCATGACAATGGAAAGAAAGTTTAAAAAAGACACTGACAAGCTGGAGCAGGTTCAAAGGAGAGCTACCAAGATGGTGAACGGTCTGCAAACCATGTCCTATGAGGAACGGCTTAAGGAACTAGGAATGTTTAGTCTACCAAAAAGAAGACTGAGAGGAGACATGATAGCTGTCTACAAATACCTCAAGGGTTGTCACAAGGCAGAGGGATCAGCCCTGTTCTCACTCTCTCAAGGAAGGACTAGAAACAATGGGGTGAAACTGCAGGGGAAAAGATTTAGTTTAGATGTTAGGAAAAAATTTCTAACAGTAAGAGTGATCAACCAGTGGAACAGGCTGCCACGGGAGGTGGTTGGTTCCCCTTCGATGGAGGTCTTCAAGCAGAGACTGGACAGCCATCTGTCTGAGATGGTTTAGGAGATCCTGCCTTGAGCAGGGGGTTGGACTCGATGACCCAGGAGGTCCCCTCCAACTCTACCATTCTATGATTCTATGATTCTATGGCTCTTCACAGGTGGAACCGATGCATGCTAAGGATGTGCATGAATATTCATAGCACACAAAATTCATACAAATTTGACAGGATTCAAATTCAAATGCTTTTTAATTTATTCATCAATGATCTAGAAGAAGGGGTACATAGTAAAATAGCAAAGTTTGCTGATGATACTAAATTATTTAGGGTAGTAAAATCTGAAAGAGATTGCCAAGAGCTCCAGAGGGATCTCTTAGCATTGGGTGAGTGGGCAACCAAGTGGCAAATGTGCTTTAATCTTAACAAGTGCAAAGTAATGCACATCGGGGCCAAGAATCCAAATTACGTCTATAAACTGATGGGGTCTGAGCTTTCTGCAACACACCAGGAAAGGGATCTCGGGGTTTTGGTGGACAGTTCCATGAAGGTGTCAACCCAGTGCGCGGCAGCAGCGAAAAAAGCAAATTCAATGCTGGGAATAATTAGGAAGGGAATAGAAAATAAGACAGCAAGTGTCATTTTGCCCCTTTATAAATCTATGGTGAGGCCACATTTGGAGTATTGTGTACAATTCTGGTCACCACACCTCAAAAAGGATATTGTGGAACTAGAGAAGGTGCAGAGAAGGGCAACCAGAATGATTAAGGGTCTGGAACACCTCCCTTAGGAAACCAGGCTGCAAAGTCTAGGCCTCTTCCGTCTGGAGAGATGGCGTTTAAGAGGGGACCTGATTGGTGTATATAAAATTATGCACGGTATAGAAAGGGTGGATAGAGAAAATTTATTTTCTCTATCGCACAACACTAGAACCAGGGGGCACTCTATGAAGCTGATGGGTAGGAGAATAAGGTCTGACAGGGGGAAGTATTTCTTCACCCAGAGGGTCATCGGTTTATGGAATGTGCTGCCGGATGAGGTGGTGACAGCTACCAGTCTGGATGGCTTTAAAGTAGGGTTAGACAAATTTATGGATGACAGATGTATCAATGGCTACTAGAACGAATGCCTAGGTGCATCCTTCAGGCTGAGGGGTGGGGAGGAACTGGGGTGCTTCTAAGGCCATCTGCTGGGACTCGAGAGCAGGAGAAGTTTTGTCCTTGTCTCTGCTTGAGATGCCTGTGAGCATTTGGTGGGCCACTGTGTGCGACAGGATGCTGGACTAGATGGGCTGTGGCCTGATCCAGCAAGGCTTCTCTTATGTTCTTATGTTCTTATGTTCTAAATTCGAATTGAATGATTTTTTTAAAAATTGTATTTTTATTGATTCTTGTTTTACAAAACAACATTTCTTACCAAATAAAATACAAAACACAAATTTTACATTTCTTCCCACCCCAAATGAAATTAAACTAATTCAATCCAGTTTCAACCCAGAGTCATAAGAAATCTCTTAACATCATCTATGAATTTGCTGTTTCTATCTTGTCTTGTGGTATTTAAATATAACCTTTCCCAAGCAATCTCAGCAGAAATTTTTATATTCACATCCATACATTTCAATCTCTTTTGTCTATATAGTGATGGCCAACCTATGACACGCGTGTCACAGGTGACACGCCAAGCCCTTTTGGGTGACACACCTGGTCACCCTGGCACCTGGGCATGTAGTGCTTGCTTGTTCTTGAAGTGTACGAAATACCAACTTTCAATTGAAGAGTTAGCAACTGAAATTCAGCAAAAAAGTCACTAATGTAAAGAATTATTTGTTTTTGCTTTTAATAAAATACATATATCAAGAAATATAACTTTTTTACTAGAGCTACAAATATCACAAAATTATGGATATTTCTAGATGTGACACAGCACCTGAGTTAAGCTAGGTTTCCTTGCAAATTTTGACACACCGAGCTCAAAAGGTTCACCATCACTGGTCCATATACAATGAAACCTAAACTGATCAACAATATAGTAGTACCATGTTTCTAATTCACATTTATCTGCTGATTTTTCAAAAGGAATGATTTGATACATTCGTATGAAACTTCGTATGGGCTTCGTATGCTATTTATATGGGATTTGTATGGCATTCCTATGCCATTTGTATGCATTTCTATGGGATTGGTATGCTATTCACATACATTCATATGCTATTTGTATGGCATTCGTATGCTATTTGTATGCATTCATATGGGATTCATATGGGATTGAACATTCATATCAAATTCAAATCCTACCACATTCAAAGGGGATCTATTTGAATGAGCATGAATTTTCTTGCATTTGATTCAATATGATTTGAAGACACACACAAAAACATTTGTGCACATTCCTAAATGCATATACTTCTGCTCCATCTCTAGCCAATGAAGGAGCAGCAATAGCTCACAATTTCTTGGCATTATTCATAGCCAGTAGACTTCATATTTGAATTGGATGTATCTCCAACCACTCAATAGCCAATAAAGAGTAGCAAAACAAAATACATAATCCCCCTGGAGGAATGGATCTGACATCTGGGCCCATGAAGGGAGAATGTGCATAGAGTTGTAATTAGGTTCTCATTTGAATTACAGCAATCGTATTTAATTATTCTTGTAACTTTCCATCCAGAAGAGGCATTTTGCAGATATTCCTGCCAGATAACCAAGAGGAAGATACTTTCTCTTCTCTTTGCTTGTTTATTTGAATCACTCTCTGAAGCTTATATACTGGAGGGGTCCAGGAAGAAAACATACTTATTGAGTTAAGAATCATATAATCACAGAGCTGGAAGGATCAAGTCCAACCCTCTGCTCAATGCAGGGTTTCCTAAACCATCCCTAGACAGATACAGATCCAACCTGTGCTTGAAGACCTCCAGAGAAGGAGAACCCACCACCTCCCATGGCAACCTATACCACTGACCGATCACCCTCACTGTCAGGATGTTCCTCCTAATATCTAATCTGTATTGACTCCCTTGAAGTTTCATCCCGTTGCTTCTAGTCCTCCCATCTTGTGCAAGTGAGAATAGGGACAATCCCTCTGCACTGTGACAGCCCTTCAGATACTTGAAGACCACAATCATGTCTCCTCTCAGTCTTCTCCTATGAAGGCTAAGCATTCCTATATCCTTCAACCTTCCCTTGTAGGACATGCTTTTTGGACCACGAACCATTCTGGTAGTCCTCAATGTCTTTTTCAAGACTCTGTTTTTGTCCATATGCTAGTGCAGACAATGGCAGGTCCCAGTTGAGGCCTACCATCGTCTACATTGGCATGCAGACAACAGATGCCTATCTTGTGATATTTTGCAGACTAAGGTCAAATGTGGAAAGGGCCCTGGTTGTCTTGGCCCATTCTGGTTTGCTTAAGGTGAATTTGTACTTCGCGTCCCTTCTTTGGGAGATGAAGTGCAAGAATCCTTTAGGCGTCTGCACTTTCAGATGTCTAAAGCATTTGTATCTTAGCCAGTGCTTAGCCGCCAGTATAGACATGGAACAGCTTTAACTGTATCATACTAGGGGTGTGCACAAATGCAATTTTTGAATTTGATTTATAAGGAATCGAATATTCAAAAATTCAAATGTATCTGAATAAAAAAATAATAAATGTCTGGACATTAGATTCGATACAAATGCATTTGTATGTATTCATAGGAATAATTCAGACATTTGTATCTCTATGGGTACATACAGATATCATACGTACGCTTCCCATACATGTCCATACACATCCTGTTTACACCCTATTTTCAGCCCATACATACCCTAGCCCTAGCCCTAGCCCTAGCCCTAGCCCTAGCCCTAGCCCTAGCCCTAGCCCTAGCCCTAGCCCTAGCCCTAGCCCTAACCCTAACCCTAACCCTAACCCTAACCCTAACCCTAACCCTAACCCTAACCCTAACCTTAGGATAGACACAAGATATCTTGTGTCTGGGTGCATCTTTCAGGCTGGGAGGGGGGACGAACTGGGGTGCTTCTAAGGCCATCTGCTGGGACTCGAGAGCAGGAGAAGGTTTGTCCTTGTCTCTGCTTCAGATGCCCATGAGCATTTGGTGGGCTACTATGTGCGACAGGATGCTGGACTAGATGGTCTGTGGCCTGATCCAGCAAGGCTTCTCTTATGTTCTTATGTTTTTATATATATGGATACGTCCGTGATGTGTATGGATACATACACGTATGAATGTCCAAATTATTTGTACAAATAAGTCAAAATATTCACATTTGCTTATATTAGGAAATTTGAATGTCCGGACATTTGATTCATCTATGAATGTCCAAATCCAAATTCATGCGGATAAGGAATATTTTGACTATCCATGCACATCCCTACTTCACACCTATCACATGGGGGATACTCTGGCATGCATGGAGCTATTTTTGCTGAAGAAATGGCTCAGTGATTGCAGATGCTCCATGCCGGAATGCCCCTTGTGTTAACAAAAACTCTCTGAGTGGTGTTCTCTTACCCAGCCACCCACCTTGACTTGCATGTGCCTGACTGATAAATTACTGCATATTCCTTGCTGTCAGAGCCCTTGACATCCCCCCTCCCAAAAGGGGGAGATTTGTTAACTGTATTCCTGGACACCATTCCTCACCTGCCAACATGGTTTATGAGCAGACTCCCATCTCTCTCTCAAAAAAATCCATAAACTAACAGTACACACACACACACAAAAAGGGGTGTCATAAATTTCCCCTGTGGGACTCTTCAAGCATTGTTTTATTGCCTTGGAAGGATTAGTTTATTTTTAAGTTTGCTGCAAAACTATTTTTGCAGAGATCAAGAAGGTAGGAACTCAGGGGTGTAAAGAATCTATTGCAGATACCCGTCAGCAATGAATCAAGAATAACCTTTTGGTTCAGTTGTTTGTGCAAATTCCTTTTCCTTACTCCCTTGTAGGCATGTGCACAGATATTTGTAACATTTGATGTTTGTACAAATTCGTAAAAATTCAGGCATTCGTATACAACTACGACATTTATAAATTGACTTTCACATTCATACAAATGTTTCAGAACATTCGTGGACCGTGGAGGTGGGGAAATGGCTGCGCCAGTCACATCTGCAAAGGATCCAGAGTGCATTCGACACAAATTGAGAGCGGATTGAACGTGGATTCAGGGTGGATTTGATGCTTTCAGAGCAGATAGGTTACAGGATATGTATCGTATATATATCAGATACTTATGGGGTTTTTATGTGTCCATATTGGATATTCATACAAATTCAAATGAATTCATTCATATCGAATAGAAAACCTACAACAGTTAAAGAGAATGCTTCTAAAGCCATTTGTTGGGATTCTAGAGCAGGAATAGGTTTGTCCTTGTCTCTGCTTGACATGCCCATGAGCATTTGGTGGGCCACTGTGTGCAACAGGATACTGGACTAGATGGGCTGTGGCCTGATCCAGCATGGCTTCTCTTAAGTTCTTATGTTCTCTTATGTTCTCCTCCATGTCTGTGTGGTGTGGACCAGGTTTCACTGGACTGTCAGTGGGCCTGTTTAAACATGTCTGCTGGTACTCCTGGACCTGGCTATCCCTGGTCAGGGCTACACTCTTTCTGATGGAGATAGAATGTACTACCAGAAAGTGGGCCTCACAGGTCCCCACCGATATGCAGACAGATGAGGCCCAGAAGCAGACTCCAGAGACTCTTAATCTAGACTAAAGATGAGTCCACAAAGGACAAGTATTTACAGACGGGTCTCCAGTTATGAAGCTAGGTAACTCCTCTCTGGGTATCTGAGGGAGGCGTGATAGCTTTGAGGTGCCTGGTGCTGCCAGAAATAAAGCAATGGCATGGGACATCTTCTCCAGGGCATCTTCTCCAGGGCATCTTCTCCAAGTTGCCAGTGGAGAAATGACCTTAGCGTTAGGAAAGATAATTTTATGCGCCATAATTCTATACCCAGTAAAGTTTCTTAACGAGGATTCTGTGAATACAAATTGGGCAAATGTATGCATTTCCTCAAATAACTCGTCCTACTTTCTTTGCTCTGAAGAAATGACCTCAGCTATTCCTTTGACAGGATTTTGCTGCTCTCAAAGGAGTTGCTTCTTTTATAAAGCTGTGGTTGGGAAGTGTGAAGTGTGCCACACAGGTGATGCTCCTCTATGGAAAATGGTTGTTTAGCGGAGTTGCGATGGTCCAGCATGAAAGCCCAAGGCCACTTTCAAGACAAGCCCTGTTTCTCTAGAGGCACAAAACTGCTGTGCGAAACAATGGTTCCTGAGGGTTTTGAGTCTTTAACAGTAGAACTGTGTAGAATAGAATAGGGATGTGCATGAATATTCCAAAATCTGATTCAAATCTGATGAATATCAACATTCAGATTAGTTTTGGACTTAATAACATTCAAATTACACCAAATGGATTTCGGATTTTTCAAAAATTTGTTCAAATATTTGAATGATTTGAATGTACAGATTCATATGTATTACATACAAATTTGTGCAAAAATTATATCTGTTTGCGCTTATAATGCAGGATGAAAACAGGATGCATATGGGATAAAATGGGATGCATACGGAATGTTTACAGATTTGTATAACAGATACGAATGTTGTCAACATTTGTATCTTAGGGCCTTTCTGCATTTGCCACTGGAAAATGGATCTATAAGATCTGTTTTCCGGCGAACAGTTTTCTCCGATAATCTGTCCCAAACAGGGACAGATTCTCAGAGGTCCCCCACGTCTGCACACGGGCGGGGCAGTGGCGGCAGGGCTGGATTGGAGAGGGTGGTGAGCACCCATCCCAATCTGGCCTCCAAAGGCCCTGCCCTGTCAAAGAGGGAGAGCGCATGCTGTCCCTGTTTGACAGTTGGGCCTGCCCACCAGCCTCCGCCAGTGGCTCCATCAGAGTCAGCATGTTGAGGCCGGTAGCTGGCTTTGCCAGGATCCCCTTCACCCGAGAAGGTGCAATGGCTCTTTCTTGGGTGAGAGGGAAACTCCTGCCCCCCCCTACCCTGCCCAGGGTCGCGCACTCATTGCTGGGCTGCTTCTGGCAGTGGGAGGCCCGGCTGCTGGCCAATGGGAGGTCACGGCGCATGCACGCACAATGGACACCGGGTCTCCCACTGCCAGAAGCAGCCCGGCAGTGAGGAGGTAAGATGCCGATCGCAACCCCTTCAATACGAGTCTAACATTCAAACGTATGGATTCGAATAATGCGGATTCGAATAGGATTTTTGGACATTCGGATTTTAAACATTTGAATCAAATGGAATTTTTGGATATTCAATTCGACTTGAATTTGAATGCAAAACAAAAACAAAAACAAACAAAAAATTTGTGCACACCCCTAGTATAGAATATGTGATATTAGGTTCCAATCATGTAAAAGCAAAACTGCACCTGTGGAAAGTCAGCTATTAATTGTAGCAACAGCAACAGGAGGAGTAAGAAGATCTCAGATGTCTACCAGCAAAGCCCTCCTCTCCCACCTCCCTCCCTTCCTTTCCTCTTTCCCTCCTCCCCTCCCCCTGCATGCCTTTCTTCTTTCCTTCTTTCTTTTTCTTCCTTCCTTCCTTCCTACCTTCCTTCCTCCCACCACTTGAGATAGTTTGGTCTAGTGGTTAGGGAGCCAGACTCTTATCTGGGAATACAGGGTTTGATTCCTCTCTTCTCCATAAAGCCAGCTGGGTGACCTTGGGCTAGTCACAGCTCTCTTCTGAGCTCTCACAGCCCCACCTACCTCACAGGGTGTTTGTTGTGGGGAGAAGAACAGAAGGTTTGTCAGCAGCTTTGAGTCCACTCAAATGGAAGAGAAAAGCAGGGTAGAAAAGCCAACTCTTCTTCTTTCCTTTTCCCCTCCCTCCTATCATGAAAAGAGGGAGATGAAGGGGCAGAAGAACCTTGAAGTCCAACATTATATTGTTTACAATATAGTGATGTGCTGAACAGCCATTCACTCTCTGGGAAATGGCTGTAGAGGTGAGGGATTGTAAGAATCTTTATTTCATAGTCCAGTCTATCTCTGAAAGCTTTACATAACTCCTGAGTAAGGAATTATGTCCAGATGGAGCTCAGCTCTTCCATACAGTGTGGTCCATCAGCCACTTTTAGCCTCCATTGTGGACAGGGCTGCAGTGTGTGTTGGTGCACATCATTGCACATGTCCACAACCCCATTTGTCGCTGCACACATGGGTGGACGATGTGCGCAACTTCAGACTTGCCGATGCACCTCCAATTTCTTTGCAAAGTCAACGAACCTGCTTTGTTAAAGCAACTGGGGAAAGCTGAAGAGCTGTTGGTTTTTGCTTGCAGTTCACAACATTCTTTCCACAATTCACATGCTTCATCCCTCCACCCCCGAAGTGCTTATTTCTCATGGAATGGGGACTAATGATTTCGCCACATGATTAAAAGATCATCTAGATAGTCGATGGAATGCTGCACTGTTTCATCTACCTTGCAAGCTTTCCTTCTTGAGAACAAGAGGGTGGAGATTATGGAATCAGCAGGGCAGTGGGTGAGGGGAAGGCTCCACTTGGAGTCTGGAGTTTGATGTGAATTGTCTTCTGGTCTGGGGAAGAGCGGCATGAGATCAAAAGTGGGACTCCAACTGGAGGTCCTTTCTGCACTTGCTTGTTAAGCTGGATCAAGGAGCTGCTAAGCGCATGTCATCTACACAGCAATCGGGACCAAGAAGAAGAAGAGTTGGCTTTTTTATCCCACTTCTCTTACCCATTTAAGGGGACTCAAAGTGGCTGACAAAGTTGTCCATTCTTCTCCCCACAACAGGTGGGACTATGGGAGCTCAAAAGAGAGCTGTGACTAGACCAAGTCAACCAGCTGGCTTCATGGAGGAGGATGGAATTGAACCTGGTATTCCCAGATAAGAGTCCCACTCCCTTACCACTAAACTAAACTGGCTTCCTGTTGGGGCTTCTGGAAAAATGGTCCTAATCATATCCAAGAATGGTGATCATTTTGTTTGCCCTGATTTGTCCAGGATTTAGCTTTGTTGGGTGACCTTCTGTAAGTGCAGATGCATCTGCCCAGATGTTGACTAATTGTAAACTACGGGCAGTAGTAGGAATCGGCCACTGGATGGTCACTTCTGGGTGGTAGGGAGGTGCACAAATTTCATAACATCCAAAATTTGTATGAATTTGGACATTCATCTCTGAATCGAATGTTGGCACATTCAAAGACTGACAGTCGAATTTGAATCAAATGTTTTGATATACTCGTATGGAGCTTCATATGCAATTTTCATGGAATTCATATGGGATTTTCATATGGGATATGTATGCATTCGTATGAAATTCACATGGGATTGAACATTTGTATTGAATTTGAATCTCACTACATTCAAAGGGTGTGGGAATGCTCCCCCGCTCGGATGGCAAACCTCAGCAGAAGGAAGCGTTCCAGAGCATGTAGACCCTTCTTATCTCTCTTAAGCATAAACGTGCACCATGCCCAAGGACATGGTTTATGCAAATGCTTCACGAGGTGTTGTGTTCTCAGGTGCTTTTGAAAGAAGAGACATGGAGACAGCAATTGCACCAGGAAGAAAAAAGACAGAGTTTAATTTTCCCTGGCTTAAATACAGCAGCGAGTGGAGGCTTGGACGAAATGATGTAAAAGCACAATCCAGGGAGGTGATAGGTGGAGCTCGGTCAGGTGGCCAGTCCAGAGGTCCTTATGATGTCATATCCTGTGGCAGCAGGAAGGGAAGACGGATGCCGTGTGCTTGCCGCCATTATGCCCAGAGGCTACGACCTGGAGTGGAAAGAGCCCTGCCCACCGGTGTTGCTGAGTGTACACCACAAGCCCATGGGACAGGAAAGCAGCCGCACCTATTTTTCTCTGAGGCTTGAGAAATGGAAGGTTGAAGCCAGGGGAAAACCTGTGCAGCCTTTGCAGTTACCACAACGAGGACATCACGCGCTAGCTCAGCCGGCACCTGAATGTTTCCTTTCTGACCAATGATCTATCCGGTTCTACCAATAACAATGTATACTGTGGAAAGAGATATAAGTAACTGCACAGCCTAGTATAGCAAGCAATTCTCGCCTCTGTGTCATTCATTACATCGGAAGGGGATCTATTGCAACAAATATGGATTTTCTCGCATTTGATTTAATACAAATCGAATACAAAACAAAACATTCACACGCATCCCTACTGGGTGGTGATTATGGAAGAGAAGAACCACCTGAAGTGTCTGTTCTTTCTCAGAAACATCCACCGAGATTTTGGCTCTGTTAATGTATATTTTGAGGAATGCCCTTTCGTTTCTTTCCATCAGCTACTGTGGTAGAGATTTATACTCATGTCAAGAATAACACCATGGATCCCATCCATCTGCCAACTCAGATGCTTTACTTCTCCACAAGAACAGATGAGATTAAATTCCCGATGCGTCTGTTGACAATTTCCAGTGATGTTTACGAGTCTCTAACAGACATTTCCCTTTCATTATCCCTCCTAAGGAACTCCTTAGGTTTGAAATATTGCCAAGGCACCTCTTTTCCTTTCAAGAGAAATTATCTATGGCGGTGAGTGGATGAAAAAGGATTTTCTAGGCAGCCAGAGCAAGGGAAGCAACATGAGACGCGAGCAGATCTTTCTACTGGAGCATTCAGCCCGTGCAAATGTAGGAGAGCAGGGAGATACGTATTTATTGGCACGTTGGTATATGTTTTTCATGGTCTACCTTTGGAAATCAAGTGGTATACATGGTCCATCATCATCATCATCATCATGGCTTGGCTTGGCTTCGCGAATGAAGATTTAGGGAGGGCTCAACCCATGGTTGCTGCATGACCATTGATGGCTAAACAGGCCAATATGGGATAGACAAGTCCAGTTGCAGAAGGTACAAGGACAGGTCTCCTTGGGAGGTACTGTAAAGGCACGGTTCTTCCTGCGTTGTCTTTTCCCCTTGAGACTGGTTCCATGAGCATTCTCAAAGGAGGCAGGAGCATTATGGATGGTGCATGTCTATGCCTCTCAGTTAGAGGCCAGAGTGGACCACTGATTGTGATTAATATGGCCAAGGCTGAGGGATTGTTTCAGGGAGTCCTGTATCTCCTCCTTGGGGCTTCTCTGTTTCACCAGCCAGTGGTGAGTTCACCACAAAACACCATCTTTATGGCCTTACAGGGCTAAATGAGCTCCATCTGCCTGGGTTTGAAATTGGAGTTGTCCTTCTCCTAGGATGGTTGCCCAAGGCTAATGAACCCATCCTGCCCGTGGCCATACTTTGTCTGACCCTTCCGTTGAGACCTGTCTGGGCTGTGGCCTGATCCAGCAGGGCTCCTCTTATGTTCTTACGTTGCCTATATCTATACTGAATAACAAAATGAAATGAAGCAGAATGAGCATTTACCCCTGGATATTTCCTGAATGCTTATGGAAGTTTTCTGGATCATCCAAACACCTGCGGCCAACAGATTGTAGTAGACATATTTAAAAAAAAATGATATGGCAGAGTAATAATGGGCTTCCTTCACCATGCCAGAGGAATCTCATGAATAAGCAAGACTCTCATAAAACAGCAGCATTATCCATCCATGAATTATTTGCACCATCATATTCACCACTCATTCAGATGCATTTGAATGAAGAGCCGATTGGGGGGCTATTTGTGGGGATGTGCAATAATATTCAAAACATTTGAAATTCAATCAAATTCTTTCAGATTCTTTCAGATTATTCATATCTATATGCATTTGTATGGACACATACGGGACAAAAACATGTTGCATACCGGATAAAAACAGGATGCGTATGAATCTCTACAGATGCGTATGGGTGCAAACAGGCACATACGAAAGTTGTTGATATTCGTATCTTCAAATACGAGTTGAATATTTGTACAAATAGATACAAATGAATTCGAATTGGTTTGAATTGGAATATATTCATTTTTTCTCTATTCTTTTGAATTTGAACATTCAAATATTCAATTTGAATTGAATCGAATCTGAAAATTGCATTCGTGCACACGCCTATCTAATTGGTCTAGAAAGGAGCTGAGTGAGAAGGAGCATAAGTGTGTGTGTGTGTGAGAGAGAGAAAGTAGTTTTCTGCCCCTTTCCAAAACATCAGAACTGAGGATCACCCAATAAAGGTGGATCTTGGGAAAACCAGTGCAGACCAAAGTTTTTTCTCTTTCTACCTCTGGCCAGGCCTTTCCTTATTGTTGTAGATGCATTGTTCATTTCCCTTGTTATGTGGCCACAAGTGCCATTAAGGAACCATTAAGGTTCCACAGAGGTAGGCTGTGGTCACACCTTCAGTTTAAACCTTCTTTGGTCCATTTTCAGGTCTGACTGCTCGCACCTTTTCATTTCCATCCATTTTATCTGTGGACTTTCCACCCTCCACTTGGACTTTCCTGAACTCTCTCCCCCTCCTAATAATGTGAAAGAAGAAAGAGATCGCTGGTCTGTTTGTGCACTAAAATGGAATGGAGGAACAGCTGGCTGATATGCTGATAGGCTGCAGGGAGTGATCTGCTTTTAGTTATGCTTGTAACTATGTTACAAGCATTGGTTATGCTTTTAACTGTGGCGGCCAAGGAAAGGAATGCTTTCACACACACATGTGCATTAAAGAGCGAGAAAGATTAATGTAGCTGGAAAGACACTTTAAAGAAATCCCCATGTGTGTGTCGCCATGCTCCCAGGATAATCCGCAGTTTCCGCCTAAGCCGGATGTAGTACTGTTTGAAAGAGGGGGTTTTCTGCCACACATTTTCCTCCTTTGCACCTGATGTAGTCTGGAGTAAAGCTGTGCATGGGGACCCTCCGAGGCAAAACAAGCTTAACTTTGGAGCATTATCGGCATGGAGACGCACCCATAGTGGGCCGTTTTACCTGTTTTATGTACTATCTTCTGAGTATGCAAACTCACGTGATTTTATCTGCACGTTGTGATTTTAAATAACTTTTTGTACTTTTTAACATTTGCTGATTCTAGTCTGCGACCGTACAAATAAAATCCATTCATTCCTTCATACGAATGTCCAATTTTGTCTGAATTTGTACGAATAATGAATGAGAGAGTAGGGAACTGCAAACGAACAGGATCACAGGCAAAACCTGGAGGAAAATAAACCAAGCATTTTATGATGCGTTTCTTTCAACAAGTGTTATGGGGGAGGGAAGCCAGGAAGGCAGGATGAGAGAGACTTCCCTTGAGAAAAAAGGCAACTCTTACCCCAGAACTTTATGTATTTGTTTTTGCCTATATGATGCATAAAATGATCTTGGGAAATACACTCACAGGTTACAGGAAGGTTATATTTCTTCTGAGTTGCAATTTCCCAGATGAAGAGACAGCAAAACAGAGGCATATACACTTGAAAACGCCTTGGAATTTGAAATGCAGGACTTTTAGGTCGGCTGGTTGTGGGGAAGATGTTCCAGCAGAGGTGTCTGCCTCAGGCAGCTCCTACAGTCAAAATGGAGACATGACCGTAGTCCATTCTGTTCCTACCTCCTCTGCTCCAAACTGACAGAACCTCCAGGACAAGAGAAAAGGGGGGCGGAATGCAGATGCTTAGCGACTTTCTCTAATGCAGTGGTTCTCAACCTCTCTAATGCCATGACACTTTAATACAGTTCCTCATGTTGTGGTGACCCCAACTGAACCCTAACCCTAACCTTAACCCTAACCCTAACCCTTTAATACAGTTCCTCATGTTGTGGTGACCCCCAACTTCCTGGCCCTGGCCCTGGCCCTGGCCCCGACCCCGACCCCAACCCCATCCCGATCCCGATCCCGATCCCCATCCCCATCCCCAACCCCAACCCCAACCCCAACCCTATCCCCATCCCCATCCCCATCCCCAACCCTAACCCTTTCATACAGTTCTTCATGTTGTGGTGACCCCCAACTTAACCCTAGCCCTAGCCCTGACCGACCCTAACACCCAACCATAAAATTATTTTCATTGCTACTTCATAACGACTCCTGTGAAAGAGTAGACCGACCCCCAAAGGGGTCACGATCCACAGTTTGAGAACCACTGCCCTAATGCTTCAATCACAGGGTTCATGTAATCTGTTCCTGATGTCCATGAAGAAGCAGAAGATGTGCCATGATGACTGCACTCCTACACAAGGGATGTGCATGAAGAAGAAGAGTTGGCTTTTGTATCCCCCTTTTCTCGCCCATTTAAGGGGACTCAAAGCAGCTGACAAACCTTCTGTTGTTCTCCCCAGAACAGAACACCCTGTGAGAGCTCAGAAGAGAGCTGTGACTAGCCCAAGGTCACCCAGCTGGCTTTGTGGAGGAGTGGGGAATCAAACCCGGCATTCCCAGATAAGAGTCTGGCTCCTTAACCACTAGACCAAACTGGTTTACACAGGATTTTCACATTTCTCACTAAGATGTGAGACTAGCAACGTGAACAAATATTCATAACATTTCTTATTCAGATGAATTCGGATGAACTTGGACATTCGTATATGAATAGAATGTTACGACATTTGTGAAACAGGGGGGTGGGAAAGCAGATTTGCCAGTTACATCTGTAACGGATCCAGAGTGAATTCAACATGGTTTGAGAGCGGATTCAAAGTGGATTCAGGGCAGATTTGACACTTTCAGAGTAGATGTGTTACAAAAGAAGTATTGGATACATAGGTGTTGGTACTGGATACTCATACGAGATCATATGAATACATTTTTATTGAATAGAATCCTACCACATTCCAGGGGGATCTATTAGAATGAGGACAAATTTTCTTACATTCGACTTGATATGATTCAAATGCAAAAACAAAACAAAACATTTGTATGCATCCCTATGTGGGATTGAAAGCTGCCCTGCCATAGTCCTGAACATGACTCAATGGAGCTGCGGATACATGGGGGGAGAGATGGCGTGCACTAGCATTCAAATGTGAATGCTAGTTCATGACAGTGGAAGTGCGCCATTCCGATCTCTGGCCTATGTGACCAAGGGGCTTCTAGATCAGAAGAAGGGCACATTCTTCTCTGTTCCAATCTAACATGGCTCCTTATTAGTGACGTGACAAATTGTGCCACTGAAATGCATCCCCAGGAGGAAAGGGAGCGAGGAACCTAAGCTGAAGAACCCAGAAGTGGCTCTGAATATCACATAACCTCCAAAGCCAGTGCAAGGGAGCTGTACTGGGATAGACTTCCAAATGCGCAAGGGTTGCTGGAATGGCTCCAGGCTGAGCTGGTCATCCTGGACTGGACCAGTAAGGTCAGGGCAATCTAGGCTAAAAGAGGTGTGTAACAGGAACGCGGGCCCCCTGAGTGCCCTCACACCCCGGAAAGCCCCCGTCCCTGTTGGTACTGACCGAGCGAAGTCACAGGAAACCCATGTGGATTTTTTTGTGGTTTATTAAATGAAAAGTTCCAAGCTTGAGCAAAAGTACAAGATAAGGATCTTCAGCAAAGCAAAGAGGTTCCTTCATGCATCAGCATGAGGTACAGCCTTAGTTACGAAAGCATAACATCAGCAGTCCGCTTGCCTCTTGGTAGCACAGTGAAATACTCGGAGAAATAGAACATGTACGGAGTACAGACAAAAGAATCAAAGTTCAAACTAGCATAATAGCTAGAAGGTCAGATAGCAAGATCAGAAATCAAAAGATATCTACAGTTCATACAGTGAAACTATATTCTCTTTTCAGGTTACAACACGTGACACATACAAGCCAATAGCAATGTACAAGCTGAGATCATTCTAGCTGGTTAATTGTTTTGAGAACTTGCCCTTCAGCCTAAATTGGCTATACACAGATTCCCATTACCTTATCTTGTCCTTGAGCACCAGGTGTCTCTGGCTCTGGCAGAATTTACAGTTTTAAAGTAGAAGCCTCTAACTCGAGACTCTTCCTACAAGCTAGGCTCTGCTAGAAAATTCTAAGATGGATACAGTTTGGTTCCTTTTTATTTACACAAAAGCACAGGGTTTTAGGGATTCCCGCTACAAGGTGGCCCATGGCAATTGTGCGTATATGCTCTCCAAAGTTCATTGCCTTGAGAAGACAGGCTTCCTGCCTGTGCAGAGCTCTCTGAATGCAACAGCCATGCTCCATGCCACAGACAGAGGTGACTAACGTGGCTGAACGGAGCCATAAGCCCATCCCCCTGCTGAAAGTTGGTCAGTGAACTTCCTTAGGAGTCCTAAACTGGCTTTCAACAGGGTGAAGGGCTTAAGGCTGCCACTTCTGGGCCTCCCACAGAGACTTGTGCGCTTGGAAGGACAAAGTACAGTCCATCACACTGGGTCACTTCAAAAGAATCGATCAAGACCACCCTCTTGGTTTCTCGTTTCCCTTGGTTTCTCGTTGCTCCCAAGGGTGGAGCATCTGCTAGCAATTACATGAATTTGGCATGGGAATGTGACCCCCCCCCTTTGCATAATGATCAGTGCAGTGTTGCAATTACATTGGCTGAATCTTCTGGGTGCAGGCATTGCCACAGCCCTTTCAGTGGTTCTGCAAAACTCTTCCATGTTCAGTCTTCTTGGTCAGCTGGCTTGGGGCCTTTCTTTACTTGGTCTTATTCTGGAACATATCTCAGAACAGGGGACTGTGATCCTCATGCTAGTGAAGACTATAGCAGACCCCAGATGGGACCTGCCCTAGTCTGTATTAGCATATGGGCTAGAGACGCCTGTGTTGAATAGGGATGGGCACAGATATTTGTAACATCCATTATCAGTCTGATTTGATCCAAATTCAGACATTTATACATGAATCAAATGTGACAACCTTTGTGCGTTAACATTTGTATGAGTGCAAATGTTTTGGACAGTCATACATGGATTGAGAGCAGATTGAAACTGGATTGAGGCGGGTATGCATAATCAATGTTACAAATATTTGTGCAAATCCCTAACTCCAGTAGCCTCAGTCCTGTGCAATTCTACTCAGAAATAAATCCCCATGTTTCATGTGGTCAGCGCAGCATTCCCATCTTAATAGGAATGTAGCAATTCTCCTTCTGAAATATTACTTTACTTTGTTAAGTTTTTTTATATTGATTCCTTTGAAATTTGGCCTAAGCAGGAAGCTCCGGATTTACGTAGCTTGAAATTTTGCATTAGATAGTTCACTGTTAACTTTTAAGCATAATACAGATTTAATTTGATTTAGGCAGTGGTTTGTCTGGAAAGTGTTTTAGATGTGCTGTTTTTAAATACAATTCAGAGAGGTGAGAAACCTTGAGATATTTTACTGGGCTTAGGAAACCAGCTTTGTTTATCTTGGGATCAGGTCGGATTTTATGTGACAGTAAGTAGGAAGTTGTATTCTAATATAAATCAGAAGTGTCCTCTAGTCTTAAGAAAGCCAAGACAGCAAAGGAGTATTGGAAGGAGAATTTGGAAGTGTTCCTTAACTATACAGAGTGTGACCCCCACTACGGCAGTCAGTTTGGCTAATCTTCAAGAAGGGGAACTTTTTTAGACTGACCAATGACTGACCCTGTAGGCCCTGAAGTCCATAAAAACATTAAAGGAGAAAAATCCAATCACACAGATTTAGGCTTCCTCCAGACGAGGTATAAAACCTGGGGTTATTCCGGGACTATGTTTGAATTGCCACACATGTCCTGGACAATCTTAATATAGCCCTGGGATACTGGGGGGTGATCTTGCAATAATGTTATTGCAGGATAATTAACTCTCAACCTGGGTTTTACGTAAAAAGTGAGAGCACTTACCATCCAACATCTTGGGAATGGCCACCATGCGTGTGCAGAGCCAAACTGCAGCCAAGATGGTGGCTCTGTGTGATTGGAAGGTGGAGATTCCACCAGGGACATCAGAGGAGCAAAATGCCCAGAGCAGGTAGGTCCTTTCATTTGCCCAGTGTAGTCGCCCAGCTATCTAGGCAAACAGTGATTATTCCAGAAGTGCTTTTTTGCAGAATATCGCTATATAGAGACAGTCCTAAATTAGAAACAAAATAAGAATGGATCAGTGGTACCCTTAAGGGGGCCTCCAGACTAGGAATGTGCACAAATGTATTTATTTACTTTTTGCATTTGAATTCGAGTCAAATCGAATAGCAAAACATTCGATTCACTTTGAATGTTTAAAATCCGAACGCAGCAAAAACCGATTTGAATTCGATACATTCAAATCTATTTGTTTGAATGCTAGATACGAATGTCGACAACATTCATATTTAAAGATACAAATGTCAACAAAATTTGTATGTTATATGTATCTGTACACATTTTGTATGCATCCTGTTTTATCCTGTATGCATCCCGTTTTTGTTCCGTATTATAAGCACAAATGCGTACAGATATGCGTACATTTGAATGATTTGAATGAATGTTTTGGAACATTCAAAATTTGTTCTTATGTTTACATTTTAATGTGAAGACATTCTATTTGACTTTGAATGTCCACATTCGATTGAATTCGATTGAATTTGGAATGTTTAGAACATTTGTGCACGTCACTACTCCAGATGTATGGATGTAAGTAAGTATGTAAGGAGGGAGGGAGGGGCAGAAGGAAGGAAGGAGGGAAGGAAGGAAGGAAGGAGGGAGGGAAGGAGGGAGGGAGGGGCAGAAGGAAGGAAGGAGGGAAGGAGGGAAGGAGGGAGGAAAAGAAGGAAGGAAGGAGGGAAGGAGGGAGGAAAGGAAGGAAGGAAGGAAGGAAGGAAGGAAGGAAGGAAGGAAGGAAGGAAGGAAGGAAGGAAGGAAGGAAGGTTTTCTCCCAAATTCTCTGAAGCTGCAGGTAGGGCTCTTCTGATTACCTGCTAAGAGACCTGCTGTTTCCTGTGAGCGTGAAATCTCATGAGAACTTGCAAGATCTGACCCAAACATCAAGGAAAATGTGAGGGAAAACCATGCAGCTGATGTGGAGGTTAAGTGGGAGTTTTTGCTGCGTAGCATTTGGTGTTACTTTGGATTGACTTCAGGGCTTTCAGAAGCCACTATGGCAGTGGTTCTCAACCTGTGGGTCATGACCCCATTGGGGGTCGCGAAGCCATTTCGGCAGGGTCGCCGAAAGCTCCCGCAGGCCCCCCCACATCCCCCCGCCACGCCCCCCGCCGCGCTGCCGCGCCGCCGCTGCTGTGAGGAAAGATCAGCGGCGGCGGGTGGCAGTTGCCTTCGAGGCGGCAGCAGGAGCATCCCCACCAGCACTTGAGGCGAGGCGAGTGAGGTGAGGAGTATAGTGGTGGTGGCGGTGGCTGAGGGCGGGCACCCACCCGGTGCTATGCCTGCCTGCCTGCCTGCCGGGCGGCAATGGCGGTGAAGGGTGCCAGACCTGCACCGCCTGGTGCCTCGCCGCCCGCCCCCTTCGCCCACTGGAATCCGGCGTCGCCCACCCACCCAGGAGGAGTTGCAGGTCGGGGAGGACCGAACGCGATGCCAGCGGCCCTGGCCCCACCCCTGGCCCCGCCCCTGGTCCCACCCCCACCCCTGGCCCCACCCCTGGGGTCGCAGAGGCATTGGGAGCTGCATTGGGGGGTTGTGGCATTAGCCACGTTGAGAACCGCTGCACTATGGCCATTAGACGGTTGCTGTGCGCCCCCTGTGAATTATACATTCTATCTGGTTGCACCCAAAGTTGCCTGGTAGCAATTTTATCACCCATAAGTCAGGTTGCAATGTATTCCACAGTGCAGGGACTGCAAATGAAAAGGTCCCTTGTTTGACCTGAGTTCCTTGTATTAGATGTGGGCTGGGAACGTACAAGAGACCTTGTTGCAAACCCTTATGGGTCAGGTCCTTTTTGGTTGACAGATGTAAATGGCCAATAAACTCTGGAGCATTTTGGGAGCCTTTCTACACTTACTGGTAGTCTGGTCCTTGTGTGTTTCTGCATTTACCTTCCTTGGCCCAGGTTAGCAGACCCAGGCCAAGCCAGGGCCTTTTTCTACTAGGGCTTAGAATCCTTCTAAGACCCCATTAGGAACCTAATTGGTACCTGATTGGTACCAATCAGGAAGGCCCTGTCCCCACCTGGACCCCATTCAAGGCCCATCTGCAAGACCCTGTCCACATGAGGGCAGGGGAAATCTAATTCAATGGGTCTTTCAGGATATCATGTGGACCTAATTAAAGGGGTACACAATGGTGTCTCCAGGGATCTTCAAGATCTGGACCTCCAGGAGGCCCCCATCTCAAAGATCTGGATTTTGAAGATCCGGATCTTTGACTGTCCACGAATAAAGTAGGCCAGAGCAGTTCCAGCAGCTGGACAGCTCCTACTGTCTTGGACTAAGCCATCTACATTTGGGCAGCAGTACTGGGACAGATGCTGAATTGGTGCCAAAGGTTGTGAAGTCTTTAAGACTAGCCTCCATGTCTGGAAACTTTTTTTTGGGGGGGGGGCGGGCATTTCAGAGGCACATTTTTTTAAAAAAGGTCTACTTCTGTCTCACACGTAAACCAGCCCAAAGAGGCATATGGAAAGGAACACACCTCCTTATTCTGGTTTAGCAGGGGGACACTTTTCAACAGTCCACAAAATTGTGCTGTGTCATCCAATTGGGTCTCCTTGGCCTCCACAGCCAGGAAGTTTAATTCCTGGCCATTGGAAGCTTTGCGGCGGACTCTGAAGCTCTCCTAAATTTTGGAGTGCCATAGTGTGACTGGAGGGCAGCAGTTCCAGAACAGCTATCTGTAGTTTGGAGAGCTTTGTTCTAGAAGAGCTGGACTTCTCCAGCTGGGATCTGTTCCACAGAAGCAATTCATCTGGAACAGCCCAGTGTAGCTAAATGCGGAAATGGCCTTTGTATACTACGGAGTCGCTATCCAAAACATTTTTAGTGAAAGCCAAAAGAAAAGAAAACAGCTCTTCTGAACATCCTAGTTTATTCTAAAAAATAGCTTGCGGATTACATAACTGCAGAATCCAAAGCTTCCAAAGAGCTCTGAAAAATATATTGCTTTCATTTCCCCCATTCCTCTCCAGATTAGTTTGTGCTTTTCTCCTGTCTCTCTCAAACTACCTTTTGGTTATATTATGCAGTGTGACATTTTGCAGACTGCCACATTTTGGGGTCCAGGCATGGCGTTTGCTGAAGATCCAGGAGGGAAATGGATTTACTACCTTCATAGCTTCAACTCCACATAAGATTTTGTCACATTAATCTTAGGAGGAAATTGCGGCAGGGACTTTCCAATCCCAGTCAACTCACAAACAAGAGCCTGGTTATCTATTTGGAGTGTCATTCTTCTGTAAATGTCTCTTGTATGTGCTACGACAGCACAACAATGCATCTTAATTTCTTTTTAATTAGGACCATCACCTTTTTAAAAAAAGTTTTACAATAATGACAAAGGAGACTGAGCCCTACAAAGACTTCTAAGAAACTAAACATAAATTAAAAGGTTGAACAGAAGAGAACAGGAGAGGATCCTTGCTGAATAAGAGGCCTTTTCACACTTCTGCCCATAGTCAAGAATTAGGCAACATCTGGGGAAGAGCATCTGCATGTAGAGGAGGCTGTTACAGCCTCCAAGTGCCCCCCTGCCTTCCCAGAAGTTCCCTAATTAATCACAAGGTGAGGAGCATGAAATTGTGCTCCACACCTTTACTAACCTTACCCAGTTCTTTATCTGGCATGTCCAGTGGTGAGCATTCACATCTTTTCCAGCACTCCTGGGTCGTCTGAGGTGCCATGCAAGCATGCTGGCACCTGGAATGACCATAGATGTGACTGTCCATGCACAGAGCGTCAGCACTGTCATAGCAACAGTGCTGACACATGCGTGCTTGGGCAGGGCACCACAAACAGAATGGGGGCACCCAGAAGAGGAGCTGTGGGACAATTGAACACAGGTGAGTGTTCAGTCACGCATGGGGTGGGCTGAAGTTACCTGGTACTCGGTGATTGCACTCCTTGCCCACCCAGCAGGTGACTAGGTGTGGAGCATAAATCACGCTCCATGCCTTTCCCAGTCCTTACCCCAACTTACCTGAACGCATCAGGTTGGGGAGCACTCGCTTGTCAGCTGGACGAGGTCAACAGAGCTGCTGAGCAAGTGCGCTGGCAGTTCTGCTGCCCTCCTAATGTAACTATGACTGTGGAGAGCATCAGCATCATCATGGCAATGGCGATGACACACACACAGTCATGGAGGGTGCCATACTTAAGATGGCGGTGCCATGAAGAGGACCAGCCCTAAGATTGGTCACAGGTGAGTGACTGATTGTGCAGGGTGTGGGGTATAAATGACTAGTGCTCACAAGCGCAAGCGCTAGTCAACATTGGGTGTTTGCGCACCTTTCCCATCCAGTGGATGGGAAGGGGAGTGCGAAATCACCTCTGGTCACAACCCATAGAGTCCAGCATCCTGTCTCTGTGGGCCTCTCAAGCAGAAGACAAAGGCAAAACCTTCGCCTGCTCTTGACCCTGTGCAAAAAGCCTTTAGAGGGATCCTGCTCAGCTGCTTCTGTTGTGTGATTGAGCCCGCAGTAGGACCAATGTGTGAATTGGGTATCTGGTTGATGGTTTTGCTTTGATGTTGTGGAACAAAGGGCAATCTCGCACTTTCCAGTATATGGCCATTAGTTCTTGTAGCTATTGAGATACCTGTCCTCCATGAATTTGTCTATCCATAAAATAACATAAGAGGAGCCCTGCTGGATTAGGCCCCAGCCCATTAGTCTAAGGAGCTCATCTAACACAGTGGCCCACCAACTGCTTCTGGGCATCTAAAGCAGAAGACGAAGGCAAAACCCTCACCTGCTTTCTCCTCCCTGCAAATGGCCATTGGAGGCGACTCTTTCTCTATTCCTTTCCCCCTTTTGAGTTGAAATCTCCTGTGTTCAACAAAAAATCTACAGCTTCAATTGTGTTGGTTTACAATATTACTCCATCACAAGTCCCAATGCCCATCACAGCTTTTAGTTTCCTGAAATAAAATACGTGAAGGCCTCACTATTCGTGCTGCATTACCTTTGGAATATATTCTCCAAGGGAGGCCGTCGACATGCTTTCATTACCATAGACAAAACCATTTCCTGTTTTCCCACCCGATGAGGAAGCTGTCATTTCAATGCTAAGCAGGGTTTATTTTTGCTTGGTCCTGTACTTGCTTTACCTCTGTAATGTGATGAGTTCATACAAATAGAATGTTACGACATTTATACATTGACATTTGTATTTGTACGAATGGTTCAGAACATTCGTGAAACGGGGACGTGGTAAAGCGGCTGCGCCAGTCACATCCGCAACGGATCCAAAGTGCATTTGACATGGATTGAGAGCAGATTCAAAGTGAAATTCGAGCAGATTTGACGCTTTCAGAATGGATATGTTACAGGATACGTATTGGATACTTATTCATATGCATTCATATCAGATATGTATCGGATATCTATGTGTTTGTATCAGGTATTCCATTCCATTCCATTTTTATTTATATTCCGCCTTTCCAAAAGTAAATTTTGGCCAAGGTGGTTTACAAGACATTAAAAAAACAATACAATGCAAATACAATAACTACATCAGAGAAATACGGCAAATAAATATGATCAACAACTTAAATCAAAGACATTTTTTTTGCCCAAGGCAGTTTACATAAGTCAAAAATACATTGCATGTTATAACAAATAATACATTATATAATAAAAGAGAAGAAAAAAACTAGAGCAGGTGGGACAGATGGCTACTGAGTCTTCCTCCCCTGGTCCCTGGGGGCGTTGGGGCAGGGTGGTGTCGAGTTTTTGTAGCTCTTGACCAGGTGTGACGGTCGAGCACTGAGTGTCCTTCCCCTGGTCCCTGGGGTGTTGGGGCAGGGTGGTGTTGAGTTTTTGTAGCTCTTGACCAGGTGTGACGGTCAAATGCTGAGTCTCTTTCCCCTGGTCCCTCGGGGCGTTGGGGCAGGGTGGTGCTGAGTTTTTGTAGCTCTCGCACAGGTGTGATGGTCGAGCGCTGAGTCTCCCTCCCCTCGTCATTCATATGACTACATTCGTATCTAACAGAATCATCCCACATTCAAAGGGAATCTATTAGAAAAACAAATATGAATTTTCTTACATTTGATTCAATATGAATCTAATGCAAAAAAAACAACAACCCAAAACCCCCATTTGTGCACATCCTTAGTCTATCCTTGTCCTTTCTATTTCTATGATTTTAATGTTTTGAAGCAACACCAGTCACTGGGGTGTTTTCCCCCCCTCCTGTCACCCCTCCTCTTCTTTCTGTTCATCTCCATTCCCTGTTGTTCTGAAGAGTTCTGCGTAATTAGCCCATGTCTGCACCCAGCGCACAGAATACGGGAAATGGTATTATTCATCCTTCATCAAAGATGCGCCATTGACATTCTGAGGAGCGAATAGAAGAGGCACCTCTTGTACTTGTGTGGTGTCCTAGCGCAGCAGATGATACCGTCAGACACACACATTGATAATTAGTTTTGCCTTGTGTTTGCCCAGCAGAACTCTCAAAGGCAGGGGAAAACCTTGTCACTTCATTTCCCCTGCACGCGTCTCCCACAGCTAGCAGAAGAGCACTAATGCCATTCCTTTTCTTAGCTTTATCGGTTCCGAACAAACTGTTAATAAAACCCAACCATAATAGATGATACAGATCCTTTTGTTCTGCAAAGTAGAGAACCACTACAGGTTTTAATTCTTTTCTTAGCTGCTAAGGTTGCTCTGAAAGCAGCGCTGTGAGTCACACAGAAGTCAGTGCTGTGGGCAGCGTTGGACCGGGCAAAGTTATAAAAAATGGCTTTGCAGATTCAGTTGAACACAGTGCTGGCCAAGCCAGAAACCTTTTGTTTGTGAACTTCCTTTGAGGTTCAACTCATGAACCAGCTTTCAGCCCAGGGGAGGGACTTCCAGCAGAGGGGAGGGGTTTCCGGTGGCAGGCAAGGTCTTCCAGCAGGAGGGAGGGGCTCACATGCCGGCCACCACTGGTGGAGCAGTCATTTGAAGTTGGAGAACAAGCTACCAGTGTTTCGGACTATGTGCATGGCTACTGAATGTCTCCAGTGCTGGAAGGGGATGAGGGTTGCAGGAGGTTGTCGTTCTTCTCCCCATAATAGAAAATCCTGTGAGGTGGGTGGTGCTGTGAGAACTCAGAAAGAGAACTGTGACTAGCCCAAGGTCACCTGGCTGGCTTCGTGGAGGAGTGCAGAATCAAACCCAGTATTCCCAGATAAGAGTCCAGATAATAAAATTTGTATTTGTTTGAACAGATTCCCTTCCAGTGTGGTAGGATTCTATTCAATACAAATGTATTCATACAAATTTGTACGAATATCCGATAGGAATGCATTCAGATCCTGCATACAGATCCTATACAAACGCATACATATCCGATACGTATCCTATCACAATGCATACGTATCGGCTATGTATCCTATCCAATACTTATTCTCAGTTTAACAAATATACAAGCTATTTGTACGAATGTTCAGAAACACTCATGCAAATACGAATGTTTCTGAACATTCATATGAAAAGTTTGTATATTTGTTAAATGTATGAATGTCGTAACATTCGATTCATGTACAAATGCCCAAGTTTGTGCAAATTTGTACAAATAACGAATGTTACAAATATCCACGTACATCACTACGTTAAATGCCTTTGACCTTGCTCAGATTAGGGTTGTGCACAAATGCATTTTTTTTGCATTCAAATTTGAGTAAATTCAAATATTCAAATATTCTATTTGATTCAAAATCTGAAAATCCAGATTGTTGAAGATCCGATTCTAATCCGAGTTATCCGAATCCACATTTTCAAAAATTCAATTCAAACTTGAAAATACAAATACGGGGAACATTTGAATCAGATTTTCAAATCCATGCGTATCCCGTTTTTGTCTCATTTGTGTCCCGTTTACATCCTGTTTGTATCCCGTATTATAAGCGCAAATAAACCAGATATTTGGATGCGATATACAACATCAAATTCAGTCGAATTTTTCAAAAATCCAAATTGGATTTTCAAAAATCCCAGATTTGTCCAAATTCAAATATTTGGATTTTCGAAAACCCCATTTGAATTCGAATATCGATATTTGTTGTATTCGAATTGGATTTTCAAGTTATCAAATATCCGTTGCCTAATTATCAGCTATGGGGCTGAAGTGCGAATTGGTCCCACGATTCCTCTCAATTAAACACCAAGAGCCATAAATGAATCACTTTCCCATGAGACTCCACAAAGTGGTTACATCCTTTTTTTTTAGTTCCAACTGCATGAATCAGGTTTGTTAAGGGGTTTTCCACACCCAGGCGGGATCTGCCAATTGGATAGGCAAGATCCAGATACTTATTATCTTTGCAACTTTCCCAGAAGCATTTTGATGAGTAAGTTTCATGGGAAAATGATCCTTGTTTCTCTCTCTCTCTTTCTCTCTCACTCCATGTGTGCGTGTGTGTGTGCGCGCGCATAGAGAAAACAAAGGCTGTGAGACTTAAATGACCTTAAAATGTGACCTTATACTTGGTCATCGTGAGGACTAAGTTAGCTGGGGATTAAAGGGAAGTAAGCATGTGAACTCTTCCTGCAGGATTTCCACTGGGTTTTGAAAACAAATCAAAACAGCCATCTTCATTTAATGCACTTTTAATGTCTTTTCAATGGATGGAGAGCGAGAGAGAGAGATCAAATTGACAGTCTATTAGCATACCTCATCTCTTCCAAGATGGATTCTGCTCTCCTAACTGTTGGGTACAAGGCAATTTAATTTGTTGGAACAATGACAAAAGAAGCTTTCAGAAGCCACATTCCAGCTGGTGGCCTTAGAACTCCCCAGGCTGTTAAGCAATCTCCAAACAGCAAAGCCAGCGTTTTGATTACAATGTTAGAAAAGCGGCTTTTAATTAACTGTTTCTTTTTGCCATGACAGGGATTTATTACAGCTGCTTTGGGAGCCATCGCAAGCTGAAAGGCGCCTACGTGTATACCGTTGTCAGCTGGAGTGTCATTGGGAATGAGACACACCTTAGATGTGAGCGCACGCTCCGTTTTCAGGGGCAAACATCTCTGTTCTCTTCCCTAGGCATCATGAGGGCTCCGTTACCGGGGCTGATCCACACTTCAGCCCGTAGTTTACAATTAGGCAACATCTGGGCAGGTGAATCTGCACTTACAGGAGGCCCTTAAAGCCTACAAGCGCCCCCTGCCTGCACAGATGTTGACTAATTGTAAATGAGCTTTGGTGCGTGAAATTGTGCACCACAGCAACCCAACACCTCCACGATCGCAACTGAAAGCTAACCTGAAGAAGAAGATGAAGAAGAGTTGGCTTTTCTACCCCACTTTTCTCACCCATTTAAGAGGACTCAAAGCAGCTGACAAAGCTTTTCTGTTCTTCTCCCCACAACAGAACCCTCTGTGAGGTAGGTGGGGCTGTGAGAGCTCAGAAGAGAGCTGTGACTAGCCCAAGGTCACCCAGCTGGCTTCATGGGGGAGGGAGGAATCGATCCCAGTATTCCCAGATAAGAGTCTGGCTCCCTAACCACTAGACCAAAGAAGAAGAAGAAGAGTTGGCTTTTCTACCCTGCTTTTCTCACCCATTTAAGGGGACTCAAAGCTGCTGACAAAGTTTTCCATTCTTCTCCCTGCAGACCGCAGGTAAGTGATTCATCATGTGTGGGTTAGGCTGTCATTACCTAGTGCTCACAAGTGAGAGCACCAGTCAACATTAGTCTCTCGCACACCATAGGATGGAAAGGGAAGTGTGAAATCACCTCTGGACTTAGGGGCTTTCTGTGCTTAGCCCAGTACATGTAACAGTCTTCTTCTGAATCTCTTTTGTCCACGTGTTAGTACATACTAGAGAGGATGCCACACTCTCTGGGCAAAGGGTGCATGGGACCGGGCGCTGCATCACCTGGTTGATACGGCAATGGCTAGCACATGTGTCTATTGCTGTGGTGAGGCAATTGGCTCTAGCAGAGCAGCAATTGCACTTACCGAGCATGTAGTGAAGTGCTGCTGGCTAAGTTTGGGATGGATCAGGTGTTCCGAAATGGAAACACCCAATGCATCCCAGCTCTTCACTCATCTTCTTGCCAAAGCAAGGTGCAAAAGCACTCTTTATAATGCTCCACCTACACAAAACAAAATGCCTAAGGTTCAGTACTGGGACCTGTGCAATTAATTTACTCGTAAGTGATCTAGAAGGAAGCATAAGCAGTGAGATAGAGACATTTGCTGATGGCACTAAATTATTCAGTGTGCTAAAAACTGAAATAGCACCAGCAGTGGTGGCAGTGAGGAAGAAGAAGAGGAAGACGAAGAGTTGGCTTTTCTAACCAGCCTTTCTCACCCATTTAAGGGGACTCAAAGCGGCTGACAAAGCTTCTGTTCTTCTCCCCACAACAGGCACCCTGTGAGGTGGGTGGGGCTGTGAGAGCTCAGAACAGAGCTGTGACTAGCCCAAGGTCACCCAGAGGGCTTCATGGGGGAGGGCAGAATCGAACCTGGTATTCCCAGATAAGAGTCTGTCTCCCTAACCACTAGACCAAGTTGGTGAGTGATTTGGTGAGAGATACCCAGATGGAGGCAGCCTCTAAACCTGCACACAACCCTCCGGAAGCCTTAGTTGAGCCTCAGAGGAGAGCAGAGGTGAGGTGGGACCCCTAGAAGTCCTAGTTGGGCCTCGGGGGAGACTGTGATGGCAGCCGAGGCTGTGGCCGTGAAAGATGAAGTGGTGGGGGGTGAGGCGGGAACAGGAAAGAAGGGATAGGGGTCCCACGCATGAAGCAAAAGCTCCCTATACTCAGAGGGAGGAAATGGGCTTTGGGCACATCCTTAATAAGGAAACTGATGGATGGATAACGAGCAACACTTCCCTCATAATGACAAGCCACAAGAAAGGAGCAATACAGAGGGAAGACTGGCTGATAGTCTGCTTAGAAACACTGTTTAAACTTCTTGACAGGGATGCAGTTCAAGTTCTCTTAGGAAAAACACACACAGATCCCAGTAAAAGAGAAAGGAAACGGGTGGAAAGTGAGAGACACATCAGAGGAGCTGCTGATAGAGGAAATGATTCTAGAACATTGTCAGCTGTCAACGTGATCCCTGTGTGGCCAACGTCCAATTTCAGTGTGTTAGAACCTGGTGAGAGGCAGAGGAAAAACAGTCGGGAAATGTCACTAGTTACAAAGGCCTGCAAATTGAAATCAAATGCCTACAGCAAACATTGTGCCGATAGCTATTGGTGTTCTCTTCTCCAGTGCCTCCCGTTTTCCCAAGACTTTGTCAAGGATTCAGTTGTCAGAACCTGCCATGAACATCTACCAAGCACTGGTCAACCATAGTTCATCACATACCTTTCCTGTCCACAGGAAGGGAAGTGAGAAATCACCCCTGGATTAAGAAGAAGAAGAGGAGGAAGACGAAGAAGAAGAAGAGTTGGCTTTTCTACTCAGCTTTTCTCACCCATTAAAGGGGACTCAAAGTGGCTGACAAACCTTCTATTCTTCTCCCCACAACAGAGCACCCTGTAAGGCAGGTGGGGCTGTGAGACCACAGAGGAGAGCTGTGACTAGCCTAAGGTCACCCAGTTGGGTTCATGGGGGAGGGTGGAATCGAACTTGGTATTCCCAGATAAGAGCCTGGCTCCCTAACCAGTAGACCAAGAGGCCCTTAATCAGTTCCACAAGAGAACCAAAGGCCTTGTCCTGGAATATAAGAGGTGTGCAGCCTCCATCCCTCCATGTTCCAGAACTACTGGGGAGTAGGAACATGCACAGGGTTGGGTTTTTTGTATTTGATTTGTATTGAATCAAATGCAAGAAAATCTGTATTCGTTCGAATAGACCCCTTTTGAATGTGGTAGGATTCATGTTCATTATGAATGTTCAATCCCATATGAATCCCATCCGAATGGACATGAATTAGGGATGTGTGTGGATATTCAACAATTCAAAAATCCAATCTGAATTCAACGAATATAGGCATTCGAATTCGAACTGGATTTTCTAAAATCCTCATTTCCGAATTTGAATGGATTTCAGATTTTTGAAAATCTGATACAGGCTTTCGAATAATTTGACTGAGTAAAATGTCGTCTATCACATCTGAATATCGTGTTTATTTGCGCTTATAGTACGGGATGCAAACGTGATGCAAACGCAATAAAAACGGGATGTGCATGAATTCGAATATCAGGTAAGAATGTTCCTGACATTTGTATTTTTGAGTTCGAATCAAATTTTTGAAAATACGGGTTTGGGTTATCCGCATTCAAATTGGATTTTTGAAAATCTGGATTTTTGAATTTCGAATCGAATCAAATATTTGAATATTCTAATTGACCAGAATTCAAATGCAAAAAATGCATTTGTGCCTATCCCTAATATGAATAGCCCACAAATCCCAAATGAATGCATACAAATAGCATACAAATCCCAAATGAATCCCATATAAAGCTTTGTACAAATCTTCATACGAATGTATCAAAACATTTTATTCACATTTGAATGTCAGTCTTTGAATGTGCCAACATTCAATTGGCCAAATTTGTACAAATTTTGAATGCTTTTTATTAGTGCAACCTAACCAAACTGCCCAAAACCATCAACACCCAGAACTTCTAATCTTAGCCTTTGGGGAGTTGCAAGGGGGCATGGATTAGAACAACACCGTCAGCGCAAATTGATCAGTGAGCCTGGATTATTCTGGACTCATTGATCTGGATTAAACAACAGTTAAGTGCAGAAAGGACTCTAGTTAGGATTTGAATTAAGAAAGAGCCACAAAACTCTACTTATTATATCTAGTGGTGGCTGTAGCCACCAATGAATAACAGATTTAAAAAGTCAGAGGAAATTTTCCAAGGCACAAAATTTAGAAAAAGAAATAATAATTATAGCATATGGTAATTTCTTAGTAACCCAGGGCAAGAGATATTCTGTTCAGGACCTTTGAAATATTCTGCATAATGCTTTTCAATGAGTACTGCAGAATACAGCCTATGTAATTGCGCCTAATTGACTATCAGGGGTCTCTATATCATATAAAGCGAATGGCAAATGAAACAAGAGGTCTGTGAGCTGGAACAAATAGTTGGCACTAATTAATTTGCTTCAGAACAAATTTTACATAATGGAAAGGATGGGGGGGGGATAAGAGATTGAAAATTTGGAACAGCTGGGTTCCCTTTAGGATAACAGAGGAGGAATAATAATGCATGCTCAGGGTTCAGCTTGGACCTAAGGGTAAAAGTGCATGCAACGGGGCTGTAGCCAGAGGGGAAAAGAGACCAAACACATGCAATAAACCATGGGCGTTTTCACACTTCCCTTCTAGTCCACTGGACAGTAAAGGAGCATGATGACCCAATGTTAACTAGTGTCTGCACTTGTGAGCGATAGGTAATGGCAGCCTAACCCCGCATGATCGGTTGCTGTCATGATCCCCAGCGTTCCAGCAAGTGCCTGCCCTCTCTAGGAGTAGCTTGGCCCTGTTAGGATGCTGAGTTCGTGCAACGGCCGAGTGAGTACTACAGTGTAAAACACAGACACGGGTAGCAAGCGTTTTGAACAGTAAACTAAAACACGTTTATTATTATACACAAGCAATACCAGAAAGGAAAATAAGGTTCAGGTATTTGTTGGTTTAAGTCTATGAGTCTCTTAAGGTTACCAGCTTCCCAGCCTGTCAGCTCCCCTTCTTAAAGGAAAATAGTTCCCTTTTTCAAGACAAGCCTCTCCACGTTCCTCACCCTGCTCAGCTCTGCTCCAGCCCAAGCCTAGCTAGTGTCCTAGAACGCAGCTCTGGATGATCACAAGGCCCAATCCGTCCTTGCTTGACGGATCACCCTCTGGTCAGTTGCCTGCGAAGTCTTCCTCCAAGATCTTTCAGTCAAAAGACCCCTGGTCAACTACTGGTCCGGCTCCTTCAGGATTCAGCTTTTCTTCTCCTTTCAGCTCTTGTCCCAGCATGAAGACTTAGTCTGCAGTAATCTGTGTTCCTTTATACCTTTTTTCTGTGGCCCTGATTGGCTGACACCTTCTGGGGAAAATTGCTGCAATAAAATGCTGCTGGAAACTCCTGATAACAGCTGCAACCAATCATTGCACTCAGGCCCGCACAGGATTTCCCGCCCTTTCTGCAGCCTATAATCTGAGCTTGCAAAATGGCTTGCAAACAGGGTTTGCAAGGGCTTTGCATGGGCAGCAAGCCATGCATCCTGCAAGGCGGCTTGCAAGGGGAAATAATAGTACTGCCCATTGCAGCCTGGCCCCTGAAACCGTCACAGTTGCTCACCTGGGTTCCACTATTTTGGTTGTGGTGCCCTCCACAGCTGCACCCCAGTTGACGCTGGAGTGGCAAATGGCCGCTCCTTGGGCACACCAGATAAGTGTCTAGTTAATAATTAGTGAACTCCTGGGCGGGCAGAGGGTGCTGGGAGGCTGCAGCAGCCTCCTTGAGATCTAGATGCCCTTCCTGAGAAGTTCTTTAAGGCTGGGTGGTGGGTGGTGGAAGCTTCTAAGGCCATTTGCTGGGATTCTAGAGCAGGAGAAAGTTTGTCCTTGTCTCTGCTTGAGATGCCCATGAGCATTTGGTGGGCCACTGTGTGCGACAGGATGCTGGACTATATGGGCTGTGGCCTGATCCAGCAGGGCTTCTCTTATGGGGTCTTTTTTCACTGTCAAAAGTATCCATTTTTGCACCCATTTAGGACCCATTTGGGTGTGAGCTGGATGACCCCATTTCCACTATGGCACCCATTTGGGACCCGATTGTTTTCACTGCCATGGGGGAAATCCGGATCTTTTTAGCCTTTAATCCGGGGTCTACAATGGGGTCTTCTGCCAGAAAATCTGGATTAAAGGGAGCCAAAGGAGGTTAGGGGGAGGGGATGCACCGTTGAATTCAAATTGAATTCAAATTGAATTCAATTCGAAGTCACTTCGAAGTGATTTTGAAGTTCACTTCAAAGTGACTTCTAAGTAACTTTGAAGTTGACTTCGAAATGACTTTGAAATGACATTGAAGTGACTTTGAAGTGAAGTCGAAGACTGCACCCCCCCTGCACCCCAAAACTCCTGGGGTAACGGACCAACCCCTTGGGGGTAGATCCGGATTCCCCAGATGGGTGCAAAGGTGTTTCCACAGCAGGGGTGTTAGCACCCATCGCTAATGGGTGCTACACCTCCTGTGGAAACACATTGGGTGCTTCCCTTAATCCGGATCTACTTAGATCTGGATCTAAGGGCTGCAGTGGAAAAACACCCATGGTCTTATGTAATGGAGATACAGAGATTGTCATGAGCTCATCAAAGAGATCATGGAACTGAGACAGACACACCAGGCAGGCTTAGATGTATATCATGTTCAGAGATCATTCCACCCCCCTTTTTTACACTGATAAAAATAGCTACATACAATTAGCTGTCACATCCCACTGGTAACAAACCTTTCCCCCACAGACACAACTTTGAATAATTTAATCTAGAAAAAGATGAGACGTTCACTATATGTGATTTTAGCCGTCTCACGGCATTTGGTAATGATGTGTGAAGTGGGAGACGCCTTTTTGCGATAAAAGAAAAGAACATATAATTTCTTTCAACAAACCACACGAATGTAAGGTTGTGCATGAATATTTGTAATGTTTGTTATTTGTATGAATTCATATGAATTTGGACATTCATCCACAACCTGAGTGTTATGACATTTGTAGACTAACATTGATACGAATACGAATGTTTTGGACATCGGTACAAATAGTTTGGACATTCATATGAATAGTTCAGACGTTCAATAAACTAGGGAGGTGGGAAGGTGGCCGCCAGTCACACCTGTGATGGATCTAGATCATGCTCCACATCTATACTTACGTCTACCCCGGGCTTACCTGGAGCGTTCAACGGCGCGACCATTTGCTCTTTGCCTGTGGTGGGCGGAGACTGTATCATCTGTGCATGCCCAGAAGAGTTGCCAACCCAGATTCATACCCGATACCCTGTGCATACGCAGTGGCATTACCAGCACTGATTGGCTGCCAGCATCATGCGCAGGCACGACATGGCTGCCATCAGGCAGGTCCCTGTGTGCCAGCACTGCAGCAGCAGGCTGCCAGGGACCAATCCACAGGGCGCAGTGGGGCAGCATCAGCCTACTGGCACATTACGAACTGGGTGACCTGGCTGGCAGTGGCTGATCCAGCGAGGCAGCGGGACCCCAGCTTTTGTGGCAGCTGGAAAGTCTGGTCCACGGAAGATCATTCACATTTCTAGTTGGTGACGATCATTCCTCCCAGCCCAAAATGTGTATGGTTCTCCTGTACCTGGAGTGTACTGGCCTTAGTGCATGACGCTTTAGGAAGGTAAGTGCAGACACACCTCTGGAGGCAGTACCTGGGCATCCATTGTAGTAGCCATTGATACACCTGCCCTCCATGAATTTGTCCAGCCCTTTCTTAAAGCCATAGAGAACAGAATTTTTTTTCTGTCCACCTTCTCCACATTGTACTTCAGTTCAGTCGATTTATTTATTTATTTATTTATTTATTTATTTACTTACTTACTTACTTACTTACTTACTTACTTACTTACTTACTTACTTACTTACTTACTGTTACCCAGTAGTCCACTTTAATGACTCTACCAGTGTTCACTTTGTTGCTCAAAACTATAATTGAAAAACGTTTTAGCATTTCTTTTGACACTTTTTTGCCCTTTTCATGGGCAAACCCCCAGCAAAAATGTGAATGTTTGACTGCATCTTTGCAAGCAAGAGGCAGCTTCCATTCAATGAAATTTTTAGAAATGTTAAAAAGTACGTTTGCACAGCTCTGCTATGGAGCCCTTCGTTCCAGAGTAAAGTCCAAGCAAAAAGGGCCAGAGTGTAAACATATATAATAAACAATGCTTCCAGAGAAGGCCTAAAGGTTCATGTTGTGGGGAGAAGAACAGGAGGTTTGTCAGCTGCTCTGAGTCCCTTAAAGGGTGAAAAAAGCAGGGTATCAAAAGCAACTCTACTTCTTAACAAGTCTCAGCCTGTTTGTAACTCAATACATAAGATGTTATTTGACTCTGCCATTGATCATCTTAGGTGCTTGAATGGTTTTATTGAAAATGTGGTACATTAAGCTCCGTCCTGAGAAAAGAAGAGATTCCTACACAGATAAATGTTTGATTGCAGCTGAGTCACTATTCAAGCTCCGAGGAACCCAAGTGTGTCATAAATGCTGCCTTGAGAATGGAGATGAGGCATTTTAGAGTTCACACAAGGGCCTGGACCCTCTTATTTAATTTTGGGAGCAGCGGACTGAATGTGGGTTCAGGGCAAAGATTTTAGAAGACTTTGAAATCAGTTAAGCAAAGCGAATTAGGCTTTGATATGTAATGTGTCAAAATGCCGGATGCCATTGGTCTCTTGACTTGAAAGGCTATCAGCAAATCACACGTAGGCCTCTGCTTCCACCTTGCTTAAGAGGTCTTCCTTTCCAGCAGAACAGATTCCTTATACCTGCTTGATCAGCTTTAGACATTTGGGGTGTTTCCACACTTACTGCTTGAAATCCAGATTAAGGAAATCCGGATTTCTGAAATCCATCCCTTGGAAGATCCGTCGGAAATAGGGATGGATCCAAAGGAGGCCTAACGCATCTGCACTCCCGTGGGAAGCATGGATAGCGAGGCATGCATAGTGTGTTTGCTGTGCGGACGCTGGACCACTGATATCCAGAAGGATCAGGCCTCTCTGCGGCCCTGGCGCCCAAGGTGCCATGTGATTGGAGCACTCAGCCGTCAGTCACCGCTCATTTCCATGTGCATGGGCCGTGCCTGAGATAAGAACATAAGAATATAAGAATATAAGAGAAGCCTTGCTGGATCAGGCCACAGCCCATCTAGTCCAGCATCCTGTCGCACGCAGTGGCCCACCAAATGCTCATGGGCATCTCAAGCAGAGACAAGGACAAACCTTCTCCTGCTCTCGAGTCCCAGCAGATGGCCTTAGAAGCGCCCCGGTTCCTCCACCCCCCCAGCCTGAAAGATGCACCTAGGCATTCGTTCTAGTAGCCATTGATACATCTGTCATCCATAAATTTGTCTAACCCTACCTTAAAGCCATCCAGACTGGTAGCTGTCACCACCTCTTCCAGCAGCACATTCCATAAGCCGATGACCCTCTGGGTGAAGAAATACTTCCCCCTGTCAGACCTTATTCTCCTACCCATCAGCTTCAGAGATGCCCCCTGGTTCTAGTGTTGTGCGATAGAGAAAAGAAATTTTCTCTATCCACCCTTTCTATACCGTGCATAATTTTATATACTTCAATCAGGTCCCCTCTCAAACGCCGTCTCTCCAGACTGAAGAGGACTAGACATTGCAGCCTGGTTTCGTAAGGGATTTTGTTCCAGCCCCTTAATCATTCTGGTTGCCCTTCTCTGCAGCTTCTCTAGTTCCACAATATCCTTTTTGAGGTGTGGTGACCAGAATTGTACACAGTACTCTAAATGTGGCTTCACCATAGATTTATAAATGGGCTGCCTGGCTGCACTCAACATGGCAACTTCCAATCCCACCCACATGTGTTCCCTTTCCTGTCCCTGTGTGGAAGCGTCGTCCTTTGATCCGGAATTTGCAACTAGGAATGGTTTGAAGACCTAATTTTTCAGGTCTTCCTGAAAACCGAATTTGGCGGCCTCTAGACCCCATTAGAGACAGATCTCACATGAGGCCATGTGGAAGTGGCGTCTTTGAAGGGACACTAATCTGTCCCGCTGTGCGGAAGGTAACTTTCACGTGTGTGCCATATGTGTCCTTATTGGGTGCTTAATGGGGTCTTAACAGCCTGTGTGGAAACAGCCTTGGTCTCATGCCCTTTGCCTTCTTGTAGATTGGAACAAAGGACATAAGAGGAGCCCTGCTGGATCAGGCCATAGCACATCTAGTGGACCGTTCCATCTCACACAGTGGCCCACCAATTGCTTCTGGGGAAGGCATGTGCATGGATATTTGAAATATTCATTATTTGTATGAATTCAGATGAATTTGGATCTTCATATACAAATCAAATGTCCCAACATTTGAATTTCTGAATTTGAATGAATGCAAATATTTTGATGTATCTGTACGAATAATTCTGGCATTTGTATCCGTAGGGATTCGATGAGCACTCACTCCGCATTATCAGGTAAATTCAAATGTTCCCGTCGGTCCGGACAGGACGGCGAGAACAGCGCCTGCAGCTCAGCTCCCATTGGCTGCCCCATCCCACGTGATGCGCGCCTCACCGAGTGTGCCACCAAGGTGTTGCACCTTTCTCTCTGAAAGCTGCAGGGAGGCTGCTAAAGTCTGGTTGGCATATTGTGGATTCGCAGCAGGGGAGCTGATGTTTTTTCTCTAACTGCGGATTTTATACCGCTAATCTGGATACCACCTAGGATAATGCACGCCTCTAACCTATTGATTCCAGGGGAATGCAACGTCCCTTGATACAGCTCCCACTGGTACAGCGTTCACACAGCTGGGAGCAGAGGCAGGTGTGCAATCAGCATGCCACCACTTTGAAGCATGCTCTTCTCATTGTGAATCCCAGCAGTGTTCTAGCTACAAGTGTGCCTGGAAGCCCCTATGTGAATTTTGCATGAGATGGTCTAAAAGTGGGTAGCATAAATTCATAGTGGATAAGGTTATCAATGATTTTTGATGATGGCGTGCTGAGCTCTAGTGCAGGAAGGAGTAGCTTCAAGTCTGCTGTGGTAATCCAGTTGTTTGAACAACAACAGCAACAGATATTCCTCTTCCCCCTCCCC
Source organism: Aspidoscelis tigris stejnegeri (assembly GCA_023333525.1). Taxonomy (NCBI): domain Eukaryota; kingdom Metazoa; phylum Chordata; class Lepidosauria; order Squamata; family Teiidae; genus Aspidoscelis; species Aspidoscelis tigris. The sequence goes on along the minus strand of JALMGA010000006.1, from coordinate 85,004,811 downwards.
TCTTTTTAAAAAGCCCCTTTAAAGGGTAAAATAACAACAACATGAACCTGCTGAACTCAAAGTGGGCAATTCAACTGGTTCTACTAGCTGCCCTTGTTCAGCAGGTTTGCGCATGAGTGTCCTAAATATTCAAATTCAATCAAATTCGATTGGATGTGGACATCCAAATTCAAATAGAACGAATTTCGAATGTCCCAAAACATTTGTTTGAATGATTCAAAACGTTCAAATGTACTACATATGTACCTGTACGTATCTCGTACATATCTGTACGCACTTGCACTGATACTACGGGAGGAAAACGGGATGCATACAGGATAAAATGGGATGCATACGAAATCAGTACATACGCATAACACACACGAATGTTGTCAACATCCGTATCTTCAGATTCAAATCTAACCTCCAAATGAATAGATCTGAATGTATTCGATTCGAATTGGATTTTGTTGAATTCTGATTCTAAACATTTGAGTTGAATGTTTGGATATTTGATTTGATGCACGTATCACAGAAAAAAAAAATTGTGCACATCCCTATTGTTCTGTTTGAATCAACTCCCTGAACCTTGGGACGGTTCAGTTCAAATTCAACCCCAAACAGCCCCCTGTTTGAGTCAAACTTGGTTGTATTTGAATCAGTTTGATGCATTTCTAGATTGCTGGGCTCCCTGTCCTTTGTTCCCTACTTATGGTCTTCCAATATCATCTGACTTACCACTATAAGGCCAGCCTATTGCACTAAGTGGGGCACTGTTGGACCTCAGCGTACATCTGGACACATTTGGGGCCCTTTCTGCAGGCACTGGTGACCCAGATTAAAGAGACAGATCTGGATTAAGGATGCCCAACACTGGGCACCCATCAGAAAAAAACTCTTGGCCTTTTTGCACCTGCTGGCGATCCAGGTTGAAGAGATTGATATGGATTAAGAAGGCCCTTAATCCAGATCTGTTGTAAACCCATTTAATTGGGTCTACAACTGGATCGAGGCCCTTGTTCTGGATCATGGGGGGCATGAAGACAGCACCCCTCCCTAGGCTCTGAGGCTAGGAAATATCAATCCTAACCTTCAAAAATGTAGGAAGATGACTGTGGGAAGCTCATACAAGTTTCCCAGCCAAGGGTAGGGGTGGTCCAAATCAGTGCCATTGGATGGTGGTGATCTGGCCATCCGTGTAATCTAGATCAGTGGAACCCACTGATTCGGATCAAAACATGGTATATGCCGAAAAGGCCCTCACTACTGCAATGTTCCATGCAATGACAGGGAGAGTGGGCTTTTCATAGCTTTGCATCTTTGAAGAAAAAAAATAAGCTTAAAGAGACCTCTCAAGTATGCAGCATAAATAGCCAGAAGGAAAAGTTGCTATGACATGTTAGACAATGCGGATTGCAAGCTGATCGTATCAGCGAGTTGTCAGGCTCGGTGCAAACAAATAAGTCCTTGGCTTCTCTTCATATCAATTGCTGCACAGGAACCAAAGAATTCTCCTCAAATGCCCTTGAGAAGTTGACAATGGGATTTGTAAAAGATTTAGTATAATTAATTACAGCGTGATAATGTTCACTTCTGGGTCTTGGCTTCCAAGTCAGGATAAGAAGGAACTGAGTAAAATACAATAGGTTGCACCAACTTGCCTGCCAAGAAATGAAACAAGAGGCAAACACGTCCAGAAAGGAGACCGTGAACAAATGTATCTAGCACCAGAAGAAAATTAAAAGAGATGTTTTCAGAAGGATTCAACATCTCTGAGAAAGAAAGTTGGGGAATCTGGTTTGAATTCCAGTGAGAATTTTTGAGATAGTGAGAAAATACTGGACTAGGGGGTTGCTCAGTGAAGATGACTCTTGCGGCTTTTATGCATGGATCCTTAATCCAGATTAAGAGTCCATGAAGAAGGAGGACAAGGACAAGGAGGAGAGTTGGCTTTTCTACCCCACTTTTCTCACCCATTGAAGGGGACTCAAAGTGGCTGACAAACCTTCCTTTCTTCTCCCCCCAACAGAACACCCTGTGAGGTATGGTGGGGCTGCGAGAGCTCAGAAGAGAGCTATGACTCGCCTAAGTTCATCCAGCTGGCTTTGTGGAGGAAGAAGAAGAGGAATAGCAGTAGTTGGCTTGCATACCTATACTTTTCTCACTCTTAAGAGGACTCAAAGCACCTGTGAGAGCTCAGAAGAGACCTTTGACTTGCCCAAGATCACCCAGCTGGCTCCATGGAAGAGGAAGAAGCATTGGCTTTTCTACTCTGCTTTTTTCACCCAATCAAGGGGACTCAAAGTGGCTGACAAATCTTCTGTTCTTCTCCCCACAACAGCCACCCTGTGATGGTGGGTGGGGCTTGCCAGGTTCAGAGTGTGGCGTTCTGCGCAGGTGCACGCCGCGGCCCGTGATTGGACTGAGGTGCCTGCACCCCACAGAGGTCAAAGACCAGCCAGACACTGGCTGTCAATCAGCAGGTTGATAGCAAACCAATGGCAGCAGTGGAGGGTGGGGCCTCAGGCGTGAGTGTCAGCTTTTTTGGGCTTGGACATGCGGGGACAGATTCCCCATTTGCACCTAGGCAGGTAAGGGATGCGTGCATGCCACCTGTTAGGTAGATGGGGCTGTGGGAGCACAGCAAGAGAGATGTGACCAGTCCATGGAAACAGATTGGTTAAAATGATGCCATTCCTGACTGTGCCAAATGTTGTAGGAGCCTCCCTTGTGCCTGTCTGCGTGTTGCAGTAAGAAACGGCCAAGCAGAGAAAATTGCTCATCTTTTTCACTGTGCAAAAATGAAGTCTTTTAACATTAAACTGGGCAGCTGTTTTTGTCAGGACGGGGAGACAAGGCAGCAACAATAGTCTCTGATGGGTCAAGAACAAAGCCCTTTCCCCTTTTGCAGGAACATGTATTTGACAATTCCATTTATTCAGTGGCCATATCTGCTGAATTCGTCTTTTGCAGTGGAGTCGGGAATTTTTTGCCCTGAAACCACGGACGAAAAGGAAATACAAGCAAATGAACAAATACTGATTTCTAGGGTATCACAGAATGTTTTGGAGTTGCAGCCCTGTGTCTGTTTACCTGAGATAAAGTATTACTGAAAATGGCATGCAAATATCCTTTGTAGTAGGGAAAACTGGCAAAAGGTTGCATTTAAGGCTACTGCAACAAACAGACAGACAAACAAAACTTCAGCTTTGGAAGATATACTGGACAAGGTATGTGCAGAAAGGCATATGTGAAATCTAGATCAGTAATAGGTGAACTTCTGGGTGCATGATCAGAGGCCTATTCACACTACGACCTCTGGTATGCAATCAGGACAGCTCTGGTGAAGAGCATGCGCATGCCCGCTAGGCTGCTACAGCCTAGAAGTGGGGCCACCCTCACCAGATCTGTCCTGATTGCGGATAAGGTGTGGAGCACCCAACTTATACCCCAGACGTACCGGGAGCATCCAGTGGTGAGAACGTTCACTCTTGATCCGGGGCTGCTGGAGAAGTCCCGCCTCCTGGCTGATGCGATTGGCCGCTGCCACCTGTGTCACATGTTACATGATATGCTGGCTGGCAGGTGGCTTACCTGGGAGGGGGAGACCAGTCTGACCCAGCGACATGACTCACCACCCCTGGATTGCCTCCCCTGCTGCCCTGCCCGTGCACAGCATTACCCAGAGGGCATGCCTGCATGGACCCCTGCCAGACTCCGTCCCTCCAGTTTGGTCTAGTGGTTAGGGAGCTGGACTCTTACCTGGGAGTATCGGGTTCGATTCTGCCCTCCCCCATGAAGCCAGCTGGGTGACCTTGGGCTAGTCACAGCTCTCTTCTGAGCTCTCACAGCCCCACCTACCTCACAGGGTGTTCTCTTGTAGGGAGAAGAATAGAAAGCTTTGTCAGCCGCTTTGAGTCCCCTTAATGGGTGAGAAAAGTGGGGTAGAAAAGCCAACTCTTCTTCTTCTTCTTCTTCTTCTTCTTCTTCTTCTTCTTCTTCTTCTTCTTCTTCTTCTTCTTCTTCTTCTCCTTCTCCTGTTGAAGCCCTGTGATCATCGAGGGAGGCTGGCAGGGGGCCATCCAGGCATGGCCCTCGGGCAATGCCTTGCACAGGCAGGTCAGCAGGGGAGGCAGAGTGCAAGAGGGTGGCACAAGGGGACTGATCCTGGGGTGGCGAGGCACAGAAACCCAACACACCAGGTTGGGCTGATTCCCCCCCCCCCAGATCAGCTGCCTGTCAGCCAGCACGTCATGGAGTGTGTGGTGTGGGTGTCGGTGGACAATCATACCAGCCAGGGCTTATGGCATGGCAGCAGTGCCGGTATGCTCCAGGTACACAACAACCATTTGCATTTCTGCCTGCTGTGAAGCAGAAACGCGTATGCTCCTCCTGTACCCGAAGTGTACCGGCCTTAGTCCACTACAACCTAATTGCTGTAGTGCGAAAAACCTCTGGTTGGAGGTTGGAGTATGGTGATATTTGGCACTGGATGGATGGATCCAGTTTGGTCTAGTGGTTAGGGAACCGGACTCTTATCTGGGAATATCGGATTCAATTCTACCCTCCCCCATGAAGCCATCTGGGTGACCTTGGGCTGGTCACAGCTCTCTTCTGAGCCCTCACAGTCCCACCGACCTGTTGTGGGGAGAGGAATAGAAAAGCTTTGTCAGCCATTTCGAGTCCCCTTAAATGGGTGAGAAAAGCAGGGTAGAAAAGCCAACTCTCCTCCTCCTCCAACAGACCCAGGTTCAAATTGGTTCATTTTCTGTCTGTTTCCTGCTTTCATTATTCTGGATTCTTCCAACTTAATAAACAGACTTTTCCTTCCACTGTAGCAGGCTGTCTAGCATAGTCAATTCAACTGCACCCAACTGCATCTGGGATACGTAGAAAAGATGCAGTTCTTGCTCATGCCCTTACAGCATGCCTGACACATTCTTCTTCTTCTTCTTCTTCTTCTTCTTCTTCTTCTTAATAAATAATAATAATAATAAAACGTTTATTTATAGTGCCCCTTTCACCAAAGGGCATAACAACAAAACAAATATAAACTAAAATAAACAATACATAACAGACAATACAACCAACACTACCCCCCGTAAAAGTACAAAATAGGATAAGATAAATAACTCCAACTGAAATTCTTCTTCTTCTTCTTCTTCTTCTTCTTCTTCTTCTTCTTCTTCTTCTTCACAGGGGACATCATTTCCCCCTTCAAACTGCTTCCTTAACTCCATTTCCCCTCTCTTTCTGCCTTGTCCTTCTGACCAAAATTGAAGTCTAGCCTCATGGAAAGGCCCTCTCTGTGGTAGCCCCACCAAGCTGTTGACTGAGTTCTCCTCTGAGGTACTTCAAGCACCATCACTCTGTATGTCTAGATTGTGTTGAAGACGCCCCTGCTTGCTCAGACCTTTGAGGAAGTTTTCTATTGGCCTCCCCCCCCCTTTGATTTTCTTTCTGTTAGTGTTTTAAACTGTGTTTGCTTTCTGAGTCAATTTTATCTATTAATAAATTGCAAACTACTCTGACATATTAGTGTATAGAGAAGGATAAACATGGAAATGGATATATAAATCCATAATGGTGTCAATCAGCCCTTTCTCACACATCCAGCCATTATATTATCGTAGCAAAGGATAGACACTTTCCACGCTTATTCTGAAACCAGGCTGCAACTTCTAGGCCTCTTCAGTCCGGAGAGACAGCGTTTAAGAGGGGACCTGACTGACGTATACAAAATTATGCACAGTATAGAAAAGGTGGATAGAGAAAAATTCTTTTCTCCATCACACACCACTAGAACCAGGGGGCATCTATGAAGCTGATGGGTAGGAGAGTCAGATCCGACAAGGGGAAGTATTTCTTCACCCAAAGGGTCATCAGTTTATGGAATGTGCTGCCGGAAGAGGTGGTAACAGCTATCAGTCTAGATGGCTTTAAGGTAGGGTTAGACAAATTTATGGATGATAGATGTATCAATGGCTACTAGAATGAATGCCTAGGTGCATCTTTCAGGCTGGGTGGTGGACCGGGGCGCTTCTAAGGCCATTTGCTGGGATTCTAGAGCAGGAATAGGTTGTCCTTGTCTCTGCTTGGGATGCCCATGAGCATTTAAACAGGTCCCCTCTTAAACGCCGTCTCTCCAGACTGAAGAGGCCTAGACGTTGCAGCCTGGTTTCGTAAGGGAGGTGTTCCAGACCCTTAATCATTCTGGTTGCCCTTCTCTGCACCTTCTCTAGGGCAACCAGAATACATTACAGGAGCCTTAGGTTTGATTGTGAGCTTGCCATCCAAGTGGAATCTACATCTCAATCCTAATTTTTCTTAGCTCTGGCAAGAGTCTTGAATTGGTTGAGCTACAAAGGGTAAAAGTGAAAGCTGCTATTTATAGCGGAGAGGAGATAACCAGAAGACTCTTGCATGCATACGCTTTTGGAAGGAAGCAGAGGAATGAGTTTTCTTCAGAAGGAGAGTGTCCAATGCTAGCAGAAATCTCTGTTTTGATTTTATTTTTCCTTTAAAAAGGTATGGGGGAATTGCCACTGAGAAAGGATGGGGTTCAAAGTAACTGAGTAAAGATGATCATGCATTGGAAATCCTTAGCTCAGCACTCTTTGTGCAAGAGACGAGGTAGCTGGAAGAACATGAAAGGGAGATGAAACACAAAGTTTACTGTCGGAGGTGGCAGCAGAGCTGTGCAAATTCAGCTGCCACTCTTTGAGGAGCCTAGCAAGCTGTTACTCAGCTCCCAGGAGCAAAGAGCAGGAGTTACTCATGGAAGTCTAAAATCTAGAGGGTGTTGGAGAGGTGTAGACAACTTGCAAAGAAAACTCCATAAGTGTCACAACCAATGGGCCCTTTCTGCATTTACCTGTTGATCCTGATTAAGAAGATGGACCGGAGTGGATAGAAAACAGAACTGTGCTAAGGGCTCACTAACAGAAATGTGCACTAATATTATTGACATGCAGAATTCATACAAATATATATGAATTCATAGATTCATGGCCGAATCGAATAGGTCTACATTTGTAGGCCCTGTTCATCCACAAATAGGATTATCTGGTATTTGTAGAATCTTCAATTGAAGCTTTGGCAAATACTGGATGCCCCATGGCCTCTCCCCCCCCCGTGGCTTCCTGCCCCCCCCGGCCTCCTGCCCCCCCCCCAGCATCCCACACCCTCCCTTACCTTCTGGAATGTGCTTGTCATGCCCTGTTCAGCCTCATCGGAAGAGGAGGATATGCCTGCAATGCGACCACAGGCTGAGGAGCAGCCACAGCAGGGCATTGCAGCAGAAGCAGGTGAGACGGAGATCAGAGCGATTAGCCCAGCTGCACCATGGGTGTGGCTCTGATTCCTCTATTTAAGAACAAGCTCACCTTGCCTCAAGTTGCTGCAGACAATGTCTTAGCAGCCTCGTGTTACCTGAGCTTGAAATCCTGGACTCCTTGTGACCTGCTGACCCTTTGGACTGCCTGACCCTTGCTGACTTACTGGAACTGACCTCGAGAACGCCTGGAACCCTTGGGACTGAGTAGCTGCGCAAGTGTTTGCCTGTTGCCTGACCAGCCTGCGATGTGACAGTGCTTCAGTCCTGAGCCTCTTTCTGAGCTCTCTGGAGGCCGAAATAGGCCTTCTGGAGCCCAGAAAAGGCAGTTTCTGGACTCTGGAAGGCCTATTTTCCTTCTTTTCCATTTGTGGGGATTGGATTCGGCCAAAGCCAAATCTTCCAACATTCAAATAGTACTGAATTAACTGTGAATAATGACTTTGTGCACAGCCCAATAATGACTTTGTGCACTAATTGGAGCTAGCACATGATGGGGTAACTTCCGGAAAGCACCATCTGCACTTGCAGGAAGCATTTCCAGACAAGAAACATCTCCTACCTCCCCATAATCATTTAAAGGTGCTGACTAATAAGAGATGTGCAAGGTTTGTGTGCTTGACACCTTAGAGATGTGGAAAGTCCTGACCTAGACGGAAAATGACGTAAGACACTTTTGTAGGTATCTATCCATTTGACACTGTGAGCAAAGATCTTGGATCCTCACGCTTGTCTGAGGCCGCTGGAGACATTTCATGTTTCATCACCTTCTCCAGGTGCAACTTTACAGGGTCAGCATAAAGAACTGAGGGTTCTCAACAGGAAATAAACTGAATGGTGAAGAATTAAACCTAGCAGAAAGGACATCTTAAGCTGTGATCAGGCAGGGTAAAAGGGGCAGCCCCTGGGTGACTTTGAGTCTTAAGGGACAGAAGGAAAATATCAAAAAATGCTTTACTGTGCCCTGTAGACTTTATTTGTTTGCCACTTTCCCAGACATAAAATCAGCATTCTTGGGGTGAGTCAGTGTTTGAGCTGGATTTGGTGGAATGCTATGGAGACCTTCTCTATTAAGGATGCACACAAATTTATTTATTTATTTTGCATTTGATTCGTATAGAATTGAATGTAAGGAAATTTGCATTCATTTGAATAGATTCCCTTTGAATGTGGTAGGATTGTATTTGATACAAATGCATTTGTATACATTCGTATGAATACCCGATACAGACACAAATGTATCCTATACGTATCCCATATGTATTAAATTTGTTGAATTTTTAAGGTGTTTTTAAATGTGCATCCTGTTTTAATCTGTATCTTGTTTTAATTTGTATCCTGTTGTAATCTGTTGTTACCCGCCCAGAGACCTTCGGGTATGGGGCGGGATAGAAATGTAAATAAATAAATAAATAGGTATCCTGCAACCTATCTGCTCTGAAAGTATCAAATCCACTCTCAATCCACATCGAATGAACTCTGGATCCATTGCAGATGTGACTGCCACAGCTGCTTGCCCACCTCCCCAGGTCCACAGTTTGTATGAATGTTCCGAAACATTCGTATAAATAAGAATGTCAGTGTATGAATGTCATAACTTTCTATTCATATACAAATGTCTGAATGTCTGAACCTGTTTGGTCTAGTGGTTAGGGAGCCAGACTCTTATTTGGGAATACTGGATTCAATTCCGCCCTCCTCCACGAAACCAGCTGAGGGGACTTGGGCTAGTCACAGCTCTCTTCTGAGCTCTGACAGCCCCACCTACCTCACAGGGGTGTCTGTTATGGGGAGAAGAACAGAAGGTTTGTCAGTCCCTTTGAGTCTCCTTAAATGGGTGAGAAAAGCAGGGTAGAAAAGCCAACTCTTCTTCTTCTTCTTCTTCATTATTATTATTATTATTATTATTACCCCCTGGAAAAGAGAGAAATCTGAAGCCTCTGCACCCCCCTCTTTCCAATCTTCTGACAGAAAGAGCCTTGGCTTTACTGCCAAAGTAAAGGATCACTTCGGCAGTAAAGCCAAGCCTCTTTCTGTCAGCAGATCGGAAAGAGCGGGTGTCGAGGCTTCAGATTTCTCTCTTTCCCAGGGAGGCAACCTTATTGTCAGCTGACAGGACAGAGGCTTGGCTTTAAAACTCAAACCTCTTTCCTGTCAGCTGAGATCGTGAAGTCCGGCACCGTTCTCATGTGTAGTCTCGGCTCACTTGGCAATGCGTGTCGGGACCCCAAACCGTGCCGAGACTTGTTTTTTTCAGGTACCAGATTTGGTCCTGGTCTAGCACAGTTTGGGGTGATTTGGTCCATTCTGCAGACCAAATCTAAAACGCATGGGGACGCCCCTTGCCAAGACCACATTCAATACCCGACCAAATGTGCATGGGGACACACCCTAAGAATGCCCTAATCCTGGTCCCCACAGGGAGGTTGATATGGGAAAAGGTGTTCCTTTAGATATTTGTTTTTTCCAAGGCTTATATAATGTACAAAGAGAGATAAAAACATGAAAGTAAAACTGGAAATTGCCGAAGATTTCAAGGAGAAGATAAAAGGAAGAAGACTTGAGTTGAAAAGCCCCAAATAAGTGTAAATTAATACCATTACCATCCCATCTTCACGGTGCCTTTCATCTCAAGCTCTAGAAAGTTGTCCTTTAATAATTAAGACACAAAGCAGCCTCACAGATTTGAAAAAGGCGAGGTATAACTTTGCGGTGAACAAACGCTTCTAAGCAATTTGCAGGTTCCTGAAGACCTTGGTTGTGACAGCCGGAAAAGCTTGTATGAGTAATGACTGGTTTTGGTCTGACTGTAAGGCCCTGTCCCCATGCAATTGAAAGTCTGCTGGAACTCTTCTTTTGCCTCTGAGCGGCCCCATTCCGGGCTTTACAAGGCGCTTAGGGAGCTTAGGAAAGTGAGACACCCGCGATAAAATACGTGCACTTTAAAGAAGAGTTCCAGCGCTCTTTCGGCGAATCGTGGGTTTTGCTCGCTATATCTGCCTTGAGGACACTCCGTGGCAAAAGGGGCGGGGATTGCTTGCCTGCACACACAGCCAAAAAGCATTCACACATCTGAGAAATGCAGCAGGTTCACTTCCTTTCCTTTGTAAAAAGAGCCAGAATTGCTCAGAATTGCAACATTGTTATCAAGTGATCTGTGAAAGCCTTAAAAGAGAATGAGCGAAGGATCACGCTGCCGATGGCTGCAGCTGCTGACTTTGCCGGGGCAGAAAGCCTTTTCTAACAGAGAACTGAGTGAAAGTAAGTGCTGAAAGTGAATGAATGAGCAATCATCTGCCTTTGTTAGGGGCGGGAAGCCGTTTCAGGAGACGGGATCTGGCTATTTTTCCTTTTAACAAGAGAGGGGGTGGGGGAAAAAGATGCCCGGAAAGAGAAGACGGCTACCATGGGGACGGAAAGTCCATTTAGATCGCGGCTACCATGGGGACGCTTATTCCGGAAGTGGAGGGAACTTTTAAAGTCAGCTATAACAGAGTGACGGCAGAGGAAGCCGAGAGGGGCTAATAAGTCTTTTGGGGACAGGGCCTAAGTTATATTTACAAACAGGCATTTACTGAATGGTGGTAAAAATAGGAGAATAATTGTTCCAAAGATATGTGTTCAGTTCAATGAGAAACACTGTGTGCTCCATTCCTAGGTGGGTGAGAAGAATAGAGATCCAATCATAAGAACATAAGAGGAGCCCTGTTGGATCAGGCCACAACTCATCTAGTCCAGCATTCTGTCCCATGCAGTGGCCCACCAATTGTTTATGGGATTTCAAGCAGAAGATGAGGGCAAAACCTTCACCTGCTCTCAAATCCCAGGAAATGGCCTTTGGAACTATACTGCCTGTCTTCCCATCAAGAAGGATGTACATTCGTTCATTCTAGTAACCCTTGATACAGGTTTTAGGTGTTTGAAGGGGTTGAACTGAACCAAAGACCCTGATGTTTGAAGAAAACAGTTCATATTCAAACTGAACTGTTGCCTGTTTGGTTAGTTTTAAACCAAACACAGGCAAAAACTTTGTGAACCTGGCATCATTGTTTGATTTGTTCAGTTTGAGAGTGAACTGTTTGATCAAAGAGACGGTTGTTTGATTTCCTACTGGTTTGAAAACAAGAAATACTATTTTTTTTCCACTGAAAATAACCATTTTCAAGGGTCAAAACGCACTGAACACAAACTGTTCAATTGAATAGATCACATCCACTAGAGGGCGAGTGGTTTGGTTCAAAGTTCTGGATATTCAAACAACATAATGAAGCTGATGGGTAGGAGAGTTGGATCTGGAAGCATTTCTTCACCCAGAGGGTCATTGGTTTATGGAATTTGCTGCCAGAAGAGGTGGTAACAGCTACCAGTCTAGATGGTTTTAAGGTAGGTTTAGACACATTTATGGATGACAGATGTATCAATGGCTACTAGAATGAATGCCTAGGTACATCTTTCAGGCTGGGGGACAAGCAGGATGCTTCTAAGGCCATTTGCTGGGATTCAAGAGCAGGAAAAGGTTTGTCTTTGTCTCTGCTTGAGATGTCCATGAGCATTTGGTGGGCCACTGTGTGTGACAGGATGCTGGATTAGATGGGCTGTGGCCTGGTCCAGCAGGGCTCTTCTTATGTTCTAATGTGTGGTTCAATGTGAACATTCATGAACTTCTTGGTTCGCTGCGAACCACAAACTAACCAAAACATTTTGGCACATTTCTCCTGCCGAAGGAGTGAATTTCTTCTCTGGCTCAGGTTAATATCCAAGGCAGAAAAGAACCCAGAGATCATAAGATTCAATGAATATATTGACTTTATTGTTCACCCAACAGGTCACGACAAAAATAATCCAGTAGAACTCAGTGGGATTTAATTTCAGGCATGACTGTATGGCAACAAGCTACAAGTTCAAAGTAATTCCACTGAAACTTGTTTGTCGAAGATAGCAGAAAAAGTGGGCTGCTGTCTTGAACATCCCAACATTGGTTATGTGAAACACGTTCAGTCAGCTTGTCTTAGCAGCGTTCCAGCCAACGCCCCATTTTATACAGCAAGTGACTCATGACAGACAGAATAATATATCTGAGCATATTGTAATCACTGCACAAGAACAAAAAATGTCCATTCACAATGTGATGGGTGGTGAAGGAGGAGGGACAATATCATGTCCCTTTCTGACTCAGATAGTGACAAGCCCTATGACTTGGGATGTACATGAATATTCAAAACATTCAAAATTTGATTGAATTCATTCAAATTTGGACATTCGCATTCAAATAGAATATCTATAAATTCAAATTTAAACATTCAAACGAGTTTCAAATTTTTGAATAATTTATACGAATCATTCAGACACTTCCTGTGCTCACTGCGAGGCCCCCAGGGTTGTAACCAATCATCGCTGTGGTTTTCAGAACTGTAGCCAAGATCGAGGTAGTCATAAGCTGCCTCCAACCAGATTTCCCAGAGCCAAGATTCAGGTTGCAGAGCGCGAACGGCAACAGAAAAGTTGCTTTCAGTCACACTGCCTGGTCTTTGCTGCCCCATGGGTCAGAATGGCTGACCAATATGGTGACTTTTTATTCCTGCTAAGATTGCCTGGTGACATTTACTTTGTCTGTATTTACAAAGTAGCAGAGAGACCTTTTGCTTTTACTTTTTTAAAAAAGCAAAGGACAACCCTGTTCTGGAGTTTTTAAACTTGTCAGGAGCTTGGAAGACAATTTTTCATCAACTTATGTGGCCTATCAGATTTTTGTATCTCTAGGCCTGTTTGCACTTCACCCTGGTGAGGTGAAGATGAAGTTCTTATGTTCTTATGGTGTTTGCATGTTCTCCATAGACTGATATTGGGCCCCCCAGTCCACTGCTTTGTCTAATGTGGATGACACAGTCAATGGAGGGTCAGGGTCAGCTGTGTTCCACACCAATCTGTGGATAGCATGACCCTAGATTCCATTGTAGGCTGTGATAAAGGTAGTGCAGAGAGGCCCTGTGTTATCTGGTAACTGAGATTCACCCTGGAAAGTCCCAGTTACTTGTCTCAATTACTTGAAATTTGTAGGTTAGGTGTGTGTTACAGATGTGCACAAATGCATTTTTGCACACATCCAATTCACAATGAATTGAATGTTAGAAACTCTGTATTCGTTCAAATAGATCCCCTTTGAATGTGGTAGGATTCTATTTTGTACGAATGTATTCATATACATATCTCATAACCTATCCACTCTGAAAGTGTCAAATCTGACCTGAATCCACTTTTAATATGCTTTCGATCTGTGCTGAATGCACTCTGGATTGATTGCAGATGTGATTGGCACAGGTGCTTTCACACTTCCCAAGTTTAAAGAATGTCCAAACTAGTTGTGCAAATGTATTCGTACAAACAAATAGAAAAGGTAGATAGAGAAATTTTTTTTTCTCTATCACACAATACTAGAACCAGGGGGTATCTATGAAGCTGATGGGTAGGAGAGTCAGATCCGACAAAGGGATGTATTTCTTCATCCAGAGGGTTATTGGTTTATGGAATGTGCTGCCAGAAGAGGTGGTGACAGCTACCATTCTAGATGGCTTTAAGGTAGGGTTAGACAAATGTATGGACGACAGATGTATCAATGACTACTAGAATGAATGCCTAAGTGCATCTTTCAGGCTGGGGTGTGGGGAACTGGGGCACTTCTAAGGCCATTTGCTGGGATTCTAGAGCAGGAATAGGTTTGTCCTTGTCTCTGTTTGAGATGCCCATGAGCATTTGGTGGGCCACTGTGTGCGACAGGATGCTGGACTAGATGGGCTGTGGCCTGATCCAGCAGGGCTTCTCTTATGTTCTTATGTTAAAAGTTAATGTATGGACATCATAACATTAGACTCGTGTACAAATGTCCAAATTCATATAACTGATTAATTTTATGAATATTTGTGCATATCCCGTGTCTGTGTGTCTGTCTGTGTAGTACCTGAGGATGTCCTAAACTGACATAGCTATAGGATTAAGGTCCTTTTTAGAACAGCTGTCATGCTAATTCATCCCTGATATCCCGGTAAAGAACAATGAACATGATCCACATTTTACACTTTCTGCTTTCACTTTAGTAATGAGTTTTTCTGAATCCTGTTTGCTTTCTGCCGACAGAGTGATATTGCTTTCTGTTAATGCTTTGACCTCCAGTTTGAATTCCATCTGGTCTCTTTTTCACTCTTTTGATTGCTCTTTCGCCGTATAAGTCAAAAAGATGCAAGGAGAATAGGAATTCATGGCTGTTTCAGCTCCTACACGGTGGCATGATGGACGCTTCCCAGTTTGATCCAGAGACCCTTGGGCTGCTGGTAGATCAGAGGCCCATTTACACTATGGCCTCTAGTGAACAATTAGCAAACTTCTAGTGAAGAGAATTTGCACTTTGAGGAGGCTGCTACAGCCTCCAAGCGTGCCCTGCCTCACCAGAAGTTCACTAATTGTTTATTAGGTTTGGAGCATGAAATTGTGCTCCACACCTTAACCAATGTTTACCAGGAACATATCTGGAGTGTACAGTGGTGCAACCATGTGCACCTCTCCCGGTGCTCCAGGGTCATCTGAGCTGCCATGCAAGTGTGCTGCCATCTCGGATGACCATAGGCGTGATTGCACATGCGCAGAGTGTCATCATGGCAATGGTACTGAAGCGCATGCAGTCGCGGAGGGCACCACAGCCAAAATGGCAGCACTCAGAGGAAGACCAGACCTGTGACCAAATCAGGTAAGTATTCAATCACTGGGGGGGGGGGCTGTTAAAAGTTGACTAGCACTCCAAGTGCAAGCGCTTGTCAACATTGGTTAATCACACTCCTTTTCCATCCAGCAGATGGGAACGTAGTGCAAAAATGCCCAAGTATCTTGGCCGAGGTAGTCATCTTAGTTGCCTAGACCAGGCCATATTGCATCCAATGAAGATTTTGGATGATAGCAGAGGGTGGGGCTTCTCTAATCCCCACTGGTGTGCAGAAGAGAGAGGTCCAGCCCTACACTGGTCCAGACTACAAGCAACAGTACCTACAGGCATGAGGAAAGCTGTGAATTCCCTTCACAGCCACTTTCTGTCTGAAGGGCTGGACAATGGGAAGCTACAGAGGTTATGCACTTTTCCAGTCCAGCGGATGGGAAGTCGTTTGCAAAAAGACGCAAAATCTGGAGAGGTTCTGCCATGGTTAACACCAGTTATTTCCAGCATTCAGAAGAGAGGCTCCCAGTACACTTGATGCTCTGGTATGCTGGCTAGTGCAGAATCACCCTAAAATTCAACTTATATTTATAGAAATGACAGTACCCCTAAATAGGGATGTGCACAGATGGTTTTTTTGCATTTGATTTGCATTCATTCCAATAGATCCAATATTCGATATGTATCCGATACAAACACATCCGTATCTGATACTGATCCAATATGGATCCATGTGTATCTGGTACGTTTCCATACATATCTGATATGTATCTATACGTATCTGATAAGTATCCAATATGTATCCCATAACATATATGCTCTGAAACCATCAAATCCACCCTGGATCCGACCTCCCCATTTCACAAATGCTCCAAAGCATTTATATGAACGCTCCAGAACATTCTTATGGATACGAATGTCAGTGTACAAATGTCATAACATTAGATTTGTATACAAATGTCAGAATTTGTACAAATTCATAGGGATATTGAATGTTATGAATATTCATGCAGATCCCTTAGATGTTACTGAAAAAAGGAGCAGACTTACAAGAATACAGTCGGGCCCCGTATCCCAAGGGCGGTTGCCACTAATAATAATAATAATAATAATATTTATTTGTATACCGCCCTATGGCAAACCAATCCGGGCGGTTAACAGTAAAATGTAAAATATAACAATTAAAAACACCTTATCCCTCCCCCCCTTAAGACGGTATTAAACAGTATAACATATTAAAACATAATATCAATGCATAAAACATATAAAAACTAAAAACCCTGATGTCCCTCTACTGATCCTCAACCATCACTAAGATGGGGCCACGGGAGGAATCAGGGAATCTGAGCCGGGATGGTTAATCTGGGCGCTGGGGTGTGCGAACATCCAGCGCCACGAGGGAAGTAGAAAATTGCAATGAAAGTAAATGGAAAATTGCTCCACCAATCAGCTTGCCCTTGTTTGAAGTGAAAGCAGAAGCCAAAGGAGATTGCTTGCAGTCTGTTCACTGAAACTCTGTGTTACACAAGCAAGGTGATCGGTGGAAACTTAGCACAACCTCCTTCCTTCTCCCTTGCTTGCATGGCCTGGTGCTGCAGAGGCCATTTTTCAGTTGAGGCTGCATGAGAGAACTAGGGGTGAAGTGGGGTGAAGAACCAGGGCTCTGCACTTGACAATCATTCTGCTCTCCCCACAGCAGAATGCCTTGGGGGTAGGTAGGTCTGTGATGGAAGAAGCAATGACTAGTCTAAGCCCCCCCACCCTGGTTGGCTTCATTGCATAAGAAGAGAAGAAGAGCTGGCTTTTCTACTCTGCTTATCTCTCTCATTTTAAAGGGACTCAAAGCAGTCCCATGATATCACCAGCCCCCCTTCCCCCATTGCCTGTGAACACCCATCCTTGAAGTCCACCAGCCACCACTGCAGTGCATCCACTGATTCAGTAGCCACAGTTTCAGTTAACCACGGTTACCGGATCAGCTCCACCCCAACCCCTGCAGGTGCCATAAGGAGAAAGCATCTGGAATCAGGCTGCCTATTTCAGCCTCTGTAAAGCATTGGAATAGGAGCATGATGCCACTGGAACCTGTCCCAAAATGGAAGGGAGAACATGGGCGGTGGGCAGGAGGTGTCTGGTAGTGTCACATGCCTATTCCAACACCCTCCAGAGGCCATAATAGGCATTCCGGAGGCCAGAAAAGGTTCCAGGGTTGCACGATCCTAGAACCAGAAGGCCTGTTCACGATTATCTGCTGTTTTGGGTAACCATGGTAGGAACCTGTGTCAAGGCTAAAAAGCCAGTGGAAGGAAAATGTAGTGATGTGTGCAAAAGAAGTAGAATAGATAACCAGGAGTTAACTTAGTATTTAGTCAGGAGACTCCTGGAATTGCATCATAAGGTGAGGTGTGCAAACACATCACCAGCTCTCCTAAGACTGATGACAACATCACAGGGATTGTGCAAGAGTTGTGTAAGACTGTGTAACACTTGCGAAATGCCAGGATATGACACTCCAACTCAGATAGTGGGAAGGTATAAAACTGGGCACGGCTGTGCCTTTGTTTTGCCTTGCCTAGCTGGTCGAGACAGAAGGAGAATGTAACTTGCTATGCAATAAACCTCTTCGGAGAATTTACGGCGTCCCTGACTCCTTGTTTACACTGGCGAAGGGGGAGAAGGAGGGGCCAAGCCTCAGCAGGATCGGAGATCCAGATCGGGAAGCCAGGCCCTTCAGCACCTTGGACAGCGACAGCTGAAGCTGACAGCCTTGGAGCCAAGACACAGAGAGGGGAATTGCTTTTCCGGGAAAGCAGGAAAGCAGGACTTTGTGTTTCCAGCACGAACCAAGGCGCGACTCTGCGAATGGAATTGGAATGCTGATGGAGATTTATTACCACAGGGGGGGCAACCAGTTACCCCCTGACAAGGGTTATGGCAGCCCAGAGCGTTAACCCCGCGCGTGCTGGAAAGTTCAACTGACTGTGAGTGCCGAAAGGCTGAGTGAAAAGAGAATCGGACGGCTGTCTGATTGTCTGTTTTGTGTGTCTGTTCTTTGTCACGTTTGACAGAAGAAGGAGAGAGGAAAGTGCACTGCTTGAGAGGTGGAAGCTGCACGTTTTCTGACACTGGATGAGACGAACTTTTCTGTATGGTGTGTTTACACTGAAGCGGCGCTTACCAGAGAACGAGTCTGGAGATTGTGGCAGATTTGCAAGTTGCAACATGGGGAGTCGAAAGCCCCCCAGTGCAAAAGACATTTGTCCTGTTAGAAAGTTTGACTGATGAGTTTGAAAATATCCTGTGTTGACCAGAGGCAGCTGGCTGCAAAGATGGTGGCATCACGAGTCTTGGAGGAAAGCCAGCGTAAGGACTACGAGGCAAAACTCCAGAGACAGGAAACAGGGGTGACTCAAACCCACTCAATCGAGACTTTCAATGATTTTGAGTCTGAGAAAGCATTTGTGTCCAGAGAGAGGAAATGCTTCCACGGTGGTGGAAAGGATCATCTCATGAAGGACTGGAGAAAGTTGGCTGAGGAAAGAGCCAAGAAGAAGGAACCCAGGTGTGCTGCAAGCAACAGAGGGGTTGTAAAGAACTGTGAGTCTATAGCCTGTGTGGCTGCAAGCCCTAGTTGGGTGTTGGACTTGGGGGCAAGTTTTCACATGGCCAATTGTGAAAAGCTCCTGAGAGAGAAGATGCCTCCTAATGCAAAAGGTGCATCGGGGGGGCAAGGATCTGCAGTAGGAACTGAAAAAATACCATATTTTGGAAAGGATTTTTCAAATGTATTGTGTGTTTCTGGATTGCAAGACTGTTTAATCAGGGAATCTGAGCTAACAAACAGTAATTATGCTTTGTGTTTCAAGGGGAATGATTGTACTGTTAGCATAAATGATGGAATTTGTGCTAGGGCAGTCAAGGGAAACAAAGTGTATGTGATGACCTACGGGCTTGAATGCGCGCTAGCTGATAATGTGCTGTTGCACTTAAACTGCGCCCATTATTACCAGAAAGTCATGGGGCATGTAAGCTTCACAAGTGTGAGGAAACTAGTGGGAGTGTGTCCAAAATTTCAGCTGAAAATTTGTTCAAACCGTTGGGATTGTTCAGTTCGCAAGGTAAAGCCTGAGGTTTGTCCTGTGGCCAAGTTTAGCCAACGCACAACAGAAAGATTGTTTCGGACTGTGCAGGCAAATTTGGCTGGCCCTTTAGCAAAGACTGTGGGCAAGAATCAGTATTTTATAGCCATTGTGGATCAACATGCAAAGTATCTGTATATGATACTAATGGCAGAAAGAAAAACAACACAGAAAAGGTGGGGAGGGGCAATATTGACTGTTAATCATGTTGCTAACCGTGTTTGGAATTCTTTTGTAAAGGAAATGCTTTATCATATGCTGTATGGTAGACCATCAAACCTTAAATGTATAAGAGGTTGTGGGCAATATGCAAATGTATATAATGTATATGTACCTGCAAATTTCTGGAAAAGGTTAATGTTTGTGGAGTATTCTGGTAACAGCTATAGATTTTGTTCAAGTCATGGAAAAATCTTACTGTCCAGGAGTGCCAACTTTGAGAGACATTCCAGCTGGAAAAGACTCCACATTAATAAGGAGGTTTTTCTCAAGCTAGGGCAGAGTGCCACAGATGCTGGAAATGGAGGGGCACTAAAGCAAGAAGGTTCTACAGATAGTGAGACTAACACATCTGCAGATGAACAAACACAAACACAGCCTAGGTCAGATAGTGGAGATGGAAAAGGAAGGACAAAGGTAATCCTACCAAGGAGAACTCAGAGAGTTAGAGAGCCCCCAGATTGGTTTGTAACACAGACTGCAAACACTTGCATAGTGATAGCAGGAGGCAAGTGGGTATTCAAGAGGCAGGAAATGCCAGATGAAACCCAGAAACACGGGGATAGAGACAGCAGAAAGGTGAAGGATCCTAAGGTACCTAAAGAGGACCAAGGAAAGAGAGTTAGTAATCCAGGACAAGAGCTGGAGTGCTGTGTGGCATAGTTCAAATATTATAGCTGCACACATCAATACATTTTGGAGGGGATTGTCAAGGCTAAAAAGCCAGTGGAAGGAAAATGTAGTGATGTGTGCAAAAGAAGTAGAATAGATAACCAGGAGTTAACTTAGTATTTAGTCAGGAGACTCCTGGAATTGCATCATAAGGTGAGGTGTGCAAACACATCACCAGCTCTCCTAAGACTGATGACAACATCACAGGGATTGTGCAAGAGTTGTGTAAGACTGTGTAACACTTGCGAAATGCCAGGATATGACACTCCAACTCAGATAGTGGGAAGGTATAAAACTGGGCACGGCTGTGCCTTTGTTTTGCCTTGCCTAGCTGGTCGAGACAGAAGGAGAATGTAACTTGCTATGCAATAAACCTCTTCGGAGAATTTACGGCGTCCCTGACTCCTTGTTTACACTGGCGAAGGGGGAGAAGGAGGGGCCAAGCCTCAGCAGGATCGGAGATCCAGATCGGGAAGCCAGGCCCTTCAGCACCTTGGACAGCGACAGCTGAAGCTGACAGCCTTGGAGCCAAGACACAGAGAGGGGAATTGCTTTTCCGGGAAAGCAGGAAAGCAGGACTTTGTGTTTCCAGCACGAACCAAGGCGCGACTCTGCGAATGGAATTGGAATGCTGATGGAGATTTATTACCACAGGGGGGGCAACCAGTTACCCCCTGACAACCTGAACGTATCCCCAATGGATACAGCGGTCTGACTGTATCTAAATAGAAAAGAGATAGATGGGTAGGAGAGTTGGATCCAACAAGGGGAAGTATTTCTTCACCCAGAGGGTCATGAGATTATGGGATGTGCTGCCGGAAGAGGTGGTGACAGCTACCAGTCTAGATGGCTTTAAGGTAGGGTTAGACAAATTTATGGATGACAAATGTATCAATGGCTACTAGAATGAATGTCTGGGTGCATCTTTCAGGCTGGGGGGGGGGGAAGTGGGGCACTTCTAAGGCCATGTGCTGGGATTCAAGAGCAGGGAAAGGTTTGTCCTTGTCTCTGCTTGAGATGCCCATGGGCAACTGGTGGGCCACCATGTGCAACAGGATGCTGGACTAGATGGGCTGTGGCCTGATCCAGCAGGGTTCCTCTTATGTTCTTATGTTAAGTGCAACAGTTTAAATGTACCTCTGCGCACTAAAATTATAATCCTAAAATATCTTCAGGACAATCTCTCCACTAGTGTAGCAGTGCAGGAAATCAGCAAATGCCTCTTGAGGAAATAAAAGCGGCAAAAACACCAGACTGCAGCCATCTTCTAGAAACCTAGATAAAGTATCTCCAGCAAATGCTTCCCTAATACTGCAGAAAGGCAAAATGTCAACAATATCTCTTAATGGAATGAAGGTAGAAAGCATCAACTGAAAGCCATTTTCTGAGGACATAAATAACAGAGTATCTACAGTAACGCTAATCTGAAGGAGAAGTATTGTTTTGGCATAGGCAATAAATGCAGTTCAACAGTCTTCTTCAGTGGCCATTTGCAGAAAAAGCAATAAAGCCAGGATACCAATGGAACCCAAATGTAGAAATCAATAAACATGGATAGTCCTGTCATGCATTCCTGTGCTTTTGTTATTTATATAAGGACATTTTAAATTGAATTTTGTTTGTCTCTTTCTGCTTCTTGGGGGCTCTGTGAGCCAGATGAGTCTAGTGGTTAAGGCGCCGGACTCTTAACTGGGAAAAACTGAGTGATTCTGCACTCTTTCTCCACAAAGCCAGCTGGGTGACCTTGGGCTAGTCACAGCATTCTTCTGAGCTTTCACAGCCCCACCTACCTCACAGGGTATTCTGTTGTCGGGAGAAGAATAGAAAAGCTTTGTCAGCAGCTTTAAATGGGTGAGAAAAGCAGGTTAGAATAGCCAACTCTTCTTCTCCTTCTCCTCGATTTATTTCTAAGTAGACCTACCAATTACACGTCTGTATGTCCCTTGAATTCCTGTTCAGATGGCCCAATGGAAAGGAAGACATTTTAAGGACACAAGGACATGGAGGGACTATTTTCACTCTCCTCTTTGGAGCTGCCCAAGCCATTCCAGGGGAGGAGCATCTGCATGCTGTATCACCACCACCGTCCTAGAGAAATCGGAGCTCATTACAGCTACCTCAGTTGTCACAAGGTGTGGACCAGTAAAATCTTATCCACTGCCTGAGTGGGAGCAGCGAATGAGCATCTATCTATCTATCTATCTATCTATCTATCTATCTATCTATCTATCTATCTATCTATCTATCTATCTATCTATCCATCCATCCATCCATCCATCCATCCATCCATCCATCCATCCATCCATCCATCCATCCATCCATCCATCCATCCATCTACCATCTATCCATCTATCATCTATCATCTATCTGTCTGTCTGTCTGTGTTTATATCCCATCCTTCACTAAATGGTTCTAGGGTGGGTTACAATAAGAATAAAATATATCAAATATTAAAACATAATTAAAAATATCTTGAGGAAGCTATTTAAACAGTAAAAGCCTAGGTGGCGAGATACGTTTTCATCAAATGCCCAAAACTATACAGCGTAGGTGCCTGACGAACCTCAAGAGGAAGTCTGTTCCAGAGTCTAGGGGCCACCACAGAAAAGACCCTCTTGCATGTCCCTATGCCTCATAGCTCTGCAAGAGAAGGAACTCAAGAAGGCCTTCTCCTTGAGATTTCAGTGGAGGGGCAGGTCTATATGGGAGAAGGTGTTCCTTCAGTTACCCAGGGCCCAGGCCATTTCCACCCTTTTTCTGTGAGTGGCAACCAAATTGCCATGACAACGCCTTGGCATGCACCAGATATAGGGATATACAAGATTCCCCCCCCCCCGTTCACATCACATTGAAACAACTTGGACAGAAGTTTGCACTTTGAATGTGCTAGGCTTCGAATTTGCTTTGAACCCCTGGTGCAACCGGTTGCACCACCAAATCTGTTCTGAATCTGCTCCAAATCTGCTCTGAGGCTTTGAAAAAGGCACAAAACCTTTCACGTTGCATGGGAAGGTCAGTCTTTGAATATAGCCAAGATTCAATTCGATCATGAAGGTGATTAACATTTTTCACCCCTCCCTAATCAGATGTTGCCGCAGGCTTCGCTGTGGCCATTTGGCCTTCCTGGGCCTCTAAGAACTGGCCATTAGGAATGTGCACAATTATTCAAAACATGTGAAATTTGATTGGATTTGTTAAAATTCAGACATTCAAATTCGAATCGAATGTCTCTACATTTGAATTTAAACATTTGAACGAATTTAGAATCTTTCAAATCACTCGTAGGAATTCGTACAAATGTGTTCGATTTTGAATAGAATGTGAATACATTCAAATTTTAAACATTCAGGTCAATTTGAATCATCAGATATTTGATTCAAATGGAATCGAATGCCAAAAATTGCATTCATCTGGTGGTCTGGTTGGGGGCTGCTCCAGTATTTGAAATGTGGATTCCTCCCTCTGGGCCTGATCTTCACCGCAGCGGCATGCTCCTAGAATCAGTTAATGCATTTTTATTGCAATATAGATTATATGTCCCATTACTTCCTCAGCCTCTTTGCACAAGAAGGATTTGTTGTTACGTAGTTTTCCAATATTCATAATATTAATGGATGTTATCATTTCCAAGACGCTTTGGGGGAGGCTTTTGTTTTTGGCTGCAGTATTATCTGTATTAGGTAAATTGGACAGCAGGATTCTATCTATGAGCCTGTTCAGTTTTGTGGTTAGAGTGCTGCACTCATTTCTCGCAGTCATGGGGTTGATTCTGCACTTCTCCACGAAGCAAGCATGGTGGCCTTGGGCTAATCACAGCTCTCTATCTGAGCTCTCACAGCCTCACCTGCTTCATAGGGTGTCTGTTGTGGGAGAAGAACAGAAGGTTTATCTGCTGCTTTGAGTCCCCTTAACAGGATGAGAAAAGCCAACTCCTCCTGGTGAGGCTAGAGATAGATTCAGTGCCCCAAAGTGCAGACACTGGAAATATCCCCCATCTTTGATTCATTGGGAGGTTTCCCTGGGGAATTGAGGTGCAAAATCGCCCTGTCTCTTCTATCTTGGATGTAGCATCTGTCCATGCCTCCCTTCTTGAGGACTACCAGAGGTGCATTTCAGCAGCAGTGCCATAGGGTGACATCAAAAGCATGCCTCGGAGTCCCCAAAACTAGGAACTTTTGTTCTTAGCCACTGATCAGGCAACGATTTGCTGCCCTGCAGGTAAGATTTTCATTGAAATCTTAGGGAACTCACTGACCAGTAACTAGGGCTGTGCAGAAATGCTTGAAACATTCAAAATTTGATTGAAATCATTCAGATTTGGACATTTGAATGTGAAACAAATGCCTGTGAATTCAAATTCAGACATTCAAACCAATTTTGAAGTTTTTAATCTATTCGCACAAATTATCCGGACATTTGTGTGGGTACGGATACGTACATGATGCCTACTTGCCTGCACGCATCTTTCCCACATCTGTACTCATTTGTACGGATAGATACAGGACGAAAATGGGATGCATATGGAATGAATACGGGATGCGTATGGATGTGTAAGGGCACATACGAATGTTGTTGACGTTCATATTTGCAAACTGGAGTTGAAAATTCCCACGAATAGATTCGAATGTATTCGATTTGAATTGAATGTGAATACATTCAAATATATTCGATTCAAATTGATTTGAATTTTCAGCTATTTGATTCGAATCAAATCGAATCTCAAAAATTGCATTCGTGCACACCCCTACCAGCAACCATCTCTTTTCTGATAACAGCCACTGGAGAGTGCTACCTCTACGCGAATATAAGTTAGCAAAGTGCCACTTAGCAACTTAGCCCCATAATCGCATCAGTTACACCATCTCTATACAAAAGTCAACAGTGAACAGCAATTGTTCTTTCCAGCTGACTGCTCAAAGGACATCTTATCCTATAATACCTTCTTCACCTTGATCCTTTGTTGAAATGTGATTCCGTTAAATGAGAAACTAAATCCACGGGGCCCGCTGGTAGGATAGGTATTCATCACTTATATCAATTATTAATTATCCCTATTATTCTTTGGGGAAAGAAAGGAAACGTAACTGGAAAGAATGACATATGATAAAAGCTGGAATTAAAAATGAAATGAACAAATGAACATATATTAAGTTAGACACAAAAAGCAATAGCATTAAGCATAAGAACATAAGAGGAGCCCTGCTGGATCAGGCCACAGCCCATCTAGTCCAGCATCCTGTATCACATGCTGGCTGGCCAGTTGCTCCTGAGCATCTCAAGCAGAAGTCAAAGGCAAAACCTTCACCGGCTCTTGAATCCTCGCAAGGGTTAGGGGTTCTCTTCGGAGCCTGTGCTAATCTCTGAAGGCAACTTTGGAGGGACTTGGGAGGGACTCTGAAGTATTGAGATTGGGGCAACCCCCCATGGGTACCTCCCTGAGCCTCCGCTAGACCCCATTGCCCAATTGTAATGGAAACAGGCTCCCTATAATCCAGATTTGATGGCTGGAGGCCCCATTGTAGACCCCTCTAATGGGGTCTACAGGAAATCCGGGTTCTAGGTCCTGAAGGACCCATATGATCCGGATTTCCCTAGCTGTGGTGGAAACAAATGTGGCTCTAACGGGGTCTGTAGTGGAAATGGGGTCATTATTATTATTATTATTATAGTTTATTTATAAAGCACTGTTCATGTACTCAGCGCTGTACTCATCCTGCTCTGAGTCTAATGGGCCCTTAATGGGTCCTTCAATGGATACTTAGTGCTAGTGGGAAAACACCCTAAAATGGCTTTCTTATATGAGTTCGAATATCTGTGCACGTCTCTACTTAAGATCTGCAGTAGGGCTCTCTTTGCTGTTCAACCCCACATAGAAATTAAAGGCTTGGGCTACGCACGAGGGTCTTATCATAAATAGCTCCCAGACATTGGAATAACTTTTCCCACCAAAAATAAAACAGATTATCAGGTTCTCCAAACCCTTTATTTTAAACATACTGGTTTGAAAATAGGAAAATATTAATGCATGGAAACATGTGAGGACCTTATAATGAGGTGCTCTTTTATTTTTTTAAAAATCCATTTGAGATGACATTTTACAGCAAAAATGGAAATCTATGAAGTTTAATTGGTAACCAGTCAACCCATTTATTAATTTAACTTTTAAAATCTGTGAGATATCAACTGTGAAACATGAACAGATTTTGGGACCCTTAGGTTAGAAACCTCAGGTCTGGTTTTTCTTTATTCATACGAATTCAGATTTTTAAATATTTGATTCATTATGAATCAAATGTTGACACCAGTGTCCACACCAGTGTATCAAAGGGAGCTCCTAGTGTACTTTTCTGTTCCATACACAGGCTGGGGTAGTATAGAAGCCGCAGTCTAGCTCTGCAGCTGAAATCCAGGGGCCTTGGGAAGCAGAGGGGAGCAGTTGTGAGGCTGCCGAATTCGGGGTAGCAGCTTGAAAGCCACTACGATGGTCAGTCTGTAATCCCTGCTCTCTGAAGTCCACCACATCATTAATGGTGGACTCGATCAGCTGGAGATGGTAAATGATCAGGCTGGAGGCAGCTTTTTATACAGCAATCCCAAGGAGTGTGGGGAAAATGACATCAAAGCAACATCAAAGGAGGTGATTGGAGGAAAACTGCTGTCTTCCGGGTCAGAGGTCCTTCTGATGTCACTTCCTCTGGTAGCAGGAAGAGAAACTGTAAGCCATGGTGTGACGGTTTCAGGGGTACAGGCTGCAAACTGTTTTGCTTTCTGGCCTTGCAGGCTTCTAGCTAGCTGCAATAGCCAGGCTTGGTGCAAACAGCCTTTTGCAAACCCTGGGTTTTGGGGCTGCAAAAAGGGTGGGAAGTCCTGTGCGGGCCCTGCTGCAATGATTGGCTGCAAGTGAAGTTTGGAGGGAAAAGCTGTCCGGGGATCTGAGTGCTGGAGGGGGCTAGTAGGAGGAGTTCCCACCAATCAGGCAAGGGGAACAGGCACCTCTACCAGGAGTTTCCAGCAGCATTTTATGTCAGTAGTTTTCCCCAGGAGGTGACAGCCAATCAGGGCCAAAGGAAAAAAGGTATAAAGGAACACAGATTACAGCAGACTATGTCTTCGTGCTGGAACAAGAGCTGAAGGGAACAGAAGAGAGCTGAACCTGAGGGAGCTGGAACCAGTAGCTGACCACTGGTCTTTCAGAAGGAGGCAATCATGGAGGATTGTAGCTCTGAGGGAGACTTCGCTAGCAACTGACCAGGCTGGATAATTGGGCAAGCAAGGAGGGGCTGTGCCTTGTGATTATCTAGAGCCACGTTCTAGTACCCTGGCTGGGCTTGGGCTGCGGCAGAGCTAGTCAGGAGGGAGGAGGAACGTGTGGAGGCTTGTCTTTTAAAGGGGAACTATTTTCCTGTAGAGAAAAGGGGTAGCCCCCTAACCTTAAGAGACTTAGGATTTAAACCAACAAACTTCCTGAACCTATTTTTCCTTTCTAGTATTGCTTGTGTATAATAATAAACTTGTTTTAGTTTACTGTTGAAACGCTTGCTACCAGTGTTTTGTGTCCACACTGTAGTATTCACTTGGCCATTGCATGAACTCAGCATCCTAACAGGGCCAAGCTACTCCTTGAGAGGGCAGGCACTTACTGGATCGCTGGGCATCGTGACACATGGGTTTGGGATAAGTTGCCTTTTTAACATCAGGCATTTGCAGATACACAAAGCTTGATCCCACCATGGGCTATGACTCAAAGGCCCTGGTCACTGGATTGTTTTAGGTCAAGCTGAGTTGGTCCCCAGGTCTTGTTGTTCACATTAATTTTATTTAAGTCATTTCCTAAGCCGGCCTACACCTCTTAGGCCATCCTAAACTGTAGTCCTGTTTTGACAGGACTGACAGGGACTCAGACTGTCTGGGAACTCCAGTGTGAGCAGGGGGACAGGGTAAAGGAATCTGAACTGTGCTGTGGTGGGTGGGGTCCACTCTTTCCTTCAGCCAATCG
Organism: Aspidoscelis tigris stejnegeri; assembly: GCA_023333525.1. Classification (NCBI taxonomy): domain Eukaryota; kingdom Metazoa; phylum Chordata; class Lepidosauria; order Squamata; family Teiidae; genus Aspidoscelis; species Aspidoscelis tigris. The sequence goes on along the minus strand of JALMGA010000006.1, from coordinate 84,976,774 downwards.
GCACACGGGGAGTTCGTGAGGCACCTCCCCTTCTTCTCCTCAGTTTATGTATTGATTTCTCTATCTAGTTTTTTTTTACACAAATTTATTTTTGTTATTTAAAAAATAATAATTGCAAGAAGAAGAAAAGCACATAAAAAAGGAAGGGGACTAGGATTTTAAAAAACCCACAAACGCACATCGTCGTCTCCCTTGAGTGGCATGAATGGCTTCCAATAGGAAACAAGACGGGTTTGATGTAGCAAAAGTGGAGGAGAACCAAGAGCTCCATGCAGAAATATGTGACCAAGGCGGACCAAGGTGAGGACGGCCTGAGGACCACCTATATTGATCCAGGTATGACCAGCACTGGTACGATCTAAATTCAAACTCATGAATAGGCCATCCTGTGTTGGACTCGTGTGACCAGGACCAAATAGAAGAAGTAGATGTGAACACACCCACAGGTTTGGCCTTGCTACCTCAAAAGCTCTCTGAACTTTACATAAAGAATATTTCAATGTAAAAAGATGGCAATAATTCAAAATTTGATCAAATTCAGTTGAATGCGGACATTCAAATTTGAATAGAATGTCTTCCCATTCGGATTTAAACATTTGAACAAATTTTGAATGTTCCAGAACATTCGTTTGAATGATTCTAATGATTTGAAAGTACAGATACATATGTATCACATACACAACTGTACGAATCTCATACATATCTGTACGCATTTGCACTGATAGTACGGGATGAAAACAGGATGCACATGGAATAAAACGGGATGTGTACGAAATGGGTACAGGTACGTATAACAGATTCAAAACGGATTTTGTTACATTCAGAATTCTAAACATTCAAATTGAATTGAATATTTTGACATTTGATTTGACTCAAATTTGAATGCAAAAAAAAAATGTGCACATCCCTACAACCAATAATAATAATAATAATAATAATAATAATAATAATAATAATAATAATAATAATAATAATAATAATAATAATAATAATAATAATAATAATAATAATAATAATAATAATAATAATAATGAGTTGGCTTTTCTACCCGACTTTTCTCACCCATTTAAGGGGACTCAAAAGCAGCTGACAAACCTTCTGGTTTTCTCCTCACAACAGACACCCTGCGAGGTAGGTGGGGTTGTGAGAGCTCAGAAGAGAACTGTGACTAGCCCAAGGTCACCCAGCTGGCTTCGTGGGGGAGGACGGAATTAAATCTAGTAATCCCAGATAAGAGTCCAGCTTCCTAACCACTAGACCAAACTGGCTCACAAAATATTTTTTTCCCCTGAAATGGAAATAGGAAAATGTATTAAACATGAACAATTTTAGCCAGTGAGCTACTTAGTCTTACCATAAAACATTCCCCCTCATCACGAGTACTGTTCTTGAAAGGAAGCAATGAGCTGGCTTTAGCTTCTTAATTCCCATTTTGCAGGACAGCTGCTGCTTATTACATATACAGCAACTGAAAGTTTTTAATGTCGCATGAGCCCTTTTGCAAATTCATATGGTTAACTCCTCACACTTACTTAATTTAGTAATGAGAATGTAGAAAGAGACTCCGTTGCTGGGAAGACATTCAGAGGTGAAATAGTTCTCTCTTTCCTCTCCCCATAGCCTACAACCTTAATGGATTTTTAGAAATCTTATGGGATCTTCTTGAAAAATATCAATAAATCAGGTCCGACTTATTGATCTAAGCTCTGGGTTGAGACAGTCCTGGGGCTGGGAACAAAAGAACATAAGAGGAGCCTTGCTGGATCATGCCACAGCCTATGTAGGCCATAAGATCCTAAGAGGAGTCCTGCTGGATGAGGCCACAGCCTATGTAGTCCATAAGAACCTAAGAGGAGCCCGGCCAGATCAGGCCACAGCTCATATAGTCCATAAGATCATAAGAGGAGCCCTGCTGGATCAGGCCACAGCCCATCCAATCCATAAGAACCTAAGAGGAGCCCTGCCAGATCAGGCCACAGCCCATATAGTCCATAAGAACCTAAGAGGAGCCCTGCTGGATCAGGCCACAGCCCATCCAATCCTTAAGAACCTAAGAGGAGCCCTGCTGGATCATGCCACAGCCTATGTAGTCCATAAGATCCTAAGAGGAGTCCTGCTGGATGAGGCCACAGCCTATGTAGTCCATGAGAACCTAAGAGGAGCCCGGCCAGATCAGGCCACAGCTCATATAGTCCATAAGATCATAAGAGGAGCCCTGCTGGATCAGGCCACAGCCAATCCAATCCATAAGAACCTAAGAGGGGCCCTGCTGGATCAGGCCACAGCCCATCTTGTCCATAAGATCCTAAGAGGAGCCCTGCTGGATCAGGCCACAGCCTATGTAGTCCATAAGAACCTAAGAGGAGCCCAGCCAGATCAGGCCACAGCCCATATAGTCCATAAAAACCTAAGAGGAGCCCTGCTGGATCAGGCCATATTCCATCTAGTCCATAAGAGCATAAAAGGAGCCCTGCTGGATCGGGCCACAACCCATGTAGTCCGTAAGAACCCAAGAGGAGCCCTGCCAGATCAGGCCCCAGCCCATCTAGTCCATAAGAACCTAAGAGGAGCCCTGCTGGATCAGGCCACAGCCTATCTAGTCCAGCATCCTGCCTCACACAACAGTAGCCCACCAATTGCTTCTCAGCATCTCAAGCAGAGCCAAGGGCAAATCTTCTCCTGCTCTCAAATCCCAGCAAAGGAGGACACAGACTTGGCCTTTGTGTGATGTGGAGGACAATCCGTGGCTTTCAGAAAGATTTCTGCAGTGATTATTTTATAGAACCTTTAAAATTTAACAAGGCTACTGGTCTATAGGGGGAGGAAAGTGTTTAGGTTCAGCGGGTGGACCTGAGCCCTGATATTTTGGAAGAGGGAGAAAAATATATCCATCTCTAATGTCTTCAGGTGTACCTGCGGCATCCGTGGTAATTTGTATGAAGTTTGTGCAATGTCCTTATTGTCTCATGGGTGTGTATCACAAAAATCTCTCCTCCTCTCCCATGTGTGTTTCCACCGCATTTGCACCACCTTCCTGAAATGCTGGGGAAAGTTCTCAGAAGTCCCATGTGGCACAATTTGTGATACATGACATAGACTGCATGTAGATGCCGCTTATTTATTCTGCTATAGTTGGATATTCTGAGATATCCAAATTTAGCAGAATAATTAGCCGAGGTCTGGCAGTAGCCATATTCGTTGCCATGGTTTTCATTGTAGGTGAATATGCATGAGCCCATTGTCTGAATTAAGGTGCCACTGGTCGTTGAAAAAACATGCAATATAGGGATGTGGACAAAGGGGTTTTTTGGCATTTGATTTGTAAGAATCAAATATTAGAAAATCCACATTTGTTCACACAGTTCCCCTTCGAATGTGGTAGGATTCTGGTAGATACAAATGCATTCATAGAAATTCATATGAATATCTGATACGTATCTGATACGGATGAATATGTATCCAGTATGAATGAATACGTATCCAACAGGTACAAATATATATCCAGTACGTATCTGATATAGATATCTTGTAACATATCTGCTTGGAAAGGATCGGATCCAACCTGAATCCACTTTTAATCTGCTCTCAATCCGTGTCAAATGCAATCTGGATCTGTTGCAGATGTAACCAGCACAGCTGCTTTCCCATGGTATTTGTAGATTTGGTCTAGCGCCCTCTGTTGGTCATTGGTTGCTATGCAGCCAGGAGGTTAACCCATGGTATTCTGCTAGAGCCATCCGGGAACATCAGTATCCATACAGGTGTTAATGTATGAGCGTCCTAACATTCAATCCATGTCCGAATGTCCGAATTTGGGCAAATCCATATAGATAATGAATGTTACTAATAGTTGTGCACATCCCTAATGCAATGTTATCAGGACTATGATGAGATTGCCACACATATTTGTGGTAATCCTAACGCAGCACTGTGTTAGCTGAGCAAGAAAATGCTAAATTGCTATTACAGAACCCCAAGCAATGGTGCTGTGTTTTCCTTAATTGTTGAAATCTATTTTCCAACTTGAAAAATATCTAGTTTATAAAATTCCCCATCTTTTAAGACAACAATTTACTTATGCACGTTTCGAATGAACTGACTCCATGGTGAAGTACGATAGGTACCACCAGGTACCTTAGGAAGAAACATTGTGTGTCTGTGGTTGAAAAGCTTCCTCATATTTTGTTTACTTGCCCCTATATTCTCCATTAAGAGCAATGTGCTTGGATCCCCTTTTGCAAAACGTATCTCATTGGAATACAGACCATAAACTGACTTACCTTTTGCTGGGAGAGACTGTCCAGGTGACATACAGGGTGGCTTTATACCTGGTTAAGGCTGCCCGACTTAGGAAATCCTTCATTGAGTTGAAGGGGATGCTTTGTAAGGGTGATGGGTGCGGCGTTCCTGGGCAAACCAGGAAGCCAGGTGGGGATTTCGTGGACTTGCAGAGGGCTCTGAATGACAGCGGAGGCGTGTCCAGCAGCCGGAGCCACGCCATCCCACCAAATTGGACCAATGGCGAGCCAGAGACCATGGACTATATAAGGGCTCGCAGAAGCAGGTTCTGTGTCTCTTGTCTAGTTAGAAGGGGGTCAAGGGGCGTTGCTCCAAGTGTGTGCGTGTGTTCTCTTCTCTCGGAGAAAGAGAGGGAGAAGGAAATGGACTAAAGACTCAAACGGTGAATTTACCAAGAGCTAATTTCTAAAGTTGGGCTACTGGAGCCTAAGAGGGGATCACAAGGGGGGTATTTTTCATTTTCAACCCATTAAGGACATTAGAGTTGACATTAAGCTTGCTTCTTAATTCTTTTCAGTTGTTGTAACAATCAGCTTGGAGAGTTTTCCTATAAAGAGGAGTCTGTTTGATGCTTTTAAGGGAAGCCTGTATTCAGGGCTGATAAAGCAGGACTCCAGAGAGGGTGCACTACTTGCAAGGAACCCAGGGGGGCTGGCAGTGCCCTGTGGCGCTTTGCAGCTTGCTTCCAGAGTGCGTTACTCTGCAGAGGACGAGTAGGGGAGGGGCGTGTGCAGTCGCCACAAAGGGGAGAAATAATGATGACATAGATACAGGTTTTGATTTTATTCTTGCATGCTTTATCTTTGTGTGTTTGACGTGATTTTATCCTTTATGCATTTGAAACTTGATATGGCCAGACGACTGATCAATAAAGTTCATTTTATTTCATTTCCACAATTGCTTCTGATAATCTCTGTTTGGTGTTTCTTCATAGGATCCTTCCTCTTGCAAAACACCCATACGTTGGAAGCACATGAAAAATAACAAAGGGAATCAGGTGAGTGATTCCTATAGACTGGTATTTTGCAAAAGGAACAATTTTGCAAAGAAAAGGTAAGAGCCTGGTATTTTGCTGTGATTGGCTCCTGGCATCTGGCTGAGATGTCAAGGGGGGCATTTTCTGGATCGAAAGATCCCAGAATTTCCTCTTGCTCTCTATAGACACTCTTACTTCCATCCCACAAACAATACTAAGGAAGAAAAAGTTCCTTGCAACGCCCATAGCCTTAAGCTATTTTCTCTAAAAGAAGGAATGGTCAAAATGCAAGCCATCCTACAAATGTCCAATTTTAGTTCACCGATAAGACAAAGGACAGGAAATTATGGGTGCAGGCATTTCCAGTTGCACTGTTGTGTAAACAGCAAGTCGCTGCTTTTGCCGTTAGCACATTTTTCAGAGGAGCAATTTTGCATTGTTCTTCTAGCAGGATAATGACATGATAGAGATTGTTTGGAAGACAACCACAGCATACTCCTTAATGGCTATTCAACTGGAACATCGTCTCCACTTGTCCAATCAGCCGCAGCTTTGGGGAGAAAGCATAATTATGCTGCTCATTCCATTGTAATCTTCACAAACGGCTCATCACCCGTCTTATCTCTGAATTGTCAAATATGAGTTTGGCCAGCTTTAATTCTGAGGCCTCTTTAGCCTTTCCTCTTTGGGACTAGAGAACCACTTCAGCAAATCAAGCCTTCCCAATTCATTAGCGCCCCTCTCCTTTGCTCAATCGTATGTTCCCACAGATTCCACAGTGGTGTTCTCTACTCTCCCTGCAATCAATCAAGGTTCATTAGGTTTAGGAGGGGGCATTGGTGACAGATGCTGGTGAACGTCAATGCAGAACTCTTGGATTCATGTTATCCCTTCGTCCCCAGCAACATGAGCACTTAGCCTATCTGCAGTCCACATGATTCAATGGGTGTTTTTCCACTGTCACTAGAAGTACCCATTAAGTACCCAATAATGGGTACAAAAATGCCATTTAGTACCCATTAATGGGTACTTCTAGTGACAGTAGAAAAACACCCAATGTGATCATACTTACTGCAAGATCCCAGGAAGGGTAGATAGGGTGAAGGTTTCGAGACAGGAGAGGGAACAGAAATCCAGAGAAGCAGTCGTTAAGAAAGCCATTGCAGGGAGCCCAAGAGATACAGGTCTCAGCCTCCAGATCCTATTAATGCTGTGTAAACAATTTCCATCTAGATTTCCATGGACTTTAGTTCCCATCTAGGGATGTGCATGAATTCATAAAATTTGGTCCAATTCAGGCATTTGTACTTGAATCGAATGTTGAATCTGTAATTTCATGACTTATCCTTTCCTGTGTGACCCCTCACGACCACTGCTAATTCCAACATCCAGCCTTACATTGGGCCAAATCAGATGCAAAAGTGAAAAGGCGCCTAAGCCTTATTTTGTTTTAAGTTTCACGAGCCCCATCTCTAATTATAGTGAAACAAGAATTCAGGAGGCTTTGGAGCACTAGAAATTATTTAAAGATGTTGCAATCGGTACAGGTGACAAAATACACACGTCTTAATAACAAATTAGCCACACAGAAGAAGCAGAACTTTGTTAAGAAAGCATCACTACCATCACAGCTGTAGGATTAGACAGGGTAGTTATAGGTTTAAGAGCAGAGATTACAATTAACGTCAATCTATTTCCTGCCTGAGTTTGGTAGGTTTTCATTTTTTAAAAGAAATTGTACCACTTCCAAAGCATATGCATATATAACCACTGGGAAAAAAAAAGAAGGAGAAGAAATAAACTATTGGTTTATTCCTCTTTAATATTCCCTGCTGAACCAAAATAAATTGGAACTGAATCCAGATAGGATGTCAAGGGGTCCTGAGCCCAAGAGGTTAAAGGGTTCCCCGCAGTAGGTGGGGTTGTCCTGCCCCAAAAGGAACAGGTCCATGGTCTGAGGTTGTTCTTGGATTAGCTACTGTCATTTGAGACCCAGGTAACCGCGGTACCCAGGAATGCCCTCCTCTCACTGTGACTAGTTTGCTAGGTTTGGCCTTGGATAGGGTCAACTTGGCCACAGTGATTCATGCTCTCGTAACCTGCACATTAGACTACTGTAGTGCCCTCTACTGGCTACCCATGTATTTGCTCGAGAAACTGCAACTGGTGAGAAATGTAGCAGCTATGCGGGGTGCGCATCACACATGTGCGTAAGCAATTGCGCTAGTTTCCAATTAGGTACCAGGGCAGCTTCAAAGTTCTATGCTTGGCATATAAGAATGCCTCCCTATTATATGCCTGGAAGACCCTGAGATCATCTGGGGAGGTTTTACTGCTGGTTCCAAGTAATGCAGAATGCCATCTTGTGATAGCTCTCAGTCAGGCCTTTCCAGTGGTGGCCCCTTTGCTTTGGAATACTTCTTCTATCTGTGAGAAGCCTACACTTACAACTTATGGGCTTCTATTAAAGACTTAAATTTTGCACAGGCCTCCCTGCCCAGTGAGCTTTTTATAGCTGTGTTTATACCCTTAAAGTTCTGTAGACTGCTTTGGAAATTTTCTTAATGAAAAGCAGTAGATAAATGAACACATAGGGTTACCCTTGAAAATGGTCCAGCCGCCGAGACTAGTGCAGAATGGAGCAGATTCAACTACTGATATGTGTTTATGGCCAGATACGCATCATGCAGAATGTTCTCATATGGTTCAAGCAGAATACCTATGGGTTATCCTCATCATGCTATTCCAAGAGCAACCACTGGGGGGTGCAGCCTTAAACATATAAATAGAACCCAGCTGCTGGCCCATGTTGACTCGGTCGCTGATTCCAGACGGATTGCTGAGTAGCGTGCTCATCTGTCAATAATGCTGAACCTTTGTATAATGTATAAAAGTCCTTAGGCCTTTTTGCATGACGGACTATGGAACGTGTGTAGGACACCCTGGGACAGAGCATTCACTCTGCTGGGCTGGTGGTCCCGTTGGGAACCGCCCCATCCCATCCCAGGGTGCCCACTTGTGTTCCAGGTGTAGAACATGACATTGTGCTCTACACCCGGCCCAGGGCATTCCCAGCCTTGGGAGGGAGTGAATCTCCATGCTTCTTCTTCTTCTTCTTCTTCTTCTTCTTCTTCTTCTTCTTCTTCTTCTTCTTCTTCTTCTTCTTCTTCTTCCTCTTCTAATTGCAAAGCTCTCCATAGTTTTGGACCTTTGGAGTGAACGGCATTCATTTGTTTATCTGTTTTTAAGCTGTCGCCCTTGTGCACTTTGCCAAGGCTCTTCACCAAAGTAACAAAATGCCAAGTAGGTTGTAAAAGAAAATATCTATCTTGGTTTCCCAGAGGGAGCCAAGTGAGTTTTAGAACACAGTGTAAACATATCCTTCAGAAATTAGATTCTGTCATGTTCTCATTCAGCGCCCTGCCTTTTTCTCACTTGGAAACTACCAAATAGGAGGTGAGAGAAAAAAGAATAAATTGTGCTCTGGAAATGCCAACTTCTGTTGAGAAGGTTTTCATCTAAGTATGTCTTTTCAATAGCAGCTTATGGACCATCACAGGAAAATAGGACAGAAAGAGAAAGATCCCTGTCTTTTATGGATGCTAGCGCTTGCAAGATCCAGCTATGAAGAATAGGGATGCCCATGAATTCCCGTAACATTCGATAGTTATACGAATTTGGACATTCATATATGAATGGAATATTATGACATTCATACATTGACATTCATATGAATACACACGTCTTAATAATATGAATACTAATGTCAATGTGCGAATGTCGTAGTATTCCATTCGGATATGAATGTCCAAATTCGTATGAATATTGAATGTTACAAATATTCATCTGCATCCCTATTCTTCAATGCTGGATCTTGCAAGCACTAGATCAAATGGGGTTGGGGGGTTGGAATATGTTTCAGAACATTTGCACAAATGCTTCAGAACATTCATGACCCTGGGGATGTGGGAAAGCAGCTGTGCCAGTCACATCTGCAACGGATCCAGAGTGCATTCATCATGGATTGACTCCAGTGAGCTGTGAGGTCACAAAGAGACAATTTAATTACTGGTATAAAATCAAACAAATGAACTCTATGGGTGTTTCCGCACTGGCCTCTTAAAACGGATTAAGAGCCCCTTAATACCCACTACGGACACTTACTTTAAACGCTTTGGAGGCGGTTTTTAGCACCCTTTGTGGAAGGCACATTTGCATTTCAGTGAGCCAATCGGGGAGGCCGGGGGAGGATCTTCAGCCCGAATGGTCTGAGAGGAGTTCCACCTGCCAGAGGACAGATTGGAATGGGTGCTGGTGCGTCCGCACAGTACCCACTCCAGTCCCTCTCTGCAATCCGTCCTCCCTGCATGTGTGTGGACACACGGGGTTCCTTCAGATCTGTCACAAATAGTGTCGGATCTACTGGGACGACGGATTCGCTTTCAGCAGCCAATGTGGAAAGGCCCTATGAGACTACCGTGCCTCTATTTGGAGGAGCAAGATGTACTGCAAAATAAAACATCACGGCTAATTCGCTTCGCTAATACCGCCCTCCAACTGGGCCTACCATTACAAACCTTGGACAACCTAGGTCCTAAAGCTAAGACAGCTCTCCAGCAGTGGGCGCTGGATATCGCAGCCCAAGATGACCTGGCAGCTGTTGCAAATGCAAGTGCCCCTCCCTATCTTGCTGCCTTTAAACAAAACGTCAGGATAGATAATTATCTTGCTCATGTCATGCCCTACCAACTGCGTAAAATCTTCACCAAAGCCAAGTTCGCGCAACTAGCCATAATCATCAAGCTGTGCCGCTACCAGAACATTCCTTACAACCAAAGATACTGTGTATGTGATGCTATTGCCCCAGAAGATTTGACCCACTTTTTCTTTGAATGCTGTCTATACAATAATATCAGGGATTATTACCTTGTTCCCCTCTTAATCAATGTATCAATGGCTACTAGAACGAATGCCTAGATGCATCTTTCAGGCGGGGGGGGGGGAACCAGGGTGCTTCTAAGGCCATCTGCTGGGATTTGAGAGCAGGAGAAGGTTTGCCCTTGTCTCTGCTGGAGATGCCCATGAGCATTTGGTGGGCCACTGTGTGCGACAGGATGCTGGACTAGATGGGCTGTGGCCTGATCCAGCAAGGCTTCTCTTATGTTCTTATGTTCTTAACCAACAAACTTCACCTATTGCTCAGGAAGACAAGATAAGTAAACAACTTTCAGAGTGGCGCTGTTCATTCTGAAGGCTATGAAGATTAGAGACAAGTACCATAATCCTGGAGAAGGAGTGTGAAAAGCGGGTTGTCGGTCTTTTATTTCTTTTCCCCTTCCCTTTTTATGTCTCTTAATGTAATATATGGTTTTTAGTGAATATTTGATAAAGTCATAATGACTGATCAATAAAGATTACTACTGCTCATGGATTGAGAGCTGATTCGAAGTGGATTCAGGGTGCATTTAATGCTTTCAGAGTGGATTTGTTATGGGATACGTATCGGATATGTATTGGATATTCGTACGAATTTGTACAAATGCATTCATATCAAATAGAATCCTACCACATTCAAAGGGGATATATTTGAACGAATACGAATTTTCTTACATTCAATTTGATACAAATAAAATGCAGAAAAACTCATTTGTGCACATCCTTAATGAAGAAACAAGCTGACAAGGACTTCTCTCTGTCCCTATGTGTTCATATATATATGTTTATGTGTGCATACTAGGGGTGGGAAAAAAATATCCATCCCATTTGTAATTCATATGATTTGTAAGAATTTGAAAATTCCCAGAAGAATCGAGAGCAACCTACATTTATAGCCCCCTCCCCTTTGCTTGTATCTGGTTGTGATGACCGCTAGGACCCCTCAACCCCAAAATTAAGTTATTTTGGTTTAAAATGCAAAGTGTGGCGAACACGGTAAGTCCAGATGTTTAAAAGTGTCGCCAAAGTGTATTTTAACAAGGGTAAGTAGCCTGAGGGAGGGGCTAGTTGAGCACTCCAAGGGGAGGGGTGAAATAGAATCCTGGAGGAGCTCAGCCAATCAGGGCGAAGCTAGCCAGCCAGGCCCATATTTAAGGGAGCCTGAGGGAGTTGTTTGGGTTCTCTGCCTTTGGTCGTTAAACCTGGAGGGTGTTTAACTTGGGGAGAAACGGGCTCTAAGCTGTCCTGAGGGAAGCTGGGGAATAGAGTCCTGAGTTAATAGTGAATTACAGTGATTAGAAAGTAAAAGTTGAAATGGTTATAAGTTATTTATGCTCTTGGCATTAATCTGAAAAGGATTGGAGTCTTTAGGCTAAGTGAGGAAGCTAAAGACCTAACTGTGAGATATTTAAAGTAACAAAGTACAACTTTAAGAAGAAACGTGAATTGTAAACAATAAACTTGTTTTCTGGTTATTTTAAAGAAGCTTCGTGTTCTCTGTTTTCAAAGTGAGCCAAGACAGGCTGGAATTCTAACAGATTCTGTAACCCACTGCTGGCTAGGCAGAGTGGGGGAAAGGGCTGTCTGCTGCAGCACCAAGAAGGAGGCAACGTTATTATCAAACTTATTAGCAGAGAAAGGGAAATGAAGGGTGTGCCTCTTGGAAGGGAATTAACAGAGTCTTAATATAAAAGTAAAATACACGCTACTACACTACCAAGTCAGGATATATACAAATCGCTACCTGACTGAGAGGCGGCCTTTACATTTGGTGGCAGCGGTGGGATAAATAGCGGTGACCCACTGACCACCAGGAAAGTGAAATAGAAACGTGGGGATATAAGTATTTGAGATTTGAGATTTTTTCCCCGGCCTTTACACTGGTCTTCACTGCAACTTTGTAGAAGTTTTGACAAAGGCCAGATCTACCCATCCTGGCCTCCTGTCCCCACTGGCCTTGACCCCTTACCTGTAAATCCAGTCACTGCTGCAGCCACGGCCTCTGCTGCCATCACGTCTTCTTCCGAGGCTCAACTAGGTCTTCCAGAGGTGCTCACGGACTTTAAAGGCCACCCTTGTCTGGGAACCATGGGAAATATCACACGATTTCTCACAACTCCCAGGAAATCTTGGGAGATTTCCTATGTTTCCCAGATGGGGGTGACCTCTGGACCTATGGAAGGCCTAGTTGAGCCTCTGGGTAGGGCGCAGTGGCGGTGGCGGCAGCAGTGGCAGCAAAAGATGAGCGTGGGGGGCAAAGGGGATGGGGATTCTCTTCACACACGGACATTCAATAGGCTCCCCTGCATTCACACAGGTAACTGTGATGTCTGGGATTGCCTCACCATGGCAACAGACATGCACTGTGCCATTGCTGTGGCAACCATGTGCTGTGATATACAACCACTGCTGCACCACCCTCCCCTGGTCTTATATTTATTTATTTATATTTATATTATTTTATATTTATATTATTTATATCCTGCCCTATACCCGTAGGTCTCAGGGTGGGTTACAAGTTTTAAAACAACAGATTAAAGCAATGATATCCATAAAAACACTTTCAGAAAAATCCAGCATATTTAACAACGTATACTAAATATTAGAACACTAATATCTATGGTGCTGGAGGGAAATGGTCACATTAGCCAAAGTCCAGGGCAAAGAGGTGCATCTTCACCACATGCCTAAATATATACAGAGAAGGGGGAGACTCTTCCATAACCTGGGGGCCATTACCGAAAAGGCCCTGGCAGAGGTGTGAACTGATGCTTGTCTAGCTATACTAGCCAGTGGCTAGTATAGGTGTAGAACCCATTTTGTGCTCCACATCTATATGTGTGGGGCATGCTTCAGCACGCATGGAAGCTCTTCTAGGATAGAAGCAGCTACGCACTGCGCATATTCTCCGTGTGGGAACAGCCCCCGCCTGTCCCATCAGAGCAGGTACAGAACGACTACATGTTTAACCTTGGCAGGAAACAGCTCTAGCTTTTATTTTATAATCTCTGCTTAGCAAAGCGTGGAATATCCACATACTGAAAATAATCGTGATGAACAGTAAGCAGTTTAAAGGAGGAAGAAGTATATTAAAAGGAAGAAAAATTCTCATCCCTGCCAGTATTCTTGTCCCTAATCCATGTGTTTCTCCCTCCCATGCACATTGCTTCATATATTTTCATCACCTTTCTGCCCCCCTTTCCCTCTGCTTTCAGAGGTCTGTCAGGAAGCTTCCACCAAGCAAAGTGAGACAGCAAAGCTCATAGAAAATGCTCCAAATTCTCTGTCCTTGTCTTTACTTCACCATTTTCAGGCCGTACTCAATCTGCTGCTAACCAGAGAATAAAATCTACTTTGTCTGCAGGCAGGATCGTGACAAGGTGGTACATCTATCCTTTTTCAAGCTGCACAGGAAAGAGGACCAGCTTGTGTCTTTGACCATGGAGTAGAAGGAGAAAAAGAAGAGTTGGCTTTTCTACCCTGCTTTTCTCACCCATTTAAGGGGACTCAAAGTGACTGACAAACATTCTGTTCTTCTCCCCACAACAGACACCCTGTGAGGTAGGTGGGGCTGTGAGAGCTCAGAAGAGAGCTGTGACTAGCCCAAGGTCACCCAGCTGGTTTCATGGAGGAGGAGGAAGAAGAGGTGGCTTCTCTACCCTGCTTTCTCACCCATTTAAGGGGACTCAAAGTGTCTGACAAAGTTTTCTGTTCTCCCCACAACAGAAAACCTGAGAGGTGGGTGGGACTGTGAGAGCTCAGAAGAGAGCTAGGACTATCCCAAGGTCACCCAGCTGGCTTCGCAGAGGAGGGTAGACTCAAACCCAGTATTCCCAGATAAAAGTCTTCTTAACCACTAGACCAAACTGGCTCACCAAACTGGAGTAGTGTAAACGGGCAGGCCAGGCCTGGCTTGATCATATCTGAGGCAGCATCAGGCACACACTCACGCATTGCCATGGTGATCCAGACCAGACAAGACCTAAAATGGGATTATCTTGAAGCTAGTTCAAAATGCGGCAGCCCAACTACTATACACTTCAGATCTGAATTCAAGGAGTTGGTAATGGGTTTTAAAGCCCTCAATGGCTTGGGACCTCAATACTTGAGGGAACGTCTCATATAGCCCTGCCCGAGGTTTAAGATCTGTTGGAGGGGGCCTCCAGTCCCCATGTCCCACCAGGTAGAGAAATCCACTGTGCTGGGACATGAGAGAGGGCCTTCTCAGCTGTGGCACCCCACTTATGGAATGTCCTTCCCCTGGGGGCTGGCTTAGCTCCAACTCTCCTAACTTTTAGGCGCCAAGGAAAGACCTGGCACTTTTAACTTTTCATTAACTAACTATGCTGTTTAATACTGTTTAATGGGGTATGTATTTAATGCTTTTGCTGTATATGGGTTTTTATTTTAGGCCACCCAGAGATCATAGGATATTAGGTGGGATATAAATGATGGATGGATGGATGGATGGATGGATGGATGGATGGATGGATGGATGGATGGATGGATGGATGGATGGATGGATGGGTGGGTGGGTGGGTGGGTAGGTGGGTGGATGGGTGGATGGATGGATGGATGGATGGATGGATGGATGGGTGGGTGGGTGGGTGGATGGATGGATGGATGGATGGATGGATGGATGGGTGGGTGGGTGGGTGGATGGGTGGGTGGGTGGATGGATGGATGGATGGATGGATGGGTGGATGGATGGATGGGTGGGTGGGTGGGTGGATGGGTGGATGGTTGGATGGATGGATGGATGGATGGATGGGTGGATGGGTGGATGGGTGGGTGGGTGGGTGGATGGGTGCGTGGATGGGTGGGTGGATGGATGGATATTTTGGAATTATCACAAATATCCCTGGCAGTCTCTAGGGAAAAGGTGTGGAATAGGGGGCTCTGCAAGAACTTTTTTTTACATTCTATTCGTCTCAATTCAAATGCTCAAAACCTTGATTCAATTCAAATGATCTAAATTCAAATTTAACAAAATTCAATTCGAATTAAGCAAATTCGAATCTATTCATTCAAATTTTTGATTCGAATTTGCACTTCCGAATGTCAACAGCATCCGTAGATACAGATATGCATCTTCCTGACATCCGTACCCATCTGTACGTGTTCATACACGTGCGTATGCTTCCCTTATGCAACCCATTTTCGTCCCGTACGGATCCGTACAAATGTGCACAAATGGGGGAAAAGGTGCGGATGTTCAAGTACGCATTGTGTGTGAATCTGTACACACAAATGTCCGGATAATTCAAACAAATGGACCTGAAATTTGAAATTTGATTTAAATGTTTAAATACAAATTTTGGGACATTCTATTCGAATTTGAATGTCGAAATTTGGCACATTCAATTGAATTTTGAATGCCCACAAATATTCATGCACATCCCTAGAGTGGAACCCTGCATTATCCCTATTCGGTATAGATCAACTCACAGCATAGATTTTCTCTGAATAGTCGCATGGATTTACCTGTCTGAATGCTCGCTCCCATGATCTTTGGCTTGGAAATGGCCATCATGCATGTGCAGAGCCGGAACCAGGCCAGACAGATAAGGGCCTGAGTTTGCCCCACAATTTTATCTTCTCATTTGGTAAGGATATTGTCAGAATCAACACCCTTTCACCTAAGGCAGAATGGCCACAGGATGCAAATTGCCATAGAATGCAACTTGGTGCAAGCAACACCTAGTACATAAAACATCTTAGCTCAGTCCTGTGCCCACGTTCTCATAGATCCGATCAAGGTCTCATAAGAACAGGTGTTTCCCAGGTAACTCATCTGCCCTGGAACAAGTGGAAACACTGGGTCTGTGAGAAATGAAAGCAGACAGAGATGGGCTAGGGAAATAAAAATAGCTATAGTGCTGACAGGCAGTGTGACCAAATTGCAGGATCTAAACCAGTGGTGATTTTGCATTTCCCTTCCCCTCTACTGGACGGGAATGGAGTGTAATCACCCAACATTAACTAGCATTGGTAAGCATTAGTCACTTACAGCCAAAGCCCCGTGTGATTGGTCACTCACCTGTGAGCAATCCCAGGGCTGGTCCTCTTCTGGGCGCTACCATTTTGGTTGTGGTGCCCTCCATGACTGCGCGTGCGTCAGCACTGTTGCTATGATGATGCTGACGCTCTGCACACATGCAGTGGCATCTATGGTCCTCCCGGGTTCCAGCGCACTTGTACGGTCCCTCAGATGACCCCAGAGCATTAGAAGAGGTGCAAATGGCTGCCGACTGGATGTGCGAGGCAAGCTTTGGGTTATGGTTGGTAAAGCTGTAGAGCACAAATTCATGCCCCATGCCTAGTGCATGATTAGGGAACTTCTGGGAAGGCAGGGGAAGTCTGGAAGCTGTAACAGCATCCTCAAGGTGTGGATGCTTTTCCTCAGAAGTTGCCTAATAATGAACTATGTAGTGAGAATAGGCCTAAGAACTTGCATTTTCCTCTCACTGTCTGGAGGCAGGCTAATTTTGAAACTTCAGCATAAACTTAAATTATTGAAGAAGCCCTTTCTAATATCCATAGATGTGGCTCAGTGGATACTGCTGGGAAGAAGGGTGATATAACCATGACACATGACACACATTTCTTCTTCTTCTTCTTCTTCTTCTTCTTCTAAATAATAATCTTGGTGTCATGTAAACCAGATGCTGGAAAAATAAACACAATTTAGAATGGAAGGAACAGAGAAGCATGTCTTCCACAAAGGGTTCCATCAAAGCAGTCAAAATCCTCAAGTAAACAACAAAGTGTGGACCACGTTCAACTTTGAAGTGTGAGAAATTCAGCTGGAATAGCTTGGATTCGGATCAAGTAATGAAACTACAGAATTACTCAGCTGGATGAGAACAAGGTCCATCAGATCTGTCATTCAGCGTTCAGGTTTGTTATCACAGCTGCCCCTTTGGAATCACCAGGTTTCTGCAGGCGGAGCAAAGCAGCTGGCAGCTGGTGCGGGTGAGTGTGACCGGAATCCCCTCCACCCTATTGGAAGGAGGTTTGTGATTGGCTATCTGGATTCTGAAGGAAGTTCACAAACTAAAGGCCTATTTGCACTATGGTCTCTAGTGCATGATTAATTAGCAAACCTCTAGTGAAGAGCATCTGCATGTGGAGTAGGCTGTTACTGCTGCCCTCACCTAGAAATACACTAATTATTGATTAGGTGCAAAGCACAAAATTGTACTCCATACATTAGTCAGCATTACCCAAAAGCAGCCACCATTTTCTCTTCTTCCAGTACTAGGGATGTGCATGGATATTCATAACGTTTGAAATTCAGCCCAATTTGGACATCTGAGTTCGAATCGAATGTTGGTACATTTGAAGATTGTCATTCAAATTCAAACGGAACGTTTCGATACATTCATATGAAGCTTTGAATGGGATTCATAGATGGGATTCGTATGCTATTAGTATGTATTTTAAGGATGTGCACTTTTTTTAGCATTCGCATTTGAGTTGAACTGAATGCCAAAACATTCAATTCGATTTAAATGTTTAAATTCCAAATGCACCCAAAACCAATTCGAATCCAATGCATTTGAATCTATTCGTTCAAATGTTAGATATGAATTTGAAGGTAGAATGTTGACAATATTCGTATGTGTTATATGTATCTGTACACATTTCATAGGCATCCCATATGCATCCTGTTTTCGTTCCGTATTATAAGCGCAAATGCGCCCAGATACGTATGATATTCATACAGGTATGTATGTAGTGCATTCAAATCATTCAAATAATTTGAACAAACGCTTCAGAACCTTTGAAATTCATTCAAATGTCTAAATTCAAATGTGAAGACATTCTATTTGAATCTGAACATTCACGTTTGAATGAAATCAATCGGATTTCAAATGTGTAGAATATTCATGCACATCCCTAATGCATTTATATGGGATCCATATGCAATTTGTATGCATTCATATATAGGATCTGTATGCTATTCATGTGGGATTCGTATGGGATTGAACATTTGTATCAAATACAAATCCTCCCACATTCGAAGGGGATCTATTCAAATGAATTATGAATTTTCTTGCGTTTGATTTGATACGAACCGAATACCCACAAAAACTTGTCCCCATCCCTATCCAGTTCTCTGGGGTTGTCTGAGGTGCCTGCAAGTGCACTGGGGCCTTGGATGACTATAGATGCAACTGCACGTGCACACAGAACATCAGCATCATCAGGGCGATGGCATTGATGCATCACCATTTTTTTTTTGGGAGGGGGGGTCCTGCAACCAAAATGGTGGCACCCAGAGTAGGACCGGCCCTGGTTCAAATAAGGTAAGTATTTGATTGTGGAGGGAAGGGATGGCCAAAGTCAACTAGTACTCCAAGTGTGAGCACTAGTCAACGTTGGTTAATTGCACTCCTTTCCTGTCCAGCCCGGATGGGGATGGAAGGGTGAAAATGCCCTAAGATTTCATCAGGGGGAGGGACTTCTGTTCCACTCACCTGCAATAGCTGCCCCTGCTGTTAGATAAGTTAGGCCGCAAGGTAGCAGCTTCTTTGTTTAAAATATTTCCATAGCAGCCTACACTGTATCGCCAGGGTACCTGAAAAAGCAAAACAAAAATAAAGCAAAAGAGAATAGAACCAATTAAGCCTGCAATCTCCCAAAGCCAACGTTAATTTCCAAGTGTTACAGTAAGTAAATATATTCTTACTAGACACCAGAAAATAATCAGTGCTGCTGCCTGGCATATCTTTTTCATCCCTTGCATATCTGGAATTTTAATGTACACAGGTGCAGGTGTTACTGTTTCGTAGTAAGGAACTTGGGACACATATCCAGGGCTATGTGCATGAAAAAGAGGATGGCGTACCTATGGAAATGTTAAGTGTGTAGTGCTGTGTTTCTTTCTTTTGGGGTAATATCTTTGTGGTTTAGTGAATTGGGGGAGCATAAATAAAAGGCTTTGTCTTCTATTTCTTCTTATTTTTTAGGGGAAAGTGTCAAATCTGGTGTAGATGATAGAAGAAGAAGAAGAGTTGACTCTTCTATCCCACTTTTCTCAAACATTTAAGGGGACTCAAAAGCAGCTGACAAATCTTCTGATCTTCTCCCCTCAACAGACACCCTGTGAGGTGGGTGGGGCTGTGAGAGCTCAGAAGAGAGCTGTGAGTAGCCCAAGGTCACCCAGCTGGCTTCATGGGGGAGGGTAGAGTTGAACCCAGTATTCCCAGATAAGAGTTCGGCTCCCTAACCGCTAGACCAGACTGGCTCACATATCATGGAATATCATTCAATATGGAATATGCAATTTGCTGCTAGAAGAGATGGTAACAGCTACCAGCCTGGATGGCTTTAAGGAAGGGTTAGACAAATTTATGGATGACAGATACATCAATGGCTACTAGAATAAATGCCTAAGTACATCTTTCAGGCTGTGGGAACAAGCAGGATTTTTCTAAGGCCATTGCTGGGATTCGAGAGCAGGAGAAGGTTTGCCCTTGTCTCTGCTTGAGATGCCCATGGGCAATTGGTTGGCCACTGTGTGAGACAGGATGCTGGACTAGATGGGCTGTGGCCTGATCCAGCAGGGCCCCTCTTATGTTCTTATGAAAAGCAGCACCAAAATAACTGACTTTGCTTCACCTTGAGTATTGGTGCAATGATAATGAGTTTAGATGAAATCAGCTGAGGAAGAATGTCAAGTTATCTGCATTTTAGAATACCCCTTGCAGACCAGGCAATGGGGCTTCCCCAGCACCACCAAAGAAAAATCCTGTCATTACAGCAAGAGTATGGGATGATGCAGATTCTGTTCTGAATCAAGTGTTCAGCTTACTTGGAGGGTTCTGAACTGGCTGGAATGTCAGACCAGCAAGTTTACTAGGGCTGCATTCACACCTAAATAGGGATGTGCATGAATGTGTTTTGGGGTGTTCGATTCATAACAAATTGAACGTTAGAAGATCCATATTAATTCTAATAGATCTGCTTCAAATGTAGTAGAATTCTATTCAATACGAATGTAATAGTACAAATTCATATGAATATATGATGCAAACACATATGTATCCTATACGAAAGAATATGTATCCAACATGAATGCATACATATCCAATATACATATCCCATAACATACCTGCCCTGAAAGCATCAAATCCAACCTGAATACACTTTTAATCCACTATTGATCCATGCCAAATGCAATCTGGATCTGTTGCAGCAAACGTGACTGGCACAGTTACTTTCCAACCTCCTCGGTTTAACAGATGTCCAAACTATTCACACGAATGTTCATTTGTGAATATCCCAACATTTGATTTGTTTAAAAATGTCTGAATTCATATGAATAACGAATGTTACAAATAATCATGCACTTCTCTACACCTAAATTTTAATCCACTTTCAGTCCACTTTCAGCCTGGGAGAACGCACTGGCAAAGTGACTAGTTATTTTCTTTCCACTTAATCTAACCCAAAGCTGAATTTTCTGAGTTTGACAATGATGAAAGAAAACAGCTTGACACTTTGCTGATAGTATATTCTCTCACTCTGAAGGTGGATTAAAGCTGGATTAAAAACGTAGGTGTGAATGCAGTCTAGAGAGTCTCCTTTTACAGGCTGGTGGGGTCCAAGTGAGGCATCACCCACAGGGGATACTTTAAGGGGTGGGGGTCTCAGGGGGTGTGGCTTCCCATAGACACCACCAACCTACAGAAGGGAGACTCAAGCCATGGTCTTACCTTCAGTTCAATTCTTTTTCAGTCCATCTTCAAGTCTGATTATTCACATCTGTTTATTCATGGAATTTCCACCAGGGATATACATGATTTTTTTTTTCGTATTCGATTGATTTCTAATCAAATGCTAGAAAATTTATATTTGTTAGATCCCTTTCAAATGTAGTAGGATTCATATTCGATACAAATGTTCAATACGAATCTTATTTGAATCCCTGCTATGAATCTCCTACGAATCCTCTACATATTATTTATTTATTTATTTATTTATTTATTTATTTATTTATTTATTTATTTATTTATTTATTTATTTATTTACATTTTTATCCCACCCTATACCCAAGGCTCTCAAGGTGGGTTTCAACATATAAAATGAACACATTAAAGCATAACATATTAAGCATATTAAACATATTAAATATCCGCTCTGAACTCATCAAATCTGCTGTCAGTCCACTTAGAATCCACTCTGAATCTGCTCTGAATCCAGATGTGACAGGGCAGCTGCTTTCCCACCTCCCCTAGGTTCACAAACATTTAACAAAGCTTCGTACAAATGTATAGGGACCTTTAATTCATATTCGAATGTCATTCTTCAAATGTACCAACATTTGATTTGAATTTGAATGATTGAATTTGGACAAATTCAAATGAATTTTTAATGTGAGGAATATTCGTGCAAATCCCTACTTTCCACCTATCACTTGGACTTTCCTGAATGAAAAGTCCACAAATAAAGCAGATAGAAGTGAAAAGATGTGAGCAGCAGATCCAAAGATGGGCTGAAGAAGGTTTAAAGTGAAAGTGTGGTTGCTGTTTCATTATCCAGGCAGTGCAGAATCATTCTTCGTCTGTTCAGTGTTCTTCTCAGCCAAGGGGTCCCCAGTGCTCTTGAGAAGAGCTGCCCCATCACATGAACATTAATGTCACTTTTGGTCACTGAAGACTATTCATAATTGTCTTATTCACTGCACACACAACATACACACACGCACTGCATGGAGAGAGAAAAGGAATTGGGGAGAACGAGAGAGGGAGAGAGAGAGAATAGGAATAAGCAGAATATTTTTCCCCCTGTTTGTTTTGCATCAAAGGACATGTGAAGGAAATTCACATTTGTGCAAATGGGACCACTCCAAATGTCCTAGGATTCGAATTCACTTTGACCAGTCTGGTCTAGTGGCTAGGGAGCCGGACTCTTATCTGGGAATACCAGGTTTGATTCCGCCCTCCTCCATGAAGCAAGCTGGGTGACCTTGGGCTAGTCACAGTTCTCTTCTGAGCTCTCACAGCCCCACCTACCTCACAGGGTGTTCTGTTGTGGGGAGAAGAACAGAAGCTTTGTCAGCAACTTTGAGTCTCCTTAAATGGGTGAGAAAAGCAGGGTAGAAAAGCCAACACTACTTCTTCTTCTTCTTCTTCTTCTTCTTCTTCTTCTTCTTCTTCTTCTTCTTCTTGAATGCTATTTGAATTAGGTTCAAATCCCTGTGGCTAGTTGTACCTCCAAATCCCCTCTGAATCTTTCTCAATGTGCTCTGAATCCACTCTGAATCTGCTCTAAATCTCCTCCAGAGGTGACTGAGAAGCCGCTTCAATAAAGTAATGAAGCTTCAAATTGCAAAAGCATCTGTTTTGTATGCAAATGTCAGTCTTTGGATGTAGGCAATATTCAATTCAAACGCGATTGTTCAAAACTTCAAAATTCGTATGAATTTTAAAGCTGCTGAATATTTCTTGCCCATTCCTAGGAGAGATTCAAAACGCAGCTACTGAGTTATACTGACTAGGGGAGGGGGGCTGAATTGTGCATGTGAGCTTATTAGGACATAGAGATAGCATCAACTTTTGCCTCCTTAGGTCCCATGGCATATGATTTATCTCTAGCCAATGCAATTATAATATTAAATACTGAATTTTCTTCCAAAGACATTATTTTATGTCTCCAGCAGCATGCCTTAAGTTGTTTACTGCAATCAAGGAAACGGGATGGGTAATTAAAGAAAGATGTACTACCAGCTTATGGGAAGAGGAAAGACTCAAATACTGCCTTTTATGTCCATCAGTTAAGAGAGGGAGAATTAAATAAAAATTCAGGGCATTTTCACTCCATCTCCCACAGAGCAACCCCCTCAAAAAGCACAAAAACCCTCTACAGAATATACTGCTTTTCTGAGAATCAAGCTTGAGAGTTTCTTGAAAAACAGAAGGCAATACGACAAAATACATGGTGCTTTTATTTTGAGATAGAGGGGAGTTCCATATTTGAAGAAGAAGAAGGCTTGGCTTTTATATGGCACCTTTCTCACCCATGTAAGGGGATTCAAAGTGACCAACAAAGCTTTCTATTCTTCTTCCCACAACAGTGAGGTCAGTGGGGTTGTGAGAGCTCAGAACGACAGCTATGACTAGCCCAAGGTCACCCAGATGGCTTCATGGAGGAGTGCAGATTTCAAACCCCATGATTGCGAGATACAAGTCCTGTGCTCAAACTAGCTAATTGGGTAATTTGTCTAATTGACTTTTCCTAGACTTATATGTAAACCAAGAAAGCAATGATCCTTCCAACTTTACCCTCCTCCAGATTTTGAAGTGTTGTTCTCTGGCGTAAACAATATTTGCAGGAAGAGATACGTTAAGCCAAAGAGCACACAGAGAAGAATCCATTAGTCAAATTAAGGAGAGCAAAAGGGAGGAAGGGTGGGGGGGGAACTCTGCCTTTGAAAGACCTAAATGGCTTGGCCCCCAGTTCCATAAAGGAATGCTTTCTTCATAGAATCATTGTGACTCTAGGGTCATCTAGTCCAACTCCCTGCTCAATGCAGGATTTCCTAAACCATTCTAGACAGATATAGGTCCAGACTCTGCTTGGAGACCTCCAGCGAAGGAGAATTCACTACCTCCCATGGCAGCCTATTCCACTGACTGGTCGCCCTCATTGTCAGGAAGGTTTTCCTAATATCTAATCTGTATTGACTCCCTTGAAGTTTCATCCTGTTTCTAGTCCTCCCATCTTGTGCAAGTGAGAAGAGGGACGATCCCTCTGCACTGAGACAGCCCTTCAGATACTTGAAGACCATGATCATGTCTCCTTTCAGTCTTCTCTTCTGCAGGCTAAACATTCCTAGATCCTTCAGCCTTTCCTAGCAGGACATGGTTTCCAGACCACTCACCATTTTGTTAGCCCTCCTTTGGACTTGCTCTAGTTTCTCAATGTCCTTTTTGAATTGGGGTGCCTAGAAATGGACCCAGTACTCTAGATTTGGTCTGAGTAAAGAGGAATAATGATCTAGACTTAATACTCCTCTTGATGCATCCTGGGATGGTGACTGCCTTTTTTGCAGATGCATCACGATGTGCTGTATCAATGTGCTTATAAACTAGTAGACCCATTTTGCACTGGGCCTTATTTTCGTTTAGATCTTGGAATAGGTACCTGCAATCCTCATGCTGGTACAAAGTACACTGGACCCTGCCCTGAGCCTGCTGTGGTCTGTAGTAACATATGGATGCCTGGGCCCTATTCTGTGAGAGAGGACACTTTTGCATCTTACTTAGGTGGGCAGGTTGGTAAAAGTGCACCAGCACTTTGCAACACGCAGTATATCCAGAACTTACTCAGCACTTTCCCAAATATTAGTGAAGTGAGATTTTCAGGATTGCCTCACTGTGGCAATGGGCATGTGCTGCACCATTGCTGTGGCAAGTGGGCAATGTGGCATGCAACTGTGGTTGCACCATTTCACCCCAGGTTCCGTTTGCCCAGATGACGTATAACCGTACCAGGTTACACTGGATCCCAGCCAGTAAAGCGGCAGAGAACATACCTATGTTCTATAAGTATACATGTGGGACCTGCTCTAGCACACACAGAGCCACTTCTAGGATAGAAGCGGCTTCACACACTGTGTATGCTCCAAGTGGGTAGCTGGGGCATGGCAAAGCACCACCGTCTGCAAGGGCACCATAAGACCCTTGACAGTGGATGCAGAGTTGACCATGGTAAACTCAGAGACATCAGGGTGAGGGATCATTGTGCTTTTGAAGTGCCTTTGGCCACAAATCTTTGGAGGTTTCTTCACAGTTACATTTCCACCACATGTGTCTCCAGTCACCATGGTCACATTCTTCTGAGATCCCTTCTATGTGAAGATGGTCCTTCCTTGATCCAGATCAGAGAGTGCTAGCACAGACTGTAGATCTCATTTTCTAGATTTACCACTAATCTGGATCAGTGAGCCCTTTGCACATATCTGAACTAAATCTACTCCCGTGCAGACGATGCGTACTAAGCAGCTCCTTAATCCGGATTGCTTTGCGTACGATGCATTCTTAGCAACTTCTAGTTCTGGATTAACATGTAAGTGAAGAACAGGCCCCAGACGAGGCTCCCCCAATCTGGATTATGCTCTACCCTGGGTGTGTAGAGTGTACCAACAGTGGGTGGGTGTGGGGCTTCCAGTACCATGCCCTAACGTGCGGAAGGAATACCAGCAATTAGGGATATGCACGAATATTCATCACATTCAAAGTTTGCATGAATTTGTCCAAATTCAGACATTAGAATGTGAATCAGATGTTAGTATATTCAAAGATTGACATTTGAATACAAATCAAGTGCTTCAAAACACATTCATGAACCTGGGGAGATGGGAAAGCAGTTGCCCATGTCACATCTGTAATGGGATCCAGAGTGGATCCAAAGCGGATTCAGGGTGGCTTAAAAGTGGATTGAGAGCAGATTTGACATGTTCAGACCAGATGCATAGCGGTATGTAGGGGATTCATAGGAGAACTCATAGTGAGGATTCAAACGGGATTTGTATCAAACATTCATATCAGATTTGAATACTAACCACATTCAAAGGGGATCTATTCAATTGAATACTTTTTTGCATTCAATTTGATACAAATCAAACACAAAAAATAACTCATGCACTTTCCTATCAGTAAGTGCAGAAAGGCCCCATGTTGGACAGAAACTGACATCATGGGACTTTCGTTCTGCTGTTGCAAAACCCTACATATTGAAGCAAATTGAAGCAAATGCTACAAACTGAAGTAAATCGAATGTTCAAAGATCCATATTCATACGAATAGATTGCATTTGAATGTGATAAATTCTATTCGATATGAATCTATTTGTACATATTCCTATGAACATTCGATACATATCTGATATGAATGAATATGTATCTGATACGAATAGATACGTATTTCATATGAATAGATACATATCTGATACATTTCCCAGGCTTAACCAAAGTCTGAACTATTCCTATTTGTTTGAATGTGAGCATACAAATATTGTAGTGAGTCAGTTCGGTCTAGTGGTTGGGGAGCCGGACTCTCATCTGGGAATCCCGGGTTTGATTCCGTCCTCCTCCATGAAGCCAGCTGGGTGACCTTGGGCTAGTCACAGCTCTCTTCTGAGCTCTCACAGCCCCACCTACCTCACAGGATGTTCTGTTGAGGGGAGAAGAATAGAAAAGCTTTGTCAGCTGCTTTGAGTCCCCTTAAATGGGTGAGAAAAGCGGGGTAGAAAAGCCAACTCTTCTTCTTCTTTTAATATTCGAGTTTGAATGTCCGAATTTGGCCAAATTTTCAATGTAACGAATATTCCTGCACATCCCTACTGTAACGTGTTGCCTTTGCCCGTGGATCAAACAATACTGAAGCAAAGATACCCACGTTCCTGGCCACGAAGATGAGACCTGCAACCACGGGGTTTTCCTTCTTGTTTTCTTGAAGATAATATTATTGTGCTAAGGACTGAGGGTGGTGTGAGCTGCCTTTGCTCTGGGCTGCCTCACGTCGCCACACGCCCTCCGATCAGCCACTCCAGACATCTTATGTAAGCAAGTATCATATTCTGCAGGGATCTGAGATTTCCCAAAGCAGGCTTCTTTCCCTCTCCGACAGCACAGCCCCATGGAGGTCCCTCTCTTCCATTTGGCTCTGGAATGGCAATTAAATATATTTGTTTGCATTTGAACCAAGTAATATTTCTACAGAAGGGAGCAGAGGACTTTGTGAAGGTGCTTCCCTGGCCAAAGGAAACTGGAGAAAAAGCAGCAGCAGCAGCAGCAAAAGTAGATTCCCATTTTATTATAGAAAGGTACCTTCTTAAATAAACTTCATAAATCTCCTGGGTTGGAAGATTTCATAACCGAGGAAGCTTTGTTGGAGGTATTTCCCTCCTCCTAACTTCTCAGTTATGAGAGTGGAGGAATATCCAGCAAGGAGGTTGAATAAAGAGCAATAAATACTGAACAGAACAACATTTTAAATAATTTTATTTGGCAGTAAAAGCCACTGATTAACATCTTCTGGAGAATAAATGCAGGCATTATATAAACAGAATGGGAAGTGGGATGGCGCCATCTCCTCACAAAAGGGCACACAGCCCTCGCTGTTCTTACCTGTCCCTTCTGGTATTCAACCACAAGGCTGAGCTTTAAAGATGGCGCCTGGTGATGAGTATTCCTACCTGGACTGGTGCCACGCTTGGGTCATCCTGCCATACAGAGCTGGGAAGCGGCTTGAATAGATCAGTCAGAGATAGGGGGAGACAAATAGATCTCATTAGTCAAGGAAGACAAGGATAAGACCCGTTCTGCACTTAGCTCGTTTTGATCCAGATCTGTAGATCCAGAATAACTGAAGAAGAAGAAGAAGAAGAAGAAGAAGAAGAAGAAGAAGAAGAAGAAGAAGAAGAAGAAGAAGAAGAAGAAGAAGAAGAAGAAGAAGAAGAAGAAGAAGAAGAAGAAGAAGAAGAAGAAGAAGAAGAAGAAGAAGAAGAAGAAGAAGAAGAAGAAGAAGAAGAAGACACACTTTCCGGCCTCCCTCTACACCTTTGATCAGCTAGGAACATTTGCTCCTAGACATCAAGAAATTACAGAGACATGCCACCTGCACATCTTTGTGATGCAGAACAAGGCCGTTAGTCCAATTGTAGACGAGTCACACTTTGACCCATAGTTGATAATGAGGCAACACCTGGGAAAGAGCGCCTGCACTTAGAGGAGGCTGTTACATCCTACAAATGCCCCCTGCTTGCCCAGACATTGCCTCATTATCAGCTAGCTGGGGAGCACAAAATCATGATCCACAAGCTACCTAACCTCCCCCAATCATTTACCTGTTCCGTCCAGCAGGCAAGCATTCACACCTCTGGAGAGACGGGGAGGTCAACGGGGCTGCACCACACCCATCCAAATCCTTACTTTTCTCAGCCACCAGAGAGGCCATTTCCACCTCTTCTGGGTGCTGGGGGGAGTGTCATCTGATGTGTTGTGTAAACTCACTGGCATGTCAGGTGACCTGGGAAGCTAGTGTTCATGTGCAGCATTGTGCTGGTGATGGCACTGGTACCAGGGCATAGGCACTGGGCACCTGAAGAGAAGATGGCGGCTCCCAGACATGTGTCTGGACTCAAGGGTCTTTCCAGTTGTGTGGAGGGTTGGTGTGACACATACTAGTGTTCAAAATGGAACTGCACTATTCCCATCCTTGGGATGGGAAGTGCAGAAAGGTCCCAGGATGTCTGCTAAGAAGATTGTCTTCTATGCTAACCTTCATCCTTTTTTAGTTTTTTAGTTTTTCATTCTTTTTCATGATTTGTTGTTGTTGATCATACTATATTAGGATTAATTGTTGTGACCTATCCCAGAAGCATCTGTAGATGCTGAAATGCTAATGAAATATGTATGTAAATCACCAGCTGAGATGCCTATTCAGATATTTTCAATGGTACAAAATACTGCAGAGAGACAAATTGGATCTAACCATATTAAGTACATTTTGCCATTGATTAAGTAATGCTCCCGGCATTAGGGGTGCTCATGAATAATCATAACATTAAAAATCCATACGAATTCAGCTGAACTCAGAGATTCAAATCCAAATCAAATGTTGGCAGATTCTAAGACTAACATTCAAATTCAAATCAAATGTTTCAGTGCAGTCATATGAAGCTTCATATGGGATTCGTATGGTATTCATATGCATTTGTATGGGATTCATATGGTATTTGTATGAGACTGAACATCTGTATCGCATTTGAATCCCACTACATTCAAGGGGGATCTTAATTTCCCGGCATGTTATTGGTCATAATTAATTAATTATAATTAATGTTGTTGTTGTTGATGATGATGATGGAGAGCAGGCACAGCCTGCCTTTACTCCGGCTTATGCATTTCAAGGGGGGCATCAATATGCAAGCTACCACATTAGATGGGCCTACAATCCAATTTAGCAGGCCTCCTCTTGCATGGTTAAGGACCACATAATGCTGCAGTCAGATGCATTCTCATAAAATTAATAGCCCATCATCAAGTGCATGCTTTAATAGGTCGTTGAAGTACTGTTGATTAAATGTACTAGTTCAGTAATAATCAATAATTGTGTTCCTCTTTGGAGAAATTACAGAGATGGACAGCAGCACAGAGCACTCTTATCTAAAATTAAGTCTTAATTCCTATTTTTGCTCCAGTATCTCTCCCACCCATATTTACCTGAGCAATAGAAGAAAGATGACTTGGGTTGCTCTTTCATTGGCTAATTCATTACACTTAAAAGCAAGCATAGGTTAGATTAGTGTTTTCAGTGGGGATCGGGTGAGGGACAAAATCTTTGCTGTAAATAACAGTTTTGGATCCTGTTTTCTACATTCTTTCCCCTTTCTAATAAAATAAAATTAAAAAGGACTAGTGTGTTGGTTCGTGCCAAACATTCTCATGGGTTTCAGGTCACACTGAGCCGCAAAATGGTTTAATTGCCACCTTAGACACTGAGCACAGGGCTCTCTTGCTCCACGTTTTGGAATTATATGGTAATAACATGATGATGATGATGAATTTATTTTTTTCAGGAGTTGAAGGATGAATTGTAATATTCATACTGCAACACTCTTTAGGGAAGTGGACAAATATTCGTAACATTCAAAGTTTGGCTGAATTTGGACATTCAAACTCAAATCAAATGTTGCAATATTCGTATGCCAACATCCCACGTTACGTTGCGTTATCTGCTGAATGCAGTCTCTGCTATATCTTACCTTTAGGGTGCTTCCGCACAGGGCTGCCGCTGCTCACCCTTACCCCAGAAGCGGCGGATCACCACTTCTGGGGCGAGGGGGAGCTTCCCTAAACCCCTCCCTAGCCCACCCAGGGGAGACCGGCCGGAATCCCCTCCTTACCTGCTCGGCATCGCCCCGATTCTGGCAGGAGGGACCCAGGATGCAGCGCGCCTGCGTCCTGCGCGCCTCCTGATTGGCCGGGGCTGCTCCTGGTAGCTCCAGCCTTCAGGAGGCGTTCTGCGCAGTTGTGCTGCCCTGGCTAGATAATACAAATAATACAAATATTCCTGCACATCCCTAGCACTTGGCCTTATTCTGGAACAGATCTTGGGGTAGCCATCTGCTGGCCACAAGCTAACACAGATTATGGAAGGCTTCCATAGTCTGCACTAGCATGCAGAGAGCAGGTCCCTTTTCTGGGATATATTTAACAATAAGGACAAGTGAAGAAAGGCCCCAGCATTCTGCATCCAGCTCAGAATTATGGAACCAGAAAAAGTGCAGAAAAAGAATATCAGAATGACCAATAGGCTAGAACACTTCCCGTAGGAAATCAGAATTAGGGATATGCACAAATAGTTTTTGTGAATCCAGTTTGAATCCACTCCCAAACCATGTTGAATGCACTCTGGATCTGTTGCATATGTAACTGGAGCAGCCACTTTCCGAAGCTTCGCACGAATGTTCTGAAACATTTGTATTCGTATGAATGTCTGTGTACAAATATCATAACATTTGATTCGTAGACGAATATCCGAATTGTATGAATATCCAGTGTTATGAATATTTGTGTACATCCCTAATCAGGATGCAACATCTAGGCCTCTTCAGTCTTGAAAGATAGTTTTTAAGTGGGGATCGGATTGAAGTATACATAAAAATGAATGGTGCAGAAAAGGTGGATAGTACCCGCGGTCACTCTATGAAGCTGATGGACAGAAGAATTAGGACAGACAATGGGAAACTTTGTTTTCACCCAGAGAGTCACTGATGTATGGAATTTACTATCAGAAAATTTGACAGCAACCAGCTTGGATCTTTTAAAGAAAGGATTAGATAAATTCATGGAGGACAGGCTACTAGAATTGATGCTTAGATACTGCTTCCAGGTTGAAGAGATAGTCACAGGGACATTTGTAAGGAGTCAAGAGCAGGTGAATGTTTTGCCTTTGCCTCCCGCGTTGTCTTCTGAGATGATACTCAGAAGCAATCGGTGGGTCATTGGGTGGGACAAAATGCTGGGCTAGATAGATGGTAGCTCCTTTTACATTCTACACTATCTCAAAATGGACTGGCAGTGGTGCTTCCGGGATTGGGAGGAAAATCTCTCCCAATTCTCTCTGAAGATGTTAAAGATTCAGCCTTGGTTCTTTTAAGCATGCAGAGTGTCCTCTGTTACTGAGTTATATCCCTTTCCTTTTCCTTTTTCAAGGAAAGCATAAAGCGGAACACAGGCTTGATATTTGTTTGCAACAAAAGCAGCTAATCTGTCAACAGAATTATCTCTTATGTTTTTCCATCAGTAGATCTCAAAAATAAGTCAGTGTTGTCATTAACACAGTTGACCAGATGCTTTTAAGGCATCCCCAAATGGATTTTGTGCAGCTAATAAATTTGCTCTCCTTGGTGAATCATGCAAAGCAGCTGTAGCATACCAGCAGCTTCACATTTTGTGTGTCATAAACTCACACAGCTCTGCCAGAAGAGAATACTTAACTCATCTCAAATTGCAGGTTAGGTCAGTGAGAGCTCATTGTGGAAGCTTTCTTGGAAGAGTAAAGTCAGGAATGGGAAAAACAGGTGTCGGCTTGATTGGAAACCAACCGTATGTTTGCCCACAAGTTCCTTCTGCCAATTGTGAGCAACAGAAGTTTGAGGAAGCCCTTCCCTTGCCATCTCTCCAAGGGTGGTGATCTAGTGGTGGCAGCCTAGACCCCTCTGCCTTCTGGATGACTCTCCAGCCTGGATGGGCCCTGATTGTTTGGAGCTGCTTCCTTGCAGGACTGCGTCCCTCCAATCCGGATTTTAAGGCTGAAGACCCCATTGTAGACCCCTTTAATGGGGTTTACACGAAATCCGGATTATAGGTCCTGAAGGACCCATATGATCTGGATTTCCCTAGCTGTGGTGGAAACAGATGCATCCCTAATGGGGTCTGTGGTGGAAATGGGGTCATCTGGCTCTCAGCCAAATGGGTCCTTAATGGGTGCTTCTGTCGTGTCCTGGGGGCCCAGGGTGCGGAGGCAGGCGCACGCACGCAGCTCTGCCCTACGGGAATGGCTTACTCAGGGTCAATGTCCGGTCCAAGTTCGGGGGAGTACAGATTTCGGCAGGTCGATGAGGCGGTCCAGAGGGCGGGGAAGTCCGGTCAGTCCAGGGAAAACACAGCTCAGGGAAACACGGCGGGGTTGCACGGCGTTGTCTGCAACAGAGTCTGGGCGCCGCCCGATTCCTTAAGAAGGGGAAGCTGTGTCACGCCCTCTCCTCTGCAGGTGTCTAAGCCTAGATGAGCGGCGCGTGACTTGCTTCTCCCGGCGCAACACCTGTGGGAGGGGGCGAGCCGCTCCCTCATCGCTCTCACCTGGGGAGGAGTTCACACGCTCCTCACGGGCAGGGTCCTTGGTGCTTGGGCCGGCATCGTCTGCCCCTGTCAATGTTGGGGGTGCCGGCGTGGGTGTGGGTGTGCCTGCCTCCTCCTCCTCCTCCCCTTCCGAGGAGCTGGAGTCAGGAGACACGGCGGGGGGCATTACACCATGCCCCTCCCCAAGATGCCCCCCGTCCCCACCAGGGGGGGCGGGCTTGCAGGGATAGCAGCGGTGGAATTCGGCCACGAGAGCCGGGGCGTGGACGTCTGCCGCAGGCTCCCAGGACCGCTCCTCGGGCCCGTAACCGAGCCAGTCAATCAGGTACTCCAACTGGCCCCGGCGGACCCGGGAGTCAAGGACCTGGGCGACTTCAAACTCCTCCTGACCACCGACCAGCACCGGCGGGGGCGGGGGTGCCTGGGCATCTGGACGAGCATCGTTGGCCGGGATGAGGAGGGAACGATGGAACACCGGGTGGACCTTGAGGCCCGGCGGCAGGCGGAGACGGAAAGCCACGGGGTTCACCTGGGCCGTGATCGTGTATGGGCCGACAAAACGGGATGCCAGTTTCCGACACGCCTGGCTCTGTGGCAGGTGCCGGGATGAGAGCCACACACGGTCCCCCACTGCCAACGGAGGCCCTGGCACCCGCTTGGCATCCGCAGACCGCTTGTAGTCCTCCTTGGCCCGGTTCAGTTGCTCAGCCAGCAGGGCCTGGGCAGCGTGTAGTTCCTGGAGCCACTGGTCCGCTGCTGGCACCGTAGACTGTGGGGTCAGCGCCGGGAATGTCCGGGGGTGGAAGCCGTGGTTCGCCCAAAAGGGGGTCTGCTGAGTGGAGGTGTGGAGGGCATTGTTGTAGGCAAACTCCGCCAATGGCAGGAGTTCTGCCCAATTGTCTTGCTGAAAGTTCGTGTAGCACCGTAGGTACTGCTCCAGGGTGGCGTTGGTCCGTTCTGTCTGGCCGTCGGTCTGGGGGTGGTGCGCAGAGGACAAGTGCGGGTGGATGCGGAGCTGCTGTAGGAGGTGCTTCCAAAAGCGGGCGGTGAACTGGGCCCCTCGGTCAGAAATGAAGCCGTCGGGCAGCCCATGAAGACGGAATACGTGATGAAGGAACAGTTGGGCTGTGGTCTTGGCTGTGGGCAGTCCGGAGCATGGGACAAAGTGGGCCATCTTGGTAAACAGGTCTACGAATACTAGGATCGTTGAGTGTCCCTGGGAAGGTGGCAGGTCCGTGATAAAGTCGGCGGAGATGACCTTCCAGGGGCCAGAAGGAGTGGGCAGCGGATGGAGTAGGCCCGACGGTTTCCCAGGGGGGTCTTTTGCACGCCTGCAGGTGGGGCACGTGGTGACATACTGTTCTATATCCGCCCGTACCCGTGGCCACCAGAAGTCACGGAGCACCGCATGTAGGGTCTTGAAGAGGCCGAAATGGCCCGCCGTCGGGCTGTCATGGCACTGCTGGAGAACGGTGTTCCGACACTCCCCAGTGGGGACATACAGGCGGCCACGGTGGTGGAGCAGCCCATTCTGGACAGAGTACGGTGACGGTGGCCGGTCGTGGGCGTGCAAGGTTACCAGGGGATCCTGCTGCTGAGCGTTCTGGATCTGTGCGCGCAACGGCCCGGGTTCCGGTGCGGCGGCCCAGTGCTCGGGGCGCAGGATAGTACCGAGGGGTTCCCGCTCCGCGGAGGGGGTATACTCTGGCTTGCGGGATAAGGCGTCCGCCTGCCGGTTCTGGGACTGGGGAATATAGACGAGGCGGAAGTTGAAACGCGAGAAGAAGACCGACCAGCGCAGCTGCCGCTGGGTCAACCTTCGGGCCGTCTGGAGGTGTTCGAGGTTGCGGTGGTCAGTATGTACTTCGATGGGGTGAGCGGCCCCCTCCAAGAGGTGTCGCCACGTCTCGAACGCTGCCTTGACGGCCAACAGCTCGCGCTCCCATATTGGATAGTTCTGCTCGGGTGGGGAGAGTTGGCGCGAATAGTACGCGCAGGGGTGGAGGTGGGTCCCAGTGGCATCTGGCTGTAGTAAGACAGCCCCGATGGCGACGTTGGAGGCATCAGCCTGTAGGGTGAACGGTTTGCTAGGGTCGGGGTACTTCAGGATAGGGCCAGAGGTGAACAGCTGCTTGAGGTGCTGAAACGCCCGTTGCGCCTCTGGAGTCCAGCGGAAGGGTGCTTTGCCCCGAAGCAGGTGGCTGATTGGGGCAGCTACCGTTGCAAAACTGGGGATGAACCGCCGGTAGAAGTTAGCGAACCCCAAGAATCGCTGCACATCCTTCCGGCTGGCTGGGGGGTGCCAGGAGGTCACGGCCTCTATTTTGGCTGGGTCCATGCGGA
Organism: Aspidoscelis tigris stejnegeri; assembly: GCA_023333525.1. Taxonomy (NCBI): domain Eukaryota; kingdom Metazoa; phylum Chordata; class Lepidosauria; order Squamata; family Teiidae; genus Aspidoscelis; species Aspidoscelis tigris. Next base: position 84,941,840 of record JALMGA010000006.1, on the reverse strand, counting down.
TCCCCTGGGCCGACACCCGGTAGCCCAGGAATTCGACCTCATTGAGGTCGAAGGCGCATTTCTCCAACTTGGCGTAGAGGTGGTGTTCCCGTAGCCGTTGGAGCACCGCGCGGACATGAGAATCATGGGCCTGCTGGTTAGGTGAGTAAATCAGGAAATCATCCAAAAAAATGATAACAAACTTGTCCAAATAGTCCCGAAAGACCTCATTTACAAGCGCTGGAAGACCGCTGGGGCGTTAGCCAACCCAAAATTCATCACGAGCGTCTCATAAGCACCATACCTGGTTACAAAACTGGTCTTCCACTCATCCCCTGCTCGAACTCTGAGTAAATTGTACGCACCTCGAAGGTCGAGTTTCGTGAACACCCGTGCAGTGCGCAGGCGCTCCAGAAGCTCGGGAATGAGCGGTAGGGGGTACCGGTTTCGGATCGTGACCTGGTTCAGGGCCCGGTAGTCGGTACACAGCCGAAGCTCCCCATTCTTCTTGCGCACGAAGAAGACTGGCGCCCCTGCTGGGGACGTGGAAGGTCGAATAAACCCCCGCTGCAGGTTGGTCTCCAAGAACTCCCTGAGGGCAGCAAGTTCCGGTTCCGCAAGCGAGTACAGGCGCCCCGCCGGTATAGGGGCCCCGGGGACCAGGTCGATGGTGCAGTCATACTCCCGGTGCGGGGGGAGGCGGTCAGCCTCCTTCTTGTCAAATACATCCGCATAGTCCCGGTATTTGGCAGGCAGCGCCACTGCCGGTTCAGACAGTACCGACCCGGCTAGTCGGTCCGGCCAGCAGTGCTCCTGGCAGTATGCGGACGCGAACAGCACCTCATGCCGCCTCCACGAGATCCGCGGGTCATGCTGGGCCAACCATGGCATCCCCAAGACTACTGGGAAGTGAGGTACTGTGGCCAGGTAAAATTGCAGGGTCTCCGAGTGTCCCTGGATCTCCATGCGCACTGGCCCTGTCTGCTGACGCACCGGGCCCGATCGGAGGAGGCGGCCATCAATGGTTTCCACAGTGCGGGGTGTGGGTAGGTCCAGAATGGGGACCTGGTGGCGTCTGGCGAACGCAAGGTCCATGAAATTGCTGGAGGCCCCGGAATCCACAAGAGCCCCTACGGGCACTGCCTGGCTAGGTCCCATCGAAAGAGTGGCAGCCACCAACAGGGCGCCCGGTCTGGGCTCGGGGTTGGGTTGCGGCTCCCCCTTGACCTGGAGCCCCTTCAGGCCAAGGGCCGGCCATTTCCCGCTGGCGGGGGGCCGCGCTGCTTTGCAGGACAAGCTCTGGCGAAATGCCCTGCGGCCCCACAGTACAGGCACAGGCCTGCCTGTCGCCGCCGGTCCTTCTCTTGTGTTGACAGGCGTGGGCACGCCCCACCAAGCTGCATCGGCTCCTCTGCGCCCTGCGGGTTCACAGGCGCAGGGGCAGTGGGAACCCACTCCAGGTTTGGCGGCCCAGCGGGTCTGGCGTCGACGTTCGGCGGGTGGCGCACTCGGCGGCGGGCTTCCAGGCGCCCGTCGATGCGGAGGCATATTTCAATCAGCCGCTCCAGGGAGGGGGGAGCATCATGCAGCGCAAGCTGATCCAAAACCTCTGCTGACAGTCCCTCCTTGTATTGGGACTGAAGCGCTGCGTCATTCCAGGCCAGATCGTGAGCAAGAAGGCGAAAGGAGGTCGTGTACTCACGTACACTGCCCCTCCCCTGGCGCAGAGCCCTGATCTCCCTGTTAGAAGTCTCAGCCTGAACAGGATCCCCCCAAGTCTGTTGCATTGCGTGCACAAACGCTGCTTGGTTTTGGAGGAGGGGGCTGTTTCCCAGGAGGAGGGGCGTCGCCCAGCGCGCAGCAGGCCCCGACAGCAAGCTGATGAGAAAAGCCACTTGCGTCTTCTCATCCGGGAAAGCCCCCGCACGGACTGTCATATAAAGCTGGGCTTGGGCTAAGAAAGCAGGAAGTTGCTTCGCGTCTCCTGCGAAGCGGTCGGGAAGGGGCAGCGGGCATTTCTCAGCTCTTGCGGGAGGAGCTGTTGGAGCAACTGGCACGGGAGCCTCTTCCCCCGGCAACGGGAGTCGCTTCTGCAGGTCAAGCACAGCGGCAGCCAGATGGCTCATCTGCTCCATCAGGAGTTTGACCTGGTCTGGTAAATCAGCCATTCTGCAGCGGCGACGTGCGTCTGCTTGGAGAGTGGTTGCAGACAAAATGTCGTGTCCTGGGGGCCCAGGGTGCGGAGGCAGGCGCACGCACGCAGCTCTGCCCTACGGGAATGGCTTACTCAGGGTCAATGTCCGGTCCAAGTTCGGGGGAGTACAGATTTCGGCAGGTCGATGAGGCGGTCCAGAGGGCGGGGAAGTCCGGTCAGTCCAGGGAAAACACAGCTCAGGGAAACACGGCGGGGTTGCACGGCGTTGTCTGCAACAGAGTCTGGGCGCCGCCCGATTCCTTAAGAAGGGGAAGCTGTGTCACGCCCTCTCCTCTGCAGGTGTCTAAGCCTAGATGAGCGGCGCGTGACTTGCTTCTCCCGGCGCAACACCTGTGGGAGGGGGCGAGCCGCTCCCTCATCGCTCTCACCTGGGGAGGAGTTCACACGCTCCTCACGGGCAGGGTCCTTGGTGCTTGGGCCGGCATCGTCTGCCCCTGTCAATGTTGGGGGTGCCGGCGTGGGTGTGGGTGTGCCTGCCTCCTCCTCCTCCTCCCCTTCCGAGGAGCTGGAGTCAGGAGACACGGCGGGGGGCATTACACCTTCAATGGGTACTTAGTGCTAGTGGGAAAACACCCATTCACTAGTTTGGCTGGGTGTGTGTGAAGGAAATTATAATCCACTAATACTGCAGAAGAGGTTTTAGGCTTAGGCTTAGGCTTAGAGATGGGTTAGGGTTAGGGTTCCCCAATGCTGCACTAACCAGGATTCTTCCATCTTGGGTCTCCAACTAATTTTAACCTGTAGACCTTGTGACCTCCAGCCAGCATGGCCAAGAGACCAGAACCATGGGAGAGGTGGTCCATCAACACCCAGGGCAACACAAGGACATCAAAGGTTTGTAGCTGACAAGATGCTCTTGGGCTTGAAATAAGACTTTTGATGTGAAATAACTTTCTGCCTATTTTTTTTCTGTTAATTTAACGAAAAGCACTTTAGTCATTTTCTTGAACACATGATGATGATTCAGCTAGCAGTGTTCAGCTGCCCTGTGGGCCCAGAGTTTATTCCCACTGTGTCATTAGAAATAACAGTTCTAAGCTTGTGGCCTGCCCATTAACTTTGCTCTTCCAATGTCCTAAAGTTAACATGTTCATTTGTATGTATAAACTTCTGCAAGGCTATTGATCACGGAAACACACTCCCAGCTATCTTGAGACACCAAATTAAGTATTCAGAAAGAAAAATGAGTTTGGAATTTTACCCAATCAACTGGATTACTTCAGACTGTTAATTAAATTCACAGCAATCACTACTTTCAAAACTTTCCTTCCTTCCTTCCTTCCTTCCTAGGATGTCTCACTTTCATTTCCCCAAAGGGTTACCTAGCTGTCGTGCAGAACTTGCAGAATTCATATCCTTTCTTCCTTTCTGTTGTGGTGAGGAGTTCATGGGTGTGTGGCACACTCACACTCTGTCCGCACTAATCTCTCTGTGGGTGGTGGTTTGCTCACTAAGCAAGTGCTTGTGCACCGGGGAGCTATGGCAGCTCCTCCAAAACCCTCCAATGGTGGACTGCCAAGAAGCAGTCCATAGTTTGACTAGGAGTAGCTAGATTGCTCCAAGACAGCAGTGTCCTCACCTTCTCCTGGGTGTGGAGCTGTAAGAAAGTGTCCAGATCATCATGGCAACATCTGAGAGCAAGCCTTGCCATCTTGAGTGTGCAAACATTGTTATGGACATTGCTATGGAGATCTGGCCAGCCCCTGGCCTGGCCATCCACACTGGAAGTGTTGCTGCCGTGGTACAGGGTTTATCCAGCACTTGAAGTGTGGACAGCTGCCACTGGGCTCTCTGAGTCTTTACCAGACTAGTATAGTATTATTGTACCATGCCAGTCAGGTAAGTGCAAACAGGTCTCTATGTCTACTCCTGGGTTTGATGCACAGGTACTGCCTAAGCTCACTCAAGATGCCAAGGTAGATGTTCAAAGTCCTCCATCCTCAAACCTCATTAAGGAGATCTGAAAGGGGGGGGGGGGCGCGCTCAACCTTCTTGCTTCCTGGATAGCAGATTATGTGTTTGGGTAGCACATGGATGCCATCACTGCCACTTGGCTTCATGCCAACCTGAAAGCCAACACATATGGGATGAGGGCTTGGGATGGGGCCCACTGTGACTCTGCCTCCATGACCATCACTCCAGGGTGGGCCAATGGGATTGCAGCTGTAAGGACCAAAACTCTCGCCACCCATGCATTGCTGTGCATTTGGGAAAGGATTGGTTTGGATTTTGGCTGCATCCAAACTGCATCCACACCTGAGCACAGCATTCGCCATATTTTTACTTTGTGTTTTCTAGAATATGCTGCTCCCCTACTGTGGGCACTGGTGCACCCCATCTGGCAGCTGGGAAGCTGCATTGAAGGGATGGTGCAGCTTCCAATCAGCCTGTCAGGCAGACCGGAAATGGCTGCACCATCCCTGTGCGGCTTCCGACTGTCCCGTCTCTCAGCGGGAAGTGGCAACGGCAGGATGGCACAGTGCGGGGTGAATCTGGAGGTACGCTTCCAGAGAGTCAGCTGCTTCTTATTTAACAGCAAGATAACTGTTTTATTCTGATGGATGGATGGATGGATGGATGGATGGATTGTATGGCTGTAACAGATGGAATAACAATAATTAAAATAGGAAGCCAAGGACCCTATATAACAATATCTAGGCCATCATTAAGTGAAGGGCTGTATCTGTCATTTCAAAAAAGCCTGAATCCAGTCCTGAATAGACCCTCCATGCACAGCTGGCCACGGTGTGGTCAACAGTCCAATGTACTGTGCAGGTCCCCAATCAAAACAGGGGAAGATGTTTCACCCTATTTATACAATGACTCCTGGCAGATGCCATGAGATGTATGGATCCTATTTAGTGTTTTCCAGAGCAGTTGTGGTAAGTTGAAACCAGCTGGTTATTGTGTGGGATCTCCTACATGTCCTCCCATATCTGGGTCCTTGGTAGACCATTCCTCAAAGGGGGCTGTGAGTTAGCTTCATCCAAACAGCGCCTAATCTGCATTATTTGGATAATCTGGAGTAAAGCACACCCAGAGACATTTTATTTCAGATTACCCATACTTTATTCTGCATTATCCAAATAATGAAGATTAAATGTGTGGTATCTGGATGAGCTGGTAGCCTTTCTTCTTGAAATTGCCTTGTGTTAATGGGAAAAATAGACATAGTATTTCTGTAAGCATTACCTGTTGCCCTTTGCTGTCTTTCCCCCCTCATTTGGAACAATGCTTTAATGTGTTAATACATTAGATTCCCAGAGATCTGGCGTCTTGTTTATCTGCCACAACCAGACTTATCTACAATAGTAGAAATCATATGTTCACACAATCTCATGTCAGTCCCTGATGTGTTGTTATAATTGTGTATTGTTCCAGCTGCAGCCAGCTGTCAGTATTGCAAGGGGAAATAACTGGAGAGCAGAGCACGAGTAAGATCAAAGGGAAAATCATTTGCACAGAAGGTAAGCTTGGAAATTTAGAAGAAGTTGGAATTCTAAAATCATATTGAAGTGTTTCACAGTATTTGGTATTCTGCTCTTCCTCTGAGAAGCCTGGAGTGGCAAACAATAACAAAAACAATTTCAGCTAGGGCTGTGCATGAATGTTTTTTTTTTGTAATTGATTCATATCAATTCAAATGCAAGAAAATTTGTATTTATTTGAATAAATCCCTTCAAATGGGGTAGGATTCAAATTTGATACGAATGGTCCGTATGAATTGAGTACAAACTGCATACGAATTCCATACAAATTTCACATGAATATATAATGAAGCTTCAAATGAATGTATAGAAACATTCAATTGAAATTTGAATGTCAACCTTTGATGGTCCCAACATTTGTTTTGAATTCAAATGTCTGGATTTGGCCAAATTTGTACATATTTTGAATGTTATGAATATTCATGCACATCCCTAATTTCAACAGTTTGGTAAATTATAGAGCAATATAAAACAGAAATGAAAGAGAACAAAAGAAGGATAACATGGAGATCTACCAGCAGTCTACAAGACAGATTTGGTTTCAGACCTGTTCAAACTGAACATCCATGTTTGATGCTGTTTTCATCAAATAGAACCAACCCCTGTTTAAAGAGGGGCTATATAGAAGCCGCAGTCTAGTTCTGCAGCCGAAATCCAGGGGCCTTGAGAAGCAGAGGGGGGCAGTTGTGAGGCTGTCGGATTCAGGGTAGTGGCTTGAGAGCCCCCAGGATGGTCAACCTGTGATCCCTGTTCTCTGAGGTCCCCCAAACAGCGGAGCCAAACAGCTAGAGATGGTAAAAGATCAGACTGGAGGCAGGGTCCAGGCAGAAAGACCAAGAGTTTATTATTGCAGCGCTTTTTATACAGCAATCCCTAGGGGCATGGGGGAAATGACATCAAAGCAACATCAGGGAAGGCGATTGGAGGAAAACTACTGTCTTCCGGGTCAGAGGTCCTTCTGATGTCACTTTCTCTGATAGCAGGAAGAGAAACTGTAAGCCATGGTCTTGGGACAGGTGCATTTTAACACCAGGCATTTGCAGACTCCATAATGTCCAAAGGCAGCTTCAGAGTGGAAAGAATTTGGCACCCTAGTAGCGCTGAGTGCGTATTACAAGTCTATGGAAACAGGAAAAAATCTTATCCCTTTTACTCTCAAGGCTAGAGAATTAAGGTATGAGCTGGAAGGGAAGCTAGAGGGAAACTGCAGCCTGGAGATTACTATCAGGCTGGTTCAATTAAAACAAACCATAGGTATTTGTACAAACAGGCTGGTTCAAACAGTTGTGGAATAAGAGGACAGGTTCTGTCCTAGATTAGTAACTGGTTAAAGGACAGGAAATAGATAGTAGTAATAAAAAGAGAATTCTCAGTTTGGATAGAAGTAAAACATTGGGTCCCCTAAGGTTAAGTATTTGTGCTTTTTAATTTATCGATAAATGATCTAGAGGTAGGGATAAGTAAAGATAGCAAAGTTTGCTGGTGGCACCAATTTATGCAGGGCAGTAAAAACTGAAAGAGACTGAGAGGAGTTCTAGAAGGACCTGTTGACATTACGTGAGTGGGCAACCAAGTGGCAAATACATTTCCGTTTTAGTGAGTGCAAAGAGATGCACATTGGGGTAGAGAACCCAGATCACACCTATAAACTGATGGGGGCTGAGTTTTTTGGGACAGACCAGGAAAGGAATCCTGGGGTTCTGGTGGACAGATCAATGAAGACATTGACCCAGCATGCAGCAGCAATGAAACAAAAAACACTTGATAAAAATAACACTTTCCTGCATGTTTGGAGGCCAGGGATTTTTGTATGAGCTCCAGATCTTAGCAGGGTCTGCATCAATTCCAATGTGGACAGCCCATGAGCCAGGATACATGGGGCTCAGCCCACTGTAGGCTGAGTTACTTGATTTAGGCCAGCGCAGTACAGAATAACCTGCACTATCGGGGAAGGGCCGAGGGCTCTATGCTGTGTGGACAAGCAGGCAAAGCTTTATCTGGGAGTCTTTCCCATCTTCACGTACAAAACCCAGGGATTTTACTTGCAAAGTGTGTGGTCTATCATGAGTTATGGATGATTCCTTTCCTTAGAAAGCACCGAACCAATGAGGCTGTCACTTAGATGTGGCACAATTGAGCATAAAGAATGCAATTAAATTCCCTGCCCATGTTTGAATAGAAGTGGTAGTCTTGCAAAATAAACATCTGATAGTGATTTTAATTAGCTAGACAAGGTTTATTGACTCTAATGCCTATATAATTTGTTTACAGACTGAATCGCTAACTGCCCATCAAATGTGTTTGCCCATAAATTCAAAGGATGTAGTCGATCAAAGGCTATAGTTTCGTTTTGTTTTAAACCAATATCAATATTTGGTCAGCTTTTGCATATTTTAACATCTGTACAGAGGGCAAGCATTTGTTAAGGAGACATGCAAACTACGACTTTTGTTTGGAGTGGGGAAAGATTACTCCTTTTTGCACCAGGAGATTATAGTGGTCGAAAGCACAGTTCCATAGAGTGATCAGGCCAGGATTAGCCTCCATCTGGAACCTTTACTTTGATCCTGCCAAGCTGTGTTTTAGTCTGATGACTGTATACCTTATCTGTAGGATGTTACTGCCAACAATAATCTGTTCGCGCTTCACTTCACGGAATGGTATAATAATATCATTCCACCAAAGTAAAGTTCCAGCTGTGAGGACTAGGGATTAGGGATTTTGTGTACAATTCTGATCACAACACCTCGAAAAGGATATTGTGGAACTAGAGAAGGTGCAGAAAAGGGCAACCAGAATGATTAAGTGTCTGGAACACCTCCCTTACGAAACCAGGCTGCAACGTCTAGGCCTCTTCAGTCTGGAGAAACGGCGTTTGAGAGGGGACCTGATTGAAGTATATAAAATTATGCATGGTATAGAAAAGGTGGATAGAGAACCAGGGGGCACTCTATGAAGCTGATGGGTAGGAGAGTCAGATCCAACAAAGGGAAGTATTTCTTCATCCAGAGGGTCATTGGTTTATGGAATTTGCTGCCGGAAGAGGTGGTGACAGCTACCAGTCTAGATGGCTTTAAGGTAGGATTAGACAAATTTATGGATGACAGATGTATCAATGGCTACTAGAACGAATGCCTAGATGCATCTTTCAGCCGGGGGGGGGGGAACTGGGGTGCTTCTAAGGCCATTTGCTGGGATTCTAGAGCAGGAATAGGTTTGTCCTTGTTTCTGCTTGAGATGCCCATGAGCATTTGGTGGGCCACTGTGTGTGACAGGATGCTGGACTAGATGGGCTGTGGCCTGATCCAGCAGGGCTTCTCTTATGTTCTTATGTTCTTATGACATGCAAGAATACTCAAAACATTCAAAATTCTATCAAATTTGTTTGAATTAGGACATTTGAATTCAAATTGAATGTCTATACATTCATTTTTTAACATTCGATTGAACTTGAATGTTTTTAATCATTCATACATATTATTCAGATATTTGTACGTGTACAGATACGTAGGCATTATTCAGACATTTGTACGTGTATGGACATACATATGTGTATGGATATCTGTACGTGTCTTATTTGAATCTGCACACATTTGTATGGATATGTACGGGACGAAAAGGGGATGCATACAGGATAAAAACAAGATGAGTACGAATATGTAGAGGAGCATATGGATGCGTACAGATGCGTACAGACACATACGAATGTTGTCAACATTTGTGTCTTCAAACACAAATTGAATATCCATTCAAATAGATACAAATGTATTTGAATCTGATTCGAATTTGAATACATTAATTTTTTTCTCTATTCATTTGAATTTGAACATTAGAATATTCAATTCGAATCAAATCGAATCCTAAAGTTGCATTTGTGCATGAATGGGTTTTTGACATTTCATGAGTAACAGAATGTTAGTAAATCTGTATACGTTCAAATAGATCCCCTTTGAATATGGTACAACTCTATTTGATATGAATTTATTCATATGAATTCGTGCAAATATTTGAAATGTATCTGATGCAAATAGATACATGTCTGATACAAAAAATATGTATCTGATACGAATGAATATATATCTGATACAAACGGATACGTATCTGATATGTATCCCTTAACAAATCCACGGTCTGAAAATGTCAAATCTGACCTGAATCCACTTTTAATCTGCTCTTGACCCATGTAAAATGTGATCTGGGTCCATTGCAGATGTATGGCTTCCCCACCTCCCCAGTTTAACAAATGTCCGGACTATTCGTATGCATGTCCAAAACATTCGTAAGAATGTCTGAAACGTTCATATTTGCATGAGTGTTAATGCACGAATGTTGTAACATTTGATTTGTGTATGAATGTCTGAATTTGTACAAATTTGTATGAATTATTAATGTTATGAATATTCATGTGCATCCCTCGCGAGGAGCACATGTGCACCATGAGCACTCTGCAATCCCCAATTGGACCATCAGCACTTGTGGTGCTGATGATCCATCTTGGCCCATCCATATTGCCACAGCAATGACCACGGCAGCTACAGCCACATGCCTGGCTATTGCCATGGTGATTGTAAGGTGCCATGCCATTGCGGCTACCCTCACAGCTTTGTACTCAGAAGCAAAAGTGAATGCTGCTAACCAGGAATGTGCTAAATGCTCCCATTCAAGCTGTGGGCAAGTTTTTACTGGGAAAGCCCTGGGACGCTCCTGGACATTCTGAGATGGCAGGGGCAATACAGTGTATGCATGCACTTACCCAGGAGTGATTGGAACTGTTCTGGAAGGGTAAGTGAAAACAGGTCCTTACCCTTAAGCTCGTAGCCAGTCACAGCTCTCTTCTGAGCTCTCACAACCCCATCCACCTCACAGGGTGTTCTGCTGTGGGGGAAGAATAGAAAGCTTTGTCAGCCCCTTTGAGTCCCTTTGAATGGGTGAGAAAAGTGGGGTAGAAAAGCCAACTCTTCTTTGATTTGATATGAATTGAACACAAAAAACATCAGTGCACGTCCCTAGGTGGCATGCCTATATGGTCCAGTATACCACAGAGGACTCATTCCATTAGCATTGCAAAGCACACTACTGAAATGGACCCTCAGACGCTCCAAAGGCCAGGAAGTTTTACAAGTGGGAAATTTTAGTTCCTCAGCTGTGATGTTGCAGAATGGGAGTCTTCGAACAAGAGGAAATGGCCCCATGGGGCCTTTTCTGTGTCTGAAATCACAGGGCCAACACCAAAAAGATCCCAGCGGACCAGTAGGTTAGCCTTCTATAGTGACGGAGTAATAGGATCATGGATGTCATTGCTGCTAAAAGAACAGGATGAAGTGCTCAAGAAGACTCATAAAGTAATGGCAGCTGGACATGCGCAGGTCTGTGCAGACACCACAATCATCTAGCACATCTACTGTACCAGTAGGAATAGATTCAAGCTAGGTATGTGCATGAACGTTCATAACATTGAAAATTCATATGAATTTGGCCAAATTCAGACATTCAAATCCGACTTGAATGTTGGCACATTTGAAGATTGACATTTGAATTTGAATGTTTTGATACATTCGTACGAAGCTTCGTTATGAATCTGTATGGAACATTCATATTGAATCCTCATGGAACATTCATATGAAATTGGAATCCTACCGCATTTGATCGAATAAAAACAATGTACACATCCCTAATTCAAACTGTTCTTGTGACATTAAGGCTTAGGTGTGGTGTCAAAAAAATTATCATGAGGTCCATGCCATAGTTTATCTAGGCTTGATCTAGAGGATTTCAGATTTAAAAATGTGAAAAGGATTCCATTTTGGGGGCTGCAGCTTGGAATTAATAAGCTTTGCAAAAACTAACTACAAAATAGGAAATTAAGAGAAACTAGACACATTGAGATAAGTTGTGTCCTTTCTAATACACCTTATTTTCAGTTTTATGAATAGTTCAGACACAGCTGCTCAGAACAATTTTCATCTTGGTTCCTACTTCACCTTGAGTGTTGAGTTAGAAAAATGCTACCTCTGCATCTCCTCCACTTTGAACCCTGGAGATCACTGCCCCTGATAAATCTTCCTCCCATCATGGGCAGCCCTATTTGCAGACAATGGAGATCAATTTCAGGGTGATAGAAATCCATGCAAAAAATAGCATCTTTTATAATATAGACTTTTACCGTGCATTTCACTTAAAAAATGCACATTTTATGTTAAAAACACAGAGCAAATGGCATGCATTTAAATGATTATTTCCTTTTACTTTGTTTGTTTGTTTGGCAAAATGGCATTTTACGTGGACAAAATTGAGCTCACAATGAATTCAGCTGAAACAGTGACTGATTTAATTAGGATAAAGCCTCCCTTTCTGTACACTTGAGTGTGTTCGCATTTGACAACATCTCCTAACGCATATTGAGTTTGCTGATACAAAAATATTCTTAGCATGTAACACGCTGTTCCTGTTTAATAATGACAGTTTCAATAACAATAAAAGAAGAAAGCAATCAATTGCTAATGCCCTCCCCTGGAGGTTCTGGATTTGTGCTTCAGGGAAAGGATATTGCTTTGCTAGAAGTTCATTGTCAATACCATATAAGATGATATAGAGAACCAAAGGACCGGGGACTGATGCCTTTGGAAAAGATGAGCAAGAATGGGACATTTGGACAATTTGGACTATGAGAAGCATAGGCTGCCTCTGGATAGCAGTTACATTTTATGCAATATGGCAATATTCCAGAAGAAAGCAGTTCTGGAATAATCACTATTTTGTAGGGATGTGCACAATTTTATTTTTTATTTTTTCTATTTGATTCATATTGAATCAAATGCAAAAAAATTGGTATTCGTTCAAATAGATTCCCTTTGAATGTGGTAGGATTTGAATGCAGTACGAATGTTCAATCCCATATGAATCCCATATGAATCCCTTATGAATCCCATACAAAGCTTCATACAAATGTATCAAAACATTCAATTTGAATTTGAATGTCAATTTTCAACTATGCCAACATTTGATTCCAATTCAAATGCCTGAATTCAGCCAAATTCATACAAATTTTGAATGTTATGAATATTCAGGTATATCCCTACAATTTTGTCCAAAAAGCTGGGTAATCACTAGGGGCAAGGGAAAGGACTCACTTGGTTTGGATGCCCTCACACTTGCTTCCCTGTGTGAGTGTGTGGCCACCATTTTGGCTCTGGCTTGGCCCTGCACATATGTGTCGGCCATTTCCAAAATGGCAGCTCTCTGGAGCCTTCTCCCGTACAATCCTTCCCGCGCTCTCCGCTCCTCTGGGAAGAACTTACTGCAGCCTTTAAAATCCAGGCTTGCGGCGACCTCCCAGAGGGCGTTTTCTGTTGTCGCCCCCAAACTCTGGAATGACCTGCCGGATGAGATCCATCAGTTGACATCTCTAGACAGCTTTAAAATAGCTGTCAAGGCGGTTCTCTTCCGGCAGGCCTTTCCAGATTAATTTTTCCAGATTAATCATCCTGGCTCGGGCCCCCTAACCCCCCTCATTCCTCTCATGGCCCCATCTTTAGTGATGGTTGAGGAGCTCTAGAGGGACACTAGGGCTGTTTGTCCGTTTAATTATGTTTAATTATGTTTTATACTCTTGATACTGTATTTTAGTCTGTCATATTGTTTAATACTTTTTAAGGGAGGGAGGGACTATAATGTTTTATTCTTATATGATGTTCTTATTATATTTATTGTTGTTAACCGCCTGGATTGGTTCGCCACAGGGCGGTATACAAATAAATATTATTATTATTATTATTATGGTGTGGAGATGAAGTATGCCCTTTTGCTTAAAAAAAATGAGTTGGGAGTTGATTATCTCACAATATGTTTGGATTATGTTAGGATTATCATGGACATGTGTAGCTATCGGAACATAGCCCCAGGATAACCCCATGTTTTACGTCTCATTGGGAGGCAACCTCAATTAAGTTGTTGCCTTTCTTCTGCTGGTGAATACCCAGAAGCCATTTTTGATCCTCTGTTATCGGATAGGATGCTGGACTAGAAGGGCTCAAGGCTGATCTTCCAATTTTTCTCTTACATCTTTATCTAGAATTGATATCTAAGATATCTAAATTAGGGATCTGCATGAATATTCATAACACTTGTTATTTATACGAATTTGTCCAAATTTGGACTTCCGTACATGGATCGAATGTCCGAAACATTTGTATGAATACAAATGTTTTGGACATTTGGACATATTTCAGACATTCAGACAGATAGTTCGACATGGAGGAGGTGGGAAAGTGGCTGCACCAGTCACATCTGCAATGGATCCAGATTGCATTTGACATGGATCGAGAATGGATTAAAAGAGGATTCCACTTGGATTTGACACTTTCAGAGCATGGATTTGTTATGGGATATGTATCAGAAACATTCATTTGTATCCAATATATATTAGATATCTGTACAAATTTGTATGAATACATTCATATCAAATTGAATGCTACCACGTTGGAAAGGGATCTATTTGAACGAATATGGATTTTCTAAAGTGGTATTTAGATGAGGGATTCGCACAAATGGTTTTTTGACGTTCAATACGTAATGAATCAAATGTCAAACCCCCCATTTCTGCACATCTCTAATCCAAAAACCACCTTCCGTTTGGAGAGACAGTTAGGATCCCTCTAAAGTCTACCTGCAGAGAATGGAGAACAGGTGAAGGCTTTGCCCCTGTCTTTTGTTTGAGATGCCCAGAAGCTGATGGACTGTGGCCTGATCCAGTGGGACTCCTCTTATGCCCTTATGATGCAGAGCACAAGAAATCCTAAGACATGTTCTGATTAAGGAGGAAATGTTATGACACATCAGGTAGACCTGGTGGAGATTAGGAAAGCAACATTAGGGGACAGCGGCCGTCCCCAAAGAGGAAAGAGGTGAGTTGTTGTCCTCTGAACCAGCCTTGCATGGCTAATCAACCTATTGTTAGTCCTTGTTCAAATCATCATTTCAATTGAGTTACTTAAATGCTGCTGTGCAGCTCCTGTTGGGAGGCAAGGGTATTATTGATTCTTAAGCTGTAGATGTTAACATGCTGAGTGTTACTATTGCATAAATAAATGTTTAATTTCTTTTCACAGGAGATAGATACAATTGCTCACAAAGCCGGCCAGGGCCTGGGGGCACGGACGGAAAGTCCTAGAATTTGCACGCACTGGCTCAGGGCATGTCTGTTACCACCTACATCACCTGCCGGGGAAGGCTTCAAATCAGGGATATTATTCATTACTACATAGGTTATGCATTGTCATTATTTACTGTAATTACATGTCACTGGGCCTTTCCGCACTTGGCTTTATTCTGGAATGTGTCTCAGAATAGGGACCTCCTGTCCACATGCTAGTGCAGGCTATGGAAGCCCCCAGGTGAGGCCTGTCATAGTCTGCATTAGCATGCAGATGACAGATCCCTATCCTGATATATATTCCAGAATAAGACCAAGTGCGGAAAGGGCCACTGTGTCTAGTGCAATCCTCTCCCCACATAGGGCACTAGGTATGTGCAAGAATACTTGTAACATTCATTATTCATCCAAATTCGTCCAAATTTGGACATGTTACAACCTTCGTACATTAATGTTCATACAAATACGAATGTTGCAGACATTGGTACGAATATTTCAGACATTCATACGAATAGTTTGGACATTCGTTAAACTGGGGAGAAGGCAAAGTGGGGCACCAGTCACATCTGCAATGGATCCAGATTGCATTCAGCATGGATCAAGAGTGGATTAAAAGTGGATTCAGGTCGGATTTCATGCTTTCAGTCTGAAGATATATTACAGATATGTATTGGATGTTCGTATGAATACATTAGTATGGAATAGAATCCTACCACATTTGAAGGGAATCTATTCAAATGAATATGGATTTTCTAACCTTTGATTTGTTACAGATCGAATGTCACAAAACCCATTTGTGCACATCACTAGCTGGCACCCATATCCTCCATTCCAGGTCCAAGAGATCTTGGCAAAGTCCAAGAGATCTTGCCAATATCTTCAAGGTTGTCCAGAAGGTGGAATGGAGCCTTGCAAAATTAGCATCTAGATTCTGGCGACGGTTGCTAGGTAACACGAATACAGGAGTGGACTCTGGATGATGGGTCAGAAAAGTGGAGGTGAGTATAGCTAGATGCTGACCCATTTAGAATAAACAGTAATATTAAACATCATAACCAGTGCCACAGTAATGCGTATTCTCCTAGCAGCAAATGAAATTGTATGTATCTCTGAAACCTGCGAGTTTATGCAGTGTCCCTGGCTGAGGAGAACCTCATTTCCATCCTGCAAATTTCATACAAGTTAAATATCTATAAATTTAAATGCATGGTTTGGGTTAATGAAAAATGTTACAAGCGCAGCTAATGTATGAAAAGTCATTAAACATTGCCATGCACCAAAATGGTCCCTAGCTGTGCAGCTGGATGGGAGAAACCAGCAACGTTCCTCTCTAGGGTCATACATCTGAAGAGTGAAATTGGCATTCACCTTGAGAAAGATAATTGATACAGGAAAAAGCACCATCCATAATGTGTAATTCTCTGGGGGGCAAAGGGTTCGTGAGCTCAGCACGGTCCTGTGATCAACCCGCTTGGGAGCAGAGAAAGGTGAGGTGGAAGTCATGAATGTGCACTTCCCACAATGAGGCACGGAGAAGTGGAGCAACTTCCAGGGAAGAAGGCAAGTGAGAGAAGATTATGGGAAGGAGAAGTTAGGTAAAGGAGGACCTAAAAATGTATGGCAGGGAGAGACACAAAAACAGGTTAAGATGGAAGGGGAAGAAAAGAAAAAACATAAGGATATGGAAAGGAAAACAGATGGAACTTCTCTATGGAAGTTTGGTCTAGTGGTTAGGGAGCCGGACTCTTATCTGGGAATACCAGGCGCAATTCTGTCCTCCCCCATGAAGCCATCTAGGTGACCTTGGGTTAGTCACAGCTCTCTTCTGAGCTCTCATAGCCCCACCTACCTCACAGGGTGTTCTGTTGTGGGGAGAAGAACAGAAGCTTTGTCAGCCGCTTTGAGTCAAATGGGTGAGAAAAGCAGGGTAGAAAAGCCAACTCTTCTCCTCCATGAAGCCAGCTGGATGACCTTGGGTTAGTCACAGCTCTCTTCTGAGCTCTCACAGCCCCACCTATCTCACAGTGTGTCCTTTCTGGGGAGAAGAATAGAAAAGCTTTGTCAGCCGCTTTGAGTCCCCTTAATGGGTGAGAAAAGTGGGGTAGAAAAGCCAACTCTTCTTCTTCTTCTTCTTCTTCTTCTTCTTCTTCTTCTTCTTCTTCTTCTTCTTCTTCTTCTTCTTCTTCTTCTTCTTCTTCTTCTTCTTCTTCTTCTTCTTCTTCTTCTTCTTCTTCTTCTTCTTCTTCTTCTTCTTCTTCTTCTTCTTCTTCTTCAAGCACCTACATTTAGGGATGTTCACAGATATTCATAACATTTGTTATTTGTATGAATTCATACAAATTTAGACATTTGTACACGAATCAAATGTTATGATATTTGTACATTGACGTTCGTAGAAATATTAATGCTTTGGACGTTGGTACAAATCGTTCAGACATCCTATAACCTGGGAGGTGGGAAAGCGGCTGCGCCAGTCGCATCTGCAATGGATCTAGAGTGCATTTGACATGGATTGAGAGCGTATTATAAGTGCATTCAGGTCAGATTTAACAATTTCAGAGCAGATTTCTTATGGGATATGTATCGGATACATATTTTAAATGTATCAGATATGTATCAGATATGTATTCTTTCAAATTGAATTTGAATTCGTTTGTATTGGATATTCATACAAATTTGTACAAATACAGCTGTATCAAATAGAATTTTACCACATTTGAAAGCGTCTACTCTTACGAATATGAATGTTGAAACACTGAATTCACCACAAATTGATTATCAAAAAACACATTTGTTCACATCTTTATCTACATTATATAGTTTCCAGTGCCTGCTTAAAACACACCTGTTCACCCCGGATGTGTTTTGATGTTTAGCTTACAGTCCCTGTCCCATTAAATTCACCTAGTGGCAGGCATTTGGCCACTCACAACACAACTGGGCTGCACTGAACTTGTGGACCATGAGTCACATATGGCTATAAAATGCCTCTAAAGCAGCATTGACAGTGGCCCTCTATCATCTCTGGGCAAAGCCGATTTGAACAGCCTCCCAGGAAGGCTGAGGTGCCCCTGGGTCTGTTCGTCTGTCAAACAGGAACATATAAACACAGCCTGGGTGGAGTCTGAAATGACACTGGCAGCTGTGAACTGTCCTTGTTCC
The DNA here is from genome assembly GCA_023333525.1 of Aspidoscelis tigris stejnegeri. Lineage (NCBI taxonomy): Eukaryota > Metazoa > Chordata > Lepidosauria > Squamata > Teiidae > Aspidoscelis > Aspidoscelis tigris. The sequence goes on along the minus strand of JALMGA010000006.1, from coordinate 84,923,845 downwards.
ACTTCAAATTTGGACCAAACCCGTTGGACTGAACACAGTCTGTTGAAACTTGTCTGATGCTTGAAGTTTACGTCCATTCTCCATCCAACGGAATCCAAATTTAAAATGTAACAAGGACACACCACAGCTGTGACTGTCTGCTCCAATTATGCTATTTTCTTCCCCAGCAGCACTTCATGAAATATTTTTGCAAGGGTTATGGAGTAGGGAACAGACTCCTTGTGAAAACTCCCCTTTGGTCTTCCCAAAGCTACAGATCAGAACATGATTTGGGGGTCTCCAAAGGAGCCTCCCAGTTGAAGCCTTGTCCTTTCCAGACAACCCTGGCAGTTCTCATCCATTGACCTTCCTGTAAGTCACAGTCAAGGAAAATAGAAAGCAACACTCAAGAACATAAGAGGAGCCTGCCGGATCAGGTCACAACCCATCTAGTCCAGCATCCCTATCTTACCACCATATGAGACAAGATCCTGCATATCATCAGCATCAGGCCTGTCCCTGGGGATAGAGTCTTTTCTCCAGTGTGCTCTATTTGCAGAGCAGGAAAAACTGCTTTGTGGGCCAGGATCAGACCTGCTGCTTCTCTATGGATGGATGACTGTCTTGGGAGCAACCTATCTTTTGTGCCCAAAACCTAGCAAAGAATAAAAAATATCTCACTTTTATGAAGGACCCCAAATTAACCAGTTAAAGAGTCATTTAGAACATAAGAATATAAGAGGAGCCCTGGTGGATCAGGCCACAGCCTACCTAATCCAGCATACCATCCCACATAATTGCCCATGGGCATCTCAAGCAGAGACAAGGGCAAACCTTCTCTGGCTCCTGAATCCCAGCAAATGGATTTAGTGGCATCCTGATTGTATCCCCAGTCTGGAAGATGTACTTAGGCTTCCATTCTAGTAGCCATCGATACATCTGCCATCCATAAATTTGTCTAACCCTTCCTTAAAGCCATCTAGGCTGGTTGATGTTACCGCCTCTTCTGCCAACAAATTCCATAGACCAGGACTTTGAGTACTTGTGCTGGGTGGAAACGTGAAGGTTGGAGTTTTGTTCCCCAGGGTTGGATTTGGGTGGAGGGAGGACACACTGTCCAAACAAATAGCCCTCCACCATGCTCCTGGACCAAAAGAAAGTGCTCTGGCCCAGGAACATGCCATCTGGGACCCATGCAGATCCTTCCAATATTCCAAATCTAGAATCACAGGAATTGCTAAGTTTCAGAGTGAATAAATATCTTTGCTTCCAAAACTCATACCACCATAAGCTTCTATTCACAAGTAAATGATGTTTTAGAGCAAAGCAAGGCTGGAGAAGGAGAACCCAGCATGACCCTTAGTGCATTAAAGGGAAAGAAGAAACGTTCAGCTCATTGTATCTCTGGGAAATATCACCTTTCTTATCAGCATTGGAAGATAATGAATATTACATCCAAGTTTCCAGTTCAAGATCTTATTAAATCTTTTTTTTTTTCTGGCTAGCATTGAAAAATTTCCAAGTCATTGAAAAGGAAGAGGAGGAGGAAGAGGGGGAGGGGAGGGGAGGGGAGGGGGGAAAGAGGAAGAAAAACTGTAGGCACAAGTCCCTGAGAATTTATAGCTGCTGTGGACAGAGTAAATTGATACTTACAACTTATTAGCTGCTGACAGTTTGCGCTGCTGTGAAAAGGAACGACCATGTAGCTGTTATGTGTGGCACAACAGGAAACCAGATATGCTGGTTAGATGGAGAGAGGGCACCGTTGATTAATCATGTCTAGATATGAGGGACAGCCCACATCTTAGCCAAAGCACAGAATTGGTGTCTTTCTTCCAAGCATCGTCATTCTGTCCCTTCCAAGAAAGGCAATCACTGCTAATGCTATTCTACATTACCTTCCTAGAGTTTCATGAAAATGAAAATTTTGTGGTCATGAGATAACCTGTATCTCTCTCCCCCAATGCTTTCCTGATTATTACAGTATTATTATTGTTTTTGTCAGAAACACAACAATATAACATGACACTAAACATGTTGGCTTTGGTATTTCCTAGCACATCAGGATACTATTACTATTACTATTACTATTACTATTACTATTACTATTACTATTACTATTACTATTACTATTACTATTACTATTACTATTACTATTACGGTTACGGTTACGGTTACGGTTACGGTTACGGTTACGGTTACGGTTACGGTTACGGTTACGGTTACGATTACGATTACGATTACGATTACGATTACGATTACGATTAGCATTTTTATCTCATCCTACACCCAAAGGTCTCGAGACGGCTAACAACTAGGGGTGTGCCTGAAAGCAATTTTTGACATTTGATTCATAATGAATTGAATATTCAAAAATCCAAATTAGTACGAATGAAGAAAAATGAACGTCTGGACATTTGAACTGATACAAATACATTCGTATCTATTCCTTTGAATATTCAATACCTATCCAATGATACAAGTCTTGTACGAATCCACACAGATCCATATGGGTCTGTATACACCCCGTTTTCATCCCGTACATATCTGTACAGATGCGTACGAATACACACAAGATGCGTAACATGGAAATGTCTGAATTATTCATACAAATAACTTGAAATACTTGTAATCGTATGAATACTAAAGTATGAATGTCTGGAAATTCGATTCATATATGAGTGTCTGAATTTGTCCAAATAATGAATATTTTGAATATTCAGGCAGACCCCTACTAACAACATTTAAAATCAAACATAGATATATACTAAGGCAGTATCTGAAAGTGGGAAGAGAAATTGTATGCCCATTTAAGCAAAGGCCAGGGCAAAGAGTATCTAAAACAAATGAACTAAAATAAACATTTTCAGTTCCTAGTATTAGGTAACCAAGGAAAGCATGTTATTTGTTAGCTTGTTTTAAAAAAAATGGGAGAAAACTGTTAAAATAAAGGATTAAAGCAAAAGTTTTAGAAAAATCCTTCATTGCCAATATTAAATTGTTTGCAACAACTCAACGAAAGTAGGACTAATATAAGAAAACACCGGGCTGTCTTCAGGGTATGAGAAATTTAAATCAAGGATGAAAATAATGCATGAAGCTTAGAAAAGCACACAAACACAAAGCAATTACCACAGGACAATGTAACAACTGTTGGAGGAGAGGAGCCAGTGTCAATATCTCAATAAAAAATCCAAACAGGTCAATGAAGCCAATCCCTTCTTCACTGGCTCTCTCCCTCTTTCTAACTCCCCCAGAGGGGAGGCCAACATTTGCACACAGGCGTGCTGAACAGTACCCCTCATGGCCCCTCCAAACCGCAGCAGAGAGACCACCAGCAGTCTAAACAGCAGCTTATATACATAGAGAATCCTGGCTGATGATTGGCAGGAGAGCCCTGCTTTTTGGCCGGCAAATGGGGCTTCCTGAGTCCGCTCCTCCTCAGCGTGTCAATCAAAAATCCAGCAGCAGCAGCAGCAGCAGCAGGTTTACTGTTTCCTGCCCAGCTAGCTGCCTAGGGGCCATTACACCACCCATGATCCAGTACTTACCTGATTCGATTGTGGGGCTGGTCCTCTCCTGGGCGCTGCTATTTTGGCTGCAATGCCCTCCATGACTGCACGTGTGTCAGCGCCATGACGATGCTGACGCTCTGTGCATGCGCAGTTGCATCTATGGTCTTCCAAGTTGCCAGTGTGCTTGCACAGCACCTCAGATCACCCTGGAGCACCAGAAGAAGTGCAGATGGTGCTGCCTGGATGCTCCAGGTAAGCTTTTGGTAAAGGTGTGGAGAGCAGTTTTGTGCTCCACACCTAATCAACAATTAGTGAACTTCTGGAAAGGCAGAGCATGCTTGGAGGCTGCAGCAGCCTCCAAGAAGTGAAGATGCCCTTCACCAGAGGTTCACTAATCATGCACTACTGGCTGTAGTGTGAATAGAGCCATGGTCCAGTCTTGGGAGATCATTTGGATGTTACCTCCATTTCCCAGCTACACCTGTCTTTACTATGGGTGTTTCCACACAGGCCGTTAAGCACCTGATAAGGACAGATATGGAACACATCTGCAAGGTACCTTCCGCACAGCGGGACAGATTAGGGGCTCTTCAAGGACTCTGCTTCCACAAGGCCTCGCACAAGATTCGTCTTTAATGGGGTCTAGAGGCTGCCAAATCTGGTTTTTGGGAAGACCTGAAAAATTAGGTCCTCAAAGCATTCCTGCCTGCAAATTCCGGATCAAAGGACTACACTTCCAGACAGGAACAGGAGAGGGAATGCATGTGGGCGGGACTGGAAGTCGCCATATTGAGTGCAGCTGGGCAGCCAAGGGATCTAGGCATGCTGCTGATTGGTGGGCAGTCTGTCCCTGACACCGCCATGCATGGTGGGAATGAGCAGTGACTGACAGCTGAGTATTCCAATCATGTGGTACCTTGAGCATCAGGGTCACAGAGAGGCCTGATCCTTCTGGATATCGGTGCTCCGGCATCCGCACAGCAAACACATGATGTGTTCCTCACTATCCATGCTTCCCACACGAGTGTGGGTGTGTTAGGCCTCCTTTGGATCCATCCCTATTTCAGACGGACCCTCCCAGGGATGGATTTCAGAAAACCGGATTTCCTTAATCTGGATTTCAAGTGGTAAGTGCGGAAATACCGTATAAGTCCTCCTGAAAGGAGGATCTGCTAAGGTGTAAGATTGTGTCCTTTGAAAAACTGGAGTGGATCTTAGCCGTCATCACTTCCTCAGATCCTCATTTAAAGACCAACATGTCTCTTGCTGATTCTTGGGGCCATTTGCAAGGCTTAGACCCTTTTGTGAAGTCATGAGAACACTTAGTCGTCTTTGGCTGCTTCCTTTATTTTTCTGAAGTGCATTAATAGTTCTGAGAGTTGAATCAGATCCTGGGAGTGCTGCAGGAGATCACAGTTGCTAGTAAAGTGCTTCAGCTGCTAGCGGCAAAGTTAATAATCTGCCGCACTTGCTGGGAGATTAAGGAAGAAATCCCATGAAAAGAGACAGTGTGATGCTAGAAAAGGGAAAGGCAGAAAGGTGGAGGAGTAGTGTAGAGTTCACAGGTATTGCCTCCAGGTTGGAGAGATAGGCAGGGTGCCTCTAAAGACAATTTGAAGGCACTTCAGAGCAGGTGAAGCTTTTATCTTTGTCTTCTGCTTGAGATGCCCAGAAGCGGTTAGTGAGTCACTGTGCAAAATGGAATTCTGGAATAGATGGACTGTGGTCTGATCCAGGAGCTCCTCTTACCATCCTTATGTTCTTAAGCACAGTAGCAAGTGAAAGTGCATCTGGGGCCCCTGCACTTGGGCCTCTGATCCAGATTCAGGGCCTCCATATCCTCATGTTAATCCAGATTGCAAAGCATCCCTCCCCCCGTGTTAAGGCAGATCTCTCCACATGGGGTGGAGCTAGCTCCGAATCAAGAGGTCCTTTATCTGGATCTATTATACACCTCTCCCGCTTCCTCAATGGAGAAAGGGCTTGTGGGTGGGTAGGTCAGAGGATGTAGACATTGCTTACTAATGTCGCTATTTTCAGATATTCCAGAGTAAAGCATTTCCTGGAGTCCTTTATTGCAGAATCTCCCAAAACAGTGGAATATGAAAGTGATGCCTGGATGCCACCAAGGAGATGGTATCTTGCATTACAGTCTAGGGATGTGCATGAATGGGGGGGCGGGGCGGCGGTTTGCATTCAATTCGTATAGAATCAAATGTAAGAAAATTTGTATTTGTTTGAATAGATCCCCTTTGAATGTGGAAGGATTCTATTCAATATGAATGTATTTGTACAAACCGGTACAAATATCCGATATGTATCCGACATGAATGCATATGTATCTGATATGTATTCTGTAACACATTAGCTCTGAAAGGGCCTTTCCGCACAGGCTCTAAAAACGGATTCAGAGCCTGTTTGGGGAAGGATTAGGATGTGACTTCCGCAAAGGGAACGGAATTAGGGTCCCTTTGAGGACGCCATGTCCGCACGTTGGTGCCCAAAACTGGTTTCTTAGACTGGTTTTGCCGCCGAAATCCTAGACAGATGTAAGACCTGAAAATCAGGTCTTGCATCTGGCTTTTCCCCTGAAACCATTTCGGAAGCGAACGCTTCTGCAGTGGCAGGGGAAAAGCCTCATTGCCAGCGCATGCCCAGCCGTCAAACAGGGAGAGTGCACCCCCCCACCCCACCAGGGCTCGCATGCTCGCAATCCGGTACTTACCTGGTCGCTGCTGTGCGGCTGCTGGCAGCAGCAGGTCCAGTGTCCATCGTGCATGCGCATGCCACGGCCTCCATTGTCCAGTCGCCTTCTCCACTCCGGCCCTGCTGCCGCTGCCCCGCGCATGTGCGGATGTGCAGGGCCTCCAAGAATCTGCCCTTGTTTGGGGCAGATTCTTTTAAAAAATGTTTCGCCGGAATGGATCTTATAGATCCTTTTTCTGGCGGCACATGCGGAAAGGCCCAAAGTGTCACATCTGACCTGAATCCACTTTTAATGCACTCTCGATCCATGTTGAAGGCAATCTTTATTGCAGATGTGACTGGCGCAGCCGCTTTCCCACCTCCCCAGTTCCATGAATGTCCGAACTATTTGTACAAATGTCCGAAACATCCATATTCGTACAAATGTTAATGTACGAATGTCCAACTTCAAATAAATTCATACGCATGTTATGAATTTACACACACATTCCTATGACAGTCATGTGAGAATGTGCCATTCGCCTCTCCGTACACGGGTCTATATGGTTGTGGCGACGTCCACTGGAGCTGCCAGATTAAATAAGAACCTGTGTTGCCTTTAAACCAAGTGATGTCCCCTCCCATCAATACAAGACATTATTTTTAGATCACTTTCATTCATTTTTAATAAAGTACAACCCTAGCAACCGAATTCCATTTTGAAATCTGTTGTACAAATCTTTCTCCTCTACCTGGAGATCAGAACTATTCTATTACTTCCATGAAAGCCTTTTAAGGGGTGTTTTTCCACTGTCACTAGAAGTACCCATTAAGTACCCATTAATGGGTACAAAGGGTGTTTTTCCACTGTCACTAGAAGTACCCATTAAGTACCCATTAATGGGTACAAAGGGTGTTTTTCCACTGTCACTAGAAGTACCCATTAAGTACCCATTAATGGGTACAAAGGGTGTTTTTCCACTGTCACTACAAGTACCCATTAAGTACCCATTACTTCTAGTGACAGTGGAAAAACACCCCAAAAATGCCATAACGTACCCATTGATGGGTACTTAATGGGTACTTGTAGTGACAGTGGAAAAACACCCAGAGTCACAGATCTCACTTGAGGATAGACACAGGGGCCTTTATGGGAATAATTTTATGTTCAGAGTACAGATGTGCGGAATTGGGGGTTTTTTTGGTGTTCGATTCATAACAAACTGAATGTTAGAAAATCCAAATTTGTACCAATAGATCCCCATTGAATGTGGTAGTCTATTTGATGCGAATGTACTTGTATGAATTAGTACAAATATCCAATATGTATCTGATATGAACGAATACGTATCCGATACATACAAATATGTATCCAATATATACAAATACGTATCCTCACGAATGCATGCATATTTGATATATGTATCCCGTAACAAATCCGTGTTCTGGAAGTGTCAAATCCAACCTGAATCCACTTTCAATCCGCTCTCGATTCATGTTGAGTACAATCTGGATCCACTGCAGAGGTGACTGGTGCAGATGCTTTCCCACTTCCCCAGTTCAATGAATTTGGACGAATGCCCAAACTATGATTTGTATGAATGTCTGAAACATTCGTGTTCGTACGAATGTTAGTGTACGAATGTTGTAACATTCAATTTCTGTATGAATGAATTTGGATGAATTCATATGAATAACGAATGGCACAAATATTCGTGGCCATCCCCAGTTCAGAGGTCTGCCTCTGGCTTTTTCTCTTCCCTTCTCAATGCTTGAACTTCCTCCTCCGGTCTTAGGTCAATCAAGCCAGCCTCTCTGGTATTGTGGCCTTTCTGCCTTGGGCCTCATTCCACATTATATGGTGGAATAGGGACTTGCCATCTTCATGTTGTTACAGACTGCACCCAATCTACACAAGTCCCCGAAAGAAACAAAACCAAAGTGCAGAACGAAAAATGGACAGGGGGGTTCTGCCAAAGAAAGGAAGCACCTCAATAGAGTAAAATAAATGAAGACAATGTCTACCCCAACCACCTATGTAATAAGGAATATCAAACTGTAAAACAGAAAAGCAATAATAATTTCTAAAAGGGTAACAATACCCCACTAGTTTAAATAAAAATTATAAAAATAATATCTCAATGAAATAAAATATAAAATATATAAAAGAGGCCAAACGCGTTTCGACAAAAGTCTTCCTCAGTGGCCTATAATCAATAAAATTGTTAAAATAAACATTGCTCACAATAGTGACTCTGTGGAAGTATCAAACCCACTGTGCTCTTCTGCTACCTGTTAACTTGCTTTTATACAGCTGCACAGGTGAGGGGAGGGATTTTGCAAAGACTCAAGAATGAGAGTGCAGAAAAATAGGGAAAGACTAGGGTTAGGAAGGACAGACCAACCAATTAACATTTTCATTCAAACCAAACGGGGATTCTGATTTCAATCTATGGATCCATGTTGTAGCAGGTCCCTATTCCAAAATATCATCTAGAATAAATGCCCCGTGCAGAGAGAGACTTTGTTTTTACTGTCCCTTTACTATTTTCTCAGCCCTTCTTTCTCATGGGTCACAGCTTTCCCTCTCATATTCCTCACTGTTGCTGCTGCTAATCTTCAATGAATAACTAATGTTATGAATATCTGTGCACATCCTACAAACAGGGACACTTCAAATATGGTAGGATTTGAATCTACTCTGAATGCTCTTTGAATGCTCTTTGAATCTGCTTCAAATGCCTGTTGCTAGTCGTGCCTCTGAATCTGCTCTGGATCTGTTCTGAATCCTCTCTGAATCTGCTTTGAATCTGCTCTGAATCTGGAAACCCGCTCTGCCACCTTACCATCTTTGTAAATATAACAAAGCTTCAAATGAATGTATGGAAGCTTCTCTTCATATTTGAATGTCATTCTTCAAATGTAGCCAATATTCAATTTGAATGTGAAGGTTCAAATTGTATGAATTGTGAACCTGATGAATGTTCATGGACATTCCTAGTCAATATTCAAGAAAGCAGGATTTTAAAAGCAGGGACTGAGAGAGCAACAGGCACAGAAAACTTCCATTGGGCCAGTTACCTGCACTAGGGATGGATTAGCAGGTCCCTTGCGTGTCAAAATCTTTGACAGTCTTTGGAGAGATGCTGTTAGCCAGATACCATCTGATTTGGGGTGTCTGCGTGAGTCAAATCTTGTTAAGTTCACAGTCAGTGGGGAATGAAGCTCACTGATTCCAATCCATTCTGCTTTATCTATCAAGAAGATTGGAACTGTGCAACAGCTCATCCTATTTTCCCGAATCTGATTTCCTGGTAAACAAAAATCTCTCTCCTGTTTTTCATAGAACGTAAGAGAAAAGGGAGGGAAGTTAGATTTCTCTTCTCAATTTCTCCCTCTCTTCCCTCCTTCTTTTGTCTTCCTTTTGAGGCAACAGAAGAAGGTAGTGGAGGAGAATTCCCTCCACCTCAACAAACCTTTTTGCTTGTCCTTCCCAGTTGCATGATCCTCTTTCCCAAACCATCGTCTAGAAATAGACCCACTCTGTCTGGGATCATGAAGCAACACCCTGACCACGCCCAATCTTGTCTGATCTTGGAAGCTAATCAGTGGGATGGGAGACCACTTGAAAATACCCAGTGCTAGGGATATGCATGAATAATCAACAATTCAAAAATCCAATTTGAATCTGATGAATATTAAGAACATAAGAACATAAGAGAAGCCCTGCTGGATCAGGCCACAGCCCATCTAGTCCAGCATCCCATCACACACAGTGCCCACCAAATGCTCATGGGCATCTCAAACAGAGACAAGGACAAACCTTTGTCTGCTCTTGAATCCCAGTAAATGGCCTTAGAAGTGCCCTGGTTCCCCCCCCCCCTCAGCCTGAAGATGCACCTAGGCCAGTGATGGGCAACCTTTTGAGTTTGGTGTGTCAAAATTTGCCAAAAAACCGAGCATAACTTGGGTGGTGTGTCACTTCGAGAGAAAACACCATAATTTAGCGATATTTATAGTTTAGATAACAAAAATGTATAATTGTAATATATAACTGTATTTAATAAACCAAAAATGGTGCTGTACAAAACTCTGTTATATGAGCGATGACTGGAATGTTTTTCTTAAATAGCCACATTCATTTTTTAAAAAAGTAGAGCAATTGCTATGGAGCTTATCAAAACATATGCTAAATTATGTCCAGATATTATTATTATTATAAATAACAATAATAAAGTTTAATGATTTTATTATAAGGTCAATGGACCAATCATTAAACTTGAGATTTAAACCAAGGAAGAACAATTGCTTGAAGTATCACTTAAATATTATTGAAACATTAGGTATGGTAAGATGCTTTGGTTCTTGTTTGTAAAAAATAAGAAAAATAAGCTAGTTAAATAACAATATACTGTACTTGGTTTATTCTGCTTCAAAGCTCCAGCTGAAAACAGATGCTGACATACCTGGAGCTGTTGTATTTAAGCTCTCTGATATCAAACCCCAGCCCAGTCCTGGAAGAGAGAACTTTGTTCACCCAGAGCAGGACACACACACACAGAGAAGTGGGAAAAGGGCAACTTCCCCAGCGCTCACTGCATGTGCTCGAAAGAGCCCGGTTTTTCTCCCTCTCCCTGGCAAAGCAAGCACCACTTCCAAGCAAGGCAAGGCACAGCAGCCCGGGTTCGGATTGCTCAGCCCATCCACCCACCCTCAGCCTCCTCACACACACACCAGGCTGGCAGGCAGGCAGCCAAGAGGAGGAGGCAGAAGGCGGAGACCTCTCGGCCAGTTGGACCTATTGCTTAGGCTGCTGCTTGGTTCAGAGGACGAGGGAGGTGGGGACTACAAGTCCCAGAATCCCAGGTTGGGCAGCCGTAGCAGCCGGCGCTGACTTCTCTCTCCCAGCCTTGTCTGAAATGGAGAGGGTTACGATCAATTGCTGCCTATCGCGCAGAGTTGCTCCGAGTGTAGATAACAAGGATGTTAGCGACTCTGCTTATGACGACAGGCAGGTGGTGGGGCATATTTTTGTGTATGCAGCCACATGCGGCCGCGTGTCACTGAAAATGGCTATGCGTGTCACTGCTGACACGCGTGTCATAGGTTCGCCATCACTGACCTAGGCATTCATTCTAGTAGCCATTGATACATCTGCCATCTGTGAATTTGTCTAGCCCTTCCTTAAAGCCATCTAGGCTGGTAGCTGTCAGCACCTCTTCCGGCAGCAAATTCCATAAACCAATCAGACTCTGGGTGAAGAAACACTTCCCCTTGTTGAATTGAAATTCAAATTTGAATCTGATTTAAAAACATTTGAATTTGCAGTCAGGTCTTGCATCCGTCACTTCCCCCTGGGTGTGTGCAGAAGCAGGACTCTTCCACACACGGCCAGGGGAAGAGACAGATTCCCTCCGCCCGCCCTGTTGGGAAGGGTGGAAGCAGGACTGCCTGCTTCTGAAGCCCTTTTCCTGCAGCTGGGCACCACCAGAAACACACAGTAACTGCTAGCTCCATGCTCCAGTCCCGTGGCTCCAGAGGCAGCGTTGCCTGTGCACGAGCCGGAGGACTTTTGGAATGCATGCTGATGTGTCCGCACAGCACCCACTCCATCCGTCTTCCCGAATCTGTCCTCCCCACACGTGTGCGGACATGCAGGGGTCCCTCAGATCCATCACTATTTGTGACAGATCTGGGGGAGGACAGAATGCCGAAAAGCAGATCTAAAAATATCCGCTTTCCGGTGGCAAATGCGAAAGCACCCTAGACCTCAAAGAACTGGATTTATTGGTACACATGGGGGGAGTTCCCATTACAAGCTTAAAATGGTTTCAAAACGGTTTCAATCCTCGCAGTCCCCACATCAGGTTGGCTTAACATGCTTTCCACGTGTTAAATCGCCCCAAAGCATTGTAAATGTTAACACATATTTCAACAGGTCTCGCTCCGGTTCATGCGCTTGAAACGTTTTACATTTCTTGCTGTGGGAACAGTACAGTTTTAGTGGGATGAGAATGCATGTTTAGAGTTTCCCTCCCCCAATAGCTTGCTTCCAAAGATAGTGATTTCACTGTAAAAATCCACCCCTTACAGCAGCGGTTACACTGTAGCAATCCACCCACTTCACACCTGATAACAATGTTGCAATTCTTCGCAATTCTGGCTCTTTGAAAGTTCTGACCTTTAGAAAGGGAAAAGAAAGGAAAGCAGCTGCAGGTTCTGGGAGATGTGTGAATGTTTAAGGCTGTGGCTGTGGAGGTGAGCGGGCAAAGGGGGCTTGAGTTGCCACTGCTGCTGTGTGCCCTGGGCAATGGGGAGAGGAGGGGAAATAATTGCTGGCTGCCCTGTGCCGTTTTTCATCCATCCAGGCAAGCGACAGGCACCCAGCCACCCAGCTAGGCTCTGTGAAGGGGTCCGTTATGGGTGGCACGTTCACACCAGGAGGAACAGGGCAGGGCAGCCCCGAAAAGCGACTTTTAGAAAGTAGTCAGTTGAGTCCCCCCTTGAGTCACATGCGCCACGTACGAGCCTCAGAATCTGAATTGAACGCGATTAAGTTGAGAGTAATGGGATCAGGCAAATTCGTGTTAGCATCTGGTTCTATTATTTTGGTTTAGGAAAACCGTTTTAAGCTTGCAATGGGAACCGGGCCGAGGTTGATCCTTCAATTAATTCTCCTTTTTGTTTTGCTTTTCTCCATCCTCTTCTTCCCAAGGCAAAGAGAATTTACGCCTCGTTATTCTTTCTTTCATCTTTAGATAATAGTCATTTCTTCCGCAAAGACAAATTATTGGTGACTAACAGAGTGCAGCGTAGACTGCAGCAAGACGCTTTCTGCAGCATAAAGGAACATTCAGGGAAGGAACGTTGCACGCACAGACTTTCTCTCTCGCATACATACACTGGCTCCAGGGAACCATGCAGCAATAAGAGGATTGTGACTCAATTATCCAGAGTAGGTTATAAGACATGACTGCTTTGCACACATCCATCACACCCTCAGCAGACAAAATCCGTCACCTTTCTGTGCAGGTTTGGTGTTCAGTGAGTTTGGTTCCCACTTCAGTATTTCTAATGTTTTCCCCAGACAAACTGAGATGGTATTACAATGCATTCAGAAATCTGTTGTTGTTAAGTATCATCAAGTCAGACTCAAGAGCTTCATACAGACAGCACATACAGTGCCTATTCTGAATTATTTGGATAATTCAGAATAAAGTATGGATGAACTGGAGTAGAATGTCTCTGGACGTGCTTTATACTGGATTATCCAAATACTGCAGAATAAGTAAGTGCTGCAAACACTACTGTTTTAACTGATATTGCATTGTTTTTAACACGTTGGATTTTAAATGTTGTGGTGGTCATTCTTTTAATATAGGGGTATTTTTGATATGCTGGATTATAAAGGTTGTTACCCACCCTGAGACCTTTGGGTATAGGGCAGGATAGAAATATAAATAATAAATGAATAATTAAATAGATGAAGTCAGCTCCTAAAAGAAGAGGAGGAAGAGGAAGAGTTGGCTTTTCTACCCCGCTTTTCTCACCCATTTAAGGGGACTCAAAGTGGCTGACAAAGCTTTTCTAGTCTTCTCCCAACAACAGAACACCCTGTGAGGTAGGTGGGGCTGTGAGAGCTCAGAAGAAAGCTGTGCCTATCCCAAGGTCACCCGGCTGGCTTCATGGGGGAGGGGGGAATTGAACCCATTATTCCCAGATAAGAGTCTGGTTCCCTAACCACTAGACCAAACTGGCTCACACTGCTAGACCAAACTGGTTAGGAATGACAAGGGAAAGTATTTCTTTCATGCAGAGGATCATTGGTCAATAGAGTTTACTACCGGAAGAGGTGGTGTGACAGCAGCAAGCCTAGGTGGCTTTAAGAAAGAAATAGATAAATTCATGGAGTAGAGGTGTATAAATGGCTACAAGAATACATGATTAACCACTGCCTAGGAACAGGCAAGATGACTTTAAAGGCATTTGCAGGACTCCGAGAGCAGATGAAGGGTTTGCCTTTGTCTTCTACTCGAGATGTCCAGAAGTAATTGGTGGGCCACTGTGTGAGACAGGATGATGGACTGGACGGGCTGTGGCCTGATCTAGCAGGGCTCCACTTACTTTCCTATCTAGAAGAGATGCCTAGGTACCGCTTCCAGGTTTGAGAGACAGACAGGATGCCTCCAAAAGCCATTTGCTGGGATTTGAGAGCAGGTGAAGGGATTGCCTTTGTCTTCCCCTTGAGATGCCCAGAAGTAATTGGTGGGCCACTGTAAGACCGGATGCTGGACTAGATGGCATAATCCAACAGGGCTCCTCCTACATTCTTATGTTCTAAACTGCTGAACGACAGAAGTGGTTTGCTGCTCGTGTAGACATGCAGAAGACTGAGCTTCCAGGCCTCCACCTTTCAGGCACTTGCTCTTCCACCCACATGGTATTACTAGTGTCATCTCAGAAGCTTTGTGGGCAATCTGAGGTGAAGGATCTTCATACATGGTGACAATAAATACTCTCTAGCACCCTCCCAAAGTGGCTGGAGGTAGATAGACAAAGGGCATGGAGTGCGAGGGCCCAAAACACAATATCTTCTGATGATCTGATGCACTGCAAAATGGAAAGGCCAAGCACCCAGTGTCAAGGTGAGGAGGACACTGCATCTGAGAAGCCTCTACCTAGATGTCTTTCCCCGGGGCGCTGGAAACACAGTCCTTGTTTCACCAGCAGTGCTTTTCTCAGGTACGGCTCGGCACGAGTATTTGTAACATTTGTTATTTTTACAAACTTGTACAAATTGGACATTCATACACAAATTGAATGTTGTGACATTTGTATATTAACATTCAAACAGATACGAATGTTTCCGGACAATTGTATGAATTGTTCAGAAATTTGTGAAACTGGGGTTGGGGGTGGGGGTGGAAAAGCACTTGGGCCAGTCACATCTGCAATGGATCCAGAGCGCATTCGACATGGATTGAGAGCAGATTTAAAGTGGATTCAGGGTGGATTTGACACTAGCAGATCGGATATGTTACGGGATAAGTAGGATACTTATCAGATATGTATTCGTTCATATTGAGTATTTGTACAAATTTGGACGAATACATTCAGTTCATATCAAATAGAATCCTACCACATTCGAAGAGGATCTATGCGAAGGAATATGAATTTTCTAGCATGCAATTTGTTACAAATCAAGTGCAAAAAACCCCATTCATGCACATCCTTACTGCACAGTGGACAGATGCTAATGTTCCCAAATCTCCTCTACTCCACATTATAAGGGAGAGAATGAACTTTGGGAAGTACTTTTGAGCCAGTTTGGCCTCATGGTTAGGGAGCCAAACTCTTATCTGGCAATACCGGGTTTGATTCCACCCTCCCCCATGAAGCCAGCTGGGTGACCTTGGGCTAGTCACAGTTTTCTTCTGAGCTCTCACAGCCCCACCTAGCCCACAGGGTGTCTGTTGTAGGGAGAAGAATAGAAAAGCTTTGTCAGCCGTTTTGAGTCCCCTTAAATGGGTGAGAAAAGTGGGGTAGAAAAGCCAACTCTTCTCCTTCTTCTCTTTCTGCACTGGGCCTTATTCTGAAATATATCTCAGAACAGAGACTTGTCCCATTTCTTCTTCCGACTGCACCTGGGACCCGCCTGAGGCCTTCTGTAGTCTGTTCTGACATTTGTTCAGCAGGCCCCTATTCTGGGATACATGCCAGGATAAGGCCCAGTGCAAAAATAAAGCCTGTCTGCAGAATGTAGCATCTACATGGCCCCCTCTCTAAGCTGCTTTCTTCAATGTGTGCGGATGCAGCCCAAATGAGCAATTATTTCCAATACGAGGGCAGAAATTCCCAGTCACCTGCTTGTTAGATTTCACACGAACGTTTTCCATCACTTCTGTCAGAACAATCTGATGCACCTTGAGCCAAGCTGTCGTTTGCTCTTGACGGCATGCTATTCATGGAGGTAACCCTTTTGCCCAGTACCAGCTAGTTTCAGAGCATTTCTCTTAGTGCATATCTTGATGTCTGCCTGCCATCTGCCATCTGCCGAGGCTCTGGCGCTGAGCTACAGTTCTCTCTTCTAAATAACCCTTTGTTAAAGGAAGAATTCCTTGGGGAAGTTGCTTCTCAAGTTATCGCGCTGTCTGTTCTTGCTCAGTAGGTGTCTGGCATTTAGTCGCATCATGGATAGGCAATTGTTTGTGTGTTTATATAAAACCTTTCAGACATTCTGCCTCCTGGGACTCCTTTTCATACTGATTTTTTCTTTCCAAACAGACGTTTATAGAGCTTTGTTGGGGCCCATTCTTAAGACCATAGGAAGATAAGAGGAGCCCTGCTGGATCAGGCCGCAGCCGGTCTAGTCAAGCAGTCTGCCCACTTATTGCTTATGGGCATTGCAAGAGAAGACAAAGGGAAAACCTTCACCTGCTCTGGATTCCCTGAAAACGGCTTTTAGAGGCATCCTGCTGGCCTCCCCAGCCTGGAGGAAGTACCTGGGCCACTATCCTTCATGAATTTGTCTAACCCTTCCTGAATGCTCTCCAGGCTGGTTGCTGTCACCACCTCGTCTGGTAGTAAATTCCACAGACCAAGGACCCTCTGAGTGGAAAAATACTTCCCTTTGTCGGTCCTCACTCTTCTAGGACTTGTTTGCACTAGACCCACAGGGGAAGTCCCAGCTTCTGTCTAACCTTGGTGTTTTCTCACCTAAATCTCACACTTTGCTTCTTGACCCCAATGCTCAATGCATACAGAACCCGACCCAACCCTTACCATTAATGTTAATGGTTGACTGGATGGCAGCCACGCCTGAATCCCAGAGCCAGTGGCAGTGCGCATGTGTGGTGCCATCACCAGGGAAAGGTAGGTGTACATGTGGTGCAGTTAAACCTGCACCACACATAGTCCACGTGGGGTGAGCCCCCACATGGAAAGAGCTGTTTGTGGTTAAGAAACAGCTCTTGCAAGTGCAGACACTTTGCCTGGGAGCTCACCCCACACAGACTTGCTGAGCCAAGTGTGAATTGGCCTTTAGATCGCGGATAGAACCACGCTATGACCCCACCCCCGCCCCACTTCCAAATGATGCAGGAGAAAAATAGCATCAAAGGGCAAACTCTCTTTTAGGAGAGTTTGATATTATTGGTCTTTTTATTGAAGAATGCTGGATCATCTTATGAGCAGCATACCTGTCTGTGTGAGGGATGCGTATGAATATTCGTAGCCGTTTGAAATCTGATTGAATGTGCCAAATTGCGACATACGGGGGCACGGGGGGCGGCGCGGGCGGCGCCTGCTGCTGCAGCAGCTGGCACCCGCTGTTGACGTGGCTGAGCACCTTCTGCTTGAGCTGTGCCACCTGCTCGCGGAGGAGGCTGGCGGTGGAGGCGAGCTCCGTGTTCTGGCTCTTGAGCGCCTTCACCTTCTCCTCCAGGCGCTTTCAAATTTCAAATGCAGACACTTGAATTATCTGGACATTCGTATGTGTACGGGATCGAACACAACCCGTACTTGAAGATCTGCATCTTTCCTGCATCCGAATGCATTTGTACGGATCTGTATGGGACAAAAATGGGTTGTATACTGGATAACTATGGGATGCATACGGATGTGTACGGATGTGTACGGATTTAAGGAAGATGCGTAAAGGCACATATGAATGTTGTTGACATTCGTATGTGCAGATTTGAATCAAAAATTTGATCGAATAGATTCGAATTTGTTAAATACGAATCACATTTTGTTAAATTTGAATTTAAAAGATTCAAATCGAATTGGATTTTTGGATATTTGGTTTGAATAGAATGCCAAAAAAACCATTGGTGCACATTCCTAGTCTGTGCCCCCAAACAAAAGACAGTTTTCTCACAGGCCACGTGGACCGGGCTAGTGCTGCTAGAGAATGTGGCATGTGCCTCCCACGGAATCCTCTACTGGTCCAGCCACATGGGGAATCCTGTAGCCACACATGCCTTAAGCTTGAAGCCATCCCTGGGGTAAAAATCAACCCCAAAAGCACTCCAATGGAAGACCATTTGAAAGTAGTTTCCCAAGTGTTCCCCACAGTCATTGGTCAGTCCAACTGTCCACCAGGCAGGAAACTGGACCAGTCTAACAGCCTGCTGCCATTTTGTCAATCTCTGGAAATGGACCCAGGAACTGGCCATCCGTAGTGCACTGAAAAAATCTCCCCGGGCTCCAGCTTGCAACCTTAAAAGCCAAGGAAGTTTTGTTCCTAATGCCCCCCCCCAAAAAAAATTATGCCCTGCCTGCCCCACCAGTTATTTATTTGTTTGTTTGTTTATATCCTACCCTATACCCAAATGTCGCAGGGGAGGTAACATTTAAAATCAGACATACACCAAAACAACAACAGCATACAAAGAGAGATGTGCACAAATGGGTTTTTTTTTTGGCATTTGGTTTGTAATGAACCGAATGTTAGTAAATTTGTGTTCGTTCAAATAGATCCCCATTGAACGTGATAGGATTCTATTCGGTACAAATGTACTCAAATGAATTTGTATGACTATCCAATACAAATGCATACGGATCCTGTACAAACATGTTATTATTAGATACTTATCCCCAGTTTAACGGACGTCCGAACTACATTCGTACAGATGTTCTGAAACATTCTTATTTGTACAAATGTTAATGTACAAACATCCTAATTCATTTGAATTCGTACAAATAATGAATGTTACGTAGATTTGTGCACATCCCTATATATCAACAGTAACAGTGTCTGTGAAGTGTGAAGTGACAGCATAATCCCATTAAACCAAAGGCCAGGGCAAAGAGGGACGTCTTCACTGCTTTTCTAAACATTATACAGTGAAGGAACCTGAGGGTATGGCCTAGGGGGCCACCACTGAGAAGGCCCTCTCCCGGCTGCCCACCCCTTTTACTGCTGAGTGTGGTGAGACAACCAGGAGGGCCTCCTCTCCAGATCTTAAGGCACTGGCTGAAGACTGCTGGAGCCATCCCCATGAACTTTCCCTTCCTGATCCAAAACACTTGATTCAGACCAGGAAATGACCTCCATGTTCTGTGTCAACACATGGCATGCAGAAGCAACCAAAACGCTTTAGATCTAAATATTTTATGCTCTCCTGGAGCTTGTTTTTGCTCTCCATCTATCCGTGTCCCTGCTGGTTTTTTGTACAGAATTCGGTTGCAAAGGTTTAACTCATTCAGATGCTCAGACAGGGAGGTCAGAGTCTGAGAGCAGAGCCATAGTGCCATGTTTTCTCTTACTGAATCTTTTAAAGTTTTCACCAAATCCCTGCATATGGTCTGAATTAGAAAAATATGCTGATTTATTATTGCTATTATTATTTTGCCTGAGATGTATTTTTAGGGGAAACGTGGTTGCATCTCTAAAACTAACTTCATGGATCCCATGAAAATCCAATCAAAACACAATAAAGCATCTTCAAAATGACCTTGAAAGGGCACCTTACCTCATTTTGCTCTTCCACAGTGCTACGGCCCGGTGTTAACGCTGAAAGCTGCCCTGAGGTAATAATAACAATGATGATTATCATGATAATCTTGCATAAATCCTCAAGTCCTACAGCTTAATTCAGTGAGCTGATGCTTTCTGACTTCCTTGCAATTCCAGGCTTGACTTCTTTTTATTAAATCCTAAATGAGAAGGTTGGCATTTCTAACATCATCAGTCCCCTGCGCTCTCCATCAGTAGTTGCAATTTTTGCGGTCCAGATAAACATCCCTCCCCACCTTCCAAATCTGTCATGAAAATCCTCCTGCAAAGATTGTGGTTTTTTTTTTATAAAAACCATCCTTTTTTTAATAAATAAAATGGGCCATGGCTTTACCCTATTATTTTCCTTGACAGTTTTGTAATTGTAAAAAGCTTTGGGGTGCCTTCTCGTCTTTAATGTAATTCACACATTTCTCCTTTTCAATGCCCAAACTTCTGAAAGGTTTGCCAGATTTGGCAGCTCCCAAGAGTTTTCTTAGCAGTAAAGGCAAGATATGGGAATTATAGTGATCTGAAAAGCAGCAGCCCTGAAGGAAAGGAAATGTGCACAGAATTATTTGCAAAAATTAATCTGGGGAAGAATCCTGAGGCTTATTTGCATGAGGGCCAACGGAACACATGTAAGATGCCCAGGGACAGAGCATTTGCACTGCTGGGTGGGTGGTTCCATGCGGAACCGCCCCATCCTATCCAGGGCACCCACACATGTTCCGGGTGTAGATCACAGGCCTGGGAGTGGGGTCCTGAACCCATGCTGGCCTTTTCAGGCTAGGACACACTGGGACGCTTTTCGCTTTCGCACGTAGGCAGGTAGGAACATGTGGAGATGCTTTCCTTACCTGCCTATATGTGAATGGGGAAAGCATCCCCATGCGTCCTAGCCTAAGTGCACTACAGCTGAAAAGGCCTCTGGTTCAGATGTTGGTGTCAGAGATCTTCAGCTGTGACAGAACCAAGTGGACATATTTCTCTTCTACTTGAAGGCATGCCAGCTCAATAGAAGAAGAAGAAGAAGAAGAGTTGGCTTTTCTACCCTGCTTTTCTCACCCATTTAAGGGGACTCAAAGTGGCTGACAAAGCTTTTCTGGTCTTCTCCCCACAACAGAACACCTTGTGAGGTAGGGGCGGCTATGAGAGAAGAGAGCTGTGACTAGCCCAAGGCCACCCAGCTGGTTTCAGGGGAGAGGACGGAATTGAACGAATTCGAATGCATGTGAATCTGCACATTTGAATCATATCGGATTTTCAGAAATCTCAAAATCCGTTCGAACGTCTAAATTCGAACATCGTTAAATCTGATTTGAATTTGCATGCCGATATTCGTCGGATTCGAATTGGTTTTTTGAATTTTTGAATATTCGTGCACATTCTACTTCAAGTATCTGAAAGGCCATCACAGTGCAGAGGGATCGTCCCTTTTCTCACTTACACAAAGTGGAAGGACTAGAAACAACAGGAGTCAATACAGGTTAGATATTAGAAAAACTTCCTGAGAGTGAGGGTGATCAGTCAATGAAATAGGTGGCCGTGGGAGGAGGGGGGTTCTCCTTCACTGGAGGTCTTCAAGAAGAGGCTGGACCTACCTCTGTCTGGGATGGTTGAGGAAATCCTGCATTGAGCAGGGGTTTGGACTCAATGACCCTAGAGGTCCCTTCCAACTCTATGATTCTATGAAGGTGGACATTGTGAAAATACTGGCTCCACACTACCTACCACGATCCTGCTCTGTAGCACTTTTCCTGGTCCAGGACCATTCTCCTCTATGTGTCTACAGTGCATGTGTGAAGTCAATCTAATTTGCTTGCCTTCATGCCTTTCATGCAAATGTGCTGTTAGTCTCACTGTGATGGTGGGGCCACCACGCACGGAGGCCCTGGGGGAAACAAGTGCGAAATACAGTCATTTTTTATTTTTAAAAGGAAAAATGTGGAACTAAAGCTTTGGTATGGGGGAGGGGAACAGCAACACCTGAATGCATGAGCTCTCTTGGGAAAGGAGTCAACTCAGCAGATGTTGAAGCAGATGCTTTGAAATGTCTTTTAAGCCGAGCAGAGATTTGTTAAAGAATATGTGTAATTGATTATCTGCTTCATTTTACAAATTGGTTGACCTGCAATTGTTGAGGGTCGGGTCATTTGCTATGTTCCGTTTTGCTCAATTCCACAGGTAGCTAACTGCTAAGACCACAGCAGAAAATGAGTGCAGAAGACATTCACAAGCATGAGAGCAGACATAAGGAAGGCTTTTATTGTCTTCATGAATGCATGTATAAGAGCTAGCCAAATGCATAGCTGGTTATTAGAGTGAATATATGAAAGCAATACATGGTTTACAACCTATCCACTACATCTTCAGTCAGGAACATATAGATCAAACAGCACACGTTATAATGATTATTAAGGCAGTATGAACATTTGTGAGATTGCATGAAGTCACCAAGCCCAGCCCCCACATGCACATATTTGGATTATCCGGAATGGAAATTTCCTCTCAAGAAAGCGAAGGCCTAGCTGGGATAAACATACTGTTCCCACAGTAAAACAGAAACTTAATCGTGTCTATGTTACAAGAACAGAATATCACCTGTTTACCAGAATTTTCCTGGTGAGACAGATAGCTAACCAAGCATTTCCTGTTTTCACAAAACTCCAACATGTTTTGGCTAGAGATGTGTACAAACTCAAAAATTGTGATTTGTTCAAATCAAACAGAACCACATTGTGTTCAGACTGAATTTGAACTCAGTTGAATAGGCCTGACCTAGTCTGAGTTGAAATCTCAAACAGGTTCAAACCTGTGTGCTCTGAAGGTTAATTAAGCCCTTGGAGACTCTAGAGCCTGGCCTGAAGCTCATGTAGGAACCTCTTCATGAGGTTTGGTCTAGTGGTTAGGGAGCTGGACTCTTATCTGGGAGTACCCGGTTCGATTCTGCCCTCCTCCATGAAGCCAGCTGGGTGACCTTGGGCTAGTCACAGCTCTCTTCTGAGTTCTCACAGCTCCACCTACCTTACAGGGTGTGTGTTGTGGGGAGAAGAACAGAAGCATTGCCAGCCACTTTGAGTCCCCTTAAAGGGTGAGAAAAGTGGGGTAGAAATGCCAACTCTTCTTCTTCAGTTTGGTCTAGCGGTTAGGGAGCCAGACTCTTACCTGGGAATACTGGGTTTGATTCTGCACTCCTCCACAAAGCCAGCTGGGTGACCTTGGGCTAGTCACAGCTCTCTTCTGAGCTCTCACAGACCCACCTACCTCACAGGGGGTTCTGTTGTGGGGAGAAGAATAGAAAGCTTTGTCAGCCTCTTTGAGTCCCCTTAAATGGGTGAGAAAAGTGGGGTAGAAAAACCAACTTCTCCTTCTCCTCCTCCTCCTCCTCCTCCTCCAACAGACCCAGGTTCAAATTGGTTCATTTTCTGTCTGCTTCCTGCTTTCGTTATTCTGGATTCTTCCAACTTAATAAACAGACTTTTCCTTCCACTGTAGCAGGCTGTCTAGCATAGTCAATTCACCTGCACCCAACTGCATCTGGGATAAGTAGGAAAGATGCAGTTCTTGCTCATGCCCTTAACAGCATTCCTGACACATTCATGGCTCATGCTTTATTCTCTCCCTGGAGGAAAAAGAAGAGTCCTTTTGGAACAATGCAAACAGCCATTTCCTCTGACCCGAATCCCTGTGAGGATTCATCAGAGCTTAGCAATGCATCCCAAAGAAACCTATTAGCTGGAAATTAAAAATGAAAAGTTGTGCCGATGCACTGGGTAAATAGTTTTAAGCCTGCTGACTGCTTACAGCCCTTTCTCCCCATGAGCTTGTGTTCGTCAGAGATGTGACTTCATCCAGCTGAGCACTCCTCTAGAGTCCCTAAAATTCCCTTTGAACAAAAGAGTAAATGCTCAAGATGCATCTAGAACAGCGGTTCTCAACCTTCCTCATGCCGTGACCCCTCATGCTGTGGAGACCCCCAACCACGGGACGGGGTGGGGCAGCTTGGGTGAGGATGGAGTGGGAAGGTAGGAGACTCATCATGACCCCTCTGAAAGGGTAGTTCGACCCCCAAAGGGGTTGCGACCCACGGGTTGACAACCGCTGATCTAGAACCTAGCATAATGGGTCTTCCCTTTTTCCATACTCCTTCCAGTGTGTGTGCTTGGCTTTGTTCCTGGTGAAGTTTGGTTGTGACACCCCTTTCACCTTCCTCATCAAAATCAGTAATCCAGAATTGGATAGGTAAACATGGGAGATTGGTGGTGCACATTCCGGGAAGATCTGCATGGAGGGGGGGGGGGAGCTCTCTAGGTCTAGGGGCCAATTTGCACTTGGCCTGATAGTTCATGTGGGGAATGCTCCCAAATGGAGCATCTGTACTTGAAAGAGCTGACTACTCATACCTTCCAAACTCATCACTGTTCCTTGAATATATGCAAGGCAATATCTAGTTTCCCAGCACTGCTGCATACACTGCTGCCTTGGTCACATTTTTAGTTTAGGATGACATCAGAGGCTTTTTCGCACACGGGGTTTTCGAACGCGTGCAAGACAGCCTTGAACGCGGCATACGCATTGCCGCAGCAGGGCTTGCGCTCCGACATGTCAGGAGCTGTCTTGCACGCGTTCGAGATGTAGAGCACTTTAAAGTGCTCTACATCCGTTCCGGCGCGGACGAAGCACCCGCAGCCGTTCGAGGAGAGAAGCATTCGCTCATGTTTCTTTCTCCCTGACAGCCGCGGGCTCCCCTCCCCCGCCGGCGCTGGCTGACAATCAGCTGATTGCCTGCTTTGCCGGCTGCGGGAGCCTCGGCAGCCGTCTCCCCGCCCCTTGCCGGCATTTGCCGGCTAAGGCACTTCAGAATGCTTTGAGCATTCGCACACAGGCGCGCCGGAATGCGTTTACACGCATTCCTGCGCTCCTATGTGTGAATGCTGAAAGCGTCCTAAAGTGTCTTAGGCTTCCCGTCCTACACGCGTTCCAAATGGAATGAGTGTAGTGCGAAAATGCCTCAGGTTGTCCTCAAGTCATGTTACTTACATTATGTTTATTCAATTCATTTTCTGAGCCAGCTTATCCCTGATGGATTGTTCTAACAGGAGTCCTCTTTTCCAGAGGACTCGGCCCATCCTGGCATGCCAGCCCATCTCCTCTTCCTCAGTGTGAGGGTGGGGTTGGGGGGCTAAAGGAGGCTGAACTGTGCTGTGGTGGGTGGGGTCCAGTCTTTCCTTTTGGGCAATGTCTAGGGGAGGGTGGCACACATGGAGTTCGTGAGGCATCTCCCCTTTTATGTGTATGATTCCTCTTTCTAGCTAGCATTTTTAGGCAAATTTATTATATATTTTTTAGAAAAACATTTGATGATATGAATGTTGACAACATCTGTGCACATCCATACGCATCCCGTTTTTATCCCGTATGCATCCCGTTTTTGTCCTGTAAGTGTGTATGGATACAAATAAGTTAGGTACGGATACATATGTAGTATGTACATATCCGTTCACATACAAATGTCCAAATAATTCATACAAATGATTCAAAACATTCAAATTCATTCGAATATTAAAAAAAACTAATGTATAGACATTCAATTCGAATTCAGAGGTCCAAATTCGAATGAATTTGATTGAATTTCAAATGTTTCAAATATTCGTACACATCCCTACCAAAGGCTGCCTGAAATCTTCTTAGTTTGGTCTAGTGGTTAGGGAACCAGATTCTTATCTGGGAATACCAGGTTCGATTCCGCCCTCCTCCAGTTGGGTGACCTTGGGCTAGTCACAGCTCTCTTCTGAGCTCTCACAGCCCCACCTACCTCACAGGGTGTCTGTTGTGGGGAGAAGAATAGAAAAGCTTTGTCAGCTGCTTTGAGTCCCCTTAAATGGGTGAGAAAAGCGGGGTAGAAAAGCCAACTCTTCTTGCAACTCAGGTGTGACCACAGCACAAATGCTATAAATCCTGATTTCCAAATAACCAAACCAACAAGAACTAAGGATATGGTGTAATATACCATTGCCTCTCAAGAGGGAAAGGATGTGAAGAGCAATATATTTTGTTTCCTATCCCAAAAAAATCAAGTTGAATGGTACTTGTCCGCAGACAGAATGGCGGAATTAAATAATAGACCGAAGACCATTCTAGCTGACCTTTGAAATTGTAGTTATCTCTAAACTAAACTCCTGTACTCTCTCAAATTTAGTTCCCATGATTTCCATGTACAATTTCTCTTGACTTTCCCCCTAAGATTACATCTGTCAGCATTTTTAAAGTTGAAAAGCGAACACCTACAATAAGCTTTGCCACTTACCTCAAGAACGAAATGTGGGCTGGTAGAAATGTCACTCATCCATTGTTTGGAAGATGCTCTAAGATAGTACCTTGGGAAGAAATTCTGCAGACCTGAGTCTGTCCTATTTATTTAAAAAGTATTCAGAGGCAAAGCAGGGGCAAAAAGAGTTTGCTGATGAGAACTTAGTTGGGTTGTTGCGTCAGGTTTTAATATTTTAAAAAACTGGAGAAGTTAGATCAGATCCTGGCCTTCCTACTAGAAGAAAAAAAGAAAGGCATAGGCACTGTTAGCTGCATCCACAGCTAAGTTTAATCCAGTTTCAGTCTGCTTCTAGGTAAGAAAACACATCAGCAAAGTGTCAAGCTGTTTTCTTTTGGTTTAACCAATTCAGAACATCTGCCTTTGGGTCAGTTGGAAAGAAAATAGCCAGTCATTTTGCCGAAGTGTTCTTTCATTCCGAAAGTGGATTGAAAGTGGACTGCTGGGAACTGTATTCTGCGGTGCACGCATGCACGATTGGTGCCGGCCCTGTCGGCCCCAGAATCGCACCGGCGACAATGAGGTAAGGCGGAGGGCGTGGGTGCGGGCGCAGGACTCTCAGCGGGGTGGGGGCGGGAGTAGGACTCGCCTTCTCCTGGCCAGAGAATGGCCGATTGCCAGTTCTCTTGCCAGAGGGAAGGCAGGGAAGCTGGCCGCCAGACTCGCCCACCTGTCAGAGACAGCTGGCCATGCGCCAGCAATCCGGCATTTCCCCCACTAGTGTGGAAGTGTTTGCTTCCAAACCTGTTTAGGGGAAAAGCCAGATGTAAGTTGCATCTATGGTCATCCCGGGTGCCAGCGCACTTGCGCAGCACCTCAAATGACCCCAGAGCACCAGAAGAGGTGCAGATGCTTGCTGCTGGATGCTTCTGATAAGCCCCTGGGTAAGGTTAATAAAAGTGTGGAGCATGACTTCGTGCTCCACGGGTAGTGCATGATTAGGGAACTTCTGGGCTGGCAGGCAGTGCCTGGAGGCTGTAGCAGCCTCCTCCAAGTGCAGATGGTCTTCACTACCAGCCTATGTCTGAAAAGGCTTCTGTTCTTTAATCTCCTCCCTAATGACAATATTTGCTTCTTTCTTGGGTGCCTGTGGGTGCTTAAATGGAGGGCAGAACGTGTCCAGTGGGTGTCCCCAAGCACTTTCTCCCAAGCCCATACATGGTCCTTTCTGCACTTAACTTCAGTGGGATGCCAACCCATTGAAGTTAAGTTCTGGGAGAGTGGGCAGAGTTTGCACTGTGAGTGCCGACACTGTCCTAACTTCCCTACCAGCACTCACAGTGTGGACCATCCATCCCAGCTTGTCCACAGCACCATAGCAGCAGCCAAAGCAATTTCCAGTGCACATGAAGCCATTGCTACGGTGATTCTGATGTGCCACGTGAAGCAGTGGGAACGTTGCATCTGGGAGCTTACTGGGGGTGCACTAGACACTCCCATTAAAGTTGTGGAGCAGGAAAATCTTCAATGCTCCAGGATGGATGTGGTGGTTTAGCGTGTGGATGGACAGAGTGTTCCAGAGCACCCTAATCTGTGTGCTAGAGGTATGCACAAATAGACTAGGGATGTGCATGAATGGTTTTTTTTTTTGCCATTCAATTCATAACAAATTGAGTGTTAGAAAATCCATATTCACTTGAATAGATCCCCTTCGAATGTGGTCGGATTCTATTCGATCCAAATGTATTTGTATGAATTTGTACAAATACCCAATATGTATCTGATATGAATGAATATGTATCCAATACATATCTAACACATATCCCATAACAAATCCATTCTGAAAGCCCCAATTCTGACCTGAATCCACTTTTAATCCACCCTCAATCCATGTCACATGCAATCTGGATCCGTTGCAAATGTGACCGGCGTAGCTGCTTTCCCACCTTACCAGTTTAACAAATGTCTGGACTATTTGTACGAATGTCCAAATATGAATGTTAATGTACGAATGTCCTACCATTTGATTCATGCACGAATGCCAAATTTGTACAAATTTGTACGAATAATGAAATGTTATGAATATTCGTGAATGTCCCTAAAACAGACTCTCTTTCTGCTTTGTCCGCTCCTCCTATGTTTTCCTTTCAGTAATCATCATGAACAGGTTGGCTGCTGGTCAACGCAATGTTTGACACCGTTGCTTGCCTCAAGAGAACACAGCCTTGGAGACATGCACCGACTGATAATGGGGAGGAATTTAATTATAAATGGCACTTTAGAAAGCTCCCTGAGTGGGAGGCTGAGAAGCAATAAAGTGTCTGCCCATGTGTGGAGGCTGCAGGGTTGCTTTTTAGCCATGGATCAAAGGAAGAAGCCAAGATTGTGTCCAGAGGGAACGTTTTCCAGCTTTCAATGCCACTTAAGGATAAAGTTTTGTTTTGTCTTCACAGTCTACACAATGACATGGGGGCGTGTGTAGCTCTGTGGGAGGTTAACTTCCTGGAAGGCAGGGACTTGGTCCTCAGAATCTCCTCAGACGAATATCATGGAAAACTGGTTTTGTACCAGTGAAGAAAACTGCTGGAAAATGTCCTTGCAGGAATCAGTAGCCGGCAGGAATGTGTCCAATTTGCGAGCAGTAGATCAAATAAATGGCAATCCCAGTTCAGGTAATTTGGATGCAAATGAACCAACCATGTAGCAGGTTGGGGAGGGGAGGAAGAGGATCTAAACTTCTGGAAACTTCTGGAAACTTTTGTCAGATGTTCTCTCCCTTTTCCTCCTCCCAATACCTGGTGGAACTCGTTTCAGCACTTCTTCACTAGGATGTAAATACCATTTGGAGTTTTACTTTCTGTCAAATTTAATTACAAGCTTCACTTTCCCTCCTCCAGATGTGCCCGGCTGCTCTTTGCAGCTAACTTACTGCTGAAGAGGAATTTGGGTTGAACAACACACCACGTCCCCCTCCCTTCCTTACGTGACAGGCATATTTTCCCTTGCTCTCTGATTTTTGCAGATAGGAATTCCAGAGTTTCTTGTTTCAATGGTTTGCTTCCCCAAATTGCATCTTTATAACCAATTCTGTGCTTTTGGAAATATTTTAACAGTCACCCAGAGCTCACTGAGTGTTCCAAATATTGCTCCTCAGATTACAGTTGCATCCAGGAGGCAAGAAAAGACACTATTTAAGTCACTATTTAAGACACTAGGGATGTGCATGAATCATTTGTGCCATACAGAATTGTATGAATATGTACTAAGTCCAAGATTCATGGATGGATCAAATAGGGCCCTATTGTAGGGCCCTATCTGTCCATGAATTGGATAATCTGGTATCCGTAGAAGCATTGGTTGAAGCTTTAATGGATACCGTATGCCCTGGGGCCTCCCTCCCCCCCCCAGGGCCCCCTCACACCCCCTTACCTTCTCAGTTGTGCTCTGGTGGAATCCTGGGCCTCTTTCCAGGCTCTCCAGAGCGCAAAACAGGCTTTCCAAAGTCTGGAAAAAGGCCTTCCACGTAGGGGTCAAATCGGAAGGCCCTTTCCCAGGCTCCAGAAAAGCCTGTTTTGCACTCTGGATTCCCCAGAAAGAGGCCTGGGGCACCACCAGAGCTGTCCCTCCCACCTCCCCCATGCACAAATACGAATATCCACCTGTTCGTGGGAATGGGGTTTGGCCAAAGCTGAATTTTCCCACATTCAGTTTGTGCCGAACCAAATGTGGGAAATGGGCTTTGTGCACACCCCTGGTGACCACACATTGCTGTTCTCCATGGACCCGAGGCCAATTTCGGAGGCCAGAAATCTGTTCTCAGAGGTGCCCTATTTGTAAAGCATACAAAACAACTCTGAGGGTGGATTTAAAAATGTAAGAGGAGTCCTGCTGCATCAGGTCATAGCCCACCTAGTCCAGCTTCCTGTCTCAAACAGTGGCCCACTAATTTCCTCTGGGCATCTCAAGCAAAAGACAATGGCAAAATCTTCATCTCCTCTCGAATCTCAGCAAATGGCTTTGGGAGGCATCCTTTCTCCCCAGCCTGGAGGATGTATCTGAGCATGCATCCATTCTAGGAGCCATTGATACACCTGTCCTCCATGAATTAAGAGAAGCCCTGCTGGATCAGACCGCAGCCCTCTAGTCCAGAATCCTGTCTCACACATCGACCCATGAATTGCTTTGGGACATCTCAAGCAGAAGACAAAGGTAAAACCTTCACCTGTTCTTGGATCCCTGCCAATAGTCTCTAGAGGCATCCTGCCTGTCTCTCCAACTTTGAATTGAATTTTGGATATGAATTTTAGTAGCCATTGACTCACTTGTCCTCCATGACTTAGTCCAGCCCCTTCTTAAAGTCATCCAGTCTGGTGGTGATCACCATCCCATGATATTAAACGTGATTGAGCAATGGCTCCCGAGGGGAGGTGGGAGAAAAACACCTTTTCTTTCTTGACCCAGCACTTAACTCTCTTGTCCATCAACATCTTTGACTCTTTCTGCATTGGACTTTATTCCAGATTATATTTAGATATAGGACCTGCCATCTGCATGCTTGGGCAGGCTTCTGCAGTCACCAGGTGCGACCCTGCTGTAGAGTTCATTGACATGAGGATGGCAGGGCCCTATTCTGGGATTTAATCCATAATAAAGCCTAATGCAGAAACAGCCATAGAGAGCCCCTGGCCCTTTCTGCACTGGGCCGTATTCTGGATTATATCTTGGAATAAGAACCTGGCATTTGTGTGCTGATGTAGACCAGACCGGAGGCCACCTGGGACCTTCTGTAATCTGCACCAGCATCTTTCTAATGTCATTCAATGGAAAAATTTATTTTTTCCCTCTGTCTACCTTTCCTACACCATGCCTAATTTCATATATTTCAATCAGGTCATCTCTTAAATGCTTTCAAGTCTGAAGATGCCACAATTTTGTTACAACATGACTGTGACGACTCTGTCCAACCCCTCCTTGTGACTTGCACTCCGCAGAGCTACACAGCAAGGAAACGGCTACTGAGCATCACGCCCCAACTGCCTGTAATGGTCTGGGGTCAGTATACAGTATGAACTGAACTATACTACCCCACAGGTGTCCTGCTCCATGGCTTGAGATTAAGCCCTCTCCCTGAATCACCACAATAAACACTAGTGTAATCCAAACACTAACTGCTTATTTACATAAATAAATAAATAGCAGAAGCAAAGATAAGATTAGTCCAATAGTCTTTGAATAGCTTGAAAGTGTGGGTGTTTTCCCACTAGCACTAGAAGTACCCATTAAGTACCTATTAAGGGTCCTTAATGGGTATTCTAGTGCTAGTGTAAAAAACACCCCAAATGTTGTAAATAAAATAAAGTTCTGTCCTCAGCAAAGAGTTCCACTGAAAGCAAATATCTTAAAGGATTCCTGCCTCCAGCTACAATCACTCCTCCTGCCCCTGAATGGATTCCCACCACCATTCAATGCGATGACTCTCCCTTAAATTGAGTAAACAAGCAGCAAATGCAAACTGCCTTCCAGGTTCTGTCTCACTCATTCTGAGCTAACAGCCTGCTCATGCATCCACCCTGTTGGTGGCATGTGTCCTGGTCTTCCTCTGCCCTAGAGACTAGACCCCTTCTATCCCTCGCCCCTCTGTACAAAGAGCATGAGGCCTAGAAGCCCAAAGAGTTCAGCTCTAACTCTCCGTGTTCCCTCTCTCACTCAACCGCAAGATCAGAGACACTGAGGGCCCCGGACTGCTGGCTTATATACCCCACAATTCGGTTGCTGTCATTGGTGCATTTTTGGTGGTCTTTTTGCACTGCTCCTCCCATCTGTCAATCACCCTGCTGCAAAAGCCTGGAAAACAAGCCCATAGCTGCAGCTTGCACCGTGAAAATGTCACAGTGACCTCTTCCTCAATTACCGCACTTTTACCAGAATCTTGGGATCTTGACTGGATGGTGCCAGAGACCATTTACAGCAACGGAATCTCATGCTCAGGTCTGCAATTACCTCTCTGTGATCCTAATATTGTACTGATAAGGTAGTCAAGACCAGATCCCATCCCTGACCCAAAGCTCATGTGAGCTTCAGATCCAGGATCTGAATGCTCAGAGGGCTAGGAACAAAAGTCCTTACCCTCGAGGCCCCTGGAGGTCCCATTTCAGTGCCAGTCTTTGGTGCATCTCCAAAATGGTAGGGATAAGCACGAATATTCGTAACATTTGAAATTTGTTTGAATTCGTCCAGATTCAGACATTCAAATTCGAACCCAATGTAGAGACATTCAAAGATTGACATTCTGATTTGAATTCAATGCTTCGGAACATTCATAGGCATATTTGTTACATTCATGCACCTGGGGAGGTGGGAAAGCGGCTGCGCCAGTCACATCTGCAACAGATCCAGAGTGGATTCGATTTGAGAGCAGATTCAAAGTGGATTCAGGACAGATTTGATGTTTTCAGAGCAGATATGTAGTGGATTCGTATGCAATTCATATACGATTCATATTAAACATTCGTATCGAATTTTAATCCTACCACATTTGAAGGGGATCAATTCGAATGAATACAAATTTTCATGCTTTTGATTCTCTATGAATTGAGCCCGCCAAAAACATTCAGCACATTCCTAGTCCAGAGACTTTTTCTCCACCCTTCCAAGTGAAAAACACCTACATTTCCATGAAAAGCTCTTTTTCCTCTTCCAAACCTTCTTTTATTCAATTACTTTAGTGTCCCTTGTGTCATTTAGATAATGAGCATTTCTTTGCATTGCCCATTAGTGCATAATTCAATTATTTAAGAATGTGGCATTAGAGACACAAATGATGACCATGCTCAATTACTGTCAGGCAGGGCTAGCTGCCTGCCATAATATTTGAATGTAAGATCTCTGCCACCTATGTGATTCTGTATATATGTATATAGTAGCTGCCTGTTGTTTTGGAAGTGACAGTTGACTCCCCCCTCCATGCTGGGGTAGAGTGATACATTTTGGCTCCAAGTTTAAACTGAGTTTTGAAAAATACTTATTGCTCATTGGTTGAAGGCCAAACCCCGCCCAGCTATGACACATATAAATATGCTGGGCTTTCTGTTCAAAGTTGCTTCCAACAAGAAACGCCTTATCGCTGAGCTGAAATAAATCACTGTTCATCTTTTTAAACAAAAGAGTCTCGTGGTCTTTCTTTGCCAGCCTGACAATTACATTAACCAGAGGACACATGCACCTCCATGCAATTTTTGGTTACCCTACAAGCTATGGCCTCTTTCAGCTTGGTCTAGTGGTTAGGGAGCCGGACTCTTATCTGGGAATACCGGGTTCGATTCCGCCCTCCCCCCTGAAGCCAGCTGGGTGGCCTTGGGCTAGTCATAGCTCTCTTCTGAGTTCTCACAGCCCCTCCTACCTCACAGGTTGCCTGTTGTGGGGAGAATAGAAAAGCTTTGTCACCCGTTTTGAGTCCCCTTAAATGGGTGAGAAAAGTGGGGTAGAAAAGCCAACTCTTCTTCTTCTTTCATGAACCTTATACACCTTTTAGTTGGTGGAACTTTGGAACAGCATCCATGTTTCCAAATAGTTCTGTATATATGTCTGCCCCTAAGATATGGGAACAATTTCACTGCACCGCTGCAACAGATCAGCAGGAGCACATGC
Organism: Aspidoscelis tigris stejnegeri; assembly: GCA_023333525.1. Classification (NCBI taxonomy): domain Eukaryota; kingdom Metazoa; phylum Chordata; class Lepidosauria; order Squamata; family Teiidae; genus Aspidoscelis; species Aspidoscelis tigris. The sequence goes on along the minus strand of JALMGA010000006.1, from coordinate 84,890,250 downwards.
CATGTATATAGCTTTTATTTCCTTTTGATTTATTATTATTATTGCAGAAATTACTGAAAGAAAGAAAATGAAAGTGATGATTTCTTATCACTTAGATCTTATCATTAAGATAGAACAGATTTTATTTATTTAAGGAATTCATATCCTATCTTTCACCACAAGGTCCCAGGGCCAATTCAATAAGAAAGAATAAAATGTAAAATATTAAAACAAAAATTAAAAAGTAAATGTAATATGCAGCAAAAAATAATCAGAAATCCTGATTCCACATGCAACATAATGAGGAAACAAGGACAGGAAATAAATGATCATGGAAATGCTTGTCTATTCTTTGAGGCCTTTTAGTTAATAAAAATGGATGCTTCTAGATTATGTTCTTAAATTTACATTTTACACCAGTTTCAAGCATCAAGTTGAATCTTGGCCTATTTCCCAAGTTATTTGCTTCTGTATTTTAACATTTCAACACAGCCTCCAATTACAGGTTCCAGGCTAAGCTACAGTAACATGTAGTAGGAAACCATATAATGGAATCCATTGCAGGGTCTGACAGATGTGAATCATAATCATAATCATAATAATAGCAGCCCAAGAACAGGCTATTAGAACAATGCTATCAAAGCCAGAATCAAAAAGTCGAGTATAGATCCCAAATGCAGACTCTGCAAAGAAGGAGATGAAACAATGCTGCTGCAAAAAGATCATGCAGGTGGACTACAAACTGTATCCAGAAGTCCCAAAGTAGACAGGTAGATAGAGATAGAGATGATGGTGGTGGTGATGGTGGTGATGATGACACCACAGTGTAACAGTGTGATATATCCAGCTTCAGTCCATCTTTAGAGCAAGAGAACACACCAGCAAAGTGACCAGTAAATTTATTTCCACATTATCAGTCCCAAAGGTGAATTTTCTGAGTTATTTAACACTGAAAGAAAACAGCTTGTCACTTTGCTGATGGACTCTCTCACTCTGAGAATGTGTTGAAACTGGATTAAACCTTAAGTGTGACCACAGCCTAAATAATAACTGCTACCATACCACTAATACAAGAAAACTAGAATAAAATGTAGTAACATCTAAGTACTATACTAAGAACTTTTACCCTGAACATTAGAAAAGTGAGTATTGTTTCTTGCACAACTGTTATGTATTAGATGTTATTGTAGGTTTTTAAAATATTACTGGTATATTTGGTAGCTATATAGTCATGATGTAACACTCTAGTGTTGTAGTAATAATATTTACATAAAATACTTTTACCTAAGTCCTGTTCAATAGCAGATCAGTCAGAGGCAACTGACATGAAGAATGCTCATTTATTTGCTAATTTTATTTGGGCTGGGAACAAACAAAGCTGATGAAATATTCAAACCAGCCAAGGGTCCAAAAATGGAATAACGGGTTACAGATGAATAATATTTTTTAGCTTTTTTTCCAAAAGAGTAAAATGATGGAAGATTATAGGCTGGTATAAACTGAAGATGGTGAAGGAAAGATAGGCCACCGTTAAGTGCATCAGCAAAATTGCTGTGGGGCAGTCAGTCTTTCTGAAAATAACATATTTTAATATAGACAGTTGTCTGGGTATTTGCTTTGAAAGGGCAGATGATAACTCAAGTTGGAAGGTTTTCCACTCCTTCCCAGAAGGCTTTCTGAGGGCATGAAAGTTTGGAATCAGTTGAACACCAGGCAGAAATGTTTAACTCCTGTTGACATGGGCTCACAATACCGCTAGCCTACAAATGGGAAAAGATCTCTTTACTGCTTAACAGAATGCAGCACACGTCGAGGGGAATTAACATGAAAAGCTGTAGTTGCAAATATATCCTTTTATGGGTTAAGAGCAGACTGAGTCTTCAATGACCGTAGCAAAATATAGAGTTTCAAACCTCCAAAACAGCCTCGAAGGGTGATTCTCCAAAGTGAGCTAGGAGCCTTCTTTCTGCGTGTCGTTTCTGAGTTGTATACCTAACTCTTCAAGTGGACATAAGAACATAAGTAACGTCCCACTGGAACGGACCCATGGCCCAATATAGCAATATGGTTGACACTCACGGTGGCTACAGGAAAACCCATCAGCAGGACATGAGAACAGCTTGTTCTGCTCGCATTCTCCCAGCAGATGGCCTCGGGACGTGGACCACCTTCAACTGTCATTCAGGCTAATCACCACTGATATCCCTGAAGTCCATGAATCGGTTGGGTCCCTTTGGGAAACCATCCAGGCATTATGATGGCAAACTGTGAAGAGGCACCTGGCTGTCACTTGTTCCTCTTTCATTTTTGGCAGGTAAAAATGAAATAGAATTGTACTCTCTCTCCGAGGGGAATGGAAGTGGTTAGGAAGAGTAGCACACAACACTCATCTTTCTGTTACCACAAGTGCCCTCTGCTGGATCTGTCCAGCCAGAGAAAATGCAAATTTGGCCAGGAACATCTGTAGGGAAAGAAAGAATCTCTGTTAAAAAAACTTCCCTGGACAACTGATAAAAAGAGGCCATTGTCTTAATGATGGCACCTGGGAAAGCCTTCTAAGATGGCATAGGGTCCTGTGCAAATACTCCTTTCCAGAGGTCTATTCACACTTTGGCAGGTAGTCAACAATTAGTGAACTTCTGGTAAAGAACATCCACACATGGAGTAGACTGTCACAGGCTCCAAGTATGCCCTGCTTCCCCAAAAATCAACTCATGGTTGATTAGACATGGAGCACTAAATCCTGCTCCATACCTTTACCAACGCTGACCAGAAGCTTACCTAAAGTGTCTAGCAGCGTGACAATTTGCTCTTTTTCCAGTTGTTTGTGGTTCATGGACAGGGGAGGCAGTGTCTATGCAAAGGCGTTGGCGTTGGCATCCATGATCAATCTCTGACCTCTGACAGGACCAGACCACTGGGAGTGGCGTCCAGTCATAGAGTCACGAGAGGGTCTTTTGATCGTGGGTGCTGACATGATTGGCTACAATATGTCCCTTTGCTCAAACACACTCTTCTGCTGCAATTGCAGCAGCAAGGAGGTTGAACTTCTGGCTTCAGATGCAGTGGCGCAGTCTGGAAGACGGGAGGACCATTCATACTTCTGGCCAATAATGGACGCTTTGAGGAAGCTTTCTGCATGACAAGTGTGAATGGTCCACCGTTACCAGACGTTTACTAGCCTTAGCTTATGGCAGCCTAATGAGCTAAGTGCAGAAAGGCCCCAGGACTCTGTAGCAACAGCCATGCACACTGGGCCATTGTTACAGAGATCAGCGATGTGGCAAGCAATGGTGTGCAAGTGCTGTATGCGAATGTGGAATCTGGAACTGTACTAGGAATACTGTAGGCTCCACAGCTATCAGTAACTGGGGAGACTCACAGCCACTCGGGGACAGAAGTGACACCACAGGGTGCTTATGTTCCATTCCAAGGCAAACAAGGAGGAAGGAAGTGAGAACAGGCAGGATGTCTCTAGAGGCCATTTGCTGAGATTCAAGAGCAGGTGAACATTTGCCCTTGTCTTCTGCTTGAAATGCCCATGAGCAATTGGCGGGCCACTGCGAGGTACAGGGTGCTGGACTAGATGGGCCGTGGCCTGATCCAGAAGGGCTCCTCTTATGTTCTTATGGATGTCCACAAATATCTATCAGGTTCACAACTTGCACAAATGTGAACATTTTCATCCAAATCAAATATTGGCTACATTTGAAGATTGACGGTTGAAAATGAAGCGAAAACTTTTGCATATTTGTTCAATGTATCGTAATACTCCTGAAGGTGGAGAGATGGCAAAGCAGCTGCCCTGTCACATCTGCAGCAGATTCAGGGAAGATTCAAAGCAGATTTGGAACAGATTCAGACGAGACTCAGGGGTAGGTATGTGCAGGAATGTGTGTGGGCTTTTTTGTATTTGATTTGTATTGAATTGAATGCAAGAAAATTTGTATTTGAATAAATCCCTTCGAACGTGGTAGGATCCAAATTTGATATGAATGTCCCATATGAATTCAATATGAATCTTAGCTACGAATCCCATACGAATCCCATATGAATTTGTAATGAAGCCTTGTATGAACGTACTGAAACATTTGAGTAGAGTTCAAATGTCAATCTTCAAACGTGCCAGTATTCTATTTTAATTCAAATGTCTGAATTTGGCCAAATGTGCGCATTTCCTTTAAGATCTGCAAGGTAGGCTCGTTTGGTTGTACCACCACGCTCAGTAGCTAAATGGTTAACAGCCCTCAGACCCTATGGGATAGCCTTTCCCTGAGGTGAAGATGCACCTGTTTGGTTTACCTTGGGTAAAGAAACAGCCTCCACTCCCCACTCTCAGGTGCTGTTATTGTTTTTAGTGTGTTCATTTTAAGATTTAATTCCAACTGCTGTAACCTGCCCTGAGACCTTTGGGTGTAGAGTGGGACAACAACAACAACAACAACAACAACAATAATGAAGATCACACCAACTGATTACAAGCAGAGACACAATGCTGTAGCACAAATGATCCACTGGAACTTGTGCCAAAAGTATCATCTGCCAGTGGCAAAGAACTGGTGGGATCACAAGCCAGAAAAAGTTGTTGAAAATGAACAGGCAAAACTACTTTGGGACTTCAGGCCTCAGACTGACCGAGATTTGGAGCATAACACCCCTGATATTACAATCGTTGAGAAAGAGAAGGTGTGGATCGTCAATGTTGCTATTCCAGGTGACAGCAGAATGGAGGAGAAACAGTTGGAGAAGCTCACCAGATATGAAGACCTGAGAATTGAACTTCAGCGACTCTGGCGAAAACCAGTCAAAGTGGTCCCAGTCATCCTCGGCACACTGGGCGCTGTGCCAAAAGATCTCAGCGGGCACCTAAAAACCATTGGCATTGACAAAATATCCATCTGCCAACTACAAAAAGCCACTTTACTGGGGTCTGCTTGCATAATTTGCCGATACATCACACAGTCCTAGGTGCTTGGGAAGTGCCCGACTAGTGATATAATATGAAATCCAGCGTAGTGATCTTGTTTGCTGTGTGTAACTGCTGTTTTTACATAATGATGATGATGATGTTATCTTCTTGTATGAAATGAACCCAGAAGGCGGAAGGAAAGCCTTATTTCTTTATTTCAGATTTCACTGCAATATTATAATTGAATAATCCCAGCCAAGGAGGGCTTTTACTATCTAATTCCCAAAGCTGTTTTAAAGTGCCTTTAGCTAAAACCTGACCTTTAAAAAGGGCACAGATGTTGATATCAAACTCATCTCACTATGATAGCCACCATATGCCTTCAAGGACTTCATGTACCAAGAGGAAGACAAGCAAAAATGAATGAAACTATAGCCAGGTTTGCACTTACCTGTTGCGAATTGACCTTGCAGATATTTCCCAGGTAGTGAAGAACAGGACGGTGTAGGTCCATTCACAAGCTGAGGGCTGCAACAGGTCATTCCTGTCCATCCGCTCTAGTATTGGGAGCACCAGACCTTCCTGTTCTGGACCTGGTAGGATGTCCTACCCACCCCTCACCACAATTGGGTGAGGGGGCATCGTGTCCAATAAGCAAGAGCAGGTTTGGACCTAAAGGCCCCTGGCCTCATAACACTGGAACAGGAGCAGAAGCACCACTCCTGATTAGAGATATGCACCATGTTTTTTCATATTTGGTTCCGATTGAATTGAATGTGAAGGAAATTCTCCTTCATATGAATCATAGAATCATAGAATCATAGAATGGTAGAGTTGGAGGGGACCTCCTGGGTCATCGAGTCCAACCCCCTGCTCAAGGCAGGATCTCCTAAACCATCTCAGACAGATGGCCGTCCAGTCTCTGCTTGAAGACCTCCATCGAAGGGGAACCAACCACCTCCCGTGGCAGCCTGTTCCACTGGTTGATCACTCTTACTGTTAGAAATTTTTTCCTAACATCTAAACTAAATCTTTTCCCCTGCAGTTTCACCCCATTGTTTCTAGTCCTTCCTTGAGAGAGTGAGAACAGGGCTGATCCCTCTGCCTTGTGACAACCCTTGAGGTATTTGTAGACAGCTATCATGTCTCCTCTCAGTCTTCTTTTTGATAGACTAAACATTCCTAGTTCCTTAAGCCGTTCCTCATAGGACATGGTTTGCAGACCGTTCACCATCTTGGTAGCTCTCCTTTGAACCTGCTCCAGCTTGTCAGTGTCTCTTTTAAACTGGGGTGACCAGAACTGGACACAGTACTCCAGATGAGGTCTGACCAAGGTAGAGTAGAGGGGGATAATAACTTCACGTGATCTGGACTCTATGCTTCTCCTAATACACCCCAGGATTGCGTTTGCCGTTTTTGCAGCTGCCTCGCACTGCTGACTCATGTTCAGTTGATGATCTACCAGGACACCCAAGTCTTTTTCACATGTGCTGCTGCTCTGCCGAATTCCTCCCATTGTATATGTGCTTTTTTCATTTTTCTTGCCCAGGTGCAGAACCTTGCATTTTTCTTTGTTAAATACCATTTTATTAGTTGCAGCCCATTGTTCGAGTTTCTCTAAATCTTTTTGAATCCTCTCTCTCTCTTCTCTGGTGTTTGCAATCCCCCCTAGCTTTGTGTCATCAGCAAATTTGATCAGTTTCCCTTCAACTCCCTCGTCCAGATCGTTTATAAAAACATTAAACATAACCGGGCCCAGGACAGAACCTTGTGAGGACCTTTGAATGTGGTAGGATTTGAATCCACTGCAAAGGTTCTTTGAATGCTACTTGAATCTGATTCAAACCCCTGTCACTAGTTGTGCCTCTGAATCCCCCACGGATCCTCTAGAAATTCACTCTGAATGCTTCAGATCCACTCTGAATCCAATTTGAATCTGCTCTGAATCTGCGGCAGATATGACTGGGCAGCCGCTTTGCTGCTTCCCCAAATTCACAAATCTGAAGAAGGAGAAGGAGAAGAAGAAGAAGAGTTGGCTTTTCTACCCCACTTTTCTCACCCATCTAAGTGAACTCAAAGTGGCTGACAAACCTTCTGTTCTTCTCCCCACAACAAAACACCCTGTGACATTGGTGGGGCTGTGAGAGCTCAGAAGAGAGCTGTGACTAGCCCAAGGTCACCCAGCTGGCTTCATGGCGGAGGGCGAAATCAAACCTGGTTTTCCCAGATAAGGGTCCAGCTCCCTAACCAGCAGCTTTCGGCAATCCCAACCCTAACTTATAATGCAGACTAGCAGTGGAAAAAATCCCCTAGTCTTGTAAATGATTTCATTAACAATTACAACTAGGGGTGTTTTTCCAGTGTCAAATAGTACCCATTTTTGCACCCATTAAGGACCCATTTGGGTGTGAGCCGGATGACCCCAATTCCACTACGGGACCCATTTCCATTTGGGATCCAATTGTTTCCACTGCTGGCTGGGAAATCCGGATCAAATGGGTACTTTCTGGCCTTTAATCTGCATTTTCTGTAGACCCCATTAATGTGGTCTACAATGGGGTCTTCAGGCAGATATTCTGGATTAAAGGGAGCCTGTTTCCACAAGAAACTGGCAATGGGGTCCAAAGGAGGCTAGGAGGAGGGGGCACCCTTGGGGGCCTCCCCCCAAAAAATTTGGCTTCAAAGTGACTTCGAAATGACTTCGAAGTCACTTCAAAGTCACTTCGAATTGAAGTAGAAGTTGAAGACTTCGAAGACTGCACCCCCCAGTTCCCCAAACCACCTGGGTTGATGGGCAGGCCCCTCATGGGTAGATCCGGATTCCCCAGAAGGGTGCAAAGGTGTTTCCACGGCAGGGAGGTCAGCACCCATTGCTAATGGGTGCTACACCTCCTGTGGAAACACATTGGGTACCCATTCCTTAGATCCGGATCTTCTTAGATCCAGATCTACGGGCTGCGGTGGAAAAACACCCTAACTCTCCTTTCCCTGCCTCCGTTCTCATGGTGAACAGCCAGGGAAAGAATGGGTGAATCACAGCTTATCATTAGCTCAGGGCAAACTGAAGCAAACACCTCTAAAAGCATGATTCCACCCTCAAAACCCTGCTGCTTGAGACGCCCATAAGCAATTGGTGGGCCACTGTGTGAGACAGGAGGCTGGACTAGATGGGCTGTGGTTATGTCTTTACCTTCTTATTCTGCCATACATGGACAATCCAGAATAAAATGTAGATATTCTGGAATATCCATACTTTAATCTGCATTTTCCAAAGACGGAGTAAGTCACCAGTATCTGCATGTTGCCATTTCCTCCTAAATGTGCAACTGCTCCCTTTGAGTGACTTTTTCCTATCCATACAGATTTCTACTTTTGGGTTCCATTTGAAATCATGGGGTGTGAACAAAGACATTTTTGCCAGCTCACACCCAATCCAGTGTACACAGCTGAGTAAATACATGATTTTAAAGCTCAGCACAGGCATTATGTTTACACTGAAAAGCTCAGGGGTAAAAAGTAAAAAAGAAACAATCAAAGAGTGTCTTATCCTTGGTCTCTGTGTATATCATGTATAAAGTACCTTTTGATCTATACACGTAAATAAGAAAAAAAATATCCCACTGAGGCATAGAATAATATTCACAAAATGGTAAACACTCTTTTTTGGTCCTTTTTGTTTCAAATCCTCCTCCAGAGATACTGGGACATCTCAGTCTCCCTGCTAATGATTCATTTCATCCAAGAAATATGTGTCATATTTAATTTTTTTTAATGTTTTCTTCACTTTCTGCACCAAAAGTTATTGTGTTCTCTGGCAATACGCTTCCAAGAGACTCCCTTTAAAACTCTGCAGTAGTCTAGCTTTAGAAACAGGAGAGCTGGGTTTCCCCTAGCAACCCACCAGGTCCATTTACTTTTTGTATCTTCTGAATGGGATTTTTTTTTTTGCATTCAATTTGTACTGAATCGAATGTTAGAAAATTTGTATTTGTTCTAATGTGGTAGGATTCTATTTGATACAAATGTATTCATATGAATTCATATGAATATTGGGATAGGAATGTATATGTATCCCATATATATCCATATGTATTTGAAACATATCTGATATGTATCTTCATATCATAGAATCATAGAATGGTAGAGTTGGAGGGGACCTCCTGGGTCATCGAGTCCAACCCCCTGCTCAAGGCAGGATCTCCTAAACCATCTCAGACAGATGGCCGTCCAGTCTCTGCTTGAAGACCTCCATCGAAGGGGAACCAACCACCTCCCGTGGCAGCCTGTTCCACTGGTTGATCGCTCTTACTGTTAGAAATTTTTTCCTAACATTTAAACTAAAACTTTTCCCCTGCAGTTTCACCCCATTGTTTCTAGTCCTTCCTTGAGATATCTTGTAACATGTCAACTCTGAAAACATCAAATCTGCCCTGAATTCACTTTGAATCCACTCCCAATCCATGTCGAATGCACTCTGGATCCATTGTGGACGGGACTGGCGCACTCTCCCACCTCCCCAGGTTCACAAATGTTCTGAAGCATTTATACAAATCCGAGTGTCAGTGTATGAATGTCGTAACATTTGATTTGTATTTGGATGTCCGAATTTGTACAAATTTGCACAAATATCAAATGTTACAAATATTTGCGCACATCCCTATGTTGAACTCATATAGCACAAGCCACACATTAGACAGAGATAAACGAACATGGGTAGGTGCAAGAGGAAATGTGTGGAATCACCATGCACCTACCAGGATCAAAGGGAGGGTCTTTGTGCACTAGGCCTTATTCTGGATTATATCCTGGAATAGGATTCTATCTTCCGCATCCTGGTGCAGTCTGTGGTAGGTCCTAGGATGCAGATGGCAAGTTCCCATTCCAAGGTATATTCCTGAGGAAGGCCCAGTGCACAAAGGGCTCTTGCTTTATTCCAGTGCTTCCCAAACTTTTGACATATGTGTACCCCTTCTATAATTTTCGTAACGCTGAGTACTCCTCATAAAAAACATTAGGGATAAAAGTTGTATTTTATAAAAAATAATCAAAATCAGTGGAACTTACTAAAGCACGATAACAGGCGCCCGGAACTAACAATTAAAGAAGTAAGTTGTCTCTGTAACAAAGTGCAGTATATTCACGCCGTGTCACGCCTCACAAGACCGTTAGAAAACACTGCAATTCTCTGGCATTTAAACAGCTCTGTGGCTCAACGTCAACTGTTAATGTTCCCGCAGTTTAAGAATGGCTGAACCCGAGCTGCGCCAAAGATGCGCAGAAGTTCCCGCCATAATGAGTTGCGATACGATGTATGATGGCCCCAGTTCCCATGTAAAAATGGTGATACGTGCCTATTTCTTTCCTTGTTCTATGAGCGCAGGTAAGCACGGTGCAGTGGATATTCCCACGTGATCCCCACCAAACTCCGGTGCAACGCGTACCCCCACCAAACTCTTCCCGTACCCCTGGGGGTATGCGTACCACACTTTGGGAAACACTGCTTTATTCCATGCCACTGGGTATGGAACAGCACCGTCTGCACAAAGTTACTGGTGTAGAACACCTCTGGTAGCAGCCCTGAAGCTTGCATGAGCTTTGGGACTGGTCTCTGGGGATTCTGAATAGCTTGGAATTAAGGCCCCTAGCCTTAGAACTACCAGGGAAGACATTTTGGCAGCAACTTTGGTATGCCACTAAAATCGGTCCTCCAGTAGTCAGGAACACGTATCCATATTCCAGACTATGCCATGCCGGTCCACTAGTAACTCTGATATCAAGTTATATTCGTGATCCAGATTCAGAAGCCCTTAATCCAGATCAAATCCATCCAATGCAAATGGGTGTACCGGCAGTGGGCAGGGCCCCCTCACCTATGCACTAACATGCACATCAATGAGGTCCAGAAGAGGACCTTGAGAGATCATGGCCAGATTAAAGGAAAGTACAGAAAGGCCAAGAGATTTGCATGGCTTTCAAACAAAGTGACACACCACCGCGTGGCAGTTCTGAGCTCTTCTTCTTCTTCCTTTGCATCAGCTTCTGTTGCATTCTGGATATTTAATATTAGAGATACCCACCTAAAGAAAGAATTCAGGGTAAGCAGACCAAATCAGCAGGGACTCTGGTATGCCTTATCCACGTTAAGGAAAAGTCTACTGGGAGGCCACACCTTCTGGTAGACCACTCTGCCCACATTGGAGAAGGTACTAGAGTGGGCCACAGCGCAAAAATGGCACTGTAGCCCACTCAAAGTGAGGACTGCTTGTAAGCGGTCCAAACAAAGTTCCAGCCTGTATGTTGGACCAGAGTCTCATTTGTGAATGGCGCACCATTGCCAAGAGGTATACCATTTTGTTAGGGAACAGTAGGAAGTAGGGAAGTGCACGAATATTCATAACGTTCAAAATTTGTATGAATTTGGCCAAATTCGGACATTTGAATTTAAATAAATGTTGGCTCATTTGAAGATGGACATTCAAATTTGAACCTAATGTTTTGATACATTTGTATGAAGCTTCATATGGGATTAGTATGGGATTAGTATGCATTCATATGGCATTCACATGGGATTTGCATGGGATTGAACATTCATATTGAATTCAAATCCTATTATATTTGAAGGGGATCTATTCAAACAAATACAAATTTTCTTGCATTCAATACAAATCAAATACAAAAACACCATTCATGGACATCCCTAGTAAGAAGTGCAACACTTCTGGGTGCCCAGTCAAAACAGCCCTGTTAGCATGTGTCGTGTCCTGGGGGCCCAGGATGCGGAGGCAGGCGCACGCACGCAGCTCTGCCCTACGGGAATGGCTTACTCAGGGTCAATGTCCGGTCCAAGTTCAGGGGAGTACAGATTTCGGCAGGTCGATGAGGCGGTCCAGAGGTCGGGGAAGTCCGGTCAGTCCAGGGGAAAACACAGCTCAGGGAAACACGGCGGGGTTGCACGGCGTTGTCTGCAACAGAGTCTGGGCGCTGCCCGATTCCTTAAGAAGGGGAAGCTGTGTCACGCCCTCTCCTCTGCAGGTGTCTAAGCCTAGATGAGCGGCGCGTGACTTGTTTCTCCCGGCGCAACACCTGTGGGAGGGGGCGAGCCGCTCCCTCATCGCTCTCACCTGGGGAGGAGTTCACACGCTCCTCACGGGCAGGGTCCTTGGTGCTTGGGCCGGCATCGTCTGCCCCTGTCAATGTCGGGGGTGCAGGCGTGGGTGTGGGTGTGCCTGCCTCCTCCTCCTCCTCCCCTTCCGAGGAGCTGGAGTCAGGAGACACGGCGGGGGGCATTACACCATGCCCCTCCCCAAGATGCCCCCCGTCCCCACCAGGGGGGGCGGGCTTGCAGGGATAGCAGCGGTGGAATTCGGCCACGAGAGCCGGGGCGTGGACATCTGCCGCAGGCTCCCAGGACCGCTCCTCGGGCCCGTAACCGAGCCAGTCAATCAGGTACTCCAACTGGCCCCGGCGGACCCGGGAGTCAAGGACCTGGGCGACTTCAAACTCCTCCTGACCACCGACCAGCACCGGCGGGGGCGGGGGTGCCTGGGCATCTGGACGAGCATCGTTGGCCGGGATGAGGAGGGAACGATGGAACACCGGGTGGACCTTGAGGCCCGGCGGCAGGCGGAGACGGAAAGCCACGGGGTTCACCTGGGCCGTGATCGTGTATGGGCCGACAAAACGGGATGCCAGTTTCCGACACGCCTGGCTCTGTGGCAGGTGCCGGGATGAGAGCCACACACGGTCCCCCACTGCCAACGGAGGCCCTGGCACCCGCTTGGCATCCACAGACCGCTTGTAGTCCTCCTTGGCCCGGTTCAGTTGCTCAGCCAGCAGGGCCTGGGCAGCGTGTAGTTCCTGGAGCCACTGGTCCGCTGCTGGCACCGTAGACTGTGGGGTCAGCGCCGGGAATGTCCGGGGGTGGAAGCCGTGGTTCGCCCAAAAGGGGGTCTGCTGAGTGGAGGTGTGGAGGGCATTGTTGTAGGCAAACTCCGCCAATGGCAGGAGTTCTGCCCAATTGTCTTGCTGAAAGTTCGTGTAGCACCGTAGGTACTGCTCCAGGGTGGCGTTGGTCCGTTCTGTCTGGCCGTCGGTCTGGGGGTGGTGCGCAGAGGACAAGTGCGGGTGGATGCGGAGCTGCTGTAGGAGGTGCTTCCAAAAGCGGGCGGTGAACTGGGCCCCTCGGTCAGAAATGAAGCCGTCGGGCAGCCCATGAAGACGGAATACGTGATGAAGGAACAGTTGGGCTGTGGTCCTGGCTGTGGGCAGTCCGGAGCATGGGACAAAGTGGGCCATCTTGGTAAACAGGTCTACGAATACTAGGATCGTTGTGTGTCCCTGGGAAGGTGGCAGGTCCGTGATAAAGTCGGCGGAGATGACCTTCCAGGGGCCAGAAGGAGTGGGCAGCGGATGGAGTAGGCCTGACGGTTTCCCAGGGGGGTCTTTTGCACGCCTGCAGGTGGGGCACGTGGTGACATACTGTTCTATATCCGCCCGTACTCGTGGCCACCAGAAGTCACGGAGCACCGCATGTAGGGTCTTGAAGAGGCCGAAATGGCCCGCCGTCGGGCTGTCATGGCACTGCTGGAGAACGGTGTTCCGACACTCCCCAGTGGGGACATACAGGCGGCCACGGTGGTGGAGCAGCCCATTCTGGACAGAGTACGGTGACGGTGGCCGGTCGTGGGCGTGCAAGGTTACCAGGGGATCCTGCTGCTGAGCGTTCTGGATCTGTGTGCGCAACGGCCCGGGTTCCGGTGCGGCGGCCCAGTGCTCGGGGCGCAGGATAGTACTGAGGGGTTCCCGCTCCGCGGAGGGGGTATACTCTGGCTTGCGGGACAAGGCGTCCGCCTGCCGGTTCTGGGACTGGGGAATATAGACGAGGCGGAAGTTGAAACGCGAGAAGAAGACCGACCAGCGCAGCTGCCGCTGGGTCAACCTTCGGGCCGTCTGGAGGTGTTCGAGGTTGCGGTGGTCAGTATGTACTTCGATGGGGTGAGCGGCCCCCTCTAAGAGGTGTCGCCATGTCTCGAACGCCGCCTTGACGGCCAACAGCTCGCGCTCCCATATTGGATAGTTCTGCTCGGGTGGGGAGAGTTGGCGCGAATAGTACGCGCAGGGGTGGAGGTGGGTCCCAGTGGCATCTGGCTGTAGTAAGACAGCCCCGATGGCGACGTTGGAGGCATCAGCCTGTAGGGTGAACGGTTTGCTAGGGTCGGGGTACTTCAGGATAGGGCCAGAGGTGAACAGCTGCTTGAGGTGCTGAAACGCCCGTTGCGCCTCTGGAGTCCAGCGGAAGGGTGCTTTGCCCCGAAGCAGGTGGCTGATTGGGGCAGCTACCGTTGCAAAACTGGGGATGAACCGCCGGTAGAAGTTAGCGAACCCCAAGAATCGCTGCACATCCTTCCGGCTGGCTGGGGGGTGCCAGGAGGTCACGGCCTCTATTTTGGCCGGGTCCATGCGGATCCCCTGGGCCGACACCCGGTAGCCCAGGAATTCGACCTCATTGAGGTCGAAGGCGCATTTCTCCAACTTGGCGTAGAGGTGGTGTTCCCGTAGCCGTTGGAGGACCGCGCGGACATGAGAATCATGGGCCTGCTGGTTAGGTGAGTAAATCAGGAAATCATCCAAAAAAATGATAACAAACTTGTCCAAATAGTCCCGAAAGACCTCATTTACAAAGCGCTGGAAAACCGCTGGGGCGTTAGCCAACCCAAAATTCATCACGAGCGTCTCATAAGCACCATACCTGGTTACAAAACTGGTCTTCCACTCATCCCCTGCTCGAACTCTGAGTAAATTGTACGCACCTCGAAGGTCGAGTTTCGTGAACACCCGTGCAGTGCGCAGGCGCTCCAGAAGCTCGGGAATGAGCGGTAGGGGGTACCGGTTTCGGATCGTGACCCGGTTCAGGGCCCGGTAGTCGGTACACAGCCGAAGCTCCCCATTCTTCTTGCGCACGAAGAAGACTGGCGCCCCTGCTGGGGACGTGGAAGGTCGAATAAACCCCCGCTGCAGGTTGGTCTCCAAGAACTCCCTGAGGGCAGCAAGTTCCGGTTCCGCAAGAGAGTACAGGCGCCCCGCCGGTATAGGGGCCCCGGGGACCAGGTCGATGGTGCAGTCATACTCACGGTGCGGGGGGAGGCGGTCAGCCTCCTTCTTGTCAAATACGTCCGCATAGTCCCGGTATTTGGCGGGCAGCACCACTGCCGGTTCAGACAGTACCGACCCGGCTAGTCGGTCCAGCCAGCAGTGCTCCTGGCAGTATGCGGACGCGAACAGCACCTCATGCCGCCTCCACGAGATCCGCGGGTCATGCTGGGCCAACCATGGCATCCCCAAGACTACTGGGAAGTGAGGTACTGTGGCCAGGTAAAATTGCAGGGTCTCCGAGTGTCCCTGGATCTCCATGCGCACTGGCCCTGTCTGCTGACGCACTGGGCCCGATCGGAGGAGGCGGCCATCAATGGTTTCCACAGTGCGGGGTGTGGGTAGGTCCAGAATGGGTACCTGGTGGCGTCTGGCAAACGCAAGGTCCATGAAATTGCTGGAGGCTCCGGAATCCACAAGAGCCCCTACGGGCACTGCCTGGCTAGGTCCCATCGAAAGAGTGGCAGCCACCAACAGGGCGCCCGGTCTGGGCTCGGGGTTGGGTTGCGGCTCCCCCTTGACCTGGAGCCCCTTCAGGCCAAGGGCCGGCCATTTCCCGCTGGCGGGGGGCCGCGCTGCTTTGCAGGACAAGCTCTGGCGAAATGCCCTGCGGCCCCACAGTACAGACACAGGCCTGCCTGTCGCCGCCGGTCCTTCTCTTGTGTTGACAGGCGTGGGCGTGCCCCACCAAGCTGCATCGGCTCCTCTGCGCCCTGCGGGTTCACAGGCGCAGGGGCAGTGGTAACCCACTCCAGGTTTGGCGGCCCAGCGGGTCTGGCGTCGACGTTCGGCGGGTGGCGCACTCGGCGGCGGGCTTCCAGGCGCCCGTCGATGCGGAGGCATATTTCAATCAGCCGCTCCAGGGAGGGGGGAGCATCATGCAGCGCAAGCTGATCCAAAACCTCTGCTGACAGTCCCTCCTTGTATTGGGACTGAAGCGCTGCGTCATTCCAGGCCAGATCGTGAGCAAGAAGGCGAAAGGAGGTCGTGTACTCACGTACACTGCCCCTCCCCTGGCGCAGAGCCCTGATCTCCCTGTTGGAAGTCTCAGCCTGAACAGGATCCCCCCAAGTCTGTTGCATTGCGTGCACAAACGCTGCTTGGTTTTGGAGGAGGGGGCTGTTTCCCAGGAGGAGGGGCGTCGCCCAGCGCGCAGCAGGCCCCGACAGCAAGCTGATGAGAAAAGCCACTTGCGTCTTCTCATCCGGAAAAGCCCCCGCACGGACTGTCATATAAAGCTGGGCTTGGGCTAAGAAAGCAGGAAGTTGCTTCGCGTCTCCTGCGAAGCGGTCGGGAAGGGGCAGCGGGCATTTCTCAGCTCTTGCGGGAGGAGCTGTTGGAGCAACTGGCACGGGAGCCTCTTCCCCCGGCAACGGGAGTCGCTTCTGCAGGTCAAGCACAGCGGCAGCCAGATGGCTCATCTGCTCCATCAGGAGTTTGACCTGGTCTGGTAAATCAGCCATTCTGCAGCGGCGACGTGCGTCTGCTTGGAGAGTGGTTGCAGACAAAATGTCGTGTCCTGGGGGCCCAGGATGCGGAGGCAGGCGCACGCACGCAGCTCTGCCCTACGGGAATGGCTTACTCAGGGTCAATGTCCGGTCCAAGTTCAGGGGAGTACAGATTTCGGCAGGTCGATGAGGCGGTCCAGAGGTCGGGGAAGTCCGGTCAGTCCAGGGGAAAACACAGCTCAGGGAAACACGGCGGGGTTGCACGGCGTTGTCTGCAACAGAGTCTGGGCGCTGCCCGATTCCTTAAGAAGGGGAAGCTGTGTCACGCCCTCTCCTCTGCAGGTGTCTAAGCCTAGATGAGCGGCGCGTGACTTGTTTCTCCCGGCGCAACACCTGTGGGAGGGGGCGAGCCGCTCCCTCATCGCTCTCACCTGGGGAGGAGTTCACACGCTCCTCACGGGCAGGGTCCTTGGTGCTTGGGCCGGCATCGTCTGCCCCTGTCAATGTCGGGGGTGCAGGCGTGGGTGTGGGTGTGCCTGCCTCCTCCTCCTCCTCCCCTTCCGAGGAGCTGGAGTCAGGAGACACGGCGGGGGGCATTACAGCATGCTCCATCTACTTCAGGTAGAGCACCATACCAATCAAAGGGACCCTGACTGGCAAGGCTGGTAGATTCGTTTAAATGAGTCTACTGGTGGATCATTGGACCTTGATCCTGAACAAAGACGTGTGCAGTGCAAGTTCAGTGCATGTTCAGATTACCAGGGGATGTGCCATAATGCAATGCATCAGCAGATTTTGGACCAAGTCAGGGTTTGGTTTGGGCTAGCACCACATCGCGGCTGGGGCTGTTCCAGCACATGCTTTTCTGTGGTTCAAGTGGGCCTTGCTGTTTGATGTGCTGATTATGACAACAGAAGGGCATGTGTATGCAGCATGTGCAGAAAAGGACAGAGTTTACAAGCTGTGGATATTTATAAGCCACAGCCCATCTAGTCCAGCATGCTGTCCCACAACGTGGCCCACCAATTGCCCACTGGCATCTCAAGCAGAGACAAGAACAAACCTCCTCCTGCTCTTGAATCCCAGCAAATGGCCTTAGAAGCATCGTGCTTGCCCTCACAGCCCGAAAGATGTACTTAGTAGCGATCTGTCATCCATGCATTTGTCTAACCCTTCCTTAAAGCCATCAAGAGGGACTCTCCAGCAGATCTTAATTGGTAGGCTGGTCTGTATGGGAGGAGACTCTCAAGCCCTTTAGGGCTTTATGGGTGAGAGGTAATTAGGGGTGTTCACGGAGCCAATTTCCACATTCTATTTGAGATGAATAGAACATGGAAAGATTCGGCTCTGGCCAAATATTACCCTCCACGGATGTAGGGGTATTCTTATCTGTGCACGGATGTTCTACGAATATCCATGCATGGAACAAATAAACCCTCCCCCCTCCATTCCCACCCCTCCCCATGTACCTCACCTCCTCAACGCCACACCGCCACACTACGCTTTATCCACCTTATCTCTGCTTCCCATCTATACGGTGACAGGTGCACAAGGAGTGATTTTATTCATCTTAGACTCTTTGTAGTTTCATGCTGACCAAAATCTCTTGGCAACAGCAAAATAAGCATAATGCTCCCTCTGCAGGAAACAACTGAGAACTGAATAGAATACGTGTGGGGAAAAACAAATTGAAATCCCAGCTGCATTCGATCAGGCATTGGGGAACAGTTTTCACCTTTTGTGAGCTCATGAGGTGGTCAAAGTGCTCTCTCAATCGTGGCCTCCCTTGCTTGAAGGCATCAGACAGAGCCACTGACTCTGGAAAGTCAGGCTGAAAAGATTTAAGGTATGGGAGAGAAACGGGGAACATATTTTTGCTGTTTACCTTCTGTTTTTGCATGGTGTAGAAATGGTGGATAGAGGGGGGAAAAATCTCTATTGCACAACAATGGAACCAGGGGATAAGGATATTCATGAATGTTTTTTTGTGGGGGGGGGTGATTTGTTTTGAATTGAATGCAAGAAAAATTGTATTTGTTTGAATAGATCCTCTTTGGATGTGGTAAGATTCAAATGTGATATGAATGCTCGATAAGAATCCAGTAAGAAGGTTTGATATGAATTGCATATGGAGCCCCTAAAATTCCCCTATGTATCCAATACGTATCCCCTACATATACCCTCCGAATACCTCAAATCTGTCCTGAATCCACTTTGAATCCACTCTCAATCCACCTTGAATCCACTCTGGATCCATTGCGGATGTGACCAGCACAGCCACTTTCCTACCTCCTCAGGTTCACAAATGTCACAAAGCTTTGTACGAATGTTTAAAAACATTCTATTTGAATTTGAATGTCCAAATACAGATGAATTCATATGTGTTTTGAATGTTTTGAACATTGACACATTTCCCTAGCAGAGGGCACTCAATAAAGCTGATGGGCAAGAGAGTTATGCCTGACAAAGGGAAGATTTCTTACTTTGAGCTGATTGAATAGAAGGCAGGACATGTGTGTAAAATCCAATGAAGCACAAGGGTCCCTCAGGCCCTTAAATCTGGGTTTTGTGTGGACCTGGTCCCCCTTTTTCCATGCACAGTCAAAGAGCTGGATCTTCGAGATCCAGATCTTTGAGATGGGGTCCTTCTGGAGATCTGGGTTTTGAAGATGCCTGAAGACCCCATTGTGGACACTGGGCCTTTTTCCACTAGGGCTTAGAATCCTTCTAAGATCCCATTAGGAACCCGATTGGTACTTGATTGGTACTAATTGGAAAGGCCTTGTCTCCACCTGGACCCCACTGAAGGCCCCATCTGCAAGGCCCTGTCCCCATGAGGGCAGGGAAAATCCAGATTTAATAGGTCCTTCAGGGCCTTAAATCTGGATTTTGTGTGGACCTGGTTAAAGGTGTCCACAATGGGGTCTTCAGACATCTTCAAGATCCGGATCTCCAGGACGACCCCATCTCAAAGATCTGGATATTGAAGATCCAGATCTTTTGCTGTGCGTGGAAAAAGGGGGACCAGGTCCACATAAAATTCAGATTTAAGGGCCTGAGGGACCCATTAAATCTGGATTTCCCCTTCTCTGGTGGGGACAGGGTCTTGCAGATGGGGCCTTCAGTGGGGTCCAGGTGAGGACAGAGCCTTCCCAATTGGTACCAGTCAGGTACTAGTCAGGTTCCTAATGAGGTCTTAGAAGGATTCTAAGCCCTAGTGGGAAAAGGGCCCTTGATTACTGTAAAACAAGATTGATTTCTCAGGAAAAAGCTCTACCGATGCATTCCTCTTTCATTTTTTTAAATCCCGGGAACTGAGATACTGTAGTGGATCTTACTTACCTATGTCACAGGAAAGCCCTTGGGGGAAAGTTTCATGTTATTCTACTAAGCAATTTAGTTGTGATTGTGGTAAAGACACAGCTGGGTCTTCATCATATTAGAGGGAGGTCTCAAGTGACTTAGCAGAACTTTGATACTCAGCATGCTACCATTCAAAAATATATCAGTGAAGCCATAGGGTTCCGAGCATGTTTATAAATGCTACCAAATTGTGAAGTACATGATTTTTAAAAAATACGTGGGAGCACGCATACATAAGGGAGCTAGCTAGATGCAATTTTGCTGTTTCCCCCCATGGAAACAAGAAGCATTAAGCTAATAGCTGCTCAAAGCACAACACTGAAATTATCTATATTTGGGCAACCAAACTAGCTAAAACATTTACATTTGCAGATGGTGGAAGCGAGAAAAAAAAAAAAAAGAGCCAGGAACTCTATTTATTCATTTACCTATTAGGTAAAATGAATGAATGAAGAGCAAGAACAAACATCTAAACCCTTCATCACTACGAACAAATAGGAAAAGGAAATTCACAAGGGTGAGCCATTATCCACCTTAACATTAAGTACTTTTTAAAAAGAGACAAAGACTGTGTTTTGACTTTGCAAGGCATCCCCCATTCCTGCGGACTAATAGTCCGAAAATTGGGGAATCCCTATTTGGATTATAACAGGACTCACTGCTGAATCCTGGAATAATCCTAATATTTATCAATGGGAATGCATCCGGGGGTTTGGGGGTTGGAACCGTGCTTTGAGGGGTGTTTGCTTCAGTTTGCCCTGAGCCAATGATAAGCTGTGATTCCCCCATTCTTTCCCTGGCTGTCCACCCTGAGAATGGAGGCAGGAAAAGGAGAGTTGTAATTGTTAATGAAATCAGTTACAAGACTAGGGTTTTTTTCCACTGCTAGTCTGCATTATAAGATAGGGGTGGGGATGCTGAAAGCTGCTGATTAAATTAATCTGGATTTTAATCCAGATTAAAATGGGCAGTCGGAAAATGCCTCTTCTTAGCTTTCACACCAGAACAAGCCACCCAAATCTGTGATTCTAACCTTGGTGAGGTCTTAAATAATTAACCACCTCCTCTCCCTCTGGTCCTGCTGCCTATGAAACAACTGAAGAAATAAGTCATCCAACTTTCTTCATCATGTCAGGCAATTAGACAATCAGAAAGACTCTGAGGGGGAAAAAAAACTTTTAGCCAAACCTGGAAACAAGCAAGAAATATCTTCTAAACTGCTATCTTTCTAAGGTGCTCCCACTTTTTACACCTTCGTTTCCTGTGAAGACCGCCCCCCCCCCCCCCCGGGAGCAAAAATGAGGGATTGTTCTTGTGTCTTCTTTTTTGACACTGGCCTGAATCCCCATGCACACCGTTTACTTTGGGATGGATTTGGGTTATTCCCAATACGGTGTTGAGTTCAAATTGACCCATCCCCATGTGATTGATAAAAATGAGGGCTCAAGTTAAATACACCTGTCCCCATGCAAACAACACTAAATCCCTGCATCGGGAAACCACATCTTTTTCTGTCCACCCGCCCTCTCCTGATAGGAGGGAGGGCAGGGAAATCCCACCCAACCCCCCTTCCCCGATCGCAACAGTGATCAAACAGAAACGAGCTTCTTCTCTCTGTGATCTGATTGCCAGGCAAACATAAAAGAACTGAATGCCCCAGTAAGATGCAGCGATGAGGGGGGGTCATCTGGCCCTCGCTGTCCCAGAAGCCTCTTCCTGCAACCCTCATTCCACCCCCGCTCCCCGATTGCCAGCAAGCAGCTTCTGAAGTTAGAGGCAGTTTAGCAGAAAAGCAGAGTAGTGCTTCTCTGCTAAACTGCCTCTAAACATTGTAGCGGCTTTGGTTAACTTATTTCACCCCCACACCTGACAAGCAACTTCTGAAGTTTCCCGGCTAAAAAGCTAACAAAAGCTGCTACAATGTTTGGAGGCAGTTTAACTTGGGTAAACTTCAGAAGCTGCTTGCCTGCTAGCTAAAAAGCTAACCAAGAGCCAGATGACCCCCCCCCCATTGCTGCATCTTTAACTGTCAGACTTGGGCGATCAGTTCTTTTATGCTGTTTGAGCTTTAAAAATGCCCAAATAGTTGCAATTGCAGTGTGCAGGCCAGGAACAGAGAGCACAGGCAAACCCCCACCTGCTAATGATGTGAGCACCAATCTCCCCCCCCCAATAACCCAGGAGTGTCCCCTTGCTCCAAAATAACCCATCCTTGCCTCCCGAACCACAGCGAGAACAGTTTGCAAGGGGAGTTTATTTACTGCGCATTTGGGCGATTTGTTACGCATGTAGCCTGGGTCGGAGCCTTTGTACGTCGAGTTGAGATTCGCTTCGGAGTATAGAGTGCATGGGGACAAGCCCTGGCTCTCCCCTGAACTTCTCCAGCACTGCTCTAAGCACTGGTGAGGTGCAAATCGGTGGAAGCAGCAGCAATTCGTGGAACTGTGCCATCGCACTTGTGTGGCACTGTTGTCACAGTGATGGTGTAACACAGCTCTAACTGCACCACTGCCACCCCACCCCTCCAGTCTCCCTCCAGCATGGAGAAGTGTGGAAGGGATCGTGCCTGAAGGAAATGTAGATACAGAAGTTCTACACACTTTTGGGAAACTCATGTACCCTTGGAGCAGTGTGTGGGGAAGAAATAGCTCTGTAAAATGCGGGCGCTGCATTCAGCAGTTCCCCATGAGTTTGCTTAAGAGGTAAGTACAGAAAGTCTTTTAGTTCCTTTCCCTGTTCTCATGTCTTGCTAAATTACCTCTCTTTTTTAATATATAACGTCCTACTGGCAATGAATTTAATGCAGCCTCAAAGGGATATCATCTCACACAAAAAAACTAAATATATGATAAATGTAATGAACTGAACTAACTGTGGTTCAAGCAATATTTTTTGTAGTTATTAATGTGATAACTTCTCCTATAGTCAGAAGGGAAGCATAAACTAATCATGCCTAAGTGGTGCTGAATAAGCCAAAACAACATTAAATAAAATATGTAGATAGTTAAGCATTAATGTATGTCAGATGATTTTTTTTGCTTTCCTTCTTCCTTCATCGATGTAGATTATTAGCGTTTTCCCTTGACTGCCCCAAACTATTTCAATGAATTTTCAACTCACATCCCCAAATTGGGTGTATAATGAATTAGGTAATAGAATAAAGTACTTATCTTCTTATAATAACTATAACAAGATAAGTACTTTATTTTATTAACTAATTGATTATACGTCCAATTTGAGGATTCATAACTGGGAGAGGGAATTGAGTATAATTGATGTCGGAGGAGGAGGAGGAGGAGGAGGAAGAGGAAGAGGAAGAGGAAGAGGAAGAGGAAGAGGAAGAGGAGGAGGAGGAGGAGGAGGAGGAGGAGGAGGAAGAGGAAGAGGAAGAGGAAGAGGAAGAGGAAGAGGAAGAGGAAGAGGAAGAGGAAGAGGAAGAGGAAGAGGAAGAGGAAGAGGAAGAGGAAGAGGAAGAGGAGGAAGAAGAAGGAGTTGTCTTTTCCACCCCACTTTTCTCACCCATTTAAAGGTTCCACAGTGGATGATAAAGCTTTCTATTATTCAACTCACAAGAAACACCCTGTGAGGTAGGTGGGGCTGTGAGAGCTCAGAAGAGAGCTAAGAGCTGTGACTAACCCAAGGTCACCCAAATGGCTTCTTTGAGCAGTGTGGAGTCAAACCCAGTATTTCCAGATAGGTGTGCAGCTCCCTAACCACTAGACCAAACTCTATTTTAAAAATCACGTCATTGGATTTGGTTATGAAAGTCAGGGTGGGCCTAACTGTGATCTCCTAGGCTGCTTCTGCACAGGCCCTTTAACACCCATTAAGCACACTTTTGGAGATGCGCAACTGCACACGCGTTGCTGTTTGGCACACTTCCGGTGAGGTGTGTCCACACAGCAACACCGTTTTGAAACCGGTTTTCGGTGGTGCGTCCGCATTTGCGGGGTCTATTTACCACACTTCCGGTAGGTGCGTCCACACCTATCCGTACTTAAAGTGTGCTAAATGGGTGTTAATTACACACCACATTTGAAGTGTGCTTAAAGGGTCTTGTGCTGTGAAAACGCATCCATTTAGGATGTGTCCACACAGCGCAAGTGTGTCTACAGAGAGCCCTCCCCCAGCCCGTCATGATTGGCTCCCCGGTGCCAAGCATGGTGAGTCAGGGGACTCCTACCTTTCGGCTCGCCCTCGCCCCAGAAGCGGTGGATCGCCACTTCTGGAGCCAGGGTGAGCCTCCCTAAAGCCCACCCTAGCCCACCCCGGGGGGAGCACGGCGAATCCCCACCTTACCCCACCTTGTCCCATTCTGAGAGGACCTCAGGAGGCGTTCTGCGCAGGCATGCTGCCCTGACTAGATGGCACGCCTGCGTCCTGCACACCTCCTGAGTGGCTGGGGCTACTGCTGGCAGCCCTTGCCCTCAGGAGGCGTTATGCACAGGCGTGCCATCTAGTCAGGGCAGCACACCTGCACAGAACACCTCCTGAGGGCAGGGGCTGCCAGCAGCAGCCCCGGCCACTCAGCAGGCACGCAGGACACAGGCGCGTTGCATCCTGGGGTCCTCCTCTCAGAATCGGGGCAACGCTGAACAGGTAAGGAGGGGATTTGCCACATTCCCCCCCCCCAGGTGGGCTAAGGGAGGCTTTAGGGAGGCTCACCCTGGCTCCAGAAGCGGCGATCCACCGCTTCTGGGGTGAGGGTGAGCCACGGCAGCAAGGTCCCCTGGCTCGCCATGCTTGGCTCCGAGGAGCCAATCATGGTGGGTCGGGGGAGGGCCCCGGGGCATCACCTCCAATCCATATCTATTCTGCCATCCTGCCGCATGTGCGGACGCATGGGGAAGGGAGTAGATCCGCATCTCTTAGATGCAGATCTACCCTCTAAATCCGGATCTACCAGGGATCCGGATTTAGTAAAACCGGGTCTTCTGGGATCCAGTTTTACTAAATCCTGGTGCAGGAGACCCGGATTTATTTGGTCCTGTGCAGAAGCAACCCTAGATGTCTCTGAGCTTCTATACTGCTTTACCATTCATTATGCTAAATGAAGCTGATCAGAAATGAAGTTTAGCAGTACCTGTAGGGTATAAATGGTCTAACTTGGGCTAAATGTGTGCTTCTGCTCATGATTCTACAGTAGAGTTTAAAAACAACTTCTCAGCTTGGCATCATTTGTACTGTGGCATCATGCAAGGGGGTTGTTTTTTAAATTCGTGTGACACACTTATTTTTAGTGCTTCTGCAGATGGGGCACTTCTTGATGAAATGATACCCAAAAATCTCCCTCTCTGATCACACCTTCAGTTAGACAGAAATAACATTGGATATGAATGAATATGAATGACAACATAGATTGAATATGATTGTACCCTAATATTGAATAACCTGATTGATCAAACCAATACTTCATGATCCATGATGGGGTGTGCAAGAATATTCGAAACATTCAAAATTTTATTGAATTCGGACATTTGAATGCGGACATTCAAAGTCAAATTGAATGTCTACACATTCATTTTTTTAACTTTCAAATGAATGCAAATGTTTCAAATCATTCATACAAATTATTCAGACCTTTGTATGTGCATGGATACATACACATTGCATATGACCCTTTCCGCACTGGCTCTAAAAACGGATTTAGAGCCAATTCAGGAGGGATTAAGACGCGGCTTCCACAAAGGGAATCCAATTAGGGACCCTTTGGGGAAGCCGTGTCTACATTTCGGCGCGCAAGACCGGTTTCTTAAACTGGTCTTGCCACTGAAATCCTACCCACGAGGGCGGCTGGCCAATGGGAAGCCGCAGCACATGCATGCATGTGGACACTGGGCCTCCTGCTGCCAGAACCGGCCCAGCAGCTGGCAGCTAAGGAGCAGATCGCGCGCAGGCAACCCCAGGCAGGGTGGAGGTGGGTAAGCTGCAAGTTCCCCTCACCGGAAAAGGCACGATCCTGCCTTCTTGGGCAAAGGGGAACCCGGTGAACCTGGCTGCCGGCCTCCCTTTGCTGGCTCCAGTGGAGGCAATTGCGGAGGCCGGGAGGAGGACCCAGCTGTCAAAGAGGGAGAACATGCACTCTCCCTCTTTGACAGGGGAGGGCCTTCAGAAACCGGATTGGGATGGGTGCTGGTGCGTCTGCACAGCACCCACCCCAATCCGTTTCCCCCATCCAGCCTTGCCACCACCACCACATGCGTGTGCAGACGCGCGGGACCTCAAGGATCTGTCCCAAATAGGGAAAAAAGGCTCGCCAAAAAACAGATCTTTATAGATCCGTTTTTTGGCAGTATGTGCGGAAAGGCCCTATGTCTCCATATGCATCTTATTTGTATCTGTCCACATTTGTACACACATGAGACGAAAATGGGATGCATACAGGATAAAAATGGGATGTGTATGAATGTGTATAGATGTGTCTGGACACATTCAAATGTTGTCCACATTCGTATCATCAAATGCAAATTGAATATTTGCACAAAGAGATATGAATGTATTTGAATCGGTTTGAATTTGAACACTTTCCTTTTTTCTCTATTTGTACAAATTTGAACATTCAAGAATTCAGCTTGAATTGAATGTCGGATCCTGTATTCATGCACACCCCTAATCAATTAATGGTAACAATACAGTAAAGAAGGTACATGACATTTGGAGGGAAGTATGTATCTTAGCAAGTCTATATTTTCCCAGTTAATTTCTATTTTGGCAATTACGTTTGCTCTACTTCCCCCGTCTTTTTCTCTTTCCCCACCTCTGATTAAATGCTAATGCTTTCAGCAAACCAACAGCAAATTTGTCATGGAGCATTAACTACAGAGCTTTCTAATAGTTATATCATATGTACAACAAAATCAATTAGAATTACATTCTAATCCAGTTGAAGGAGTCTTTTATGTTTTTTTTTAAATAAAAACGCTGAAATGACTTCTCAGTTCTGCTTTATTTATTTTCAGTATTTCAAGGATCCCACAAAAGGGGCTGTCGATACACTCCACAGTCAGGCAGGAATATTCAAGGAAACGTAAGGAAAGGGTGGTTGAGGTGGCCATTTAAACAATGTTTTCTGCAGAGGAGATGTTGGAGTAGGAGAAGAGGTTGTGGAGAAGAAATTGGAGTAGGTGGCATAACAAGCAAAGACACTGATAAAGACTGAGATGTTCCCTTTCTCTCTCTTAGGGGGCGTCCCCATGCTGAAAAAACTGTAAAGCGATCGCGAGGTCTCCTTAGGAGTGTCCACGTGAAAAGCCCCCATAGGTGGCACACATGAGGCAATACATATATATATATAAAACCCTTCACAAGTCTTTTTCATGTTAAATAGAGAGCTAACACGTATTGCCCAGGGTTATTTGGGGTGGAGCTTGGCAGCTGCAGGTTTCACCTCTACCCCCTGTTCCTGCCGTGCACGCTGCTTGATTTAGCCACTGCAACAATGACAGGTGAACACCTCAGTTGCACCTCCACAAACACAACACAGATCATCCCTTTCCTTGGCCGCCACCTGACAGTGGGAATGACAGCGGGCACCCCACCCTCGCAACCGGCTACAGTGATGCATGAGAAGGTGAAGTACACGCACGCACAGACAGGGGGGTTCTGACAGGGATTCCACCCTGTGTGTGTCTGTGTGTGCACATGTGTGCACGTGTGTGTATGATAAGGAGGGACAGAGAGAGGGGGAAGGGAGGAAGATGATCCAATTCCCCCCTGTCTGTGCATGGATTGTCTTCCTCCTCCCCCCCTGTCCCTCCTTATCATACACACACATGTGCGCATGAGCACACACACACAGACAGGGTGGAATCCCTGTCAGAACCCCCCTGTCTGCACGTGGACCATCTTCCCCCTTCCCCCTCTCTGTCCCTCCTTATCATACACATATGTGCACGGACACACACACACACAGGCAGGGTGGAATCCCTGTCAGAGCCCCCCTGTCTGCGCGTGGATCATCTTCCCCCTTCCCCCCTCTCTCTGTCCCTACTTATCATACACACATGCGCACGGACACACACACACAGGCAGGGTGGAATCCCTGTCACAGCCCCCCTGTCTGTGTGTGGATCATCTTCCCCTTTCCCCCCTCTCTCTGTCCCTCCTTATCATACACACATGTGCACGGACACACACACAGGCAGGGTGGAATCCCTGTCACAGCCCCCCTGTCTGTCCGAGTGTGTGCTTCACCTTCTCATGCATCACTGTAGCTGGTTGTGAGTGGGGGGTGCCCACTGTCACTCCTGCTTTGCTGCAGCGGGCAGGAAGGGCTAACGTGATGTCAACCCAGCTTCCTATCAGGGGAGAGGGGGTGGGAAGAAAAGATGGGCGTTCACGAAAAGCAGCTTCCATGGGGACAGGCACATGCACTTTCAATCCATGTTGCCCCAAACCGCATGGGGACACTTTATTACATGTAACAACATGGATTTCTATGACACGCAGCCCAGGCGAATCAACTGGCTTGCATGGGGACATGGCCTTAGATTGACTCTTAGACATCTGGCAGCAACAGGCTAGACAAATTCATGGGGGACAGGTGTATGGAAGGCTATTAGAATGGATGCCCATGTTGGAGAGACGGGCAGGATGTCTCTGAAGGTATCATTTGCTGGGAGTTGAGAACAAGCTAATGTTTACCTTTGTCTTCTGCTTGAAAAGCAATTGGTGGGCTGCCGTGTGAGACAGGATGCTGGATAGGTGAGCTGTGGCCTGATCCAGCAGGGCTCTTCTTGGGTTCTTATGAATAAGGATGTGCACAGATATTCAAAATATTTCAAATTCGATTGAATTTGATCGAATTCAGACATTTGAATTCAAATCTAAATTGAAATTTAACCTTCGAATGAATTTTCAAAGCATTGGCACAAATTATTCAGACATTCATATGTGTATGGATATGTACACATTAGATATGTATCTGTACACATCTTATTTGTATCCTTACGCATCTGTACAGATACATAGGGGACAAAAATGGGATGCATACGGGATAAAAACAGGATGCATATGAATGCGTACAGATGCGTATGGATGCGCATGGATGTCTACAGACATATTCAAATGTCAACGTTTGTATCTTCAAATACGAATTGAATAGATTCAAATGTATTTGATTCAAATTGAATGTGAACACATTCGAATTTTAAACATTCAAATCGATTTGAATCTTTGGATATTCAATTTGAATTGAATCCTGAAAATTGCATTCTTACGCACCCCTACCACCAGCTGCTACAAGTTATTTAAACAAAAGTATTTTTTTTTCAGAAGTGAAAAAGCCAGGGACAATTAATCCACCGACACCCTGTGCTTCAACTGCAGTACTATTTTTACCCTACCCCAGAAAAGCTACACATTAATTTGCAATTAACCTTATTTACAAATTTGGGGGGAAAAAAAAGATTAGGGGAAAAGCTCTTCATTCTCTGCAAATGTCATTTGAAATGCATCTGATCATTTGCAAATGCTACCATGAGCCACATTTTAATGAGATGAGTCATCAAGGTTAAGTGCTGAACAGATGAAACTCTTTGGGAGTTTCAGATTAATTCCGGGTTTGCTTATTCTCTCGTTACAAGTGTCTTCCTATACGGAAGTTATCCTATAGAGTTGAAATGAACAGGGGCCTTTTTTGTTTTGACGTTAAGGAGTTGCTATTAGCATCCGCCTTTGAATGCAAAAGGTCCAAATTCCAATATTTTGAGAAGCAATGGTGCAAATGGCAGGTTTTAGTCAAGAAAACTATATAGATCCCCCCCCCACTGATCCAAAGGGCCAAAATGAGCAATATCTTACTCACCCCAGAAGCTGAGAAGTTGAGCTCACTCTTCCTTCCTCCTTCGTGAATGTTTCAGTTCAGTATGGGCTCATGAATGCACCATCCATTATGTTCTATGGTGACAATTCTGGGGAAGATTTGGATGGAACTGGAACCTTAAAGCATTTCCCTTAGCATTGGGTCTGCTTATTATGACCCCTGGGGTACCACTTTTTACAAACTTGTCCTTTGTCCCACTAATTCCAATGGGCAGTATTGGATCAAAGGCTGCATATGCACACAGTAAAAAGGGAAAAAAAGCTCTAAAGTGGTTTGGAGGTGATAATATGAGAACATTATATCCCAACTTTAATCCCCATTAAAGGCCCCAAAACAGACACTTTCTGAGTGCATTTTATTTTCTTTTGAGTTGTACTACCACCCTCAGTACAAAAGGGGTAGGTGCCCAGGATAAGGCCTTTTCAGTGACGGCCCCCAGATTGTAGAATAGCCTCTTTACTGAGGTACATCAGGAACCTTCACTCTATGTGTTCAGAAGAGGTGTGAAGATGCACCTCCTTACCCTGGTAGTTGGCTAGGTCTCCCCACATCTTCTCCTCACATCCAGGCACCATTATGGTTTTAATATATTCATTTTATATGCTGTAACCCGCCCTGAGACCTTTGGGTATAGGGCAAGATGGATGGATGGATGGATGGATGGATGGATGGATGGATGGATGGATGGATGGATGGATGGATGGATGGATGGATGGATGGATGGATGGATGACAGACAGACAGACAGACAGACAGACAGACAGACCCTGCTAGGAATACGCACAAATATTTGTAACATTCAAAATTTGTACGAATTTGACCGAATCTGGACATTTGAATTTGAATTTGAATGTTGGAACATTCAAAGACTACATTTGAACTCAAACTGAACGTTTTGATACATTAGCATGAAGTTTCGTGTGGAATTTTTATGGGGATTCACATGGGATTGAACATTCGTATCGAATTCAAATCCTACCGCATTCGAACAGGATCTATTTGAACGAATATGAATTTTCTTGCCTTTGATTCAACATGAATCAAATACAAACAAAACATTCATGTGCATCCTATATCCTGCCCTTCAGGTCACCAACAGGTCCCAAGGTGGATCACAACAACAACAACAAAAAGCCATAAAACAGTGAGAAGCATACTTAAAATGTAGCCCTCCCCACTTATTTACCTGCCATAGTCCTGGATGAAGAAGTAAGTTTTAGCCAGGCAACAAAAGACATAGAAATTTGGTACCTGGTGTAGTTTCAGGGGAAAAGCTGTTCCAAAGTCTGAGGGCTGTCATGGAAAAGGACTTCACGTGGGTCACCACTCATCATGCACCTGGGAGAGGTAGGATTACAAAAAGACCTTTATCTTATGAACTCAATGCCCAGAGAGGTCTACAACTTAGACATGGACATTTCCACATTTAAGCTGTTTTTGAACTCACCCCTTTTTCTTTTTCCTTTTCGTACTGAATGTGGATGTAGCCCAATTCACTGCCAAACAGCACATTACATTTCCAAGTTACACACAATTGCCCTTAGGGCCAGTGATCAGTGGCAATGAATGCCATTGCAAGATAAAGGAGAACTAATTAAGATAATGATGAAATCCAGGCTTAGACCCAAGCAAGATGCAATTAAGGTTGCACCATTATCACTTAAAGGCCAGTATTGTTTGGTTAAAGCTGAGAGAGACGTCGGGAGGGGGGGGCTGTTTTCTGGAATCATGGCCTCAAAAGCATGCTGAATTTGTCCTCCCTCTAGCCTTGTTGCCAGGTAACTTCCCCAGGGTGCTATATGGATGGGATCCCAGCCCTCCGGTGTCCTCTTCATTTGCTTTTGTGCAAATGTGCAATAAGGTGGCTGTCTGAAACTGCCTCCAGACATTAGTGACTTAACCCACTATTTGGTGGTATTCCAGACAGAGGTCCTTTCTCCACTTACCTGGCAGGGGAATTCTGGGGGAACTCGTGCATGTACCAGATGCACTTTCTGGAATACTTACAACTCCAGGAGCAGCTTCACACGTGCAGCTGTTCGCCTGGAATGTGTAAATGTAGAGACGTTCTAACTGCTCTACGTCTACATTTCCTGCTGTGGCGGTGCAGGCATGGTTAGTCCTATGTCACTCCATCACTGCAGCAATGGCAGCGTGCAGGTACGTTGGCACCATTGCCATGGTTCTGCAATTGCTGCCGTAATGGTAATGATTTCCAGCTCAACAGCACTTAGCAAAGAGTCAGCAATGAGGGTCCTTAGACCAATTTGGGCTGGTCACAGCTCTCTTCTCTCACAGCCCCACCTACCTATTAAGTTTCCTATTTAATAGTCCAAATGCTAACTAATAAATCCAGTGTTTGGTGTCTGTGTCTGATCCCAAGTATGGAACAGGATGTCTGCGGAAAATGTGTTTGCTTTTGAAACAAAGTTAGCTTTTCAATTCATCCCTGTGAAACCCCAATGTCAACAGCAGTTAACCTGGCATCCCTAAAGGTTGCAAGTTCAGGTTTTTATACAGCAATGAAGCTGTATAAAACTCCCAGGGAATCTAAAACAAATTGGCTGGAGCATTTTAAAGATGACAAGGCTGCAAGACTGCTCAGGACGAGAGTTTTATTCCCCCTGACCCCTTGTTCCAATCCACTGCTATGTTGTAACTTCAAAGAATGGTTAAAATAGCTCGAAATGTTAACTTTTATTTGCATTGCTTTTGCTAGTTTTTCTTGCTTAATGGTGCATGAATGAGGAATGAACCTTTGGCTAAAGAGAGATGAGGCAGAGTTTTTGTGTTTCCCAAGGAAAGACAATATAATTTACTCGTTAATTTGACTGGTTTTCTAATGTAATGTCTAAGAAGCTAGCTACTCACAAGTTTTACCCCTCCTTCAATCAATAGTTCATGTCGAAAACTGACCGTGCGGTACAGTTCCACATTAATTATCCCTCAATCTTTGTTGTCTGCAGAGTACATTATTTCCTCTGGGAGCATGCATTTTGTCACTTCAAGATTGTTGCTGTATCTCTGGTGCATCCAACTTCCTCATTATCAGAGGCTGTGCTTGCCCCTCCCCCCCCCAGCTTGCCAGGGAACACACAGCAACATGGGGACTGAGACCAAAGGCCAGTTTGCACTTGGGCCCATAGTACACGATAGGGTAACATCTGGTAAGGAGCATCCGCACTTGTAGGAGGCGTTTCCAACCCAGAAATGGCTCCTGCCTTACCAGATGTTACCCTATCGTCTACTGGCTATGGTGCACAAAATCACGCACCGCACCAATACACAAAGCTTACCTTTTTTACCCAGCACCACAACCATTCACACTATTTCCAGTGCTGGAGGAGGAGGAGGAGGAGGAGGAGGAGAAAAAGAAGAAGAAGAAGAAGAAGAAGAAGAAGAAGAAGAAGAAGAAGAATTTGGCTTTTTTACCCCATTTTTTCTCACCAATTTAAGGGCCCCCAAAGCGGCTGACAAACCTTCTGTTCTTCTCCCCACAACAGACACCCTGTAAGATGGGTGGGTCTGTGAGAGATCAGAAGAGAGCTTTGACTAGCCCAAGGTCACCCAGCTGGTTTCAAGAAGGAGAGAGGAATTAAACCCGGTATTTCTAGATAATAGATTCCCTAACCACTAGACCAAACTGGCTCACCTGAGGTCATCTGAGATGCCGCACAAGCATGCTGGCACATCAGATGACTCCAAAAGCAACTGTGCATGCATGGGGTACAACAGTGGTGCTGGGGCCAGAATTTGAAGGCACACGAAGCTCCAAAAACAAGGTGGTGGTGATTGGCCACATACCCAGACACAGGTAAGTCTCTGGGTACCTGAGGGGTTAGTGTGATGTTTGCTAGCACTCCCAAGTGAGTACACTAGTACACATTGGTCAGTTGCACACTTTTCCCATTTGCCTGTGAATCCCTATGTTTCCTCCACACAACCCCTATGTATCGCCTATGCATCCATTACATATGCACAGTGAATATATCAATTTGACTCTCAGGGTTTTCCCCCCACTATCACTAAGTACCCATTAGGGACCCATTAAGGACCTATTAGGCTCAGAGCAGGAAGACCCCGTTTCCGCTGATGACCCCATTAGAGCCACATTTGTTTCCACCTGTTCTAGGGAAATCTGGATTAAATGGGTCCTTCAGGACCTATAATCTGGATTTCCTGTAGACCCCATTAAAGGGATCTACAATCCAGTCTTCGACCATGAAATCCGAATTATACGGTGCACATTCGCACCGCAATCAGGCAGTGGGGTCTAGGGGTACCCATGGTAGGGTTGCCCCCAAACCCAAAGCTTCAAAGCTGGTGCCTAATTTCTGAAGACAGCTCCAAAGATAACCCCAGAGAATGGCACAGACTTCAGAGCTTAGGCCATTTCTATGGGGCCTTTCTATGTACCAATGTGATAAATATCCATGCACGTCCCTAGTCCCTGTGCTTTGGGAATGAAATATCTTTGATTCTTCCTTCAGGTTCCCTACAAAATGAAGAGACGAGACAGGACCAAATCATTCTGGACCACAATTCTTGGAACGGAAATCATGAACCTCAATAGGAGTTTGCAAGAGCTTAAAGCATTATCCAACCTGATGCTACTTCCGAGAATGCATTCTGTCCGACCTTCTTCTCTTGCCTTTTATGAATTAAACCCTGTTCCCTCCTCCACAGGGGAATTATTTTTCCCCCTATGGCTCCTTTAGGAAGAAGAAAATGCCATTTTAATACTTCTTTGCAGCAGTGAAGTGGTTTGTCATAGCTGAAGATTACTTTCCTGCTGGATACAAATAAGGACACTGGAACCCCCTCTGTTGACTTTAGAGAGAGAACTATTGTCTAGATCAAACAGAAAACTTATTTTTGAAGTGTGGCCCACTGTGATCCTGACAAAGTTTAATAAAACACAGTGGAAAAGCAGCTTGCTCCACTGTGGGCTTTTTTGCACTTACATGGTCAGGACAACCTCACACGCTCTTAGACAATCTTTAACACATCATGTTGCCATCTCTGTTGTCCTGATTCTCCATAGCTGTGGAGAAAGAAAAACTGTTCCACAGTTTATATCAGGACCATCCAGTATGCTCCCAGTATGTTCCCAGATTCAGTGTTTGTACCACTTCTAGGTTCAAAATCTAGAGGTGTGCTCAAATAGTTGAAAACATTGAAAAATCATATGAGTTTGTCCAAATCTGGACATTCAAATTCAAATCATTCATACGAATATTCATTACGAATGTCCATTACATTCATGAACCTGGGGAGGTGGGTAAGTGGATGACCCAGTCACATCTACAATGGATCCAGAGTGGATTCAAAGGGCATTGAGAATGGATTCAAAGTGGATCCAGGGCAGATTTGACATGTTCAGAGTGGATACATAATGGATTCATATGGGATTCGTGTGTGATTCATATGTGATTCATAGCATTGATTCGAATAACATTCGTATCAAATCTGAAGCCTACCCCATTCAAAGGGGATGTATTAGAATGAATATGAATTTTCTTGCATTCAGTTCAATATGATTTGACACCCCCCCGGCAAAAATTGTGCACATCCCCAGCAAATGTGTGGGTGTGGAGCAGGGTGGCTGCAGCTGCACAGTTGTGTGCTGCATCATAACTGCTATAGCAATGGCTTGGTTTATTCCAAAAGTTGCCATGGCATGAACCATCTGTACCACAAGAGCCTGTAGGGAAATTGGGGGTGGTGGCCTTGCTCCTGGTGCAAACACTGGCCACTGTCTCTGAATGTCTTTAACTGTCCGGGAAAGCTGCCAGCACACACACCAACACACAGCTGATAAGAAACAACTCACTTTCCAAGGCAGCTCCTTCAGTAGCAGAGCAAAACATAGTCCACAGAGAAGAAGCCGAGAAACAGGGTTTACGAGAACCACACAACAGTCCGGTCCGAAGTCAAGGTAGCCAAGTATTCAAGAACTAGGGGTCAGATACGGCAGCCTTCGCTAAAGGAAAACCAATAGTTTCTGACCAAAGGCCTGGGCGTCTGCCCGGCGTTTTATCTACAGTCACAGCTGTAGATTATCAGTGTGTTTCTGTGCAAGTCTCTTTGATGGTCTTAACCCTTCCTTCTCCACTCTCCTCTGCTTAAAGCTAGGGATCTCTGTGCTCTGCTGTTCCATGTCTCCCACGTCTTGCACTTCTGCTGTGGCAAGGCTGGGCTGCTGAACCCCAGGCTCCACTGGGGCTGGGAGGTCAGAACTGGGCCCTGGCATCACCTCAGGTTCCTTCTGCACCTGAGGAAGTGAGTCCTCCTCATCTTCTGAGTCCTCCTCCTGGCTGACCATGACATTAACTTCAAGTGATTTTCCTTAACCTGAGATGGTTTGGTTAATGGGGAAAGTCTCGAGACTTTTGAAATGTGGCCATCCATCCATCCATCCATCCATCCATCCATCCATCCATCCATCCATCCATCCATCCATCCATCCATCCATCCATCCATCCATCCATCCATCCATAAATGTTACACCAGTAAGCATAATGTTATATCATGCCTCACATTAAAAAGAAAAAAAGAAAAAAGGGGGAGACTAAAAATGAAGCAGCAGTTGATTGATTTCCAAAAGCCTGGAGATATCTCAGTCAAGCTGTGAGTGCCATCTGCCTCTCACCATTAGCAGAGATCCTGTTGAGAGTCCAGATGAGAAGTTAGACTGTCTTCACAGTGAATAAATCTGATGGACTTGGGAATCCAACTGAATTTTGTATAAAATGAAATTTGAGGCCCCAACTGGAGATGTTCAGGAGCAGAAAGTGAGAAAGTTCTTAGAAAAATTACAACATTCAGGAACATAGGGCTTGTTTATCACTTACCAGCCAGGTATGGTATAATAATACCATTCTAGACTGGTAAAGTTGGAGCGTGGTGGAAGCCATTCACGCTACAAGCGCTGAACTGGCCCTGTACCTGACCAGCAATGCTTGCAGTGCAAATGGCCAGCTCAGAACCAGCATCTGGTCATGCTAGGCAAAGATGAAGAAGTCATTCATGTGGTTAACCAATTCCACCCAGAAATGATGTGTTGGGCATCTCCTTGAGGGTGCAATGCTGGAAGAGAAGCCCGATTGTTTTCCCACCATAATTTCTGTCATCACGTATTCAAATTTTTGCTTATTCAGACATATAAGAACATAAGGGGAACCCTGCTGGATCAGGCCACAGCCCATCTAGTCCAGCATCCTGTTTCACCAATTGCTTATGGGCATCTCAAGCACCTTCATCTGCTCTTGACTCCCTCCAAACGATCTTTAGTGACATCCTGCCTCTTTTTTTAGCATGGAGTACCTGGGCATCCATTTTTGTCCTCCATTA
This sequence comes from Aspidoscelis tigris stejnegeri, assembly GCA_023333525.1. NCBI lineage: Eukaryota > Metazoa > Chordata > Lepidosauria > Squamata > Teiidae > Aspidoscelis > Aspidoscelis tigris. The sequence goes on along the minus strand of JALMGA010000006.1, from coordinate 84,853,227 downwards.
ATTTGTCTAACCCTTTCTGAAGCTGTCTAGGCTAGTTGTTGTTACCACCTCTTCTGGCAACCCATTCCATAGAGCAATGACCATCTGGGTGAAGAAATACTTCCCCTTGCTTCCTCAACCCCTTTCCTTCCATCAGCATGGGGGAAGGAAGTGAATTCTCCTGCTGAAGTTCCATAAATATTCTCCAGAGAAGAGTGAGGTTAGTCCAGTTTGATCAGGAGTTACTGTTGCATAGAGGTGGATGGGTAGCAGGAGATACCCAGAGAACAGTGTGCTCACGCGTTTGGCTACCACAGCGTCTTGTCACATAAAGGGTGCATTAAACCTCTATGTGAATGGTGCCGAAGAGATTTAATGCATTTTTGGATTCTCCTATGAGTAAAACCAGCTCTGATTCAATTTGATTAGGAAGTTGAACTCCGTAACTCTCGTTGTGCTTGGGAAACGTAATCTACAGTGAAATAAACTTGACTTCCCTTTCCAACCTTAAAAATAAATTGTCATTTTTTTGCACCTAATGTTATCCGCTATCAACAGGAGAATCCAAATCATACTGTTTTCTGTACCTGAAAAAGGCTTGAAATATTGAATTCCTACTGCTATGTGGCAGTAGAAGCAACAAGACGTTTTCTTTCTCCATGCCAACAGCAAACTGCATTAAAAATGCATCTAGAAACAGCATGTGGGGAAGTTCTTTTGCACAACAGTTTGCACTCTCACTAGCCACTGCCTATTGCATTTACATCCAAAATGGCAAACCTTTCCAGACTTGGACCAAAGGTGAAGGCCATGTTATGCCAACAACTGTTCAGGTCTTTCTGACAGAGGAGATTTTTATGATAGCTGACAAACTGGTCTCCAGAGGCGTTTTCACACTACAGCTGAACAGCTGTAGTGAACTAAGGCTAGGCCATGCGGGGATGCTTTCCCCATTCACACCTAGGCAGGCAAGGAACATGTGGGCATGTATTCCTACCTGTATAAGTGTGAAAGAGGAAAGTGTCCCTGCATGGCCTAGCCCAAAAAGGCTAGCATGGGGGTGGGACACAACTCCCAGGATTGCCCCCATTGGGTTGAGTTTGACCCAGGGGCAGGCAGGCCAGTCACATACCTTCTCCAGGTTCCTGCGGGTTCTAGGGGGCCAGATTGGGTCCCCTACAGCCCACAGGACCCCCTGGGCATGAGCCTACACGGGCCCATGAGCACGGACAAGGTATTTACCTCGTGCTCACCGGGTTCCATAGTGGCAAGTCAGGGCAGCGGCGCCATGTGCCTGCATGAGCTGCCCACTCTGATTGGCTAGCCACAGCTAGCCAATCAGAGAGGGTGACATGCACAGGTGCACAAATGCCCTGAGCCGCAAATGCCCTGGGCTGGGTGTAGAGCACAATTTCATACTCTGCACCCGGAACGCGTGTGGGCGCCCTGGGGTGGGCTGGGGCAGTTCAGAATGGAACCGCCCACCCAGCAGAGCGAATGCTCCATCCCAGAACATCCTACATGCGTTCCATTTGCCCTCATGCAAATAGACCTTTGGTTGCAGTCACTTTTACATGCAAGAGGAAAATCTCCTCTATTCCATTTCTGACTTAAGGCTTGTTAATTTGCTATCCCACTGCCTTCAAAGCATCAAAGTTTGCTTTCAACAGCATCGATCATATGGTGTTAATTTGCTATCCTGTTTATTTTAAATGAACTGTTAAATGGAGAGAGGCTGGTGCCAGGTGCTCTGTTACCTCCAAACATAAATCAAAATAAACAACAGGAATAGATGAATGAATCCAGCCATGTAACAGACATACTTAAGACAATTCCGTTCCAAGTAACTGCTGGATAGGAACTGCTGTTGAACTGAGTGGTTCCATGCACAGCTGTCTCAAACTGTGCTAACCAATGAAAAGAGCTGGGCCATGCTGACTTCTGTTCCATTAGTAACTCCGTGTTGCTAACATTCCAAAAAGCAAACTGTCTTCCCTCCCTCCCTCCCTCCCTTCCTTTTTTCACTGCTGTGTCTGAAACCCAAGCTATGGCCTTTTCTGTCCTAACCATGACCAAGGAGCACCAAAGTCCATATACACTGCTCAGGACTACTATCAATCTGGATCAAATCCATATGAAGGACACAGCAATCCAAATTAGTAATGGATCTGATTAATTGGTATCGTGGCTGTTCTAGCTCCATCTGATCCAGAACACATGATGGTGCATCTGCATGGAGAATGAATCAGGGGAGATCATGGATGTGGTGTTGGAGCTGGTCTTGACCAGCTCTGTCATGCAGATGGTGCTGTTTCAGAGCATGCCATGCCATGTTCTAGACTAGCACTGGCCTGGAACAAGACATGGAAAGAGCAGAAAGGCCCTAAGGCTGTCCTTGCATCAGGAGAGGCATCATGTCAACGTTTTGCAACATTTCACTAGGCTGTGGAAACAGCCATGGCTGTTGCTGGCACACTCAGTTCTTCTTGACCTGAAATTTTGGGGAACAGGAAACTTTCATTCCCTGGCCCAAAAGGTAGACCAGTATGGGCTGGTGCAAAAGTTAGCTTATATTCTTCTCCTTTTGCTGAAGGATGCCCTTAATCCTCACCTTAAGGTTCTTCTATGTTTGAAAAGACCTCTGCCAAACTATGAGGGCTCCAATCATTTTCCCCTGCAACAACTGACCACATACAAATATTCCTTCCTTCCTTCCTTCCTTCCTTCCTTCCTTCCTTCCTTCCTTCCTTCCTTCCTTCCTTCCTTCCTTCCTTCCTTCCTTCCTTCCTTCCTTCCTTCCTTTTATTTGTATACCACCTTTCTAATAAATTACTCAAGGTGGTTTACAACAACTATAAGAAGTACAATACAACATACATTAAATAAATATGTTTTTAAAAATTATATAAACAAAATAATATACTGTGGTAACCGCAAAAGTGATAATATACTATGAAATTATACAATACATTGGGAGACGAGAACAAATGGGCAAGAATGCCAGGTCCTCCTCCTTTCCCCTCTCCAAGTTTACATAATACAGAAAAAAATACAGCATCAAATAATACATCACATGTTATAATAAATAATACATCATGGAATCACAAATAATACATTACATAATAATAAACTTATAAAGCAGGTGGGACAACCGACCCCCAAGCATCCCTCCCCTCGTCCATGCTGTTGTTAGGGCTGGGTGTGGCTGGGATTTTCTGCTCGTGGAGCAGGTATGATAGCCAGACGCCAGGCTTCCTCCCCTCGTCCCTGCCTAAGCCAAGAAAAGTTGTGACATCCATGCATCTGCCAAAATTATGCCATATAAGGAACTTGGATGGGCCAATTTTAGAACTAAAACCAGCTTAGCCAGGAGCAAGAATACTTTTGTTCCACTTTAGTCATGTGCATGAATAGGCATGGTATTTGATATTCATACAAATTTCAACATCCTCAGGCAAATAAAAAAGGGCCAACATTTCTGGTCCCCATTTGCCCATGGATCAAATGGATCCATTCTTCATCAAAGCTTCTACTCACCCCCAGCCTCTGGTCTCCTATGATTCCCCCTTGGTCAATCCCCTTTACCCCTAAATTCAGCCATGGCCTCTGCGGCCTGAGTGGCATTTACCACATTACATGCTCCAAAGAGGCCCAACTAGACCTTCCAGAGGTGGAATTACAAATGGGCCCTGGGGGCACCCATGATGGTTGGGGGGGGGCAGCAGGTGAATGGGGGTGATGGAAAAGTGGGACAAGAAGGGAGAAGTGGGGGTTTCCTTCATGCGCGAACACTCAAGATATATTCTTGTGCAAAGCCACAGTCCCCCACATTCATGTGTGTGTGTGTGGGGGGGTTGCCACTTGAAGCCAAATAGAAGGGGGCAAATTGGCTCCATCCACATCTCTACTCCATTTTCTATCCATAATTCCAGTTCTTTTACAGGTTTCAGCATGGTATTGGCTGTTCCACTAATTTTCCAAAGGCCAGCATCGGAATGCTTTAATAACCTTCAACCTGAGCATTAAATAGCATAAATTCTATTTTATTACAAAGACTCTGATAATTAGTAGTGTGTTTCTAGGTGATGACTCGCGTTCCTTTTTTCTTGCACAGGACAAGTCAGTTCTGTTATACTGAATTTAATAACACACCCACACACATATATAATATACACAGAGACACTTAAAAAAAACTTTTTTTTCTATTGTTTGAAACTGATAACATTCTAAACTCTGGGCAACTAAGACAATAAACAACTCTTTGCTTGACTGCTGCATTGATTTAAAGAGAAGCTGAAAAGTGCAGTAAACTCATCAATTCAAGGAACCGGTTGAAAAGGATACCAAAATGTACGTTTTTTAGGACTGATATATTAGAGCAGTCACATCAGCAACAGATCCAGAGTGGACTCAAAGTGGATTAAAAGTGGATTCAGGGCAGATTTGATGCATTCAGAGGGGATCTGTAGGGGATCTGTATGAGGTAGCTAGGGGATTTACATGTGATTCGTATCTAACGTTCATACCGAATTCATACCAAACATTCATGTCGAATTTGAATCCTACCATATTAGAAGGGGATCTGTTCAAATGAAAATTAATTTTCTTGCATTCGATACGAACCAAACCCCAAAGAACCATTTGTGTACAGCCCTAGTCTCTTAATCTGGATCACAGGCCTTCTGATCCACACATTAATGCAGAACAAGGAGGAGGTCTGGCCCTTCCGGTTTGGCTCCGTCTTCAAATGATAGAGTGAGATCTGGATTAAGGACATCCTTAATCTGGATCTGCGGTAGACCCATTTAATTGTTACTGGAGTTCCCATTTGCACTTAGCTGGGGCTTAGTAAAGCACTGGCTAAGCTACAAATGCATTCAGAGTCTGCAAGTGGAGATGCCTAAAACATAGGAATCCATTCAAATAGGAATCCATTCAAAATAAGATATTCCTTCCAACCTGGGACAAGAAAACCTTCAACCTCCAAAATCTACATGAATGTGCCACCAGAGGCCTATTCACACTTCAGCCAGTAGTCAACAATCAGTGAACTTCTGGTAAAGTGCTTCCACACATGGAGTAGGCAGTTACAACCTTCAAGCGTTCCCTGCCTCCCCAGAAGTTCACTAATAATTGATAAGGTGTGGAGCAGGAAATTGTGCTCCACACCTTTACCAACATTGACCAGAAGCTTACCTGAAGTGTCCGGTGGTGGGACCATTTGCTCTTCTTCCAGAGACGTTTTCGCACGGGGCTGAACGGGACGCGTGGGAGACAGCTGCGGACACGGCATCCGCATTGCCCGAGCGCGGCTTGCGCTCCGACGTGTCCGCAGCTGTCTTTCTCGCGTTCGAAATGTAGAGCACTTTAAAGTGCTCTACATGCGTTCGAACGCGGACGAGCCGCCCGCAGGCGTTCGGGAGGAGAAGCATTCGCGCCTGCTTCTGTCTCCCGAACAGCTGCGGGCTCGCCTCCGACGCCGGCGCAGCTTCGACAATCAGCTGTTTGACAATCAGCTGATTGTCGATCTGCCTCCGCGGCTGTCTCCGCGCCCCTGGCCGGCCTTTGCCGGCTAAGACAGCTCCCGGCGCTTTGAGCATTCGCACACAGACGCTCCGGAACGCGTTTACACGCGTTCTGGCGCGTCTGTGTGTGAAAGGGGAAAGCGCCGGGAGCTGTCTTAAGCTTCCCGTCCTGAACGGGAGTAATGCGAAAACGTCTCAGTTGTCTGCAGTTGGTGGGCAGGGGAGGAGGTGTCTGCTCAGGCACATTAGCATCGGTGGCCATGATCTACCTCTGACCTCTGATGTGACTCACTCAACCACTGATCCCCAGGAGTGGCATTCGGTCATTGAGTGATGAGACAGGCATTTGATTTGTAGCCAAGAAGTGGGAGCTGCATGTTTGATCATGGGTGCTGACTTGATCAGTTGCAAGACTTCTCTCTGCTCAAACATGCCCCTTTGCAACAGTGTCCAAGAATGTCACAGAATGGCCAATTGTGGCAGAAAGGAGGTGGAACTTCTAGCTTCGGACACAGCAGTGCAGGCTGGAAAACGGGAGGACCATTCAAACTTCTGGCCAATAATAGACACTTTGGGAAAGCTTTCTTCATGACAAGTGTGAATGGTCCACATTTACCAGAAGTTTACCAGACCTAGTGCAAGGCAGACCAATCAGGTAAGTGCAGAATGGGCCATGCCTAATCCTGATTGGCCTCTGATATGTTTTTAATTCTTGTTTCCATTAGGTTGATTTGGCCCTGTTGGGGTTAAAAAGACAGACTCTGCATTTGTTGGTGGGAAACAACTTAATTCATTTTCTGGCACTGAGAGGTTGACAAAGTTCAGCTGCAAGAAGGTCATCTGTCCTCAGGCACCATAAATACTTAAAATACAGAGAAAGAGACAAATAAGACAGAATGTATTATTTCTCACAGAAATTCCTAGGGAAAGAGTGCAGAAACGTTCCAGATCTAGGGGAGGATGACATTCTCAATTTCAAGACCTGCAAAAAAGGTTCAGGTCAAGAAAATAGTTCATCTCTAAGAATATCAGATGTCCCTTCTTTTGAAGGACGGCTGCTTTTTCCTAATGGCATATTAGGAGTTAGGCTGCATCCAGACATGAATTACATATTCTGCTATTCTGAGACAGTTTGGTCTAGTGGTTAAAGAGCTAGACACTCATCTGGGAATACCGGGTTTGATTCTGCACCCCTCCACTAAGCCAGCTGGGTGACCCCACTTTTCTTACCCATTTAAGGGGACACAAAGTGGCTGACAAAGCTTCTATTCTTCTCCCCACAACAGACACCCTGTGAGGTAGGTGTGAGGGACTATAAACTGTGACTCACCTGAGGTCACTCAGCTGGCTTCGTGAAGGAGGGTGGAATCGAACCCAGTATTCCCAGATAAAAGTCCAGCTCCCTCACCACTGGACCAAAGTAGTTCATAGGAACGGCTCTTGCCATACCAATGGGGTTGTTCCTGTCTAAGCGTAACTTGCCTCTGACTCAGAGCGAACTGTGTGTTCAGGACCAGCTAAGGTAAGTTTGCAAAGGCCCTCTGATAACCCTACAAAGCAGAAGACAGATCGACCAAGGACATATCTCATCTTGGACATAAATACCATGATGGCAGTAATTCATCAAGACTTTTCTGAATGATTAATTTATTATGAACTTTTAGAAGATTCCACCAGACCTTTGCAAGATCTATTTTGCTGTCTTGATCACTCAGATACCTCAGCAAGGAATGTTTTACTGACCTATGCATGGCCTTTTACTTGCATTTCAGGTGCCTTTTTATAGCCAGAACACCATGTGTGTTGTTCTACCCACCTGAGTCACCATGGTAATGTCAGCTTCCTTCAATTGCTTTTTGTTCTGGTGCTCTAGAATTTCATATATCTCAACTTAAGCCAACCTAAGGAAGGGATCCCTAGCACCGGAGCCAAGTCATTTCTTTCAAGTGCAGGCATCTCCACACCCAGGTGGTGTCCTGAATGAGACATACACCCATAGACATTTCACACGTCAAGGCGCAATGGAAGTGGGATGTCCTGCTCTTCCCTTCGTACGCCCTTTTTGGCTCTCCAGGCTGGGAAGCTGTCCATGACTGCAGCAAAGCTATTTGCCCAACCTCACATGCATAGACACAGCCAATACATGGGTCTGGTTGCACTGAACTCGTGGGATGGTATAACAGTGCCATCCTACTGAGGTTAAGACCAGGCACAGAGGGAGGGATCTGTCCTTCAAGTGCTGGTCCAGTTCCCAACAGGACCACCAGCACCTGAAGTGTGGACGACCCAACCCAGCCCAGTCCAGCCAAAGCATCCAGAACCAGGCCCTTTTTGCACTTGGCCCTATCATGCAGACAACATACCCCTATCCTGGGATATATCCCAGGATAGGGGTATGTTGTCTGCATCTAATGCAGACTATAGCAGGCCTCACCTGGGACATCCTATAGTCTGCACAAACATGCAGACAGTAGAGTCCTTTCCTGGGATATATTCCAGAATAAGTCCAAGTGCAGAAAGGCCTCTGATTGTTAAGGTCAGTGTGAACAGGCCCTCTGTTTCTGTTTCTGTTTAACCATGTGCATTTCTCCCATTTATGATGTTTGTGACAGCTTGCAATTCCTAAAAACTATTATGGCTAGGGATGTGCATGAATATTCAAAATATTTGTTATTTGTACAAATTTGTATGAATTTGAACATTCGTATATGAGTTGAATGTCCGGACATTCGGATTTCCAAATATGAACAAATATGAATATTTTGAGTTATTCATACGAATAATTCAGACATTCATATCTGTATGTGTACATATGCATTTCATACGTACCCGTACACATCTGAATGCATCCTTATGGGATGAAAACAAGATACGTATGGGATGCATACAGGAGGTGTACAGGTACATACAATACGTGTATGTACCTGTACACAGAAATAAATGCCCAAATTATTCGTACGAATACATATGAATGTATTTGTATTGAATTGAATGTCCAGACGCCCCTTTTCTCATTATTCAGATACATCTGAATTTTTGAATAGTTGATTCATTATAAATCAAATTTGAAAACTGCATTCATGCAATGCCTATGACTCAAACAGCAGGGAAAACTCACACGATCACAGTATAGATAACATTGCAACAATTTAGGAGCCAAGTTGTCGTGTCTCAGGTGGGCGAAAGCAGCGAGGCAAACAGACACGGATGCTTGCGGCCGTCCATTGGGGGCTCAAGAGCAGTCAGCATCAGGTCAGTCCAAAATCAGGGTTCTAGATGTACAGAAGAGTCACAACAGGGTCCAAGAGTCAGGATTATGGGTGAAGGCATGGACAGGGGTTGCACAAGTATTTTGTCTGCAATGCCAGTCCACCATGTGCTGCTCAGTTAAGTAGGGGAGGCAGCACCACAACCTTGCTGGCGCAGCTGGGCCAGATGCTGCAATCTGCACCTCACCTGTTTCTGCTGTTGAAGGAGCAGAGGGGAGGGGCGCTCTTGGGGCTGAGTGTCTGAGCTCTTATCCCCAGAGCTGTCCGTGTGCTCCCCCCAAACTGGCCCCTGACTCTCAACGTCCACACGGGTGTGTCCTGGTCGCTGCCCAAGGAGACTGGACTAGCAGGGCGGGGCATGACACAGGTCAGAAAGAGAGAGAGAAGCAAAGAAAGAAACAGAAAAGACTTCCTGCACAGAACTTGTTTTGCTGAACCATCAGAAAGCAATCGGGAAACTGCCTCAAAAATACAATATAAATAGCGGTACCTTTAATGGAAGAAAGAAACAAGGGGGGAAAGGAAAGAAAGGAAAAGGAAAAGGAACTGGTGGATTCTGCATAAAATAAGAGTTGAGATGAGAGTGCAGATTTCCAATTAGGAAAAACACTTGAGGAACTTCTAGAGGAGTGTAAAGTAGACAGGGAAGGTTGGAGGACTTTGGATTTTTTTAAAAAAAAATACTAATAGTGGTCTAGATATACTCATAATATATACAGATCTAGTTCACAACATCTCAGTCAGGAGAAGATGTGAATGTTCTCAGCTGGGACGATATCACACTTCCCGTTCCCCCACCTAATCAATCATTCACCTCTGTTAGATCATTGGGCTGCTCCTGTTCTGGGTGTTGCCACCTTAGGTGTAGTGTCCTCTGCAACTGCACATGCATTAGCATTGTTGCTATAGTGACACTGAGGCTCTGAGCACTCGCAGTCATGTCAGGGGGTCATCAGAGTTGCCAGCACTCCTGCCCTGCAGCTCCATTGACCTCACCAGCTGCAGAAGTGCAGATGGTCGCCGGGTGAATGCGTCAGGTAAGTTCCCAGTTGTGTGGGGTAAGGGTTGGTGAGCTTGTGGTGCACAATGTCATGCACCACGGCTTGTTCGTGAGAGGTGAACATCTGGAAAGGCAGGGGGCCCTTGTGGGCTGCAAATGCCTCCTGCAGGTGCAGGCGCACCTGCCCAGATGTCCACCTATTGTAAACTAAGGGCCAAAGTGTGAATCAGCCCCCTGGTGTCTGGAGGTAGTGATGGGCTGGATGTAGGCCAGTAAAATCAGGCCCTTTCTGCATTTTGGTTAATCTGTATTAGCAAGATTCTTATTAGCTAGATCCAGATCAACCACAGGCAGAGGTATCTTCACTAAGTGGCCTTTAGAACAGCAAATGTGTGCTAAAGTGTGTTAGCACAGATGTAGACCACTGCTTGTAAGGACACGTAGGGCCTTTCCACATATGCCACCAAAAATGGATCTATAAGATTTGTTTTCTGGAAAAACATTTTCTCTGAGAATCTGTCCCAAAGAGGGACAGATTCTTGGAGGCCCCGCACATCCGCACATGTGTGGGGCGGCAGCAGCAGGGCTGGATTGGAGAGGGTGCTGGTGCGTATGCATCCTCTTTTCGTCCCATACATATCCATAGAAATGTGTGTGGATACGAATAAGATGTAATGTCTATGAATGTCTGAATAATTCGAACAAATGATTTGAAAGGCTCAAAAATTCATTCAAATGTTAAATGCAAATGTATAGACATTCAATTTGAATTCAAATGTTCAGATTTGATTGAATTCGACCGAATTTCAAATTCTTTGAATATTTGTGCACATCCCTAATATGAATGCATATAAATCCCATACATATCCTATATGAATCCCATACGAATCTCAGTATGAATCCCATATGAAGCTTCATACGAATGTATCGAAATGTTCAATTCAAATTCAAATGTCAGTCTTCAAATGTGCAAACATTCAGTTTGAATACAAATTTCTGAATTCAGCTGAATTCGTATGAATTCTAAAAGTTACAAATATTGGTGGCCATTCCTAATCCAGTGTGGTGGCAACAATTTACTCTACAAGTATGAAACTAGCCCCATACCTGACCAGCAGTCCACAGGGGTCATCCCACCCTGGGGTGACTGTGGCAACAGAGTAATCAGATGCAAACAGATGCATCTGGCCAGCAAGTGTGTAGAACCGCTTCAGCTATTAGATGCGAAAAGACTCTAGGTGCCAGGGATGTGCATGAATATTCATATGCATTCAAAATCTGATTGAATGTGATGAATTTCAACATTTGAACTCGAATCAAATTTGAATTTCAGATCTATTCATTCGAATTATCTGGACATTTATATGTGTACGTGTTCGTACACGATGCATACTTGAAAATCTGCATCTTTCCTGCATCCGTATGCATTGTATGGATCCATATGGGGCGAAAATGAGTTGCATATGGGATAACTACAGGATGCATATGGACGTGTACGGATGTCGGGAAGATGCGTACATGCACATACAAATGTTGTCGACGTAGGATATGTATGGGATTCGAACAAAAAATTTGAACGAATAGGTTCAAATTTGGTAAATATGTATCGAATCTTGTTAAATTCGAAATTAAAAGATTTGAATCTAATTGGAATTTCGGGTTTTCAGTTCGATTTGAAAAGAATGTCAGAAAACAGTTCTGCACACCTCTACTAGGTACCTTTGACTGATCTCCTGAATACTACCTCATCCTCTTCATATCAGAGTGACGCCGCATTTATAAATAGATACGTAAATGTAGCCTTCCTGAGTTTGGAACGACAATCAAGTCCCTCAATTATTTCCATCCTTTTGATTTGGATTCAAGGATAAGGTTCATGGTGTTTGAAAACTCATCGGTTAAAAAGGCATCGGAATGGCTTAATTATATAACATCTACATATTCATGACGGTAGGTTCTGAAAAGGAGCAATATATGTGCACAGTTGATCCTACAGCTTAGTCTAGAGTCATTTAGAAAATGACCTTGATCCCCTGAGTTTGCAATCAAAGTGAGATTGCTAATTAAAACACCTATCCAAACTCATAAAGCTTTTAATCTGATGGTGGGCATGATCAGGCTTTACAAACCTGTTATTAACTATGAGTAAGAATGTAATGAGACTTTGTGGATGAGTGTTACAGCAGTGGAAAGACAGAAAAAGAATTTGAAGAAGTTCTTTTTTTCCCTTCATCCTGGGGACCTTACCCAAAAGTTGAATATTGCCAATACTGGATGGATTGAAAATCTGATCTTTGAGCTCATATGAGCAGGTATGACATATAATATGATAAGATATGACTTACTTATTTAGTTACATTTCAGTTCTACACTCTAGCATGCTCAGAGCGATCCTTTGTGCACTTACCTTTCTGTGGAATGAACCAGAGAAAACTGTGTCCTGGAAAATGATAGCACCATTCCAGACTATGGACGTGCATGATTATTTTCTTTTCATTTGTATTTGATTTGTATTGAATTGAATGCAAAAAATTCATATTCATTTGAAAATATGCCCTTCTAATGTAGTAGGATTCATAAGAACATAAGAAGAGCTCTGCTGGATCAGGCCACAGTCCATCTAGTCCATAAGAACATCAGAGGAGGAATGCTGGATCAGGCCACAGTCCATCTATTCCATAAGAACCTAAGAAGAGCCCTGCTGGATCAGGCCACAGCCCATCTAGTCCATAAGAACATCAGACAAGGACTCCTGGATCAGGCCACAGCCCATCTAGTCCATAAGAACCTAAGAGGAGCCCTGCTGGATCAGGCCACAGCTCATCTAGTCCATAAGAACATCAGACAAGGATTCCTGGATCAGGCCACAGTCCATCTAATCCATAAGAACATCAGACAAGGACTCCTGGATCAGGCCACATTCCATCTAGTTCATAAGAACATTAGAGGAGGAATGCTGGATCAGGCCACAGCCCATCTAGCCCATAAGGACATCAGACGAGGACTCCTGGATCAGGCCACAGGCCATCTAATCCATAAGAACATCAGAGGAGGAATGCTGGATCAGGCCACAGCCCATCTAGTCCAGCATCCTGCCTCACACAGTGGCCCACCAATTGCCCATGGGCATCTCAAGCAGAGACAGAGAATGTTCGATATGAATTCGCCTACAAATCCCATGCGAATCCCATGAAAATCCGATAGGAATCCCATACAAAGCTTTGTACGAATGAATCAAAACATTCAATTTGAATGTCAGTCTTTGAATGTGCCAACATTCGATTTGAATGTCTGAATTCAGCTGCATTTGTATGAGTTTTGAATGTTATGAATATTCCCTAGTCCAGAACTTGTCCCTCCATGGGGTTCTGGTGGACAGTTCCATGAAGGTGTCAACCCAGGGTGCGGCAGCACCAAAAAGGCTAATTCAGTGCTGGGAATAATTAGGAAGGGGATAGAAAATAAGTCAGCAAGTGTCATTTTTCCCTTTATAAATCTATGGTGAGGCCACATTTGGAGTACTGTGTACAATTCTGGTCACCACACCTCAAAAAGGATATTGTGGAACTAGAGAAGGTGCAGAGGAGGGCAACCAGAATGATTAAGGGTCTGGAACAAAATCCCTTACGAAATCAGGCTGCAACGTCTAGGCCTCTTCAGTCTGGAGAGACGGCGTTTGAGAGGGGACCTGATTGAAGTATATAAAATTATGCACGGTATAGAAAGGGTGGATAGAGAAAATTTCTTTTCTCTGTCGCACAACACTAGAACCAGGGGGCATCTATGAAGCTGATGGGTAGGAGAATAAGGTCTGACAGGGGGAAGTATTTCTTCACCCAGAGGGTCATCGGCTTATGGAATGTGCTGCCGGAAGAGGTGGTGACAGCTACCAGTCTAGATGGCTTTAAGGGAGGGTTAGACAAATTTATGGATGACAGATGTATCAATGGCTACTAGAACCAATGCCTAGGTGCATTTTTCAAGCTGGGGGGGGGGTAACGGGGCACTTCTAAGGCCATCTGCTGGGACTCGAGAGCAGGAGAAGGTTTGTCCTTGTCTCTGCTCGAGATGCCCATGAGCATTTGGTGGGCCACTGTGTGCGACAGGATGCTGGACTAGATGGGCTGTGGCCTGATCCAGCAGGGCTTCTCTTATGTTCTTATGTTCTTATGGTCTCACAGTGCACACAATTAGACTTTGAGTGCTCTGAGGGCCAGGAATGTTTGTTCCTCAGCCAAAGGCAAGGGTAAAGAGATGGACGTTCATCTGTCTTCTGAACATATTCGAGATGTACATGAATATTCATCAGGTTTGCAATTTGTACACATTCGACTATTTGCATTTGAATCAAATATTTCTACATTCAAAGACTGCCATTCAAATGCAAAGCAAATGCTTTTGTGCATTTGTTTGATTCTTCATTATATTTGCAAAGGTAGTGGCAAAGCAGCTGTTGAATCAGCAGATTCAGAGTGGATTCAGAGAGGATAGAGAGGATTCAAAGTGGATTCAGGGGGGATTTGGAAGAGATTCAGAGGCATGACTGGTGGCATGGATTCAAAGTTGATCTGAAGAGCATTTGCAGCAGATTTCAATCCTACAATGTTCAAAGTGGCCATTAATAGCCAAGTCCATCATGAATAGGTCCATTTTTGTCCTCCTCACTTCATGATGTTTCTCCTTCTGCCTTCACATCAATGTGCAATTACTGATCAAGAATAATTTTGGCCCAGATCTTGCTAGTTTGGGTTGCAAGTTAAGCTGCAAAATCCATAGCTGTCTATCTAGTTCAGCATCCTATCTCAGACAGAGGTCCACCAATTACTTCTGGGCATCTCAAGCAGAAGACAAAGTCTCTTGACTCCCTGCCTATGGCCTTTAGAGGCATCCTACCTATCTCTCCAACCTAGATTCAGTATCTAGACATCAGTTCCAGTAGCCGCTGAGATTCCTGTCCTCCATGAATTTCATGTCCTACCCTATAAGAACACAAGAGAAGCCCTGCTGGATCATGCTCAGCCCATCTAGTCCAGCATCCTGTCCCACACTGGGATCCACCAATCACCGCTAGGCATTCTCAAATGGAAGACCCCCACCTGCTCTTAACTTTCTGCAAATATATCTTCTTTCTACCACCATTAGTGGTGGTTCAGTGGCAGAAGTCATATTACTGACTCTAGAAAGAGAAGATGTACTGTTATATCCATCCTACATCACTTGAAACTCCAAAGTCATGTCTTCCATTTAGGAATATTGAGATCCTCTTCTTTGCTGCCATTGGCATTGAATGGCAGCTGTTAGGCCACAGCAACAGAGTCGCTTTGCATATGATGAAAAAGCAAGAGGACTGTGGTATAATTCCAGCATGGCTCTTCATATTTGTGGCATCTTGCATGTAGAAATGAGACCCTAAGTCAAAGAGTTTCACATGGGTACCATTCTTTCAAGCCTAACCAACTTTGAAGTTGCAAAAACAAGAACACTAGATGTGGTGGAAATATTTATTATTATTTTTTTAAAAAATGAAACATTAAACATAGTTCAGTTGCAGATGCAATTCTGAGATATGAGCTGTCTCTTGACCTCAGCCAAAAGCAATTATGGCCTCAGGACTGGAATTTATTCAGAACCCATGTCAAGTGACCCAGGCAGACAACTTTAGCATGTGTTATTTTAAACTCTTGCAATGTAGAATCATAAATAAAGAACGCATGTCAATGAGTCATCTATCTGAAGAAATAACTGCCCTTTTCTTGGTTTTAATTATAATTATAGACCTTGGTACCACATCAAAGTTGGGAACACATTTCTTTCTGAATTTCTTAGTAATCAGATGTGATCACAAAAATATTAGAATGAAATATGGAAACTGATTTCTTTTGTTTATTTTCTCTTTCTTTTCACTTTTGGCTTTCTACAGTGAGAGCCCCATATCTGTCAGCAGACACTCAGATCTACTATTTCAATGATTATTAGCACTTCATAAAGGTGATTTCCCCCTGCCGAAGGGTGTTTCTGCACTGGCCGTGGAAACCCCATTAAGGACACATCCAGGACACATAGAAAACTTACCTTCCGCACTGGAAGACACATCCAACACACTTCCAGGCAGCTGCTTCCGCACAGTAGCGCGTGAGATCCAACCCTAATGGGGTCTCACCGCTGAAAAATCCAGCCTCTGTGGAGACCTGGAAAGCTAGGTCTTTAATCTGTCCCCTCGCCTTGTTCCATTTGGAAGCAGGACACTTCCGCAGACGGAGAGGTGAGGGGTTGGATGTGCCAGCGGCCACCATACTGGGAAGGGCGGAAGCAGGCCAGTCGACCTCTGGAGCCCCTCCCTGCATGCCCGGCGCCAGCGGAAATGCCCCAGTCCCGTGGCTCTAGGGGCAGCATGGGAGGCGCATGAGGCCAGCTGCATTCAGGAATGAGTGCTGTGGCCTCCGCACAGCATCCAGAAGATCCGTCCCTATTTTGGACGGATCCTCCGGAGGACAGATCGCAGGGAAACGGATTTTCTTTAATCCGTTTCTTGGCGGCCAGTGCAGAAGCACCCTGAGTTACAACCTGCCAAGACAAGCAGAGCATTTAGATGAAGATAGTGTGAGAGAGACATACGGCCTTTTTGCACAAGCGGTTTTCAAATGCATGGAGAGCACGTGGAAGTGCCGCATTCGCTCTTGCGGGTGGGCAGATCCGTTCCAGGCTGCACCCAAGCGTCCCAACTTGCTCTCCACCTATTCAAGTTTCAGAGCACTAAAAAGTGCTCTGAAACCGTCTCCACACATTCAGCGTGTTCCAAGCTGTCTCAGAGAGAAAGCATTCGCACCCTGTCTCTCTGTGACAGCTCGGCCCCTCCCCCAGGCTGCTCCCATTGGCTCCTATGGACCCAGTGTGGGCAGCCCGGGTGCCTTCTTTCCCTGAGTTCCTGCTCATTCCCGAACCCCAGATCGGGCTCTGGGGGCGGGCAGGAACCCCAGCCAAAAGCCCCCAACCCATCCCTGGGGTCACGCACACACACGTGAACAGGCCTTACCTTGTCTTCCTGGCCTGATTCTGCTAGAATAGGCTGGGCCATTCTGAGCATGCTCAAGGGGGCGGCCCCTCATTCGCTGGGCACCCACCTGGCCTCAACTGGCCATCTGAGCATGTGCAGGCGCCTGGCCAATGAATTCGCACAAATATCCGATATGAATGCATATCGATCCTGGATATGGATTCTGGATACGGATTTGGCATATGGATCCTGCATATGGATCCTATACAAATGCATACATATTGGATACATATCCTACACCAACCCTTACATATTGGATACATATCGGATACATATCCTGTACAAATGCATACATATTGATATGGATCTGTACATTTAACAAATGTACAAACTATCCATATGAATGTTCTGAAACATTCATATTCATACAAATGTTAATGTATGAAAGTCGTAACATTTGATTAGTGTACAAACATCCAAATTTGTATGAATTCGTACGAATAATGTTACAAATATTCATGCACTTCCCCAGTTTTAAAAATTCTCATTCTGCCTATACAATAGCAGTGCAAGTTTGAATATCACTCCTTCCTTCCTTCCTTCCTTCCTTCCTTCCTTCCTTCCTTCCTTCCTTCCTTCCTTCCTTCCTTCCTTCCTTCCTTCCTTCCTTCCTTTTTTCTTTCTATGACTGCTTTTGTTTATTTGTAAAATGGTGCAATTATTCATCAAACTGAACTGCATTTATACATTCATAGAATGGTTTCGTATCACTTCCAGAGGTCATTATTTTGTTGTTTAGACTTTGGAATAACAAATGTTTAAGAAAACAACATCCCAGCTTGCACATCATGTTGAAAGCCTCTAAATCTCTTATCTGCCACGGAGGGAGCCAAACTGTTGCATAATGTGCCACCAGAATTGCTCTCACGTGTTTCTAAATCTTCTGTATGGAGGAGGCAACACTAATGGCAGGACAGAAGCCAAAACAAACACATGATTGCCATGGAAGGAAAACATTAGTTGTCATGCAATTAGAACCATTGTTGTCTTGAGGCTTCCAAGTTAGCAAAGTCCACACTGAATTCTAAAGACCATTAGGAACTTCATACTGCAAGTGTCTGGAAGAAGCCAATTAAGCCACTGGGCAAAGAGAATGAAAGTTCCTAACCTCAGAGCCCCAGATTAGGTGGAGCTGGTTTGCTGGTTGCTCCCAATGTTGAGGACCACCAGTAATACAGATCAGTGGCTCCCTAATCTGGATGATGATCAACCCTATGCAGATGGAGCATCCCAGTGGTGGGCGGGACTTCCTGTATTCCACTCTACCATGCAGAAGGAAGACCCTTAGCTCTCCTACTAATAAGGAACACTACAAGTGCAGAAAGTCCCTAAAGCTTGGTAGATTTACCAAGATACAAGACTAGCCAGGATCAGATGGAGCTCCACTAGCCACACAAAAGATGAGCTGGGAGTCATGACAGGCACTGTTGCTCACTGACCCCATAAGGGAGAGAAGAATTCCTGCACCTCATATAAACTTAGATGTTGGCTGTGTAGAGCAGGTTCATCTCAGGCTGCATCTACGTGACATGAAAATGGCCTATAGAACCTATCAGTTGTCCATGAACTCCAAAATCAGGCCCTCTGATGCAACCTAGGTTCAGGGTATGACAAAGAACTCTGAGACCTGATTTCATCCTCATTGGTTCTCACTGCTGCCATGCAAAGAGATGGCTCCAGCAGGGGTGGGGAGGGACTTATCTGGGTCGTTTCCTCCTGGAATGAATTAGCACCAGTCAGAAAATGACTGCCTTCTGTGGTCCTTTCAAAGTGAGGATAGGGGGAAAGGATATCAGCTGTATAAATAGAACACTTACTACCTCTGGGATGGGACCCTACATTCCTACACCTCAGACAGCCATGTTTGTGCCCATGTGAAGGTAGACTGAAAAACTACTTCTCCTCTTGAAATAGCAGCCCAGATAGGGATATTTAATGAGTAAGCGTGTATTCTAACAAGTTTGGTCTTGTGGTTAAGGTTCTGGACTCTTATCTGGGGATACTGGGTTTGATTCTGGACACTTCCATGAAGCCAGCTGGATGACCTTGGGATAGTCACAGCTCTCTTCTGAGCTCTCACAGCCCCACCTACCTCACAGGGTATTCTCTTGTGGGGAGAAGAATAGAAAGCTTTGTCAGCTGCTTTGAGTCCTCTTAAATGGATGAGAAAAGCAGGGTAGAAATGCCAACTTTCTCTTTCTCTTTCTCTTTCTCCTTCTCCTTCAAATATGGAACTTCCCTCCATCGCAAAATAAAAGCACTACATACTTTGTTGTATTGTGTTTGTCTACTATTTTTCAAGAAATTGTCAAGCTTTATTCTCAGAAAAGCAACACAGCTACAGTGCATGTGATGTTTGTCTCCCAGCATTCAAGGAGTCCAGAAAGTCTTATAGCTGCTTAGAAAAAGCTCTTCCTGAATTGAACAGTGTTTTGGCCAGAAGTTTTAAAACAAACCGTAGTACATCAGCCATGCTGTTCGACAGCGGTTCACTTTTTGAGGGTGACATCACTTTGGAGGGTGTTCCAAATTCACTTAAAAGATAAGGGAGGGGTAAAGGGTTTCTGAAATTGTGAACCTGCAATTAGTATTCAGATAGATTTGGGTATGGTCCTAATTAATGCCATGCAGGGGAGACAATGTAGATAAGCTCACCAGAGCATCTTTACCGGCCACTTGGGAGCGGTACACCAATATCTTCAGCCTTTGGCCTTCTATTATCCCAAGGGGTCTGCGCACTGATGTGTCATCATGAGATCACATGCTTTCAAGGCTGACACATTTTTTGCCAGCCTGCACCAACTTACTCAAGGATGAATAAGGCTTTGATTTGGGATTGCTGGTCCTTCAGAAGAATGCATAGTGGTTTCTGTCCCCATCCCTCAGACCCTGAGAACCTGGAGGTTGCAGGTACATAAAGTGGCTTCAGGGAGGTTTTCCAGCACTCACATGCCCTGCTTATGAGGATGTATGCCCCTTTCTGCACTCACAGGTGATCCAGATTAAGAAGCCTCTTAATCCAGACTAGTGGTGTCCTGGTCCTCACATTAACATCGATCAAGGAGACCTTGCATCTTCTGGTCCAGATCCATCTGCACTGGACAGAGCCAGATCCAGATTAAGAGGCTGTTATCTGGATTATTACAAACCTTTTTTGATGGGGTCTACAAGAGGATCAAGGACCTTGTTCCAGATCACAGGAGGTATCCAGATTCCAAATATTTGACTTTATATATAGATTTGTTTTGCATTTATATCCCACCCTTCTCCGCAAGAGCTCAAGGTGCTAATTGTTGTCATCTTCCACTCTGCTTTATCTCACAATAATCCTTAAAGATGTTTTGGGCCTTTACTGGTCCAAGGTCACCTGGTGGACCTCCATTGAACCCTAGTCTCACATTCCCCAAGTCTGACACCCCAAATCTGTGACTTGAATGCTGCATAATTCATTAGTTACTGGGAAGGTTTCGTAGAAATACTTGCTAAAAGATTCAGGATTGACACATACAGTAATTAAACATAATTAATGTGTGAAATTATGTGCTACAATATGCAGTTGACAGAACCTTGGAAAAGAGCCAAGATTTGGGAAACAGGCATCTCTGTGACTGTGTAAACTTTAGGCCCTTTCTCTACTTATGGGAATAATGGGATCTATCAACAGACCAGAGGTATTTCTGCACTTGGCTTCCTGTCTGCCGGACAGGAACATTGCAGAACCCACTAACATGTGCTAGCGTTCACACCTGGGAATGCAAGTACATGCCAAACTAAGCCCCATGCACCTGGAGACTTACCTGTGTCCGGGCAGGCATGTGTCTGATTGCTATCTTCTTCACACCGGCTGGTGCAACGGCGTATGCGCTGTCACCATCGCCATGGTGATGGGTGATGTTCTGTGCACTCATGGTCACATTTGGGGTCATCTGAGGTGCCGGTGGCCTTGTGTGGCACCTCAGACGACCCCTCACACCAGAAATGGTGCAAATGTTTGCAGTGCTGAAAATGAAAGGAAAGGGTCTGGGTAGGGTTGGGATGCGTGTGGTGCACAATTTCATGCACCACCACTAGTAGACAGTAGGGTAACATCTGGTAAGGCAGGAGGTGATTTTTTTACCAGATGTTACCCTATCGTCCCTGGACCAGGGAAAGGGGTGTGTGCTGATGGCATGCCTCCCATGTTCAGGTCTAGCAGGGAATGCATTTGGAAGCATGCCAAATAGCATACAAATCCCCCAAAAGAATCCCGTAGGAAGCTTTATACAGAGCTTCATATGAATATCAAAACACTCCATTCGAATCTGAATGTCCATCTTCGAACTTGCCAACATTTGATTCAGATTCTAATGTCCGAATTCAGCCAGATTTGTGCACATACCTAATGTGTGTGTGTCTGTCTATCTGTGTGTCTGTCTGTCTGCTTGTATGTATGTATGCATGCAAGTATGCATGTATGCATGTATACACTTTTTCACACTTATCTATCCAGCACAGAGCCTCCCAGAGCTCTCCAATCCTCTGTAGCTGTGAAGAAGAACAAACTGCACCAGTAAACTTCTGGACGCAGCATTCACACTACTTTTTTGTGGGAACATTGCATGGGGCTGGAACATTATGGCTGCAGCTGCGCAGTCATGTACCACGTTGTGATTGCCATAGCAATGGCCTGCCACATCTCAGAAGTTGGGACAGCTATTGCTAAAGCAAAATGGATGGTCCCAGACAGACCATCTGTCCACCCTGCAACAGACCCCAGGGAAGTGTGAACACCAGCCACCATACCCAGTCTTAACATCCATGCAATACTATTTATTTATTTATTTATTTATTTATTTATTTATTTATTTATTTATTTATTTATTTATTTATTTATTTATTTATTTATTTATTTATTTATTTATTTATTTATTTATTTGTTCAATTTCTATGCCGCTCATCTCCGAAGACTCGGAGCGGCTTACAACAAGTCAAAATATCCCAGAGAAGTTAAGCTCAAAACAGCCCTGTGTATTGGGGAATTGTACAAATATTTGTAACATTCAAAATTCGTCCAAATTCGGCTGAATTTGGATGTTCAAATTCAAATTGAATGTTGGCACATTCCAAGATTGACATCTGAATTTGAATAGAATATTTTGATATATTTATACGAAGCTTCGTATGAGATTTCTATGGGATTCATATGCTATTTGTATGCATTCGTATGGGATTTGTATGGGATTGAACATTTGTATCGAATACAAATCCTACCACATTCAAAGGGGATCTATTCAAACAAATACAAATTTTCTTGCATTTGATAAGAATCGAATACAAATAAACCTCGTTCATATCCCTGCTATGTATGTATATATGCTAGTGTCTAAAAATGTTTATATCCATGGACCCAACCTTCAAAAATAATTAATGATTAATTAAAATAAATCAAACCTGCACTTCATAATTTCAGCTGTAACATCTTCACCCATTGTAAGACAACTTTAGGAAGAAGCAAGCCATCAACAGTCTGGGGGAAGAGTTATGTTTTGACTAGACAGCCAAAGTGATTCAAAGTTGGTGCCTGGTGTCTTTGGCTGGAAATAGATTCCAAGGCCAGAGGCCACCACATATAAAAATGAGTTGTGGCTTCTAAATTGGTCCTTGATTCACCTTTTTTATTATTATTATTTCTTTTAGCCTTACATGCCTCTGCATTTCAAAATTCAGAGGCATACATTCCCAGGGATATTTTTTTTCAAGTATTGGCCCGGGGAGCACAAATGTAGCATGAGTTAGTGACACTAGATACATTAGACAGATGTTTCATGAAAGCTTTCTGGAAACCCAGAGGCTAGGAAAAATGAAAGGAGTCTTCATTAGGCTGGGTCTAATAATTACCACCTCTTTTCATCGATGCAGGGCCTGTCTGCACCTACAACGTGGAAAAGGTCCAGCCACTCCTAGGAGGTCTGTCTGAACAACAACAATGATAACACTCCAGTTGTCCTGGAAGCCCTGCCCAAGGAGGAGGAGACCCTTGCCATCCCTCTTGGGGGGGGGGGTCTAGTGGAGGTAGCCTAGACCTCTCTGCCCTTTGGAGGCCTCTCCCGCCTGGGTGGGCCCTGATCACTTAGAGCTGCTTCCTTGCAGGATTGGGTCCTTCTTGTCAGCTGCTCCGGACTCCACCTGGTCTCAGCTACACCAGAGACCCTAAAGGACAGCTGCTTATGACATCCCTCCTGGGGGTGGTCTAGTGGTAGTAGCCCAGCCCACTCTGCCCTCTCCAGCTTGACTGGGCATGGACATCTAGGAGGAGGTGATTCTTTGTTGGACTTGGGCTGCGCTGGACTCCACTTGGCTTCAGCTGCCTCATTTGTGCATTTGTGTTTGGCTTCTTTTGTGGTGTTTTTGTATGATGTGCAATGTTTATCTGAATATCTGATATGAACCCATACATATTTCATACGTATCCAATAAATATCCAATTTGATACATATCCAATACGTATCCGATATGCATCCAGTAACGTATCTGCCCTGAAAGCATCAAGTCTGCCCCAAATCCACTCTGAATCCACTCTCAATTCATGTTGAATGCATTCTGGATCCATTGCAGATGTGACTGGCGCAGCCACTTTCCCACCTCCGTGTTTCACAAATGTTCCAAAACATGTGTATGGATATGAATGTCAGTGTACGAATATTGTAACATTCCATTTGTATGTGAATGTTCAAATTCATATGGATATCAAATATTATGAATATTCATGCACATCCCTACAAGGGAATTTTCCAGATGCAACTTCTATGACAACATATCCAGTTGCAGTAGCAATAAACTGTGGATGTCATTTCGAGTGACTCATAAAGAGGCAAATTTGGCAACAGTTTTAGTGGTCTACTTGAGTGCTACTTGTGCCATATTGGCAGAAGTTTTCTTTCTTTTTTTTAAGGCCACTTTGGGGATAACTAAAATAATGATCCGATGTGTTCTGATCTTAGAAGAAAATGCAGAACCTGCATGATGAGCATCTGCAGTAGGGATGGGCACAGATATTCAAAAATTCAAAAATCTGATTCAAATCCATCAAATAGTGACATTTGAATTCAAATCGGATTTTCAATAATCCGAATTTAAACATTCAAGCGAATTTTGGAGTTTTGAAAATCTGATGTGTACTTTCGAATAATTTGACCAAATAGATCGCCTTATATCACATCTAAATATTGTTTATTTGTATTTATAATGTGGAACGAAAATGGGATGCATATGGGATGAAAACAGAATGAAAACAGGATACGGCCAAAATTGAAAATTGGATGTGAATGTCACCGGCATTCATATTTTTGAGCTTGAATCAGATTTCCAGATGTGTGGATTCAGATAATCCAGACTTGAATTGGATTTTCAAAAATCTGGATTTTTAACATTCAAATCAATCGAATATTCGAATTGAATTCAAATGCAAAAAATTCATTCATGCACACCCCTAATCTGCAACATAGAGGTAAAGGATGCTCCAAGCAGGTATTTTTTAGCAGCCTTTCTGCAAAGGTTCCTTTAACTTGGACACATGCAGCGTAACCTGCAATATCAGTCAGTGAACTTATTATCTTAATTATTTTTGTTTTTTCGTTGGTTCCTGCAGATGATTCCTCTGCCAAAAGGCCAAAAGTAGGCACAGCCATGTTCTCCTGGGAAGCTGGCAAGAGTACAGCCGCTTCAGAGAAGGGAGGGAAGGATAATTCATTGCTTTTAGGGAAGAAATGGCTTGAATTCCATGCTAGCCGTAATAGGCTGCTATTCTTTCGTAGGCAGAAACGTCAATTGCACATGAGTCATTCGTCTGACTTTCTCTTCCCTCCTGGTCGCTCTTAATATTAAATCTCCTTTTACGCACCAAGCATTTGCCATTTACTGAGTGTCTCTGTGTGCAGCCCAAACAGCTTTGTGAAGGTTCATAAGAGATAGAAAAAAGAGTGTTCATCTTCCCACTTAACCATATAAAGAAAGAGAGGTCTGTGCTTTTCCTTTGAGGTTTAGTCAATCTGAGAAAATACAGCAAATACTTAGGGGGAACAACGGTATTCCTGGAGGACCAAAATTATGGGGTTGTGAGAATAAACTTGAGAAAATGCTAGAAATGCCACCACCAGTGCCAGTAGAATATCCATCTGTGATATTTTAAGAATATTTTAAGCATTTTACCTTTTCATTGTTGTGACTCACACTGAGACTTCTTGGTGAAGGAGGAGGAGGAGGAGGAGGAGGAGGAGGAGGAGAAGAGTTGGTTTTTCTACCCCGCTTTTCTCACCCATTTAAGGGGACTCAAAGTGGCTGACAAAGCTTTCTGTTTTTCTCCCCACAACAGAACCCTCTGTGATGTAGGTGGGAGTGTGAGAGCTCAGAGGAGAGCTGTGATTAGCCCAAGGTCACCCAGCTGGCATCATGGAGGAGGGTGGAAGCAAACCGGGTATTCCCAGATAAGAGTCTGTCTCCCTAACCACTAGACCAAACTGGCTTAATTAAGATGCCCATAAGCAGTTGGTGGGCCACCATGTGAGACAGGATGGTGGTGGACTAGATGGGCTGTGGCGTTGATCCTCTTATATTCTTATGTCTGGATCTTTTTAGCCTAGAAAGGAGATGTATGAAAGGGGACATGGTAGAGGGGTATGAATTTACACATAGTGTAATACATACATACATACATACATACATACATACATACATACATACATACATACATACATACATACATACATACATACATACATACATACATACATACATACATACATACATACATACATACATACATACATACATACATACATACATACAAGTGATTGGTTGGCTGGTTGGTTGGTTGGTTGGTTGGTTGGTTGGTTGGTTGGTTGGTTGGTTGGTTAGTCATGGAAGGTGCATAGGTGGAACAAAAGGTGAACACTGTAAATAACACCTTTTGTTCCAATGGCGGGCAGGCCTGGGGGAGGCATCTCCACCCCTGTCCAGCCTTTCCCAGCTAAGTCAGGTTGGGATGGTTTCGGCATTCGTGTAAACGTGTTCCTTCCTGCCTATTTGTGAATGGGGAAACCGTCCCAAACTGACTTAGCCGAAGTGCATTACAGCCATTCCGGCTGTATGCGAAAAGGCCTCTGGACAGTGACCACTGATAAATAACTTACATCACTTTCCCAGATATTCCTTGGACTCCTGTTCCCATGAACCCCACCTACCAAAGCTTGTGTTCTGAGATGAAGGGGTTGTGGCTGTCCACCAGCTTCTTAGACCGCCACCTTCTTTAGATGCCTGACTCATTGCATCTTTCGTTTCTTGAGATATCCTCTTAAGCAAATGTCCAGCTCTGTCAAAAATCAATAGGAGTGGCCCAGAGTTCTCTCGTATCTGTGACAGAAAGACAGATTAGTCTCTTGACTGTTGTCATCAGCCCCTCCTCAGCTCTAGCAGGTCCTGGAATGAGAACTATGACTCACGCAATATGCGGATGATGGCAGTGACAACAGTTCCATGCTTTTTGGCCTTTGTCTCCCTTGCGGTAGAGTTCCATTCCTTGTTCTCTGCCAAAACATTCTTACAGATTCTGTCATTTTCACTCAGAAACAAAACACTTGAGATATTATTTTTGTGGTCGAGGATTATTTTCAAGGTTATTTTTCTCCCCTGGCAGCTAATCCAGAGGTTCTTAACCTTTTCTAGTCTGTGGACTATTCTGAGAACCTGCTGAGCGTGAGGACCCCTACCTAGAAAAATCTCCATGAATACATTTCGAGAACAGATTGCACACAGTTTGTGACTATCCCCCCTTTTTTCCGCACACAGTCAAAGATCCAGAGATTCAAGATCCACATCTTTGAGACGGGGTCCTCATGGAGATCCGAATCTTGAAGATGCCTGAAGACCCCATTGTGGACACTGTGAGCCAGTTTGGTCTAGTAGTTAGGGAGCCAGACTCTTATCTGGGAATACTGGGTTCGATTCTGCAGTCCTCCATGAAGCCAGCTGGGTGACCTTGGGCTAGTCACAGCTCTCTTCTGAGCTCTCACAGCCCCACCTACCTCACAGGGTGTTCTGGGAGAAGAACAGAAGCTTTTTCGGCTGCTTTGAGTCCCCTTAAATGGGTGAGAAAAGCAGGGTAGAAAAGCCAATTCTTCTTCTTCTTAATCAGATTCACATGAAGTCCAGATTTAAGGGCCAGAAGGACCCGTTAAATCCAGATTTCCTCTGCCTTTGTGGAGACAGGGCCTTGCAGATGGAGCCTTCAGTGGGGTCCAGGTGGGGACAGGGCCTTCCTGATTGGTACCAATCAGAGACTAATCAGGTTCCTAATGGGGTCTTAGAAGGGCTTTAAGCCCTAGTGGAAAAGGCCCATGGTCCCCAGGTTAAGAATTCCTGAGCTAAATGGATAGCTGCTCTCTTTTACAGTTCTTCACATTCTCAAATATCTGCTTAGCTGTGAAAAGTTCTGTCTTATTTTGAAGGTCCAATTTAAAATGAACCCAAAGACCTTTTCTGGACTGGTGTCTTATTCTGGATTATGTTCTAGAATAGGGGCCTGCTATCCACATGCTAGAAAAGACTGCAATAGGTTCTGGGCCTGCTGTAGTCTGCACAAGCATGCTTGGCAGACTCTTATTCCAGAATATAATTCAGAATCTGGCCTAGTGTAGAAAGGCAAATGGCCTGTGGAATTGTGATTTGCCCTTAACAAACTAACCAGAAAGAGTGGTTGGGACTGCTAGGTGCTGCATTTTACAAGCCCAGCCTTGTACAGCCCATCTAGACTAGCATCCTGTCTTCCACAGGAGCCCACCAACTAAGCAGAAAGCAAAGGTGAAACCCTACAAACCGCATCCTGCCTGTCTACCTATCCTGGAGGGAGCACCTAGGCCTCCATTCCAGTAGCCATTCTTCTAGTAACCTATCATCCATGGATTTGGTATCCTATCATTTAAATTTGTACATTTTGCTTTCTATTGCTGTCATCCACCCTGAAGTCTTCAGGTATAGGGTAGAATAAAAATGCAAAATCCTCCCTCCCTCCCTTTTCTCCTCTGCTCCTCCTCTCTTGCCCTCCCTTCCTCCCTCCCTCCCTTCCTTTTCTCCTCCTTCTCTTGCCCTCCCTCCCTTTTCTCCTCTGCTCCTCCTCTCCTCTCCTCCCTCCCTCCCAAGGAGCCAATAAGGCGGGCCGGGGGAGGACCCCGGGTAGGGACAGTTCACTGTGCGGACGCATCCTAAACGGACGCGTTTTCACAGTGAAACACCCTTTAAGACTACATTATATGGGGCCTTTCCACACAGGCTCTAAAAACACATTTAGAGCCTGTTTTGGGAAGGATTTGGGTGTGGCATCTGCACAGGGACCGGATTTAGGGTCCCTTTGAGGATTCCACGTCTGCACATCGGCAGGCAAAACCGGTTGTTTAAATCCTACCCAGATGTAAGACCTGAAAAAAATCAGGTCTTAACATCTGGCTTTTTCCCTTAAAACAGTTTGGAAGCTAACGCTTCTGCACCGGAGGTGTCAGAGTTGCAGAGCATGCACTCTGCCTCTCTGATATCTAGGCAGGCGCCGGCAGGGCCAGTTTGGGATGGGTGCTGGTGCATTCGCACAGCACCCACCGCAATCCGTTTTCCCATACAGCCCTGCCGCCACCGCCCCACGCGTATGCGTACGCGCGGGGCCTCCAAGAATCTGTTTCTGTTTGGGACAGATTCTTTTCTTAAAACGTTCCACTGGAAAATGGATCTTATAGATCCGTTTTTGGCGGCAAATGCGGAAAGGCCCAAGTAGTCTTTTTTTAACAAACATTAAGCACACATTAGAGACAGATATGGGTGGATGCAGCTGCCCCATCTGTCTCTAATGGGTACTGCTGTGCGGACACAGTCTACCCATTCCGTCCTTAATGGGTGCTGCTGTGCGGACATGGTCTACCCATTGCATCCTTAATGGGTGCCGCTGTGCGGACGTGGTTTCTCACATGTGTGCTTAATGGGTGTTACTGTGCGGATGCTCCGTACTAAAAGCGGCCTAAAAAGCTGCCGCTGTGTGGTTGCGTGCTTCCACATGTGTCCTTAATGGGTGTTTAAGGGCAGGTGTGGAAGGACCCCTGGTGGGCTATAGATTATCCGTTGGTAACAATGGATTTGCCTAGGATTAGCTTTAGCCTGAAGTGGAGCAGCCCTATGATCACTTGTGTAACAGTGACACCCAGAGGCCACCTGGCATATCTGCACTCATTTATTAAATGCTTCCATAAGTCGGCAATGTTTTGGGTAGGGACTTTTGGAAATACTGTATATGCAACAGAACTTCAATATATCCACGAAATAGTCATCTTATATAATCTGTTCATGAATGACATTTAAGGCCTTTTCACACCTTTGTTGGGCATGAAAACAGGTGACCAGGGATGGATCAGGCATCCACACTTTGGTATGCCGGATACTTCCAAACTTACCCAACACTTCACCAAGTGTTGGGTACATGTGATCACTACTGTACTAGCAGTGATTGCCTCATTGTGACAATGTCGTGTGAACCCGTCATGACCGTGGTGATCAGGGGGCTTTCTGCACTAAGGCTTATTCTGGATTATATCCCACAATAGGGGCCTGCTGTCTGCACAATCATGCAGGCTATGGCAGAGACCAAACGAGGTCTACCATAGCCTGAATCAGCATGAGGACAACAGATCCCTACCCCAAGATATATTCCAGAATAAAGCCAAGTGCAGAAAGGGATCAGGTGACATGGTGCACTGATACAACTGTGTAGCCCCCCTTCAAGCACTATTTGCCTAGAAGAGGTGTGAGCAGGGGTACTGGAACATCCTAGCTGTGGCCCAGACATGGCCAGTATAGCGGTGGACCATGTTTCCATCGGGGACCCCACTTCCAGAATGGATGTGGGTCCATGCAGTGTAGATTCTACATGTTGGGGTATCCTCAGGCTGTCCCTTTAGGCCAAGTGAGGAAAAGCCCACTGAAATACAATTGTACCCCATTCCCCCAAAATATATCATCTGCTGGTGGGATTTGTATGCTTCTCTATGCACACTTGAAGGGCATTTCATGCTCTTTCTCTCCTTCTGTTGACAGTGGATGGTGCCCATTGGTTGGCTTTAGGGAATTGCACAAATGTTTGGATTTTTATCATTATTCGATTCATATTGAATTGAATGCAAGGAAATTCATACTTGGTTAGACAGATCCCCTTTGAATGTAGTGGTATTCGAATTCGATACGAAAGTTCAATCCTGTACGAATCCCATACAAACTCATACGAATCCCACACAAATCCCATATGAAGCCCATACAAAGCTTCATATGAATATATCGAAACATGTCAGTCTTCAAATGTGCCAACATTCAATTTGAATACCAATGTCTGAATTCAGCCAAATTCGTACAAATTTAGAATCTTATGAATATTTGTGCACATACCCGGTTGGCTTTTATACCCTGCTTTTCTCACTCTTTAAGGGTCTTTGCCCTCACAGGTGAATATCCCTTCCTTTGTGTCCTGCCTTTTGCCACAATTGCCCCCACCACCATCACACTCTCCTCAGAGGCTCAGAATCATGGGAACTGCAGGAAATATATTTCCTGGGAATTGTGGGAAATCCTGCAATATTTCCTGGGAATTGTGGGGAATCCTGCGTGATTCTCTGTGATTCCCAAGAAATAGCATGAGATTCCCAAATGGGAGCAGCCACTGCACATCCAGGAGGCCTGGTGACAGCAGCAGCCATCAGATTTAAACGAAAGGGGCTGTGGTTGTGGGGGAACATGAGGGAAGATCTGGCCATGTCGAAGCTTCTACAAAGCTTTGATGAAGGCTGGATACATTTGTTTTGTGTGTGAAGGTGGGGCTACGAACATGTATTCAAATCTGACAAATATTTTTTACCCATCCCTTGCCTGTCCACATTTGGCTTCATTTTTGGATATGTCCTGGAATGCAGGCTACAGCAGACCCCAAAGGAAGCCCTGCCAGAGTCTTCATTAAGATGCGGCGAAGAGATCTCTATCCTGAGATATACTCCAGAATATGGCCTAAAATATGCAGGCCAAAGCTTTCTGTTCTTCTCCCCACAACAGACACCCTGTGCAGTCGGTGGAGTTGTGAGAGCTCAGAAGAGAGCTGTGACTAGCCCAAGGTCATCCATCTGGCTTTGTGGAGGAGTGCATAATCGAACTGGGAGACTAGCAGATAAGAGTCCGACACTCTAACCACAAGATACAAGGCACTCTGGTTTGTTGGCTTCATCCTAAACCCTCCATATGCCAACAAAATGCCTTTAATCCTGAACCATTTCTAGACTCCCTCCAGACATCACGTCCAAAATCCACATATTACCAATAGCCTGGGGTTAAGTTATCCCGGAAGGAAAATGGTTTGCCTATACTCACAATCAATATTCCACATTTTAACATTTTCACGATGTTGCAGTGATGAGATTCTTCTGTTCCCATGCTCAGCCCTTCCCTGCAAGTACCTTCTGATAGGTCCATTTGTCTTCTTGGGCAAAGGCGGCCTAATTAGTTCTCTCCCGGTTCTCCCAAACAGATGAGAAAATTCAAATTAATGGCAAAACCTCACCACAAATGTGCTTAAAAGTACCTTTTTAAAAACGAGTGCACTTCCCCGGGCTATGAACTTAGCTTCTACTTTGGGGCTTATCAATGGAGCTCAGTGGCAACTGTGGGGTGGACTAGATGGTCCAGTGGTCCAATCCAGCAGAGAATTCCATCTGGGCTTGGTGTCTACGATATTCCACTCACTTGTGTTTCTCACTTGTGTGCATGTGTAAGCATGTGAAACAACTGCTTCTTCTACATAAGTGTTCCAATGGGGTGACATCAGCTTCATCTGCGTCAGGATAGCTCACCAGTTGTCCAGATAACAGGTCCCACCATCTCAGGCTGTTGTGAATCAGATGCACTTTTTGGTGGCAATGAGAGGTCCAATGTAATGTAATGGTTGGAGTTCTTGTTACATTTTTACCTAGGAATTCATAGGTTTGGAAGCCATATTCAACCATAGGGACTCAAGGGCCAGGCTCAACCTCTCTGGCCCTGGTCACACCTTTAGGACTTTAAGGTGACTTCAGGTTGTCCTCAGGTTGCGTTACTCACATTATTTTTCTTCAGTTCATTTTTCAAATCGGCTTAACCCCGATAGATCGTTCTAACCAGAGACCTCTATTCCAGAAGATTCAGCCCATCCTGGCATCTCTGGATGCTTTCTCTTCTTCAGTGTGAGCAGGGAGACGGGCTAAAGGAGGCTGAACCATGCTGTGGTGGGTGGGTCCAGTCTATCCTTCAGCCAACGTGCATGTGCAGCGTTTGTGAGGCACCTCCCCTTCTCTCCTCAGTTTATGTGCATGATTCAGATACATCCACTTGGAATGTGGTAGGATTCTATTTGATGCAAATGTATTCGTACAAATACATGCAAATATCCTATTCAAACACATATGTAGCCGATATGTTTCCATATGTATCCGATACATATCTGATATGTATTGGATATGTACCCCGTAAAATATCTACTCTGAAAGCATCAGATCCACCCTGAATCCAATTTGAATCTGCTCTCAAACCATGTCGAATGCACTCTGGATCCATTGTAGATGTGACTGGTGCAGCCGCTTCCCCACCTCCCATTTCCACAAATGTTCCTAAACATTTATAGAAATACGAATGTAAATGTACAAATTTGTATGAATCTGTACGAATATCAAATATTATGAATATTTGTGCACATCCCTAACTTTAAATAAATAAATAAATAAATAAATAAATAAATAAATAAATAAATAAATAAATAAATAAATAAATAAATAAATAAATAAATAAACCCAGAACCTAGTATCTCCAGCTGTCAGGTAGGAAATGTAAAGATTACTTTCCAATGATAATCTCATAAATAATTTTGAAAATTCAGAGTTCCGGTCCTTTCCTTGGATGAACGTCTGTCAAAATTACAATTAAAAATTAAAAAAAGATAAAAACAAGAAAGCAACAGGCAAATGAACCTCAAAGTGTTGCTTTTATAATTCAGAATATGAGAAAGGAGAAAAGAGCAGGACAATAAAGACTGATGAACCAAATGGGAAGAAACATCGAGAGAGAGAAAAAAATAACCACAAAATTTGGACTACCATTTATTATATACGATGCTCTCTGAGTGAGAATAGAGCATTATGGCCATGATGAGGCTGCCTTAAATGCTATGCTCTTGTGGCAATTGAGATTGGTTCTTGAAACTCAAAAAGACCTTTTCAATTCTAGACGAATGGGGATAAGACTAAAAGAATCTCAGCAGGTTGCCCTGGGTTAGTAGCTGCCAATCATGGTAATATCTACATTATGCTTTTGTAGTGTTACCCAAAAAAAGTTACAAGGTTACTATAAAAATCCTTCCCTTTGTAAGACCTTTCTGACCTCGACTTGTGGGGGATGTTGAGCCAAGAGAAATAAAGATGGATTTTTTACCTGGGTGCTATCAAAACCGAAACCCTGGTTTGGACGTGGTGGGCTGGCCTCCTCACTCCTTCACATGTCTCTTCATGAGATGGATTTTCTGCCCTGCCAAGTTGGCCAAGGTCAGGAAATAGTCCTGGAAGTCAGTATACGTACTGTATACATGACCCAGCTTACTGTATACATGACCCAGTCCTTCAGATACACAGTTGACATGCAGGGAAGTTGGTGATCCAAACTTATGCTGGATTCTTCAACTGAAGCAACCTCATCACCTCATCCCATTGGAGCACGGGGGATGTTGTGATGGTGGAAAGGGGTGGAAACCTAAAAGAGTCTCAGGACAGAGGAACATAAAAATGTGAGCATAGCAACCCAAAGCAAGGATGAACTGAGGGAGGATTATATGGGACAGACCTGGATTGTCTAGTTAAGAGTCTAGAGGTGTTTCTGCACTTACCTCCTGAAAGCTGGATTAAGGAAGTCCATTTTTCTGAAATCCGTCTCGGGGAAGATCCGTCTGAAATAGAGACAGATCCAAATGAGGCCCCACGCTTCTGCACTCACGTGGGAAGCATGGATTCTGAGGCACACATTATGTGTTTGCTGTGCGGATGCTGCAGCACTGATTTCCAGAAGCATCTGGCCTCCCTGAAACCCCTTCACCCCAGGAGCCATGTGATTGGAGCATTCGGCTATCAGTCACCACTCGATTCCCTCCCAGCCCCCCGCCCCCCGCCGTGTGTGGTGGTGTCAGGGACAGACTGCCCACCAATCAGTGGCATGCCTGAGATCCCATGGCTGCAGTGGTGCTCCCGCCTCACTCAACATAGCAACTTCCTGTCCCACCCACATCCATTCTCTCTCCTGTCTGTATGCGGAAGCATCCTCCTTTGACTTGGAATTGCCATGCACGAACAGATTGAAGACCTAATTTTTCAGGTCTTCCTGGAAACTGGATTTAGCGGCACCTAGAACCCATTAGCGATAGATCTCGCGCAAGGCTGTGCGGAAGCGACGTCCTTGAAGGGGCCCTAATCTGTCCTGCTGTGCGGAAGGTACCCTGCATGTGTGTCCCATATCTGTCCTTATTGTTTGCTTAATGGGGTTTTAGCGGCCAGTGCAGAAGACCAAACTGGCTGCCATGTTATTCACACTTCCATCCTGTCTGGGGGAAAGATGAACTTGCCCACGCATAGGATAGAAAGAGAAATAAATTAATTAACAAAAGTGTTCCACTCACCCCTCTGGAGGATTGTAAGTGTGTTTCAGAAGCCTGTTACCTTTCACAAAAGGGAACTACTTCACTACCTTGTAGGTTGACCTGGGGCAGTTTCCAAAGCTTTTTCCAATTTATTTTTATTGGGTTCTTTTTTATATACACTTTTTCAGAGCTTTGAGTCATTTCCATTAACAATGTCCTCCCCTGTGGTATTTGACATTCAATAGGTAATGGAACATACAGAATGAAATCGGTAAGGGAAGGGCAATTAACATCTATTGCATGACAAATATTGTATATTCATTCAATTGCCTACTCACAGGCATGACTCTCAGGTAACTAAATATCAAGGCATTCATTTGAAGAGAACCCCAAAGGAAATATGAGAAGAATCCCATTAAATTGTACAATGCTGGACTAGATGGGCTCTGGCTTGATCTAGCAGGTCTCCTCTTATGTAGGGGTGGACATGAATGCAATTTTTGACATTCGATTTGAATCGAATATTCGAATATCCAAATTCATATGAATAAAGAAAAAGGAATGTCTGGACATTCAAAACAGTATGAATACGGTTCCTCAAAGAATGGCAAAGTTCAGTTTCCGAAGAGCCATGAGGCAGCCAAAGAGTCATATGACTCCCACCACCCTCTGCAGGTCCATTTGGGGGCTACCAGACTTCCTAGCTCAGTTCTTGATCCAAATTAGGGATTGTGCACAGATGTTCATAACATTCAGAATTTGTACAAATTTGGCCAGATTCAAACAATCAAATTTGAATTGAATGTTGGCACATTTGGACATTGACATTGACATTCAAATCAAATGTTTTGATAGATTCGTACGAAGCTTCGTATGGGATTTCTATGGGATTTCTATGCGGCTTTGCATGGGATTGAACATTCATATTGAATATGAATCCTACCATGCTCAAGGTGGATCAATTCAAATGAATACAAATTTGCTTGCATTTGATTCAATACAAATTGAATACACAAAAAATGTGTCCATTCCTAATGCAAACATTAGCTGATTCTACAAAGCTTGCAACCCATGCAAAAGCTAAGGAGGTTCAGGAAGCAGCTCTCTCTTAAGTTGAAGAAGCCTGATGTCTGATAAGGAGGCGTAAATAAATGAAAACATTCCACCCAGCCACCCCCTCAAATGGCTTTTTAAGCTTGATAATCTGCAAGTACACTATGATGTTGTCACAGCCAAGTTGCTCCTGTGTTTTCGGTTTTGTGTGCGAGTGAAACAAGCTGAGTTGAAGCATCGCCTTTAGCAAAGCCATTAATATTATTCTCCCTGTAGATGGAACTGCAGTATGCATCATGGGCCACTCCTTAGCTTAAGCTCTGGAGATGTATGTACCCTCATTGCTCGCCTGGGTTCCATCAATAACATTTCGCCTTGCTGGTTACACCGCACATCAGCTGCGGCAACCATCTCCCACAGTTGCCCTATTTATCCCTGGTGACATCTGGATCCCTCACACTGCCAGTATGGCAGCACAGGAACTGGGTGGATCTTAGGGTGTTTTCCCACCACACTCCTTTAATCTGGATCTAAGAAGATCCAGATCTAAGGAATGGGTACTTCCCTTAATCCGGATCGAGTAGATCCGGATTAAGGGAAGTACCCAATGTGTTTCCATGGGTGGTCTAGCACCCAATAGCAATGGGTGCTAGCCTGCCTGCTGTGGAAACACCAGAGCACCCATTTGCAAATCTGGATCTACCCACAAGAGGTCTGCCTGTCACCCCAGGTGTTTTGGGGGAGAGGGGGTGCAATCTCCGAAGTTGCCTTTGGAGATTAGCACAGGCTCTGCAGAAAAACCCCTTTGTACAGAAAGGTAACAGTGAGCACATCTGGGCAGTCAAGAGGCCCAAATCTATATGTATGTATGTATGTATGTATGTATGTATGTATGTATGTATGTATGTATGTATGTATGTATGTATGTATGTATGTATGTATGTATGTATGTATGCATGCATGTATGCATGCATGCATGCATGTATGCATGTATGCATGCATGTATGCATGTATGCATGTATGCATGTATCTATCTATCTACCTACCTACCTACCTACCTACCTACCTACCTATCATCATCATCATCATCTGTTGAACCTATCTGTTTATCATCTGTTTATTATCTGTCATCTATCAATCAATTTGGTGAGTCTATCATTTGTTTATCGTCTACCTATCTGTTATCTCTCAATTCCTTCCTTCCTTCCTTCCTTCCTTCCTTCTGGTGATCAATCAGTGGATCAATCTCATTGGATTTCTACCCCAAACTTCACTCCTTTTCCTTTCTGGGGGCAAGCAACCATTCACTGCATTGCAGGCACTCTCTCACTCACCAGAGATCAGAGTAAATATTTAAAGCTCATCTCCTTGTCAAAGTTCATAAAAATTCAAAGTCGCTTGCAACATCAGCTGCCTAATTCCTGTTTGCAGTGCACAGGAACGTGACATTTGCTTCAGCCACTGAGGGTGTTACTGAACGCTGCAACCTGGCACCTTTGTGCGTAAATCCCATTTGAAGTTACTGTCACGCCCTAGGCAGATAATAGGGAGCTCTGCAGATTGTCATTCTCTGCATCTCAGGCACAAAATGTAAGTTATGCTGCAGTAAGAACAACATTTATCCAAAATCCCATTTCCTACTACAAAGAACACCAAAGAAGGAATGCTTAATCCAGTCTGTCAAAGATGGCTTTTTTTTTTTCCAGTGGCCTTTTCTGCGCTTACTTGTTAATCCAGATCAAGGAGCTGCTAAGAGCACATCCTCTGCATGGGAGCAGACTTGATCTGGATCAGAACTGTGCTAAGGGTCCACTAATCTGGATTAGTGATAGACCAGATAAATGGTGTCTACATCCATGCTAGCACTCCTGAGCACACATTTGCTGTTCACAAATGTTCTGATGCATTTGTATGGATACAAATTTTAATGTACAAATGTTGTAACATTCAACCTGCATATGAATGACCGAATTTGTCTGAATGTTGTTGATATTTGTATGTGCAGATTTGAATCAAATATACAAACAGATTTGAATTTGGTAAATACGAATATAATCTTTTTAAATTCGAATTAAAAGATTTTAACTGAATGTCAAAAACACACATCCATGCACCTCCCTAAACACTTCTGGATGCCCAGCTAAAAGAGTCCCAGCCAGTGACTTCAGAGACTGGGAATCTTTGTTCCCAGCCACTGAAGCTGGGTCAAGCTGCCCGTAATGTGGAGAGACCATGCTAGGATCTGCTCAGCCCCATTGTGGCCTGTGTTGCCTACAGATAGCCTGCACCATGCAAAAAAAAAATTTCTGTGGAACCTCCTGTTTTGTGCAGAAATCTGAATCGAGGCATTTCTAACACATGGCTTCTCACCTTCTGCTTCAAGACATATTGCCAGAGTCAGGCAATTTGGTGTGTGTTTGCAAATAGTATGAAATGTGTCATAAGGATAGCACCAAAAGCTTTCTCTCTCTCTCTCTCTCTCTCTGTGTGTGTGTGTGTGTGTGTCTGTAAGAGAAAGTGAGAGATTGTGTGTGTGGAAACAAGATTTGGCTCGTAGAATTCCTTCAATTCAATTACCTTAACTCTGAGTTAGAGACCCTAAATGACTTGGGTCCCAGATATCTAAAGGAGCGCCTTCTCCCATATCGACCTGCCCGTGTTCTTAGATCTGGAGGGGAGGCCCTTCTGGTGATCCCTCCGCCTTCTTTAGTTAGGCGGGTGGGTACCCGGGAGAGGGCCTTCTCGGTGGTGGCCCCCAGGCTGTGGAATGGTCTCCCCCTTGAGGTGCGTCAGGCCCCTTCTCTGTTCTTATTCAGGAAGGCGGTGAAAACGTTCCTATTCACACAGGCCTTTGGTTAAATGTTCCCCACACTTCCCCTCACTGAAAACCGCTGATGTTTTTAACTGTTTTGTACTTTTAAAACTGTATTTTTAAATTTGTTTTATTTTCTGATACTGTTTTTATACATCTGTTTTAAATGTTGTGAGCCGCCCAGAGACCCTCGGGTATGGGGCGGCATATAAATTGAAATATAAATAAATAAAATTTCCACTACAGCATTGGGCCCATAGCTCGTAGATTTCCTTTAATTCAGTTATTTTAACTCTGAGTTAGAGATATTTTCCTCTATAGCATTGGCCTCTCATTGTTACCTGAGCAAAAGCTGGTTTTGAAGGGTCTGGACTGGTTTCTAGGGATGTGCACAAATATTTGTAAACATTTGTTATAAGTACACATTCGTATGAATTTGGAGATTCGTACACAAATAGAATGTTAGGATGTTCGTACATTAACATTGCTATGAATACGAATGTTTGGGACATTCATACAGATAGTTCAAACATTTGTTAAACTGGAAAAGTGGGAAAGCGGCTGTGCCACACATCTCCAACAGATCCAGATTGCATTTGTTTTTCCACCGTGCTCCTTTAATCCGGATCTAAGAAGATCCGGATCTAAGGAATGGGTACATTCCTTAATCCAGATCTAGTAGATCTGGATTAAGAGAAGTACCCAATGTGTTTCCATGGGTGGTCTAGCACCCAATAGGACTCAAAGCAGCTGACAAACCTTCTGTTCTTCTTTCCACAACAGACACCCTGTGAGGTAGGTGGGGCTGTGAGAGCTCAGAAGGAGAGCTGTGACTAGCCCAAGGTCTCCCGGCTGGCTTTGTGTAGAAATGCAGAATTGAACCAAGACAACTACAGGGGGAGGAGGAGGAGGAGGAGGAGGAGAGTTGGCTTTTCTACTTTTTCTCACCCATTTAAGTGGCTGACAAACCTTCTGTTCTCCTCCTCACAAGAAGAAGAGTTGGCTTTTCCTACTCATTTAAGGGGTCTCAAAGTGGCTGACAAATCTTCTGTCCTTCTCCCCACAACAGACACCCTGTGAGGTAGGTGGGGCTGTGAGAGCTCAGAAGGAGAGCTGTGACTAGCCCAAGGTCTCCCGGCTGGCTTTGTGTAGAAATGCAGAATTGAACCAAGACAACTACAGGGGGAGGAGGAGGAGGAGGAGGAGGAGAGTTGGCTTTTCTACTTTTTCTCACCCATTTAAGTGGCTGACAAACCTTCTGTTCTCCTCCTCACAAGAAGAAGAGTTGGCTTTTCCTACTCATTTAAGGGGTCTCAAAGTGGCTGACAAACCTTCTGTCCTTCTCCCCACAACAGACACCCTGTGAAGTAGGTGGGGCTGTGAGAGCTCAGAAGGAGAGCTGTGACTAGCCCAAGGTCTCCCGGCTGGCTTTGTGTAGAAATGCAGAATTGAACCAAGACAACTACAGGAGGAGGAGGAGGAGGAGGAGGAGGAGAGTTGGCTTTTCTACTTTTTCTCACCCATTTAAGTGGCTGACAAACCTTCTGTTCTTCTCCCCACAAGAAGAAGTGTTGGCTTTTCCCACTCATTTAAGGGGTCTCAAAGTGGCTGACAAACCTTCTGTCCTTCTCCCCACAACAGACACCCTGTGAAGTAGGTGGGGCAGTCAGATCTCAGAAGGAGGGCTGTGACTATCCCAAGGTTGCCCAGATGGCTTCATGCAGGAGTGTGGAATCAGACCTGGTAAGATGCAACACTCTCA
The DNA here is from genome assembly GCA_023333525.1 of Aspidoscelis tigris stejnegeri. Lineage (NCBI taxonomy): Eukaryota > Metazoa > Chordata > Lepidosauria > Squamata > Teiidae > Aspidoscelis > Aspidoscelis tigris. The sequence continues at coordinate 84,813,075 of JALMGA010000006.1, read as the reverse complement.
TTCCTTCACCTGGTTGGATGAGGAGTAGTGAAATGCAATGTGGTTGTTTCAGATAAGACTTGTGTGGCAGAACAAAAAGAAAGGTGAAAACAGGGAAACCGGAAAGCTAAGCGGGAGAAACAAGAAGACAAAGAACAATAAGAAGGCTGAAGGTATCAAAATAACAACTCAAGACAAGCCACATCCACTCTTCAGTGCGAGGACACTCACGGTCTCTTGGGAGAATATAAGCGCTCATTCTTTTCATATACCAATGGCTGTAGATTACCAGAATATATATATTTTTGTCCCCTATATTTTTTGCTGAACAGCATTAGTAGCTCAGTGCGATGTTTTAATTCAACAGCCACATAACACAATTTATTATAAATTCTCCAAGGAGCAAAGCTATGTTCACAATGTGTGCAATTAGTAGGGAAAGTCATAAAGTTTGCCTAATAGGAGCTTAATTTGTACAGCCTGATTTACTTAGTGCTATGTTCCCCTTAGGCCTGATATATTTAGTGCCAGTTTCTCCTTCCCTTCATTAGAGGGAGATGTATAATGGACTGCAGGAATAGCATTGGTTTCCATTTACAAGGATCGGCTAAAGGTCGTAAGAACCTAAGAGGAGCCCTGCTGGATCGGGTCACAGCTCATCTAGTCCAGCATCCTATCTCATGCAATGGCCCACCGATGGCTTCTGAGCATCTCAAGCAAAAGACAAGGGCAAAACCTTCAGCTGCTTTTGAATATCTGCAAATGGACTTTGGGGGCACCTTGCCTGTTTCTCCATCTGGAGGATGTACCTGGGCATCTCATTCAAGTAGCCACAGATACACGTGACCTGCGTGGATTTGTCTATAAGAACAGCAGACCTGGTGGATCAGTCCGGCATCCCACCTCACACAGTGGGCCACCAATGGCTTCTGGACATCTCAAGCAGAAGATGAGGATGAAGATTTTACCTGCTCTCTGCAAATGGCCTTGAGGAGCATCCTATCTCCCCAACCAGATGGAGGTACCTGACATCCATTCTAGTAGCCATTGATACACTTGCTGTCCATGAATTTGTTTCATAGCTCTTTAGATTGTAAGCCTGAGGGCAGGGACCTGTCTGAGATTAATATTGTAACCCGCCCTGAGACCTTCGGGTATAGGGCGCGATAGAAATACAAATAAATAAATAAATAAAATAAATAAATATCCAGTATAAATGAGTACATATCCGATACGTATTCTGTAACAAATCCAGCCTGAATCCACATTTAGGGTGTTTTTCCACTGTCAGAAAGTACCCATTTTTGCACCCATTAAGGACCCATTTGGCTGTGAACCGGATGATCCAATTTCCACCACGGCACCCATTTGGGACCCGATTATTTCCACTGCCATGGGGGAAATCTGCATCTAATGGGTACATTTTGGCCTTTAATCCAGATTTTCTGTAGACCCCCGTTAATGGGGTCTACAATGGGGTCTTCTGCCAGAAAATCCGGATGAAATGGGGTCCAAAGGAGGCTAGGGGGAGGGGATGCACCCATTGGGCCCCCCTAAACCTAGGCTCCAAAGTCACTTTGAAACCACTTTGAAGCCACTTTGAAGCCATTTCGAAGTCATTTTGAAGTCTGTGCAAAATAGCTCTGGAGTGCCTTTGAAGTCTGTGCTGATCTTCAGAGTGAACTTTGGAGTGACTCCAAAGTGACTCCAAAGTGACTCCAAAGTCATTTCAAAGTTCACTCTGAAGATCAGCACAGACTTCAAAGGCACTCCGGAGCTATTTTGCACAGACTTCGAAATGACTTTGAAATGACTTCAAAGTCAATTCAAAGTGGCTTCGAAGACTGCACCCCCCCTGCCCCCCAAAACACCTGGGGTAACGGAGCAACCCCTTGGGGGTCGATCTAGATTCCCCACATGGGTGCAAAGCTGATTCCACAGCAGGGGTGTTAGCACCCATTGCTAATGGGTGCTACACCTCCCATGGAAACACATTGGGTGCTTCCCTTAATCCGGATCTATTAGATCCGGATCTAAGGGCTGCAGTGGAAAAACACCCAAAGATGGCAGTGCCTAGACACGCATCTGCATCTCAGATATATCTGTGGTAGGGATGTGCATGAATATTTGTAACATTCTATATTTGTATGAATTTGTACAAATTCAGACATATGTATACAAATCGAATGTTACAACATCCGTACATTGAGATTCGTATTCGTATGAATGTTTTGGAATATTCATACGGATGCTTCAGAACATTCATGAACTGGGGAAGTGGTAAAGTGGCTGTGCCAGTCACATCTGCAATGGATCCAGGGCAGATTCAAAGTGGATTCAGGATGAATTTGATACTTTCAGGGCAGATATGCTACAGGATATGTGTCAGATACATATTGGTTATGTATGGGATACATATGGAATACATATGGGATACATATGCAGTTTGGTCTAGTGGTTAGGGAGCCAGACTCCTATCTGGGAATACCGGGTTCAATTCCACCCTCTCCCATGAAGCCAGCTGGGTGGCCTTGGGCTAGTCACAGCTCTCTTCTGAGCTCTCACAGCCTCATCTACCTCAAAGGGTGTTCTGTTCTGTTGTGGGGAGAAGAATAGAAAAGCTTCATCAGCTGCTTTGAGTCCCCTTAAATGGGTGAGAAAAGTGGAGTATAAAGGCATCCCAGAGTGTCCTTGCCAGAAATAGCTGGGACGATGAGGCGGGATGCCCCTCCCAGACCTGGCCACCATTGGGTCAGGTAAGATCCAGGGGTGGGCAGACCTGGCAGGGCCCTTCCTCGGGTTCCTAGATCTAGGCAACTGAGCCCCAAAGAGGCTGAAGATCATCCCCGATGGGCCAGGTGATGTGACACTCTGGCGTTAAACCAGGCCCAACTTGTCAGCGCTTCGAGTGGGCCCGGTATACCACCAGAGCAGCAGGTCGCCCAGCCCAAAGACAGCCGCCGTTCGCTCTCTCCCCACCCTGGAAAGAGGTGAGGTGAGGCTGAACTGGGTGTCCCCCCCCCAAGTGCTGTGAGCCACTATCCCCCCCGCACATGTGTGATGCCTCACCTTGCTGGGCCCGGGGTGCAATCTGCCGCAGTCTGCGCAGGCACACACGCTCCTGGGCCCCATCTACCAGAGTGCATGCTCCTGCACAGACCACGGTAGATCGTACCCTGGGCCCGGCAAGGTGAGTTACTTGCACGGGCCTGCCAGCTGTTGGGGTGATTTTGTCCCAATAGTGGCAGTGGGGGGCATGTCCCACAGCTGTCAGGGAGGAAGGCGTGTGAATGCTTCCTTCCCTGAACATCTGTGAAACGGCTGGGGATGGGCCAGAATGTGCTTGGCCGGGTGTAGAGCACCATTAAGTGCTCTACACTTGGAACACGTTGAGGGCGCTCTGGGGCAGGCTGGGGCAGTTCCAGATGGAACCACTGACCCAGAGGTGTGAATGCTGCATCCCGGTGTGACCCCCACGCGTTCCAAAAGGCTTAATGCGAAAAGGCATCTGGTTGCCCTTTTCTGCACCTTTCCCACTTCTACGGTATCCCTTCTGGGGCATGAGCATAGAGATCCACAGCCGTTTTTCCCCATCTCTGTTACCCGGGGTGCCTCCACACTCCGAAATGGAGCCCTGGAGACACCCTTAAATGTGGCCAATGAGACATGCTTGCTGAGGCACCATGGAGACACGGCCAAAGCTCAACAGGGACCAATCAATGAAAGGCTTCTGCCACTTTCAAAGAAGACAAGCCATGCATTGTCATGTGCAGTTGGACAGGTGCCACTAGAATTTTATTTTATTTTTAAAACCCACCCGCTGTCTCGTCACTCCTCTTTGGAATTGCTTTTGAACAACAAAATTGGGCTTTTATTCATTATTTAAACAGCAGAGAGGTGTCCTCCTTGTCTCGCATAGATAGACTCCTTTTCTCCTTGTTCTGCTCCGAGTAGCTGCACTCAAGATATTGAAGAAATGGCACCAACACTTTGCAAGTGGTTCTTTTGCTTTTGAGGGAATCTTGTAAGTTATTTTCACCCCATTAGTGAAATCCGAATGAATCAGTACCTGTTATCTCTTGCGGTGAAACAAAACCAAGAGAACAAGCTTAGATCGCCCTCTTGTGTCAGCACCTTGCAGATGCATGACTGATTTTGTTTTCTGCTTGCTGCCTGTGTTTATTAGCTGTTAACGTTGGCATGCATGTTTTCAAAAATATCCTCACAGTTTGCCAGCCCTGAAAGAGCAATTCTAGAGTGTCTAAATGCACCGGTGAATGCACTTTATTGTTCAAACAATTCTGTGTTCGTTTAGTCTATATTTAGTTTGTTCTTCTCTCAATCAGTCAGGAATGCCCGGCACAATGATGTGCCAGTGGAGTTCCTTCCACCAGAATGGAGAACATAAGAGGAATAATGCTGGATCAGGACACAGCCCATCCAGTCCAGCATCGCCCAGTGGCCCACCAGTTGCTTCTGGGCATCTCCAACAGAAGACAAAGGTAAAACCTTAGGCCAATTCACACTTAGGCCTCTACTCAGCAATTAGTGCAGCTCTGGTGAAGAGCATATGAGCTCCCACTAGGCTGTTACAGCCTAGAAGCATGCCCGGCCTCACTAGAGGTGCACTAATTGCCAATGAGGTGTGGAGCATGATGCTCTTAGGTTCCACACAGCTATGGCATGCCTGTCTGTCACAGAGCACTTAAAAAAACATCCATACCAAGTATGCATGTGCACAAACTGAAATTTAGCAGTTTGGTTTGAGTGGAACCAACTACCTTTGGTTTGGTTTCAAGTCTGAATCATTTTTATTTAAACAACAGCCTGATTCAGTTTGCTTGGTTCTTTGCAATACCCTTTGGTTTGGATTCATTCCTAACCAGAGACCAATTCTCACTTGGCCCTGTAGTCAACGATAGGGTAACACCTGGTAAGAAGCATCTGCGCTTATAGGAAGTATTTACAACCCAGAAACACCTCCTGCCTTACTAGATATTGTCCTATCATCTACTAGCGGTGGTGCATGAAATCTTGTACCACACGCATCCCAACCCTACTCTGAGGCTTACCTGTAGCATCCAGCACCACAACCATTCCAGTGCTAGGGATCATCTGAGATGCTGATCAAGCGTGCTGGCATTTCAGATGACCCTGAAAGCACCAGGCTCTGAATTCAAGATGGTGGCATGCTGCCAGCACCTGGACACATGCCCAGACACACGCAAGTCTCCAGGTGAATGGGGCTTGGTGTGACATGTACTAGCATTCCCAAGTGTGAATTCTAGTACACGTTAGTTGGTCATGCACTTTTCCTGTCCAACGAATGGGAAGCCAAGCGCAGAAATGCCCCAGGTTGTTGGAGGCTCAGAGCGATGCCATTGGCATGGAAAGTATATGAAGACCCCAGCTTGCTGTGAACCATGAAGCAACCAAATGGCCCATCTCCGTTACCAAGCAGGGACTTGCATCACTAGGGATCTGCATGAATATTCGTAGCATTTGAAATTCATGCAAAGTTGGCCAAATTTGGACATTCGTATTCAAATAGAATTTTAGCACATTCGAAGATTGACATTTGAATTTGAATATAATGTTTCGATACATTCGTATGAAGCTTTGTATGGGATTCATATGGGATTAGATTGGGATATGTATGGGATTTGTACGGCATTGAACATTTGTATCCAATTTGGATCCCACTACATTCGGAGGGGACCTATCCGAATGAATATGAATTTTCTTGCATTTGATTCAATACAAATTCAATACAAAAAAATCATTTGTGCACATTCCTGCGCATGTATCACTCAAGCCAGTATGGGAGACTGCCATGGAAAAAGCGACGTTCCTAAAAAGAAAGATTTACTTCCATCCTGGATACTGAAAGGCTGCATTTTCTTCCCCCAAACCAAAGCCAAATGGGGTTTATTTGTTTAAGCCAACATCACTTAATTGTGTCTCTGGGGTCTTAACTTCTCCATTTCTTATGCTTATAAAAGCACTTTAAAAAGCATTGATGGATGGCCTGTGGAATCTAAAGAGCTTTTCCTGGTTCTCCTGGTTGCCGGACATGCACCCGTCCACCTCTCCTTTCTCCTGGGCATTTTGCCTAAATTTCCAACCCTTTCTACTCTGCTCAGGTTCATCCCCAGGGGGGGAAGAGATCCATCAAACCTCTTATCGACTGGAAAGTTGTCAGCATAATTTCCTTCCATTGATTTCCCGTTTGCACTGCGCCCTGAGCTGAAAACTCCACAGACCCATTCAAGAGAGTGACAAAGCTTGAGAAGGGCAAAGAAGTCCGCATCCCATTCACACATGTAAGAAAAGGAGGGGAGGGGATTCACCACCATATTTCCCCTGGAAATAAAGCACATGCTCCATCAATCTTCCGTAGCACTGGCAACACCGGTGTGCACAAATGCTTTTTTAAAAAAATTGATTCATAGTGAACTGAATGCAAGATAATTAGTATTTGAATAGATTCCCTTCAAATGTAGTGGGATTCTAATTCAATACGAATGTTCAATCCCATACAAATCCCATATGAATCTCATATAAATCCCATACGATTTTAGATGTTGTTACCTGCCCAGAGATCTATGAGTATGTGGCAGGATAAACCAACCAACCAACCAACGGATGGATGGATGGATGGATGGATGGATGGATGGATGGATGGATGGATGGATGGATGGATGGATGGATGGATGGATGGATGCATGGATGCGTGGGTGGGTGGGTGCGTGGGTGCGTGGGTACGTGGATATGAAGCTTCATATGAATGTATTGAAATATTCAATTCAAATTCAAATGTCAATCTTCGAAAGTGCCAACTTTCAATTCGAATGCGAATGTCTGAATTTCAATGATGAAATTCGTACAAATTTTGAATGTTATGAATACTCATGCAGATCCCTACTGGACACAGTCAAGACTGCAACTAGTCAATGCTCACACATAGCAGAGAAAGCCGATGGGAAGAGCAGAGCTTACAGTTCACAGCAAACTAAGGCCCTTTCTGCACTCACCTGTAGCCTAGGGTCCAAGGACCTCTGGTCTGGATCCTGGGCCTCCTGATCCACATGTTCATGCGGATCAGAAAGGTCCTGCAGCCTGGTAGTCTGGCTTCATCTGCACAAGACAGAGCCAGATCTGGATTAAAAGGTCCTCAGGGTGATCTGAATTGTCCAGATCAGTACAATCATACAAATAGCACAGTTTTGGCCCCACACTGGCCCTGACCCGCTGGTTCTGCCTAGGGATGCGCACAAATGTTTTTTTGTATTCAATTTGTATCAAATCAAAAGCAAGAAAATCCGTATCCGTTTGAATAAATCCCTTTGAATATGGTAGGATTCAAATTTGATACATAAGTTCAACGCATACAAATTCAATATGAATGTTAGATACAAATCCCGTAGGAATCCTTAATGAAACTATGTATGAATGTACTGAAACATTTGATTCAAATCTGAATGTAGATCTTCAAATGTGCCAACATTGATTCAAATTCAAGTGTTCAAATTCAGCTAAATCTGTACGAATTTTGAATGTTACATAGGGATACATAGTAAAATAGCAAAGTTTGCTGATGATACTAAATTATTTAGGGTAGTAAAATCCGAAAGCGATTGCCAACAGCTCCAGAGGGATCTCTTAGCATTGGGTGAGTGAGCAACCAAGTGGCAAATGTACTTTAATCTTAACAAGTGCAAAGTAATGCACATTGGGGCCAAGAATCCAAATTATGTCTATAAACTGATGGGGTCTGAGCTGTCTGCAACACACCAGGAAAGGGATCTCGGGGTTTTGGTGGACAGTTCAGTGAAGGTGTCAACCCAGTGCGCGGTAGCAGTGAAAAAAGCTAATTCAATGCTGGAAATAATTAGGAAGGGAATAGAAAATAAGTCAGCAAGTGTCATTTTGCCCCTTTATAAATCTATGGTGAGGCCACATTTGGAATATTGTGTACAATTCTGGTCACCAAACCTCAAAAAGGATATTGTGGAACTAGAGAAGGTGCAGAGAAGGGCAACCAGAATGATTAAGGGTCTGGAACACCTCGCTTATGAAACCAGGCTGCAACGTCTAGGCCTCTTCAGTCTGGAGAGATGGCATTTAAGAGGGGACCTGATTGAAGTATATAAAATTATGTATGGCATAGAAAAGGTGGATAGAGAAAATTTCTTTTCTCTATCACACAATACTAGAACCAGGGGGCACTCTATGAAGCTGATGGGTAGGAGAGTCAGGTCTGACAAGGGAAGTATTTCTTCACCCAGAGGGTCATCGGCTTATGGAATGTGCTGCCGGAAGAGGTGGTGACAACTACCAGTCTAGATGGCTTTAAGGTAGAGTAAGACAAATTTATGGATGACAGATGTATCAGTGGCTACTAGAACGAATGCCTAGGTGCATCTTTCAGGCTGGGGGGGGGGGGAGGAACCGGGGTGCTTCTAAGGCCATTTGCTGGGACTCGAGAGCAGGAGAAGGTTTGTCCTTGTCTCTGCTTGAGATGCCCATGGGCAATTGGTGGGCCACTGTGTGCGACAGGATGCTGGACTGGATGGGCTGTGGCCTGATCCAGCAGGACTTCTCTTATGTTCTTATGTTCTTATTTTGTGCACCTCCCTAGTTCTGACCATGGACATTCCAGTATCAAAAGGCCCTTGGGCTGTTTCTACACTTACCAGCTTTCAATCTGAATCAGTAGAACCAGAATCATTGGATCTAATGATCTGGATCACCGGGAGGTGAGGGCCCGATCAGCACCATCTGCACTGATGGCCCTGATCTGGTCCAACCTCCCTGAGATGGGGGGCTTTGCGTTCACCCCCACCTCCACCCCAATGGCTAGGAGTGAAAGTTCCTAGCTTCAGGGATTGGGGGAGGTGAGTTTCAGAGGCGTGGATATATGTTGGTACATATGGGATATTTATCAGGTACGTATGGGATACGTATGTGTTCGTATCCGATATTCATACAAATTTGTACAAATACATTCGTATCGAAAAGAATCCTACCGCATTCGAAGGGGATCTATTCAAACAAATGCAAAAAAAACCCACAAAACATTCCATGCACATCCTGACATAGCCAGCATTCAAAATGCAAACACTCACCCCATCCTTGACCCCAAGAAAGTAAAGTGTGAAAAGATGAGGGATGTCTTTTCATTCAAAATTCGATCTGAAATCAAATAGAAAGTCTATAAATTCAAATTGAACATCCGAATGAATTTTCAAATCGTTTGCATCTTTCATATGAATTATTCAGACATTCGCATGCGCACAGATACGTATGCATTACGTATGTATCTGTATGCGTCTTATTCTTATCTGTATGCACTTGTACGGATACGTACGGGACAAAAACAGGATGCCTACAGATGCGTATGGACACATTGGAATGTTGTTGACATTCGTACCTTCAAATATGAATTGAAAATTCGTATTAATAGTTTCGAATGTATTAAATTCAAATTGAATGTGAACACATTTGAATTTTAAACATTTGAATCAATTCGAATCTTTGCATTGTCCCGAAAATTGCACCCATTCATGCACTCCCATAGCAAAGACACCCCCCCCCTTGTCACTCACAGAGAGAGAGGGAAAGAGCATTATTCCAAGCCACTGATACGACCGATAGGAGCTGTTTCACAGGTGGGCTTACCATAGGAATTTGGTTTGGTGCCTTTGACTCTTCCAGAATTCAGATGCTCTGAAGACGGATATTGTAGCTATATCTGAAAGTTCAGATTCACGGAAGAACCATTGAACATGGCATAGCAACCCAAAACTGCCACAAGTGAGCTTGTAAGCAGCCGTGAAAGCCGACATTCTACCAGGCCTCCGGCACTTTCGCACCGTGGAAGCGTAGCCGGAACTATAGAACTGAGATAGTCTGAAAGGTGATATAATCCAGTTATTGGGTAGGTCAAATCTGAGTAGAACGGCCATTTTGGAGTGTGAACCATGAGCATGACGGACTTCTTCAAGCTGTTTAAGATCCTGAATGTAGCTGCAGCCAGATTTGCTTCCAGCAGGGGGCCATAAGCAACTTCTCCTGCTGCTGCTGCTGCTACAGTTGCATTAACCACTGCAGTGGAAATTGAAATGTCTGCTTGCTAGCAAGCAGCCAACTTTAAAGGCTTCCTGTGTGACTTCTAAAGCCAAAAGTGATTTAGGGATACCACTTTGCGGCCTTTTGGCAGAGAGCCAGTGTTGCATGATTTAGGGCTAGGTTTTCTGAAGGGATGTTTCCTCCCATCAATTCTGGTCGCTGAGATCTTTAGAGGTCGCCCCCTATGCTAGCTTGCTGCTTGAAGAGACGGAAGAGAATCTTTTCCAGTTTGCCAACCAAACCCCCTTCTCCCTCCTTTCCTCCACCTCCTTCCTGAAAAAAAAACATAGTTTTAATATCCTGGTTTTATTAAATAGGTTTCCTTTCAAAAATCATAACACAATAGGTAATAGAAATTTTAACATGGTTTAAAAGTCCTCAGAACCAAAACTCAGGCCCTTTCTGGGTTTACCTCAGTTAATCTGTATTAGCTAGATCTGGATCAACCCCAGACAGAGCAAATGTATGTCTGGAGTGAGTGAAGGAGAGTTGGTTTTTATACCCCACTTTTCTCACCCATTTCCGGGGACTCAAAGCAGCTGACAAACCTTCTGTTCTTCTCCCCACAACAGAACACCCTGTGAGGTAGGTGGGGCGGTGAGAGCTCAGAAGAGAGCTGTCACTAGCCCAAGGTCACCCAGTTGATTTCATGGAGCAGGGTGGAATCAAACCTAGTATTCCCGGATAAGAGTCCCGGATCCCTAACCATTAGACCAAACTGGCTCACTTAAGATGCCCATAAGTGTGCCACCGTGCATGGGCGTGTCAGGGACAGACTGCCCACCAACCAGCAGTATGTCTGAGATCCCGTGGCTGCCTGGCTGTGCTCAACACAGTGACTTCCAGTCCCGCCCAATTGTGTTCCCTCTTCTGTCCCTGTGCAGAAGTGTCCTCCTTTGATCTGGAATTTGCAGGCCAGAATGGTTTGAAGACCTAATTTTTCAGGTCTTCCTGAAAACTGGATTTGGCAGCCTCTAGACCCCATTAGAGATGGATCTCTCACGAGGCTGTTTGGAAGCAGTGTCCTTGAAGAGCCCCTAATGTCTTCCGCTGTGCAGAAGGTAACTGCAGATGTCTGCCATATGTGTCCTTATTGGGTGCTTAATGGGGTCCTAACAGCCTGTGCGGAACCACCCGTTGTGTTCTTGTGAGTGATTTGCTGAGAAGCTGAAGTTCCACGGGTCACCACCTGGAGCATCTATTGCAGGTTCCTGCAACTCCCAATAATGGGTTCATGCATTCATTTTTCAAAGTGAGGAAACTGGTTACCTCAAGCAAGGGATTAGGTGATAAGTGATATCTGTGTTTATATGCAGGCTGCTTCTATTATGCATGCTACCCAATATGGCATTAACATTAAAAGTGATAAGAATTGGAGGGAGAGAACCCTGTAAGGCACAGATACAAATCTCCAGATTCATTTTATTTGTTTCTCACCTAATCAGGATTTGCCAGCCGGTTTAAGGCATGGGGAAACTTCAAACAATCAAATAAATATATGTGCAATGGAGAAAAAAAATACTTTGGTTTATTTCCATAGAGGCAGGGGACTTACTGGATACCACAGTTGCTGTGGCAACCGACCATGACAATGTTTCCGATGAGTTAATTTTAGGAAATCAACTCTTTCTGAGAGGTGTTAAATAAACAGATGGACTATGGCTTAAAACAGCTCTGGAACATTTGCTATTCCAAATTTAAAGGTTTATGCATTTCGTGCAAAGTCTGCTCATATGAATATTCTGCTGAGGACACCAGAGGTGATTTTTAAGACTGGTTAACACAAGGGTGCACATGTTCACACTTTAAAGCTGCATTTAGACCTTGGTTACTTATTGCACTATATTTAGATATTGTGGAATAAAGCATGCATATAGCACGGAGTCTGATTTTTCATCATGTGTGAGATCATAGAATTATAGAGTTAGAAAGGACCCCTAGGTTCATTGAGTCCAACCCCTGCTCAATGCAGGATTTCCTACACCATGCCAGACAGATGTCCATCTAGCCTCTGCTTGAAGACCTCTTCAGTTGACTGATCACCCTCACTGTCAGGAAGGTTTTTTTAATCTCTAATCTCTGTTGACTCCATTGAAGTTTCCTACCATTGTTTCTAGGCTTTCCACCTTGTGTAAGTGAGAATAGGGACATTCCCTTTGTGCTGAGACAGCCCTTCAGATACTTGAAGATGGCTATCATGTCTCCTCTGTCTTCTCTTATGCAGGCTAAACATTTCTAGATCCTTTAACCATTCCTCGTAGGACATGGTTTCAAGATCAGTAACCATTTTGGTCGCCCTCCTTTGAACTTGCTCTAGTTTCTCAAGATAGTGGAGATATGGCCAGCATGATCTACAGATTCATGAGGAAGGAATAATGATCTATTGGTGTCTTACCTTTGACCTCTCTGAACAAAATTTTTCAACCATTGTGGACCAGAACACTGCTTGGAAAGATGAAAGGGGAAGGCACAGTTGGAGCTTTGCACCCCCTCCCACCATCTTGCTAGTTCCATTGCTCAGGTTCGTTCTTCGATAAGAGTAGCTGCCCCCCATTAGGGTCCACCCCAGATGCTGGTAGGCTCCAGCTTCTATGGCAACGTTTCCATGGTGCCTCTGCAGCACCACTAATGTGCCACAAGTTCAGAGTCCACAAATTCCTGTTCACTCATGGCACAGTAGATGTGTTGGAAGACTGAGGGGTTCACATGGACCCATGGTCCTCCATCACACATCCATTCATAAGCACTATAAGGGGGGAGTAAGAGTAAGGTATTTGAGAGCACATACTCTTAGGGATCTGCACAAATATTTGTAACATTCAAAATTCATACGACTTCTTCTGAACTCAGACATTTCAATTAGAATTGAATGTTGGCATATTCAAAGGCTGACATTCAAATTCAAATTGAACACTTTGGAAAATTTGCACAAAGCTTCATTCCATTCATGAACCTGAGAGGTGAGAAGATGCGCCCCAGTCGCATCTGCAATGGATCCAGAGTGGATTTGAAGTGGATTGAGAGTAGATTCAAAGTGGATTCAGGGTGGATTTGATGTGTTCCAAGTGTATGTAGGGGATACGTAGGGGATTCATATGTGATTCATATTGAATATTCCTATCAAATTTGTACTGAATATTCATATCAAATTTTAATCCTACCACATTTGAAGGGGATCTATTCAAACAAATATGAATCTTATTTGATATGAATCGAACCCCCCATCCCCCCAAAAACCACTCATACACATTCCTACATACTCTGGTTCTTCTGCCTCCCCCACTGCTTGTGGGACTTAAATACCATTCTTCACTGAAGATTCAACAGCTCTATGGGCTGTGGTTTGATGAAACAATCTCAAATAGAAACATCAAAGCTGGGGAACAAAAGTTCCCTGGCTGTAATGCTTGTGTGGTTGGCAGCATTGGCGGGTATGGGTGTTTTTCCACTGTCAAAAGTACCCATTTTTGCACCCATTTAGGACCCATTTGGGTGTGAGCTGGATGACCCCATTTCCACTACGGCACCCATTTGGGACCCAATTGTTTCCACTGCCATTGGGGAAATCCAGATCTAATGGGTACATTTTGGTCTTTAATCCGGATTTTCTGTAGACCCCATTAAAGGGGTCTACAATGGGGTCTTCAGGTGGAAAATCTGGATTAAAGGGAGCCTGTTTCCACTGGAAACAGGCAATGGGGGCCAAAGGAGGCTAGGGGGAGGGGATTCACCTTTGGGACCCCCCCAACATTGGCTTAGAAGTCACTTAGAAGTTGACTTCACATTCACTTCGAAGTGACTTCAAAGTCAGCTTCGAAGTCGCTTCGAAGCATGAGCTCAACTTCGAAGTCACTTCGAAGCTGACTTCAAAGTCACTTCAAAATCACTTTGAAGTTGCTTTGAAGACTGCCCCCCCATCCCCCAAAACACCTGGGGTAATGGACCGACCCCTTGTGGGTCAATCCGGATTCCCCAGATGGGTGCAAAGCTGTTTCCACAGCAGGGGTGTTAGCACCCATTCCTAAAGGGTGCTACACCTCCTGTGGAAACACATTGGGTGCTTTCCTTAATCCGGATCTACTAGATCCAGATTAAGAAATGTACCCATTCCTTAGATCTGGATCTTCTTAGATCCAGATCTAATGGCTGCAGTGGAAAAACACCCTTATGTGAACAGCATACCACCACTTTAAGAACCTCAAGAATAGCACTGTGCTTAGAATGCTATATGAATCCTGCCTATTATCTCTGTTCATAGACCACGACTTGGCACCTGGAGTCTGAGATTAGGTAGGATGAACTACTTGAAATTAATTTGTCAGTAGGAGGTGGATAGTGATTACGCACGTTTAGCCTTCAGTAGACTTATACTTTCCAGAGGAGCTGACCAGTGGATTGTGGTAAGACCTGCATGGGACTTTAAGGTCACCATAGGATCACTATGGTGGTGCATTGGTTGCATATCTGTGCAGCCCAATTGCCCCACAAGAGTGCTCCCAGGGTAGAGGAGATGAATGATCTTGCAACCTGAGAGCACTCATTATTCTGTTAGTGATCCATAGAGAACTACCAGTGGAAATTGCTCTGATAATGTTTCCAATCATTCTCGCAGTAGGGATGTGGACAAATATTCATAACATTCAAAATTCGGCCAAATTCAGCTGAATTTGGATATTCAAACTCAAAGCGAATGATATTATATTTGTATGCTAACATTCAAACAAATACTAATGCTCCTGGACATTCTTACAAATAGTTCAGACATTCGTATTCATATCAGATACATATTTGTTCATATCAGATACATATCCATTCATATAAGATAAATTTCTATTTGTGTCAGATACGTATTTGTATCAGATTCCTATCCGTTCGTATCAGATATGTATCTTTTTGTGTCAGGTACGTATTTGTTCATATTAGATACGTATTTTTTTGTATCAGATACATATCCGTTTGTATCAGATATGTATCTATTTGCGTTAGCTATGTATTTGTTCATATCAGCTATGTATCAGCTACGTATCTATTCATATCAGATACGTATTTGTATCAGATACATATCCATTTGTATCAGATATGTATCTATTTTTGATGTCAGATACGTATTTGTTCATATCAGATACATATCTATTCATATCAGCTACATATTTCTATCAGATACATATCCATTTGTATCAGATATGTATCTATTTTTGATGTCAAATACGTATTTGTTCATATCAGATACATATCTGTTCGTATCAGATACATATCTAATTGTATCAGATATGTATTCATTCATATCCAATAGATATTGAATGGTTGTATGAACACATATGAATAGATTTATATCAAATAGAATTTTATCACATTCAAATGTGATCTAGTTGTACGAATACAGATTTTTGAACATTCAATTTGTTTCAAATCGAATGCCAAAGAATTGTGCACCGCCCTATCTCACAGCCCTATACTGTCTGCACTTATTGTTTGCATCAATGCCATTGTTTGTAGGGCGGAGCACAAGAAATTGACCAACTGCTATAAAAAGAAGATCCCAGGCAGAAAGACTGAACTGTGGATCAGAGGTTTCCAGGTTCAATGCTCCCTTTGCCCTGAGGTACAGCAGAAATGCAAATCGGGTCCTGTGGTTGCTGGAAATGATTGTGCAAGCCACAAAGTTCACTCAAAGAGCAATCTTCATTTACTGTGCAGGTCCCACTGTCAGGATGAACCAAATGCCGTCATCCATCCCAAAGAAACTATTAAATTCAGATTGATTTTGGACAACTCCAGGAGATTTTCCAGTAGATTTCAGGAGATAATCCTGCTGAAGCTTCGCTTTCCATTAGAATGAGTGAGAAGATACTGAGAAAATCATTACAGCTTTAGAGGTGTACAGAGCTCTGGTTTTAGTCCCATAGACCTCTCTGAGCCTCAGGAGGCAGGGACGGTAGCCACTGGACCACATGATGGGCCTGTGCACACTCCACTAGGGATGTGCTTGGATATTCAAAAATTCAAAAATCCAATTTGAATCCATTGAATATCGACATTCAAATTCGAATTGGATTTTCTGAAATCTGAATTTACACATTCCAACAAATTTCAGACTTTTGAAAATTCGTTACTAATTTTCAAATAATTCAACTGAACAGATCTGTGTGCATCGCTTACGAATATTATGCGCATTTGCGCTTATATTGCGGGATGTAAACGGGATGCATATCGAATAAAAACAGGATGGAAACGAGATGCATGCAAATTCGAAAAATGGATGCGAAATGTTGCTGACATTCGTATCTTTGATTTTGAATCAAATTTTTGAATGTACAGATTCAAATTTTAAAAATTTCTCACCTCGCCAACCCCAGAGCTGGTTTGGTCTAGTAGTTAAGAAACCGGACTCTTATCTGGAAATACTGGGTTTGATTCCATCCTCCTCCATGGAACCAGCTGAGTGACCTTGGGCTAGTCACAGCTCTCTTCTGAGCTCTCACAGCCCCACCTACCTCACAGGGTAAAAGAAAAGACATGGAGACAGGAGGTGTAGAAAAGCAGAAATGATCCAGTTTATTTCCTCCCAGAAGTTTAAATATCCCTCCAAAAAGGAGGAAGTAACATCAATGCAACATCTGGGGAGGTGATTGGAGGAAAAGCTGCTGTCTTCTGGGTCAGAGGTCCTTCTTGATGTCACATCCTGTGGCCAGAGGCAGGGGAAATCCTCAAACAGGAAAAGGAGAGTTGTCCTTTTAAAGCCATGTGCTTTGCAGTCGCCATAATGCCCAAAGGCCAGTGCATGGAGTGGAAAGAATTCAGCACCCTGGTGGTGCTGAGTGTGTACTACAAGCTTATGGGACAGGAAAATAGTTGTTCCTTTTACTCTGAGGGTTGAGAAATGGAAGGCTGAAGAAAAGGAAGCCAGGGGGCAAGCTGTGCAGGTTTTGTGGTAACTAAATCTGTCCTCTTCCATGAAGCCAGCTGGGTGACCGTAGACTAGTCACAGCTATCTTTCTGAGCTCTCACAGCCCCACCTGCCTCACAGGGGCTCTCTCATGAGGAGAAGAACAGAAGGTTAGGCAGCCACTTTGATTCCCCTTAACTGGGTGGGGAAACTGGGCTAGAAAAGCCAACTCTTCTTCATCTTCAGTGAAATTTATTTTACTACTTCAGGCTATTGATAGTCTTCCTCACTCCATTTTTCAACGCATTAAACATTCCTGGTCTGTTAACCTACTTAATTCAATTCTTCCATTCTTCTTCCACCATACTTCTAATTTGGATGCCCGACTTACATCTTATTCGGTACTGTCTATAAAAATCAAATTTAAATCTATCAATAACATATTTGTACCACTTTCAATTGTACATTTTGCCAAGTCTTTCCACGTAAATGCCACAGTAGCTAGGGCTGCCATCATGAATTGATTTACAATATACTTGTGATTTCCTCTTAGGTTTTGGCCGATACCATTCCACTACAGTTAAGCTGAGGCTGCTTGCGCAAGCTTGAACTGTGAGCACTGGGGTGATTGTGCACTTCACTTCCAGACAGGAAAGGAGTGTAATCACCCAACATTAACTAGGGCTCACATTTTTGGTTGCCAGGTATCTACAAGCCCATAGCCCTCGTGACTGGTCACTCCCCTGTGACTGATTCTGGGGCCAGTCCTCTTCAGGGCACCACCATTTTGTTTGTGGTGCCCTCCGTGACTGCATGTGTGTCATCACCATCACTATGATCATGCTGATGCTCTGTGCATGTGCAGTCATGTCTATGGTTGTCTAAGGTGCCAGCATGCTTGCGCGGCACCTCAGATGACCCCAGAACACTTGAAAAGGTATAGATGCTCACTCTTGGACACTTCTGGTAAGTCCCTGGGTAAGGTTAGTAGAGGTGTGGAGCACGATTTTGTGCTCTACACCTAGTGCATGATTAGAAAACTTCTGGGAAGGCAAGGGGTGTCTGGAGGCTGTAACAGCCTCCTCAAGGTGTGGATGCTCTTCCCCAGAAGTTCCCTAGTCATGCACTGTAGTGAGAATTGGTCCCTGGTGGGAACATCAACTGCCGCCAGCACTAGTGGTGTGACTGATCTGTCCCAGACCAGTCTATCTTGGACCTCTGCATGCTCAGCCATTGCTATTTCGATTGCAACATAATGCACAATTGTGCAGCCATGGCCACCCTGCTCTCCCTCTTCACAGCTTTGCACAAAAATGCTGGTGCAAAAGCTGCACACCAGGAGCACACCTGCTGCTCACTTCTCCACAGCTGTGGAGTATTGAGACAGCTCTGGGACGCTTCCATAGACAGCAGTGGCACAAAGGTGTGTGCAGTTGCACTGTCCTAGGCTAGGAGTGCCTGGAGCCACTTCTTCAAGTAATTGCACACAAAAAGGCTGAGCTTTATGCTAAGCAGCCATGATGGAAGGAAGGAACCTTGGAGCCCAAAGGAACCCTTGTAGGCCACCTAACCAGTAGTGGCTAGGTAAGCACAGTTGTTAAGCTCCGTTTGAAAATGAGTTGCTGAAAATGGGTGAGTTGAAATGTGGGCAAAACGTGGGCTTCCAACAACACCTATGAATGGACGGAGGGGGTGGAGCTTTCATCCATACCTCTAACTCAACTCCCTGCCTAATGCAAGAAGTCAAAAGCTTGAAGGTTCCTGTGATACTGTTACCGCCCTCCTAGTGAGTCTATTGTCAACCTGCTCTTGCTGCTAAGAAAATAATAATGCCAGAATGCAGATGCAATAAATGAAAACTGGAAAGTAAACACAATTTGATGAGCCCATAATATGTGGCTTTGACCTACTGCTTAGAAACTGGAATTGCATCCAAATGACACCGAGAAGCTCTGAGCAAGCTCTTCCCATTATCCCTGAAGCTTAGAAATTAGTTCCCCCATTTAGATTTCACCTACTGAAAGCAGTTGCACTTTAGTTTCGTCTCATCATTTTTTTTCCTTCTGCTTTAAAGCCATCACTTTATTGTTTTTAATGTGGTATGCATCTCCACAAGTCAACAGAGCAGCAGTAGATAGAGTGTAGGACCTGAACCCAAGGTCCTGCTTCATCATGACGTTCAGGGCCTATTCATACTCCGGCGATCAGGACAGCCCAACACTGGCTGAGACGGATCATCCACACACAACACTGCCACCGTTCTTCCAGGACAGCCCAAAGCTGTCTGGTTCATTAAGAGCTATGGAGCAGTAATGACTGCTCCACAGCTTAACCTGTGAATACTTGAATTCATTCAAATCCATACGACCTGCAGC
Organism: Aspidoscelis tigris stejnegeri; assembly: GCA_023333525.1. Classification (NCBI taxonomy): domain Eukaryota; kingdom Metazoa; phylum Chordata; class Lepidosauria; order Squamata; family Teiidae; genus Aspidoscelis; species Aspidoscelis tigris. The sequence continues at coordinate 84,793,704 of JALMGA010000006.1, read as the reverse complement.
CATGATGAATGTTTTTAAGGGGACTCAAAGAGGCTGTAAAAGCTTTCTCTTCTTCTCTCCAGGGCAGAACACCCTGTGAAGTGGGTGGGGCTGTGAGAGCTCAGACGAGAGCTGTGACTAGCCCAAGGTCACCCAGCTGGCTTTCATCAGGGAGTGTGGAATTGAACCTGGTATTCCCAGTTAAGAGTCTGGCTCTCTAACCACTAGACCACTAAGGGCAGAAATGTGTCTTGTCTTGGCATCATTGCTCCTATGCACAGTTGTTTCATTTTTGGTCATGGTACATCCAGTTTTGTGTCAGTAGAGTGGTCAAATATGTATCAGTAGAAATGAATAGGATTCCACAACCTTTGGTGGATTTTATGAGGTCACTCCCAAACTGGCAGTTTTGTGAGATATCCTAGAATGTCAAGTACCCGAGACCTTTTCCATAGACGATAAGCTGGTGACGCCATCACATATGAGAAGTTTTGCAATATGGAGCAGCATGCAATCAGCTGGAAACAAGGGTGCTTCCAGAAACTGCCTAAAGTTACATCTATGTGATGCATTATATGTTTGCTATGTCTCTTCCAACATAAACTTAGCAAAACATTTAGCTTGTTTTTCCTGCTAAAAATCCTGTGAAAATTAGCACCGGTCTATCTATTATTTTTCCTTTGGGAAAGGTAACTACCATATATATATTTGGCCTTCTGGAAAGAAAATGTACCAATTAGTTTAAGGATATGCATGAATCTTCCTAACAGTAGAAGTTCATATGAATTCAGCCAAATTTGAACAATTCAAATTTTCACTTGCAAACGTCAACAACATTTGTATGTGCCTGTAGGCGCCTTTCCCGCATTTATATGCATCTGTTCATGTCCGTAGGCATCACTGTTATCCTGCATGCAACTCATTTTCATCCTGTATGGATCCGTACAAATGTGTACGGATGTGGGAAAGATGCATATGTGCAAGTATACATCGTGCATGAACCCGTACACATATGAATATCCGAATAATTCAAACAAATAGATTCAAAAATTCAAAATTTGTTTGAACGTTTGAGCTATGGAGCAGTAATGCCTGCTCCACAGCTTAACCTGAGAATACTTGAATTCATTCAAATCCATAAGACTTGCAGCCATGGTGAACGTTTTCCACCCATCCCTAGTAAAGACGCAACGTACAGGCAGAAGAGACCTATGCATGCAAGTCTTGTTGTTCACAATGCTTCTCAAGCAATGCTCTGGCTAGTCATGAAAGGTGGAAGCAGAAAGTGACACGCTCGCATGCGCTTCCCAGACACCCAAGGCGCATTGAACAACCATCGACAGACAACCTTTGAGCTGAGAACTTGATTACTTTTCAGGAAATCTGGGAATCGAACGGCATCGTGGTGTTTCTATTGCTAGCCTGCCCTTCATCTGACGGTCCCACAGCAATTTGCAAGGCATGGTGCATTATAATATGAACCAAAAATACAAAGAAATCAAATTTGCAAAGACAAGGCGCTTACAAATTCAAACATGACATCCAGCCAATAAAAAAAACACAATTTAAAATTCCAGCATTAATAATAATAATAATAATAATAATAATAATAATAATAATAATAATAATAATAATAAGAAGAAGAAGAAGAAGAAGAAGAAGAAGAAGAAGAAGAAGAAGAAGAGTGTTCCTCCCTTGCAGACTATATTTTGATGTTCAAGTGGTTCCTGAATTTGGGGAGAGAGGGGTCTCCTCGGGGTAGGCAACTGCAGTCCCTGAGCCCAAGAGTCTGTCTGTAGCCCTGGGGGGAAGACTGTCACTGAAACATTCATCCAGTTGAGAAGTTATTAATGCGCGTACAGTCAAACGCAGTCTGTGTCTATTCAAGCTAATTGAGGGACCAAGGGGCGATTTTGCACTTCCCTTCCCATCCTGTGGATGAGGAAGGTCTGCGATGAACCAACATTGACTAGCCCTTGCATTTGCAAGCACTGATCAATGACAGCCTAGCCTGCACATGATCATTCTATCACCTGTGTTTGATTGCTGGGCTGCTCCTCTGCAGGGGGACGCCACCTTCAGTGTGGTACCCTGAGCGACTTTGTATGCATCATCACCGTTGCTAGGGTGATGCTGACACTCTGTGCAGTCACAATCATGTCAGGGGGTCGTGTGAGCTGCCAGCGCTCTTGCACAGCAGTTTGGATGACCTCCTCAGCCAGCAGAAGTGCAGATGTTTGCCAGCTGGGTGCCTCCACGTAGGTTCTGGTCACATGGGGTAAGGGTTAGGTTGTTGTGGTGCACAATTTCATGCACCACAGCTTGTTCATGATTTGATTAGGCTGCAGCTGGGAAGGCAGGAGGTATTTGTAGGCTCTAAGTGCCTCTTGCCGGTACAGATGCACCCATCCAGATGTTGCCTAATTGTGAACTACGGGCCGAAGTGCGAATTGCGCCAAGGTCTACAGTGTAGGGGTGTAGAGCTGCCCTTGAAAACAGTCCAGATGCAGCTGAGGTGGAGGTGTGAACCTCAGAAGATAGTCATGCATCCCTTCAAGCACTGCATTGGCTGCCAGTAGTGGTACCACCGTCAATTCAAGCTGTTGGTTCTGCCTCGAAAACCTAATCAACTTTCTTCTGGTGAAGTAAACATTGAGGCTGGGGAACTTTCTCCTAATGGAGAGAACATCATGGCTGGAGAATGTTCTCCTGGTGGAGAGAACGTTGAAACTGGGGAATGTTCTCCTGGTGGAGAGAAGACTGAGGGTGGGGAACTTTCTACTGGTAGAGAGAACATTGAAACTAAGGAATGTTCTCCTGCTGGAGAGAACATCAAAACTGGGGAATATCCTTCCAGTGGAGAGAAAACTGAGGGTGGGGAATGTTTTCCTGGTGGGGAAAATATCAAAGCTGGGAAAATTTTAGTCCCCTGTTTGATGTTTCTACCCACAGCTGTTTGCAGAGCACAGCAAATTGCCACATAGTCTGACCATTTTACTATGCTATGCAAAGAGGGAATATTTAAAACAGTAAATCTGCACAGTACAGGGGTAAATAACAATGAAATCACTGAGGGCCATGAATATCCTGCACGCTGGGAGCATTGTTGTGGTGCAAGAGGCGTGCACACATATGGCCTCCGTGTCCTCAGAGTAGGAATGTCCACAATTTTTTTTTTGTATCTGCATTGAATCAAATTCAAGAAAATTCATATTTGTTTGAATAGATCCCCTTCGAATGTGCTAGGATTTGTATTCGATACAAGTGTTCAATCCCACATGAATCCCGTATGAATCCCATATGAATGCATATAAATAGCATACGAATCCCATAAGAATATATCAAAACATTTGATTCAAATTCGAATGTCAGTCTTTGAATGTGCCAACATTCTATTCGAATTCGCATGTCCGAATTCGGCCAAATTCGTACAGATTTCAAATGTTGCAAACATTCATTATCACCCCAACATCAGAGTGATTCCATGGTGCTAGAAAGGCCCCGTGTAGCTTTTACTTATTTCGACTTCTTGGATGCAAAAGTGCTTTGGCTGAGAGTGAAGAACATCACTCAGGCAAAATAAATATTATCTTCCTTCAGGACACTCAAAATAACCCATCTCATTGGACTTAATGAAAGAGTTTATCAGGCAAATGGTCAGATAACTGACTGTTTTACGACAAGATTCTGATGATCTGACAAAGCCAGTCAGCACATCCAGTTTTAAAACCTTTCTCTCCATCCTGAAATGGGTTTTCCAGATGGGAACACAGCTAACACAAGTTGACATGAATTAGCATGCCTTAATTCCTGCTTCTATGGAGCAGAAAGCACTCAGCAGTGAACAGTGAGAACTTTATGCCGAGTGAAATAATTGGCTGATGGCTAATCCATTCTTCAGAATGAGAAAGAAATAAGGGTTGCCGATTGACGTGTTTTGCTCGGCAGGTTTCCTCTACAGGTGGTATTAGAACATGGAGCCATCTGTATAATAGGGGTGTGGACGAAGCCCATTTCTCACATTCAATTAGGAAATGGACCTTCCTGGCAGCATTGTGCCACCTGCATCCAGGGATCTCGTGATGCTGACCAGAAAATGCCTTTTTGGCCTCCAGCGAGCACCAGAATACGTCCAGGGGCATCACAGCAGCCTCCCAAAAGGTAAGGGGGGCATCAGAGGGGGAGGGAGAATGTGGTGATGTCCCCAGGGCAGCGAGGAGGTAAGACGGCGAGCGCGAGCGTGTGACTCTAGCCGGGGTGGTGAGTGGTGGCTGCGGCTTCCCTCTCACTCGAGACTGTGCCATCGCGCCTTCTCGGGCAAAGGGAAACCTGGCAAAGCCGGCTGCCGGCCTCGCCATGCTGGCTCCAAAGGAGCCAATGGCAGAAGCCGGTGAGCAGGCCCAGCTGTCAAACAGGGAGATCATGTGCTCTCCCTCTTTGACAGGGCAGGCCCTTCAGAGGCCAGATTGGGGTGGGTGCTGGTGAGTCCACACCAGCACCCTCTCCAATCCGGCCCTGCGGCCCCACGCGTGTACGGATGTGCAGGGCCTCCGAGAATCTGTCCCTCTTTGGGACAGATTATTGGAGAAAACATTTTGCCGGAAAATGGATCTTCTAGATCCATTTTCCAGTGGCATGTGCGGAAAGGCCCTTGGTTGGTTACTTATTCCACTTTATGTGAACTATAAACTATATTCATAGTTTATTCTGGAATTTCCAAATATGGCGGAATAAGTAACTGATGTATGGACGCAGCCCCAGACTTTATCTTGACTGATCTCAACAAGGAGGGAAAATGATGCAAACTAAATTTAATGTGCACTAAAGAGAGTATTTTTGACATCTCTCAATGTGTGTGTGTTAATCTTAATGTATAAATCTGGAAGAGATGTGACAGACAGAAAACTTGCCTGAAGAAAGATAGAGAAGATGAAATGATAAAAGTTGGAGCCAAGCTGTTAAACTAATTTAGCGATTGGGTGAATGAAAGGATCCAGATACCTTCTTTTATCAGAACTGATTGTACCGCCTGAAGATTTTTTCCTGGGGCTTTACTGATCTTTAAAATTACATTCTGCACTGAAATATTGTTCTGAATTGCTGTTTTCCAGTCTCTGTTTATCAAGTTGCTCTTCCTATTTACTCTGAGCCTTTGAGAAGCAATTATATAAGAGATGAGTGGCAGCTGCAGATGAAATAGTCAGAGAGTAATAAAAAGACTTTTGGCATTTGTGAGGAGAACATCGCAAGGACCGTGAAAAGTAGGATGTGCATGAATGTTCTAAACATTCAAAATTCGATCAAATTCGATCGAATGTGGACATTTGAATTTGAATAGAATGTCTTCACATTCGAATTTAAACATTCGAGCGAATTTTGAATGTTCCAAAACATTTATTCGAATGATTCAAAAACATTCAAGTGTACAGATACGGATGTATTACAAATGTATCTGTACGAATATCATACGGATCTGTACACATTTGCGCTTATAATACGGGATGAAAATGACATGCATAAGGGATAAAACAGGATGCGCACGAAATGCATACAGATATGTATAACACATACAAATGTTGTCAACATTCGTATCTCCAGATTCAAATCTAGCATTCAAGTGAACAGATTTGAATGTGATGGATTTAAATTGGATCAAATTTTGTTGCATTCAGTTCTAAACATTCAAATCGAATTGAATGTTTTAACTTTTGATTTGACTCGAATTTGAATGCAAAAAAACCCTCCTTGAACACCCTTACTTGAAAAAGCAGAGCTGGGTAAATGAGGATTATTCTAGATGCTGCTGAGCTACAACTTCCCTTCATAATTTCTCATTGGCAGCTGACGGGAAGAAGAAGGAGGAGGAGAAGAAGAAGAAGAGTTGGCTTTTCTACCCTGCTTTTCTCACCCATTTAAGGGGACTCAAAGCAGCTGACAAACCTTCTGTTCTTCTCCCCACAACAGAACACCCTGTGAAGTGGGTGGGGCTGTGAGAGCTCAGACGAGAGCTGTGACTAGCCCAAGGTCACCCAGCTGGCTTTCATCAGGGAGTGTGGAATTGAACCCAGTATTCCCAGATAAAAGTCTGGCTCCCTAACCACTAGACCACTAAGGGCAGAAATGTGTCTTGTCTTGGCAGCATTGCTCCTATACACAGTTGTTTCGTTTTTGGTCATGGTACATCCAGTTTTGTGTCAGTAGAGTGGTCAAATATGTATCAGTAGAAATGAATAGGATTCTACAACCTTTGGTGGATTTTATGAGGTCACTCCCAAACTGACAGTTTGTGAGATATCCTAAAATGTCAAGTACCCGAGACCTTTTCCATAGAGGATAAGCTGGTGACGTCATCACATATGAGAAGTTTTGCAACATGGAGCATCATGCAGTCAGCTGGAAACAAGGGTGCTTCCAGAAACTGCCTAAAGTTTCGTCCATGTGATACATTATATGCTTCCAACATAACCTTAGCAAAACATTTAGCTTGTTCTTTTGTGCTAAAAATCCTGTAAAAATTATCACCAGTCTATCTATTATTTTTCCTTTGGGAAAGGTAACTACCATATATCTTTGGCCTTCTGGAAAGAAAATGTACCAATTAGTTTAAGGATATGCACGAGTCTTCATAACAGTAGAAATTCGCAAGGAATTCGGCCAAATTTGAACATTCAAATTTTCTTCAAATGTTGGGACATTTGAAGATTGACATTTGAATTCAACTGGAAAAGGGGTGTGCACAAATGCAATTTTTGGGATTCGATTCCATTCAAATTGAATATTCAAAAATTTGATTTGATTCAGATCTTTAAAATTCAAACCAAATTCTATTTGAATTAAGCAAATTTGAATCTATTCGTTTGAATTTTCAATTCAAATTTTCACTTGCAAACGTCGACAACATTTGTATGCGCCTGTATGCGCCTTTCCCACATCCATATGCATCTGTTCATGTCCGTATGCATCACTGTTATCCTGCATGCAACTCATTTTCATCCTGTATGGATCCGTACAAATGTGTACGGATGTGGGAAAGATGCGTATGTGCAAGTACACATCACGTACAAACCCACGCACATATGAAAGTCGGAATAATTCAAACAAATAGATTCAAAAATTCAAAATTTGTTTGAACATTTAAATTCAAATTTATGGACATTCGATTTGAATTCAGATGTTGGAATTTGGATGAAATCAACTGAGTTGTCTTCAAATATTCATGCGCATCCCAAAATTGAATACATTGATACATTCGTATGAAGCTTCATATGGGATTTGTAATGAGATTCTATGGGATCCGAATGGGATTCGTATGGGATGGAATATTTGTATCAAATATGAATCCTTCCGCATTCAAAGGTGATCTGTTTGAACAAATACAAATTTTTCTGCAGTGATGAAAATCGAATACAAAAAATCCCACATGTACATCCCTAAATTATTTGCAAAGAAGCTAAAATGCTTACAATCCAAACTCAGCCATGTTCCCTACTTTTCAAGTTACATTAGATTTATCAGTGAAAAGTATTATTAAAAGCAACAACCTGCAAGTGTTCAGCTCAGTTTACATGGAGCCTGGAAGCAAAGGCAACATGAAGATGGATGAGTCCGCTAAAGACAAGAGCAGAATTCAGGTATTGCTTGTGGAGAAAGTGAATAGCTCTCCCTCACCTGTGGAAAACAGACAGAGATACAGCTGTTCCTAATGGCTTGGATTTTCAACAGTTTGCAGACAGCTGCAATATATTAACAACCTGGCTTTGTCTCAGAGGAGACTCAATGGGCTCAGAATTTCAGGCAACAGTAGTGGGATAAAGCAGAGGTGGGTGAAAAGTATTCATCAGCTTCAAATTCTCAATCAAAATTGAAGCTTTGATCATTCACGGGTGAATCAAAAGGGCCCTACATTTGTAGGCCCCATTTGCCCATGATCTGGCCTCCACAGAAGCTCCAATAGAGGCCATATCTATCCACCCCTGGACTCATGTGCCCCTCCAGCAGTGCTCTCTTACCTCAAACTCTGGTTGTGGCTGTATGCATCACGTTTTAATCCCATATTTTAAGCGCAAGATACGGATAAGTTTTGGGCAGATTCGTATTTGACAGATACGAACCTACACATTCTAATTTTTCGAGCATCCGTATCTGATTTTCAAAAATCCATATTTGGGTCCAAATGTCAAATCAGGATTTTTGAAAATCTGAATCGAGTTCAAATGTGGAAATTCATCAGATCCTTCAGAGTATCGGTCACATGATTGAAAACAGGCAAGTGATAGATTGTGTGGGGGCTAGACTATCGTTGACTAGCCCAAGTGTGAGTGCTAATTAACGTTAGTCTCTAATGTACCTTTCCTGTCCATGAGATGGGAAAGGAAGTCTGCTGGTTGACCCATTTAACTAGTTCTATTGGTAATCCTGATCAGGTATGCCTGGGAGAATCAATGAGGCCAATGAGGGCCTTGTTCCTTATTACCAGTAAGTACAGAAAGGGCCTAGGTAGGGGCATGCATAGGTTTTTATTTTGTATTTTATTCATATAAAATTGAATGCAAGAAAATTCATATTCATTCGAATAGATCCCCTTCAAATGTTGTAGGGTTCATTTTTTCTATGAATATTCAATCCCATACGGATCCCATACAGATCCCATATGAATCCCATATGAATAGCATACAAATCTCATACAAAGCTTCATACGAAAGTATCAAAACATCCAATTCAATCTTCGAATTTGCCAACATCTGATTCAAATTTGGATATCCAAATTTGGCCAAATTCATATGAATTTCAAATGTTACAAATATCCATGCCCATCCCTAGGATCTCATTCTATGGTTTCATCTGCACTACAGAAAAACAAATGTGGCTCCAAAACAGCTTGGATGTGATAGCATCCACATGTTAGTGCCTTAATCCACCTTAAAGGCCAGAAACCTGCATTCTTTTTAAGGTGGGTTAGGGGTGGGATGGGAACATGAGTATCCATATGCTACCACCTCTAAGCTGCTTTTGAGAGACTTCTATTTGCGCATTTATTTATCCACATTATTTATATCCTGCCCTTTGCCCAAAGGTCCCAATACAACTCACAATAATAAAAAAAGATAAATTATATGAGGATGCAGCCTGTATAAGCATTTTATATGTGCAAAAAGACTCATTAAAATCAAGATTTCTTTCCATCACTGCAGTTCATAATACTGCTCCAAGTATTTTGATCTCGGGACAAAACACTCTGCAAACACATTGTGCCAATTGCACCCAGTCTTTAAAAGCTTTCTGAAGTTTTTCAGCACCTCTATTGGCATTAAAACACACACACACAAAGGCTGGTGTAGCAATTGCTAAAATAAGAGATGTCTCACAGGAGCCTCCCAAGTAAGAGAATCCATAAAAACAGATACCCTGATCTACTGACTAATCCACGAAACATTAAGTCAATTTAGTAATTTTAAAGGAATTTTCAATGCATTCCAACCTCAATTGTTTGCTACTATGGGGATTTTCAAAAATGTCAAAAATGCACATAAAATGACTAGATTCTACGAAATAACAGTGATGCAATGTGCATCTTTGTGGTCTCTATTCAACATACAAAAGACCTCTTTATCATAATGGTAGAACCAAAAACATTAGTTATATTCACAGCAAACGTTTTGTAGTACACGTCATTGTCGACATTAAAGCTTAATGGCTTTTTAAATTGCTAAAATTCGTGGGTGCCTCCTAGGACTTCCAAAGTAGGTTGGCTAATGGAGCAGTATATCTCCTACTTATCAATCACCCAACAAAGCAGCAAAGCAATTTTGTGACTTTTAAGGATTTCTCTATCCCCTCCCCCCCCCCCCCCCGCCCCAACACACAATCCTGTTGTTTCTAACATGGATTTTGGAACTATTTAAAAATTGCTTCAGAATTACACAAATAATTTGAGGGTTTAGTAGTAGACAGAAGGCTAGACCAGTGTCTGGAGGCTGTAATGAGTTGAATGAGGGCCAATAAATGGAAATTAAATCCTGATAAGACGGAGGATACAGCACCTCTAGCCACTGAAACACTAAGGAAACACAGGTTATTCTAGGAACTTATTCATCTTCATCCCTGCTCCCCAATAAAGGTGGTCTGGTGGATTCAAACATGAGGACATCAGCCAACCATGTGGGGCTGTTTCAGAGCATTTCCTTTGAAGGCCTCCCCAAACTCCATTTGGTTATACCTTGCTGGCTAGCTTTCATCAGCCAGGAGGGGCAAGGGTCTAGAGAGCATGTCATCAGCCGCACCCCAGCAAGTAGCTTGTCCCTGTTCTCGGGCCACAATAATTGAAGCTGATCCAACAAAACTGGACCACACAGTTCTCTGGATGCCTCCCCTGGACTATATCCGATTGTGATATCCTGTCCCCTACATATCTGAGTGACTTTGTCTTCAAAGTGCTTTGCAAAACTCTCACAGCAGATATTGTGTGGTCCTGGCTCATAGTACCTCAAGCCCAGTTTTATAAGGCCACTTACTACTCTAAAAAGTACTGCTGGGTGGCTACTCGAGGATGCAATGGCGGTAGAGTAAAAGTTACTTTCCGCTGTCGTCGCCGCCACATGGTAGGCCCAGTAGTGTGCCCTATCCTGTATTCGGTCAGATTCACAGCCAGATTTACGCCACCTGCACTCTAGCCATCGACCTTCCTGTTTCATGGCCCATAGCTCCATGGAGTACCATGGAGCTTTTTGGACACTACAAATGTTGAGGACACTAAGAAGTGATCGTGTCAATAGCCCTGCCCATCTCCTGGATCCACAGAGAGACCAGAGTTTTGAGAGGCATGCCAGTCATGCCAACCAGAAAATCCCCCAGGGCATTCAGGAATTGCTGAGATTCCATAAGTCTCTGGGGTGGACCATCTGAATAGGTCGCTCTTCCCCACAGATGGGCACTGCCACTGCAAATCCAAACCTCACCAGCGAATGGTCCATCCATGACAACAGGCTGACAACCAACCCTCCTATCAGCGGAGGCTCACCAGTCCACTCCATGACAAAAATCAAATCCAGGGTGTAGCCTGCTGTATGAATAGGACCAGATACAAACTGAGACAGCCCCATGGTAGTCATGGAGGACATGAGGAGCTGAGCTGGCTCATGGAGTGCAGCCTCGGCATGGACACTGAAATCTCCCAACACTACCGTGGCAGGGACTTCCAGATACCAAATCTGAGACCACCTCAGCCAGCTTAGATAGGGAGGATGCTGGGCAGTGAGGCAAGCAGTATACCAGCAGCATCCCTATTCTGTCTCCCTGGCCTACCAGAAAAATAGGCCCTGAACCCCCTTTACAGAGCAAATTGGCCATCTGGTGAGGATGATGGAAGTCCAAAGGACTACAACAACACCTCTTTTCCTCTGGTCTGGAACAGCGCTGCACTGGAAAACCTGGAGGACAAAGCTGGATCAGGCCAGGGCCACCCAGTTCATCCAATTGGGTCTCAGGGATACATGCCAGATCAGCCCTTTCCTCAAGAATTAGATCCTGGATAACTGATGTTTTATTCTGGACTGATCTAGCATTCAGGAGCAGCAGCAGTCAGAGGACGGGGCTGGTTGGCAAGCCTCCCCAAACTCTGCTAGCTGGAGGGCAGAACAGAAGGGGTGATAGCTTCCAAACATTTTACACCCCTTCTCCAAAAGTCTCTTCTGCCACCCAACGCCGTATCTCCCCCTGTCCATTAGCACTGTGATAGTGTTTCCCTGACAAGTTCCTGATGGGCTACAACACTGAAAGATGACTTAAATAAAGTAAGTAAGTAAGTAAGTAAATTCACTGTTTCTCTGACACTCCAGGATATAGGGAACCATATAAGCAGTTTCATTTGCCTTTAGAAACAAAACAAAATCCTAATTATTTCTACTTTCTCTTCCTACAAATAGCTTTTCTAATTAAATGTCTGTTACAACATCTAAAATATGTATGGCAATACAAACAACTATTCACCTGCTGAAAATCCCATTAGCAACAAAAGAAAAGAAGCTGCCCAACACCTCCCTGAAAGTCTGAGGAACTGAATGTATATGAAAAAAGTTCCCAAAATATATCTGACACTTTCTGTCCAATAGAAAATTAATGAGCATACCGCTCTGTTTTGGTTTATGAAAATTGCAAAGATATATTTGCAATACAAATGCTGCTTCACATTCAGCAGTACTGGCCAAAATGAAAAATTCAAACATGAAATCCATGGAAATTCCAGTAAGGTACAGAAAGAGGAAGGAAGGAAGGAAGGAAGGAAGGAAGGAAGGAAGGAAGGAAGGAAGGAAGGAAGGAAGGAAGGAAGGAAGGAGATTACACTAACTATTCTTGAATGCAGCAATTTTACTGACACTTAGACTTTGTATTAATGGCACCATGGAAGTCTGTACAACCCCTAGGAAATCTCTGCCAGTGCCTTTACATCTCATTTTCATGGTCAAGAACCCCTTCTCCTCAAATACAATGACTGCCCTATAAATATATCATGGCCAAAACCCAAAGATCTCCTTGTTCACATCAGTCACATCTGCTCACAGTCAGTTGTTCTTTTAAAAATTCTCCTGGTTGATGTCATTATTAGAACTCCTCTAGATGATTATCTAGCAGCATTCCCACAAGCAAGATCTTTAAAAGATCAGAGGCTCAGTTTGACAGTTGACACAGTTGGAGGCAATCCTAAGAGAGAGGGAAATGAAGCTGATTTTGATACAAAGTCTGCTTTTATTAAGAGACACCCAGGAAGTAACTTCATTATACAGAAAATAAAACCAACATCAAAGTGGAGGCAAATTAGTCAAATGGTAGCAGCAGCTCAAAGTGCAAGGTACCAAAGTAAACAAACTGTACGCAGACAAACTTGTGTGCAGAGATTGTAACCCTAACCCTGGCAAAGTACGCAAAGTAGGGATGTGCATGAATGGGTTGTGTTTTTTTTTGTATTCAATTTGTATTGAATCAAATGCAAGAAAATTCATATTTGTTCAAATAGACCCCTTTCGAATGTGGCAGCATTCTATTCAATATTAATGTATTCATAGGAATTTGTACAAGTACCCGATATGAATGCATACATATGCAATATGTATCCAATACATATCTGATACATATCCTGTAACATATCCAACCTGAGGATCCACCTACCATGAACCCACCGCGAACCCAGATTACTCTGGTCTGGAGTAATCCAGGTTCTGCTGCGGGTTTAGGCTGGAGACCAGGAACAACACCAAATGCACATCAGGCTGTTCCCAAACCTCACCTGCAAATGTCACAATGCAGCATTTTTTGGACAGGAACCACCGCTGCTGCTGCTGCTGCCAGCCTCCTCCTCCTCCTCGTAACCTGAAGGGAAGCCAGGGCCCGGCTAGGCCCAGCCCCAAAGCCCTCAGCCCTGCAGAAGGAGGCTGAAGAAAGAGATTTTTGCAAACCTTTCCTGCAGATCTCATCAAACGCCTGGTGGCGGTGGGAATGGTACAGGCAGTAGTGGTGGTGGCAGCATGCCAGTGGTGACGGTAGATCCTGCTCCTCTCCCAAACCTGTAGCTGCTTTCATTGCCTTCAAGGGGAAGCGGGCATCCAAGGGGCGGCCTTCCTTCCTCGCACCCACCCACCCACTCACCTCGGCTGCCAGCTGATCTCCTTCCACTCTGAATCCACTTTGAATCCACTTGGTCTGCTAGTGCACATAGCTTCTGGGAAGCACCATCTGCACTTGCAGGAGCCGTTTCCACATGAGGAGCATCTCCTGCTAACCCATAACCCCTCCCCCCACACTGTCTACTAGCGGTGGTGCATGAAGTCATGTGGCACATGCATCCCTTTCCTAATCTTTCCCAGCCCCCAAAAAGAGCATTCACACCTCTTCTGGTGCTGAGGGTCATCTGAGGTGCCCCATAAGTGCATTAGCATTTCAGGTGACCTGGGATGCTAGCACGCATGTGCTCTACATCACTGCTGTCCACACAGTGAAGGCACACACAGTTGCACCAGCCAGGATGAAGATGGTGGCACCCGAATACATGCCTGGACCTCCAGTAGCTTTGTGGACATGTGGGGGGAGGGTTGGCATGCACTAGCACTCACAAATGTGAATGCTAGTGCATACCAGTGGGAGTGCCCTATTCCCATTCCTTGGACAGGAAGGGAAGTGTGGAAACATCTCAGGTCCTTTCATGGCCAGGATTGGTTCTGGTCTCATGAATTTACAACCACTTGCCTTTTCCAGTCCAGATTCTTGCACACTTGCTACATGTGCCTGGTACATAACAGTATTCTCTAGTGGAGCAGATGGATGCTATGGCAAATCTAAAAAAAACATCCTGATTAAAACTTAGGTTTCTAAGTTCCTTACTTAGAACAAGGCCTCTGCCTTCCTTCTCTTGGCTTCTGGCTCACTTTGGACATTTGTCAGTAGCTCGGCCCTGTGGAGAAAGCACATCACATCAGGCTGTGCTTAAGGAAAACTGTCACATTTATTTAGCATTGTTCTCATTCAGACATGCTTTCCAAGACTTTGAATTCGCTTCTTTTTTTTAAGTAAGGTGCTGAAACTGTGCCTGCAATGCAATATTCATGGCCTAATGGCTTTCCTGGAGCATGCTCAGCAGCTCCTGTAGGAACAATTGTTGTGCATGAGTTCACAGACATGTTACCATGTTGGAGAGGGAACAAAGTTCAGTTTTGTTATCGCTAGTAAAGGACAGAGTCAAAAGCTCGTGAGCATCTTCAACCCACATCATATTTTTGAAAAGGAGGCTAGAGAGGAACAAATCCCCAATTCTGACAGCTATAAAATTCCAATAGATCTGGGGTTTTAATGGATCTAGAGTTTCAAGAGAACTGAAATTTGGGGGTCTCTCAGAGCTTCACCCCAATCTTTATTGCCTTTTGGCACTTTACTTCCTATGCCCAGGAAGGAAAGGGTGGACTTGCCTTCATATACATTATGCATCAATATTTGCAGATGCTTAGAGCATACTAACTCTCCCCCAACCCATACAAAAACTTACCCCAAGCATGGATGAGTGTCCTGAGGCCTATTTGCACTTAGGCCCCTGGCATGTAATTAGGAAAGCTCTGGGACAGGTCATTTGTATTCTGGGATGGCGTAACTACAGCCAAGCATAATACAACCTTAATCCTGGGCATACCTGAGCTGTCCAGGAGGAACAGCATTCACATTACTTCCTGCTGGGCAGCTCAGGAGTCCTGCCCCCTGGCTGCCACCGTTGGCAGCTGCTGCTGGTGGCATAAGCTCTGTGATGTGCCGGGTAGCAGTCTAATGATGCGGTGCTGGTTTGAATCAGCCTGGTAGCATGTCAGGGTGTCATGGCCCATCACCACCTGGACTGGACTGGCAGCAGCCAGTGAGGACCTTCCTGGCAGCTGCCATCACCCAGAGGGCATGTGGCATCCCCCCCATGCTGCACTCACCTGTCCTTCCTTCCTTCCTTCCTTCCTTCCTTCCTTCCTTCCTTCCTTCCTTCCTTCCTTCCTTCCTCTTTCTGTACCATATTGGAATTTCCATGTATTTCATGTTTGAATTTTTCATTTTGGCCAGTACTGCTGAATGTGAAGCAGCACTTGTATTGCAAACATATCTTTGCAATTTTCATAAACCAAAACAGAGCGGTATGCTCATTAATTTTCTATTGGACAGAAGCAGAATTCTTTTCTAAGCAAGCAAAAATTTAGTTCAGTGATATATGATCTGAAAGGCTTTCCTTAGCTCCTATGGCCGATGTCCAAAGCAAACAGGGGTTAAGCACTTGTTGAATTAAATATTCCATCATTCCTCATTATTGGACAAGCTAGGGCAAATGGAAATGAAAGGTACAAAACCACCATATCGTGGACATAAAAATAGCACTATAAAACCTTTCAGAAGACCAAAAGAGGCACCACGAAGCATACCTTTAAGTCCATTCTCTCTCCAGAAGCAGTTAACTTATGTCTCCCTGAATCCACAACGACTCAAAGGCAACATTGATTCTTGACTCTTACAGCATGGTGGTCACTATATTTTCGCTAGGCGTGAAAAGGACCCACTTAGCAGCCATTTCAAAATGCTCTGGCTAGACCAAACCTCCTTGAATTGCTCTAATGCTTTCACAAAGCCTTCAAAAAAGAAAGAAAGAAACCCAACATCACAGTTCAGACTCTTGTTCTAAAAACCTCAAACCATTCACCACAATGATGGGAATAGCTCATTAAAATATGATTTACGGCGATAAAAGAATTAATTCCATCAGAGTCGGAAGAGCAATTGAATATACTTGCGAGCTGAAGTGACTCCTGTCCTTGTAGTTATTCTCACTCAGAAGCTGATGATACCATCTGTTTTGGCTTTGAAGGAGGCATCGTTAATGTGGCATAGGATGAGCAATCCACAGCCCTATTGACTCGCAGCTTAATGGCTCTCCTTCCCAGATGACAACAGCATTGTTGCTTGACTGGAAGTGCGAACCGGCAACTGGAAAATCCCAAGGACTCCATTGTCCAAGGACTTTGGCAAGCTCCAAGGCAACATGCCCCCAAGAAAAGCCTTCAGTTTCTAGCACATCACAGCAGCTGAATGTCACAGATATCATTTGGTCAGTCTAGAATCATTTACTGGGATCTGGAACTTAGGGAGAATCTACACTGGCTGGTACATTTGACCAAGAAGCCTACTCCTTTCTGCCTGCTGGTGCAGTGTAAGGGAGGCCATGCCCCTTAGGCCCCACCTTGAAGGGGTGTGGCTTCCCTTAGTCCACACCAATTTGCAGAAGGGAGCCTTCTAAGTATACACAGACTTGTAGTTGTGGGTTTGTATGATGGGAGGCTTAGAACTGAATGATCCTTGGCGTGGCTATGGTAATGTTCAGTCCAATAATTAATTGCTTTTTCAAGGAGTTGTTAGTTAAGTTAGTTGAGTTAGTTGAATTAGTTGAGTGAGTTGAGTGAGTGAGTGAGTGAGTGAGTGAGTGAGTGAGTGAGTGAGTGAGTGAGTGAGTGAGTGAGGCAGGCAGGCAGGCAGGCAGGCAGGCAGGCAGGCAGGCAGGCAGGCAGGCAGGCAGGCAGGCAAAGAATTTATATCTTGACCTTCACCAACGGTTTCCAGGGCAGGTCACAGCAACAACAAAAAAAGATATAGAACATCAAAACATATCTAAATTATATCCTTCACTTTTGTCATCCATCTACCCTACCTGATAGGATAGAACTCAGTGTGAGCGAAACATCAAAGGTTTGTGTGAAGAGGAATGTTTTAAACATATAGGCCATGTCCCCATGCAAGCGATTTGGTCCAGGACTGGTTCACTTGTGACCAGGTGTGGGACTGGAGCCAAATCTTGCCTGTCCCCATGCCATGGGGTGTTTCTTGCCATGGAAAAAGGAGGAAAACCGAGCTTCTGCCCTTCCAGTGCTATCGTGTACGAGACCATCCCCTTGCACAGGTTCAGCTCAGACCAAATCACCCAAACTGTGGTGAGAACAGTTTTTTCCAGGACCAAATTTGTTCCTGATTTGGTCCTGGTTTGGAAGATTTGGTCCGAGAAAATCAGACCAAATAAAAAAAGCATGGGTACGGCCTCTCCTGAATCCGATTTCGATTCAGGGCAAAACGTGCATGGGGATGCAGCCATAATGTTGGTACCTGGGAAACCTTAAAAGGAAGGCTGTTCCTGAGTCTGGGGCTGCCAGAGAAAAGGCTCTGCTGTGTGTCCCTACTAGGGGTGTGCATGAATGTAGTTTTTGACATTCGATTCCAAACGAATATTCAAATGTCCAAATTTGCACAAATAGAGAGAAAATGAATGGATCCAAATTTGAACCAATTTGAATAGATTCCTATTTATTTATACAAATATTCAATTCATATTTGATGATACGAATGTTAACAACATTGTATGTGTCCATACGCATCTGTACACATCCATATGCAATCATACACTTCCCATTTTTATCCCGTATGCATCCCGTTTTCGTCCCGTACGGATCCATACAAATGTCTACAGATATTAATAAGATGCGTACAGATACGTATGTAATGCGTATGTATATGTACATATACGAATGTTTGAATAATTCATACGAATGATTCAAAACATTCAGAGTCGTTTGAATGTTTAAAAATGAATCTATAGACATTTGATTAGAATTTGAATATCCAAATTTGAACAAATTTGAACAAATGTTGAATGCTTTGAATAATCTTCCACATCCCTTGTCCCTACCCCCACCACACACATGCACACCTCTGAGACCATGGTCACACCCTCACTTTAAATCTTCTTCAGCCCATCTTCAGGTTTGACTGCTCACACATTTTCCTATCTGTTTTATTTTCATTTCTGGACTTTCCACCCTCCATTTGGACGTTCCTGAATGGAAAGTCCAGAAACAAAATGGATAGAAATAATAATAATAAAAAAAATTGTGAGCAATCAGACCTGAAGATGGGCTGAAGGAGGATTAAAGTGAAGAATAAGAGTTAGCTTTTGTACCCCGCTTTTCTCACCCATTTAAGGGGACTCACGTTAATTTTTATTTATTTTTGATACTACAATATACAAAAACTTCAGGGTTTATTATCACCCCTTTATTCCCAATTGCCGTATAAGGGGATTCAAAAGTGGCTGACAAAGCTTTTCTATTCTTCTCCCCACAACAGACACCCTGTGAAGTAGGTGGGGCTCTGAGAGCTCAGAAGAGAGCTGTGACTAGCCCAAGGTCACCCAGCTAGCTTCGTGGAGGAGTGCCAAATCAAACCTGATATTCCCAGATAAGAGTCCAGATCCCTAACCACTAGACCAAACTGGCTCACCAGTTTTGGTGTGACCATGGCCTGAAAGAGGAGGAACTACCAGTTTGGATGAAGGTTGTGCTTGATGACCAAAAGTCACGTGAGGTTGTTCAGCCACATGATTCCCTGAGAAAGCCTTTGGAAAGTGAAGGTGGATTCAATTTCAGCCTTTCAGTAACATAAAAAGGCTCCCTCGAGGAGCGTTACTCTTGGTTAAATATCTGCTTAAGTGCTGCCAGGCACTGTTGTGGCTTATTAATGTGCAGTCTTGGTGACCTCAAAAGGTTAATTAATAATGCCAAGGTCTCTCTCTGCAATGACCTCATGGAGATATTTCCTGGCAAAAATGTTCTTTGAGAGAGGGGAGTTGGGGATGGTAGAGAAATGACAACCAACTCGGGACACCAGCCACTCACATGGGATTGTTCCATGCTGAGTCAAATTTCACAGCCCATCTAGCTCTGTGCTAACTGGAAGCAGCTCTCCAAAGCCTCAGGTGAGGAAGGAAGGGCCTTTCGCAGTTTTGTTGCCTATAAGGTCAGCTTGACTAAAGGCCTCTGTTCTACAGGATATGGTTACCATCTGTACCATCAGTGTTGCCTGGAAGCTGATCTCTCAAATCAGGGGCTTTTAAGAGGAGACCAGACCTGGCAGATTGACTTGGGGTGTTTCTGCACTAGCTGCGGAAACCGGATTAACCACCCCCTAGAGCACATTAAAGACACTTACCTGAAGTGGCTTCCTCATTGGAGTCCTCTTCTGGCACCCTTTGTGGAAGCCGGGTCCGCATTTCGGCGTGCAAGACCGGTTTTTAAAACTGGTTTTGCCACCCAAATCTGGATTAAATGTAAGACCTGAAAAATCAGGTCTTACATCCGTCACTTCTCCCTGGATGTGTGCAGGAGCAGAATGCTTCCGTGCACAGCCAGGGGAAGGGACAGATTCCCTCCGCCTGCCATGTTGGGAAGGGCGGAAGCAGGACTGCCTGCTTCCAAAGCCCTTCCCCTGCATACCTGTTGCCCCCGAAAACATGCAGTGACTGGCAGCTCCATGCTCCAGCCCCGTGGCTCCAGGGGCGGTGTCGCCAGCATGCGAGCCGGATGACAGATTGGAATGCATCCGCACACCACCCACTCCAATCTGTCCTCCAGAATCTATCCGCCTCACGTGTGTGCAGGTCCATGGGGGACCCTCCGATCTGTCATAAATAGTGATGGATCTGGGGGAGGACGGTTCGCCGAAAAGATCTGCTTTTTGGCGGCAAACATGGCAACACCCTTGGTCTCCTTTTTTGTAACCCAGCACTTTTAAACTTCATGGATGGCAGTAGCCAGAAGGAATGAGCACACTTTTCTAGTTTTTACTGTGCAATTATTTATGGAATAAAAGTGCAGATGGTTAGGTAGGTGGGCAGGTTAGATGACTAGGTAGGTGGGTGGCTAGATGGACTAGGGATGTGCAAGAATATTTGAAATATTCATTATTTGGTCAAATTCCACCGAATTTGGACATTCAAATTCAAATGGAATGTCCAGACATTGTACAAATTATTTGGGCGTTCATATGTTCACAGATATGCATGCATTACACACCTGATTGAAGTATATAAAATTATGCATGGTATAGAAAAGGTGGATAGAGAAAATTTCTTTTCTCTGTCACACAATACTAGAACCAGGGGGCATCTATGAAGCTGATGGGCAGGAGAGTCAGATCCGACAAAGGGAAGTACTTCTTCACCCAGAGGGTCATCGGTTGATGGAATGTGCTGGCGGAAGAGGTAGTGACAGCTACCAGTCTAGATGGCTTTAAGGAAGGGTTAGACAAATTTATGGATGACAGATGTATCAATGGCTACTAGAATGAATGCCTAGGTGCATCTTTCAGGCTGGGGGCGGGGAACTGGGGCGCTTCTAAGGACATCTGCTGGGATTCTAGAATAGGTTTGTCCTTGTATCTGCTTGAGATGCCCATGAGCATTTGGCGGGCCACTGTGTGCGACAGGATGCTGGACTAGATGGGCTGTGACCTGATCCAGCAGGGCTTCTCTTATGTTCTTTTGTTCTTCTGTACACACGTATCCATACACATCATATTTATATCTGTATGCATTTGTACTGATATATACAGGACGAAAATGGGATGCATACGAGATAAAAACAGAATGTGTACAGATGTGTACAGATGCGCACAAATGTTGATATTTGTATAATCAAATACAAATAGAATATTTATACAAATAGATACAAATGAAATCAAATCGGTTCAAATTTGAATACATTCATTGTTTTTCCATTCACAGAAATTCAGACATTCAAATATTCCATTTGTGCACGCCCCTAAAACATAGTGCCTGACTTCTACTTGCAGGTCTTTGCCTGCTGAACTGCAGTTGATGAGCCATTTTGAGGGCGTAATTGTTGTCAGGCCATTAAGAGCACCGGAACATCAGAATAGAGTCCTGTCTCGTACAGGAAGATGCCATCAAATGCCTCTGGGCATTCTCAGGCAGAAGACAAAGGCAAAATCTTCACCTACCAAAATAATATTCTATTCTACCCTGAAATATGAGGAGCCCCCATGTTGGCAGCACACTAGGAAGTGCCTTCAGAGTCTGTAGACTATCAACCTCATTCCAGAATGTCCCATCTTGTCTCAGAAGAACCAAGGTGAGGGCAGAAATGGCCAAGGTTTACTTGCCTTGATTTCTTCAAAAGAGGCCAGTATTTCACCTTGTACATTATACTGACTTTCTCCTTGGCATTGAATTGGCAATAAAAGCTTTACAATATTTACTGTTCAGCTGAAGTTACCACTACTTAGGCTGTTTTTGTACTGGCCCCAAAGACCTCATTAAGAACCCATTTGGAACCCAAACAGTACCTGATTGGCACTGATCAGGCATGCCTGGCCCCCACGCAAGACTTCTTTAGAACCCCATTAGAGCCCCATCCTGAAGACCTTGTCCCCATGAGTGCTGGGGAAATCCGGATTTAATGAGTCCTTCAGACCCTTAAATCTGGATTTCCTGAAGACCCCTTTAATAGTGTCCACAATCTGGTCTTCAGCCATGAAGACCAGATTGGAGGACGCACATCTGCAATACTTACCGGGCCGATGGAGTCCAGAGGTGAGCTCAGCAGTTGCCAATTGTGTCTGGGTAGCTCTGGGTCTGCCCTGCCTCTCACAGCTACAGCTTTGTAGCTGTCTATGGAGTTGAACACAGGCTTAGCAGTGGCTACATAGGCAGCTACAAAACCATGTCTCTCTGTAACAGCAAGTTACCCCTGATAGATAGCTATGTCAGCCAATCTTGCTGCATTAAGGGTGGATCTTCCCACTCAGGCCTAATCGGACCCTCAGGATGGGTCCTATGGTGACTGCATGGTGGCTCAGTTTAGCACCTATTGACATCAGGTGCCAGAGGGCCCATGCAGATACATGGGATCCTTGCCAAGGTCCAGATTCAAGGAAGGACCCTATCTCCAAGATCCAGATCGTAATCTGAATCTCCAAAAGTAAGTGCAAAAACAGGGTTATTGTCTCTCTGACAGTTGGCTATGGTGGAGTCCAAAACATCTGTAGGACTGCCATGATACTAGATCTTCATTCTAGGCCCGGTATCTTGGAGGAACAGCCCACCCTGATCTTCTCCATCCTGGAAGCTTTGCATCCTTAGGAAGCTTTGCAAAGTTGTAGCCATTCTTGTAGAACGCAGGAGACTGATGGACAGGGGGGTGAATTGAATTCTTTCCAATTACTCCCTTTCCCGAGCACTTAAAGGACAGCTCAATCTTGTGTTGTGCAGTTTTCGATTAGAGTAATCTGGCATCAGGTACTTTGGCGGTTGTACCCCAGTGACTTTAATAACCACAGAACATTACAGCGATTGTGTCGAAGCGGTAGAGGCAGGCCCTGAAACGTGTTGCTTTCTGCAGCAAGAGGTTAAGTGAGGGTGTGGAAGTCAAAGACATCAAGATGGGCAGCAAACATTTGAAATGCAAAGAGTGTACCCTGCTGAAACGCCACAGAGCAGCTTAATATTTGTTTTACCTTGCAACCAGGGTACACGCTCTGCCTTCGACGTGTTAAGATTAATTAACACTTTGAAATATAATATAAATGGTCTTTTGGTGTCCTCCTGGTGAGGACAGTGGAGCAGTCACAGAATGATCCACAGGGACTATGCTAGTTCCTGCTGAACATGGTGTTCACATATATGTGTCTCTCCACCATGCCCACTGTAACAGGAAGTGACCCCTGATTGATGGCTATGGTGGGCAATCACTCTGTGGACCTTCCTGCTTGGGCCTAATTGGACCTAATAAGAGCCCTGGGATGGTTGCTATGGCATCTGCATGGCAACCCTGTTCAGCACCCATTGTCATCAGGGGCTGGAGGGCCCATGTGGAACTTCAAGGACCGGATTCAACGAGGACAGCATCTCAAAGATCTGGATCTTCTAAATCCAGATTAATGGAGGTATGTGCAAAAACAGCCAAAGTTTTGTATGCAGCAGGCATCTAAAGGTGCAGATGCCCGATGCTTCCTAGGACGTAGCCAGCCTTCATGACAGGCAAAGGTGCGAAAAGGCCCCCTGTTCAAGTTCAAACCAAACACCATCTGGTTTGAAGCAAACCACAGTCTTAGAGTTTGAGAACATCTCTAAGCTACCAGGATATTTTTTTTTGGGGGGGGGAGGGTTATTGGACCATGGCACGCATCCATGGTCTGGTACATCACAGTGGACCCATTTTGATGGGAACACAATGTGTGCTGTCCAGATGTCCCCACAGAAGCCCTGTAGGATGGACATGTTCATTCCTGGCCTTTAGGGCATTCGATGGGACCCCTCACTGGCTCCAAAGCTGGTGTGAGCTTTGACTCCAGCATGAGGGCTGGTGTGGAACAGGCTGTCCCACTGCAGATGGGCTTCTTCTGTGTGAGGAGCACTGCATGCCACCTTGGGACGAGCTGCCTATCCCAGACCAGAACATCCCACTCTGATCTAGGATTGCAGGGCTGGGGGTGCAAAAACAGCCTAATTCAGATGTAAAGAAGCTCCATTTTTTTTCTCAGCTTCCCCATAGGTTTTATTGGTGTGTGTCCTTATTTAAGCACCTATCTATAGCATGATAAATTGTCAGTAATTGCTATTTATGCAGTGTTCTGACGACAATTCTGAATGTCACACATTTTAATTAACTCGAGAATCTCATTAAATAGAAAAATGAGGTTCCTGAATTCATTTCAAAGAGATGCAGAAAAGCTGAGTTTAATAGGATTCTTTCCTTCATGTTTAAGATGGAGTATTCATTCCTGCCCCTTCTCTCCCTTCCCTTTTTGAGACTTGGGGTGTAGGGTATCACATTAAAATGCAGATAGTCTGTATTACATGATCAGACTGGAGGAACGAAAAGAACAAAGAAATGAACTCAGGAAGAAAAGAGAGAGAGAGAGAGAAGGAGAGAGAGAGATGGAATTAAACCCAATACAGTTCAGCAGTAGGGATGTCACAAATATTCATAACATTCATGATTCATACAAATTTGTACGAATTTGGACATTCATGTATGAATTTAATGTTACGATATTCAAACGAATACGAATGTTTCCAGACATTTGTACAAATAGTTTGCACATCTGTTAAACTGGGGAGGTGGGAAAGTGGATCCAGATTGCTTTCAACATGGATCAAGAGAAGATTAAAAGTGAATTCGGGTCAAATTTGATGCTTTCAGAGCAGATTTCTTATGGGATATGTATTGGATACATATCAGATATGTACACATTCATGTCAGATACATAAGAGGTATGTATTAGTTCATATCAGATATTCATATGTACAAGTACGTTCATATCGGATATTCATATGTACAAGTACCCATGAGCTATGGAGCTGATGGGTAGGAGATCAGATAAAGGGAAGTATTTCTTCACCCAGAGGGTCATCGGCTTATGGAATTTGCTGCCGGAAGAGGTGGTGACAGCTACCAGTCTAGATGGCTTTAAGGTAGGGTTAGACAAATTTATGGACGACAGATGTATCAATGGCTACTAGAACGAATGCCTAGGTGCATCTTTCAGGCTTGGGGGGGGGAAGGAACCGGGGCGCTTCTAAGGCCATTTGCTGGGACTCGAGGGCAGGAGAAGGTTTGTCCTTGTCTCTGCTTGAGATGCCCATGAGCACTTGGTGGGCCACTGTGTGTGACAGGATGCTGGACTAGATGGGCTGTGGCCTGATCCAGCAATGCTTCTCTTATGTTATTATGTATCAAATAAAATCCTACTACTTTTGAAGGGATATATTCATACGAATACAGATTTTCTAACATTCAATTCATTACTAATCAAATGTCAAAAAACACCATTCATGCACATCCTTAGTTAGCAGGAATAAGTTCTGAGAAAAAATAGGCACCATGTGCACAGACCATTTGAACTGCCACATAAGAGGATCAGGAAAGTGGTGTCCTCTGCCTAGCACAAGACTAGAAGTGAAATCCACACCTGGCTGGGAGCATCATATTTGCAGAGCAGGAAACTCACTCTGCAAATATGAAGTGGATCAGGTTTGCTCTTATCACCCCCATGTGGTAGGACAGCAGTAGCAGGGGACCAGCAGCATCTTGCCAGGCAGGCTTCAAAAATGGCCATCTTTTGAGATGCCAATGGATGGGAATGTTGACACTGGGAACTTTTCTTCCCTAGCCTAAAAGCTGATGCTGGCCAAGAAATGCCACCTGAGCAGATTGCTGACCACCTCACTTCAGACAAATCACCTTGGCCCTGTAGCAATCCTTCCTCACCTGTTCACACCTGTTGGCCTACAGTGATGGGGCTTATAGTGACAGATGAGATTCACACTTCATCGATGTGCCCCTCATCCTCATTTATGAAGATATAATGCAGGTACCATTTGGAATATTGTGTACCATTCTACTCAATGCACCCCAGCAAGGATGGGCCTTCTCACAATTTGAGGATGGAGGCAGCCCAGGGATGCTCCAGCTTGGAGTGTTCACACACCACAGAACCACTTCAGTCCCAGATCAGCTCACAGGGTGGCCAAACATCCCCACCTTTGATAGCTGTGGAGCAGTGAAAACTGGGAATGTGCATTCAAAATTCAATTGAATTTGGCCGAATTCGGAAATTCAAACTCAAATTGAGTGTTGCAATAATACAAATGTTTCTGGACATTCGTACAAATAGTTCGGACGTTCATTAGATTTGGGGTGTGGAAAAATGGAGACCCAGTCATATTCGCAATGGATTCAGATTGCATTCAGCATGGATCAACAGGGAATTAAAAGTGGATTCAGGACTGATTTGACGTTTTCAGAGTGCCAATATGTAATGGATACGTATCAGATACATATTTATTCATATCAGATACGTATTCGTTCGTATAAGATACGTATTGGATGCGTATTTTATAGAAGAACAAGAAGAGTTGGCTTTTCTACCCCACTTTTCCCACACATTCAAGGGGACTCAAAATGGCTGACAAAGCTTTTCTGTTCTCTCCACAACAGAACATCCTGTGAGGCAGGTGGGGCTGTGAGAGCTCAGAAGAGAGCTGTGACT
This sequence comes from Aspidoscelis tigris stejnegeri, assembly GCA_023333525.1. Taxonomy (NCBI): domain Eukaryota; kingdom Metazoa; phylum Chordata; class Lepidosauria; order Squamata; family Teiidae; genus Aspidoscelis; species Aspidoscelis tigris. The sequence goes on along the minus strand of JALMGA010000006.1, from coordinate 84,767,328 downwards.
AGCCCAAGGTCACCCAGCTGGCTTCATAGGGGAGGGCAGAATCAAGCCCGGTATTCCCAGATAAAAGTCCAGCTCCCTAACCACTAGACCAAACTGGTTTGTATCAGATACATATTGGATACATATTAATTCATATCTGATACATATCAAATGTTTGTACAAATACGTACAAATCGGTTTGTATCAAATAGAATTTTACCACATTCGAATGTGATCTATTCATATTAATATGGATTTTGGAACATTCAATAAATTTTTAATCGAATGCCTAAAAATCATTTGTGCACATCACTAGTAAGAAGCGTTCTACAGTTGTAGCTTTCTATCAATCAAAGAATTTATAGAGGCAGTCCCAGGTCCAGCCTTCACAACTACTTCTGTGTGAAGGTTGCAGGGGAGAGGAGAGGTCATCATAGCCACACGTGGCCATTGCTGCAATGAGGCAGGGGCTGCCAGACAGCATCGTTCACACTTACCCTTCTGCAGGTAGGTTTCATGTGGGGTTGGCATTTGCAATTCAAACACTGGTCTCTACCCCCAGCCTTAACCTCCAGGGGACACTTTTCCAGGAAAGTTAAGTGCAAAACTGGAAAAAGGGCAAAAAAGGGGCAACCAGAATGAAACATCTAGGCCTCTTTAGCCTTGAAAGATGGCATTTAAAAGGTGGGTTAATTGAAGTATATAAAATCAAGTATGAGGGCTCTCTTTGAAGCTGGTGGGCAGGAGAGTCAGGTCAGACAAGGGGAAGTATTTTTTCACACAGAGAGTCAACAGTCTATGGCATTTACTACCAGAAGAGGTGGTGACAGTAATCAGACTGAATAGCTTTAAGAAAGGATTGAATAAATTCATGGAGCATAGGTGTATCAATGGCTACTATAATGCCTCCATGTTAGAGAGACAGGTAGGATGCTTCTAAAGGCCCCTTGAGAGCAGGTAAATAGGAGGTCTTTGGCAGGCTTCTTGTGTTCTGAACCAGGACCTTATCGAGTACACCAGTACAATCATTTAATTGAGTCTACAAGTATTCCCCATCAAGGACCTTCCTGATTGGGATTACACACCATTTAAGCCAGACAGAGTGTACCTATGGGAGTTGGGGTCTCAGATCCACACTGGATTAAGGATTCGTGCAGAAAGGGCCTTTAATATCAAAACTGTGACTGCATCCAGACATTGGTTACCTATTCCACTTTATCTGGATATTTTGCAATATCACCAAACTGATTATAGTACATACATTGCTGCTGTTTTCAGAGACACACTTCTAGATGATACTGGAGGGTGTACAAATCCAGCGTACAGATGTTTGATAACCTGATATTGTTCTAGCGATGGACAGAAAATCTGATGAGCATATGTTTTCCATCAGATTTCTAAAAGTCACCCCAAGGGGTCGTTTTCACAGTCCATAACGGCTGCATTTGTACATAATCTGCGTATGAATACAGACTGTATAAACTGTCTCCAAAAATAGTTCATGCATTCAAAATGGTAATTTCTTGCAAGCGGAATTTTGATAGAAAGACAGAAGCTTTCAAAATATTGGGGAAATGAACCTGAAATTGAGTGCTTTGTTTCTTCAAAGGCAGAGCTACTCCATCCTTGTCTTCCATAAATGTGGCTGGACTCTTTTTTATGGCTGGAACCAGATAAGCATGGAAAGGTTGCAGCTGAGGCAATAAATCTGATTTTCTGGTCCCAATACAAAAATAGAACAGGAACTCCCCCCATTACACCATGAAGAAATGGGAGATCTAGCCTAGATTCAAATTGGTATGCGCCATTTGACAAATGAACATTAGAACCTGACCCACCCTGGATTTCTTTTGGCCCTTTCTGCACTGTGGTCTTGTGGTTAGAGTACCAGACTTATATCTCATAGTCATTGGGTTTGATTCCGCTCTCCTCCACAGAGCCAGCTGAGTGACCTTGGGCTAGTCACAGCTCTTTTTCTGAGCTCTCACAGCCTCATATACCTCTCAGGATGTCTGTTGTGGCGAGAACAACAGAACGTTTGCCATTTTCTGAGTCCCCTTAAAATGGGCGAGAAAGAGGGGGGGTACAAAAGAAAAGAGGTGTGACTAGCCGAAGGCCACCCAACTGGCTTTGTGGAGGAGTGTGGAATCAAACTTGGTGATTCCCAGATAAGAGTCCGGCACACTAACCGACAAGACCAAAGTCACAAAAGCTCTTCCTTTCCATGTGAAGGTCAGTCCTCAAATACAGCCAATATTCCATTCAAATACAAAGTTCCAAACTTTTCCAATCTGTACAGATTAGAAAGGTGGTGAACATTTTTTGCCCATCTCTAATTTTGAATGTATGAATAGAAAGAAACTGTAACTGAATGAACTTTAAAAACAACAACACTTTTTCCTGGAGGTTTAATTATGTGCTATAAAATAAACAAAATCAATCAACTGTACTGAAAGTGAAACATCTTTGGTTGTCCTTTTATACGTGTTGCTTTCTGGCTCCTCATTCCCTCGGTTTCCCTTTTTGTCGCAGTTGCTTTGAAGTGGGTGAATCTGTCCATTTAAGGCTTGCTTGGCATAAATGATTCATCGAGCACTTTTGTCAACCTTATTAGTGGTGCAAAAATTGAGATAAATGTCAAGTCATCAAGGCAGCTGGGAGTGATACTTCACCAAGCAATAATGTGTTTGATCTTGGGGAATATTTGATGTTCATAGTATGTTTTGTTTTAATGGGTTGGTGGCAACAAGACCAGACTGCAAATACATGACAGCCCATCTTCTAAACATAGTGAGGTCCCTGGTACCTACCAGTTCTCCCTCTCTCCCTCCCTCTGTATGCCATAAAAAGAAAAAGAGAGAGAGAGATAAAGGAGAAGGAAGGAAGGAAGGAAGGAAGGAAGGAAGGAAGGAAGGAAGGAAGGAAGGAAGGAAGGGTGGGTGGGTGGGTGGGTGGGTGGGTGGGTGGATGGAAGATCCATCTCCCAACTTGATACTTTCTGGACATTTGAAGTTTGGATGTTTTGGACTATAATGTTCATCCTCTGCAGTGATCACAGACCAACAGGAGTTGTTGTCCAGATACAAAAACGTAGTCCAAACAGAAGGTACCAGATTTGGGAAAAACATTTCAGAAGAAAAATGTTTCTAGACTTCACTGGGAATACTGTGTCCAGAAGGACAATGACAGATGGGAACAGATTCAGAGAAGGGCAACAAAGATGATACAGGAGCTTGAGAACATGGCCTGTGAGGGGAGGTTGAGGGACTGGAGATGTTGAGGAGAAGACAGAGAAATGATATCAGTGTCTAGGAACATAGTGAGGCACCATAGGAAAGATGGCCAGCAATAGAGATATGCTGGACCTGTTCATAATTTGCACGTGAACCAAACCAGCTTGTTGTTCAGAAAACCCAGTTCAAATGAAACCTGAACCAATGAACCAAGGTGATTTGCTGGTGGTTCATTATAGCTCACTTGGTACATGTACCAACTGAATCACCCTATTTGCTTTGAAGTGAACTCGAACCAAGAGTACTTTGGTTCATTATGAACCACAAAGTTTCACTTTGTGCACATCTCTAGTCAGTAAGTGTCTAGTCAGTAATGGGTACAAGTTGCATCTTTTTAGGTTTAGACAGAATACAAAGAAAAATAAATCCTATGGTTAAGAGCTGTTCAAAAGTGGAACAGTCAAACTAAGGAAGTTGTGGGTTCTCCATCTCTGAAGATCTTCAAGAAAGCTGGGGAGCATTAATAACATCTGCCTGGCTCTGAAGGCCTGTATAGGATTGCTGCCTGTGATGACAGGCCCACCACCAGCAGGATTTCAGGGGTCCCACCAAAGAGGGTCACACCATTGTGGAGTCCGAGGGCCATACCTTTAGACAGGGAAAAAGGAGGGCATTGTTAAAAGAAGGAACATTAGATGTATCAAAGATGTCATTCCTTCTGGTTTGCCTTCCACCCAGGAGAGGTGGGGATGCTGGCTGGAGGCGTATCTCTTCAGTCCTAAAAGAACTGCACTGGTTGCCAATTCGTTGCTGAACCCAATTCAAGTAACTTGGGTCCCAAATATCTAAAGGAGCATCTCCTCCCACATAGACCGGACTGATCCTCAAGATCTCACAGTGAGACTCTCTTGGTTGTTAGGGCCACAAAAGTGAAGGCCAGATCCTCCCACCTCAAAGGCTGGAGACAAGCCCGTAAACCATTGAACCAGACAATGCACTGAACACCTCAGTAGACATTGTGGCAAATGCAGCACAGTAACCACAAAAGCTGCAAAGCTTTTCCCATGGCTTCCATAGGCTTGCCGTACACGCTCAGCACCACGAGGATGATGAATTCTTTCCACTCCGTGAGGTTGCCTTTGGGCATTATGGTGTCTGCAAAGCACATGGTTTTTAAAAGAACAACTCTTCTTTTCCTGTTTGAGGATTTTCCCCACCTCCTACCACAGGATGTGACATCAGAAGGACCTCTGCCCCGGAAGACAGCAGCTTTTCCTCCAATCACCTCCCCTGACGTTGATTTGTTGTCATTTCCTCCATGCCCCTGTTGGCTACTGTATATATACCCGGGAAAATGAAAAGTCTTGGTCTTTCTGCCTGCACCCTCCTCCAGCCTGATCATTTACCATCTCCAGCTGATCAGTCTCCTATTAAACACGTGGCAGACTCCAGATAGCAGGGATTCCAGATGCTGCTCTCAAGCTGCTACCCCGAATCCAGCAGCCTCACAGCTGCTCCCTTCGGTTTCCCAGGGCCCCTGGATTTCAGTTGTGAGAGCCAGACTTGCAACAATAACGCAGCATCCAAACATTCCAAAAGAGAACATTTTATCTTCAAAGCACCTAGCAAGCGAAGTCATGACCGTCCTGTGCAGTCAAGGGAAGCCCTGGCTGCTTATCTTGCTCGTAGAAATGGCTCATTCCTTGGAAACTGAATATGCATGTATGCAGATAACCCAGGGTCCTGATCAGCAGCGTCCCAAACTATCCAGCAAAAAGATGGCCAGCACAGAGGCCTTCCCAGATTTAAGCACCAAAGCTACAGATGTTCTTTTATGCTCTTACCTCCTTCCATTCATCCTGGAAAGACAAGTGGAATACGTGCCACATGCACTAGGGACTCAGACAGGGAGAAAGTGCGTGGCCAAACTGAGCTTAAAAGGAAAAAGATGCCTGGTTGGCTTCACAGCAAAACTCGTGGGGGGAGGGGGATGGTTATGAAGCTTTCCATGATCCAGGCCCTTTTGATAGGCTTTCAAAACAAACAAACAAAAAAAATCTTTGGCTCTTCTGGGATACCTTGGCTCTTCTCTTCCAGCTATCATCTGGAACACACTAAGCGGCATTTTGAGAACTGAAGGCAGCCTTGATTGGTTTTAGTCTGGAAGCATCTCAGCGTGTCTAAAGTCCTATTCAAGGGGCAAATCCTGCCTCAGTTGCTGCTCTCCATTCCTTCTTTGAGCACCATGTTCCCTGCCAAACTCCCAGTGAATTTCAGAAGACGTTGGAGAGAGAACGAAGCACAATTTCAACACTAGAGAAAAGCATCTCTACTCTGAGTCTCAGCCAAAACACTCTTATTTGCTAACTACGATAGTATATATTTAGGGTGTTCTCTCTGCATTGGACTTGGTAAGAAGCAAGCTCAAGGATTCAGGGGGAAAAAAGACAGCCCTTTTTGCACATACCTGCTTCGAGTCAGGGTCAGTGGGTGTCGAATAGCAAGACCCTCCGCTTTTGATCACTGGAAGGCATAGATAGGATCATCTACATGGATCTGGATCAGCCTAGGCCATGGCCTCAAAGCTCATGTGACCTTTGCAGTCAAAATCCCAAGCCTCTGAGCTAGGAAAAAAAAGTTCCTAGCTCTGTGTGTATGTGTGTGCGTGTGCATTTCAGCAGTGTGCTATGGTAGTCCTGTATGCAGGGGACATGTCCTCTGTACCCTTCCATAGGAGCCAGACTCTTACCTGGGATTGCCACGTTTGATTCTACACTCCTTCATGAAGCCAGCTGGGCTACCCTGGGTGAGTCACAGCTCTCTTTCTGAGCTCTCACAGCCCCACCTACCTCAGAGGGTGTTCTGTTGTGGGGAGAAGAACAGAAGATTTGTCAGGCACTTTGAGTCCCCTTAAATGGTGAGAAAAGCAGGGTAGAATAGCCAGCTTCTTCTTCTTCTTCTTCTTCTTCTTCTTCTTCTTCTTCTTCTTCTTCTTCTTCTTCTTCTTCTTCTCCCTCCTGTGTTCTGAAACAGGGCCACACTGGTCTACTGGTTTATTCAATTAAATGTGTCTACCAGTGATCCAGATTAAGGCCTCCTTAATCTGGATAAGGCTCCATCTAAAGTAGACATAGCTGCATTAATGTGTGGATGAGGAGACCTAGATATCTATTGCACAGGCCTTCAATCCACATTAAGAGTCCATGCAGAAAAGGCCAAAGGAGACATGATAGCACAGAGGGATCATCCTTATTCTCACTTACACAAGATGGGAGGAATAGAAAAAAATAGGATGAAACTTCAAGGGAGTCAATAAAAGATAGATACTAGAAAAAACTTTCTGACCACAAGGGTGATCAGTCAATGGAAAAGATTGCCATGAGAGCTGGTGACCTCTCCTTCACTGGAGTTCTTCAGGCAGGGGCTGGACTGACATCTGTCTAGGATGGTTTTGGGAATCCTGCATTGAGCAAGGGGTTGGACCCTAGAGGTCCCTTTCAACTCTATAATTCTATGATTCTCTGGTGCAAGAAGCTTTATTCAGGTTGGACTGGAAAGAGAACAGCTACAGAATGAGTGAAAGATGACACCCAATGATACTGTTGCCCCCCCTCCAAAACTTTCTCTCTTTTTGCTGAGATAAGCAAGGCTACCTTATAGCTTTATGGAAAACAATATTGAATATCATAATTCCAAGCTAGGCTTGCAAAAAGCTGGATGCAAAGAGTTATGATTAGAAAATAATGCCTTTCAGAGAAGTGCACTTTCAGGAGGATTTGGAATTTCCTGCTAAACAAACAGACAAAAGGACCACTCCATTGGTTTACTTATGCAGATCTGTACAGGTTGGGATGCCATCAACACCTAAGTATTTTTGTTTGCCAAAGATACAGTCTTTTGTTTAAGATGCGGCAGCTGGAAACAACCAGTTATCTCAAGTGGCCACTATTGTCTGACTCATCCCGGGCGTGGTCTGGTCCTGCCTCTGGCCAGATTTTTTTAATCTCCCTCTTCTGGCCTGGTGGTCTGCCCCTACTTTCTGAGGGAATAAAAGGAGCCATGCTGCCATGCTGAATCATGAGCTGAAATCCATCTTGCTTGCTGATAATCAATAATTAAATGAACTGAAGATCCAGAGCTGAAATGACCGGGCCTGCCTTTGACTTCTCAGTCTCCACAAGCCAGCCTCCTGCCTGGCATTTCTTCTGAGAGAGAAAAAGCCAACTTCCTGACAATCTTGTACTAGTCTCTTCTGCCAGAACTCCTGGGTGAGAACCAGTACAACATAGGGTCTTAGCATGGGCTTTTCTCCTCTTTCCTTCTATATATCTCCAGATTGCCAGCTGAGTTGCTGCCCCACTGGGAATCTTATTTGCTTATTGGTAGCACTCTGCGTCATTGTTGACTCTTGTTTAATACTGATAATTAAAAACCATTTTATTTTTCTATTGAGGAAAAAGGTCTCCTTGTGTTCCTGGGCACCAAAGAACTGTTTTTTTGTTTTGTTTTTCAAACCATTACATAGATCCTAACACGAGAAGACGTCCTGGTGAGCTATTTCCCCCCAAATCAGATAGCAGGATGTCTCCTAACCAAACTTTGGATTATGTGGACTCTCTCCCCCAAGATGATGATAGACTGACCCTGAAACATATGTCTAAGGTAAGGGTCAAGCTCTGCTGGAGTGCCAGGAAGTTATACGTGGTGGTGCTTAATTAAAGCACATCTGTGTTTACATTTCCATGCCAATGAGATAGAGGGCATTTCTCAAAACGAAAAGGTGCTTGCCAAGGACAGTGCTGTAGAGAACAAGTGCCAAACCAGTCTCTTTTCCACAGATCCATCTGAGGGCTAATTGGCCAAATCACTTCCCTAGGGTGATCTGTTCCCAGACTTCATCCAGAAGGACAACTACAAGAAGGAAATCTCTAAAATAGAAAGTTATCCCACAGACACTTACTCCCAAGAGAAGAAGAAGAAGAAGAAGAGTTGGCTTTTCTACCCCACTTTTTTCACAGGTTTTGTGCTCCACAGGTAGTGCATGAGCTCTCACAGCCCCACCTCCTTCATAGGATGTTCTGTTGTGGGGAGAAGAACAGAAGGTTTGTCAGCCGCTTTGAGTCCCCTTAAATGGGTGAGAAAAGCGGGGTAGAAAAGCCAACTCCTCCTCCTCCTCCTCCTCCTCTTCTTCTTCTTCTTCTTCTTCACACCCAGTGTCCTTAAAAAATTGTGACCCAGTTTGGTCCAGACTCTTATCTGGGAATACTGGGTTTGATTCCGCACTCCTCCATGAAGCCAGTTGTGTGACCTTGGGCTAGTCACAGCTCTCTTCTGAGCTCTCACAGCCCCACCTATCTCACAGGGTCTTCTGTTGTGGGGAGAAGAACAGAAAGATTTGTCAGCCGCTTTGAGTCCCCTTAAATGGGTGAGAAAAGCGGGGTAGAAAAGCCAACTCCTCCTCCTCCTCCTCCTCCTCCTCCTCCTCCTCCTCCTCCTCCTCCTCTTCTTCTTCTTCTTCTTCTTCTTCTTCTTCACACCCAGTGTCCTTAAAAAATTGTGACCCAGTTTGGTCCAGACTCTTATCTGGGAATACTGGGTTTGATTCTGCACTCCTCCATGAAGCCAGTTGTGTGACCTTGGGCTAGTCACAGCTCTCTTCCTGAGCTCTCAGAGCCCCACCTGCCTCACAGGATGTCTGTTGTGAGAAGACAAACAGAAGGTTTCTCAGTTGCTTTGGGCCCACTTAAGTGGGTGAGAAAGGTGGGGTAGGAAAGCCAACCCTTCTTCGTCCTCTTCTGGAATGTCACAAGCGAACTGTGTGGATCCATATCAAGGGTTTGGATCCAGACTTCTCAGCCATGCACACATGCCCAAGGAGGGACAGCTGTTCGGTTTCTAATTCCATTTCCACTCCAAAGGAATCCAGGCCCACAATTTACAGCCTTCTAATTCGCCAGAGTTGCCAACTCTATTGATTTTGCTTTTATCTCTACATGGCCTTCAGGCTACATTCACACAGCCTGAAAATGGAACTCATATATTTGAGAGAATGAAATAACTACCTGCTGTAGTTTTGCAAGTGACAGGGGAGGCAGGAACGGGACAGATTTCATAAATGGAGGGTGTTGTGTGATTTAAAAATTGCAAAATGTTGCATCTGGTGATATTAGAGGGGGATATGGTGATAACGTTTTATGGTAGCTATATATCGGGATTTGAACGCAGACAAAAAAGGTAAGATCGGGTAGTGTCCATCATCCTACAGGCTAGCAAAGTTTAGAAGGAAGATAAGCACTGGGGATATTCTATTTTATTGCCAGCTACAAGAATAATGCTCCTGTCTAAAAATTAAAGCCCCACTTGTTGTAGCCATCTGGGACTAATAGAGGTAAATGGCCAGGGAACACGTCAAATTCTTAGGCGCATTTTCCATCAGGTTAATCCACCTTTTTTAAAACCCAAAGCTCCTAATATAACAGAACGTATGTGACATATTCAACTGAACCACTGCTTGCCACTGTGTCTGAGGCTGTTAGCTACTTGTCATTTGGCTTTTAACAGCTGCTTCCTTAAAGTAAGAGGGAGGGAGGGTGAGAAGTCATCAATTTCGCTGTTAGACCAGTTGTAGATCTAGAGCTACTTCTGCATGTGGAAGGGTAGGGCAGACAAAGACACCCCACTGCAAATCCCCACAGCTAGAAAATTCCATGACATTATCTTCATTTAGTTTGCCAGTTGAAGCCTTACCAGGATCAGGATAACTTGGCCAAAGTGACCCACACTCTGGTAACATCCAGATTAAACTACTGCAATGCACTCTACGTAGGGCTACTCTTGAAAATGGATTGATGTCATGTCAGTCTTAAAGGATCTGCATTGGTTACCTATACACCACTGAGCCCAATTCAAGGTGCTGACACTAACATATAAAGCCCTAAACGGCTTGGGCCCTGGGTATCTGTAGGAGCACCTTCTCCCATATAGACCTGCCCATGCACTGAGATCTCAAAGAGAGGACCTCCTTGTAACCCCTTCTCTTGTAGAGGCACGAAGCACAGGGACATGTAAGAGGGCCTTCTCTGTAGTGGCACCTAGATTTTGGAACAGCCTCCATCTTGAGGTTCACCAGGTGGCTACATTGCACTTTTCAGCTCTTGGTGAAAACGTATCTTTTCACCCAGGCTTTTGCCATTTAAATAGCTTCCTTGGGGTGCTGTCCTGTTAGGGAGGGAGGGTGGGAAAGAGGGTGGGGGTAGGAATTTATATTTTTAATTATGTTTTAATATTTGATGTGTTTTATTCTTATTGTAACCCACCTTGGGACCATTTGGTGAAGGGCAGGATATAAACAAACAAACAAAAAAACAAATGAGTAAGGCTGAATCCCCATGCACTACTTCGGGATGGATTCAGGTTATTCCCAATACGGAGTCGAATTCGAATTGACCCATCCCCATGTGATTGACAAAAGTATGGGCTCAAGTCGAACACACTGTCCCCATGCAGGACCACGCTAAACCCCTGCTGGACTAGATGGCCCACTGGTCCACTTCAGCAGGCTATTTATCACGTTCTTAATTATGTTACACTCTTAACAAACAACAGATGCAAAGGGTTGGATTGCATTTCTCATGGTTTTGTCCGTTTTCTAACTCTTCCCCTCGCAATTTGCAATATACTTTATTAAAAGATACTGCTGGGGCCGCTGCGGTCAAGATGGATGCCGTCATCTTGTCACCAAACAAATTAGCTAGCAAAATTGCAAGGAAAGCTAAAAGCTGTTAGCAAAATGGATGCTATTGTTGGAGGCAATTACTTGGTTTTAGAAAGATAAGAGATCCAGCAGGAAATGAAGAGGGAGGCAAAATCTTCAGGACATTAAAGCAATCCTCCAAAAGGGGGAGGTGAGGTTTTTGTTTGGCTTTTTGTTTTCCATCTTCGTCCCCAGACTTAATAATTATAAAAATGAGAATGAAAAGTAGTTAGTGTATTATGGGCTTTCATTTCTCCGACAATCGTGCAAATAGTACAAACTATGTCATATGCACTAAAAATGTCTGTACTTAGAGTCCTGTGAGAAATAAGCTAATTGAAATGAAAATAAGGTTCAAATAGATCCCCTTTTGAATGTGGTAGGATTCTATCTGATAAGAATGTATGCGTACGATTATCCAATACTAACGAATACGTATCCAAAAGTATCCAACACGAATGTGTACGTATTCAACACATATGTATCTGATATGTATCCTGTAACATATCTGCTCTGAAGGCGTCAAATCTGACCTGAATCCACTTTTAATTCAGTAAATGTAGTAACCACAAAAGCTGCAGCTTTTTCCCTGGCTTCCTTTTCTTCAGCCTTCCGTATCTCAAGCCTCGGAGTCAAAAGAGCAACTATGTTCCTGTCCCATAAGCTTGTAGTACACACTCAGCACCACAAGGGTGCTGGACTCCTTCCACTCCATTCAGCAGCCTTTGGGCATTATGGCATCTACAAAGCACATGGCTCTTACAAGAACAACCCTTCTCTTCCTGTTTGAGGATTTCCCCCACCTCTGACCACAGGATGTGACATCAGAAGGGCCTCTGACCTGCCTACCTGACCCAACTCCACCAATTACCTCCCTGGATTGTGCCTTAACATCATTTCCTCCACGCCCCTGTTAAAAAATTAAACACTTGGTCTTTCTGCCTGCACCCTGCCTCATGACTGATTGTTTAACATCTACAGGTACTGCCTGCCCAGCAAACACATGGCAGACCCCAGATAGCAGGGATTCATAGAATGACCATTGTAGCAGCCCTCAAGCTGCTACCCCATACCTGGCAGCCTCTCAGCTGCCCTCTTTGTAACCGTCATATCAGCCCCCAATCTGCTACCCTGAATTCAGCAGCTTCACAGCTGCTCCTCTCAGCCTCCAAGGCTCCCTTTGCAACAGCCCAGAGCTGTTCCCAGCCACTCCCTCCTTTATCCTAGAGTCCTCCAAGCAGCAGTTCTCTCTGCTGCTCCCTCCCTGCCTCTTAGGGCTCCAGGATCCTGACAGAAAGGATGAGAGAATTGCAACAGTCGAATGCACTCTGGATCTGTTGCAGATGTGACTGGTGCAGACGCTTTCCCACCTCCCCAGTTTCACAAATTTCTGAACTATTTGTACGAATGTTGTATCGTTCGATTCATGTACGAATGTATGAATTTGGCTGAAAACAGTACAAATATCCGTGCACATCCCTACTCCTTTTATGTTCTTATGTTCTTGTTCCCTGCACCAGATGTGGATTTCCCACAACAGTCTTGCAATGCATTTTCTTTATGTCACAAACAACATCACATTGGGTGCTTCCGCACAGGCCCTTTAACACCCATTAGTCACACATTCCAATGTGCGCCTCCGCACACGGGTCACTGATTAGGACACTTCCAGTGAGGGGTGTCCGCACAGCGAGCCCGTTTTTAATCCGGATTCTGGTGGCAAAACCAGTTTGCCACCGGAGCGTCTGCATTAGCGAGGCCAAAGAAGCACACGTCCGATGGGTGCATCTGCACCTAACCGGACTTAATGTGGGACTAATGGGTGTTACTAACACACCACATTTCAAGTGGTCTTGCGCCGTGAAAACGCATCCATTTAGGATGCGTTCACATAGCGCAAATGTAACTACCCATGTCCCACCCCCGGCTCGCCATGATTGGCTCGCCGGAGCCAAGCATGGCAAGCCGGGGGCTCCTACCTCTTGGCTTGCCCTCGCCCCAGAAGCAGCCTAAAGCTCACCCTAGCCCACCCTGGGGGGAGCGCGGCCAATCCCCTCCTTACCTTGTCAGCGTCAGCCGGTTTCTGAGGGTTGGCACCCAGGATGCAGTGCGCCTGCGTCCTGCGCGCCTCCTGAGTATAATCTTCTTACCCAATATGCTACTTAGCATGGGAGGATCTAAGCCAGATGTGATGTTAATATGTTTGTGGAATGCATTCTGTTATGGAACAATCTTTCTTAGATCAGAATCCTGCAAGGGGAATGCTCCAGTTCAGCAGAGAAACAAAATATGTATGATGTCAGCTGAGAAATCTTGAGTATAGAAAATGCTGGCGAAAGGCAGCAGAAGAAATCCATCATTATGTGCATATTACATAGTGGGTCAGAGGTGAGCTTTTCATCACAGCCTTGCCTCTTCGTGTCATGTTTCCATATGCATTGGACCAAAAAGAAGTTCAGAGGGATCAGAGGTCAAGTCTGAATCAGATCCCTGGACCTTCTCTCTGCCCTACCGGTTCCTCTGCAGATGCCATTTCTGGCTGGCCTTTGTTGTTAGTAAGTGACAGATTAGGTAACATGAACCGCACAGCTCCCCACTGATCTAGGATGTACTGTCAGAGCACACAGAATTAAGCATCCACTGCCTTGTTCAGTGTGGTCCAGCCTCAACTTTCACTTTTTCTTTCAGCTCGGAGAAACTTGGCTCAGATTGTATCCAGAATTACTCAAGCGGTTGCCTTTGAGGAACCTCAAAAAGAAAGTGTGTGGCCCTTGTGTTCCAAAGCCTCCCCTAATCCACTTTTTCCAGAACAGAATGTCTAGGGGGGTGGGGGAGGAGGGGCAGACTGGTATGTGAAAAATCCCACCACAAAGCCTTCCCTAAGCCACTTGAGAGACAGTGTGTGGTCCTCATGTTCCCAGGTCATCTCTAATCCACCTTTTCAAGCATAGAATGTTCAGAAGAGGGGGGGGCAGACCTGTGTGTGAACAATCTCACCTTGAAGCCTCATCAGAGGCACCTCAGAGAGACAGTGTGTGGCCTTCATGTTCCCAAGCCTTCCCTAATCCACCTTTTCTAGCATAGAATGTCCAAGAGAGGGGGGCAGGCTGGGGTGCCTTCAAAGAGCCTCAGAAAGAAAGTCTATTGCCCTCATGTGCCAGGTCACCTCTAATGCACTTTTTCTAGCACAATGTTCAGGAGAGGGGGGAGGGACAGATAGGTGTGCAAACAATCCCACCTCAAAACCTTCTAAGAGGCACCTCAGAGAGACAGTGTATGGCCCTCATGTTCCCAGGCCATCTCTAATCCACCTTTTCTAGCACAGAATATTCAGGAGATGGGGGAGGAGCAGACTGGTGTGTGAAGAATCCCCCTTCAAGCCTCCTCAGAGGCAACTCAGAGAGGCAGCCTGTGCCCCCCATGTTCCCAAGCCTTCCCTAATCCACCTTTTCTAGCATAGAATGTCCAAGAGAGGGGGGCAGGCTTGGGGTGCCTTCAAGGAGCCTCAGAAAGAACGTGTGTGACCCTCATGTTCCCAGACTATCTCTGATCCACTTTTTCTAGAACACAATGACCAGAGAAGGGGGAGGGTCAGACTGGTGTGAGAATAGTCTGGCCATGAAGCCTTCAGTAAGCTTCCTCAGAAGTGGTGCTTTTTCCTCTTTTCTTATGCTGTGTCTGATCACAGCCTGAAAAAGATGCTCTGTCTGCAATTGTTTCCTAAGCTCTCTCCATATACGACTAATCCCATTAATTAATTAATTGTATTAATTAAGCTATGCTTGAGCAATTGTGCGAGCAGCTAAATTATGCAGAGCCGGTGCGAGTAATCAAGTTTAGCACATTAGCCAAATCTAGGAAGCCATACCTCCTCCTCACATTAGATATATTAGATTAGTCAGAGCTCAGGAGCCTGGAAGTATAACTGGGCCCAGGTTTACTGTTGCCCTGGGTACCTTGGCACTGGTTTCAAGAATGTTGCTGAAGGCCCTGGGCACCGTGAGAGATGGTGCAATATATGGAACTGCCAAAAAATCAAATCATCACATCGATTTTAGTTCCTGGAATTGCTAGCTAAAATGTAACTCAACTGAGCACATAAAGGTTTAATAGCTGGATATAAAAATGTGATTGTATCCATCTTAGGCCACTGAAGTGAGGAGAGAAAAGCTTTTGTATTCAGGGTAGAACTCAGTTTCTCTCTCTCCTCTTCCTCTTCCTCTTCCTCCTCCTCCTCAACCCTCTCCTTCCTTTTGGGTGGCGGGTGGGTTTGGAAACACAAAATCCTACCCCATTTTGGGGTTGCTAAGAGTTTCTACAGCTCTGGAATCCCCTGGAAGCAACATCACATTTGTTCAGTCACTCTGGCCCTGAAAGAATCTGCGTCATTTGAAAATGTCACCCCCTTGCCTTTACTTTTGCCGTTTCAGGTTTAGTGCCATCAGCACATTGCTGGCTCTATTGGCTGTTCAGCAAAGTCACTCATGGGAAGGGAGGAAGGTCAGCACACTGGAGATTGAAAGTGGGGGTGTACACAAAGCCCTTTCCTCCCCATTCGATTCAGTACAAATCAAAAGGGGAGATGTTTGGTTTCATGCAACCCCTTCCCCCGACAACATGGGGGGCTTTGGCTGCACATGGGGACATCTGTTGAATGTTTGTATGTGAAGGGAACCTCCCCCAGCCCTTCTTTCACTACCCGCCTCATCCCCCCTCAATTTTTGCCACTGCAACTGCCATTTCAACACACTCTCCTCCAAGGTTCAATCCACTTAATGGATCCATTGCAGATGTGACTCGGTAGCCAGATGCGACTGCCCCAACATGAACATCTAATTCAAACGTCCGGACAAATTTGTATGAATTTTGAATGTGACAAACATCTGTCCACATCCCTACTGTGTAAGTCGGATTGCTGGGAGTAGAGAGCAGGTGAAGGTTTTGCATTTGACTTCTGCTTTTTTTAAAAAAATTAATTTAATTTTAATTAACCTCCTCTGCCCCCCCCCCATTTGACGTCTGCTAGAGATGTCCAGAAGCCATTGGTGGGCCACTGTGTGAGATGCAAGGCTGGGCTAGATGGACTGTGGTTTGATCCAACAGGGCTTCTCTTAATTCTTGAGGAACAGGTGCATCAATGGATACAACAAATGGGAATTTACTAAACTTCTCAAAACCATGCATGGGTGTGCATATGTGAAGTGGATGGAGAAGATAATATGAAAACAGTCCTTGCTTGTAGTGGTAGAAGATTGAAGAAAGCTGATGTGAGAATTTGAAAACGTCCATTCTGAAATAATCAGCTATTTATTCTGGGGGAAAGGGCAGACACATGGAGGCGTGTTAAGAGGCTGACAGGAAGCGTTGGTAATCACTGACTTCGTCTTCTGGATTTAGAAAGGTATTTAGAAACACCTTCAGATTGAGTCAGAGAAAGGGTGAAAACTGCCAAAACAGCTATGCAAACATCAATACTCTGTTGGACAAAGTTTTCAAGAGCCAAGATAGTAATTAAAGCAGTTTGAAGAATGTCAAAACGCATTTCCACAGAAGCACATAAGAATCTGCTCTATACTGTCTGTTGGGCTATTTAGCATATTAATTTACTCCAGATGAGGGATGTGAATGAATGGGGGTTTTTTTGGCCTTCGATTTGTAACAAATGGAATGTAAGAAAATTGGTATTCATTCAAATAGATCCCCTTCGAAGGTGGTAGGATTCTGTTTGATATGAATGTATTCTATACGAATGCATACTTATCCCATATGTATCTAATACGTATCCCGTAACATATCCGCTCTAAAACTGTCAAATCCGGCCTGAATCCACTTTGAATCCACTCTCAAACGTACTGAGCTTTGGAACATTCATGAAACAGGGAGGTGGTAAAGTGGCTGCTTCCGTCACATCTGCGATGGATCCAGAGTGAATTCTATATGCTTTCAAAGTGGATTCAAAGTGGGTGCAGGGTGGATTTGACACTTTCAGAGAAGATATGTTATGGGATATGTATCAGATACATACTCTATTTGCTCGTATAGGATATTAGTATAAATTTGTACAAATAAATTTGTATCGAATAGAAAACTACCACATTCGAAGGGGATCTATTCGAACGAATATGAATTTTCTTACACTCAATTAGTTATGAACTGCATGCCCAAAAAATCTATTCATGTACATCCCGAAAAAGGAGCCCTGCTGGATCAGGCCCAGCCCACCTAGTCCAACATCCTATTTGACACACTGACCCACCAATTGCTTCTCGCCGTTCTCAAGCAGAAGACAAAGATAAAACCTTGAAGCAGATGTTGCAGATTGCACCGATCCTGCCCATGCCTTCCTGCGGTTGGGATCAGTGAGTTTGGCTATTCCGGATCCACTGATTCCCAACTATGTTCAGGTAAGTGCAGAAAGGGCCTTAATCTCCATGAGGATCTTGAAAGTCTGCGTTCATGGTGCATCACATACGAATCGAATAGGGGTGTGCACGAATGCAATTTTTGGGATTCTATTTGGATCAAATATCCAAAAATCCAATTTGATTTGAAATTTAACCAAATTTGAACTAAGCAAATTCAAATTTGTTTGGATTTTCTATTAGAATTTGCACTTACAAATGTCGACAACATTTGTGTCTCCCGTACTCATCATTACGCATCCCGTAGGCATCCGTACATGTCCATACACATCTGTATGCATCCTGTAGTTATTCTGTATGCAACCCACTTTTGTCCCATGCAGATCCATACAAATGCATACAGATGTGGGAAAGATGTATATCTGCAAGTACGCATTGTGTACAAACCCATACAAATGCAGATGCCCAGATAATTTGAACAAATAGATCCAAAATTCAAAATTCATTCGAATCTTTAAATTTAAATTTATGGCCATTCAATTTGAATCTGAGTGGCTAAATTTGGACGAATTTGATCTAATTTTGAATACCTTGGAATATTCATGCACACCTCTAGAATCAAATGCAAAAAAAAAAAAATTGTGCACATTGCTAATCCCTCCCTTCCTGTACTACCTCGTCCCCTCACCTGTCACTATCACAACTTCCTCTGCCATTTGCGCTGTCCTCCAAGGATGGGGGCAGCCTCCAAATCCATGAGCGCACCTCTGGAAATCCTAGTTGAGCCTTGGAGGAGGGTGAAAATGGTAACAGCTGCAGCTGGTTTTACGGGTAAGGGGGTCCAGCAGATGTATGTGTGGAAGTCGGGGGGGGGGCAGATCCAGCCTTTGTCGAAGCTTCTACGAGCCTCCACAAAGGGCAAATACATTTGATTTGGAGGTGAATGGGGGACTACAGCATTTCTGCTGCCACATCCTGGCTAACCATCAAAATTAATTTTCAAATCTGGAAATTTACACTTTGGGAAGCATCTGAGGGATTCTAATTCTCACAGCCAATGTGGTTTTCTGCACTGGTTAAAATGACAAATTAAGAAGTCTGATTAAATGAGGCCTAAAAAGACCCAGGAGGCAACCAAATACTTTTTAGCTTTAAGCCCAGAGGAAAGGCTTATATAGGTAGACTTCTAAATCTGAGTGTGGAAAAAAAATGGCCCATGTGTCTAGAGGCCTTTTTTAAAAATGTATCTCCCATAGATGGAATAGGAACACAGAAATAAGACTCCTGGACCTCTTAACAAAATATCTGCAACTTATTAAGCTCAGTTGCCATAGCAGAAGATTGCATTTTGGCCTATCCGCGGCCATTTAAAAAGGTTGGGGAGCTCCAGGGAAGATTCAGGAAATTATAGGCGTATCACCTTTGCTTCCAGGGAAATTACTGGGAAGCATGATAGCAGATAAAATTACCAAACATACAGAGCACAGATCTTGCTCAGGGATAGACAATATCCTAACATTTCAGTGAGTCTTAATGTACAAAGATGGTCTATTATCAAAGGCCCTTTCTCTGTGGTCCCTTAATCGGGATTAAAGGATGTTTTTGCACTGCAGCCCTTAGATCCGGATCTAAGAAGATCCGGATCTAAGGAATGGGTACATTCCTTAATCCAGATCTAGTAGATCCGGATTAAGGGAAGAATCCTCAAACAGGAAAAGAAAGGGGGACCATGTGGCTGGACTCCATTATGCCCCAAGGCTAAGAGCCCAGCACCCTGGTGGTGCTGGGTGTGTACTACAAGCTTATGGAAGCAGCAAGATTCTTTTTACTCTGAGGCTTGAGAAATGGAAGGCTGAAGCCAGAGGAAAACCTGTGCAAGCTATTGCAGTTACTACAGATATACATGTGTTTGTATAGGATGCATATGCAGGATCCATATGCATCTGTATTAGATAATGGTACGAATTTGTACAAATACATTCGTATCTAAGAGAATCCTAGCACATTTTGAAGGGGATCTATTCAAATGAATAAGAATTTTTGTAACATCCGAT